>JAESUZ010000992.1:0-1310174 GCA_017311185.1 Proteles cristata cristata
CCGACTAAGCCACCCAGGCGCCCCCAGGAGCCTCTCTTTCTAAAAGTTTTATAGTTTTGGGGTGCCTGGCTCAGTCAGTTAAGTGTCTGACTTCAGCTCACGTCACGATCTTGCAGTTTGCATGTTTGAGCCCTGCGTCAGGCTCTGTGCTGACAGCTCAGAGCCTGAAGCCTGCTTCAGATTCTGTCTCTGTCTCTCTCTCTCTCTGTCCCTCCCCTGCTCATGCTCTGTCTCTCTGTCTCTCAAAAATAAATAAACATAAAAAATTTTTTAAAGATAAAATTTTTATAGTTTTATACTTTATATTTAAATCTATGTTCTATTTTGAGTTCATTTTTGAATAAGGTATGAGGTATAAGTCAAGTCTTATGTGAGTGAGTGTGTGTGTGCATGTGCGTGTGTGTGTGTGTCAAAGGATGGCAAATAGCTATAGTATCGCTTGTTGAAAAGGCTATGTTCGGGAGCGCCTGGGTGGCTCAGTCAGTTAAGTGTCCAACTTCGGCTCAGCTCATGATCTTATAGTTTGTGAATTCGAGTCCCATATCAGCTCTGTGATAAGAGCTCAGAGCCTGCAGCCTGTTTCAGATTCTGTGTCTCCCTCTCTCTCTGACCCTCCCCTGCTCACGCTGTCTCTCTCTCTCTCTCTCCTAGAATAAATAAACAAAACAAAACAAAACAAAAACCTCCCCTGCTGGGACTTGGACATGAATTGTGTTAAACTTGAGTATTAGTTTGGAAGGAATTGCTATATTTACTATGCTGAGTGTTCTGATCTATGAACACGGTATGTCTGCATTTATTTACGTCTACTTTAATTTTTTTCTTCACCAGATTTTGTAATTTTCAGCACACAGATTTTATGCATATTTTGTTAAGATTTCACCTGAGTAATTCATTTTCTTTGAACTGACTATAGATCATATTGTGTTTTAAATTTTGGTTTCCTTATGCTTATTGTTAGTATGTAGACATGTGATTGATTTATACATGTTACTCTTATGTCATACAAATGTGCTGAATTCATTTATTAGTTCTAAGGAGTCTATGGATTTCTTAGACTCTTCTATACTGGCAATCATGTCATCTACAAATAGGGTCAGTTTTATTTCTTCCTTTCCCATCTTCATGGCTTTTTTTCCCCCTTAGCCTTCTTGCAGTTCCTTCTTGCACATCTTCTTATGCAATGTTAAATAAGAGTTGTGAGAGGGAGACCTGGGTGGCTCAGTCAGTTTAGCATCCAATTCTTGATTTTGGCTCAGGTCATGATCTCAAAGTTCATGGGGTAGAGCCCCACATCAGGCTCTGAGCTGACAGTGTGAAGACTACTTCAGATGCCACTTGTCCCTCTCTCTCTGACTCTCTCCCTTCTCTCAAAAAAAAACAAACTTTAAAAAGTTTTTAAAATTATGAATCATATCAAACCTACCAGTGTTTGAGTGGGAATTAAGTCTTTATGTAGTTTTATATGCTGTAATATGTCTTCAAATAAATCTCTCCTATTAAACTCTCCTTCTCAAATTCTGAGGTCTTGGGTAAATCACAGATGGAGCAAGTAGATGTAGTCAGTGTCTTCTTTGAATCTCACAAATGGCACCCAGGTTCAATGGTCTTGGGAGCAATTGTGGAATGAGATCTTTGTCAAGTGGGAGGATCACAGACTGGTGGGCTCACTGCTCTTATGTTCCTAGCCTTGTTATCGGTCAGAAATAGGTTGTTCTATTTTTAACAAAAACACTTCTGCTACTTGGGCAGTCATATTCCCCCTTCTTAATATCTGGATTCTGGGCTTTGAAATCTCACTGGTGCACTATCTCCTTACATGTATGTTGCTGCAAGAATTTTCCACTATTTACTCTTCGGGGGAATTCCTGTGGGTAGTCTGACCAATGGACCACTTCCACACAAGAGTGGTTGCTTGTAGTGTGATGTGGGGGCTGGTACTGGTCTATGTTTGTTATAGGTCTGCAATTAGGTAAGTACAGAATTTGAGTTTTTAGAAACTTTAATAGAAGTGTAACATTGATGTGATGCCCAGACCCATGATTAGTTTCATTTTTAATTGTATTTTATAAGAGCATTGGCTTGTGAGGGATGACAAATTTTATTAGAAACGAAACAAAGCCAGTGCTTTATTCCAGGTGATGGTAGTACTATTCCAGGTGATGGTAGTACTAATCCAGAGAACAATCATGATTCAGGACCAAGGACAGCACCTCTGCCTCCCAAACCTGACTCCTGTTTTCTGCTTTGCTACCAGCTGTATCTACCTCCCATGGTAGACGACTAGTTCCCAGGTCCAATAGATACTTTACAGCTTTTGTTTATTTGGCCTTTCTAAAGTGTGACTGTTACTAACATCTGAATCTGCCATTTTGTTTAATGATTATTCCCAGTGAAGAAATAAAAAATACTCCCCTAGGATTGCCAACGAACCACACCATTAAAATGAAGGGACAATTCCAAGTAACTAAAATATATTATCAATCTTAAATCACTGTATTGTAATTGCTCCTTTTCTTTCAGTAGGCTCTTAGATGGCAGATGACAGGTCTAATTCATTTTCATATCCAACAGGTATCATAACACCTGGAACAGAGTTTGTGTCAGCAAATGCCTGCCACTTATCAACTGGGTGATCTTGGGTAAGTTTTTACACAACTTTGTTGCTGTTTCCTTCCCTAGCTATTAAACTGGAACAGCATTAGAGTCTGCCTAATAATTTTTTTAAATGTTTTTTTATTTATTTCTAGGAGAGAGAGAGAGACAGCGTGAGCAGGGGAGGGTCAGAGAGAGAGGGAGTCACAGACTGAAACCGGCTCCAGGCTCTGAGCTGGCAGCCAGCACAGAGCCCGACGTGGGGCTCGAACCCACGAACCGCAAGATCATGACCTAAGCGAAAGTTGGACGCTTAACCGACTAAGCCACCCAGGCTCCCCTGCCTAATAATTTTTAAAAGGTCAGTTCATTTACTTAAAAAGTGATTACAGGGACACCTGGGTGGCTGTCATTTGAGCATCCAACTTCAGCTCAGGTCATGATCTCATGGTTCATGAGTTTGAGCCCCACATCAGGATTGCTGCTGTCAGCCTGTAAGTGCAGAGCCTGCTTCTGATCCTCTGTCCCCCTTTCTCTGTCCCTTCCCTGCTTACGGTCTCTCGAAAATGAATAAAATATAAAAAGAATCAATTTAAAAAACTGATTACAACAATGCCTGGCATGAAAGAACAAAAAGGATGATCATTGGAGCACCCGGCTGGCTCAGTTGGGAGACCATGTCACTTTTGATCTCAGGGTTGTGAGTTCAAGCACCATGTTGGGTGTTGACATTACTTAAATAAATAAGATCTTACTTAAAGGGGTGCCAGAATGACTCAGTTGGTTAAGTGTCTGACTTAATTTCTGCTCAGGTCATGATCTCACAGTCATGAGATTGAGCTCCATGTTGGGCTCTGTGCTGGGTGTGGAGCTTGCCTAAGATTCTCTCCTTTCTCCCTCCTCTGCACCCCCCAAAAAACTTATTAAAAAACTTCTTTTAATGTTTATTTATTTTTGAGAGAAAGAGCGAGCAAGCAGGAGAGGGAGACACAGAATCTGAAGCAGGCTCCAGACTGAGCTGTTAGTACAGAGCGCGACATGGGGCTTGAACTCACCAACCGGGAGATCATGACCTGAGCAGAAGTCAAACACTTAACTGATTGAGCCACCCAGGCGCCCCTCTCAAAAACACTCATTAAAAAAAGGATCACCACCACCACCACCACCACCACCACCACCACCACCACCACCACCACATGTTGCTGAATAAACTAATAAGCATCTCTTACCACCACACACTAGGAGGTGGAAAACTTCAATCCACTCCCTGGGTTGAACTACATCTTTCTACTGACATGTTTGGGTTTATACTATTCTCATAGGGCATTGTGAGCTTTGGAATTCTCTCGATTTGTTTTTTTCTGGGTTCCCATTTTGTCATGTTAGCTCCACTCTCCCACCCCTTTGGGTTGTGTACTGCTGTCTTTTTCCAGTGGCTTTCCTGCTATCTTCTTTCCCTCCAGGTTCACCCACAACTGCTTCCTGGTTCCTAGTGCAGAGGGAAGTACACTGGATAAAGGGCTCCCCTATTCAAGTGGGCTTGGCACCTTCACCCTCAAAGTTCCTATAACTTCCCCCCCGCCCCAGTTCCTTAACTGGCCTACTGGCTGCTAGGCAGTCCTAGGTCCCCCTGCCTAAAATTTTTCCCGTCCCTCACTGCTTAGTGAGATTTTGATCATCCTTCAAGGCTTCAGTCAAATCTACCCCTTCCACGAAAACCGCGACATTTCCCTCTCCCCTTCCTGAATTGCTGCTCCAGTCTCTAATCCCCACAGGGCTTCTCTTCTCATTCCCTGTGACCACGTCACCCTCTCTCCCCTAATCAATCCTTAGCTCTTCTAGGTGGAAGCCCAGGTCATAAATGTCATAAATGGGTCATAAGTGTCCCATTATCCCCATCTTTTCAGCACACATCTGGGGTGGCTGCCCTGCATGTTGCAGAGGGCAAGCCGCCTCCCCTGAGGCTATTACCCCAACCAGCTATGCCTCCTCGGGTTTCTGCGTGGATTAAGAGATGCGGGGCGGCGGCAAGCGCTGCCCAGGTTGGGTGGGGGTCTCGCGTGGCTCCTCAGCAGCGTGGGTCGGCGGGAACGCGCCGGGGGCGGGGCCGCGCGAGGACTCCCGGGAGTTGTAGTCCGTGCGCGAGTTCGCAGTCTCCGCAGGCTCCGCGCGGAGACCGGAGGACTCGCCTGGGAAAGTGGCGGGGACCTGCGGGGCGCGAGGAGCTGGGCCCGGGGCTGGCTCCGGGCGGGGATGGGGCAGAGCGCGGGCAACCAGGATGGCCTTGCCGCTGCTGTTGGGGCAACTGCTGGCGCTGCTGGGCCACGGGGGCGCGTTCTACCTCGAGGTCCGCGAGCTGGAGGAGAAGTGCTTCATACAGGAGATCCCCGATGGTACCGTGGTCATAGGTGCGCGCCTCGGCCAGTCCTGGCCTTGCCTTCTCTGCTCCCTGATTGGGGAGGGAAATGGGCGCCGTGCACTAGCTCAGGCCCGCACCTTCCCTCCCCTGCCGGGGGGTGGGCTTGGAGGGAATTGGGCGGATAGCAGTCTGGCCAAGGCGTCCTCTCTCTTGCCTATGCCGGGGACGGGGGCGCCTAGAAGGTAAGCCTGAACCAGATGGCAGAGAATGATGGCACGGAATGATGGCAGAGAAGTGGGGGTGGAGAGAAGAGGGGAGCCCAAGGGCCGTGGTCAGGCTCCTCAGACTGAAGATCTTCCTGTTCCTCCCCTGACCACTGGGACTCCATCACGGCTATGGATGGGATTGCATCTCCCTTGCCTCTCCATTAGGTAACTACAAGACCGAGCTATACGACCCTGCGATGGAAAAGTACCAGCCCTCCCCCCAGTGGATCAATTTGTTCGTGTTTGTGAAGGACCCAGAGAACAAGGTGAGGCAGGTCTTCCACCTTGCAGCCTTCCACCCTGCCCGTGCCCCCACGGGACCCCCAGTGTCAATGCTGAGCCCTCTCTAGTTTTCATTTCTCACAGAAGGATCTGTCTCCTCACAGGCAGGATAGCTCAAGGAGGGCCAGGCTCTTTGCAAACTGTATTCTGTATTGGCAATGTGGGGATCTGCACTTTCCTGTCAAACTGATGCCATTTCTTTCACGCCGTCCCGCTGAGCCTGTGGGGATCTAGACATGGGATACCCCCACAGTTCTCCTGGAAGCAGGTGCATGGCTAACTTCTCTGTGCTCACTGGAGGCTCCTTCCTCTAGAACCTTCTAGCCCGGCAGTACGGCCCTCAGGGAAGCTTCACCTTCACCTCCCAGTCTCCAGGAGAGCACCAGATCTGCCTCCACCTTGAATCCATCCGGTTCGCCCTCTTCTACGATGGCAAGCTGGTGAGTGTGGCAGGTGGGAGGTCCACGGTCCCCAGGGGCTCAATTTCTCTGCCTCTAGAGTGAGAAGGGTGCAGTGGGTGGTGCCTGATGAGTAGGGCTGGGACTTTACATGAAGTAAGCATATGGGGAACAGATCTTGAGGCTAAAAGGGGACCTTGGGAGGAAGTTACTGTGACTTAAAATCCTCCCTCGGCTCCCTGCTATGCCTAGGATGCAGACCAAGCTTCATAATGTGAAATTCAGAGCTGTTCTGCTGATTGCTTCGGGCCTCTCCATTGTGGTCTCCCAATACAGGACTTCTAATAAACTGCCTCCGAGTCATACATCTCTTTCCCCTGCACATGCTGTCCCTCTCCTTGGTGTTCTGAATATACAACTCCACACAAGCCGGGTCCTGATCCGGTGTTTGGACTCCCAGAGCAAGGCCAGTCACCAAGTAGGCGTGTGAGGCCCAGGCTGGGAAGCAGAAGCTAGATTTCCAGCAGGTTTGTGGGGTGAAGCTCCCTGACTCCCACCCTTGGTTCCGTTCCCCCATTCCAGGCCATTCATTTGGACATGCAGTTGGGTGAACATACCAATGATTATGCGGAGTTTGCAGCCAAGGACAAGCTGACCCAGCTGCATCTGCGCATCCAGCAGCTTGTGGAGCAGGTGGAGTTGATCCAGAAGGAGCAGGAATACCAGAGGGTGAGGGGCTGGGTGGGCTTGGCACAGGTGGGACAGGGGATGTGTCACCTCCTGGGAAGTGGTGCTTCCCGCTTTACCCCAGAGGAGGTAGGGGTGCAATTCAGTTCCGGACGCACATCTTCTCCCTTCTCCCCTCCCACAGTGGCGAGAGGAGCGCTTCCGGCAGACCAGCGAGAGCACCAACCAGCGGGTGCTGTGGTGGTCCATTCTGCAGACCCTCATCCTCGTGGCCACAGGTGTCTGGCAGATGCAGCACCTCAAGAGTTTCTTTAAAGCCAAGAAGCTGGTGTAGGTGGGCCCCGGAAACCCAGCCCCAACTCATTCCCCTTCTGTTCACTGATGGGAAGTGGCCTGGCCTGGTCTATTTCCTGGCTCTCAATCCCCCAACCCTGGAGGGCTTCCTAGCTTACTGGCAGGGGGACAGAGAACCTCTTTGAACTGGTTTCTCAGCCAGCACCTGGGAAAGGATGGGTTTCCCACTAGACACTTTATCGGGGAGCTGAAGGATTCTTTGTGGTTCTGTGCTGCTGAGGAGGGTGAGGGTGCTCCCACCCCCAGGCTAAACCGGACGGATGAACTATCCCAAGATGGAGAATTAAGAGTGAATTATAAACTTCAAAGTCTCTGACCTAAACATTTATTGCCTCCTACTCTGCAATTCATTCCAGTGTTTTGTTTCTAACCAGATATTAACAGGTGTGTGAAGCCCCTCGTGCATGGGTCGGGGCTGATCCCAAAATGGAAGGGGTGAAGGAAGCTTGTACTCCCAAGGCCTTACCAACTCTGGAGTCCTTTCCAGAAAAGTCCAATTTGAGTCCATCTTATGGGTAACCTGAGTGCTTGTGGGGATCCTCTGCCTCATCCTAGGGTCGGGTCAGGTTCATGTGCTATTCTAGTCATCTGGACTGCTGGGTTCTTCCAGGAGGTCAGATGGGCACCTCTATTCACTATTTTTCAGTGAATCTGTGTCTCTCTTTGTGATGTCACTGGTTATTTTTTTTTCAGGAGATTTTTTTCTCCCTTTCTTCTTTCCTCCCTTCTCTCTTTCTCTTCCTTCCTTCCTGTCTCTTTTCTTTCCTTCCTTTTTCTTAAACAAGATTCCAAGTAACCATTTCCATCATATTCAGCATCTCCTGTAATGCAGCCTTCACCTGCACACACAGGGGTAGGTGGCCAGGCATCTGTGTACCCACGACATCTGCCTGATCTAGCCCACGTTCTACCCAGCCCTCTGGTCGTTGCTCTGTTGGAACATAGTCAGCGCTCATGTGCATCTGACATTTTCTGTCATAAGGAAGCTCACTGGTTGGCACCCTTGACAAAGTCAAGTCCAAATCATCAAGGCCAAGGATGTCAATGAAGGGAGACTCTCTATTAGGAGGGGGAAGTTGTGACAGACCCAGCTCTCAGCCCCTGGGACAGACAAAACCTCCCCTAGGATACCCCTGAGAGACACTGCAAGCCTTGGAGATGTTGCTTATTTGTGACTGTGGTTATGACTGGCCTATGGAAAGTATGAATGGACTGAACTGAAGGCTGGGCGGAACCACCAGAGAGTAAACAGAGTGTGTGATTGTAGAGTCCGTTGCCCTTACTTGAAGCTGGTGTGTGTGTGTGTGTGTGTGTGTGTGTGTGTGTGTGTGTGTAGGGGGTGCTCTGCTCTCTGCCACAAGAGAAGCAGAGTGATCCAGAAAGGCACACTCTTGCATACAGACCCTCTGGTCTGACACCAAATGAGGCAGGGCTTGAACAACAGCTAAGGGTGAGGCATGCTTCTGAGGAAAAGGCTATGTGTTAAGATTGATGTGACTGACGCTCTAGCCTAGGCTAGATGGTTAGGGGATGCTGTTTTTTAGAATAGCATTCATGATTAGGAGTCAGCTGGGGAAAGTGGGTTCTGGCCAGAGGGAATAGCACCTACAGAAGCCCGAAGGCAAAAAAGAATATGGCAATTTGGGGAAACCGAAAAGAGGCCACTATATCATGAGCCCGACTCTAAGAGAGACCACAGGACAGATCAGGTGTTCACTTGGGGGTATGGGAGGTGAAAGCGAACCTGCCCTCAGAGCCATACTGCCTGGCCAGCATGACCTACGGAGAAGGGGCTTCAGCAAGAGTGTTATAGGGAGGATGGGGCTGGAAGGAAACAGGGCCTAAGGCTCTTGGTGCCTCAAAAGTTAGCAAACAGAGCCGTAGGCACCCCACAACACTAAAAGGAAGGTCCAGAGCCGCTCAGCAGCAGTTGCCAAAAGCTTATTTGACGGAGCGGGCCTCGGTGGCTCAGTTGATTGAGCATCGGGCTCTTGATTTCCGCTGAGGTCATCATCTCAGGGTCATGGGATCAAACCCTTCTGGAGCCTCTGCCCCTCCCCCACTCTTGCAGGGACGCTCTCTCTAAAATAAAAAATAAAAAGCTTATCTGGCAAGGGTGAAGAGTCTGAGAAGAGGCTGGGATGTGACTGGTCCTGCGAAGGGCTTTCTTTCATTCAGAACTCCTACCTTTTCAACTCCTTTGGTGTGACTCCGTTAAAAAAATTTTTTTTAACGTTTTATTTATTTCTGAGAAAGAGAGAGGCAGCGTCAGTAGGGGAGGGTCAGAGAGAGAGGGAGACACAGAATCCGAGGCAGGCTCCAGGCTCTGAGCCAGCTGTCAGCACAGAGCCCAATGCGGGGTTCGAACCCACGAACCGTGAGATCATGACCTGAGCCGAAGCCAGACGCTTAACCGACTGAGCCACCCAGGCGCCCCAATGTGACTCCATTTTTAAGCGAAAGGGAACAACTAAGGATTTGTTTTGTTTTAATATCCTTACCTGTCGAAATTAAAAGCTGCTCCTTCGTTTGGGTATGGACATCTGTCCTGCGAAACCCTAAAGGCTGGATGTCAGAGCATCAGAACTGACAAAATTCGGTTGTGTCAGCACCACAATTAAGGCACCAACCACACCTCTATGGTAGGTGAGTTTCCGTTTGCCAGACCAGGAAGCCGGCTCAGGGAAGGTCAGTGAACTCGGCGGAGTCGCGCGGCGGTCGGTAAGAGGCTGAGAGGAGCCGCTAGCTCTGCAGCCGCCCAACTTGGGCCTAGAGCGAAAATCCAGGATCTTCTCACGACACCCACTGTCTTCAGCAGTTCAGCAGATGCGACAACTAGGAGGGGAAGTAGCAGTTCAGCAGATGCGACAACTAGGAGGGGAAGTACCAGCACCTGCCTGGTCTGGCGCCGAAGCGCAGGGCGGAGGGCTCGGCGGGGTAAGGGATCGGCTCACCTTGTCCTCTGGGTCCTTCACCTCCACGAACATGCCGAGCCCCGGGGTGGCCGGCTGGTACTCCTCTCGCTGCTGTGTCATACAGCTGCGTCCGGTAGTTTCCTGGAGGTCAGATGAGCACGAGGTGGTGTGGGGTCGGCGAGACCCGCTGCTTCCCGCTCTGGAAGAGCTGACTCTCCTGCACCCCCCGCCCCAAGACCAGGGTCTTGTTCCAAATTCTCTCCCTCCATCCGCACCTATAACCATGGTCTCGTCCGGGATCTCCTCAGTAAAGCACTTTGTTTCGGTCTCCCCGATGTGGAAGTAAAGTCCGCCTTCAGTGGGCGCAAAACACCCTTCCTAGTCCCGCTTAGCGTCCACCCTGCTCTTGTCTCCGCAGCCGCTGCGGGCAGCGCGTGGTATCCTTGACGCCGCCGCAGAATCTGCCGGGAGAGCGAGTTCCACCGGCTGGACTACAAGTCCCGAGATGCCCTGCGCCCTCAGCCGGGCCTTACCTGAATAGGGAGCTGTTGTTGCCTGGAATCGAATGTGCGCTCCTGAACTGAAAACTTTGCGTTGATCACCTTGGGTGGCCGGCAAGTTGTAGGGATTCTCAGCTTTTTACAGAAGCTGCAATTATCTGCAGTATGTTTGTGGTCCCAGTGAATCATGAGAAGATACAGGATTTAAACCGAGGATCCCTGACGTTCCTCGGCATTGCATCCCTCACTTGGGGCTTGCACGTATTTTTAAAAACTGACCTTTGAAAAAGTGACACAGTACATGAACTTATCTTTGGAAAAAAAAATAACTAAAAAAGGAAAAAGCTGGGGCACCTGAGTGGCTCAGCCTCTTAAGCATCTAACTCTTGATCTCGGCTCAGGTTAGGACCTAAGGCTCAGGTCATGATCTCACGGGTTAGTGTGTTTGATTACCTTGTTTGGCTCTGTGCTAACAGCGCAGAAGCTGTTTGAGATTCCCTCTCTCTCTGCCCTTGCCTACTTGTTCTCTCTCTCAATATAAATAAGCCCCCCCCAAAAAAAAACCACAAACAAAGCCTGGGAGACTGTCTTTACCATTTCCTTGCCCTCCAAACCCATCCACTCCTAAATCTCATCTACCCTGGTCTGTATGGCTCCAGGACACCACCACCCCCAAGCCCCCATCAGTACCAGACGTCATCCAGGAGGGTTTTGCTGCCCCAGCTACACCATGATGACTTTTATCTGGGACGTGGCTCAGTGCCCAGTGACCTGCACGTAATGGAATATTGATGGAGGTCTCGGGGAGAGTCATCCTGTGTCTGAGTGCTCTGTGCTCAGTGTGAGATCAACAGAGGTCTGAGTACTCTGGATTTTACTGTCCTTCCTGGATTTTATACAAATTCTACTGTATTTTGGCAGCTCTTGGAGTTGGCAGTTTATGATTGTACCATGTCAAGTTTTCACAGAAATTGTAGGTTTTCTCTCTAATTTGAGTCCTCTTTGGTGTTTCCTTCCGCTCTAGGAAGGGAAATTTGATGAGAATGTGGTGACATACCCCCCTTATTGGAAGTCTTTATCTCATTTTTCTTTCTTTTTAAATGTTTACTTATTTTGGATGGAGGGAGGGGCAGAGAGAGAGGGAGAGAAAAACAAGCAGGATCGCTATTATCAGAGCAGAGCCCGACTTGGGGCTGGATCTCAGGAACTGTGAATTCATGACCTGAGCTGAAACAAGGGTTAGATACTTAACTGACTGAGCTACCCGGTGGGGGAAAAGTTGTACTTCCTTTTATTTTCCATTTATTTCCTTTCCTACCTATTCTTTTAATTTTCTTCTCCTTCTTCTTCTTCTTCTCCTTCTTCTTCTTCTTCTTCTTCTCCTTCTTCTTCTTCTTCTTCTTCTTCTTCTTCTTCTTCTTCTTTTTTTGTTTATTTATTTATTTTTGAGAGAGAGAGAGAGAGAGCACAAACAGGGGAGGGGCAGAGAGAGAGAGAGAGAGAGACATAGAATCTGAAACAGGCTCCAGGCTCCAAGCTGTCAGCACAGAGCCTGACTCGGGGCACAAACTCACAAACCATGAAATCATGACCTGAGCTGAAGTCATTGGCTCAACCAACTGAGCCATCCAGGCTCCCCCCTGTCCTGTTCATTTTTATTTCCTCAGACACTGAGCACCTCTCGTTGGTCATTTGTTTTCTTCTGTGAATTGCTGATTGTGTTTTTCTTAGGGTGATTATAACTACATGCTATTAGTGTTGATGTAACCACCATTTAGAATTAACAAATGATTAGAGAATTAATACATGATATTAATTCATATTAATATCATTTAATAAATTTTATATTAATAAATGATAATATTTTATAATAATAGCTTATATTTGTAAATGTAAACTTTTTGTGTTGAGTTAATTATAGATTCACATGCACTTGCAAGAAACAATGCAGAGAGGTCCAGTGTACCAATTACTCAGTTTCCCCCATGTTATATACTTGTAACATCTTGCCCAAGTATGATGCAATATCACAAACAAGATGTTGACATTGGTACAGTCACGACACAGAACATTTCCATCCCTGCAGGGATATAATGTTAGCCTCCCTTCCTCCTCCTTTACTCCATCTTTACCTCAGACAACAACAAATCTGTGTTCTCCATTTCTATCATTTTGTCATTTCAAGAATGTTCTATAAATGGAATCATACAGTATGCAACCTTTTGAGATTGGCCTTTTCCACTTAGCATAACTCTCTGGAGATTTATTCAGTTTATTGCATCTTTCAGCAGCTACTTTTTACGGTAAAAAGTAACCATTACACACAACGAAGAAAGTTATAATTCTGTGATACCCACAAAGGATAGGTAAGAATAGAGCTGTTACAGGAGCAGAGTTTTTGTGTGTAAACTGGTATAAATGGAAGGTAAACTGGTATAAATTCAAATCAGAGCGATATAACTTTAGGACGTTAAATGTCAACTTGGTGGTAACCACAAAGAGAATAGCCATAGAATATACACAAAAGGAAATGAGAAAGGAATTTAGATGGTTCACTACTAAAAAATTAACTAAATGCAAAGAAGACAGTAAATGTAGGAAATGAGGGACCAAAAAAGCTGTAAGATAAATAGAAAACAAAGTAGTAAAATAATGGAAGTCCCTTCTTATCAGCGATTACTTTAAAATTTTTTGGGGGGGAGGGCAGAGAGAGAGAGGGAGAGAGAGAATCTCAGGCAGGCTCCATGCTCAGTGCAGAACCCAATGTATGGCTTGATTTCACAACCATGAGATCATGACCTGAGCTGAAATCAAGAGTTGGACACATATCTGACTGAGCTACCCAGGCCCCCCCCATATCAGAAATTACTTAAAAATTTTTTAAATGTTTATTTATTTTTGAGAGACAGAGAGAAATAGACTATGGGCGGGGGAGGAGGAGGAGAGAGAGGGAGACACAGAATCCAAACCAGGCTCCAGGTTCTGAGCTGTCAGCACAAAGCTGGACACAGGGCTCGAACCCACGAACCATGAGATCCTGAGCTGAGCCAAACTTGGATGCTTAACCGACTGGGCCACCAATGGAAAAGGCTATTCCACATAAACAGTAACCAGAAGAGAGCAGGAGACTATACTAGTATCAGATAAAATAGACTTTAAGTAAATAAGGTTACAAGGTATGGTATTGGCACTAAAAGAACTACACCGATCTATGGAACAGGATAGAGAGTCCAGAAACACACCACATTAATATGGTCAGCTAATCAGCAAAAAAGTAGGTATATACAATGGAGAAAAGACAGCCTCTTCAAAAAATGGTGTTGGGAAAACTGGCAAAAAACTGAAAGTGAACTATTTTCTCACATCATACACAAAATAAACCTAAAATGGATTAAAGACCTAAATATAAGATCTAAAATCCTAAAACTTCTAAAGGATGGGGCACATTGGTAGCTCAGTCAGTTAGGCATCTGACTTTGGCTCAGGTCATGATCTAGTGGTTTGTGAGTTCGAGCCCCACATCAGGCTCTGTGGTGAGAGCTTGGAGCTTGGAGCCTGCTTGGGATTCTGTGTGTGTCTCTCTCTGCCCCTCTCCTGCTCATGCTTTGTCTCTCTCTTTCTGTCAAAAACAAAAACAAAAACCATATTAAAAAAAAAAACCTACTAAAGGGTAACATAGGCAGTAATATCTGGAACACTGACATAGAAACATATTTATGACAGGGAAAGCAAGGGAAACAAAAGCAAAAATAAGCTGTTGGGACCATGTCAAACTGTAAAGCTTTTTGCACATTAAAGGAAGCCATCCACAAAATGCACAGGGAGACCTACTGTATGGGAGAAGATATTTGCAAATGATGTATCTGATAAAGGGTTAATATCTAAAATATATGAAGAGGGGCGCCTGGGTGACTTAGCTGGCTAAGCAGCTGACTTCAGCTCACATCATGATCTCACAGTTTGTGGGTTCAAGCCCTGCATCAGGCTCTGTGCTGAAAGCTCAGAGCCTGGAGCCTGCTTCGGATTCGGTGTCTTCCTTTCTCTCTCTCTGCCCTTCCCCTGCTCATGCTCTGTCTCTGTCTCTCTCATAAATAAATAAACATTAAAAAATTAAAATATATGAAGAGCTCATACAATTCAACACCAAAACCCCCCACGAAAACAAAGAAACCAAACTCCCCAAGCAAAAACAGACGGAGGGGGCGCCTAGGTGGCTCAGTTCACATCAGATTCTTGATTTCGGCTAAGCCTGCTCAGGATTCTGTCTCTCCCTCTCTCTCTTCTCCTCCCTCCCTCTCTCTCTCAAAATAAAGAAATAAAGATTAAAAAGAAAAAAAACCAAAGGACCTGAATAGACACTTTTTCAAAGACATACAGATGGCGAACAGACACATGAAAAGATGCTCGACATCACTAATCATCAGGGAACAAAAGTGCAGAACAAAATCACAATGAGATATTACCCCACAGCAATCAGAATGGCTAGAATCAGAAAGACGAGAGAAAACGTGTTGGTGAGGATGTGAAGAAAAGGAAACTCTTGGGACTGTTGGTGGGAATATAAATGAATGCAACCACTGTGGTAACAATAAGAAGATTCCTCAAAAAAAAAAAAAAAGAAATACCATACAGTCCAGTAATTCCACTACTGGGCACTCAAAGAAAATGAAAACACTATTTGAAAAGATAAATGCACCACCTGTATTCATTGCATCATTAATTAACAATGTCAAGGCACGGAAGCCACCTGTATCTATCAACAGAGAGTGGAGAAGGAAGAAGTGGTATTTACATACAATGGAATCACTCAGCCTTAAGAAAAGAATGAGAGGGACACCTGGCTGGCTCTGTGGTCTGACTTCTGCTTCGGTCATGATCTTGCGATTTGTGAGTTCGAGCCCCATGTTGGGCTGCCTGCTGTCAGTGCAGAGCCGGCTTCAGATCCTTTGTCTCCCGCTCTCTGTTTTTCACTCTCTCTAAAAAAAAAAAAAAAAAAAAAAGGGAGGGGGGAATTTGCCATCTATGACAACATAGATGGACCTAGAGGGTCGTATGCTAAGCGAAATAAGTCAGACAGAGAAATACAAATACTGTACGATTTCACTTATATGTGGAATCTAAGAAACAAAAGAGACCAATGAACACAAAGAAACTGAAACAGGCTCACAAATACAGAGAACTGGTGGCTACCAGAAGGGAGAGGATTGGAACGATTGGTGAAATAGGTAAAGTAGAATAAGAAGTACAAACTTCCAGTTATAAAATAAATAAGTCACAACGATGAAAAGTACGGCAAGGGAAATGTAGCCAAAAACAGAGTAATCATGCTGTATAGTGACAGATGGTGACTGCACTCATTGCGGGGAGCCCTGCATAATGTGTAGAATTGTTGAATCGCTATGTTGTGCACCTGAAGCGAATATAACGTTGTGCATCAACTACACTCCTTTAATAATAAAATATAAAGGTGGACTGGAATTACATTTTAATTTTAAACATAAAAGATCTCATAACAACTCTTTGTCTATATCCTGAAGTCCCAGAAAGACATTTGTTTGTTTGTTTGTTTGTTTACTTATTTGGAGCACCTGGGTGGCTCAGTCGGTTGAGTGACCTACTCTTGATTTTGGCTCATGTCATGATAGCAGAGTCATGGGACTGAGCCCTGAGGCAGGCTCCATGCTCAGCTCTGTCTCTCTCTCTCCCTCTGCCCCTCTCTCCCACTTGCGTGATCTCTTTCTCTCTCTCAAATAAAATAAATAAATAAACGAATAAAATAGGCTTCATGCCCAGCGGGAAGCCTAATGTGGGGCTTGAACTCATGACCCTGGGATCAAGAGTCAGACACTTAACTGAGTCGTCTAGGTACCCACCCCCCCGAAAGACTTTAATAAAGGAAAAAAAGTGCATCTATGCCTTATGATATTAGGTGGAAAAAAAACCTATTTGACTCAATGTCTTATAGTTTACCTAAATATTTTTAAAGGTATAATTCCTACACAATAGGACATGGTCATAGTGCATAGTAACATAAGTTTTGATATTCTCATATATACACATCTGAAACCATCACCAAAGGGTGCCTGAGTGGCTCAGTTAGTTAGGCATCCAACTTTGGCTCAGGTCATGATCTCACAGTTCATGGGTTCGAGCCCCGTGTCGGGCTCTGTACTGACAACTCAAAGCCTGGAGCCTGTATTGGATTCTGTGTCTCCCTCCCTCTCCGCCCCTCCCCCTCTTGTGCTTTGTCTCTCTGTCTCTCAAAAGTAAATAAATATTAAAAAAAGGAAACCTCACCAAAATAAAAATAATGAGCATATCATCACCCCCCCCCAATATTCCTAACACCCCTTTGTAATTCCTTCCTCTCTACCCTATCCCTGGGAAAACTGCCCATATGATTTCTCTCACTATAGATTAGTTTGCCCTTTTTAGGGTTTTACATAAATGGAATTAAATAGTATGTGCTATTTTTGTCTGATTTCCTTCATTCAGAATAACTATTCTGTTTCATCCATGTTGCTGTGTGTATCAATAGTTTATTTTGTTTATAGTTGAGTATCATCCATTCCATTGTATGCACATAACACCATTTGTTTATCCATTCCCCTGCTCATGGACATTTGGGTACATTTTGGTTCTCTTGGGTTCTTGGGTTCTTTGGTTATTATATATAAAGCTTCTATGAACTTGTGTGTTCTAGTCTTTGTGTGGACATATGCTTCCATTTTTGGTGGCTAAGTACCTGGAAATGGAATGGCTGGGTTTTACAGTAACTGTACTTTTTAGAGAAACTGACAAATTGTCTTTCAAAGTGCTTTTATCCCCCATCAAAATTGCCTGAGAATTCCAGTTCCTCCACTTCCTCTGTAATAGCTGGTAAAATCAGTTAATGTTAGACATTCTAATAGGTATGGAGTGGGGTCTCTGTGGATATGATTTGTATTTTTCTAATGACTGATGGTTAACTTCTTTTAATGTGATTATTTACCATCCATAGATCTTCTTGGGTGAAGTGCCTGTTCAAATCTTGGTCCATTTAAGAAATTCGGTTGTTTGTTTTATTATGGTGTTTGAGAGTTGTATATTCTGGACATGTTTTTCAATCAGATATGTCATTTTGCAAATATTTTTTCATAGTTTGTGCTTTATCTTTTCTTTTTCTTTCTTTCTATCTTTTTTTTTTTGAAGGAGAGAAAGAGAGAGAGAAAAAGAGGCAGAGGAAGAGGGAGAGAGAGAATCTTAAACAGTCTCCATGCTCAGAGCTGAGCCTGACACGGGGTTTGATTTCACAACTGTGAGATAATGACTTAAGCCTAGATGAAGAGTAGGCCACTTAACCAACTGAGCCACGAGGCATCCCTTTTTCATTTTTAAAAAATGTTTGTTTATTTTTTTTTTATTATTATTTTTTTTAATGTTTTATTCATTTCTAGGAGAGAGAGAGAGACAGCGTGAACTGGGGAGGGTCAGAGACAGAGGGAGTCACAGACTGAAACAGGCTCCAGGCTCCGAGCTGGCAGTCAGCACAGAGCCCGACGCGGGGCTCGAACCCACGAACCGCGAGATCATGACCTAAGCGAAAGTCGGATGCTTAACCGACTAAGCCACCCAGGCGCCCCTGTTTGTTTATTTTTGAGAGAGAGAGAGAGAGAGAGAACACAAGTTGGGGAGGGTCAGAGAGAAGGAAACAGAAGATTCCAAGTGGGCACCACGTTCATAGTAGAGTGGCAAATCCAGGGCTACAACACTTGAACTGTGAGATCATAACCTGAGCTGAAGTTGGATGCTTCTTTGACTGAGCCACCGAGGCATCCATTTAATTTTTTATTTTTTTAATAAAGTAGGCTCCATGCCCAATGTCGGGCTTGAACTCACAACCTGTGATCAAGAGTCATGTGCCCTAATGTCTGAGCCAGCCAGGTGCCCCTAAAAGTATGTGCTTTATTTATTTATTTATTTATTTAGAGAAAAAGAGAGCAAGCAGTAGAGGCACAGAGAGAGAGAGGGAGAGGACAGAGAATTTCAAGCAGGCTCTGTGGTCAGCACAGAGCCCTATACAGGACTCCAACTAACAAACTGTGAGATCTTGATCTGAGCCATTATCAAGAGCCAGACACTTAACCCACTGAGCTACCCAGGTGCCTCTTAAATAAATACTTAATTTTTTTAATTAAAAAATATTTTTAAATGTTTTTATTTTTATTTCTGTGAGATAGAGACACAGCGTGAGCAGTGGAGGCACAGAGAGAGAGGGAGAGTACAGAGAACTCCAAGCAGGCTCTGTGGTCAGCACAGAGCCTGACGCAGGGCTCGAACCCATGAACTGTGAGATCATGACCTGAGCTGAAGTCGGACACTCAACCGACTGAGCCACTCAGATGCCTCAAGTAAATACTTTAGATGAAACCCAATTTTTTCTTTTATGGTTTGTGCTTTTGGTGTCACATCTAAAAACAATCTTTCTCTAATCCAAGGTTGCAAAGATTTTCTCTTATGCTTTCTTCCAGAAGTTTTACATTTTTAACTCATATTTTGGTAAGGACTATAATTCATTTTGAGTTAATTTTTGTGTATTATATGAGGTACGATTTGATATTATTATTAAAAAATTTTTTTCTATGTTTTTTATTTATTTCTGAGAGAGAGAGAGACATCATGAACAGGGGAGGGTCAGAGAGAGAGGGAGACACAGAATCTGAAGCAGGCTCCAGGCTCTGAGCTAGCTGTCAGCACAGAGCCCGATGCGGGGCTTGAACCTATCAACCATGAGATTATGACCTGAGCCGAAGTCGAACGCTTAAGCGACTGAGCCACCCAGGTGCCCCTTGATATTATTATTATTATTAAATTTTTAAATGTTTTTTTTTATGTTTGAGAGAGAGAGAGAGAGGGAGAGAGAGCATGAGTGGAAGGAGGGGCAGAGAGAGAGGGAGACACAGAATCCAAAGTAGGCTCCAGACTTTGAGCTAGCTGTCAGCACAGAGCCCGACGTGGGGCTCAAACCCACAAACCATGAGATCATTACCTGAGCCGAAGTCGGACACTTAACTGACTGAGCCACTCGAGTGCCCCTCTACTCCTGAGACTTCTGAGAAAGTTTTTCTCTCTTTCTTAGAAAAGGACATGAGAGAGGCAACTGGGTGGCTCAGTTGATTAAGCATCTGACCTCGGCTCAGGTCATGATCTCACAGTTTGTGAGTTTGAGCCCCACATTGGGTGAGCTAGAGCCCCACTTCAGGTGAGTCCTACTTTTCTCTCTCTCTCCTCCCTGCCCCTTCTCTCTGGCCCTCATGGAATTCTCTCTCTCTCTCTCTCCACCCTCACTCACTTGCACCCTCTCTCTCTCAATTAAAAAACAAAAATCAGAGGGGCACCTGGGTGGCTCAGTTGGTTAAGTGTTTGATTCTTGATTTCAGCTCAGGTCATGATCTCATGATTCATGAGATTGAGCCCTGAGTCGGGCTCTGCACTGACAGCATGGAGCCTGTTTGGAATTCTCTCTCTCCCTCTCTCTGCCACTTCTCCTCATTCTCTCTCTCTCTCTTTCTCAAAATAAATACATAAATAAATATTTTAAAAAATGGACATCAGGCAGAAGGTACTTCCTTTTCTTGCCCTTATTTGGTGATGCGTTATGATGTGATTGCTTAGATCTGCAGCCAAGAGAGGAGGGGCAAACACTCCAAGGATGACTGAGGGGTAAGCTGGCCATGTTGAAATAATCAACCCAGGAACCACCTTACCTCTAGACTTCTTGTTATATAAGTTAAGAAATGTCCTTACTTGTTTGGTTTTTTTTGTTTTTTTTTAAAGAGAGGGAGCGAGTATAAATGGGGTGGGGACAGTGGATCTAGAGCAGGCTCTGTGCTGACAGCAGAGAACCCAATGTGGGGCTCAAACTTATGAACTGTGAGCTCGTGACCTGAGCCAAAAGCAGATGCTTAACCAATGGAGCCACCCAGCTGCCCCACTTGGCGTCCTTTTTGCTTGGATTTTCTGTCAGTTGAAGTAAAAAGCATCAAACTATAACAGAATGCTAAGGCTGAGCTGTGAGCCAGGAATTATGGTAAGCACTTCATCTGCATAAAGGCAATATAATCTGATTTCATCTCTGTAATAACACTGTGTCATGGATGTTGTCAGACCCATTTTACGGTTGAGGAAATTAAAGCACAGGAAGGTTAAATCATTACATGAGGCTACACTATGCTAAATGATAAAAATAAGGATAAAAACTTTCGATCTATTCTATGCTAAGGATAACTTGGAATCACCTTTAAATATCTGATACCTTCCCTACTTTAACTTTTTCTCTGAAGCTTATGTAAAAAGTAGAATTGCAGTGTTTCACCCTTAGCACCCAGATATTTCCAGGGGTAAGGAAAAAAAACAGAGAATGTAGAAGCTGATTAACCTTATAATTTATTGCTATGTACCTTTGGGCAAGTATTCTTTTTATTTGAATGAACATATTCCATATTATTAGTAGGCACCAGGAATATAAGCATTTAGGCATTATATTTTTTATTTTTATTAATTTTTTTTAATATTTAGGTTTGTTTTTGTTTTTTTTTTGAGAGAGAGAGACAGAGAGACAGAGCTCCAGGGTGGAAGAGGCAAAGAGAGAGGGAGGCACAGAATCCAAAGATGCTCTAGGCTCTGAGCTGTCAGCACAGAGTCCGAGGTGGGACTCGAATTCATGAGAGGTGAGATCATGACCTGAGCCAAAGTTGGACACTTAAACAGCGGAGCTACCCCGGCACTCCAAGCATTTAGGCATTTAAAAAATGTTTTTATATTTTTATTTTGAGAGAGACAGAGAAAGCGAGAGAGCACACATGCGTACCGAGCTCACAGGGTAGGGGCAGAGAGAGAGAGAGGAAGAGAAAGACTCCCAAGCAGGCTCTGTGCTGTCAGTGTGGAGCCTAAAGCATTTAGGCATTTGTACAAAAAAGAGAGGAAAGAATGAACACGACATTAAATAATGCTTGATATTTACGTAGCATACCATATTCACAACGATCCTATAAAATGAGTACTAAATATAACTACTTACAGATCGGAAACCTGAACTTCAGAATAAGTAGTCAAGCCACAAAACTAATGAACAATTGGAGCCAAGTGGAGCCAATAAATGATGGAACTAAGAAGTTTTGGAGTGAGACTGAAAACAATGTGTCCGGTCCCATATAAAATGTTTTATCACAGGGACGCCTTGGCTGGCTCAGTTGATGGAGTGTGTGATTCTTGATCTCCCCGTTGAGAGTTTGAGCCCCACATTGGGTGTAGATATTACTTAAAATAAAATAAGATAAAAAAAGAATGTAAAAAAATAAATAAAATGTTTTATCACAGCATATCTAAGGCCATCCAGATATTATCTCACATTTGAGTTTTGTCTTGGAATGAATCTGGCCTTCATCATTGGCTGGGCCTGCTTTCTATCTCTACCTCATTAATTACTAATAACATGGCCCTGGCAGAGTTACTATTATGATTATCATTTTTTATTTTGGGGGACAGTTATTTTAAACCCATCCAGCCTGCTTCCTCATCTCTACCATCTGTGTCATGAGGTAATGTAACTACTTCATATGGTTTTATGAGGCTTGGGAAAATAAAGACAGTGCTCTGGGCACTTAATAAGTGGCTGGTATTATTATTGTACAGCTAAGGAAATTACGATACGCAGAGATGAAGGTAGTAGTAAATGTTCACGCAGTTCAATGATATCTATGCCAGGGACAGAATGTAGAACCTATTTCTGCATATTCAGAACTCATTCGAGCCAACCAACCAATGAGATTAGGAGCTCAAGGATCATGAAGAAAGTTTTCAGAGGATAGAGATGACCAATCCCAATTCCAGATTCTAAAATATGGCCAACCAATGAATATTTATTAGGTGTTTCTGCAGTTTTAGCTGCTGATGAAACTGACAAGATAACAAAGGTTCCTACTCTTGAGCTTATATTCTAGTGAAAAGAGCAAATTATAAATAAAAGAATTTCAAACAGTGGTAAATGTGAACAGATTGATGTGAGAGAACCTGTCTAGATAACAGAGAATCCTGCCTTAAGTGACAAGAAAGAGGCATCCACATGAGGTCCTGGGAGGGAGGTTGTCCTGTGCAGGAGGAAACTATGCAACGTGGAAAGTTCCCCTGATGGTAATGAACCTGGTGTGGGCAAGGGACAAAAAGAAAGTAGTGCATTTGAGCACTGTAAGTAATCACGTGAGTGGTGGAGACGAGGAGATTCCTGGAGGTGGGGCACAGGCCAGTTTAGGCAGCATCCTGAGAGGGTCATGGTAAAAAATTGAGGGGTTTTAGTAGTTGCAAGGAAGAGCTACTGGAGTGCTCTATGCAGGAGGGTTATCCTACCTGGCTTGTATTTTTAAAAATATACCTGGTTGCTCTCTACAGAATGGATCACGGGAAGGCTCGAGTGGAGGCAGTTAGGGTGGCTGGGACTAGGTTTATATTAATGGAGTTTACGTTAATGGAGTTGTATACAAGCAAGGGCAAACTCTTAATCTTGACCTTCCAAAATAAAGGGTTCCACCTTCCTATTCCATCACCTCACCTAGCGCTTGTAACTATCATTTAACCATATACTAGCTTATTGTCTGTCATTCTCATTTAGGGTGGTCCCAGAAAATACAGATGTTCTTTTAAAACTGCATTTCGGGTAGAATACCTCATTATTATCATCATTATTATTACTGTAGGTGTTCCCAACATTGCGTAGGAAATTCGAATACTAGAAAAACGGCTCGTCATCTGAAATGCAAATAAACCGGGCATCCTGCATCCTTACGTGCTAAATCTGGTAACTCCACTAGAATGTGAGTCTCCTGAGGGCAGGAACCACGTCTGTCCGGTCCCCAATGTACACCTAGGGCTTAGCGTAGTGCCTGTCGGGAACGTGGTGCGAGCGCACACCAGCTCACGGAATGAATTCGAGAAGGATTTAAGGAAAGAATGAGTGACTGAATAAAAGGATGCACGAGAGCCCCTTGGTGCGGGAGGCGTGGGGGGGGGGGGCACGCGGGAAGAAAGAGAAAATCGGGATAGTCCTGGTGCGGCCCCGGCGCGAGGGGCGGCTGACGCGCTGAGGTCACCGGCGCCCGCGGCCCCGGTGACGTCATCACGCCCGCGCTGCCGGCCTTGCCGGGGCTTCAGTGGCGCCGGCTCCTTCTCGGCTGTTGTGGTGAGCGGGTAGCGAGGAGGTCTCCGGTGACCCCGGCCCAGCGCAGGCAGTCTGCGGAGCGGTCCAGTCCCGGCGGTGGCCTCCTGTCCTCGTCATTGACCGCCAGCTGGCAGGCCTGGCCGCGCCCCCGCGGGGAGAACTTCTCCGGGCCATGTCCAGGCCGAGCAGCGTCTCCCCGCGGCCGCCCGCTCCTGGCGGCGGGGGCGGCCCCGCTCCGGGCGGCCCTGGGGGCGGACGCCGGGCCAAGGGGCTGAAGGACATTCGCATAGACGAGGAGGTGAAGATCGCGGTCAATATCGCTCTGGAGCGCTTCCGCTACGGGGACCAGAGAGGTGAGGTTCCTGACAGGGACCCCGCCTCCCCCAAGGCCCGGCCCACCGAGTGAAGGGGCTGGCTCGGAGGAGGGAGGGCAGACCCCCCGGCCCACTCGCGCCGGCCCGCGCGGCGGCCTGGGGCCACGCTCGGCGCCCGTGGGATGCGTGGCGTCCTGCGCATCCGGAGGGTTAAGACACTTGCCCGGCATTAACGACAAGGGGACAGGAGTCGGGTTGCTCCCTTGCCGGAGGCGTTTCTTTCCCCTCAGAGAGGCCTGTGGGCAGCCTGGGGCGGCTTAGCGACAGTTTTTAGGTATTGGTACGTCCCTACATTTTTTTTTAAAGTAAATTGAGTCAGTCTTAGGTGAGAAACTACAGACGTAGAAGGGTAGAAGGAAACCAGGCAAATACATGCATTGGCGATACGCCGTGTGTTGTTTAAATCCCGAGAGCATCACCCTTAAACACTTGAAAACAGTCACACTTTGGTAGATGAAAACGTTTCTCACACCTCTTAAGGTTAGAAGGCTGCTCGTCTTGGGTCATACAGTGCAGAGCGAGTAGCCCACGCGCGGGCGTCCGTACAACATATCCAGTGCCCAGTCCGCTTTGCTGCCTTCAATAGGGGACCCGTTCGATACTCAGAGGAGTTTACGGTCCACAACAGGCAATGGCCTGGACAGAATGAACTTATATTACACACGGTCTCAGCAATAGTGTCGAACAACAAATCCAGTCTGACAGAAGTCTGTGCAGTCTGGAAAGCAAAGGCCATGTGCGGTTTGACGTTGAGCATTCGTAATCCTTGAGCATACTTCATCATGGAAGGAAATGAGCCCTTTGTTAGTGAAGCGAGTAAGGACGAAGAGTAAAATGTATTCATCCGTCGTCAGACCTATTGAAGATTCCAGCACACATACGAGTAATGTTTGGAGAACATTAGAGCCTTCTATCACATTTAGCCTTAATTTTTACTAATATCGCAACTGTGGTAGACATTTAGTAGTTATTGAATTAATATCTACTTTTCACATAACGTAAATTTGATTATTTGTATGATTTTTTTTCGTATTTTTTATCTGTGTGTGTATATTGAAGTACCTTGAAAGAAAATTGTGTATTCCCAAATGGTACTTTGTGTTTGTTTGTTTTTTTCTATGTAGAAATGGAATTTCCTTCTTCTTTGACCAGTACTGAAAGAGCCTTTATTCATCGATTGAGTCAGTCTCTTGGTTTGGTCTCTAAAAGTAAAGGGTAAGCTGATAGCTTTTCTTATTTAAAAAGAATTATTTGCCAAAAAAAGAAAAGAAAAAAGAAGTGTTTCTGACTACATTTAAGTAGTTATTCCTGTTTTAGATTCACATTAATTATATTGTATGTAGATACTGATTTTTGTCTGTACCAAACTCAGCTTTTTCCTTTTCCTCTTATCCTTCCATTTTTTGTTTTCCCTTAGGGGTAAAAAAAAAAAAAAATAAATGTAAGAAAAATAGTTTAAAAGCTGAAGTTGCTTGCTTGATGAGAATATTTTCTTTTTTCATAGAAACCAAGTCTCGTTTTTTTAAAAAGAGTGGATGGACTAAAAATAAGTACAGTTGTTTATAGAACTATTTATTTTAAGGTTACCGTACTGTAATGGTAACTTAATTTTTTTTTAATTATTTTTTAATGTTTTTTTTTTTTTTTTTGAGGGAGAAAGCTCATGAGTGGGGGGGCAGGCAGAGAGAGAAGGAGACACAGAATCTGAATCAGGCTCCAGGCTCTTAGCTGTCAGCACAGAGCGCAGTGTGGGGCTCAAACTCAAGAACCGTGAGATCATGACCTGAGCTGAAGTCAGACATTTAACCGACTGAGCCACGCAGGCACCCCTCTAATGGTAACTTTAGAATACCTTATCGTTGTTTTCTTTCCTACTGACTGAAGAATCTGATGATTAGAAATGATTAAATAGAATGGACCAGGAAGAAACAGTATATATTTTTTGCAGGTCACTGATCTGTAAGGGCGAAAATGGTCACTTGAATCATCCAAATTGAAGAACTCTAAAATTATGTGGAATGATTTCATTTTGGGAATAAAGATGGTGGGATTGATATATAGCAGAGTTTCTAAGTATTGGTACTATGAACATTTTAGACTGGATAGTTATTTATTGTGGAGGGTGTCTTGTGTATCGTAGGATATTTAGAAGTGTATCTAACCTTATCCGCTATGTGCCAGGAACACCTCCACCCACAGTTTCAACAACCAGAAATGCCTCTAGACAGTGCCAAAATCTTCCCTGGGGAGCAAAATTGCCTCTGGTTAAGAGCCACTGAGAGGGCAAAGGAAGATAAAATTTCAGTTTACCAGGGTTTAGGTTAAGAAGATAGAAAACAAATGACTGTTAGGTTAGTATATTAATAAATAGCAGGAAAGTCTTAAGATGAAAGTGTTTGATGTAGGAATGTCCGGTATTTGAATGTCCACAGGGATATGTTACTGAGTGAGATGGGATTTAGCTTAGGTGAGTGTACCTTTTGAACATCACTAAGGCCAGTGCCGGAAGCAGTAGTAGGTTTTGAGCATGCCCATGGCATAGTCCTCTGGGTAGGTTAAATACTGCACTTGAAAATGAAAAGAGTACAGGGCCATAATCGTTTGTCCAAAAACACCTGGACCAAGGAGATTTTGAGATTCAGATTTTAGAAACATTTTAGGGTATGTTTGTAATATGTTATGTAATAACCCTCATAAGTTAAAGGCACCTTTAACCACAATATTTCTGCCAGAAAACATAGGATATTCCCAGTAAGATAAATACTGGAAATAGCTTCATGTCAGTGTAGTAAGGCTTTGGTATCAACTGAAGTTGCCACTGTCAGCTTTAAAGATAAAACTGGCAGGGCACCTGGGTTGGCTCAGTCAGTTAAGTGACTGACTTCGGCTCAGGTCGTGATCTCATAGATTGTGGGTTCCAGCCCTGCATCAGGCTCTGTACTGACAGCTCAGAGCCTGGAGCCTGCTTTGGATTCTGTGTCTCCCTTGCTCTCTGCCCCTCCCCCATTCATGTTCCCTCTCTGTCTCTCAAAAATAAACATTAAAAATTAAAAAAAAAATTATTTTACCAGCAAAAGGTGGGTTTCTAAGGAAATAGAGAGTTGCAATCTAGGACAAGCACACTACTACAAAACCATCCAAAAGTCCAACAAACAGAAGAGAGGAACATTATTTTATGGGGAGGAAGGAGGAAGTTGGGAGGGGTTGTTTTGAACAAAAGTTCATTGGAGAGAAGCAAGAAATTCAGGGTGATGTTGGTTTCTCAGTTGGCTGGGTTGCTGGGGTGGTTGACTTCTTACAGAGGATGCAATGTACACCTTTTTCTGTTGGGGCCTGTAATTGAATCTTCTTTCCTTCTTTGACAATTTTTCCTGTAATTGACATGAGTGGTTTTGGCTTCCCTACCACCTCCCCTTCTAGCATCCCCAGTCCACTTTAATGAGGTTTCTGTTTATTAATTTTCACCTTGCAAACCGAGATCTTCGAGTTTTCATTGTTGCTTGGGTTTAAGAGGTGTAGGGGTGCCTGTGTGACTCAGTCATTTGGTTGAGCTTCTGACTTCCATTCAGGTCATGATCTTGCAGTTTGGGGATTCAGGCTCCATGTCAGGCTCTGTGCTGACAGCATGGAGCCTGGAGCCTGCTTTCAGTTCTGTGTCTCCTGCTCTCTCTTTCCCTCCCCTGCTCATTCTCTGTCTCTCTCTCTCTCAAAAAATAAGTAAACATTCAAAAAAAAAAAAAGTTCTAGATAAGAGGTTGCAGGTCTGTCCTAGAAATATCTGTTGTAAAGACATGGTTCTGCAGCTACATCATTTCTGTGGTTAAACTGGTTTTGAATTCTAAGTAGTTAACTTAGAAATGACCATTAGAAATTACTCTTAGAGAGGTGCCTGAGTAGCTCAGTCAGTTAAGTGTCTGACTCATGATCTCAGCTCAGGTCTTGATCTCAGGGTGGTGAGTTCAAGCCCTGTGGGAGGGTGGGGGCTCTGCACTGGGTGTGGAGCCTACTTAAAAAAAAAAGAAAAGAAAGAGAAATTACTTTTAGGAAAGAAGTCCATTGGAGTAGACCCTCTATTTCTCTTCAGTAGCACAGTTGTTTAAGGGATAATCCAGAATGGAGAAACCTGGGGAAAGGTAGAGAGCAGGGTAGAAGTTATCAGGACAAAAAAAGGTGGGTGAGAAGACACTGAAGAGAGGAAAAAGTTGCTAAGGGAGGCAAGCCAACCCTGCTTTCTTATCTAGTCCCTAGTTGCTATTCCTAGTGCTCGACAGACCTTCTTAGGAAATTTCTTACTGCTCTCCCTCCACTTTTTATCTTTGATTAAAGGCAATACAGTGTTTATCTCGTGGTCCTTGTGATTTTCAAATGCCTTTCCTTGTTTTCATATGTATGAAGAACTTCTTACCTTCTTTCTTTTTATTTGTATGAGAATTTGTACCTGACTTCTATTTTCATGGGTTTTTCTGTTCACCTTTGAGTAAGAGGTTTTTTCCCCCTTAGTTCCTAGCATAACTTCATTAACTTAGTAAGTTAGTTTTTCTGCTCCCCCCCTCCCCCTTTTTTTTTTTTGGTACCTAGCATCATGGTTCCTTAATAGGTATTTGAGAGAGAGCCTGGTGTGGAGGAAAAGTCAGGAATCCTGGATTCATCTCCCAGTCTCTCACTGCGCGGTTCTCTAGCTTTGGTCATTGCCCTTAACTTTAAAGACCTGTTTTCTTAAATGTAGGATGTGAAGAATGTCTCTTTGTTTTAGTTTGGATTCTGTAGTTTATTTTCAGCATTTTACAAGGTTTAAAAAATAGATTCTGGGGCACCTGGGTGGCTCAGTTGGTTGAGCACCCTCCCCGGCTCTTGATTTCAGCTCAGGTTGTGATCTCATGGTTGTGAGATTGAGCCCTGCGTCTGGCTCTGCATTGACAGTGGGGAGCCTGCTTGTGCTTCTCTCTCTCTGCCCCTCACCCTCTGTGCACTCTCTCACTCTTTCAAAATAAAGAAACATTAAAAAATTAGATTTTAAGGGGAGCCTGGGTGGCTCAGTCGGTTAAGCATCCAACTTTGGCTTAGGTCATGATCTCATGGTTTGTGGGTTCGAGCCCCATGTCGGGCTCTGTGCTGACAGCTCAGAGCGTGGAGCCTGCTTCGGATTCTATATCTCCCTCTCTCTCTGACCCTCCCCTGCTCACGCTGAAATAAATAAAAACATTTAAAAAATTAAAAAAAATAGATTTTAAGTTTACTGAGTGAGAGTTGACATTTTTTTTCTCATCGCTTTCTCCTTTTTGCTCTCCTTTCTTTCAAAATGCAGCCGTGCGTGTTGGATTTTGTTTTTCATTCCCTCCTGAAGAGTTGAATTTATTTTGCAACTGATGACTACTTTCCGGATTCCTTTTTATAATTGCTCATCTTTTGGTGAAAATATTCTTGTTGGAGTAAACTTATGTTACTGTTAGTGTAGCCTTAGGTTTTCTTTGAAATTTTAGTCAAATTTTCCCATACCAAAATTTCACCTCCTTAAAATTTTTTCTTCAGCTGAGGTCTCTGTGTTTTGGTTTTAAGAGCACACTTTCTTTGACTTGTTCACGAACAAAACAGAACTTCTTTCCAGTTCTTGTTAGTCCAAGTTATGCAAAATGAAATTTACAAAATGGACTTTGTTAAAGACTTATGGAAAGAGAAGCTATAAATTACATGAAAATAGGTTTTCCGAGTACGAGTTTCTTCTTGAAGTCTGTGCTGCATAGGTACCCCTGTGCTGTAGCCACCCTGACCAGAAGGCTCTGCACGAAAGCCCCCTTTTCAGATTCGGGTTATTGCCTCCCTTGCCTCTTCCCTGAGAAAGATGTGTGCTGCGCTCTCCTTTTCTGCTTCTACTTTAAATAGGAGAAATTGGTTAAAAGTGAATTTTGGGCCATCCATTGAAAAGAAATCACCTATGGTGCCCCAGAGTAATGATGACAACATTTATTAAGTATTTTTTGTCCAAAAGGCATTAATCTAGGTGCTGTAAGTAGTTTACTTAAAAATTTTTTTAATGTTTATTTTTGAGAGAACGAGACATGAGTGTGAGCAGGGGAGGGGTTGAGAGAAAGAGGGAGACACAGAGTCCAAAGAGTCTCCAGGCTTTGAGCTAGCAGCGTAGAGACCGACACGGGGCTCAAACTCATGAACTGTGAGGTCATGACCTGAGCTGAAGTTGGACACTTAACCGACTGAGCCAGTCAGGTGGCCCTAAGTAAGTTCTTTAATTCTCACAATAGTCTTAATCAGTATGTTCTATTAATAATTCCTAGTACCTGTATAACAGATGATGCAGTTCAGGGTTGGAGACATTAAATTTTTTTTCCCCAAAGCCACACAGCTAGTGAGTGGCAGAGCCAGGATTTGAACATAGGTAAATTTTAATTAGTTTTTTAAAAACATTTTTAAAAAGTGTTTGTTTTTGAGAGAGAGAGGGGAGGAAGGGCAGAGAGAGAGAGGGAGACACAGAATCTGAAGCAGCTCCAGGCTCCGAGCCATCAGCACAGAGCCCTATGTGGGGCTCGAACCCATGGACTGTGACATCATGACCTGAGCTGAAGTCACATACTAAACTAACTGAGTCACTCAGGTGCCTCAAGTTTTTGATGTCCACAGTGAGTTCATGGTAATGTCTTAGGAGCAGAGAGCAGTTAAAACGGAATTATTAGATAGGTCTCATCTTTAAGTTGCTTATAGTGCAAAGTCACAGGATGAACAATATACCACAATTATAGTGTCCATGATATGAGAGCAACTTTTATTAGTGGCAGAGCTAACTGCTTGGTTTATTAATTTCCATATAGTCATAAAAGAAAGTATAAATTAGTATGATACAAACTTTAATACATTTGCAGTTCTGTATTACAGTATTGGGAAGAAAATGGTTTGGAGTTAGGTCTTTGCATCTTTCTGCATAATGGAAGTATAAATTAAGGAAATAGGAAATTGTGCATTGGCAAAGCATCATACGAATATGTATTATTTTTTGAGATATTAAGGCCTGGGTGGTTGTGAGCTTTTTAAGTCATTTCAGATTTTGGCTCCTTAGCTGAGTTTTTAAACTGTTTACAGATTTGGAGAGTGGAGAATAGTAAGGGATAGGGCAGTATTTGAGTTAAATATTGAGTAACGTGCTGTATAAATTGATAAATTGATTAACATTAAAATTGCATCAAATTTGATGAGTTATTTTTCTTTAAAAGGGAGAAGCCATTGAAATGCCAGAACTTCATTATAGCACATATTGACTACTTTCACACTTTGGAAATTAGATATTATGGTGTTCACACCTATAATTTTAGCATATTTACCTTTATATTTAAAAAGTGCATATGGAGCTTGCATTTCATTATTTGAAAAAATTATTGTGATATTAATTTATTTAGCATCTCTTCCACGTTTTGCAGCTAGTTTCTAGTTAACTTTGCTTTGAAAAGGAGTCTTACAATGGTTTTGTTCAGAGTAGTGCCACTTTGGGATGAAAACAAAGTGAAACCTCAGGGTGTATTAGGACAGATGTCTGCCAAATTGAATGTTTTCATCCTCAAAACAATGAGGCACATATTTGACCAAACATTTCACTTATCTTTTTATCATTTATCAGTGTCACTGTGTTGCTAAATATGGAGGAATGAGCGTTGAGAGCCGCAAGTAGAATCCTGTACTAAAACATAAAAACTACCAAGTTGATAATATCTTTCTGCCCCCTCATCCATGTTCAAAATGAATTCGGTAAATTTTAAATGGTAATGGGTAAGTCCTCACACATGCTCAGTATGGGTTCGTTTTATACATAAATGTTATATTCTTAGTAGGCAGCCTATGTTAGGAAAGTTTGAATCTGACCGATTTTAGTTGTGAGCTTATTGAGGAAAGTATATTTTACTTAACTTTGTAACCCCGGCTTCCAGCATAGTGCCTGACGTAGAATAGTTGCTTAATATGATTAGTGATCGGATGAATGAATGAAATAAAATTAGTTACAGGTGAAGTACGGCATCACTTTCCTAAGATGGCTTTCAAGAAAATTAAAGCATCTTGGAACTGACAGAAATAGTAGAGATTTTTGAACTAACTTGTATGCAGTATCAGAGAGAGAAACCGATTTTTGATTACATTGCTAGTTAGTTGAAAGATTTTTACTAGCTCTGAACACAAGCCTACTGAGTCTTGCTCTGGTGATCATTCCAGCACACTTCCTGCCCTCTGCACTTAAAATCTTTATGAAGTAAGTGGGGAACGAATGATTAAGTCTATAATGACTGTGCTGAATTTTCAGAAAGGTCCATGGAAAAGAACCTACTACAGAGATCATCTTTAGAATCCAGTAATTCTGATTTACTGTGGAAATAACTGAAATTCCTAATCAGGTTAAATTCAGTTATTTCATCTTGATCCCATAATTGTTAGAGAGTAGATGATAGCACGGAAAGCGTAAAATCATTAAAGCATTCCATAAAACGTTTACAGAAATTAAAAACCTTGGTAAATCAAAATCGTCACTTAAGAAAGCTAAAACCGAATAGGTTAATTTCCAGTTTTATTTATTTTTTTTTTTAGTTTTATATTATTTTTACAGTGAAGATTTTGTTCAAAATTCTAAGACTAATGAAAATTAGGAAAATTATACATATATTTTTCATTACATTTGTGGCTTTATTGCTCATTTCTATAATATAGTGACATTAACAAATGATACAACATTTTATGAAATATTTTGGGTAACTTTTTAAAAATGAAAAGTGATTTTTTTTTTCCCCAGACTATAATTATAGTAACAGCTTTCATTCATTTAGTGCTTACTCTGTAACAGATGTTTGCCCTTTACATGTATTATCTTATTTAATGATATGAATAATCCTTTGAGTCAGGTATTATTATTATCTTAGGCTCAGAGGTGTTAAATAATTTTCTTACGGTCCCAACAGCTACTAAGTGGTAGAGCTAGGATTCAAACCCAGATTGGTATGCTTTTAGAGCCTATGCTCTTTACTAGTACTATATTGTCCGAGATTGTAGACATATATTATTAAATCATTCAAAACACATTTGAGGACTTTCTGTTTGTATAACATTATACCTCGTACTCTTGAAGCTACAAAAGTCATAAAAGACATTGTCAGTATGGACCAGTTGAAGAAATCAATATACCTACATCAAATAATTTGAGAAGAGTTATAAATCATTATTATCTTATAACTGACAGCTAGAGCCAGAAGCTGTGAAAAATTTCTTCCCCCCCATATGCATATAAAAATACTTATCAGTAATGTCGATTTATGCTTTTTTGCTCCAACCACTAAGCTTGGTTCTCTTAACAGGTTTTCATGGGATGTGACATTTCCAGTATCCTATGGAAGCGTTCAGTGGGAAATAGTAGTCTGAACAGTGAATCATAACTTTTTAATTATCATTTTTAGATTCTGTTCAGATTGTTTTTTTCCCCTCTGTATGCTTCCAGCATATATTAACTGGTGATGTTTCATCCACCATGAAGTCTGCTAAGACAAGACTGTAACATTGTGGGTAAGTAAGCCATTTTTGTGGTTTAAAAACTGGATTGGTAGCATTTTGAAATTTTAATGGAAAATGGTCTTTTGGCCACTTCAGCACCAAACTCCCTCCTTATTGAATTTTTGGGGATTTTTAGCATCTTCTCCCAAAGCATTTAGATTTTTTTCAATGTTTTCTTAAGGCGTGTTGTCGAAGTAGGCGTACATCATATGTGAACCAATTGACTATATATAGTAAATAAATGATTTTTATTAATATTCAGAAAGGGAGCAAATAGATACCTAACTGTGAAGAAGAAAGATGGATCAGAAACAGCTCATGCAATGATGACCTGTAATTTGACTCATAATACAAAACATGCTGTTAGGAGCCTAATTCAGAGATTTCCTGTCACCAATAAAGAGCGTACTGAACTTCTGCCTAAAACAGAAAGAGGAAATGTGTTTGCAGTTGAAGCTGGTATGTATTTTCTGGGGAGCTTCCTTGTTTATCCTATTAATTGATGACTGTTCTTTTTCCATTTTAAATGAATTAAAAAAAAACAACAAAGATGCAATGAGATTTCTCAGTTTGAATGGTCTGTTAGAAATGATAAAGAACTGTGAAAATTTGGAAATGAAATGCAATGTTAAGGCATGTCATTCAGTTAGACAAGTCTTTAAGTGTCACGGTAATAGCTGTCATTTATTGAGCACTTCCTGTGTGCTAGGCAGTATACTAAACTCTTTATAAAGGGCCTCACAGCAACCCTCCCAAGGTAAGAATTTCCTGTTTCAGGAGTGAATAAACTGAGGTGCAGAGCAGTTAAATAATTTGTTCAAGGCTACTCAACCAGCCTGTAAACTGCAGAGCTGGGATTTGGCTCCAAGGTCTGGACTTTTCCTGTATTAATGCTGGCAAGGCCCGCTGATGAGTGTGAGTTTGAACTGGGGCTTTAGCTTCAGGTAAGAGGACAGAGTCTTCAGTACACTAACTTGCTGAAGGCTAGATAATTGATATATTTAGGTTATAGAATGAAGTTGTGATTTTATCATTTGGAGAAATAACTTCCTAGTGAGAAGATCCCTAAAGACCTAAAGCAACAGATTTCATAATTTCCATTGTCTGTTGGAATAGGTTTGCAGAGTGTAGAGAATAGACGGTTCTAGATAGCGAGGGATTTAAGTTTTAAATCCATGCACACAAAAATGTTTTGAGTTATGTGAGGAATAAAAAACACGTGATGCTCTTTTTTTCTTGTTAATTAAATGTAGCTGTTGGTGAAAATTCTCAATTAGGAAATTTGTTAAGGATGAAGACTTTATATTTACACATATTATTCTATTTATTCATATAATCTTACATATTTAGCTTTAAACACACAGTATTTTTCTTTTCACAATGTGTTTTCATATTGTACATAACAGACTTTATAAATAATGCACACTGTTACTTAGGCAATTTTAATGTTTTGTGTCATTATTGACAGAACCAAGCCTCAAAACTGTTTTAGGATATCAGAATCACGTTTTCTTTTTAATGGTTATGGAGTGATTGGTTTTTGTTTATTTGTAAATATTATGCACCAGAAGTCCTTTTAGAAATTTGCTTTCTAATTACTACTGAACTTTGTAACTTATTTTTTAAAGAATAATGAGCATAGAGTACAACACACAGCTACTGCTTGCTAACTTTACATAGACTGAATAGAGAAATTACTTATCTTTGTGTTTACCACTCTTTAAAAATGTTGATCATAAATCTTTTTGTTCTTTTATTCATTTTCAAAGAAAACCGAGAAATGAGCAAAACGAGTGGGCGACTCAACAATGGCATACCTCAGATTCCAGTGAAAAGAGGAGAATCTGAATTTGATTCTTTCAGGCAGTCTCTGCCAGTGTTTGAGAAACAAGAAGAAATTGTTAAAATAATTAAAGAAAATAAAGTAGTTTTGATCGTAGGAGAAACTGGGTCTGGAAAGACTACACAGGTTGGTTTCTTTTTTGTTGTTTATGGAAGAAAAAATATTTTTTTTCCCACATGGTAGTTGTTGTTTTTTAATGTTTATTTATTTTTAAGAGAGAGAGAGAGACAGAATGTGAGTGGGGGAGGGGCAGAGAGAGAGGGAGACACAGAATCCGAAGCAGGCTCCAGGCCCTGAGCTGTCAGCACAGAGCTGGACATGGGGCTCGAACTCACGAACTGTGAGATCATGACCTGAGCCAAAGTCGGACATTTAACCAACAGAGCCAGCCACCACAGGCGCCCCTCTGCATGGTAGTTTTATATCAGATTTAAACAACATGTATTTTAACAAAAACAACCCCTTTGGATACTTTAATGGTTATTTCAGAAATAAATTTCTACTGGGAGTACATTTTGAGAATTGGTAGAAAGGAAATGTTTTAAAATATTTTTAAACTAGCACCTTAGGCCTCCATTTAAATAGAAGCCATGATGTGGTTTGTATCATGAACGTAATATGGACCAGACGAGTCTTGTTAACCTCTGTGAGCCAGAGCCCTCACTTGTAAAATGGAGCTAATACTTGCTCCCATTCACCGTGAAGTTTAGAGAGGTCTGTAAAGCGCCTGTCAGTGTTTTGTACATAGGAGCTAAATTAACAGCAATATTAATAATAACAAATGTTAATGTAAAGTTGACTGTTGGCATTGAGGCCTGCGCAGGTCCCAACCTGTCTGTGGTTTGGGGTTGCTATCTGCCTCATAAAGCAGAGTAGAGGGTTTATCTTCTGGGGAGGCAAAGTCGTCTTCTCCTCTGAAAAAGCCTCCTACATAGTTAGCTTTGGCTCTTCTGGGAATAGGGAGGCAGGGGTTGAGGCCTCCTGAGTCTGGGTTTTCAAACTAAGGTAGAGAAGACTGTTGTTATAACCAGCAGGGTATTTAGTGGTGCTTGAAATATTATGCCTGCATGCCTGTTATCTGTTAGATACCCTAAAAATGATTTCTCTCAGTTTTTTGTTTGCTCTTTAGCTTTGCTTTATGTTATCTTGTGTATTAGTTTTACATTTTTATTTATTTATTTATTTTTTAAAAATATTTATTTCTGAGAGAGAGAGAGAGAGTGAGCGAGCAGGGGAGGGTCAGAGAGAGAGGGAGACACAGAATCTGAAACAGGCTCCAGGCTCTGAGCTGTCAGCACAGCCTGACGTGGGGCTCGAACCCACGAACCGTGAGATCATGACCTGAGCCGAAGTCGGATCTTAACCTACTGAGCCACCCAGGCGCCCCTAGTTTTATATTTTTATTTAGTCATATCTGTCAGTCTTTTTTTTAGGGCTTTGAGTCATGCAAGAAAGGTATTTCCTACCTCAAGGTTAAAAAACATTTTCCTATAGGTATTTTATTCTAGTATTTTTGTATTTATAGTTTTAAAAATCCATCTGGAATTTATAATATCATGTCAGGTAGGAATCTATCTTACTACTTTCTTCATGTTAATATCTAGTTCTAATATAATAGTTTTTATTTACTTATTCTTTCCCCCTTCACTTAAGGTACCACTTTTGATCAAATACGAAGTTTCTATAGTACTTGGATCATTTCTGGAATTTTTGTTACGTATCTTAAATTATTTCTGCACCAGGATCCCTCTTTTTGCTTTTTGTCATTTTGCAGTATGTAGCATAATATGCTGGTTTATTCTCTTAAATGTTTCCTGATTTGTATTCATTTATGCTTCTGGATAAACTAGTCAAGTTTTAAAAAATCCTAGAGGCTAAAACATGTATGAAATGTTGCTCTGTCTCACTTACAGTTAAAGAAATGAAATCAAAACAATGATTATATTTTTCAGCTATCAGATGGCCAGAAATTAAAACATTGATGATATCCAGTATTTGCATAGGTATTGGGAAAACAGCATCCTCTGCTTTACTAACAGGAGTATAAATTGTTTTGGAGGGCAATTTGATAATAGCTTCTCTCCAATTTAAATTTACATACTGTTGGGGCGCCTGGGTGGCTCATTTGGTTGAGTATCTGACTCTTGATTTCAGCTCAGGTCATAATCCCAAGGTTGTGAGATCTAGCCCTGCATTGGGCTCTGTGCTGAGTATGGAGTCTGCTTGGGATTCTCTTTCACTCTCCCCTGCCCCTCTCCCCAGCTCTTCCCCCAAAAAAACCCAAAAAAGAAAAAAAAACTTAAAACATTTACATATTCTTTCATTTGAGGTGTATGTGTATATACACATGCATATACAGACACATACATATATCTTTTTTTTTTTTTTAACGTTTATTCATTTGTGATAGAGAGTGAGAGAGAGGCAGAGCAGAGCAGGCATGGGGCAGAGAGAGGGGGAGACATAGAATCCAAAGCAGGCTCCAAGGTCCGAGCTATCAGCATACATACTGACATGGGGCTCAAACTCATGAGCCTTGAGATCATGACCTGAGCCAAAGTTGGATGCTCAACCGACTGAGCTACTGAGGTGCCCCAGAATTCACGTTTTTGAAGTATTGATTATTTCCACTCAAGACTGTGTCCTATTTCTTTATTCAGTTTGTGTGTTTTAGTTGTATTTTATAGTCATCTTTGTGCAAGCCTTAATGATTTCTTTGTGAATTTAGTTTTTCACAAATGCTTTTTTAAAGTTTATTTATTTTGAGAGAGAGAAGGAGTTAGCAGGGGAGGGGTAGAGAGAGAGACAAAATCCCAAGCAGGGTCCCTGTTGTCAGCGCAGAGCCCTATGGGGTCTTGAACTACGTACCATGAGATCATGACCTGAGCTGAAACCAAAAGCCAGAGGCTTAACCAACTGAGCCACCTAGGCGCCCCTGTATGAATTCGTTTTTAATATTTAAGTTTTAGTTTCTCTTGTGAATCAATTCTTTGAAAACAACATTTTCTAGCTGATCATTGGAAGTTACATGAAAGTTGGTTTTATGATTATATTTGGACATGTTACAGAACTTTCCTAATTCCAATAGTTTTTCAGTTGTGATTGACTTGGACTTTCTGCCTGTATAGTCATGTCATTTTACAGCACTTTAAAACTTTCATTTCAGATTCCTCAGTTCCTTTTAGATGATTGCTTTAAAAATGGTATCCCCTGCCGTATATTTTGTACCCAGCCAAGAAGGTTAGCGGCTATTGCTGTGGCCGAAAGAGTTGCTGCAGAGAGAAGAGAAAGGATTGGTCAAACAATTGGATATCAGATCCGATTAGAAAGCAGGTAACAATGGTTCTCCTGTAGCCTAGCATTCTTAGAAAAGATTAATGTTTATATTTCATTAAATATAGAGACTATGTTAGTTGAAAAGTTAGATGGTCATTTTGCTCCAAGTAAGTCTTTGATAGGACATTGAGGTCATGTCTGAACTTAACAACGTTGTGAATACGTAGTTGAAGAAAGAGTTTGGGCCATAGGTACAAATCCCATTTCATAGAGGGATTTATGATCAAACGCAAATTATTTTTCCTCTTTAGGGTTCATTTTTTTAAAAAGTCTATTTAATGGTTTCTTAAAATAATCAATTAATAAAAGGCTGTTAGTAATAAAAATTTTGCGAGTTTGTCAGGTATAAAACACATATTTCACATAACTTGGCTAATAAAGCATTCAAACCACTACACTATTGTTAGTGACTTTGACATTTATTGAAGTATATATGAGATTAACATGTAATGTGACAGTGTTTTATGTATAAGAGTTGTAATTGTGTCCTTTCTTTTCTTTTTTTTTAAAGGGTTTCTCCAAAGACACTTTTGACATTTTGCACTAATGGGGTGTTGCTTCGTACATTGATGGCAGGAGACAGTACACTGTCAACTGTAACACATGTCATTGTGGTAAGAATACTGCTGAGTTTGCCCTCTACAACTCAAAGCACTTAACAATCTGACTATGTAATTATTATATTTTTAGAATAGGGTGGGGGAGAGCCAGTCTTTTTTGAACAGGTATTATAATGAAGTTACTTTTTATTGCTTATAATTATTAGAAATAAAATTACTTGTATTAAGTAAAGATAATTCTTACCATTAGGTTTTACGAGGGCAAATTCAATAAGTAGGTAGATTTTTAAAAAGTGCTTTTTATATGTGAAAATGATACAGCTCCTTAGCGTTCCCCAGAATGGTGAAAATTTTCTTTTTTTTCCTCTGTTGAGTCATCTGATTCCGCCTTTAGCTAATACGTATTTCCCAGTCTTCACTGTTTAGTCATTTAACTTCATAGTTAAGCTGTTAAATTAAGTAGCTGCTGATGAAGTAAGTGAATTACCACCTTATTAAAAAATTGTAAGCTTTTATCCAGTTTGTGTCAGAAAACAATTGGATTAAATTAAGTTTCAGAAGCTTGAATAAGCAGCTTTAGGAAACTTATTTGTTGTGCGCATTCAGACCAAAGGGCGGTGCACCTGTACCCTGATGCTAATTGAAACATTTTAAAATAAATTCTGTATTTATTAAAAATACATTAAATTAGACTCCACTCATTCAGAATTTGTTGTAGTTTGTGTGTCTGTTATACCGTTAAGCAGCAGTGCTTTGTTATGCACAGTCGGTTGTTAATGTCTATTTCTGAATTGTCCAATACAACACTTTCACAGTACTGATCGGCCTTGTTCACGTTTAATTTGAATTGCTATAAAACCCAGCAGCCCCATAATTTTAAAGACTTAGTCATCCATATGTTTTAACTATTCCATGGTTTTATTTTTTGTTTACTGCAGGACGAAGTACATGAAAGGGATCGATTTAGTGATTTTTTACTTACAAAGTTAAGAGATCTGTTGCAAAAGCACCCAGCTTTGAAACTTATTCTTTCTAGTGCCGCCTTGGATGTAAATCTTTTTATAAGATACTTTGGAAGTTGTCCATTGATCTATAGTAAGTTAAATTGTCAGATTTCTTATAGGATTTTCATGAAAGTGTACTTTTTGGCATGATTATATTTATTCTAGTAGGAGTTGGGGAATGTTCTGAAGCAGAGAGCATCTATTTCTGTGTTGTCTGAGACCTGCCTGCTCATTCATTTGTCTATATTTCCATCCTCTCCTTGTCCACCCACTCTTGTTGATACTGTGTTGTGAGGGCAGTTTTCATTCTTAAAGGGAAATGTATTTTATTGTGGTCCTGTATCCTCCTTAATTTCTGTCCTCCAGCTTCCCTTTATTGCTAGGCTCTTTGAAAAGAGTGGCCTACACTCCCGTGTTTACTTCCTGTGTACTTAAATTTTTTTTTTATTTAAAAAAATACATATTTATTTTGAAAGAGAATGAGTGGGGGAAGTGGAGAGAGAAAGGGAGATGGAGGATCCCAAGCAGGCTCCACACTGTCAGCGTAGAACCCGATGTGGGGCTCCATGAAATCATGACCTGAACTGAAACCAAGAGTCAGATGTTTAGCTGACAGAGCCACCCAAGCTCCCTTAAGCAGCTATTTTAATATATCATAATACAAACATACCATGATTTATTTAACCATTTATTTTGAGACACTCAGATTGGTCCTAGACTCTCCTCCTCTCTCCCTTCCATAAACAGTGTTGTAGTAAACATGCTGTGTGTATATCCTTATATACTGGGGCTCTTATTTGTAGGGATAGGTTGCTGAAAGTATAATTGTTGAGTGAAAGAATTTCACTTTTTTTTTTTAATTTTGACAGGTTTTGCCATTTTCCTTTTTCAAGGAGCTGAAGTGATTTATATTTCTGTAGTGTATGGGTCTGTTCATTCATGTATTCTTATTAGTATTGTTTTGATATTGATATAATTGCCAAGCCTACTATTTAAATTTTACACAAAAATCTCACTTAAATTTTCCGTATTTCTCATGGTTGGCCCCTCTTTTTTGTGTGTGAAATACTCACATCCTAGAATGTATTTGACAACACTATCTCCTAATTCTGCAGTAGCGCCTGTACCCTCATGGTCTCCTTGGTGAGCTTCTCTTTTGCCTGGTGCTTATATATTGGTATTTAATGGAATTATCCCTTGATCCTCCCCCCCTCTTCTCTTTTATCTTCCCTTCCTTCTTTCCTTTATTTTTCCTTTTCTTTCCTGATCTGTGCTATACCCTGCTAGGTACTGGAAATGGACAGGTAATTCGAAGCTCTCATTCATGCCCTTGGCTTCTGCTTTCTTTTTTATACTCATGACTCCTGAACCTTTGTATCTATTTATTTTTTGTTTATTTTGAACATTTTTCTTTAATTAAGTAAGCTTTATGCCTGGAGTGGGACTTGAACTCATCACCCCTGAGATCAAGAGTCCTATGCTCCATCAGCTGAGCCAGCTGGGGACCCCGTGAATCTTTGTTTCTAATTCATACTGTCCTTCAGAGCTTTGGGACTTTGATGTCTTATAAGCAGCTCATTTCTAATATGTCCCAAGCTAAATATTTAATCTCTTCTACAAAATCTTGTGTGTTGTCAACCTAATCACCTACGTCACAAGCCAGTCTTATAAAACTTTACATATCTGCTCATTGAAAGCTCATTTTGGCACCTCACATTTGACATGTCTAAAACCAAACCCCAGCTCCCACCAACCAGCCTGTTGGCTTTTAGCTTTCCTTATTACCTCTGAGATGAACCACATTATGTATCCATTTTGTCTGCCAGACATCAAGAAACATGGTTGACCCATTCTTTCATATCCAATTTAGTTCTGAGTTCTCTGGATTTTACTTCCTGACTATCTCTTGAGTCTGTCTCTTGTCCATTTTTATCATCACCAGTTTCGTTCAAATATTGTTCTCTTTTCTTGATCTCTTCCATTCCCTCTGCTTTCTTTTATCTATCTATCTGTCTGTCTATCTATCTATCTATCTATCTATCTATCTATCTATCTATCTATCTATCGAGTACACGCAAGCACACAAGAGAGTGGGGGAGGGACAGAGAAAGAGAGAGAGAGAATACCAAGCACGCTTCATACTGTCAGCACAGATGTGGGACTTGGTCTTGTAACCATGACCTGAGCTGAAATCAAGAGTTGGATGCCTAACGGGGCGCCTGGGTGGCTTAGTCGGTTAAGCGTCCGACTTTCGCTTAGGTCATGATCTCGCGGTTCGTGGGTTCGAGCCCCGCGTCGGGCTCTGTGCTGACTGCCAGCTCAGAGCCTGGAGCCTGTTTCAGAATCTGTGTCTCCCTCTCTCTCTGACCCTCCCCTGTTCACGCTGTCTCTCTCTATCCTAGAAATAAAATAAAAATATAAAAAAAAAAAAAAGAGTTGGATGCCTAACCAACTGAGTTTCCCAGGAGCCCCCATTCTTCTGGTTTCATTTAAGTCCGTGTTCTCTACTACCGCAGCCAGAGTGGTCTTTTCTGACCTAGAATTCCGAGGATGTTGAGCACTCTGTTGAGCTTAAAGCTTTGGATTACCGTTACCTCAGGATGAAGACCTAAATCCTTAATAAGGCTCACCTGTTTCTCTTGCCGCATCTCAAACTACAGCCCCTCTTACTCCCTGTCTCCCACCATGTTCCAGTTAGCTTGGCCAATTAGTTTCTTGAAGACATCATACTCTTTCCCTTCGTAGGATCTTTGCGTGTGCTTTTGTTTTCTTCATTGTACGCTTTCTTCTGCATATAGGTTAGTATTTCGTTTACCTCTTCTTTTGGTCCTCATCTTCTCTAAGAGTATGATTTTCGTGACCTCTTCAGACCCCCATTATGTGATGGTATCTTGTGCTTTTCTCCGAGAGGACTTATTACAACTCTGTTTTTACATTTATATTCTGTATTACTGGATTCATATCTGTCTTCCTTGCTAGCATGTAAGCTTCAGGAGAGTAGGCGGCAGCTGTGTTTCTGCTTATGATTTGTGTCTCTGGCGCCTACTGTGATGACAGACACAGGAGAAGTAGATAGCAAACCCTGGAAAGGCAAGCAACTGAGCAATTCTGTAAAATGAAAATCAGAATTAGATTTAAAGGACAATATTATGGGGATCACTTGACCTATGGAATTACTTTTGGATTTTTATACTTCAGTTCATGAACTCAGGATTCTCATATTTTTATGTGCATTGTCTCTGTGTTGCAAATCGAGTCTTTAAAATATTCCTATTATTCAGTACAGGGAAGGCCTTTTGAAGTAAAAGAAATGTTTCTGGAAGACATCTTGAGAACTACTGGATACACAAACAAAGAAATGTTAAAATACAAAAAGGAAAAACAGCGAGGTAAGCCTCTTATTAAACAAATAGAAAAGTACTATTAATATTGAGTTTTTGGAGTCTTATCCTGTGGCACTACAAGGACAGTTGAAAGTATTTTTTCCTTGTGTATTCTTGTGTAATATTATATTAGAATTAGGTCCCAAGCATACCTGCTACGTGGTGGTTTGTGTGCATAAATGACAAGACGAATTGAAAGTGGATGCCGGGGTGGATGAGGTTGAGTGTGTATGTATCCAGAGATGCAGCCACTGTTGTAAGGAAGCTGAAAGCTATGTGCTGCCGCATGTATGACATATGACATGCCACATACGATACAAGCGTGATCCTCCACAGCACATCTCAGAGGACCTGACCGGGGAGTGGGTGGGAGGCAGTGAGAAGAAGTGACATGTGAATGGTAACAGGCTCATCTGTGATACAGATGCCAAGTTTTCAAATCTTGATGTTATGAACTGCATCTGTACTTAGAATTTAGCATTATTTGCCCATTAATACATCTCTTTATCATGACTTACTCCATATCTCAGCTTTTGAGTTAGGGTGAGATTCTTCTTGGTTACTTTAAAAAAAATTTTTTTTTTACATTTATTTTTGAGTGAGAGCAAGAGAGAGAGAGAGAGAGAGAGAGACAGAGTACAAATGGAGGAGGAGCAGAGAGAGAGGTAGACACAGAATCAGAAGCAGGCTCAAGGCTCTACGCTGTCAGCACAGAGCCCAATGTGGGGCTTGAACCCGCAAACCGTGACATCATGACCTGAGCTGAAGTCAGGCGCTTAACTGACTGAGCCACTGAGGCACCCCTCTTCTTGTTTACTTTTAACTGCAAGGTTTGGCTTCAAGCTTTGATTCCTTTGTTTAGTCTGTGTGACCTTGGACAAATATCCTAGGTTCTTTGGATTCTGCACTTGAAGAAAAGCAATTAGCTAACAATTCCTATTTCATATGTAGGTCATAGAACTAGTAGAGCTCTGAGCTTTTGAAGGTGAAAATTGTAGATCACTTGTATCTAACACAACTGGCATAGTGGTAGACGTTCAGTAAATGGTTTTCTACAAAGTGCTATGTGAATGTTAGTCATTGCTTTGAGCAATATTTATAGTATGGTTAAAATACTCTTCTTGAAATTTGGACTCACTTAGAAGTAAACTTCACTAATACATGGAATAGATGAGGTTTAAGCATAAATTGATGTGTTTAAGCGTAAACATTAAATGTTTCTCATTAATGTAGTTTGAAAAAATAACTTAAAAATAAAGCCAACTCTGGGGCACCTGGGTGGCTCAGTTTGTTGAATATCCCACTTTAGTTCAGGTCATGATCTCATAGTCCGTGGGTTCGAGCCCTGCATCGGGCTCTGTGTGCTGACAGCTTAGAGCCTGGAGCCTGCTTTGGATTCTCTGTCTCCCTTTCCATGCCTCCCCACCCTCCCATACTCTGTCTCTCTCTCTCTCTCAAAAATAAATAAGCGGGGCGCCTGGGTGGCTTAGTCGGTTAAGCTCCTTTAGGTCATGATCTGCTGTGGCCAGCCCGCGCGGGCTTGGATTGCCAGCTCAGCCTGGAGCCAGCCTGCTCAGACTCCTCCTTCTGACGCTGTCTCTCTCTCTAGAAATAAAAATAAATAAATAAGCAATAACAACAACAAAAAATTAAAGCCAACGTTGAAGTATTTTCAGATTCACTTAATTTTTTTTTTTTAATGTTTTATTTATTTATAGGAGAGAGAGAGAGACAGCGTGAGCAGGGGAGGGTCAGAGAGAGAGGGAGTCACAGACTGAAACAGGCTCCAGGCTCTGAGCTGGCAGTCAGCACAGAGCCTGATGCGGGGCTCGAACCCACGAACCGCGAGATCATGACCTGAGCGAAAGTTGGACGCTTAACCGACTAAGCCACCCGGGCACCCCTCAGTTAATTTTTTAAAACACAATATATTCCCCAAAGTGAAGCATTTATCTACTTTTTTGGTTTTGTTTTGTTACTAACTTAGAAGAGAAGCAACAAACTACTCTTACAGAATGGTATTCAGCTCAAGAGAATAATTTCAAGCCTGAATCTCAGAGGCAGAGAACAGTTCCGAATGAGACCGAAGAGTATGATTTGTTGGATGACGGGGGCGATGCTGTTTTCAGCCAGTTGGTAAGACCTTGCTGGTTTCACACTGATAACTTTGAGTGAAAACTGTGTAGTTTAAAGAACATCTTATGAGATTATGTTACTGCATTATTACAGTGTAATCCTCTTAGTTATTCTTAGGATACAACACACTTTTCAGAACAACTTTCTAACACACTTTTTTTTTGATAAATAATGCAGCATCTTTTATCTGAGTTTAAATTATTTCAATATTTTCTCTAAATTTTTTGAAGAAAATAAAGATACTATGGATATACATTATCATTGCCTGATATTTTATCATCTCAAAAGTTTAAGAACCTGTGAGTTAAACAATGTAAGATAAGCTCAGTTAGGAGAAAATTGAGAAAAAAACCTTTGATATTAGAGCCCATAAACAATACTGCTGGTGTTTCTACAAGTGACCAACTATGTGACGTTATAAAATCAGTGACCCGCTGTAGACCTCAGTTTCTTCTTTTCTTCTCCTTTTCTCTTTTGCCACAGAATCTTTTACAAGTGAAATATTTTGTAGGAGCCCCGCCTGCCCATCCTTACTGTCCACCCTCTACACGGGGCTTCTGCTACCTTGGCTTCCATGGAATCTGTTTGAATTCCATTTGAAAACTGGAACTAGCTGATTTCCCTGGTTCCTTCTGGTCTTTAATCCTGGTTTAGAATTCTTTAAAAGGCACCGGTGATTAGTGGGATGTAAAATACTGTTGGGCCTCTGCACTTTTTGCAAAAAGAATGTAACTGTTCTGAGCATGAGAAGGTACATGTGCAGGTGATAAACAGATATGTTTATTAAAGCATCCAAACGAACTATAGATACGATTTTAAAAATTGCTTTTGAAGGATGTGTAAAAGTTAGAGTAGAGATAACATCCATTTGGTTCAGGAATAGCATTTTACCATTAAATCAGTGTTTCTCAAGCCTGGTTGCATGTGAGCATCACCTCAGGAACTTACTTTAAAGCCCCGTGGAATCCAGCCTCCACCTAGAGGTGCTAATGAACTTGACATCATTGTTGAGGAACACTGGGCATGGCCCCTCTCATGTGCAGCTGGGAGAGAGAACCACTGGTGTACAGGGAGAGGTAGCAACATTCTGCTAGAAACACACTTAGGTAATATTTTGACTAATTCATGCTCCTTTGTTTACAAACTAATTCACCATATTGTAAATGGAGTGTCGGTGTTCAGATGAGAAACTATGTCAAGGCCTGTGCTATAATGTGTGGTTAGTAGTTCTTGGGACCATTATGTCATCTCACATTCTTTGTAAGCAAGGGTTAGGCTGTCAGGTAATTTATAACCTCTGCATTTGTTTTGGTTTTTTTTTTTTTAAAGACAGAAAAAGATGTGAATTGCCTTGAACCGTGGTTAATAAAGGAAATGGATGCTTGTCTTTCTGACATATGGCTACATAAAGACGTTGATGCCTTCGCTCAGGTCTTTCACCTTATTTTAACTGAAAATGTTAGCGGTATGTGTAATTCTTTGAAAAATATTTTTATGACTCTTACAGTTATTTATGGTGGAAGTGTAGTTTAATTCAGAATGTATTACTACATTTTTTTGTTCACAACCAGTAGTTTGTTTTTTGGAGTACTTACTTCAGATGGACGAATCAAGATCTTATTAGCATAGTAGGATAAATATTGTGTTAAATCAGGGATTCTTCTTTTTTTTAATGTTTATTTTTGAGAGAGAGAGAGACACAGGTGAGCAGGGAGGGGGGTGGGAGTGACAGAGAGAGAGGGAGACACAGAATCTGAAGCAGGTTACAGGCTCTGAGCAGTCAGGGCAGGGCCCAACATGGGACTCAAACTCATAAATTGTGAGAGCATGACGTGAGCCAAAGGTGGATGCCTAACTGATGGAGCCACCCAGGTGCCCCTAAATCAGAGATTCTTAATCTAGTTGTCTTCAGAATAGTTATGTGGGGTTTGTGAATATATGATAGTTATGTGCAAAAGTATTTTTTCTATATATATACTGTACAGATAAATACATTTCCCTTTCCTCCCAAGGGAATATCTTGGATTTTTGAAGAAATTTGTGATTTCAAAAAAGGAAGGAAAAAAAAGATTGATAACTTTGCACTAGATTTTGTATTTATTTATTTATTTATTTTTATTTTTTTTTTTAAATATTTTTATTTTATTTCTAGGAGAGAGAGAGAGAGAGATAGCGTGAGCAGGGGAGGGTCAGAGAGAGAAGGAGTCACAGACTGAAACAGGCTCCAGGCTCTGAGCTGGCAGTCAGCACAGAGCCCGATGCGGGGCTCGAACCCACGGACTGCAAGATCATGACCTAAGCGAAAGTCGGATGCTTAACCGACTAAGCCACCCAGGCGCCCCTAGATTTTGTATTTAGTAAATGGAGAATTTTAGCATACCTTTCTTTATACTAGCTCAAGTACTCACTCACGTGCACATGCTTTATGTCATGTGATATGTTTTCAGAATGACCTAGCCTGATTTTACTAGTTGATTATAGTGAATATTGATAACTAGAGGTGAGTTTCAGAACTCTGAAGCCTTCTAGGCAAAAGACAGAATAAAAGGCCAGAGAAGGTCAGTACTGGAGAGGGTTTAGATGTCAAGTGGTTTAGCCCCTCAACTAAACTCAGTGTTATTATTATTATATTTATTATCGATCACTCCTTTCTTGGAATGTTTCCTTCAATCAGCCTATCCTATTCCATGCTTGACTTATTTTCTTCTCTCGTTTCCGCAGCTGGAACTTCTTGGTTTCCTTCACAGAATTTTCCCTTTTCCTGACCTCTGAATATGGAATGGCCCATGCCTCAGTCCTTAGGCCTTGCTCAGTTTACACTTCTTATGTGGGTCTCATCTCGTCATAGCTTTATTTATTTATTTTTTTAAAAATATTTTTTATTTATTTCTAGGAGAGAGAGAGACAGCGTGAGCAGGGGAGGGTCAGAGAGAGAGAGGGAGGTACAGACTCTGAAATAGTCTCCAGGCTCTGAGCTGGCAGTCAGCACAGAGCCCGACGCAGGGCTCGAACCCATGAACCGTGAGATCATGACCTAAGCGAAAGTCGGACACTTAACCGACTAAGCCACCCAGGCGCCCCTCGTCATAGCTTTAAATATTTATTGTTTCTTAGTGACTCGCTTCAGGTAGAGTAGGTTAGTCAACCTAAAAACCTCTACTCTTTACCTACGTTAATTCGGCCTATGGTTAGTATAGCTGGTTGCCAACCATGTTGTCTTACTGACTCATATCACCTTTGAAACTTCTAGTTCTTTTTTGCTTTTTAACATGAGATTTTATTAAGTAAATGTCTCCTATCATTTACTTCTTGTTCTGATTTTTTTTTTTTTTTTAGTTTTTCTGTTTATTTCTTTTAAATCTCATAATTAGATTTGGCCCATTGCATTTGCTTAACAACTCCCTCCCTCTTGCCCTCCACCCCCCCTCCCCCCGTTCTGATTGTTACCTAGTGTACTAATAAACTTTCTCAGTTTATTAACTCAAGCGGTCAATGGCCATGCACTATATATGCTAGAGAGGCATTAGGTCAATACTTATTTAGGTGTGGTTGTTCAAGTGGTTATAATTCTATGAGATACTAATCTAACAAACGTCTTAAGAAGGAAATGAAGATCTTTGTAAATTTAGTTTGGTTTCTACTGATCTACTTTTTTTTTTCCCAGTTTATTAGTCATTTATTTTTTAATGATTTTTTTAAATTATTTTTTTAACTGTATTTTGAAAGTAATTTTTTTAATTTGGAAATGTGAACATTTGTTCACCTCCAGTTTTCCAGCAGTCTTTTTATCTCCAAAAGAAAAAAGCTAAGCCATCTTACCTGAAAGTTAGGAAAATTTGAACTCTGAGGCATGTTGCCTTAAAAGATTTACAAAGTATTAATGTATTTTTCTTGACCTTCTTAGATATTTCTGTAGTGTATATGATACTATTATTTGGACAGCATCATCCTGTGCATCCAGGTCCTGCATCTTTATAAAAGTATCACTGGGCATTTTCTACTAGAGTACGCTATGCTAATATTTTAAGCTTTGTGAAGTAGACTAAAATGTTGTGGTAGTTCTTCGAACAGTTATTGACTTCCCATCTTTTTATTTCTCTTCTAAAAATTGGCACCAGAGTTGAAAATACTTCGTGTAATCCAGGAGACCTTGGGCTTCATAGATTTCTTCTTTTTAATGTTGCCAGTTTCTCCATGTGATCCTGTAGAAGCAACTGGTAATTAGATGCAAGCATTCTTTGTCATGCTAATTGTTCTAGTCATCTATTGCTGCATAACAAATGATTCCCAGACTTAGCAACTTTATTATCTCACACTGCTTCTAAGAACCAAAAATCTGAGAGTGGCATAACTGAGTGGTTCTGGCTCCTAGTGGTGGCTCATAAAGCAGTAGTGAAGCTGTTATCAGGGGCTTTGGTCATCTGAAGATTTAACTGGAGCTGGAGTGTCTGCTTCTGAGAAGACTTACTGGCGTGGCTCTTGGCAAGAGGCCTCTGGTCGTCTCTACTTTTTTTTTTTTTTTTAATAGTTTATTGTCAAGTTGGTTTCCATATAACACCCAGTGCTCATCCCCACAAGTGCCTTCCTCCATCCCCATCACCCCCCTTCCCCTCTCCCCTGTACCCATCAGTCCTCAGTTTGTTTTCAACATTCAAGAGTCTCTCATGGTTTGCTTTCCTCCCTCTAGTCGTCTCTGCTTTTGGCAGAAGGCTTCAGTTCCTTGCCACATGGACCTCTTCTTAGGGCTGGCTGTCTTATTCTTCCTAGGATGTGGCAGCTGGCTTCTTCCAGAGTGAGTGATTCGAAAGAGAAGGAGAAAAAGCAAGCAGGAAGCTGTCGATACCTTTTTAGAGTTATTCTAGCTCTTACTCAAGGAGAAGGGAATTAGCTCCGTCTCTTATAGAGAGGAGTACTAAAGAATTGCTGGATACTTAATTCGTACCCTGCTGCTCAAAAATCTACACATTTTTGGTTCTCTTCTCCAAAGCTATCAAATGAGTGTTCAGTTGAATCAGTAATTCTCTTACAATGAGTATAGGTCATAATCTTCTCAGACCTTTTAAAAAATGCATCAGCCTGGCCATCCCAGACCTACTGACTTTGAATCTAGAGTAAATCATGGCTATCTGCTTTTAGAAATAAGAAGCCTGAGGTAATTCTCTCCTCTTCTAAGTCCTCCTTCCTACCTTAAAAATCGTCGACTTGTATTTAACTAATGGTTACCATGTTTTAGAATATTATTAAACAGCGAGGATAATTTGGTATCTATGGAAAATTACAGTTTTCCATTTGTAATTATATTTTAGTGCAGAGGTATTTTTTTTTCCCCAGTGGTGATTTCTTTTTGAAATTACCAGTTTTGTAATTAAGGCAAACTGGTGCTAAGCAATTTTACTATATTGCATTTCTTGAGACATGTATTCTAGGAAAGAACTTAAATTCTACAGAACTTTGTTTTTCTCATGGAGGGATTTTATGGGACATACACTTTCTGCCAACGTCATTTCCATTAAGCATGTCAGTAAGTAACAGCCTGGAATGGTGGAATGAAAACAAAACAAAAGAACAACAAAAAATGGTCTCAGACTTTGCATTTGCACTTTTAAGCATTCATTACCAGTTGCTGATGAATATTAACATTTTAATTCTTCATATCTTGTCATTTGATGATTAAGATACTACCCAGGCTTACAAAGATCATTTAAGGGTTTTGCAAGTTACTAGTTTTCCTCTTCTGTTTTAATTATAATTTTGAGCTTAAGACAGCTTAGCAGCAATCTTTACTTCTCCTGCCTTCCAAATGATTGTCCCTATTCCATCACTTTTATCTGTCTATCTATCTATCTATCTATCTATCATCTATCTATCTATCCATCCATCCATCCTTTCATTCATTCATTATTTTAGAGAGAGCGTAACTGGGGAAGAGGGGCAGAGGGTGAGAGAGAGAATCCCAAGCAGGCTCTGCACTCAGCATGGAGCATGACATGGGGCTTGATTCCATGACCCTGGGATCATGACCTGAGCTGAAGTCAAGAGTTGGATGCTCAACAACTGAGCCACCCAGGCTCCCCTCCTCCCTCGTGTTTATATTAAAAGCATATCAGTAACATCTCCTTGGATGATCTGAGTTAAGGGCTATGTAATACTGTTATCATGTAGTGGGTTAAGGGGCAAAATCTCAAGAGAATCCTCCTGACACTCACTTCTTTCATTTAACTTAAAAAGAAACTAAAATGGGGGTGTCAGGGTGGCTCAGTCAGTTAAGCGTCCGACTTTGGCTCAGGTCATGATCTCACGGTTTGTGGGTTCGAGCCCTGCGTCCGGCTCTGTGCTGACAGCCAGCTCAGATCCTGGAGCCTGCTTCCAATTCTGTGTCTCCCTCTCTCTCTGACCCTCCCTTGCTCGCTCTGTCTCTTAAAAATAAACTTAAAAAATTAAAATGATCTAAAAAATTTGGAAATAAAACTTGTGTTTATCTTGTCCTGTTTTTAGTTGATTACAGGCACAGCGAGACCAGTGCAACAGCTCTGATGGTCGCTGCTGGACGAGGCTTTTCCAGTCAAGTAGAGCAGTTAATCAGCATGGGAGCCAACATGCACAGTAAAGCATCTAATGGCTGGTAATGGCGAACAACATCCATTCCCTATGTGTCTTGGTGTATCTACACATACCATCTTTGATTTTTAGGTTTGCCTTTCTGTTAAAAGCTATTCTATAATCATCGCTGGAACATCTCTAATGGGCGACTGAATAATATGACTAGTTTTATAATTTTGAAAACATCATCTATCTAATAATTTGATGCCTTTGAATTTTGGCAGGATGGCTTTAGATTGGGCAAAACACTTTGGACAGACTGAAATTGTGGATCTTCTGGAATCTTACAGGTAAAACTTTATTCTGTGCTTAATTAACCCTACCTTCATTTTTACAAGCTTGGCCATGAGAATCATAGAATATGACACTGTAGGCTACAGACTCTTATTCAGAGATTTTCTTTTGTGTGTTTGTTGTTGTTTTTTGAATTGTAAGGAATTCTAAGGAAAGGAAATTGCTTTTTTAGGGTGCTGGTAAGATCTACTATACTGTAATAATTTATTTTATTTTGACAAACAGGAGGGGGATTTCCAGTTAAACATGATAGCCAAAACACATGTAATTTACCTTTGCATTTTCCCAAAACATCATTTAAATGGTAAGGAAGGAATGTGCAAGCTAATAAAGTGAAAGAGATTAGAAGAGGTCATTGCAACTGATGGAAGATAATAAATTTTTGGGTAATACAAGGCTAGTGGATCGGTGGTGGCTGACGTGGCAGAGCTGAGAAAATTGAAACCTCGGCGCCTGCAGAGGGACATGCCAGTGAGAATCAGATTCATTTTAGTTTCTTAGAGGCTCACTGAACTACTTCTGATTGTCAGTGAAAGAAAGGGCTAAAAAACAAAACAAAACAAACCCTCCCCCCTACAAAAAACAAAACACAACAAAACCCAGAATTGATTGAAATTCTCTGTGAGGAACATTTAGAATTCCAGATTCCCACTTCCACTTCACCAGATGATACCGCTTCCGCTGCCTTGGCAGGAAGTGGGACATATATGAAGAAATCAAGCCGCGGAAATGTTGGACTTGGAATTACCAGGCACAGTGGAAGGGTAGGAGTGAGGGGTGTCAAACAGGAAAGTCTAAAGACTGAAAGTTGACATACCATCTTCTCCCTTCCACTGCTATCCCTGTCACCTTTTCCTGTTTGAAGCTTATGTGTTTTAGCAGAAAACTTGAGAATTCTCCCCTGAGAAAACAGACCAAGCTGAAGGAAAAGAATTAGAATTATAGAAGGCTGGGTATTCCTTCAGTGAAATGACCATCTTTTAAACCAGATAGCTCAGCAGTGACCATCTGTGCACATGGAGGGTTTTTTTTTTTTTTTTTTTTTGCGTTATCTTTAAAGGTGAACAAACTGTTGAGCATTGATCACCAGGTATCTTTGAGGGGGAAAAGCACCCACAATCCAACAAACCACAGTAACAACCAAAAAACCTGGAACTTGGATGGAACTAAGCGTTAGTGGCCAGAAGAAAACTTGAAAAACTAATAGAAAGTATTCATGAAACAGAAACAATGTGTTATAAAACAGGAACTTATACCCTACGTATAACACCCAGTGCTCATCTGAAGTGTCTTCCTTAATGCTCCTTACCCATTTAGCCCATCCCCCACCCATGAGAAGGATATTTATTGTAACTTTTAGCAAACCATTTCTTTATTAATACTATGTATATGCGTTCCTTTGATTTAAGAAAGAAGAATCGGACAATACTTTCAAAATCCTATGAAATGAATCCTTCATTTTGGTCATTGAACAATGGTTTTAGGTAAATTAAGGTTAGATTGTGTAGATTTTGGATTAGGTATCTTAAGAGAAGAGAAAGATATTTTATTAAAGGAAAAGGTACCTGAAGAAAATGTGTTTAGTAATACATGGATGGCATCTGTTTTTAACCTGTAAGAATCAAAAATTAAAAAAAAAAAGGAATTTGAAGTTAACATATATTAAAGCACCTTTTATTGAAGAACATATAAATGTTTATCTGAATTGGGTTTTCGTATTTAATTCTACATAGTCTCAGATAGCAGATGAAGTAAATGTTTGAAGTATGAAATTAGTCTTGTTTTAATTTCAGTTAAATGATAATGATGTTTAGAGTCATTCTTAGCAGATCCAGTGCTAATTATGGTGAGGCAGGATTTGCTGTCATTTCAGTAAATAGCACCCAGAACTTGTAGTCCTTTTAGTGCTAACACTTTGAATGCTCTAGACTTTCTTAGCATGCTGGAAGTAGCTCAGTAGACACCATAGCTTACCAAAATACAGTAGTTATTGGGATAATATCCTAATTATCCTGGCTAACTGGGCTTTCTTTTTAGTCCACAGATCATGACATTATCAATCATCTATTTTAAATATTTAAAATTAAATTTATTAATAAAATATGTTAGATTATTGATAATTGATATGTAAAGTTAGTGTTTTGTTTTTGAGGGTGTTAATTGGGGAGAGCGGCAGAGGGGGAGAGATAGAGTCTCAAGCAGGTTCCACACCTAGTATGTAGCCCGATGTAGGGCTCCATCCCATGACCATGTTATGACCTGAGCCGAGATCGAGAGTTGGGTGCTCAACTGACTGAGCCAGTCAGGCTTCCCTAAAGTTAGAGCTTTAAACAAAGAACATACTACCCTCTTCATTTACCTATTAAGAAGTAAAAAAAAAAAAAAAATTGGAATATTTTAAAATGGGTCTTAAATTTAAAATACTACAAGTTTAATATTTTTCCTATTGAGAGCAGGCTGATTTTCTGCTAAGCTCTTTAAGAGAAATGGGCTGAACTGAACTTCTAGAAATCTTATTGTTAGTTACTAGTGATGGCAGTAGTTTATATTTTTACATAGAAGATGAAGAAACAAGCTGTTATTTAATTTATGCTGATTCTGGGCTTTTGGAAAATAGCATAACCAATCTGCTTTTAGAATAGAATTACCAAAGTAGCAGTCATGTTAAACTGGTACCTGTAGAATTATGTCTGTTTTTTTTTTAATGTGGACTTTTCTTCAGAGTATTGTTTATAAAGTGAATAATTAGAATCAGCCTATTAAGAAAATGTAAATGATGATTAAAACTTTGTGTCTTTTAGGTTTTGTTAAGATAAAGTGCACATATCACATAGTTCACCCATGTTATCCAGTCATTACCACAATCAGTTTTGAGAACATTTTCATTACCCCTCTCCAAAAAAAAAAAAATCCCAATTCTTCCATTTCTAGACACCTAGTGTACCTTCTGTTTCTGCAGGTTTGTCTATTCCATACTCTTAATCTAAGTGGAATGATGTAATACCTGGTCTTTTTGTGATTGGCTCCTTTCATTTGCATAATGTTTCAAGGATCAACCATGTTGTAGCAGGCGTCCTTTTTCTGACTAATAATCTACTCTGTGGATACATCAGTTTGTTTAACCATTCATCAGTTGATGAACATTTGTGTTGTTTCCAGTTTTTGACTCTTATGAATAATACTGGTGTGAACAGTTGTGTACACATATTTACGTAGACCTGTATTTCCATCTCCCTTGTTTATATACTGAGGAGTGGAATTGCTGGCGCATGTGGTGACACTGTGTTTAACATTTTGAGGAGCTGCCATATTGTTTTTCAAAGTGGCTTCATCATTTTATGCTCCCACCAGCAATGTATGATGGTTACAGTTTCTCCACACTCACTTTCTTGTCTTTTTGTTTGTAGTCCTTCAAGTGGGTGTGAAGTAGTATTCATTGTGGTTTTGATTTTCATTTCTGTGGTAACTAATGTTGTTGAACATCTTTTCAATGTGTTTATTGGCAATTTGTATATTGTCTTTGGAGAAATGTCTTCAGGTTGTGTTTTCAAAAATCACTTACAGACAAATTTTACTTTGGAAATGTACTGTAAACCAAAACATGGACTGTAGCTGAGACATTAAGTATCACTTACCCTCTTTAGGGTGTATTTAAAATTTGAAGAAGGACATAATGGGAATTGTTGGCCTTAAAGGATTACTCTTTTTGATGAAAATTGAAGGTTTTTTTGTTTTTTTTTTTTTCCCTAGTGCTTCCCTGGAATTTGGAAATCTGGATGAAAGTTCTCTGGTTCACACAAACGGGAGTGACCTCAGTGCAGAAGACAGAGAGCTCCTGAAAGCGTATCATCATAGTTTTGATGATGAAAAAGTAGACTTGGACTTGATCATGCACCTTCTATACAATATCTGCCATGGTTGCGATGCTGGTAAATAACTGCTGTCTAAACCAACTGGAACAGCACTGTATGCTTCTATTTTAGAATTACTATTTTATGTGTACAGATTTTTGTGTAATTTCCATTGGCAGTATTGCATAAATCTCTTAAGCATCATAAATATTACAGTTGATTAGTCCCTGAAAATGTGATATAGTTGATTATAGATGGTTCTGTTGATTGGTTCTGGTTTGTAAAAGCAGAGATTATATTTTAAAAAATTATTCTTCTCCAAGGTGCAATATTAATATTCCTACCTGGGTATGATGAAATTGTTGGACTGAGAGATCGCATCCTGTTTGATGACAAGCGGTTTGCTGACAACACGCACAGGTAAAAGCTAAAGCTTTACATTTGCTGCTTTAAATAACGGATGGGTACCATAGTGTCTTTTCCCTTTCATTGTCAACAGATATCAAGTCTTCATGCTTCATTCAAATATGCAAACATCTGATCAGAAGAAGGTATTGAAAAACCCACCTGCCGGTGTTCGAAAAATAGTAAGCTTGATAAAATCTTCTTTTGTCCATTTTCTTAGTCATTGGTCCTGTTTTCGTATTAACCGTAGCAACATTCCATTGCAGATCCTTTCCACCAACATTGCTGAAACCAGCATCACAGTCAATGATGTTGTCTTTGTCATTGATTCCGGTAAGGTGAAAGAGGTATGTTGGAGGAGTTGTATTTTATGTCAATGAAGAAGGTTAAGTTAGATTCCAATAAATGCATCTATAAGCAGAATTCACTTTTAATTTCTGGTTCTGTCTGATTTTACCATAGTAGTCGTTGATTTTCTAAAGTGAATATTTTAACTTAAACTGTTCAGAATATAGGATCCAGTTAGTGTCACAAAATTATATTAAAAAATGAGCTTCTGCTGATTAAATACTAGGAAGAAAGTAAAAGGTTGGCTAGTTACCCTGAGAGTTTTGTCACCGTGTGGGGGTTTGATTACATATTTTGTATGCTTTCCTTCTACATGTGGGAATGGACCATGTCCCTCCTGTTCATTGTTTAATCTCCGGTGCTCCATATGTAGCCAATACTCAAAAGATACTTCGTTCTGAAGAACATACTAAGAGCAAGTGAACAAAAACAGAGGTCAGCAAATGATAGCAGCCACATGGGCTCATTTCCTGCTTTTATAAAAATAATTTCCCTTGGAACACTGCCATGTTCTGCCTGTTGACCATGGCTGCTTTCACACTGCAATTGCAGATTTGAATTAGTTGCAGCCTCTACAAAGACCCTCTACAAAGGCTTAAATATTTACTGCCAACCCAATAGAAATAAAAGACAGCATTTATTTTCTTTAGCATTAGAATACTCAGCAGTTCTCAATGCCCTTAACTCTGGTAGGTCCTTTCACTGAAAGAATTGAAAGTGATGGAGGTGGTTGATATTCAAGGAAAGGTACTATCTATGTTGTGGGAAACAAATAATATTTGTTCTAGCAGATATAAATGATCACATTTTAATGTGAAAAAAATTTATTAATTGCTTTCTAATGCTTTCGAAGTAATTTTTAGGAATATCTTACAGAAAATAAGATTGTATTATAAAATTTGGACATTTCATTATAGTTGGATATTATAAGGAAGGGATACATTTTATTTTTTTATAAGAGGATATTGATGAATATTATCACTGAAAGTCTGAATGGTGAGTCCATAAAACTTCAGATTTCACTGCCCTGAAATTAGCTAAAGCTGATAAGTAAATTTCATATATTTTAGAAATTAATTCCTATAGGTATCATTTATCAAGTAAACCATAGTTTAGAATATGATGATAGTGTCATCAGAAGTTATTTGACATACAAAATTGACAAATGTGACATTTTATTAAAACCTAAATAGGTAGTATCTTTTCTAAAGATTTGGTAATTAAACTATAAGAGAACACGTTTGTATTTTCTCTATATAGTTATTCTATGAAAAGGAAAGTGTAAGTCACTGAATGATTAAGTATATATTCTAGTTAGGAATCCATTCTTTTAAATTATTTCTCTATATAGTAAATTTTTGCTTTAGAATCTTTGAGGATGTTGGAGCGAATAGTTTTTTTTTTAATTCTTTGTTTTTGATGTTTATTTATTTTTGAGAGACAAAGATAGAGCACAAGCAGGAGAGGGGCAGGGAGAGAGAGACACAGAATCTGAAACAGTCTACAGGCTCAGAGCTGTCAGCACAGAGCCCGACGTGAGGCTCGAACCCACGGACAGTGAGATCATGAGACCTGAGCCGAAGTTGGATGCTTAACCTACTGAGTCACCCAGATGTCCCTATTTATTTTTGAGAGACAGACAGAGACAGCGCATCCATGAGGGAGGGCAGAGAGAGAGGGAGACACAGAATCTGAAGCAGGCTCTAGGCTCTGAACTGTCAGCACAAAGCCTGTTGTGGGGCTCAAACTCAAAAATTGTGAAATCATTACCTGAGTTGAAGTTGGATGCTTAACCGTCTGAGCCACCCAGGAGAAGAGGAACTTTTTAAATTAAACTTGGCATGTTAAAATATATTCATAATGTTTCTTGGGGTTTCTTCTTAAGCACCTTTTACAAAAGTTTTAACACAAAGATAACTTAAATATTACAGAAATCCTTTGATGCACTGAATTTTGTTACAATGTTAAAAATGGTGTGGATTTCCAAAGCTAGTGCCATACAACGAAAAGGCAGGTAATGTATATTTAATGTACATTAATATTGATAAATTGCCTATGAAATTTTGGAAACATTTTGATACATATTACATATTTAACATATTCTGCTTTCTATAAAATGTTAAACTTTTCATGTTAGTCTTAATTTTCATATTATTTTTGCAAAGCAGTCCATTTTTTTTTCTTTTTCTTTTTTTAATGTTTACTTATTTATTTTTTTTTTTTACAAATAGTTTATTGTCAAATTAGTTTCCACATAACACCCAGTGCTCATCCCCACAAGTGCCCTCCTCCATGCCCACCCCTCCTCCCCCACATCCACCAGTCCTCAGTTTTTGTCAGCATTCAAGAGTCTCTCATGGTTTGCCTCTCCCCTTTCCCCCACCATTTCCGCCCTTCTTCTCCCCCTTGGTCCTCTGTTAAGCTCCTCCTAATCCTCCTATACGTGCACACATATGATATTTGTCCTTCTCTGCCTGACTTATTTCGCTCAGCATAACACCCTCAAGGTCCATCCATGTTGCTACACATGGCCAGATTTCATTGTTTCTCATTGCCATGTAGTATTCCATGGTATAGATAAACCACATCTTCTTGATCCATTCATCTGTTGATGGACACTTAGGCTCTTTCCAGGTTTTAGCAAAGCAGTCCATTTTAAAATATACTTTTTTTAAAGGTTGAATTCAGCTTATGTTAAAATTTTTTGCCCAGTATAATCTATACTCAGAAGAGGTAAGAAACTTAAAAAACAAAATTAAATGGAAAGTATCTTCAACATTTGCTATATAGTACAAGGAGCTAATTTCTGTATTTTGCAAAAAAACCCCTTCAAAACCAGTCTGTAAAGACCAGTACATTAACCTCACGTATATCACCTCCTATCTAACAAAAGAAATGTAAATTAATTAAGTAATATTTTTTGCTTATCACCAGATTGGCATTGATGAAAATGTGTTTTTTTTTTTTTAATATTTTTATTTATTTCTAGGAGAGAGAGAGAGACAGCGTGAGCAGGGAGGGTCAGAGAGAGAGGGAGGTACAGACCCTGAAATAGGTTCCAGGCTCTGAGCTGGCAGTCAGCACAGAGCCCGATGCGGGGCTTGAACCCACGAACTGCGAGATCATGACCTAAGCGAAAGTCGGATGCTTAACCGACTAAGCCACCCAGGCACCCTTGATGAAAATGCTTTACAAGGGCGCCTGGGTGGCTTAGTCGTCTGAGTGTCCGACTTTCCTTAGGTCATGATCTCACGGTTCCTGGGTTCGAGCCCCGCGTCGGCTCTGTGCTGACTGCCAGCTCAGAGCCTGGAACCATTTCAGAGTCTGTGTCTCCTCTCTCTCTGACCCTCCCCTGCTCACGCTGTCTCTCTCTCTCCTAGAAATAAATAAAAATTAAAAAAAAGAAAGAAAAGAAAGTGCTTAACAGTACATACAACAGAGTTGGCAAGAGCATAGGCCAGTAAGCTTTCGTGGTTTGCTGATGGAAGTGTAAATTGGTGTGACTTCTTCACGGGATAGTTTGAAACTGTTGATCCAAATCTACCCTTTGCTGGTGGATTCTACTTCTCATAGTTTGTCCTGAGTGTACATGTGCACTTTGTGCAGAGATGTGTTTAAGGCTGCCCTCTGCAGCATTGCTTGTGATAGGGAAGAATCCAAGGACATTGTCATGTTTGTCACTAGTGAAGTATTGTGGTTAAATCATGCTGTCATCACACAGTGACATACTAGGTAAGTGTCAAAAGGAAAGATGTAGATGTATGTATTTTTATATGGAATGAGTGGTCAGAATATATTATTAACTGAAAAAAGTAAGGTGTAGAACAGGCATCTAATAGTGTTTGCTTGTGCTGAATATGTATACATAAATATTTTAATTTTTATTTTATTTTTAAAAAGTTTTTTATGTTTATTTATTTTTGAGAGCGAGAGGGAGAGACAGAGACAGAGTGTGAGCAGCAGAGGGGCAGAACCAGAATCCTAACCAGGCTCCAGGCTCTGAGCTGTCAGCACAGAGCCCGATGCGGTCCTCAAACCCACGAGTGTGAGATCATGACCTGAGCGGAAGTCGGATGCTTAACTGATGGAGCTACCCAGGGGCCCCAATGTATATTTAGGCACAAATGCATTGTCAAGTTTGAGAGAAACATTAAAAAACAATTGTTGACCCTGAGAAGGTAGATTTGTGGGGCTCTTGAAGGAGATTTAATTTTTATTTCTTTGTAGTTTGGTTACTTATTTTAGTAAATAAATAACATGCTTGCATTACTTTTTCCTTTTAAAAAAGGAAAGATTAAAAAGTATATTTTTCAGTAATCATTTAATTTTTTTCTTTTCTTTTAACTAGTAGAAAAACATCAGATACTTTAAAGCAGTTTGTCTTATGCTGAAGATGGTGGATGCATTATTTCTGTACTTTATAATTTCATAGGATGTTCTTGGGGGCATGTTGCTATTACCCTCCCAGTTGTTTCCTTATGGTAGGGTGTGGCTTGATACATTGAGCTGGGTTTATAGGCTAATAGTATATTATCAGGGATGAAAATCAGAAATTGTAGAAATTTTTCTTGTCATCTTTTTCAACATATTTTTTGACAGCCTTCACTGTGTAAGTGTTAGGGTACAATGATGAATAGAGTCTGATGAGTAGAGTTTGAGGTGGGAGGAATGGTGTAGTCCATCTTGGAATCCATTAAAGTAAGCGATTTTAACACTATGTGATTTGTGCTACAATTGGATAATGCTTCTAGAGGAGTTACGGTAGAATCTGAGATAAATATGAATAAAGAGGTGTTGTCGAAAGGCTTTTCTAGGAGAGGCAAGGCATAGGCAAAGGCCTGAAGGCAAGAATGAGCAAGAAAGTTGTTTGGATGGAGTTTAGTTTAGAGGACCATAGTAAAAAATGAAGAGAAAGAGGTAGGATGTGGACAGGTCTTTAAGGACCCTTTTGTGTTTTCTCTTTCTCCTTAATAAACCGGAGGATGGCATGATGATTGTAGTCTTTCAGCTCTTTGAAGAATGAATTGGCAGAGACAAAACTGATGGTAGGAGAACCCAGTAGGAGGCTCTTTCATTAATACTTGCATTTAAAATAAGGGAGAGATAGTAAGTGTGGATTGTGATAGTGGAGAAATAAAGTAGATAATTCATTTAAGAGATACTAAGGGGTACGGAATAGTGTGGAGTCCAGCATGTCATACAGGTGTCTGTCTTCAAAATTTTGTGGATGGTGGTGCTGTTGGGGAGCAGAATGAACTTTTGGTTGTATTGAGTTTGTTTGGAAAATCCAGGTGGAGCTAAAGGTTTTGGAAGTGTAGGTGTAGGGTTAAGATGAAGAGATCTCAGTGGATGGAAATTGAAGTCAGGAGGATAATTACGATCCCCTTGGGAGAGAGAGTAGAGCAGGAGAGCCCAGGGCTGAGGTCTAGCCTCACAGGAACATCTACATTTAAGGACAGGTGAAAGACAGAGATAGTTCAGAAGAGGCAGGAGAGGAGGGAAAGCTGATGGATTGGTAGTGAGGAAAGTGCTGATGAAGGAACGGTGGTCCTGCATCTAATGTTTTCTAACTTTGTAACCACAACAGTGTGTTTTATTATGTTTATTATGTCTGGATTGTAAGCTTTGGGAGTGTAGGGATATTTCTACTCTCTCTCACTTAGCATATTCAGCCTTGCTGTTAGCAGATATGGGTGAAATTAAGAGAGACTGCTTTTCTTCAAGATATTTTTCTGCTGCTTCCCAGAAAATGATACAAGTCTGTATGGTGGCCTGTGTGGTGGCGGGGTGTAATGCTGCTCCCTGAGAGTTGTTTAATGCTTGTTTTGCGCAGTTCTACACAGTGGCGTATGCGCTGAACTCTGAGCACAGTGCTGTGTCAGTTCCAGAAAGCCAATGACATTTATTTATTTTCTTTTCAAAATTTTATTTAAGTTCTAGTTAGTTAACATACAGTACAGTATTGGTTTCAGCAGTAGGATTCAGTGATTCATCACTTACATATACAAAGCAGATGAAATTTAAATTGCCATGTATTTTTTTCATTATTTTTACTCTCATATATGTTCCTTGAAAAAACATTTTTTTAATAATTTCCCTAGAAGGTATATTAGGTAAGTGTCATTCATGAATTTTTACAAATGAGTTGCAGATGAGTAAAGTGCCTTCTAGAAAGAATCAGACGGGAGCAGTATCACAGGAGGGATTTGCACTCAGATGTCCTGACCCTGGCCCATTGCTCTGTGTCCTTGGCACGCTGCTTTCATCGTTTCCTTGGTATAGTCTTTATTCCTTATGTAAATCTCAATTTTTTACTTCACTTTTAAGGGCAGGGAGATGTAGACCTGGAATTTGTTTCCGGCTCTTCAGCAGACTCCGATTCCAGAATATGTTGGAATTTCAGACTCCAGAACTTCTGAGAATGCCATTACAGGTAGAAATTTACTAAATTCTAAAAAGCTATTTTTGTGGGTGACAGAGGAAAAAGGGACTGTTTTAACTTATATCAGTTGGACTTTTAAATAATCAACTCATAAGACAAAATTATAAAATTGTATATTATATAGGGTGGTTATGTACCTAACTACTATTTTTTTTTCCCATATAAGAAAATTTAATCCATAAACCTCCAAAATTTTAAACAATTGCATTCTTGAATGCATTTAAATTATGGTACAGTTTATAAATATATTTTTTTAATGTAACATTTTAGAAGTCTGACAGCCACATTGTGTTCACCTTTCACAATCTCATTGAGGATTAGAAAACAAATTGTTTAAGATGAAAAAGATAATGCCACCATCTCAGTTTAAGATGCTGAGATTACCGTGGTAGTTTGGAAGGGAGTCCGCTGAGATTTCCTGGCCTTTATTAAAACTTTGCTTTAGGTTTTCTGACTTCACGGAACAGCCAGATATCGTAGTTTCTAGGGAAAACTACTGGAAGTACATTAATTTGATTATCTGGTGTACTGAGCTGGATGTTGGCTTCCAAACCTTTCAAGAGAAACTGGATCATGTTTTTGGTATCCGTGTACCTAGATGGCTTTCCACTTTTCCATGCCCCTGGTTTTAGGATAAAATACAAAACTCTTAGCAAGAGCCTAAATTCTCTGTCTTTCCTTCCAGTGTCTCTAGTTTTAATTTTTGACATGTTGTCTTTCTCTCTCTGCTCAGATGAGTAGTTTGAATTTTTCAAGCACGCCTTGTTTTTTTTTTTTTTTAATTTTTTTTAATGTTTTATTTATTTCTAGGAGAGAGAGCGTGAGCAGGGAGGGTCAGAGAGAGGAGTCACAGACTGAAACAGGCTCCAGGCTCTGAGCTGGCAGTCAGCACAGAGCCCGACGCGGGCTCGAACCCACGAGCGAGATCATGACCTAAGTGAAAGTCAGACGCTTAACCAACTAAGCCACCCAGGCGCCCCGAGCACACCTTGTTTCTATCTTAGGGCCTTTGTCTGTGTGCTCCTCTCTCCCTAGAATCCTCCCCCTTGTTTCTTTGATAATTACTTCCGACTCAATCATTACATCCCAGTTTAAGTGCCTTTCCCCAGAGATGTTGTCTTTGACTTCCCATGGCCTCTTTCTGCCCTTTCCTGAACTTGATTAAATAGTTCTCTGTATCCATCACAGCACTTATAAAAATTGTAACTAAGTAGTTAATTGTGTCATTATTCTGCCCCCCCCTCCCCCCCGCACAATGAAAAACCCACCAGGGGAAACCCTTGTCTTTTTCTTCCAACTTGCTGCATAGTCCCTAGCACCTGGTAAGCACTTTGTTGAATGGATAAAAGATTCTAGAATGTCATACAGAGGGAAAAAAAGATTCTTTTGGACAATAACTCTTACTGTTATGTATAAGAACTGCGTGAGGAGACCTTGCCAGTGTGGGCAATGGTAATCTTGATAGGATGTAATGGAGGGTGTTTATTATATTAAAGTTCTGGCACCTACGACAAGGTCAGAGCCTGTTTTTCATAGAAGGACATGGTTCCTTCTACTGTTCATTTAAATCAGAGGATCTACAGTCTGTTTGGGGCCTGTGTTTCCCATGACTTCTTTAAAAATCAAAATCACCGAAAAAGAAATAAAAAGTAACAAAATCTAAAAAAAGCAATCAAAATCACCATAAATTTCAGTATTTCAACATTGTTCGCTGTTCTTATTTGCAGGAACTTTGTTTACACACTAAACTGTTAGCCCCAGTTAATTGTCCTATTGCTGATTTCCTGATGAAAGCTCCTGAACCTCCACCTGCTTTAATTGTAAGAAATGCTGTACAAATGCTTAAGGTTGGTATCTTCACAGTTTTCATTTTACTGATTTTGCTTGAAAAAAAGTTTTTTTTTTAATGTTTTATTTATTTCTAGGAGAGAGAGAGAGAGACAGCATGAGCAGGGGGAGGGTCAGAGAGAGAGGGAGTCAGACTATGAAACAGGCTCCAGGCTCTGAGCTGGCAGTCAGCACAGAGCCCGATGCGGGGCTCGAACCCACAAACCGCGAGATCATGACCCAAGCGAAAGTCGGACGCTTAACCGACTAAGCCACCCAGGCGCCCCTGATTTTGCTTGAAATTTAAAATGAGAATGCATTTTACCTAATTTTCGTACTTAAAAAGATTATCTTAAAGAAGCACATATTGAATAATACCCTCACAGTAATGACAGTAAAAACAGTTGATGTAGTTCTTTTTTTTATATAAAACATTTGAAGCAAACTATGTCTTCTGTAAGATGTGGCAACAGAAAATTTACATTTTCATTTCTTACCAATTGGATTAAATGTCATGAAACATTTTGGTCGTGTCTCATTCTGTCTTGTGTGCTTTTATTTAGACAATAGATGCGATGGACGCGTGGGAAGATCTCACTGAGCTTGGCTATCATTTGGCCGACCTGCCCGTCGAGCCCCATCTTGGAAAAATGGTCCTGTGCGCTGTCGTGTTAAAGTGTCTGGACCCCATCCTGACGATTGCCTGCACGCTGGCCTATCGAGACCCTTTCGTGCTGCCGACCCAGGCCTCTCAGAAGCGCGCAGCTATGCTTTGTAGGAAACGCTTCACCGCAGGAACTTTCAGTGACCACATGGCACTGCTCAGAGCATTCCAGGTGCTGGTCGTTGCTGTCATTACATTTCTGAACATGTTGCTGGTTGAACACACTTCTGGCTCAAGTGTAACAAATTAAAAAAGAGATAGGACTCCATTAATTTGGTTTCCTTATAAAGTCACATTTTGTGAATGGCTCAGAAAAATACCTTCCTGCTGTCCATTTGTTAAAATTATCACTATTTTTCTCTACCTTTTTTTCCTTTCATTTTCTCTCTTTTCTTCTTATAGGAATATGTGTCTGTATGTATTTTTATTTTATATATTTTTTAATACCCAAGTTCCTTATCTTTTAATCACATCCACTCTCTTGGGCAGGCAGTGCCCTCAAATTTTAGTTGAGAAGCAGTGTATATTATGGGGTGCCTGGTTGACTTCGTTGATTAAGCATCTGACTCTTGAGTTTGGCTCAGGTCACAATCTCACAGTTCGTGGGTTTGAGCCCTGTGTCGGGCTCCACACTGCATGGACCTGCTTGGGATTCTCTCCCTGCCCCTCCCCCTCTCTCACAATAAATAAACTTAAAAAAAAGGAGAGACAATGTATATTATTCAAAGTATGTAGAACAAACCTAGGAAGAAACTTACCTTGAATTTAATATCTATTTATTGATTTTTTTTTGAGTATGTCTTACTCTTGTGTGCTCAAGACACTATGCTAAGAACTTAATATTATAAAATAAACTCAATATCGCTTAAAACTTTTTAAGTTAACAGTAGTTAGAAATTGAGGAATGTGATAAACAAGAAAGAAAAGATCAGGAAAATAGGACCTGAGGAAAGGAAATGATATGTAACTTAAAATTTTAGGTATGTGGGGAAGAATATGTTCTTTCTTTCTTTTTTTTTAAATGTTTTATTTCTGAGAGAGAGAGAGAGACAGTGTGAGCAGGGAAGCATCAGAGAGAGAGGGAGATACAGAATCTGAAGCAGGCTCCAGGCTCTGAGCTAGCTGTCAGCACAGAGTCCACTGCGGGGTTCGAACCCATGAACCGTGAGATCATGACCTGAGCCGAAGTCGGACGTTTAACCGACTGAGCCACTCAGGTGCCCCAGAATATGTTCTTTCTTAAAAAGGTATTCTTAAATTCTCTTGAATGTAGGCCATGACTATATATTTTTTTTAAATTTCATTTTGTTGGGGTGTCTGGGTGGCTCAGTTGGTTAAGTGCCGACTTCTGCTCAGGTCATGATCTCACTTTTTGGGAGTTTGAGGCCCGCGTGGGGCTGTCTTGACAGCTCAGAACCTGGAGCCTGCTTCAGATTCTGTCTCCCCCCTCTCTCTCTGCCCCTCACCTGCTTGTGCTCACGCACACGCTCTCACTCTCTCTCAAAAATAAACAAAAAAAAATTTCATTTTGCTTATGCAAAAGTGACTGTTTTTTACGCATAGAAGATTTTTCCAATATATACAGTTTAAAAAAATACCGGCAAGCTATTTTGTGATCCCTGGTACTGATAATGCAATGACAATAGACACTATTGAGTCTGTTAGGTACCATGTATTATAGCAGATTAGTTGAGTAGATAGTAATTGGAGGGAGATTTGGAATAGAATTCCTATGTATTCTTTGCTTTTTCCTCAGCTCCTTTAAGAGCGAAGGGGATAAATTATTGCTTTGGTCTTTCAATTATATCCCAAAGCAAGAAAAGACATTTTCAAAGAGGAGTTTTCCTGTACTGCATGTGGATGGTTTCTAGAAACCCCACTTTTCATTCTAAGATAGATTAAGAGGTTAATATAGAGTTTATTTTTGGAGGACTGGAGTGGCAGATCCTTAGATAAAATGGTGTTCACGACCGCTTAGTTACAAACCTCCTACACTTCAGTGGAAGATTAGCAGACACATCTGAAAAGGTAAATATTTTTACACAGCTGGTCATTTAAATTAAAGGATACTTAGTTCTCATTGGGATTATAGAAACTCAGTGGCTTCAATAGCATTTGAGTATAAATTAATGATACGTTTTATTTGATCATAAAATCATAGATTTTATTTTCTATATTTAATTTTTAAATTTTAATTTAAAAAATTGAGATGTTATTGACATATTATTAACATTCATCACTGCATATAGTTACAAATTTTTTTTCTGTTTGTGATGAGAAATTTTAAGATTTACTCTCTGGTATGTTAACTGGATTTCTTGTGGTGATAATTTCACAGTAATAATATACAAATATTGAATCACTATTTTATATACCTGAAATAAGTATAATGTTAAATGTCAGTGATACCTCAATAAAAAAAAGTGGACAAAAAAAAATCTACTCTCTTATCAACTTTCAAACATACAATACAGTGTTATTAACTATAGTTACCATGCTGTACTACAGTTACCTCCCCAGGACTTTATTTTGTAACTGGAAGTTTGTATCTTTTGACCCCCTTCATCCATTTCACCTTCTCTCCTTCCTGTCCTCTGGCAACTACCAGTCTGTTCTCTGTGTCTTTGAGTTATGTTTATTTATTTATAAGTGTTTGGTTATTTTTGAGAGAGAGAGGGCACAAGTCAGGGAGGGGCAGAGAGAGAGGGAGACACAGAATCCAAAGCAGGCATCAGGCTCCAAGCTTTCAGCACAGAGCCTGACGCGGGGCTCGAACCCACAAACTATGAGATCATGAACTGAACTGAAGACAGACGATTTACCGACTGAGTCACCCAGGCACCTAGTTTTGTTTTTTTAATGAAGTCCTAGATTTTATCAAATAATTAGAAGGAGAATTGACCTTGAGTGATTAATGTAGTGGCTTTCAGTTACTTTGCTGCCAAACTAAGCAGTTTGGTAAATGTATCTTGTTATATAATTATATTTTTTGTAGGCGTGGCAGAAAGCACGAAGTGATGGGTGGGAGCGCGCCTTTTGTGAGAAGAATTTTCTTTCGCAAGCTACCATGGAAATAATCATCGGCATGAGAACTCAGTTGCTTGGTCAACTTAGAGCATCAGGTAAAGTTTTCCCCAAAGGACCTATTTAGACCACTGAGAGTACCCTACATATATCTCATAGCACTTGTAATGTTAGCTGATTCCATCTTATATTATTTTTAGGATGTTTTCACATTGTTGTAGATCATGTATTTATGAACTGCTTCGTAGACTCCTGTGTGATCTTAGCATTTGTTTTTTGATTTAAAAAATGTTATCGAAGAGGCTTGGAGCTGAGAAATCTATGAATACCGTTTGATACTATAGGCAGTGAGCAATTTGTAATTGTTGGCAAAGATCATTTTAAGTATGGTAGTTCTGCTTTATTAGTATTAATAAACAATTATTTAGCTCTGTGAAATAGAAGTTAAAAAAATGTACGCAGGTTGATCTGAATGCTGGTCTTCATGTTTTTGGAACATAGAACAACTAGTAATCACTTAGTTTTTTAAAAAGAGAGAATGCCAATATTGCCATGTCCTTATAGAATTGTATGTTTAGACTTCCTTTTGTGTAGCATACCACATTGAAAAAATAGCCAAAGAAGACTACCAGAGCCTGGATTCATACATTAGCTAATGTGTCAAAGTAATGTAAGGAATGAGCCAAAGGTATTTCGAGTTGTTGCAAGTATTGGGCAATATGAAGGGCTTTGGAAATTCAAGCAAGGATATGTTTACTTGTCTTCACTACAGAATTCATGTCTGTCATAACCAAAATGTTGTTAATAATACCAGTCAGAAGAACGGTTTAGATTTTTAGCTGTGACTTTAGTACATTTCTATTTTGTAAATTTTAGTACCATTCTCACAGCAGCTTATGAAGAACTTTATAGCAAGAGTGTGTATTTTTTTTAATTTTCAGCTGTGACTTCAGTACATTTCTTTTTTTAATTTCAGTACATTTCTGATAGCAGCTTTTGAAGAACTTTATATTTATAGCAAGAGTGTTTATTTTTTTTTAAATTTCAGCTGTGGCTTTAGTACATTTTTTTTTTTAATTTTAGTACTTTTCTGGTAGCAGCTTATGAAGATCTTTATAGCAAGAGTGTGTATTTTTTTTTAAAGTTCCACATCCCCAGTGATCAAACCTAAACTTTATTAGAATATTGAATTTGTATTTTAAACTCACCAGAAGAGATATTTAATTACTATTATTAATTACCATAGAATTTGAATATCATTAAACTTACATGGGCTGTATAGAATTTTGTAAAAAATGCATACGTTTAAAGGTATATTTTGTGGGGCGCCTGGGTGGCTCAGTCGGTTAAGCATCTGACTTCGGCTCGGGTCATGATCTCACAGTTTGTGAGTTCAAGCCCCACGTCGTGCTCTGCTAACAGCTCAGAGCCTGGAGCCTGCTTCAGATTCTGTGTCTCCCTCTCTCTCTGACCCTCCCCTGCTCATACTGTCTCTCTCTCAGAAATAAATAAAACATTAAAAAAAAAGTATATTTTGCACAATGGAAAAAGTTGGTGTGGTTTTTTTCCTCCTTCTAGGTTTTGTTAGAGCACGAGGTGGTGGCGACATTCGAGATGTGAACACAAATTCCGAGAACTGGGCTGTCGTGAAAGCTGCGTTGGTGGCAGGCATGTATCCTAATGTAGTCCATGTGGACAGAGAGAATGTGGTACTGACAGGGCCAAAGGAGAAGAAAGTTCGGTTTCATCCCACTTCAGTTCTCAGTCAGCCTCAGTATAAGAAGGTAAAACGTTTTTAATGCTCTTAGGCCTTGAGGTCAAACTGCTCTGGTTGAAGATCAACCACCTGCTTTAAGAAATTAATTAGTTACATATGTCTAATTCAACATTGGAACAGATTTTTGACAGAATCTTAGAGTTGGAAGAGGTAATGTGTTAGATAATGAGGACTACCAACTGCATGAACAATGACGTGCTTTAGTTTTTGCTTGACTATTAATATACGTCTTCTGGTTTGTTGAGGGACTTTTTACATTTTAAAAGTATTGCCAGTAAACTACGTGGCATACAGTCAACAATTCTTCAATTTCTTTTTCTGTTAGATTCCTCCAGCCAATGGTCAGGCTGCAGCAGTTCAGGCCCTGCCTACAGATTGGCTTATTTATGATGAAATGACCCGGGCGCATAGAATAGCTAACATCCGCTGTTGTTCAGCGGTGACACCCGTCACTGTATTGGTATTCTGTGGGCCAGCGAGATTGGCAAGTAATGCTCTCCAGGAACCGGCATCGTTTCGAGGTAAATGGAGTAGCAAGGAAATAAAAATCTACTTGAAATGATTTTTCTTATTGGAACAAATAAATTTTGAAATTACACAAATTTACGTAGCAGTAGCTCCCTTTTGAAATAGTAAGACTAATTGGAAAATACTAAAGTTTACCTCAATTCTTAAAATTGATTTCCAAAGGTAACGTGGTATTGATTTGTGTATTTTGTGTATTTGTGTATTTTTGATTAACTACCACTTGAAGTTAAATAACCTTTTAACATAAATAAAGGTAATTGTTTAAGGGAAATGATATTAATAGTGACCCATGATCTCATTTTCCTTATCCAACCACGTTTTAATATTATTTTAAAATTATATGTAGGGGCACCTGGGTGGCTTAGTTGGTTAATCCACCAATTATGGCTCAGGTCACAGTCTCACAGTTTGTGGGTTCAAGCCTCACATGCAGCTCTGTGCTGACAGCTCGGAACCTGGAGCAGCTTCGAATTTTGTGTCTCCCTCTTTCCCTGCCCCTCCCCAACTTGTGCTCTCTGTCTCTCTTTCTCTCAAAAATAAACATTAAAAAATAAAATAAAATTATATGTAATATTTTTACATAGTAAGTTATTTTACATTCTGTTATATTAATGGCTGCAAAATATTCTATCACTTAAAAGTGGCATAATGCATTTAAAATGTTCCTGGGGGGGCGCCTGGGTGGCTCAGTCTATTGAGCATCTGACTTAGGCTCAGGTCATGATCTCGTGATTTGTGAATTTGAGCCCCACATTAGGCTCACTGATGTCAGCCTGTCAGTGCAGAGCCCACTTCTTTTTTTTTTTTTTTTAATGTTTTTTATTTATTTCTAGGAGAGAGGGAGAGACAGCGTGATCAGGGGAGGGTCAGAGAGAGAGGGAGTCACAGATTGAAACAGGCTCCAGGCTCTGAGCTGGCAGTCAGCACAGAGCCCGACGCGGGGCTCGAACCCACAAACCGCGAGATCGTGACCCAAGCGAAAGTCGGACGCTTAACCGACTAAGCCACCCAGGCGCCCCATTGCAGAGCCCACTTCTGATCCTCTGTCCTCCTCTCTTTGCCCCTCCCCCACTTGTGCTCTCCCAAAAATAAATACTAAAAAAAATTAATAAAATGTTCCTGGGGTGGCAGAGTGGCTTAGTTGCTTAAGTGCGTGGCTCAGGTCATGATCTCATGGTTCATGAGTTTGAGCCCTGCCATTAGCTTGGAGCCCGCTTCAGATCAGATTTATTTTGTTGCATTTTGGTTAGAGATCATCGTCTTTAAAATAACTTGTCTTTTTTCCCCCCTTTTTTATAAGTGTTGAGACTTAATTTTGTGAACTGTCAGCTTTGAAGAGCGCCACACCCAAACTATTACTCTGGAGGATTTGTGTAAATACAGTCTCTGTGTTTACTCAGTTCTTTTGCTTTATGGTGGTATGAGTGAAATTTTTTCCTTTCGGTATGTGTTTGAACAGCAGATGGTGTTCCTAATGACAGTAGTGATAGTGAAATGGAAGATAGAACTACTGCTAATTTGGCAGCTTTGAAACTCGATGAGTGGCTTAATTTCAAACTAGAGCCTGAGGTAAGTCGCTTTTCAGTAGTGTGGTAAGTTTCTTTCGTTCTGTTAGTGTCAGTTGACATACAGTAAGATGAAAATGATGTTTTTACTATTGAGCCCTTAGTACTTGAGAATATTGTTTGCTTTTCAGTTTTTACGGGGCACTCATGCAAACTCTGACATACTGGGGTTTATTTTAATAGAGGATTTGAAAAGCCTTGGTGTGGCTCATATGTAAGCACAGTGATATTTGAACGTTTCTGTGTATATAAGAAAATACTGAGCTTTGGGTACACAAGCACTCCGTTTTAAGAGTGCTTAATGGGCACTAAGAAAGAAATGAGTGTCTAAGGGAACGATAAGAGTTCATTCTGTTTTCTCTTTTTGTATATCTCTGAATTGGGAAAGATGAAGATTTTATCTTTTTTGTCCCAACTTCTTTGTCATAAGTTACCTGATTCTTCTTGCTTGAAAGGTCATTCCTTCTTAGGTCCTTCACAGACTCTCCTGTATGTGTTTGTGCCTTTAATGTCCGATGTTCTCCACTGCTCTGGGCTTTACTCTGCTCTTTTCCTGTCTCTGCATCATCTCCAGGGACCTTACCTCTGTGTGTAGATTCAGTAACCTCTAACGCACTGATGACTCCCAAGTCTGTCTGTACTTTTAGCTTAGGCCTCTCTGTGGACCTGTGAACCTAGCTGCCTTCTGGGCATCATCATTCGGATGTTCTGTAGGCACTAAAGTAAAATGTGAATGGAACTAAATGTATTTTTCTTTATTTACTGTGCTGTTAACTATTTCCAGTTTTAGTCACACTCTGCCACACATTGTTTGCCGTCTCTTTCATTAGACTGTTGCATTGATTTTGTGCGTCTCGTGTCTCCAGTATGGCAAATAAGAAATTTTATCTCTGTGCAGCAAAAAGAATGAAATTGATAGTAAATTATATGAAATGTATGTTTTAATACGTTGCTTCCTTACAAGTTGCAGAGTGTTCTTTGGAAAGCTGCAGACCTTAACTAATAACTAAATAGGTGTCTCGGAAGTGGGTATATATTTTGCTTGTATCTGTTTGAACTGAGGGAACTTTTATTACAGGCAGCTAGTTTATTGCTGCAGCTCAGACAGAAGTGGCACAGCTTATTTTTACGCCGAATGAGAGCTCCATCGAAACCTTGGTCTCAAGTTGATGAAGCTACCATAAGAGCAATTATAGCTGTGTTAAGCACTGAGGAACAGTCTGCAGGTTTACAGCAGCCGTCTGGGATAGGCCAGAGGCCAAGGCCTATGTCTTCAGAAGAACTTCCTTTGGCATCATCATGGAGGTCCAATAATAGCAGGAAAACTTCCACAGATACTGAATTTTCTGAGGAGTCTGCCACTGCAGAAAGGTACATTTATGACATTTTATCAAAACAGGAGACATTTTCTCCAGGAAAATGAGTTATTTCTCATAGAATCAGGTGTTATAATAATACTTAAAAATTGTTTAGAAGGTACACAAAGATGTGAAGAGCGTTTTACTTTTAAAACATAATTCTTATAAGTAGTAAGATAATATGAAGGATTTTAAGCTACTGGTATCTGTGAGTCATTTAATAAGGAAGTGTTTTATTAGGAAAGACTAAAAATATTTAATTTCAAGACTTTAAAGATGTAGAGTCTGTTAAAAAGATACCAGTGTTTTAGAATTTTATATTTTAGTTGACACACATCAAATAACATCTCTCCCAAATATCTTACCGCAGGAAGTATGGGCTATGGCTGTTTAGAAGAACAGCCTCCTCACAAACCTTAGCTGGGTATCAGTATTACTAACTAGTATTCCCACAGAAGAGACAAGTTATTCATTCACTTACTTAGTGACGCACTGAATGCGTGTTGTTCTCGGTGTAAGAGATACAGCAGCATACCAAACAGACACAATCTCTTCCTTCAGTGAGTTTATATTTTATCCAGGGGAGGCATATAATAAAAAAGTAAACAAATTTACTGTAGTGACAAGATGTATTACAGTGTAGCCAGATTCTTCTTTTCTTTCTAGCATTTAGCAATTATACTTGGTATTTTTATTTACACTATGATTATTATTAATAAGAGAGTTCTTATATTGAATTATTTATCCAAAAAGATATTTTGATTATAAAATTGTGGTTACAATGAATCATTGGCCATGATTCAGAAATATTTGTTGTGTAAAAACATTTGTTAGAACCAAATTTATGTTTTATATGACTCAGAATTTCTTTATATCAGTTTAACATTTTTTTTTTTACCCTGTTAGAATTGATAATGAACACAACATTGTTGCTTGTGATGCTAGTTTGGGCAGTACTGGTAGAAATCTGTGTAGTAAGAATATTTCATTGTTGGGGTGCCTGGGTGGCTCAGTCGGTTAAGCGTCCGACTTCGCTCAAGTCATGATCTCACGGTTTGTGGGTTCGAGCCCCGTGTCGGGCTCTGTGCTGACAGCCCAGAGCCTGGAGCCTGCTTTGGATTCTGTGTCTCCTCCCTCTCTCTGTTCCTCCCTTGCTCACACTCTGTCTCTGTCTCTCAAAAACAAATGTTAAAAAAAATTTAAAAAAAAAATTTCATTGTTAAAAAATGAAAAATACGAACAGAGGAAACATAAAAGATACGTGATGTTTACTGTTTTTTAAGGATCAGATGGGGTTGCTAGTACCTCCTTTTGGTCAGATTTGCACATTTGAATGAAGCATAAGGCTTCATCAGGTCAGACTTGAGTTAAAGAGAAGTAATTCATACTGGTTTCCAAGTTCTTCACATACTGCATACTACATTTGAGGAATTAGTCATTTGCCAAAAAGACCTTCTCATCATGTATGTTCCGGAATGTTTCTGTCTGATGTAGGCCCTGCTGAGCAACAGAAGAGTAAAAAGCACATTTTATTCTTAGACACTACCCACTTTTTGAAAAGAATGTTCTAAAAGCTTACTTGGATAGTGGTGTAGAATATGGGAATAGATTTCTATAGAAATTGTTAGGTGGTAGTGTTATTCCTAGGCCCATCTATGAAAACCTGTTAGGTTCATAGAGACTGTGTGTGTTATGTGTGTGTATGGGTCTGTGTGTAAATATGGGTATATACGTGTGTGCGTACATTCATATGTACACACGTGCACACACATTTTTAGAAAAAAGATTTTTTTAAATAAAAGTAATACATGCTTATTTAATAAAAGAAATTTAATACAATTAAAATTAGAAAGTGTAATATTAGTTATAATTCAGATATTTTTTCTTATAAATTCAGTTTTTCACCTGGGATACCAGCATCAACCATTTTCACTTCCTTACAAGTTGTAGCCTGGCACTCTTCATTCTTACCTGTCGAATGGGGAAATACAGAATTTCATCTACCTTCAGGCTTTTGGTGTTATTCATAAATAATGCATTGGAGTTGATGCATTTGGTGGGGAAAGAATGAGTACTCTTAGGAAGATTTATACCTGAAAGGAGAAATTACAGTCTGTGAGATTACTTCTTAGAGAAAAAGTATCTGTAGTTAGCTTTCTCGGCAAGATATAGGTTACATAATTTTTTTTAATAAAAAAAAATTTAAGTTTATTTATTTATTTTGAGAAAGAGAGTACAAACAGGGGAGGGGCAGAAAGAGAGAATTAGTGAGAGAATTCCAAGCAGGCTTCTTGCTGACAGTGCAGAGTCTGATGTGGGGCTCGAACCCACAAACCATGAGATCATGACCTGAGCCAAAAACAAGAATTGGACGCTCAACTGACTGAGCCACCCAGACGCCCCCATAATTTCTTTTAATAAAAACATTTTAGGGCACCTTGGTGGCTCAGTTGGTTAAGCATCCAACTTGGTTCTGGCTCAGGTCATGATCTCATGGCTTGTGAGTTCGAATCCCAGTTTTACCTTCGTTAAGTTCTGTCGCCTAATTTTCAGGTCTCTGAGGTTTCAGGGTAGGAACGATGATATTTTAGTGGTTGAATTTAGGTAATGCATTGAACATCAATTGATGAAGGAAAAAAAAAAACCCTGAAAGGTAGTTTTTTATACTTCTTAGATGGTTAATGACTCAGATGTACATTACTTATATATTCTTTTGTTAATACCTTTAGGCTTTAGCTATTTTATTTCATTTGTGAAAGAAATCCTGGATCGAAGATATTTATTGAAGCAGAAGCAAATTGTGGGGATAAGCTATTTTAACTTGTCTTAAAGGAAGAATAATTAATTGCAAGACTCTCTGGAAGCTTATGAATTATTGAACACATCCTTTTTGGTCTTAGACTTGCTTATTATAAATATTGTTAAACAGAGCATACTAAATGATATACTGTAATGAACTCCATACCCCACATACAGCAGTTATGAAGATTTTTACCTACTTGCTCTGTCTAACCAAATTTTCTTTGCTCCCTCCTGCTTTCTTTTTTGGTTTACATATTTCAAAATAAATCCCACACATCAAGTCATTTTACCCTTTCATATTTAAATATGCATCTCTTAAAAAGAATGGAATTTTTCTTACATAATCAAAATTGAATTATCAATCCCAATAAAACGATCATTTCCCTAGTGCTCGTATTACATACGTTTGTTTGAATCAGAGTCCCAGGAGGAGTCATGCACTGCCTCACATCATGTGTCTTGAGTCTCTCATGATCTAGAGCGGGTCCTCTGTTGACTTTTTTGAAGAAAGTGGGATAGTGACACTGTGAGGCGTACCACATTCGTTTGTCTGTTTCTTCTTGGCATTATCTGTTGCCCTACCATATGTATTTCGTGTAAACCGGCAGTGAGCTCTCACAGCTTGATTAGATCCGATATTTTGACAAGTATTTTATAGGTGGTGCTGTGAACTTTATTATTGCATGACTTTATGAAGTACTCAATAGTATCTTTTTTATGTCTGCTTGTTCTACAAAGACATATACTTTTCTAAAAATTATAAAATTCTTGACTGCCGGGAACGTTAAAGACCTCTTTTCTTAAACCATCATACAAGAGATTAGAAATTTTATAAGGGAAGTCATACTTTGAGTATTTATTAACATTAAGTTAAGGACTTCTGTAGAGTGTTATAAATACATTTTTACCTATTGTTTTTGTAAGTATGCCTTAATATCCCAGATGGTATTAAACATCTAAATGTAAGGGGGGCTCCTGGGTGGCTCAGTCAGTTAAGTGTCCGACTTTGGCTCAGGTCATGATCTCACAGTTTGTGAGTTTGAGCCCCATGTTGGGCTCAGTGCTGACAGCTTAGAGCCTGGAGCCTGCTTCAGATTCTCTCTCTCTCCCTCTCTCTCTCTGCCTCTTGCCCTCTCATGGTCTATCTCTCTGTCTCTCAAAAATAAGTAAACATTTAAAAAAATAAGAGAAGAATGAAATTCCCTTTTTAAATACTATTCCATAAATCATAATACCACTGAAAATTTGGTTTGAAATGGCATCTGCTTTCAGTCACGAGCTTGTATGTAACTGATCTTTGCTTCCTCCTTCTCACTCAAGAGTATTGATGAAACCTCCATCTCCAGCACTGCACCCACCTCAGAAGTACAAAGATAGAGGAATTTTACATCCTAAACGAAGCACCGATGACCGATCAGATCAATCTTCTGTGAAATCTACAGACAGCAGTAGTTACCCGAGTCCTTGTGCCAGCCCTTCTCCTCCATCTTCAGGAAAGGTAGAGTATCTCAAAGTTGATCACTAGCACATCTAATGTTGCAGATTTAAGCAAAATTCTAGAACAGTTTTACTTTTCAGTTACTAATCATGCTCTTTGTTCTAGATAGAAATTGAATCTGGCAAACTTGAAACACCTTGAGTAAATTTTTAGTCTTCTTGCCAAGTATTTCTAGTTAGTACCATCTTGGGATGTTAGAAAACTAACTGATCATTTACCAATGGTGTGTAAGTCAGCTACCTGTGATTTCCTCTCTATGTCGTTAGAACCTTTTTTTGTTAAAAGGATGGTCTCAAATTAATTTTGGGTTTTTTTCCCAATTATTTATTGATTTTTCCAATTCAGTGGTTATATTAAAAAATACAAGGCAGGGTGGGGTTAGGAAGATAGGAGATGTTGGTAAGGGAATTGAGAACTATGTGTCTTTTAAAAAATTTGTAATACAATAATTTCAGATGTTTAGAGTGTGTTACTTTTATTTTTGTGTTGTTGGTACTAAGTATTTGATTGGATTTCTTTAGCTATATGCTGTGTTCTGGTGAAAATATCTGTTGAAACACTCTTGTTAAATAAGAGGAAAAGAAATGTTTTTTGTGGATTTGCATTCTTAGGCTTTCAGGTTTTTATTTGAAAATACCTTTCTTTAAATATACACACAATAAAATTCACCGGTTTAAACTATGCAATCAGTGAATTTTGACAAATGTGTATAATTATGTAACTGTATCATAGCCATGTACAGAACATTCCTGTCACCCCTGGATGGTGACAACCACTGAACTGCTCTCTGTCCCTAGAGTTTTGCCTTTTCTGGAATTTGCTGTAAATGGAATCCTATGTATGTAGTTTTTTGTGAGTAGCTTACTTCACTTTTGAAATTGATCCAAATTATTCAGTATATCATTAATTTATTACTTTTTATTGCTGAATTGTATTCCACTGTATGGCTAATACCCATGGAATGTTTACCCATTTACCAGTCCACTTTTGGGCTGTTGTGAATAAAGCCGCTATATTTGAGGGCAAGTTGTTGTGTGTATGTACGGTTTCTTTTCTTGGGAAAATACCCAGGAGTAGGATTGTTGGGTTATATGGTTAAGTGTATGTGTAACTTGACAAGAAACTATCCCAACTGTTTTCCAGAATGGCTGTACTTTATTTTCATTCCCTTCCATCATATATGGGAGTCCCATTTGCTCCATATTCTTGACAATATTAATCACTTTTCTGGGGGCCACTCTAGTGAGTATACAGTGATCTCCTATTTTGGTTTTAATTTGCACTTTCCTGATGACTAATGATGGTGAGCATCTTTTTATGAGCTTATTTACCATTCCTGAATTTTCTTTGGTGTGAAGGAGCTGTTCAAATTGTTCCTTTTTTGGAAGGAAACAATGTTGTTTGTTTTTTTGGTTGTTTGTTGATTGTCTTTTTTATTTAATAGTAAGATTTTAAAAATATATTTCCAGATACAAGTCTTAATTATATATGTCTTGCAACTTTTTCTAACAGTCTTTGCCTGCATATTCATTTTCTTAACAGTGTCTTTTGAAGAACAAGTGTTTTTAATTTTGATGAAGTCTATACCACATCTGTTTTTTTCTATTTTGGTTTCATCTATTTTTCTATTATGGTTCATAGTTTCTGTGTTCTAAGAAGTCTTTGTTTCACTCAAGATTACAAAGATTTTCTCCTAGAAGTGTTACAGTGAGAGCTCTTACATTTAGGTTTATGATCTGTTTTGAGTTAAGTTTTGTTTATAGTGTGGGTGGGTCAAGGATCATAATCTGGCATTTGCCTGTACAATTGTTCTATCACCATTTATTGAGAAGATTATCCTTTTCCCATTGAATTATCTTGGCACCTTTGTCAAAAATCATGTGACCATAAATATGTGGTCTATTATTGGACTGTTTCCTATTTCATTGATCTGTGTACTTCTCTGTTTTTGCCTCTGCTACAGTGATTTGATTATAGTAACTTTATACTAAATCTTGAAACCAGTTAACTTTTTTCTCCAACTCTGTTATTCTTAAAAATTTGTTTTGGGGGTGCCTGAGTGGCTCAGTCCGTTAAGTGTCTGACTTTGGTTCAGGTCATGATATCATGGTTTGTGGATTTGAGCCCACCTGAGGCTGTCTGTTGTCAGCACAGAGCCTGCTTCGGGTCCTCTGTCCTTTCTTCCCTCTCTGACCTCCTCCGCTTGCTCTCTCTCCCTCTCTCTCAAAAATACACAGACGCTTAAAAAAATGATAAAAAATGAAATTGTTTTGGTATTTAAGGTGTTCTAATGTTCTTTCATATAAGCTTTAGAAAATGCTTGTTAATTTCTGCAGAAGCATATTTTGGTTTTGAGTGGAACTGCATTTAATTTTTAGATCATTTTGAAGAAAACTGATCGTTTTTAGTTTTCTAATCTCTAAGTGTGGTATATATCTGCATTTATTTTGATATTCTTTAGTTTTTCACAACAGTGTTTTGTAAATTTCAGAGGTCAGGTATTACACATTTTTTGTTACATTGATCACTAAATATTTTATATTTTTATGCTGTTTGTAAAATTTTTAATTTCCAATTATTCATTGCTAGCATATAGAAATACCTTTGATCTTTGTATATTTACCCAGAATGCCATGATCTTCATTTATTAATTCTGTTCACTATATAACATGAGATTTCTCAGAATTTCCTACATGGATACTCATTTCATCTACTAACAAAGGTAGTTTTACTTTTTTCCTTTCTAGCATTGATTTTATTTATTTCTTTTCTTGCCTGTTCTCTCTGGCTAGAACCTCCAGTAAAATGTTTAAGAACAGTGTCAAGAACAGACCTTTGAGGGAAAGTAAGCCCCTCCTCCTATGTAAAATCGTATCATAATATAACTGTGGGATGTTTCCCTTTGGATTTAGTTTTCTGAGAGGGTTTATTAGGAATAAATGTTGAATTATGTTCACGCATTTTTTTCCCTTTACATCTACTAAAATGGTAACATGATTCTTTTTTTCTTCTATTAATAAAGTGGGTTTCGTTGACTGTTTTTCTAGTGTTTATACCTCACTTGGTCATGACATATTATGGTTTTAAATGTTAATGGATTTGATTTTGCCTTAATCAGAACTTGTGTTCAATTTAGGATCTTTGTTCATGAGGGATATTCTATAGTTCTCTTGTGTTATTTTTGTATAGGTATCAGGGTAATGTTGGCTACAGGTTAGTTAGGGAGTCTTCTTTCTACTTCAAGTTTTTGCAAGAGATGCATAGGATTCATGTGATTTTTTTCCTTAAATGTTTGGTAGAATTTACTACTGTAGCCATTTTTTAACTTTCTTTAATGTATCTTGAATTAGTTTTATGCCACTTCAGGTATAGTTTGAGAACCTTGCAACAGTGTGTTTTTATTTTACCCTTTAGCCCTTTGTGTTACTGGTCTCATGTATTTTATTTCTACATTTGTTATACATGCCGTAGTGCATTAGTTTTTACTTCACAGTAAATCATCTTTTTCCAGAAGTCAGAATAATGTGTTTTATATTTACTCAATATTTACCATTTCTTGTGCTCTTTATTCTTTAAAAAATTTTTTAATGTTTATTTTGAGAGAGAGAGAGAAAGAGAAAGAGAGAGAATGAGAAGAAGAGGGGCAGAGGGAGAGGGAGACACAGAATCCGAAGCAGCCTCCAACCTCTGAGCTGTCAGCTGAGACCTATGAAGGGCTCGAACTCCAAAACCGTGAGATTGTGACCTGAGCTGAATTCGGACGCTGAACTGACCGAGCCACCTAAGCGCTCCTCTTGTGCTCTTTATTCTTTTTTGTTGATGTGTATTACTATCTTGGATCTTGCACTTCTGTCTGGAAAGTTCCTTTTGTTATTTTATTTTATTTATTATTAAAAAAATTTTTAATGTTTATTTATTTTTGAGAGAGAGAGAGAAACAGAGCATGAGGATGGGAGGGGCAGAGAGAAGGAGATACAGAATCTGAAGCAGGCTCCCAGCTGTCAGCATAGAACCAGGCACAGGGCTCGAACTCAAAAACGATGAAATCATGACCTGAGCTGAAGTCAGGCGCCCAACCAACTGAGCCACCCAGGCGCCCCTAGAAACCTTCTTTTAGCATTTTCTCTGGTACAGCTATTCCAGAAGTGAATTCTTTAAACTTTTGTTTGAAAAACCTTTTTTTCACTTTTATTTTTGGAAGCTATTTAAAATTTTTTTTGTGTTTATTCATTTTTTTTGGAGGGGGGGAGAGGCAGAGAGAGAGGGAGACACAATCTGAAGCAGGCTCCAGGCTCTGAGCTGTCAGCAGAGAACTCGATGCAGAGCTTGAGCTCATGAGCTACAAGATCATGACCTGAGCCAAAATCAAAAGCGCCCCAGAAGCTGTTTTTACTGTAATTCCAGGTTGACAGTGGTTTTCTTCTGTTACTGCAAAGATGTCACTCCATTATCTTCTTGTGTACATAGTTTCTGAGGGAGGTTTACTGTCATTGTTTTTTTTTCCTTCTGTATATAATGTATCTTTTTCCTCTAGGTGCTTTTAAGATTTTCTTTTTATCACTGGTTTTCAGCAATTTGATTTTGATATGTTTGTATTTGTAGTTCTTTTTTCTTAATGTTTTTTTTTTTCTTGTGATGAGAACCTTTATTTTAACTGTAATTGTTTTAAGTTTATTTGCTTATTTTGAGAGAGAGAGAAAGCGAAAAGGAGAGGGGCACAAAGAGCAAGAGAATCCCAAGTAGGTTCTGCACTGCCACCACAGAGCCCAATGTGGGACTTGAACTCACAAACCCCAAGATCATGACCTGAGCCAAAACCAAGAGTCTGAAGCTTAACCGACTGAACCACCCAGGCACCCCCCTCTATTTGTAGTTCTTATTTAATCTATGTATTTATAGTTTCTATCAATTTTGGAAAATTTAAGACCATTATTTATTCACATATTTTTTATGTCTCATCACTCCCCCTTCTTTCTGGGACTAGGGATATACCAGTGCAAGACCACTTGATACTATTCCATAGGTCACTGAGGCTGCCTTCATTTTTTTCAGTTCTTTTTTGCTTTCTTTGTTTCATTTGAGATGGTTTCCTGGCTGTGTTTTCCAGTTCACTGATTTTTTTTTTTTTTTTTTAAATTTTATTTATTTATTTATTTCTAGGAGAGAGAGAGAGAGACAACAGCGTGAGCAGGGGAGGGTCAGAGAGAGAGGGAGTCACAGACTGAAACAGGCTCCAGGCTCTGAGCTGGCAGTCAGCACAGAACCCGACACGGGGCTCGAACCCACAACCGCGAGATCATGACCTAAGCGAAAGTCGGACTCTTAACCGACTAAGCCACCCAGGCGCCCCTCCAGTTCACTGATGTTTTTATTTGTAGTGTCTCATCTGCTATGCATTCTTTCTATTTTTCACTTCAAACATTATATTTTCATCTCTAGAATGCCCTTTGGGCCTTTAAAAAATACTTTCCATTTCCCCATTAAGGCACACATATGTTTACCTTCTTGAACACAGTGAATTTCAGTGTGTATTTTACCATGGCTGCCCTGACATTCTTGTCACCTAATTCCATCATATGTTAGATCTGATTTTTTTTCCCCGTTGGTTCATTTTTTCCCTAGTTATGGACCTATTCTTCCTTGTTTCTTGGCATTCCTTATAATTTCATTTGGCTGCTAGATTTTTGTTGAATTTTTTAAGTAGTGTCAGACATCTCTCTGATATACCACTAAGTTAGTGGCAATCAGTCTGGTGTTTTAAGATTTTCTTTGCAGTTTTACAGCAGTCCTGAGCAGTTTTTATTCTGGTACTTAGTTTCAGTACTAAGGCATGAGGCTTCTACGGGCTGATGCCCTGTATATTAACAGTTGTTTCCATTCTGGCTGGGGGAACATGAAACACGCCCAACCCCGTGTGAGCCCAGGAATTATTTAGTCCACTGCTTCTGTCTAGATCTTTCCCTGGTGTTCCATTATGTTTTCTCAGTCGTGTTCAGGTTAGTACTTAGGTCGAAAACTTGTGGGGACCCGTCTTCTGTTCCTTGGGAACTGTCCTTCTGTGCAGCCGTCTTCCAGCCAGCACACTGCTGTGCAGAGTCGAAGCCTGGCCTCTAGCTCCAGGCTCTCTCGCCGCAGCTCAGCGAGACCGCCGGACTGTTTGTTTCCCTTCCCTGCACTGTTGCCTGGAAGCTGTATCCAGGCGGGAAGCTGGAGCAAAGTTTTGTTTTGTTTTCAGCCTTTGAAAGTTTATTAAAATCGTTTCTGAAAGTACATTTGGAATATAAATCAAAGGATCCTTTCTTGATAAGGGATTTGGAGTGCTCTGAAAATGAGTGCTGGGGTTTGGCTCTGTAACCTCATTCTGTGTGAGGTTGTGTAGCTTTTCAGGCACGATGGAGCTGTTTGCCCTTGTCGGATATTCGGTAAATTTTTTGGTTTCTGTGTTGATGAAGATGTTATTTAATGGAGTCTATTGATTTCGAAAGGTCAAATTACCTTTCAAGAACTTATGCATTCTTTTATAGGGCTCAAAATCTCCTTCACCAAGACCAAACATGCCTATTCGATACTTCATAATGAAGAGTAGCAATTTGAGAAACCTTGAAATTTCTCAACAGAAGGGTATCTGGTCTACAACCCCTAGTAATGAGCGGAAGCTAAATCGAGCCTTTTGGGAAAGCAGCATGGTTTACTTGGTATTTTCTGTTCAAGGATCTGGACATTTCCAGGTGAGCCATCCTGAACCAGTAAAATGGGGCTGTTCTGCTGCAGGTTAGACCACAGAGACTGAAACAAAAACCAAAAAGCACCCTGGCTTTTTATTGCATTAGACGCAAGAACCCATTTTGCTTGACAGAATTCTTCAGGAGCACGATGATAACAGGGACCCCTTTGTTTTCCTGGTCTTCCCAGAACCTCTTTAGATAGATAAACTGTTTCTCCTCCTTTTCGGCCCCCCCTCCCAATGTTTTATTTATTTCTGAGAGAGAGAGAGAGAGAGAGACAGAATGAGCAGGGGAGGGTCGGAGAGAGAGGGAGACACAGACTCTGAAACAGGCTCCAGGCTCTGAGCTATCAGCACAGAGCCCAATGGGGGGCTCGAACCCACGAGCCAGGAGGTCATGACCTGAGCCAAAGTTGGAGGCTTAACCGATTGAGCCACCCAGGCGTCCCAAACCATTTCTCCTTCTGAAGATAACTTAAGATTTACTGTTTCTCAGGTGGATCAAGAGTAATGAGAAGCTTGACTTTTTTGGTAAAATGTTTATTTAAGGAGGCAAGGAAGTTAGAATTTGACAATCCAGAAACTTGAGTGTGTTTCTTAATGCATCTTGACTTGATGTATAATATTTGGAAGTAAAAACTAACAGGTTAGATTATATTCATTTATCATGGAATAAATGTGGGTGTAGGGCTATTAATACATTATGTAAAAAATATCTGTTTATACTGAAATTATGTTAGAAGGCTGGAAGTGTGTTAATACATCTTTTTATAAAAACCAACAGCTTCTTTGCTTTTGTTAGATATCTGTTGTTTTTATATTATATTTTACCTTAAAATTAAGAAAAAAAAACAACAGAGAGCTTTCTCAGATAAATTAAAGTCAGACATTTTAATACCCTACTTACCCTGCCTCTTCCCCCTCATTCGACCCACAGGGATTTTCTAGGATGTCTTCGGAGATAGGAAGGGAGAAGAGCCAGGACTGGGGCTCATCTGGACTGGGAGGAGTGTTCAAGGTGGAGTGGGTCCGGAAGGAGAGCCTGCCCTTCCAGTTTGCACACCATCTACTCAACCCCTGGAATGACAACAAGAAAGTCCAGATCAGCAGAGATGGCCAGGTATGCGCTGGTCTTTCACATTTGCCTTTGACGCTTCTTGTGGTTTTGTTTTGCTGTCACATGATGATCCCTTGGAGAAGGAGATGGAGGAAGACAAATTGTATATTCCATGTGCACACACACGGGAGGCAGTGGCTCGCGCTGGTGTTTGACAGAGCTCATTGCTTCCTTAACATTTTGTAAATCTGGCTTCTTTCCGGCCGTCCTGACATACAGTCTTTCTCAAATTACCTCATGGAGGCTCCTGTTGTCTTAGTAGCTGAAGCTGCGATGGAAGCTGAGTGTAATCCTGAAGTTATCTCACCAAGTGTAAGGATAGCAACAGCATCTGACATCTGTGTGCCTTTAACCAGTGATGTAATATAACAGCGTCTTGTTTACATTTTTGTGGCTTGTTTTATTTCTGTTTGCTTTGCCTTCATCCTGCTGCTGACATATATTTTAAGCTAGTTAAGGGGCTGGAAATTAACATATATGTGGACTACTGTTCTAGCTGCTTTCCATGACGTCATTTAATTTAATGTGTACTGCTTTCCTAGCCCAATTTTAGGTAGGAGAAATAGACAGGAGAAATTATTCTAAGGCCACATGGCTAATAATTTATTTAAACCAATGTGGCTTGCTTTAAATCACCGTATGAAAAGTGCTTGGATTCTTTTTAAATGCACATCATATCACAAGAGGACTATAAATGAGATTCTTTTCAAGTGTACAAGAATATTTTAATTTTTATTCTGTACTAAGGATTTTGAAACAAGTCTGATTCCTAAGATAAGAACGTTACATACTCATGATAATTTCTTAACAACCCCCCAAACCTCTAATATGCTAGGTTTCACAGTAAACTTTTGGAAGTTGAAGCTTTTGGTAAATCACCATTAAAGATAAAATTCACGATTTCCACATAGAAAAAAGTTCCAGAAGAACTCCATGGAAATCTCTTACCATTTTGTCACAGACAGTTGCTGTGCTTGCAGGTTAACTACAATTTTGACGTCTGGAAGTGAATTTCACAAACCTGAGTGCAGAGAACTAAGGCATTGCGTGCCCATATGATTTTACCGTGTTCTGCTGGAAAATGAAATTGAAAGTGCTTCTCTTACATTTTAATCAGCATAGGTTTTGGTGATGAAAAAAGATTCAGTCCTGTTCTTGTCATGTTTATTCTGACCTTTGGTTTATCTAGGAGCTTGAGCCTCAGGTTGGCGAGCAGTTGCTCCAGTTATGGGAACGCCTTCCATCGGGAGAAAAAGCCACAGCTGATTGACCTGAACTCAGGTTACACTATACTTGACTTTGTGTACTGGTGGTATTTATGACTGTTAAGGACATCTTTTAAATTACTTAACCTTTTTTTTTTTTTTTTAAACTCTTTCAGGTCTCTTAGCTACAGAAGAACATTGCACCTACTTATAACCACTGAATGCACGGACTTCTAAAAACTGAAGTGGAGATAGATGTGTGTTATGAATGAATGGGCTTTTCCCGTTTAGTGTTACTTTAGAACCACTATCTTCATATAAAAGAGAAAAGGGTAATTTAAGTTTTTATAGTGATCATAAAGAAGGATTATGTAATGTTAATTATATGTTAATACTTGAATAAAATAGTAGTTACATTATTTCACACAACAGCAGTTACTTGATAAACATACTTAATTTGAAGTTAAACATTTCATTTGTTGAAAACAGTGACTTATAACTCTTGTTGATGATTTTTTTTAAATGCAAACTTAATTGTTTCCTTTCAAGAAGGGCCTGAATGTATCAGTATCTCTGAGCTCCATTCTAGAAGAGTTGACTCTTAAGGTTTGTCATTAAAAAACAATCCAGTTCTAAAAAGGTCCCTTTTAAAAATAGTGTGTGCTGATTAAGGACCATCCATTCTGCCATTTTAAACCTGAGCCTACGTTAGGAAAAGAAAAGGACAGATGTTCTTTTTTCTTTGATTAAGAAGTGCAGTAAAATCTGAAGGAAATCAGGGTTCCTCCCTGTCTTCCACTGGATCAGATTTCGCACTTAGTTTTATTCCTGGATCTGCCTTTTACCCCCTCCTCTTATCTCACAACCTTCATACCTCTCTTACATGAGCAAGGTAATTACGACCTCTGTTTTGGCTAAGGAAACTTAGTTTAGACAAGTTACAAATGTAAATGAATTGTATGTTTTACACAAAGTACCGGAGAGTTAGCTGGAGCCTGGGTGGTGTGTGTGTCTCAGCCGAAAGCCATACCACAGTTCAATATGCTTTCTAGCACTTTGCGGGCTGCTTGCGTTTTTGGATTTTTTACTGTTTTGCATTTATGGTTTAATAATGGGGGGTAGTTTTTGGTAAACCAGCGATAGTGCCAGCTTTCCTATTTCCTTGTCTTCTCAGGAGTATTTGATCTTCATACCACCACTGTCTGTAAAGTTTCCCCCGAGGCGTTTTGAAGGGAAATACAGGTACAGGGAAATAGGAAATGGAAGAAATGTCTTAGTTACTGATGTCTAAATAGAACAGCTTTGATAGCACTTCTCATGATATATTTGGGTTATTGAGAAAAACCACCATGAGTCTAATTTAAAGGCAAGAAGAAAACATTTAAGGCTTTTGCTTCTACATTTGAAAACAAAATGAAAAGTCATGGGTCGACATAAGATCTTGGGAACCCCTCTTTCTCTTGGAAAGCGTTGTGTGTTTGTGCAGTCATTTAGAATGGCAGCTGTGAGTTTTGCCTGTGTTTGTGGTTACTGGGTTTTTGTTGGTTTGTTTTAACTTTGAGACATGCCTGTAAATCGAGCCTGTGTGAATGAATTATGTTCTGCTGCATGTGTATTACAGTTTTTTTTCCCTGTTAGAGCAACTTGCGTTTTTTTTTCTGACAATGTATATACATTTAGTTTAGGTATATATTTAGCAGTTTACGGTATTCTAAATTTGGGAGTGAGAAGTTTTAAAAAACAAAACTTGTTTTAATTTCTTTCTGTTTTCTAATATCTAGCCCTGTATGTAAATGATGAGTTTGTTGATATTTAAAATGAACACAATTTGAATGTAATTAAAATGCTGTTTTTGGAAGAGATGAACTTTAAATATACTTATTAAATGAAATTCTGTTATTTGGGTCTTGTTATTTCTGATAGTCTATAATAGGGCTCATCAGTAATATCCCTTGAGATATTATTCATGAATTTCAAACACCTTGAAGAATACTAAATTGATATCTAGAAGGTGATGATTTCACATCAGTATCTCCTTCTTAAAAATATTTGCCTCATTACCATAAGGGAATGGAAAAAAAGCTGAAGATGTGTTCAACATAAAATCTTGTGAATATTATAAACGAGGCAGCCATTCACCTTGTGTTTGCAGTCAGGACACTGTTTTGGTCATGTGCTGCTGTGTCCATGGGAACACCCTGGCCTCCCTCTACCGGTTACAGCAGAGATTGACGGTGAGGAGGGAACAGTCCCAAACATGTACTTTAAGAAAAGACCAAATTCGAGAATTGAAGAAGTTGTCCTCAGAGACTTACTCTTCACCATATAAAATCCTGCTTCCTGCAACAGGGAAAGTCTGGAGGACTGTCAGGTGAGCTTCCACCCCAGATCCGCTCTTGGGCACAAATACCGTGACTGCACACGTCACTGACAAGGGCGCCACCCTCCAGTCTGCATGAGCTTCCCGGGCCCATGTGCTCGCTGTGCCCCAGCACTTTCCACAGTTCCCCCACACACACGGGACCACACAGGCCACTCAGCGTGCCCAGGGCCACCGGTGTTCCTTGGTCTTCCCAGCCACGGGTGAAATTTCCCCTTGACCGTCTCCTAAAACCACAAACTCTGCATTTTCAAGATGAAACTACTGTTCTTCCTACGACCCGTTCCACTGAAAGCTGTTCTCTTTTCCACTGATGCCGGTTCCAGCCTTTGTGTTGGCCAGGCCAGGAAACGTGCAGTCATCCTTGACTCGTTTATTTCGCTCGGTCTCACCCATCAGAAAATTGTCTCAGGTCTGGGGCACCTGGGTGGCTTAGTCGGTTAAATGTCCGACTTTCGCTTAGGTCATGATCTCGCGGTTCGTGGGTTCGGGCCCCGCATCGGGCTCTGTGCTGACTGCCAGCTCAGAGCCTGGAGCCTGTTTCAGTCTGTGACTCCCTCTCTCTCTGACCCTCCCCTGTTCACGCTGTCTCTCTCTATCCTAGAAATAAAAAAAACAAAAATATTAAAAAAAAAAATTGTCTCAGGTCTGCCTTCAAATAGATCTAAACTCGGACTCTTTCTCCCCACGTCGGTCACACGACTGTGGACTGAGCCACAGTCCTTCTCACCTGGGTTACTGAAATCGCTTCCTGAGGTTTGTCTTCTCACTTCGACCTCTCCCTGCTGCCACCTGTCTGTTTTCCACACGGAAACTGGCGTTTCTTTTAAGAACATTCGGTCTGCGTCACTCGGCTGCTCAGAACCCTGCAGGGGCTCCCTGTTTCTCTCAAAAGTCCTCATGGCACAGACACCTGCATGATCTGGTCCTCTGTTGTACCTCAGGGGCTCTCTCCTCAGCTCCTCCACTTAGTCCACTTCAGCCACACTGATGTCCCACTCTTCCTTGAATATAGGCGTGTTCTAGCCCAGACATGGGTGAGCTGTTAACTCTGCCTGGAATGCTCTTCCAGAACCTCTCTTTGGCCAACTGGTTGTCTGTCACCTTGTAGCTTTACTGTGAAGTTGTATGTAAAGCTTATTTAACTTTTATTTATATTTTTATTTATTAAAAAATTTTTTAAATGTTTTTATTTTTGAGAGAGAGAGAGAGAGAGAGACAAGAGTGTGAGCTGGGGAGGGGCAGAGAGGGAGGGAGACAGAGTCTGAAGCAGGCTCCAGGCTCCGAGCTGTCAGCATGAGCCTGATGGCGGTGCTTGAACTCACAAACCACAGGATCATGACCTGAGCCAAAGTTGGACACTTAATTGTCTGAACTACCCAGGTGCCCCTGCAGTGGAGATTCTTCAACAGTGGCCCATGCATGATTGGGGAGCTATGAGGAAGGTCACATATTCCCACAAAATGTCTGCTGAATGTGTGCCTTTTACATTGTTGGGTGAGAGGTGGGTCCATAACTTTTGTTAGATTCTCCAAGAGGCCTGCAGTCTACAAAAAAGTTAAAAGAGATCCCCCCTGGAATGTTCTACATAATTACTTTTTCCTTGTGAAATTTCATTTCATTGGTCTTAATTGCCGCTAGTATTACTACCTTGTATCCACTAGATGGTGCTGTAGTATGCATTTTCAAACACCAATAACAAGGTTCATTAATTTATTGAGTGGAAAAAGCACAGTGGTTCAAATGGCAAGTTCTCAAGTTCATTTTAGGTTGGGAGGAGTTTTTGAAATCATGTAGTTCAGTCTCATTGTTTTGAAGATAGACAACCTGAGGCCCAAAATGTTAAGGGAGAGCTGTGACTGGGACCAGACCTTTTGAAAAGTCAAAATGATGCCTTGGAGTTGGGGCTCTCCTGCTATCAAAATGTACCTGAAAGATGTGTCTGTGACTGCCGGAGGACTGGGCGTGGGACGAGGTGTAGACTTTAGATTCTTTGGTTCTGAGACATTCGTATATTTCAGCTACAGTCCTAGCATGAAATTTGGCCCTTTCCCACTGAGAGCTGGTGGTGTTGCTGAAGTGGGCTTTATTTACTTAAGGAGGGAATTTGGGTAGATTCTTCCTTGTGACTAACCCTCTCCTACTCCCTTCCCTGGTTGGCTTTAGACATATCTCAATTATGTGCATTATATTCTTTCCAGAGCCAATGGGAGCCCTGTAAATATATGCATAAGCAGCATTGATGGCACATAAGGGAAGTGCTGTAAGTATTGAGTTTTGGATTCCTCAGACCGGAAGAGAGAGAAAACCCAAGTCAAATGCGGAGACCACTCTGGGATAGTGACTGGACAGGTTCTCTGTAGCGTCCTCTGTGTACAAATCACTAAACAAAGACATGAAGAGGGGCCACGGCATGTGCTTTGGACTCACCTCTCTAGGGGACAATCTTCTATGTTTCTCCCCAAAAAGAGTCTGGATGTGCCCAAGTCTTTAAAAGATGTGCTTGCTTCTTGCTTCTTGCTCACTTTCTTCCTTCTCCTTTTCCCTCTTCTTTTTCTTTTCTTTTCTTTTTTTTTTTCTCGGTCTCCTCCACTTCCCTATTCTCTTTGTTTCTAAAATTTTTTAAAATGTTTTATCCATTTCTGAGAGAGAGTGTGTGAACAGGGGAGGGTCAGAGAGAGAGGGAGACACAGAATCCAAAACAGGCTCCAGGCTCTGAGCCAGCCGTCAGCACAGAGCCCAACGCAGAGCTTGAACTCATGAAACATGAGATCATGACCTGAGCCAAAGTCAGATGCTTAACCAACTGAGCCACCCAGGCACCCCATCTCTGTTTCTAGGTCCTTTCTGTCTTGGCAATCTCAGCCACACCACTCTAGGTAAGAGAGGAACCCAAGTGCTCACCATTCATACCTCTTCCCACCAACGCTAACAATATGAATCAATAAAGTGCCCTTAAAAACAACAACAACAACCACCACCACCTTTTCCTCTGCACTGATAACACATACCTAACTATGTCTAAAACTCAGTATCGTGTATTAAATTTCAGCAAGCTATGGTGAAGGTTGCTGTCATGGTCTACACTTGTCTCTACAGATCCATGCTTCTAACTGTGCCTGGGATGCTGACTTTTATGTCCTCCGACTTTTTCTTTTTCTTTCTTTCTCTCTTTCTCTCTTTCTCTCTTTCTCTCTTTCTCTCTTTCTTTCTTTCTTTCTTTCTTTCTTTCTTTCTTTCTTTCTTTCTTTCTTTCTTTCTTTCTTTCTTTCTCTCTCTCTCTCTCTCTCTCTCTCTCTCTCTCTTTCTTTCTTTCTTTCTTTCTTTCAGAGAGAGAGAGAGAGAGACAGAGAGGGAGGTGGGGAAGTGGGGGAGGGGGCAGAGAGAAAGGGAAACACACAATCCAAAGCAGGCTCCAGGCTCTGAGTTGTCGGCATAGAGCTGGACGCAGGGCTTGAACACAACAGCCATGAGATCATGACCTGAGCTGAAGTTGGAGGCTTAACCAGCTGAGCCACCCAAGCACCCCTTTACTCTGACTTCTTGAGTTTGGCCAATGGGAGGTGGGAAAGTGAGAGGAGAGAGAGCTGGGGAACTCCTTTCCCTGCCTCACTGTCTGCTGGGTCACTGGGTAGCTTGGCTGTGTCCTCAGTCCACTGCTAAAAGCCATAGCTCCTATCAGGCAGCTCTCCACCACAGCTAGGACTTTCTGGTTTCTAGTAGCTTCTTGTTCCTTCCTTTGTTCCATCAGGCCTAAGGGTGGTAGTAATTTTCTGTTATTGCTAGTCATGGGGTGCCTCATTCTCCCCTGTGTTTCCTGAACTCTGCCTCCTTGTTTGTAAACAGACCCTTCATTAAAATCTCTTCATTCTTTCCATTGGTTTTCAATCCAAGCCCTGACCTGTTTAGCCAGAACCTTCACTGAATGTCTGTAGTATGAATTTACTCACAAACACCTGTTTATGATGCTGGATTTATGTATAGATTTTTTGAACTGGAACATTAATGATCACATTTTATTACACTTATTTTGAAAATGAATGGGGGTCCCCAGTCTGAGGCCTGAGCTCATGAGCTGTGAGATCATGACCTGAGCTGAAATCAAGAGTTGGATGCTTAACTGACTGAGCCACCTAGGCACCCCAGAACATTGACATTTTTATTATGTACGTGTGTATGCTTTAAAACACTCTCATGAGAATCCATGACTTACTGCTAGTCATAGCTTCTGTGATGAACATCACGATTCATTACTCATGTGCACCATTGGGAAGGAAGCACTTATTCCCCCATACTGGGTGGGCTGCTGGAAGAAACCCTCAGATGTCAGACCCTCACAGATCTTCAGCTTCAGCTGAAGAGAACTGCCTTGCGCAAGTCATGTCCCTTTCCCAGAGTGGCCCGTGTCCAGTGATTGACTCCTGCTTGGGGCATAAAGCCTCATCCCTCTTGTCCCAACTCAGGGTAACTTTGAAGGGTCATCCCAGCATCAAGATTTCCCATGGGGAGCACACAGACCACCAGTGGGACTGCATCTTCTCCCTCTGGCCAACTCTGCTTCCTTGCTTCCCCCTTTCGGGTGTCCATCACCAGAACCCTCCTAGAGGCCATTCTCCTCAGAGTCGGACCCAACCTGTGACATTTGGTGCCAGAAGTGATCCCAAAATGCAGATTCTGGGATAAGATTCTGGATCTGGATTATGCACAAATTGCTTGACAATAAGCAATTGTCACCATTGGCAGAGGTGAGTTGGGTGCACACAGACTTTGGCACAAGGTGGCAATGCAGTTGTTGAACCTTTTGACTCTGCTTGGGTCACATGACCACCTCCTCACTGTGGACTGGGTGAGAGGAGACCTGACCTGGATCATGTGCTTTGTACCTGGGGAGCAAGCAGGGCGTTGTGATGGAGATTCGGCAGAGCCACATGGGGGATGGTGAGAGTTCACCCAAGGAAAGGACAGTGAGGTGTCCAGAGCAGTTCCTAAAGTCACTATGGCCTACAAGAGTCTACTCCACTTGGCCTTCCTGAATGTTATCTCCTTCCATTCTGTCTCCCCCGCCATCCAAGGCAATACTAGCCTTCCAATTATTTCCTTTTTTGAATAAAATGTTTATTTATTTTGAGAGAGAGCACACATATGAGTAGGAGAGGGGCAGAGACAGAGATAAGGAGAGAGAGAATCCCAAGCAGGTTCTGTGCAGTCAGGACAGAGCCCGATGTGGGACTCAATCCCATGAATCATGAGATGATGAACTGAGCCAAAATCAAGAGTTGGCTGCTCAACTGACTGAGCCTCTTACTGTTCCTTAAGTAACTTGAGCATTTAATCCCCATCGTGGGACCTCTGCAACTATTCTCTTTGCTCCAGAGCCTCTCCACTCACCTTACCGTGATCACACCCTCACTCCATTTGGGTCTCTGCTCAAATGTCACTTACTCAGAGAAGTCTTCCCTGACCCCTTCCAGGGACATTCATTCTATTCATCTTATCCTTTACTTGGCTTAATTTTTCACACTGCACTTGACATGAAATTATTTTTGATTGTTACTTTGTATCATCCGCTTGAATATGAGCTCCTAGAACAAGAACTGTGCCTATACTCCTTAGAATAGGGCTTGGCTGATCATAGGTGCTGAGTACTAATTATTGAATGAATGGAGATATAGGGCAGATGGTAAAATAGAGATTCAAAGTAGGGAAAGGTTAATTTTGACTGGAGAAAGCAACAATAAGGCTTCACGGAGGGGAAAGCATTTGAGTTGGATCTGGAAGGATGGGTAACATTGACAAGCTGATATGGAAAAGTTCAGGTAGAGAGATGTTTGTGGGACATACAGAGGAGTGAGGAGCCCATTGTGACAAGGGTTATGGTTTAGTCTGGTGACGCAGGCCATGTGGTCTTGGGGCTGCTTCATACTGTGGTTCAGGTTCAGTTGATAAGCAGGGTGTGACTGTGAAATTCATGCTCTGGAAAGGTTTTGCTGCTGCTCATCAAATAGTTCCTTACTCAAATGGCATGCAAAGCACTCATTTGTGGTTCCTGCTCACAGTCCAAGCTAATCTGCCTACATATCCACACCATTGAGTGGTAGTTATCTATGGGATGTTCTAGTAGAATGGTCACCTTTCTTGCTATCTCACTGTTCCTATAAGGTCCCAGCACACTGCAGAGGAGACCAATACTTCTGGTAAGCCAGTGGTTAAAAGGGAGTGAGGGACTTGATTTCTCAAGCCTGTGTCAAAGGTTCACACTTGGGGCGCCTGGGTGGCTTAGTCGGTTAAGCGTCCGATTTTTGCTTAGGTCATGATCTCGCGGTTCGTGGGTTCGAGCCCCGCGTCGGGCTCTGTGCGGACTGCCAGCTCAGAGCCTGGAGCCAATTTCAGAGTCTGTATCTCCCTCTCTCTCTGACCCTCCCCTGCTCGCTCTCTCTCTCTCTCTCCTAGAAATAAATACAAAAAAAAAAAAAAAAAAGGTTCACACTTGAACAAAGCTTTGGTAAGTACTCTTAACAATGACTATCAGAAGAGGTTTTAGGTGTTTGCATTTTTGGTGTCTTTCTTGAGATTCAGTAGCATATAGCTCTGCCTATTTATATATTTATTTTAAGTTTTAAAAAAATATTTATTTTGGAGGCACCTGGGTGGCTCACCCGGTTAAGTGTCTGACTTTGGCTCAGGTCATGATCTCTCAGTTCATGGGTTCGAGTACCATGTTGGCTCTGTGCTGACAGTTCAGAGCCTGGAGACTGCTTTGGATTATGTGTTTCCCTCTTTCTCTGCCCCTCCCCTGCTCATGCTCTGTCTCTTTCTCTCTCTCCCTTTCACTCAAAAATAAACATTAAAAATTAAAAAAATATTGGGGCGCCTGGGTGGCTTAGTCGGTTAAGCGTCCAACTTTCGCTTAGGTCATGATCTCGCGGTTTGTGGGTTTGAGCCCCGTGTTGGGCTCTGTGCTGACTGCCGGCTCAGAGCCTGGAGCCTGTTTCAATCTGTGACTCCCTCTCTCTCTGACCCTCCCCTGCTCATGCTGTCTCTCTCTCTCTCTCTCTCTCTCCTAGAAATAAATAAAACATTAAAAAAAATTTTTAAAAATATTTAAAAAATATTTATTTTGAGAGAGAGAGAGAGAGAGAGAGTGAGCAAGCAGGGAAGGGGCAGAGAGAGGGAGAGAGAATCCCAAGCAGGCGTCATGCTGTCAGTATAGAGCCTGATGTGGGGCTTGATCTCATGAACTGTGAGATCATGACCTGAGCTGAAATCAAAGGTGGGATGATCAACTGACTGAGCTACCCAGACTCCCTGGCTTTGCCTATTTAAATATATAATATTTAATCAAATTCTGATGAATATTCAATATTTTGTCAAGTATTTAAATATTCAAATTAGAGAAATTTCTGGAAAGATGATAAAATAAGAGCAAATTTACCTTATTCCTATTCCTGAAAACTACAGAAATGAATAAAATATATCAAACATAGGAGGAAAATATCTATAATGAACTAGGAAATAGCTAAATGCTATGTCACAGATCAAAGAGTATCTTCTAGGTACAACATCATTTGAACCAAATTGAAGGGGGATACTCAGCTGACTCCTGTATCCTCAGATTGGGAAAGGAAAGATCTCAAAAATGGATATTAGTGGATTGGAAAGAGTCCCACTAGTAATCTTTAACTTGATGGATTAATCTCATGGGTGCATCAGAGAGAAATAGGGAGGACCCTGACTGGGACACATTTCTATTCCAAAAGATGTCAAGGATGATGGCAAGTGGCTACCCAATGTTCATAACCTGCTCCCAGAATAAGATGACTTTCAGAGTGGCCAGCACCATAAAAAGCACCCTCACAGAACCACTGTGTTCACATAACAGCAGATTCGTCAGTTTCATAAGAAAAGATTTTATACAAAGCCTAGGTTTCTATGGAAAGGCCAAAAAAGAATGATAAACAAACAAAAATTAAAGAAAAAAAAAAGAAACCCAAAACTGAGAGGAAAATGAAGGTTGTGGCAGAGATATTCTAAAGCAAATGGTTTTGACCTTAAATGGTCAAGAAAATCATTGTGAAAATGTGATAATTATCATTGTTCTTCTGCCTTGAGGAAAAGTCTAATTCTTGGTTTGCTCATAGAGAAAGAGATTGGAAAAATCCTGAAGTCATTTGCTCACATGCACCATTGACTCCAATACTGTTTGAGTATTGTTTCCTTGTAACTCAAGTTAATGTTAGATCTTTGTGCATTAGTTCTTTGCAACCTAATCTAACGTTTTTACACCAGACAAGAAAAGGAATCGGTGAAGATGTGGAGCTTTGCCCAAGATTGCCATGGCTTAGGCCTTTTCTGCTTTCTGTATCCTGACATGATCAAGAATTGACCTGAAATTAAAAACATATTGGAAATTTTTGTCATTGGGGGATTTCCTTTTCCCCTTTCAGGATCTAATATGTGCAGGGGACCAGCTGTTCCTTACCATTATTTCCTGTAGAGGTTCTGTGGTCCAAAGATGAAGCATTAGTTTATGGCTCTGCTGTTCACTCAGGCACTTGACTTGGGGACAGTTTTCTTAATGTGTTTAAGACTGGCCTTTGTAAATATTTTTTTTAAAGTTTATTTATTTATTTTTTGAGAGAGATAGAGACAGCATGAGTTGGGTAGGAGCAGGGAGGGAGGGAGGGAATCCCAAGCAGGCTCTGAGTTGTCAGCACAGAGCATGACTCAGGGCTTGAACCCATAAAACGGAGATCATGACCTGAATCAAAACCAAGAGTCGGACACTTAACCAACTGAGCCACCCAGGTGGCCCTGGATTTGCTTTTGTAAAACGCAGGTCATATGCACCTGGTAAATTGTGGGGATTAAATAAGATACCATGGAAAACACCTGTTTCAGAGTCTGGGCGAGAGAGCGCATTTCAATAATGCACTGTTGTTTCTTATTCAATAATAGGAGCTTGTAACTCATGAAATATGATAATGCCAAAAAGAACACTTCCTTCACTGAAGGGTTTTGTCCCTCTTATGTAGTAGTCCACCCATGACATCTGTTACATTACTCTATATTCTTAAAATTAGCATAGCATAGCATTCTGCTGGACATTTTATGGATGGAAATAATTAGAAATTTTATTTTTGGTTCTGATAATGGCCTCTGAGCATATGGAAGCCTCCTAATTCATTGGCAACAAGTTCATAAACTCTGTTGGATCTGCAGCTGTGAACCTACAGGACCCATCCTCTGGGTATTTTTAACAGATTTTTACTTGGTGATAATTAATAAATTAATAATTGGTGCTAAGAGAATTTAATTTATCATGCAAGGAGAAGCAGACACAGCAAGTAAGAAATGCTTGTTTCTACATGGGACATTGCTGTTAGAACAAAGGGAAAACTTGAAGAGTGTCTTGACCTTGGCTAACATGCCAGCACGGTAGATTACTTATTCCCTGCCCCCTTGTGAAATGAGTAAAAGAAGTGTCCATTTTAAACACTGATCACTGATGCAATGGAAGTCATTTGACTTCATTGGAATAGTGGTATGATGGGAACTCTTGAATTATTAATGATTACTGCTTAAGTGTTACATTCATATGGAATACATCAACAGCCTTTTAAGGAAAAGTGATGCATATACTGTCCTTGAAAAGCTATTGATGTAGAAAGTTAAATTCTTCTACCTAATTGCTCTCCTTTACTGAGAAAGAGCTCTGTGTACAGTCTTGTCATCATTATCAATGAGTACCCATGTTCAATATGATTGTAGGCACCCAAAAAGGAGAAGCTCAGAATCTATACAGTGTTCTTTAAGGAGCTCTTTCAAGTTGTTTTGAATTAAATTTATTAGTAATAGTAGTAGTATTTTTTAATGTCCAGGGATTGGGAACAGTTGTTTATCAGAGGTTATAGGTTATAGAGTTCTTCAGATAGAGTCATGACCTGGGAATGAGACTGTCCCAGTAAGAATAGTGCCTGTGACTTCATTAGTTTTTTCAGGAACTGGAGAAAGGAATAAGAAAGATGCACGAAGTAACTATTGTTTTTGTGCCTTTTATTTTCCTTCCTTCCATCCTTCCCTCTTTCTGTCTTTCCTTCCTTCCTTCCTTCCTTCCTTCCTTCCTTCCTTCCTTCCTTCCTTCCTTCCTTCCCTCCCTCCATTCCTTCCTTCTTTCTTTCTTAAACGATAAACTCCTGTGTGTGATCTGAAGCCACGTGAGAGGGTTTTAAGGTCCACATTGCCTGCTCAACATTTCCACCAGGTGTCTTCAAAGAAAGCTAAACCACCATGTCTAAAACTCTACCAAGATTACTCTTGAGACCTGCCCCCCCCCCCATTCTCCCTTTTGCGTTTTCTAACTCAGCAAATGGCATCATAGTTCCTCGAGATGTGCATGTCGGGAATTAGACGTTGTTCTTAACCTGGGTACATCCTTTGGCTTTGACCTCCACAACCACAACTGACCATTTTACTTCTGGATATCTTCCAAATAGATCTGTTTCTCTCCCCCTTTATTGCCACCACCCTAGAGGAGCCATTAGCATATCTCACCTGGGCTACCACTGGGGCCACATAATGGGTCTCTCCCTTTCCACTTTTCCCTGCTAGTGGACTCTCTGCAACTCAAGTTACCATTTAAAACCTAACTGGATCATGTCACTGACCTATTTTAAATCTTTGCAGTTGAGATAAAGCCTGTCTGATCTGGACCCTGCTTCTCTCTCCAGATTTGTCTGCTTGCTACATACTGTCTTCTTAGGATCCTTTAGTCATGCTCCTTCCAAAACAGAGATGTCATCTCAGTTAACTCCTTCAGACCTCAGAGTAAAAGTTACTCCTGGGAAGATCACAGACACTTTAGGCTTAGTCAGATCTCCATTATGTGCTTTTATTGCACCAGGTACTTTTTCTTTGAACATTTGTCACACACATTCACTGTGGGATTGCTTGCTCAATATTGTTTGTTGCAGGTACCCTACTGGGTCCCCATTGTGACATGCTGCTTGGGACATTGTAGCCTTTCTCCTTTTTACATTAATTCCTTAGCTCCATTCATGGCTCTTTTCTTTATTTTTCTTTTCTTTTTTGAGAGAGAGAGAGAGAGAGAACATGGGTTTGTGCAAGTTGGACAGAAACAGAGAATCCCATGCCGACTCCACGCCCAGCATGGAGCCTGTCACGGGTCTTGATCCCATGACTGTGAGATCATGAGCTGAAATCAAGAGTTGGATGCTTAACCAACTGAGCCATCCAGGTGCCCCATGGCTCTCTCTCTTTTTTTTTTTTTAAATTTTTAATGTTTGTTTCTTTTTGAGAGAGAGACAGAGTGTGAGTGTGAGAGGGGCAAAGAGAGAGGGAGACACAGAATCTGAAGCAGGCTCCAGGCTCTGAGCTGTTGGCACAGAGCCTGACGTGGGGCTCAAACTCAGAGATGGCGAGATCATGATCTGAGCTGAAATTGGACGCTTAACTGACTGACACCCACGTGCCCCTCCCATGGCTCTTTTCTGTGTGTCATCTTCAAGGTTGATTTCGGGGGAGGAAGCAAGAGTCTATGATAATTAGCTATCTTGTCAGGATTTCCATTCCCTATAGTTTTTCATAAATGGTGTTTTAGTGGCATCTGTAATTGTAATGATGTGCCACAGAATGAAATATCCAGTAAGGCAGGGAAAGCTAAACAATAGTATTGAGGATCATACACAGGTGGTAAAGCTAGAAGAAAACCAGTAAGGGGGTTGCCATAGAAGTCAAGATAGATTGTATCTTCGTGGAGAGAAAAGGGATTGTAACTGGGAAGAGACAGGGTGGGGCTTTGGACATAGGGCAATTGTTTATTGGCATGGATGATCATCAGGACGAGCTACATAAATTGTGGAGTCTATACAGCATGGAAATGTGGGACCTCTTGTTTTTAAAATTATTAGAAATATCAAGACAGTGACAGCAGGTCATCAGACCAAGCAAGGAGCCCTTCTAAGTGGGATTTCCTGTGTAACTGCACCTCCATGAAGTCAGCCTTGGGGGTTATTGTGGCAATAAGTTGTTAAACTATGTATATTTATATTTGTGTTTTATGTATTTTCCTCTTTTTTTGTTTCACAATGAAAGAGATGAAAATATTGAATAGAATGAGAACTAAAAAAACATTAAAAAAAAAACAGATTAGAACCCTATATAATGACTTTGAGGAACTCTGACTGATTAGGAAAAGGAACAAAAGTAAAGAGATATGAATAAAAAGATCTGTATAAAAATAGAAAGCCTCAAAGGAGAAGACAAAAGTAAACAGAGAAGTAAATATTTTATGGAATAATGACTGAGAACTTTCCAGAATGAGCAAAAATTAGAAAGAATTCATAGAGTACAGAATAGGAAAAGTAAGAAGAAGCCTACACCTAGATATACTGTCTTAAAATTTAAGGACCAAAAAGCAGTTAAAATTCTAAAAGCCTCCAGGAAGAAAAAACAGAGAACTCACAAAGGAACAAGAATAAAGTTGATGCTTGTTTCTCTTCCATGACATGGAGTTCAAGAACATAATGGAGAAATGGTTTTAAAGTGTTAAAGGAAAAGTCCTTTAAACTTAGATTCTTACTTTTAGCTAAACTAGTAGTTTTAAAATGTTTTGATATTGGAACTCCTTAGCATTCTTAAAAATCATTGAGGACCCAAAAGAGATGTCATTTATGTGAATTACGTCTATCAATCTATCAATATTTAATGTAGTCAATATTAAAAATGAAAAAAATTAAGAATTATATTACTTCATTTAAAAAGACACTAATTACATTTTAACACAAATAGCATACTTAAAATGACAAATACCTACATATTTTGAAGCAAAATGCGATTAGTGAGAGGAATGGCCTTGTAATTACATGACTTGACTTGGAACTATGGGAAAGGCTTTATCTCCAAGGTGTTTGTCAAGAACAATAAGCAACAATTGTTTGACATCTCAGCTGCTTTAAGCTGTGATACTAATTGGGACAAACAAGCCTGGCCATAAACTTAGAAGGAAAAGTTAGGAAAGAAGATATACATAAGGGGCTTGGAAAAGCTCTAACTTATTCCTGAGAATCTAGAAGGCCATCTGCCAGGCTGTGAGCATACCCAGAAAAGACCTGAGAAGGCCTCAGTCTCTCACCCGTGGTTGACCTTGAAGCCCTGCGCAAGCAGGAGAGGAAGGCTAAGGCAGAATTGTAATGTTTTGAGCATTGAACATGTGCTCCAACCCAAACCCAGAGCCTCTCATCAAAGCTTTCAATCTCCTCTTAAAATGGTTCTGAGAGGAGGAGACACAGTTGGGGCTAAAGAAAGATGCATTATGCCTAGAAAATTAATGTTTTGGAGGCACCTGGGTGGCTCAGTCGGTTAAACATCCAACTTTAGCTTAGGTCATGATCTCGCCATCTGTGAGTTCAAGCCCCACGTCAGACTCTGTGCTGACAGTTCAGAGCCTGGAGCCTGCTTCGGATTCTGTGTCTTCCTGTCTCTCTGCCCCTCCCCCACTCACACTCTGTCTCTGTCTCTCAAAAATGAATAAATGTTATAAAAAAGAAAAAAAAAGAAAATTAGTGTTCTTTTGGTGGCTGGGAGAGGATATGAACATACTCAGATAGTTCTGTCTTATCTACAGATCCTGCTCTAGTGGTGGTTTCATTGCAGTTTTCTCTTCTCTGTCTACACATTCTCTAGGGTGGTTCTGGAGGCTTCTGAAATAAGAATGTGGATCATAAGAGGACACCAGTTTATCTCACAATGAATACCCTAGCATGAGGCTTTATTCCCGCTAAAGAAAAGTCAGGAAACAAAAACAAACAAAGGAAAGAAACCACTTATTTGGTTTTAAAGAATAAAAATGGCCTCTGAGGTGGAGTGGAATCTAGGACAACAGTGTTCTAGAGAAATCAAGAATCAAGAAAAATAGATAATGGTGAAAGCACACAGGAAACGAAGCCTGGGCTTACAGCTCAAAGCAAAAAGCCTGCATCAAAAATAAAAACTTTCTTGGGGCACATGGGTGGTTCAGTTGGTTGAGTGTCTGACTCTTGGTTTTGCCTTAGGTCATGATCTCACAGTCATGGGTTCAAGCCCTGCTTCAGGCTCCGCATTGAGCGTGAAGCCTGCTTGGGATTTTGTCTCTCCCTCTCTTTCTGCCCTTCCCTAGCTGGCACATGCTCTCTCTCTCTCTATTTCTCTCCATCCCTCAAACAATAACAACAAAAACAGCAACAAAACTTTCAGGTGGTTCAAGTTACATAACAAGCATGCAATTAGCTGAACAAGTTATAAATAAGGAGGACTCCAACATGTACTGGGAAATCTTTTTCCATTTAGGCTCGTAAAACCAAGCTCTGTCATTTAAGGGTTTATCCTTTGAGAAAACGAGCCAGTATCAATACAGTTGTCTTGGTCTGGCAATTCTCTTTCACTCTTGACAGTGCAGACGGTGTGCAAGGAGACTACAGCTCTCTCCCTTAATCCATAAGATAAGTGGGTCATGTCTCCTTGGGGTCTACTGTACCCTTTAAGCATTTTAAATCCTAATGTGGACAGGACTGGGGAAGGGGGACAATGATTCATGTGAGTTTTTTCATCCTGTTGTTCAATGTTAGACTTGTCCCATTCCTGAAGTGTAACTATTTTTGGAGGTTGGGAAAGGGAGTTGTATTGACTCCTCTAGGTTTACTTCCTGCTCAGTGGTAGGGTGAAGGAGCCCTGTGCGTGCCTTCCTTCCCACACCTAGGAGTTACACGGATTGGAGACCAAAGCAACCAACAGATGACTTAACATCCTCATTCAACACTGCCATCTAGTGTTGACAGAGAAATCCTTTAGAACTGGTTGAATGGAAGACGTTATTACTGTTTTTCAAATTCAACCAGGCACTGACATGGTACTAGGCACTGAAATAGGTGCTTACACATCTACTATTTCGTTTTATTCTTAGCATTATTATTTCCTACAAAGCTCCAATGGGAAATTAAGTGATACTGTAAGCCATTTGTGGGTGAAATTGCTGCCAAATGCTTAAATTCAGAGCTTTAATGAACGGTTTAATTCAAGCCTGAGCTGAACCAATCCCAAGTGCCCTCCTATTTCCTGTTCATATGGTGTTGTTTTCACCTCTTTCCTTGAATCTCGCACAAAAGGTCTTGGGTCTGAGACCTTGTCACTGTGAGCCCTGGAACACGCAGACAGATTTGAAATGAACAAATTCTGTAAGGACACCAGGACTGACCTACTCTTGTCAAAAAGTATATTTACTAAAAATACAAACAAACAAACCCAAAACAAATTTATTACATTGATCCAGCTAAGAAGTTTGCATCCAATAACTTTTGAGATTTCCAAGCTGCTTTTAAAACCCCCAAGAAAGAAGAGCCAGACATATGGCTGCCTACAATGAGATTTTATAAGTAGGGAAATGCATCCCTGGAGCTTAACTTGGATTCCCCCTCCAAATAAGAGGTTGACAGAGGGGCCAGGATAAAGACCAAGCACATGGGGCTCTCAGGGAGGCAGGACCTCAAACTATGTCTCTAGTCATTTTCCAACTCCTGGTAGAAGTTACTTTCTAAAGGCCATGGATGGATTTATTGCCTCAGTTTGTAACCCTTACTCCATCTCATTAAGTGGAAGGCATTTGGGCTCAGAGGTAATATGGTACTTCCAAGCAGGTGAGGGTTCACGCCAGGGAGGAATGGGGGGCATTCATGTGGTCGTGTGCGAGGTGAGGAGGAAGGGCAACTAGAGTACAATAAAACCTTGGATTGCGCGGGGCACCTGGGGGGCTCAGTCGGTTGAGCATCTGACTTCGGCTCGGGTCATGATCTTATGGTTCGTGGGTTTGAGCCCTGTGTTGGGCTATGTGCTGACAGCTAGCTCAGAACCTGGAGCCTGCTTTGGATTCTGTGTCTCCCTGTCTCTCTGACCCTCCCCTGCTCATGCTGTCTCTCTCTCTCTTTCAAAAACAAAAACAAACAAACAAACAAAAAACCTTGAATTGCGAGTAACTTGTTCTACAAGTGTTCCACAAGTTGAGCAAACATTTCTAATAAATTTTACCTTGATAAACAAGCGATGTCTTGCAATACGAGTAGTACCTGACACTGAATGTCACATGATCACAACTGAGCCAATGGTTTCTTCTCTCTCTCATTGCAAGATTGTGGGTGCTCATCAGTGCAACATCACATTCCTTCAAATCCTCAAAAGGAGGAAAAAGCAAGTGTCATTGGACAGGTTCCTTGTTAAAGTTGCATGAAGAGAAAAAGATTCCATTGAGTCAACAAATAGCAGTGATTCTGTGAGAGATAGTGAAGGTCGTCCTACACAATAACTCTCGTCTCTCTTGTCTTCCTCACACCAGCACAAAGGTTTTCAAAGGTAGGTACAGGTTAATTCTTTTTTTATACTTTGTAGTTTCTTTATTATTTTGTATTATATTACAGTATTGTAATTATTTTTATGTGAATACTTTTGGGTTGTGGAATGAATCATGTGAGTTTCCATTATTTCTGGCGAAATAATGAGGAAATTTGCTTTTATATACAAATGCTTTGGATTACAAGCATGTTTCTAGAATGAATTATGCTCACAAACCAAGGTTTTACTGTATCCTCTAACTTCCCCATCAGGACCCTTCACTTCGCTTAATCAGTCAGGAGCTGGGGTGAGACCCTGGAGGTCCTGGCTGTCCTCCTTCCCTGTCTCATGTTGTAAAGTTTCAACCTGTTCTGAATGTTTAATGCGTGTTCGGAGTGATACCTGTCATTGCTGGGCTGATTTCTGAGAAGGCAAAGAGCCCTTTGGGCTCAGCTGTCACCAAGAGTGGTAGCTGTCACCTGGGGCAGGCAGGGAGGTGTCACATTGGGAGCAAGATGCTTTAGCCTTAGAGACAAGGGTCCTGGGGTCCTCCTCCACCTCCTCCAATCCAATGTGAGGAGGGTGTCCCTGAAGCTGTGGAAGTGGATGTATAGCAGGCGAAAGTGTGCCTTCCAGGACTGGGACCTTAAAAAGAAAATGAAATCCTCAGTCATACATAAGCAAGTCCAAGAGCATGTTTGAGGAACGTTTTATATTCAGAGCAAGGACACAGCTCTGTGTGTGTGTGTGTGTGTGTGTGTGTGTGTGTTTATGTTGCAGCAAAATATATATAATATAAAAATTTCCCTTTTAACAATTTTTTAAAGTTTATTTATTTATGGTCAGAGAGAGGAGCGAAGGAGAAAGCACAAGCAGGGGAGGAGCAGAGAGAGAGGGAGAGAGAATCCCAAGCAGGATCCGTGCTGTCAGTGCAGAGCCCCATGTGGGGCTCGATCTCACAAAATGTGAGATCATGATCTGAGCCAAAACCAAAAGCTGAACACTCAACTGATGGAGCCACTGAGGTTCGCCTTAAGAAGTTTTAAGCACAGCTCATTGGCACTAAGCACATTCACAGTCTTGTGTAACCATCACCACTGTCCAAATCCAGAACTTTTCCATCTTCCCATACTGTAACTCTACTCATTGAACACTAACTCCCTATTCTTCTCTCTCCCCAGCTTTTGGCAACCTCAGTTCTTTCTGTCTCTGTGAATTTGAATATTTGGGTACCCCAAATAATATTTGTCCCTTTGTGACTGGTTTATATCACTTACCACGACATCAAGTTTAATTTATATTGGAGCATGTGTCATGATTTCCTTCCTTTTTAAGGCTGGGTAATATTCCATTGCATGAATAGCCCACTTTGCTTATCCATCCACCTGTTGATATACATTTGGGTTGTTCCCACCATTCAGGTCTTGTGAATAATGCTACATGAACATGGGTGAATAGTTATCTGTTTAGGAGCTTAGGGTTTAAACAATTTTTTTAATTTTTAAATTAAGTAGGCTGTATGCCCAGTGTGGGTCCTTAGCTCACAATCCTCAGATCAAGAGTCACATACTGTACTGACTGAGCCAGTCAGGTACCCCAGGACCTTAGTGTTTTTTACCTTGCAAGATTACATGATATCTACAGTTTGGGTAGGGTTGGAGCATTATTCTTACTTGGGTTAATGTTTTCATCCTTGAAGAATCTCCCAGCATAAGAGCAAGGAGGATCTTCTCAAGTGCTTGGACACAGCCTGGTAGTCTGAAGCACAGAACCTATAAATTAATGCTGGTTGAAACATTTTTTTCTGATGACAGTTCTTTCTCAGATTAGTCTGCTGTTGGTCAACTTTAGAGAGTGTTGGTTGGTTTGAGTTCCCAAATCCTGACCAACCTTCTTGGCTTTAGCCTCCTAAGATCCTGGCCAGGGGCTCTGACATGCAGTCTTCCAAAAAGATGTTACCTCAAGAGATACCTCAACGTCTCAGATAGGGAGATGGCTAGATTTCACTAAAACATAAATGTTTTCCCTCTTACTACTGGCTGGTGGGTGCTTGTGGGCATGCTCAGAAGAATTATAGGCAATTTTTTAAAAAAATGTACATTTTCTCCCCCCATCTGAGTGAAGGGTGAGAAATTTATAGCTCCAAGAAATCAATCAAACACTTTAAAAATACAAACTATATAATGTGCCAAATGATAGCCACAACATTTAGGGTAAGAGACCGCTTGTGACATTTCAAATTCTAGAAATGTGTTGAGAAAATGGTATAAATGTGGGAGGGGGTTGATTCTAACTGGTACCTTACCAGGTAGGGAATAAGAACTATTCATAAAGCTGGTGAGTGTAGAAGTGAGAGCATGACTCCTCTGTTCCCTGCACTGGAGGGCTTGGTCAAGTTGCTGGACTCCTCAGTGTCTTCACCTGAAGACAGTAGGATCCAACAGTTCCCTCGGGTGGTTTTAATATGTACAAACAGTTTAGTAAGTGCTCATAAATATTCACTCATTGAAAAAGGTGAATCATCTATTGCCTTGTGTGAGGTCATAAACTGGAGGGAACTGCCTGGGAGGGGTTTCTTTGTGTGTGTGTGTGTGGGTGCATGGTGAATGTCCTTTGGGGGTCTGTGTACTTGGCTGTACTTTATTCTGAATCTGCGCATTGTTCAGTAGATGGTGATACATGCTTTCATCTGGTGAGGACAGAGCAGAAAAAGACAACGACATCAATGAGTCATTAGCAAGAATCCTGTTGTGCTTGATCACAAGGATACCAAGCACGCTCCACACTGTCAGCACAGAGCCCGATGTAGGGCTCGAACTCATGAGGCGTGAGATCATGACCTGAGTGGAAATCAAGAGTCAGACATTTAACTGATTGACCCATCCACATGCCCGTCAAAACAAGATGATTTCTTAAAATGGCTGCCGGCTCTCTCTCTCTGCGAAACCCAAAGTCCTCACCCAAGAGCTAAAGTGTGGGGGTTGTTGTTGGGGACAAAATTTCCCAGCGAGGCTGCTCTGCTTTTCTGAGGTATGGTTAAGCACAGCACCTAATATGGATATTCTGATCCTTACTTCTCACTGGAGAATTAAGGAAACAAGCTCTAGCTGACTTCTCATTTTTAACTGAGTGGTTGTATACTCAGCATACTTCCTGGGAAGAAGGGAAGAAAGAAAAAGAAAAACCCAGACAATTTTTCCTGTCTTGTGTTTCTGCCTGTCTTGTGAACAGAGGCACTGAGTGACTTTGCTTTGAGGTATCTTTTTAATGATGTTAGTATAGCAAACAGCCTTGGAAGACAGAGACAATATGTCCCTCTGGAACGCAATGTGTCCCTTACTGGAACACAGTAAGTAGGCATGCTTACTGTCCTTGTAAAAGGCTGGGTTCGTGCAGCACACCTGTTAACCTGAAAATAAAGAGGCACAATGAGAGGCAAATGTGCGTTTATTGGGGATAAAAATGTCGCAGTCCAGGGAGTACAGATTCAGGTAGGAATCCAAATAGTGTTCTGCTTGTAGGGCGAATTCAAGAGGTTTTTATGAGGAAAGATAGGGGGCAGCTACCTGAGGTGAAGAAAAGAAAGAAAAAAACTTTCTATGGGCGTGTGTGTGTTAATGGCTCTGCTACTCTGGGTTATACATTGACCGACTACTGAATCTATCCTCAGAAAGTCTCCTACTTCCCACTTTCTTCCACTGCCTTTCCAGGCAATTGCTTAAAATGACTGCTCACTCCAAAGGTGGAGAAGGCAGTTTCTCTGCAGTACCTGCTCCATTTTAAAATGGCTCCAGTGACATCAGCTTTGCACGCATTCCCCCATGTGCAAGTGGGTGTCCCGTGAATCTCTCTGCATCGCCCTCCGGGAACTGGGGCTCGGAGAATTGGCACAAGAAAATGCAAATATTCTGGCAGCTGCCATTGCTGTGAGTGACCAGCTGTTTTGACTCTGACCTGGGCGTTTTGCATCTTCTTGTTAGTCTGTCTTGTTGAACAGTGGTCTTGGTTCTTCAATTCCCCACGAAGTGGGGGATGTGGCTATCAAATAAAGAGAGCCAGAAGGAAGATAGCGAGCACAAAGCAGTTTATTAAGGAGAGTACGCTCTCAAGAAGGGAGAGTGATCAGGCACAAGCGGTGTCATCTGCACTGGTATAGGGGGTGTCTCTTCTTTTTGTGTTTGCCTAGATTATGGGTCAAGGTGACTGAGGTTGTTTACAGTCATCTACAGGATTCCTTCTACCAGGTGGAAGAGGGAGTTTCTTGGCCCTACAAGGTTCTTACCAGAACTGTCATGACTGTCCTTCCCCAGGAGGGGGTTAAAACCACAATGTAAATGAATTATAATGAAGCTATGGGTTACCCTGGGGTAGAGGTAACCCATCTCACAAGAGATGACCTTATGACCTTGTGTTCTGCTTCTGCCCCCCGCCCCCCCCAACTGGAAACTGTAAGGCCAGGATGTTAAAAGCCACACAGTGAGGATGTTGTGCCCTCAGGCTTCTAATGTGTCACCTATTTATCACCGCCTTTGCCTCCGGCTCTTGTCTAACTAACTGCCCACTCAATTACTCTGTCAAGGATTTGTAACTGTGGCCAAATGAGAGTGGATCTTCCAAGGGAAGCTGAGTGCAGTTACCTGAAAAGGGAGTGGATGCAGGGCAAACAATGACCAGACATCTGCCCCCAAAAGATGTATAGTTTCATATCTGTGGTTCTCTCCTATTGATTTTCTTGCTTAGTGGCTCTTCATATCTGAGTGCTAGTGATCCCTCATGGCCAAGCAAATCTCTCTCCCCCAGGATAGCCCTTGGACCTCTTGGTATTTCACTCCTGGAAAAATGCACTGTATAAAGTAGGCACTTAGGGGCATCTGGGTGGCTCAGTCGGTTAGGTGTCCAACTCTTAATTTCAGCTCAGATCAGGATCTCACGGTTGGTGAGATTGAGCCCTGCATCCAGCTCTGCACTGACAGTGTGGAGCCTGCCTGAGATTCTCATTCTCTTTCTGTCTGCCCCTCCTCTGCTCTCTCTCAAAATAAATAAATAAACACTTTTAAAAATTTATTTTAAAAATACAGTAGGCACTGAATAATATATGATGGCTATTGATGACTTTGATCTGAGTTCTCCTGTGTCCTCTGGCTATATGACTTTGGAAGACAGACAATATGGTATTTGGGATTTATTAAAGTCTCTGGCAAATATTAAAGTATGATATAGAAGTCTTATTAATCTCATAAATATGTGTTAAAATGAACAGTTGATAAATAGCTTGTTGCTGGCGTCAAACTTCTAATGTGGGGAGAATCACTTAGTAATATAAAATAGACATAAAATAGCTAAAATCTTTCTTTTGGTAAATATAAACTGATACATTCTGTTCTGGGCTTTTGGTTCATGCAATAACTTTTGGTTATGCCCTTTCTGAGAACTTTAAGATTCAGTGTGAGTGGAGATGCACACAGGGAAATATAAAGTTTCTTTATTTTGAGAGCGATAAAGAGTGCAAGTGGGAAAAGGGCATAGAAAGAGAGAGAGAATCTCAAGCAGGCTCTGTGCTGCCAGGCAGAGCATGACACTGGGCTCTACCTCATGAACCATGAAATCATGACCTAAGCCAAAATCAAGATTCAGGCGCTTCACCGACTGAGCCACCCAGTGTCCTGGGAAATATTTTTACCTAAAATATTTGACTAGAATGATAGTGAATTTAATTAAAAAATTAATAAAGAGTGCGCCTGGGTGGCTCAATTTGTTAAGCACCTGAATCTTGATTTCGGTTCAGGTCATGATCCCAGGGTCATGGGATTGAGCCCCTCGTTGGACTTGGTACTGAGCAGAGAGTCTGCTTAAGATTCTCCCTCCTTCTCTCTCTCTCTTTCCCCTTACCCTTCTCCCCAGCTCGTGCTCTCCCTCTCTCTCTCTCTCTCTCAAAAAAATAATAATAATAATGAGAATGGGATGATGGGTGAAGTTTTCAGTATGTAAGAGCTAGTTTAACTACATGAGTGGCTCAATGTGAATTTCTTTTGTAAAAAGAGACTAGGTATCTTCCTGAATGTACTCAGTCTCAGGACCAATGCTGTGCCCTAAGATTCTCTCTCTCTCTCTCTCTCTCTCTCTTTTTTTTTTTTGCCCTAAGATTCTCTTATATATCAGAGACCTCATGTGAAAACATTCCAAACCATCTCTCTCGAAATAGAAGCAATAGGAATATCTCTTTTCCACACTCCTATGAAGATTCCTTCAAAACTCCATTCCTTGCTTTTCTTCTCTGGGGTTAATATTTTATAGACTTTAAATGTTTAATCATTCCTTTTAGGAATTTAAATGTTTAAATTCCTTTTAGAATTTAGAGCAGTTCTTTGAAAATGATATGTAATTCAAATGGGTACAAAGCTTTACTCAAAGGAATTAAATCCAAAGCAACTTGCCTTTGCCTTTGGCAGAGATGTGCCTACTTGAGGCAGAGACTGGCAGATTTGTGGGTCTCTAGGGTGAAGCCTGCCTATAAGTTCTTAGAAACACAGTCAGAGGGAAAACATAACCAAATAGCCAAGAAGATATTCTTTTGTTTTACTTTTGTTAAATGACTTCATTTTAATATGAAAAATCACAAGGGAAAAATTTAAGAGTTCTAATAAACAGAAAAAGTAGACTGGAGAGTTTTGAACTTGAAGATTAGTGAAAATCTACAGAAACAAAGAACTGTTAGGAAAGTATTGGCTCCTGGGGCACTTGGGTGGCTCAGTTGGTTAAGTGGCCAACTCTTTTTTTTTTTTTAATAAATAGTTTAAAGTTTATTAATTTTTGGGAGAGAAAGAGAGAGCAAGCACGGAGGGGCAGAGAGAGAGGGAGAGAAAGAATCTCAAGCAGACTCTGAGCTGTCAGCACAGAGCCCGACTTGGGGCTTGAAACCACAAATCATGAGATCATGACCTGAGCCAAAATCAAGAATTGGACGCTTAATCAATTGAGCTGCCTAGGTGCCACATGATCTGACTCTTAATCTCAGCTCAGGTCTTGATCTCAGGGTCTTGACTTCAAATACTGTGTTGGACTCCACACTGGGCATGGAGCCTACTTAAAAAATAATAGGGGTGCCTGGGTGGCTCAGTCGGTTAAGCAACTGACTTTGGCTCAGGTCATGATCTCACGGTTCATGAGTTAGAGCTCCATGGGCTCTGAGCTGACAGCTGAGAGTCTGGTGCCTGCTTCAGATTCTGTGTCTCCATCTTTTTCTGACCCTCCCCTGCTCACACTCTGTTTCTCTCTCAAAAATAAATAAATATGTAAAAAAATAAATTAAAAAATAATAAATAACAATAAAAAGGAAAGTAGTGGCTTCCAAATTTTGTTGCATGTCAGAATGACTTGGGGGAAATCTTTAAACTACTGATACCCGGTTCTCACTTTCAGACATTACAATGTAGTCTGCTTGGGGTACCACCAGGGAACCACGATATTAGAGAGTATTTCCTCAAAAAGATGCTTCATGATCTGACAGGTTTCAAAGGACATTAGTTACCTGTAGTGGGCTCACTGGTGGCACCCCCAAAGATATGTCCATGTCCTATGTTACCTTATTTGGACAAAGAGTCTTTGCAGAAGTAATTAAATGAAGGATCTTGAGTGAGGAGATTATCTTGGATTATCTGAGTGAGCCCTAAACCCAATGACAAGGGTCTTTATAAGACGGGGGCAGAGGGATATAAATCAGAGAGAAGAAGAGAAGGCCATGTACTACAGAGGAAGCGGCTTGCACCCACAAGTCCAGGAATGCCAATATTCACCAGAAGTTGGAAGAGGCAAGAAATAGAATCTTCCCTAGAGCCTCTGGAGGGAGGGTGTCCCCGCCAGCACCTTGTTTCAGACTTCTGGCCTCCAGAGCTATGAGAGAATACATTTCCATTGTTTGAAGGCACCTAATTTTTGGTGATTTGTCCTGGCAATTGTAGGAAATGAATATATTACCTAATGCTGCTACAGCAGCAGAGCACATCCTAAAATGAGAGATAAAGTTGATAAATGCAGGCTTCTTGCCATAAATGCTTGGTAGCCAGAGGGCATCGTTGTGCTTTCAGGTTCAAGTGTCTCCTTTGTGGGGGGCTGGGCTGGAGTTACAGACATTGTCTGTCTTTTCCTCTGGCAGTTCTGTCCCCTCCACTTGGGCTCTGTTCTTAGATAAGCTCTGGCCTCGGAGGCAACTACAGATCTTCTTCTGTCCTCACAACTGTGTTGCCTCTGTCTCCTGGCACTTCACTGTAGTGAGAGAGCCAGATGCTACTCGCTGAGCCCATGGCTGTGGACAGCAGGATACCAGGTATTGATTGGTTAAGGCCAGTGTAAAGTGTACATATATTTAGGTATGTGCTGGTGTTCTTGTGTGTTTGATTCTGCCTCAAAGCTAAATTCTAATGATTAGGGGTTCTGGTTCATTGCAATTGTTTTAAATTTTATTTTAGAGAGAGAGTGCATGTGAACAGGAGAGGGGCAGGGGAGAGAGAAAAATCTTAGCAGGCTCCACACTCAGCACAGAGCCCAACACGGGGCTCGATCCCACGTCCCTGGGATCCTGACCTGAGCCGAAATCAAGAGTTGGATGCTCAACAGACTGAGCCTCCCAGCGACCCCTTTGGTAATTTATTCTTCCAGAAGAACACTTGTATTTTAGTCTTGTTGGTCTTCATCAGTTAGCATTCAGAAACTGTTTTTTGGCATGAATTGGCTTTTTTTTTTTTTTTGGCTTTGTTCTCAGATTCCAAGAATAAGTGAGTTCATATAGTATTTGTCTTTCACTGTCTGACTTAATTCACATAGCATGATGCCCTAAAGATCCATCCATACTGTCAAAAATGGCAGAATTTTCTGTGTTTTATGGCTGAATAATGTTCCCCTTAATATTTAGAAGGCATTATTCATTCGTCATGAAGCTTCCAGTGTTTCTGAGAAGTGATGGTGGCACCTTGATTTCTTATCCTTTATTTCTGACCTTTTTCCTCTTTGGTGGTTTATACCTGTGTGAGCCCTTTGTATACATCATTTCGCTCTGGGAAATTTTTTAAAATTATTTCTTTAGTAATTTATTCTATTTTATTTTCTGTTTCTTTTGTTTTGTTTTTTAAAGTCAGACATTGCACCTTCTAAACCTCCAATTGCCTTTCTTCTCCTGGTTCCCATGTATTTATGTTTTTGCTGTATTTTCTAGGGCATTTTCTCAACTTTATTTTCCAGCCCTCCACTGATCTTTTACAACTTTTTAAGAATGTTTATTTATTTATTTTGGGGGCGGAGAGAGAGAGAAAGAGAGAGAATGCATACATGAGCAGGAGAGGGGCAGAGAGAGGGAGAGAGAGAATCCTGAATCCTGAGCAGGCTCCATGCTGACAGCACAGAGCCCCAGGCCTGACTTGGGTCTCGATCTCATGAACTGTGAGATCATGACCTGAACTGAAATCAAGAGTCAGAAACTCAACCAACTGAGCCACTCAAGTGCCCCACAATTTTGTTTTACATTTCCAAGTTCTCTGTTTTTTTAAGCAGCCCTTCCTTGTTTCTTGAAGTCATCTCTTACTTAGGATGTCAATGAGGATTTTTTTTCAAGTTTTTCTTTTGCTCCATGGCCTTTCTCTTTTCTTGTTTGCCTGTTCTGATATCTTCTCTCATATTAGAAGCTTCCCACACATTGTCCATTCTTCTTTAAGTGAGGCATTAACAAGCTGGTGTAGGCTCTGTGCATGGGCAGGGCCTATCTGTTAGTAGCTTCACTGTAGGATGATCCTGGGGGGACAGAGTTATTTATTAGGAGACTCCCAAATAATGTCAGACTTTCCCCCTTATTTGATTGGTTTCCCCAGAAAAGAATTCTACCCCCTTCCTGAAACGGAGTGATTTAATCCTAGATATCTGGGCACTGAATGCAGGTAAGTAGTAGAGAGGTGCTATAGATCAGTACTTAGACTCAATACTTTTCTTGTTGTTTCATGCCATATTTTTGTCTTCTGGTGTTCAGGCTGTCCCCACATCCAGAATCTCTCAGGTTTGATTCTCTGGAGCAGGGGCTCTCAAATTCTTTGCTTTCAGAATCTCTCTACATCACCTTAAACATTATGGAGACCTCCAAAGAGTGTTTATTTGTGTTGCTTATATCAATTGATAGGTACCACGTTAGAAATTACAACAGAAATTTTAAAAGTAGTTATTAATTCTTTAAAAATAACTATAATAAACACATTGCATTTTAATACAAACACATGTTTATTAAAAAGCTAAAATTTCCAAAACAAGTAAACAATTTAGTGAGAAGAGTAGCATTGTTTTATATTTTTGCAAATTGTTTAAGTGCTCAGCTTAAACAGAAGACAGCTGGGTTGTCATTTCTGCTCTGCACATACTCTCTGGAAAACTGCACTCTTGACTAATGAAAGTAAAAAAAGGCAAATAATATTCTGGCATTATTGTAAAGATAGCCTTGGGCACCTGGGTGGCTCAGCTGGTTGAGTGTCTGACTTTGGCTCAGATCATGATCTCATGGTTTGTGGGTTTGAGCTCTGTGTTGGGCTCTGTGCTGACCGCTCAGAGCTTGGAGCCTACTTCAGATTCTGTGTCTCCCTCTCTCTCTGCCCCTCCCCCACATGTGCTCCCTCTCTTTGTCTCTTTCTCAGAAGTAAATAAACTTAAAAAAAAAAAAAGAGAGAGATGGCTTTGATCTTGTAGACTCCCTAAAAGTGTCTTGGGGACTTCACACTGCTGCTCTCAAAAGTTTTCCTCTTCCTGCTGGGATGGGAATAAGTTGGAGGTCTGTGTGTGCAACTCAGGGAAAGGATCTGGAGGTTCTAAGTGCTCCAGGGAAAGGATATGGAGGTTTCCCCCTTCCTCCCGTTCCAAGCTTAACCTTCATCCCTCTGTCCCCTCACCCTGAAACCTGGTGTATTTCATTCCCAAGACTTAGTGGAATTCTACAGGATTGGTTGCCTTGTTTTCATTTGTGCCCTCTTTTACAAACTCGAAAGTTCCAGCTTTTTCCACTCTGTTAAGTCAATGTGGTGCTTTTACAACATATCTGCAAATACCCTGATACTCTTGCCAGTGAAAGGTGATGGTGGTGAGGGCTTTCTCTTCTTGAATATGGCCCAACCTCGATGACTCATTGACCAATAGAGTGTGGTGAAACAGTGCAAAGTGTTAGTCAGAAAAGATATGCTACCACTTGGTTCTCTTGAGATTCATCTTTGGATTTCCGAGTTGCCATGTGAGAAGTCCTGAGCTGCCATGCTCTGAAGAAGCCCAGACCATAGGAAAGATCATATATAGGTATTCCAGCCAACAGCCCAAACTGATGTCCCAGCCAACAGCCACCGTTCATGCTCCAGACATGAGTCATAAAGTATCCAGAGAGTTCCAGATCCCAGTTATCAAATCACCCCAACTTAAAAAAAATTTTTTTTAATGTTCATTTATTCTTGGGAGAGAGAAGGAGACAGAGTGCAAGTGGAGGAGGGGCAGAGAGAGAGGGAGACACAGAATCTGAAGCAGGTTCCCGGCTCTGAGCTGTCAGCACAGAATCCAATGTAGGGCTCAAATTCACAAACTGTGAGATAATGACCTGAGCTGAAGTTCAATGCTCAATCGATTGAGTCACCCAGGTGCCCCTAATCACTCCAACTTCTGAGTGCTCCTAGTTGCCATCTCAAACATTATGGTGGAGTGACAAACTGTCTCTGTCCATGCCATGTCCTTTCCAGATTTCTGACTTACATAATCCTTGAGCACTTACAAAAAATAGTTGCTAAATTTTGAGGTAGTTTGTTATACAAGCATAGATAACCAGAGCAGTCAATACCCACTCATTCCTTTGTTGTCTATTTTCTAGAATTTTCTTGTCATCCCTAATCCATTGTCTTCTTATCTTCTTTCCTTTCATTTGCTTAACCTCTTTATCCTTTAAGCTTATTTTAGAGATTTTGGCAGGTACTGCAAAGGCCAAATTGAACATTTGCAGTGTTTTAATGGATGTCTTTTCCAAGTGTTTTCTATGCCCCTGAAGTACATTTCAAGATTGTTCCCATTTTCACTGTAGTATGGCTGTAAATTAGTATTTGTGAGTGGATATACCTGTGAACTCATGAACTATATTTATTTGATCTAAGGCTGAGTTGCTTTAGATAAAACATGTTTCTCTTCACTCTTGGTACCTGAGGATGGTGTATTCATGAGTTGTTATACAGTTACAGAAATACTCAATTCCTCCAACAGGAAATAATTACTCAATAACATTTTTAAAAATGTTTATTTATTTTTGAGAGAGAGAGCGAGTTGGGGAGGGACAGAGATAGAGGGGAACAGAGGATCTGAAGTGGGCTCCATACTGACAGCAGAGATCCTGATGCAGAACTCAAACTCATGAACTGTGAACCTGTGATCTGAGCTGAAGTCAGATACTTAACTGACTGAGCCACCCAGGTGCCCCACTAGATAACATTTTTAGACTTTGAACTGTGCCTCCTCAAAATTCATATGTTGAAGACTTCACCTCTGGTACTTGAGGATGTGACTGTATTTGGAGACAGAACGTTTAAAGAGGTGAGGACTAAGTTAAAATGAGGATTTTATGGGGTGTCCTAATCTGATTTGACCAGGGTCCTTAAAAGAAGAGGAAGTTTGGACACACAGTAAGACACCCAGAATGTGTGTGCACAGAGAAAAAATCATGTGAGAATGCAGTGAGGAGGTGGCCATCCGCAAGCCAAGGACAGAAGCTTCAGGAGGAACCAATCCTGCTGTTATTTTGATCTTGGACTTCTAGCCTCCACAACTGTGAGGAAATACACTTCTGTTGTTTAAGCCACTCCACCTACGGTACTTTATTATGGCAGCATAGAACAAAATTAGAAATGGATACAAACATTAAGCATTTCTGCTTCCTCTGTAGGTCCCAACACCTGACAGATAACAAAGGATAAAATCAAATCAGAGCATATTAAATCAAATCCAGTGATGTTTGTTGAGCTTTGTGGCTACAGTGGTGTGCAAGAGCACCTCCCAAACAGGAACCGGGGGAAATCAAAATGGAACGTTCTGCTGCCTTTCCGGGTAAGATTAGGCAGATACGGTGGTGAAGTGGGTGTGCGCCTGGGTGGCTCGGTCCATTGAGCAACTGACTCTTGATTTTCACTCAGGTCATGATCTCACAGTTTGTGGATATGAGCCCTGCATCAGGCTCTGCACTGGCAGGGTGGATCCTATTTGGGATTCCCTCTCTCTTCTTCTGCCCCTCCCCTGCTTGTGCACTCGTGCTCTCTCTCTGTCTGTCTTTTTTTTTTCTAGGAGAGAGAGAGAGAGCGTGAGCAGGGGAGGGCAGAGAGAGAGTCACAGACTGAAACAGGCTCCAGGCTCTGAGCTGGCAGTCAGCACAGAGCCCGTCGCAGGGCTCGAACCCACGAACCGTGAGATCATGACCTAAGCGAAAGTCGGAGGCTTAACTGACTAAGCCACCCAGGCGCCCCTCTCTCTCTGTCTCTTGAAAGAAAATAAAGCATTAAAAAAAAAAAAAAGATTGGGTAGATGGGGCTAATGTATCCTATTTGATCATGTTTCTTTTCCCCAGTTTAGGAAGAAATGAACATCCAAAAGGAGTCCATAAACAGATACACTTAACTTTTGCTAGCCGGTATTCAAGGCATTTCCTTTAAATTAAAAAAAAAAATGTTTATTTATTTTTGAGACAGAGAGAGAGAGAAAGAGAGTGAGAGAGAGAGGGCACGGAGGGGCAAAGAGAGAGGGGATAGGGGATCCAAAGTGGGCTCTGTGCTGACAGTATAGAACCTGATGCAGGGCTCTAAGCCATGAACCATGAGATCATGTCCTGATCTAAAGTCGGGTACTCAACCAACTGAGCCAGCCAGGCACCCCTAAAATTTTAATCCCATCAAGCACTTTTGAAGTAAAAGAATAATAATAATGCAACACAGTCGGATTCAAAGTGCGAATAGGCAAAACCCATGGAAGGAGAAGGGTGGGAATGATCTAAGGAGCCCAGGTCCTGTCTCCCACAGAGGCTCTTCCCTTCATCTTGGAGGTGCCACCATTTCTAAATACAAGGACCCTCAGCCAAGAACATTTTCCTGTGACCACCTTTTCAGCAAGGTAAGCTTTTAGTTGGTCCTTATACTTGGATCTGATACCACTCTGTGAAGCCTTCTCAGCTCAGCTATCCCACCACCGCCTCAAGTCTTTTCTCAGAATGATCAGGCACTTTCATCACTGATGGTCTGGGTATAGTTTTTAAAGACTGTATATCTGAAATATAACTTAATTTTTTTAAGTTTATTTATTTGTTGAGAGAGAGAGAGACAGACAGACAGACAGACAGACAGAGAGACAGAGAGAGAATCCCAAGGAAGCTCTGCACTGTCAGCATGGAGCCTGATGTGGGATTTGAACCTACAAACCATGAAATAATGACCTGAGTGGAAATCAAGAGTCAGTTACTCAATGGATTGAGCCACCCAGGTGCCTCTAACTTTATATTTTTTAATGGAATTTAACATTGAACTTGAGCCCCATTTAGTTAATTCTGAGTTGTCCTACTTCTTCTTACAGGGAGGGAAAGGGGCATCTTATTCTTGAGTCATCGGCCCATATTGGCATCTGTCCGACTCAGTCATAGAGGCTTATTCCTGCCTGTTTCAGTCATCAGCTTCCATCACTCCAAAGAAACATTGGCTTTCCCAAATGGATTCAAGTGCAAGTTCTAGAAGATACTCCCTGCTTCTTCAATCTGACTGACCTCAAGACTTCTTTAGGTTCTTGGGCTTTCTCTGCTACATGGAGCCTCCAGAGGGTCAGGTCAAGGAGACTTGTGATGCTCTTCCAAGCCACATTGGGCCATGAGAACTCAGCAGGAGCTGTATCCAGCTCCCTCTGTCTGGTTGCCATGTCTGCTCCACCATTGCAGAGTCTGACTGAATTCTAGCATTTCATTTAGGAAGCAAAGTTCAGCTCTTGAATGATCACACATCTCCTATCTTAACATTGGATCCTTTCCACTGAAGAGGGCAGAGGTAGTTTTCAGGGCCACTCGCTAGTCTCCGGCACTCTTGTATCCCTTCTGACTGCTCATGCAGCTGAGAGAGCCCCTGTTGTGGGTGGAGAATTCTCTCTGCAAGTAGTCATCTGTGTGCTTCATATCTGGACTTGGAAGCATCAAAGCCAGTAATTTGAATCCTTTGTTCTCTGGGTTGCCTGTGACAGGCTCCCTTGTGTCCTTTCACTCCCTGAAACAACAGGCGTGAATTGTGACTTGCTTTTCCTGTCAAGTGTATTGTCTGTGTAGGTGTGTGTAGCTTGTTTTCCACATTTTTTGAGGTTTTATTTTTGGAGATACAGGTGTACTATTTTTGTTCTTTTCCTGTTCTCTCTTCCTGGCTGACTATAATTCATATATGACAACTGGAACAGCTGTGTGAGACGTCCTTGAGCACGTAAGTCAGATTCTGAGGGTGGCAGGACAGGAAACAAAGAGGAGCCTGGGTCCCTGATGACTTCATGGAACAAAAATACCTGCCCTGGGCTGCCTACCCTGAGACAAACAGCCTTATGCTTGGATTGTCTGATGTGAGAGAATCCTCCCTTTGTATTTAAGCTCCTAGCATTTTTCTTTTTTCAGATTTTATTATTTTGGGAGACAGAGAAAGAGAGAGAGTGCAAATGGAGGAGGGGGAGAGAGATAGAGATAGAGATAGAGACAACCCCAAGCAGGCTCCATGCTGTCAGCGCAGAGCCTGATGTGGGGCTCCATCTCACTAACCATGAGATCATGATCTGAGCTGAAATGAAGAGTCAGATGCTTAACTGACTGAGCCTCCCAGGGGCCCCTAGTATTTTCCTTTAAGTAGAGCTAAACCTACTTCTAACTGATACTGCTACCCTAATCATTTCACACTTGAGTCTCTAAGTACCAAGTAGACCCAAAGGGAAATAGGATGTTCTCACCATTCTCAAGGAGGCCACAGGCCAGTATGACAGGAAGAAAGCTGCACAATCAGCTGGCACAAGGTGAAGTTGGAGAAATGCAGAAGGATGTACAAAGTGCAGAGTGCTGAGGTGGAAGGACACACAAATGTAGCATGGAGCAAATAAGGTAAAAGACTGGAGAAAAGATGGATCTTGATGGAAGAGGATAGAGCTTTAATTTTGTTTTTGGCTGGAGACAGGAAGGGAAGGGCTTTCCAGGCAGAATGAGTAGCTGAGCAAAGGGGGATTGCTTGGCATCTGTTTGAGAAATGCCACGTTGTCTAGTTTGACAACTTTCCTGTGCAGAGAAGAGCAGGGAGAGATGAGGGTAGAGATTGGCTGAGATACACTGAAGGCCTGCAGAGCAGGGTCAACTGAAAAATACTGATGAGCTACTCCCTTTTTATTTCCATGCTCTTGACTTTCTCTGCAGTCAGCCAAAGCTTTACTACTTCATTGGGAGCAGGGACGTTTGCATTCTTAAAGTTCAAGATGGAAATGAAAAGCAAGTGTTAACATTGAGCTTATGAAACTCAAAAATAGAATTTAGCAAGACAATGGGCTTGGAAGCCAAGTTTTGTCTTCAAAGGAAGTCAGAAAGTTGTCCCAAAGGACTCAGATCATAGGATTCTGCTGCAAAGTTTAAAAGATTCCCCTGTAGGGGGCACCTGGGTGGCTCAGTCCATTAAGTGTCTGACTCTTGATCTCAACTCAGGTCTTGATTTCAGGATTGTGAGTTAAAAAAAAAAAATTCAACAACAAATATAAAAGATTCCCCTGTCCCTTTTAGGCCCTAAGGCTTGATGTCCACATAGGCATCAAGAGTAAGACAGAATGATGCCAACCTGGGTTCTGCCAGTGGACCTTTAGTCTTCAAGAAAACATGGCATGACTGGAGGTAGTCAGGCTCCTTGGCTGGTAGCTTCTGGACATAAACATTCTGGGACATAAGCAAAATGGAATCAGGTACTCTCCCTGGGCTTGGCCTAGGAGATGCTCTACCCTTGGGCACAGACTTCAGCAGCCAGCCGATGGGTAGGGTGTGTGGTTGTCCATTGTGGACACATGGCCTCTAATGCTACTGGAGAGTGCTTTTCTTCCAGTTTGAGCTCAAGAGCACAGGGTGAAACCTGTGGGTCTATGGTCAAGGTTCACAGTAGATGGAGGCCCGGGGGGAGCTGCTGGTAGACCTCTTATACCTGTTTTTCCATGTAGTAGATACTTTCATTGAAAGCCCAAGCTAGCAACAGAGTGGCTGCCCTTACAATGCATCTGCCTCTTGCAAATTATCTTTACCATTAGTATGAATATTTGATGTGGGGAAAAGTTTGGTTGGAATTGCAGTGCTTTTGCATTATTACTAAGACTTGTAACATTTATTCGTCCACGAAAGAAAAGAAAATGCTGATCGATTCTTTCAATGTCATTGCAACTACTATAAATTTTGGAGTTTTGGAAAACTCCAAAATTTGGAAGGATTGTAAAATATTTGGCATAAACGATGCCTTTAAATTGATCACCCATTTGTGATAGTAAAGTTTCTCATTAGTATCAACTCTCTGGATTTGAATCATTCATCATTAAAAACTTGATCAGAAGGGGTGCCCCAAGTGCCTCAGTTGGTTGAACCTCTGACTCTTCATTTAAGCTCAGGTCGTGATCTCACGGTTCATGGGATCCAGCCACACAGTGGGCAACCCCCTCCCCTCCCCCATCCACTGGGCATGGAGACTGCTTGGGATTCTCTCTCTCCCATCTCTCTGCCCCTTCCCTGCTCTCTCTTGTGCATGTGTGCACACACTCTCTCCCTCTATCTCTCTCTCAAAAAAGAAAAAACCCAAAAAACCCCCCAAAACAAAAAAAACCCCAAAAAATAAAGCTTGATCAGGCATTTCTTGTGCCCATTTTAGGAACAGAAGCAGATATACAATTTATTTTTTGTTTTTAGTATAACTTTATTTATTTACATTCTAGTATAATTAATATACAGTGTTATATTAGGTTCAAGTATACAGTATAGTGATTCACTAATTCTGTACATTTCTTGGTGCTCATCATGATAAGTGTACTCTTTAATCCTCATTACCTGTTTTGCACTCCTCCCGACCTCCCCTCTGGTAACCATCAGTTTTGTTTTTTATGGTTAAGAGTCTGTTGTTTTATTTGTCTCTTTTTTGTTTCTTTGTTTTCTTTCATAAATTCCACACATGAGTGAAATCATATGGTATTTGTCTTTGATTGAATTATTTCACTTAGCATTATGCCCTTTAGAAACATCCATGCTGTTGCAAATGGCAAGATTTCATTCTTCTTTATGGCTGAGTTATACATCTTCTTTATTCAATTATTGGTTTACACCAAAATTTCTATTTTGGCTATTGTAAATAATGCTGCAATAAACATAGGGGGCATATATCTTTTTGAATTCTGGCTAAATACCCAGTAGTGAAATAACTGGATCATAGTGAAATACTGTTCTAGTTTTAATTTCTTGAGGAAATTTTACACTGTTTTCCAGAGTGGCTGTACCAGTTTACATTCCCATTAATGGTCCACAAAGTTTCCTTCTTTTTTTTAAGCTTATTTATTTATTTTTAGAGAGATAGAGACAGTGTGAGTTGGGGAGGGAAGAGAGAGAGGGAGAGAAAGGATACCAAGCAGGCTCCGGACTGTCAGCACAGATCCTGATGCAGAGCTCAAGCTCATGAAAGTGGGAGATCATGACCTGAGCTGAAACAAAGAGTCCGATGCTCAACAGAATGAGCCACCTGGATGCCCCTGAAGGTTTCTTTTTCTCCACATCGCTGCCAACACTCGTTGTTTCTTATGCTTCTGGTTTTAGCCATGCTGACAGGCATGAGTTGATATCTCATTCTGGTTTTGATTTGCATTTCCCTGATGACAAGTGATGTTGGGCTGATATACAATTTATTTACTTATTAATGTTTATTTATTTTTGAAGGAGAGAGATAGTGTGAACAGGGGAGGGGCAGAGAGAGGGGGAGACACAGAATCTGAAGTAGGCTCCAGGCTCTGAGCTGTCAGCACAGAGCCCGATGCAGGGCTCGAACTCACCAACTGAGATCATGACCTGAGCTGAAGTCAGACGCTTAACTGACGGAGCCACCCAGGCGTCCCAAGACTGATATACAATTTATATCCATTGGATCAACCTCAGGTTTCTCTTAAAACATTAGAAAATATCTTACTTGTGCCTTTTGTAAAATTTCAAAATGTAGTAACTTTCCTCATACTTGGCCTTTTGTTCATTATAATTGTATATTATAAAAACAATGTAATCAAATGTTCAGAAATCCACCTGTGGATGCTCCCAGACCTCTTCCAGTTTACCCCAGTGTACAGTACAAATATTACCACATTTTGTGTTTGTTATGAAAAAGAATTGGAAGCACTGACAAAAAGGAAGAGAAGTCTGAGGTCCCACCATCCCCTCTACTGAAGGAATGAGGTGAGGCCAAGTAGGTCAGGCATCGGGGATTATAGGACTTTCCAGATAGGTACCTGGGAGCTGACAGAAATCTGGAGTGAGAGTAGACAGACTCCACGGGTGGGGCCTGTACACTGGGGACAAACGTGGGCCCAGAGGTGGATGCTCTCCCATCATCCTGAAGAGCCAGGTATTGCTGATGGCACCCCAGGGGGCTGCGCAATCTGGCGGCTTTGCAGCAATGATCAGAGTGGATCCAGAGGATGCCATTGTGACCTGAGAGTCCCTCCCTGCTGCTGCCAGGAGGGGACAGTAAGGCCCCTTGACATATATAGGGGCCATCTTGGGGAAGTTGGAGGTGAGGAAGTGGAATCTGAAAGACAGCAATTTGGTAGAAGAGTCTGAATAATCCAAAAGAGATCATGGAGGGGCACCTGGATGGCTCAGTTGGTTAAGCATCTGACTCTTGGTTTAGCCTCAGGTCATGATGTCACAGTTCGTGGGTTTGAGACTCACATTGGGCTCTGTAGCTGGCAGCTTGGAGCCTGCTTGGGCTTCTCTTCTTCTCTGCCCTTCTCCACTCACACTGTCTCTGTCAAAACAACAGCAACAACAGCAAAACCCCAAAACCAAAAGAGATCATGGAAACTCATTATACTTTGAATGGACAGAGTATTTAAACTGTTACAAACAAAAGCAATTAAAATATTATTAATTGGAAATCTGAATTATCCATGCTCTCAGTAAGAGACTGATGACGAAGATCAGTCCAGCCTTCCAGAAAGAAGGGAAGCTTTCTGGCCACACCTGAATGCAGTGTGAGTGAATGAATAGCCTACGCCAGCCATGGGGTTAGAATTCCTTTGGTCCGCAATGGTGGGGGTGGGGGTGGGGTGGGGGAGCTTTGAGCATTTGTTGGTAGTGTTGGCTCTCTCTGTGTTATCATGACATGATATCATGTTATCATGAATACACTCCCTTCTCCCTTTTACTCACTTGAACTTTCCAATTTGTACAAGATGGACTCACATTGCTCCCCTCAACACCCCAAAGTAAAATCTTTTGTTAATGAAAATTCTCAGTTTTCCAGTTAAGAAATAATCTAGTCCAATGAATATGTTCGTTGGAGTTTTTATTTCGGTTTCTACTATCTACCTTTTCTTTCTAAATCCTAAAATATACTAAAATACTTTAGGTAACAGGATGGTAATGAATCTCCTTATACAAAAGTGGCTGTAGGTAGAGACTTTTAAAAACTAGCATTAAGACATCACCAAAAACATCTTCCTGGGTCTGCAGAAAGGATTTTGGAAATGGCATGGGATACATTAATTCTGACTTCTTGCTTCTCATGTACCATGGAATAATCTTTATATACCTGAGATTATTGGACGATTATTTCTAATGTGAAATGTTTTCCCATCAGCATATGTGCATTGTGCAATACCTGTCATATGCGTCTCTTTGGTCGGCGATCCTGGCAATGAAGACAAATAAACATGAAAGCAAAAAAACTAATGGGAGGGAGATAGGCCTTTCGTTGACGATATTGGTTTGTCTTGGCTTCTCCCATTTCTGACCTCACACTTTTGCTTACAATCCTGCTCTTCTGCCTCGGTCTGTTCTGTTTTCCCCTGGGAGGCTGCTGCTTCTTTTAAAAAAATTTTTTAACATTTATTTATTTTTGAGAGAGAGAGAAAGAGCATGCATATGCGCATGGGAGAGGGGCAGAGGGAAGGAGAGAGAGAATCCCAAGCAGACTCTGAGCTGTCAGTACGGAGCCTGATGTGGGGCTTGAACTCAACAAGCTGATGTAAGGACACAAGTCTAAATGTCTAAACCAAACTGACTCCATGACAGGCTTTAAGTTTCCCTTCTAAACTAGAAGGCCTGAGTTCCAGCTTCCCCGAAACTATCAGGGAGTTACACATCGCCCAAGGCAGGAGAAACCACCCTTGCAACACCCAATCAGGAAAGGCCAGCGACCACCCTCCACATTACTAAGGGAGAGGCCTGGAGATAGAAACTATAGACAGGACCCCGTTACCTAATGTTAAAGTTAACCCGTTAGTCGCCGAACAAGACCCTAGGCTCGCTCTGTGATTGGTTGCATTTAAAGGTACTCTAAATGTTGTAATTGGATCCCGCCAACAGTAACGAATACTCTAGACAATGTGTATGGTCAAACCCGCTGTCAATGATGTTGAATAATTATGATTGGATCACTGTTCCCATGTCATAACTTCCGTAACTCCCCTGTCACAAATCCCATAAAAACCCTACTCTGGCCTTGTTTGAGGCTCTCAGCACGGATCCACTGCGTTAGTGAGGTCTGGGAGACCGAGCTCGAGCCCATAATAAAGCCCTTTGCTTTTGCATGCATGACTTGGTCTCCCCGGTGGTCTCTGGTCATTGAGGGTACTGCGATCTGGGTATAACACTGAGAGAGTATGTCCTGAGCGGAAATCGAGAGTCCACTGCTTACCTGATGAGCCACCCTGGTGCCCCGAACTGGGACGCTTCTTAATGTGTGCCCTTTCTCTTGGGACACTCCTCTATCACATATTGTCTGGGAGTCATGTAGTAAACGTGCTTTGTGATTTCAAAAGTGCTTTCTTTATTCTTTTCTTTTTAAAAAGGGAAGAGTCCAGTTAAGATGCTCAAGCTTGAATTATGTACAGAAAAAAACATGAATATTACTTGTTTAAAATACAGCTTCCTGGGCGCCTGGGTGGTTCAGTCAGTTGTGCGACTGACTTCAGCTCAGGTCACGATCTCACGGTTAGTGGGTTCGAGCCCCATGTCGGGTCAACACTGAGAGCTCAGAGCCTGAAGCCTGCTTCAGATTCTGTGCCTCCCTCTCTGTTTCTGCCCTTCCCCCACTTATACGAGCATATTCATGCTCTCTGTCTCGCTCTCTCTCTCAAAAATAAATAAAATAAACATAAAAAAAGAAATTGTAAAATACAAGTTCTCTACAATTTTTTTTCCTTTTGGTTCTAAACTACACCACTAATTTAAATGTTACAAGGAATAGTTGGTTTACGAAAGGTAAGTTAGGAGTGATGGATGTTTAGCTTTGAAAGAAAAAGCTCCTCAATGTATCAGACTCTTAATTTATAAGGTCCTCCTGAACAGCCTGCTGGTCTCACTTGTCTCATGGGCTTTCTTTATTTTGAGGACACAGTACTGCCATTATTTTAGGGGAGAGGCCTCTGGTAGCATTGAGGGGCGACTGGGGAGAAATCTAATCTGATCCACTGCTTTCCTTTAATTCTGACATTCTTATGCTTGAAGGGGAAAGGGGCAATTTGTCCACTGTTTACATTAATTAGAAGCTTTTTTCCCCCCCTCTGAAAAAAGGGAAAACATTAAGGTGTTAGATGGTAATTGTTCCTTGACTCTGGACATGAGTCTTTGGAGAAATTCTCTTTGGTAAATGCAACTCACCCACACGCAGTTGAAACGACCATCAAAAGCTTTCATAAAGAAGCTAATAGTGTGGAGTAATAACTACTTGCAAGGGGTGTTGGGGGAATTAATCAGAGAGGTTCTGTAGAGTGGCTTGGAGCCGAAAAGTGCAATATAAATGCTAAGTAGTCACATATTTTTCTGGGAAGAGGTGGAGTAAAGTAATCAAGGCTCCGCTCAAGCTGAGCAGCTTGATGGCCACCTCCACACTCATATTTAATGTTGATAGAATCACAATTTCCGACAGAGCTCCTTCTTTCCTCCTACCATGGTGTAAATAATTTCCACAAACCTCAGGGCAATTCGAGCTTCAGAAGGCTTGTGAAGAATTGGGAAAAGAAGCCAGTATATCACATTTAGATAGTAGGTGCTCAATAAATATTTGTTGATTTCATTTGAGTTTACTACTGTTTTCGGACTCCTTACTCCGGAGCTTTTGAATTCCCTTAAGACGATATTGACAACAGATGGCGCTATGTCACCGGGGAAGACTGGCCTCCGGGGCCGGTGGCTGCGGAGTGCGTTTCTAATTTTGTAATTAGCCAAGAACTCAAGAGTTTTGGTTCATTTCCTCCTCATTTTACTTAATAAGAAATCATGACCTTTTTATTTTTTCAGGGGTGGGTTAGGGACGCATCCTATGATTTTTACCTCTGCATAAAGCAAGTTCAATTAGATTAAATTCTCACTTTGAGGGAGAGAATGCCAGGCTGCCGCCAGCTCTGTTTCACAGTGTGTGGCGTTGGCAATGGCTAGGACAGCCTCCCGCCCACCGCTAACTCTGTCACATGAGCAGTGGGTAGGTGACAATGAGAACGTGCTTTCTGGTCTTCCCTTCTCTGAAAGCTAATGATTAATTTTCCTTGGAATGAATGTACGGTTGACCCTTGAGCAACATGGGTTTGCACGCCCCAGCGCCACTTAGGTGTGGATATTTTTCCTTACTGTAAATATATTTTCTCAGAGGATTTTCTTAGCATTTTCTTTTTTCTAACTTATGTTACTGTAAGAATACAGTATATCACATATAATATACAAAATATGCGTTAATCAAATACAAAAATCAAATACAAAATAATGTGTTTATGTGATTGGTAAGGCTTCTGGTGCATAGTAGTAGGGTATTAGTAGTTAAGTTTCGAGGGAAGTCAAAAGTTATATGTGGATTTTTGACTGTGCATGGGGTCAGCGCCCCTAACTCCCACTTTAGTTCAAGGATCGACTGTATTAGTTTTCTCAGAGTCCTTGGGAAGTCCCATAATGGGCTAAAATGTTTATTTGCCCTTTATTTTTATTTTTTTTCACTTTTTAAAAAGTTTATTTGTTTTTGAGAAAGAGAGAGGGCGCACAAGCTGGGGAGGTGCAGAGAGAGTGAGGGAGATACAGAATCCAGGGGCACCTGGTGGCTCAGTTGGTTAAGCATCTGACTTCAGCTTTGGTCATGATCTCGCGGTTTGTGGGTTTGAGACCCATGTCAGGCTCTGTGCTGACAGCTCTGAGCCTAGAGCCTGCGTCAGATTCTGTGTCTCCATCTCTCTCTGTTCCTCCCCACAGCCCCTCCACCCCCACCCCTTGCATTATCTCTCTCTCTCTTTCTCAAAAATAAACAAAGATTTAAGAATCCGAAGCAGGCTTCAATCTCAAAGCTGTCAGCACAGAGCCTGATGCGGGGCTCAAACTCACAAACTGTGAGATTGTGACCTGAAGTGAAGTCGGACACTTAACTGACTGAGCCACCCAGGTGCCCCTCTTTACCCTTTGGAAAACAGTTTGCAGTGATTCAGACTGTTGCTATGATTTTTTTAAAATTAATTAATTAATTTATTATTTATTTTTTTTTTTTACAGATAGTTTATTGTCAAATTGGTTTCCATATAACACCTGGTGCTCATCCCCAGAAGTGCCCTCCTCCATATCCCTCCTCCCCCCCACTTTCATCAGTCCTCAGTTTGTTCTCAGCATTCAAGAGTCTCTTATGGTTTGCCTCTCCCCCTTTCCCCCACTATTTCTCCCCTTCTTCTCTCCCATCATCCTCCATTAAGTTCCTCCCAATCCTCCTATACGTGCACACATATGATATTTGTCTTTCTCTGCCTGACTTATTTCGCTCAGCATAAAACCCTCAAGGTCCATGCATGTTGCTACACATGGCCAGATTTCATTGTTTCTCACTGCCATGTAGTATTCCATGGTATAGATAAACCACATCTTCTTGATCCATTCGTCTGTTGATAGACACTTAGGCTCTTTCCATGATTTGGCTATTGTTGAGAGTGCTGCTATGAACATTGGGGTACATGTGCTCCTATGCATCAGCACCCCTGTATCCCTTGGGTAAATTCCTAGCAATGCTATTCCTGGGTCATAGGGGAGTTCTAAAATTTTTTGAGGAACCTCCACACTGTTTTCCAGTGTACTGTACCAGTTTGCATTCCCACCAACAGTGTAGGAGGGTGCCCGTTTCTCCACATCCTCGCCAGCATCTAGAGTCCTCTGATTTGCTCATTTTAGCCACTCTGACTGGCGTGAGGTGGTATCTCAGTGTGGTTTTGATTTGTATTTCCCTGATGAGGAGGGATGCTGATCATCGTTTCATGTGTCTGTTGGCCATCTGGATGTCCTCTTTGGAAAAGTGTCTGTTCATATCTTGTTGCTATGATTTTGAAAATAATTGAACAGGTAAGTCTTAAAGTAATATCTAAATGCAAATTCTAGCAGATGAGGTCATTGTCTTCCACCATTGGCTTTCGCCATACATAGATTGATCTTTGAGAGGATAGAAAATATTCTCCCAGCTTTCTGCCATTTATAGGTAAAAGAGGACATGTTTTAATGTGTTAATTATGTTCTGATCTGTTTGGTGTTTAAAACATTCAAATGGGGTTAACTCCTTTAAAGAAACCAGAGAAGGATGCCTGGGTGCCTCAATTGGTTAAGTGTCCGACTTTGGCTCAAGTCATGATCTCATGGTCTGTGAGTTCGAGCCCCACGTTGGGCTCTGTGCTGACAGCTCAGAGCCTGAAGCCTGCTTCAGATTCTGTGTCTCCCTCTCTCTTTGTGCCTCCCCCACTCATGCTCCGTCTCTGTCTCTGTCTCTCTCAAAAATAAATAAACATTTACAGAAACCATAGAGTGAGGGCAAAGAGTCCTTCAGAGGATAGAGGCTTCTGAACAATTGCATTTATGTCATCAGGTGCACAATTATATCTAACTATATATCTTTACCTCTATCTTCTTGAGCCTTATTATTATATTAAGAGAGTTTGGGCCACTCAAAAAGTCAATTGGGAAGGATAAATTTTAGAAAGAAAGCCGGGTGGGGGGCGCCTGGGTAGCTTAGTCGGTTAAGCGTCCGAATTTCGCTTAGGTCATGATCTCACGGTTCGTGGGTTCGAGCCCCGTGTCGGGCTCTGTGCCGACTGCCAGCTCAGAGCCTGGAGCCTGTTTCAGAGTCTGTATCTCCCTCTTTCTCTGACCCTCCCCTGCTCATGCTGTCTCTCTCTCTCTCTCTCTCCTAGAAATAAATAAAAATATTAAAAAAAAAGAAAAAAGAAAGGAAGCCAGGGAAGCTACTTATGAGGCTCGAAGTAGCTGGAACTGTAAGAAAGAAGTTTGGGTATACGTTAACTTCCTGGTTCCTAAACTGGGTGCTATGACACCCCCAGGGTTCCTCAGCAGACTCATTGGGATGCTCTGAAATATTTTAATTAAAATTGTTTTTAATTGTACAATTAAAATTGTAAAAAAAAATGTTTATTTTTGAGAGACAGAGCATGAGGAGGGGAGGGGCAGAGAGAGAGGGAGACACAGAATCCGAAGCAGGCTCCAGGCTCTGAGCTATCAGCAGAGAGCCCAGTGTGGGGACCCAGAGCTCAAACCCACGAACTGCGAGATCATGACCCGAGATGAAGTCAGGCACTTAACAAACTGAGCCCCCCAGGCGCCCCGGTAGCATTTTGATTTTTGAGAGGAACAGAGCAACATCTGTCAGAAACCAAGCAAGCCATTTGACTTTTGAGCCTAAATATTAGGTTGTTCTGCTTGCCTTTGGGTGACATATTTTTGCAAATCTGGGTTTTCAGAAGTTGATGGTATAAAAAGCAGGTCTGTAGAGGGGCACCTGGGTGCCTCAGTCGGTTGAGCATCAGACTTCTTCTCAGGTCATGATCTCCTCAGTCTGTGGGTTTGAGCCCCGGTCCGTCTCTGTGCTGACAGCTCAGAGCCTGGAGACTGCTTTGAACTCTGTGTCTCCCTCTTTCTCTGCCCTTCCTCACTCAAGTTCTATCTCTGTCTCTCAAAATAAATAAACATTAAAAAAAAAATTTTTTTTTAAAAAGCAGGTCTGTATAGAACTCAGTGTAGAATAGTTAATAAAGATGGCAGTGTCTCGGGGCGCCTGGTGGCTTAGTCGGTTGGTCGTCCGACTTTTGCTTAGGTCATGATCTCACGGTTCGTGGGTTCGAGCCCCGCGTCGGGCTCTGTGCTGACTGCCAGCTCAGAGCCTGAGCCTGTTTCAGAGTCTGTCACTCCCTCTCTCTCTGACCCTCCCCTGCTCATGCTGTCTCTCTCTCTCTCTCCTAGAAATAAATAAAAATATTTAAAAAAAAAAGATGGCAGTGTCTAATCTGATGTCAATGTTTGAGGAGCTCTGCTGTGTGTAAGAGGCATAAAAATCTCCTCTATAAGTAATTATGGTTATTTAATAATTAAAGGAAAAAGTTTTTTTCCTTCAATGTCTGTGAATTGCTTTTGTCATATGGCTACTAAACTGTTAGAACCTAAGTACTTATTTGTTTTTTGTTGATATAACAACTCCATGAAAGGAGCTCTTAGGCGTGATGCAAAATAAAAATACTGAGACATTAAGAGTGCCCTGAACAGGGGTGCGTCGGTCACTCAGTCAGTTAAGCGTCTGAGTTTGGCTCAGGTCATGATCTTGTGGTTTGTGGGTTCTAGCCCCTCATGGGGTTCTGTGCTGGCAGCTCAGAGCCTGGAGCCTTTTTCAGATTCTGTGTCTCCCTCTCTCTGCTCCTCCCCCACTCATGTTCTGTCTCTCTCTGTTTCAAAAATAAATAAACTATATATATTAAAAAAAAGAGTGCCTTGAACTTAGAAAATTTGGGACCTTCTGGGCTAACATGGCAAGTGGCTCCTTGGTTTTCCTTGAGGAGTGGCAGATATGGCTCCTGCCTCATGCCTATGCTTTCATTGTTCTCTCCATCTGAAAAGTGTGCCTCCCTCAGATGTCTGCTTGACTGAAGTCATCCTTTGCAGTAAGTCCTTACACACGTGGGATCTATGCTCACCGCCACCTTTCATACTGTACCCCATTTGCCCTTCCCAGTGCTCAGCTACCCCTTCTTTTTCTATTATGCTTATCACTTTTATTTATTTATTTATTTTGCTCCACACCCAGTGTAGAGCCCTATGTGGAGCTTGAACTCATAACCCTGAGTCAAAGACCTGAGCTGAGATCAAGAGTCTGACACCTAACCAACTGAGCCACCAAGTGCCCCTATGCTTATCACTTTTAAAGGCATAACTTAATTGTTATTCTATGTTTATTATTTGTTCCTCTCCCTAAACTGTAAGTGTCACGTGGGCATAGTTCTTTGTTATTCTATTTACTGACTAATACATTTAAAAAGTGTTTAGGGGGGTGACTGACTAGCTTAGTCAGTATAGCCTGTGACTCTTGATCTCAGGGTGGTGGGTTTGAGCCCCACGTTGGGTGTAGAGATTACCTAAAAATAAAATCTTAAAAAAAAAAAAGCATTTAGAACAATGCCTGACACATAGAGTTCTTTGTAAATATTTGTTGAATGAGTGAAAAAAATTGTCAGTGACACCTTGAGGCTGGTAAAAATGTGTTTCCATAGATGTTTGTTATACAAAAAGTATACAGAACTTTTAAAGATAAAAATACCTCAGGAACGCTCTCTGCTCAGAGGTTATTCTGTGATTCCTATTCTTCTAGTGTATATTGAAAAAATAGCTGAGTCACTATTGTTCAAATAAGTCCTTGGATGTTTTTGCTTTATAGAATGAGGGGGTGAAGGGATCAAAGATTCTACTCTTGATTTTTCTTTTTCCTTTTTTTTTTTTGAGACTTTTAAAAGTTTATTTTATTTATTTACTTTGAGAGAGAGAGCATGCAAGCAGGGGAAGGATAGAGAGAGAGAGAGGGAGAGAGAGAATCCCATGCAGGCTCCACACTGTCAGTGCAGAGCTTGACATGGGGCTTGAACTCACAAACTGTGAGATCATGACCTGAGCCGAAATCAAGAGTTGGACAATTAACCAACTGAGCCACCCAGGCGCGCCAAGACTTTTTTTTTTTTTAAAGTAATCTCTACACCTAAAGTGGGGCTCAAACTCACAATCCTGAGATGAAGAGTCACATGCTCTACTGGCTGAGCCAGCCAGGTGCTCCCCCCCCACCCTTGGATGAGACTTTCTAACAACATTTTCCAACAAGAGGGTACACCCATCTGAGGATGGAATCTACCAAAAGTTAGGGAGAGAGCAACAGAAGACTTCCCAGCTGAAATAAAAGGACTGTTCAGAGAAGTAGGAAGAAAATCAGGAGAGAGAGAGAGAACTGCCTAATTTTGGGTTTCTAGACCCCATTCTAATGTGTATGGGGAGAGGATTTCCCCTCCACCACCATGTGATTCTCAGGACATCAGCTGGGGGTCCTCCAGATTCAACTCAATTCTGACACTGTTCTCACTGGTTAAGCGTTCAGTCCTATAAGACTGCTCCCCACCTCTCAATTTAGACAGCTGTCGAAAGCCCAGGTTGTCACCTATACCTCTGACCAACCAGCTATAAATCAGAGGTTCCTATGACCCCCTCCTTGGGTTAGATTAATTTGTTAGAGAGGCTCAGAGAAACATTTTACCTATTAAATCACTGATTTGTTATAAAAGGATAGAACTCAGGAATGGCTAGATGAAAGAGTTCATAAGGCAAGGTGTGCATCTCTCTCTGAGTGTGCCATTTTCCTGAATCTCCACAAGTCACCAACCTGGAAGGTCTCCAAACCCAGTCCTCCACTCTTGATTTTTCTAGTTCTTCATTTTTAAAAAAGTTTATTTATTTATTCTGAGAGAGACAGAGAGAGTGTGAGTGGGGGAGGGGCAGAGAGAGAGAGAATCCCAAGCAGGCTCCATAGTGCCAGCACAGAGCCCCAACGTGGAGCTTGAACTTATGAAACTGAGAGATAATGACCTGAGCTGAAACCAAGAGTCACACACTCAACAGACCAGGCCACCCAGGTGCCCCTCTAGTTCTTCTTTCTTTAAGATTAGCCTAAATAGTCTTCCAGTAGAGGCGATCCTTAGTTTTGTGAAATAATGAAAAGGTATCTCTGGGGGTTCATTTATAATTTCAGACCTTTCTGAAAGGAAGGAAACCTCACAGAGATAAGCGCCATGCATTCTATAGTGAGGGGTGGAATCGTCACACATAAATGAGGGAAGGAGATTTCGAAGCTTGGTTGATTCCAAATGAAAAGGATTCCATGTTGACTTAGTGTATTAATATCCTGTGCTTTGTAACTAGTAACCACAAACTTAATGACTTGAAACAATCCACATTTATTATCTCATAATTAGTGTGAGTTAGGAATCTGGGCAAGGTTCACTGGGCCGTCTACCTCAGCCCTCAGGAGGTTGCAGCTGAGGTGTTAGATGAGCTTCATTGTCAGCTGGGGGCCCGACAGGAAAAGGCTGTTTCCCAACTGAATCAGGTTGTTGGGAGAATTTATTTCCCTTCGACTGAATGATGGGGGATGATGCTTCTTAGTGTCTGTTGTCCAGAGGCCATCTTGGGTTCTGGAGATCACACTGGTCTTAGATGAGTGGGGAATACGCTAAGTTGGTGATGGATACTAAGGAGGGCACTTGTGATGAGCACTGGGTGTTATATAAGTGGTGAATCACTAAATTCTAGTCCTGAAGCCAATACTATACTGTATGTTAACTAACTAGAATTTAAATAAAAATTTGGAAGGAAAAAAAAGGAGTTTGGACAAAGTTATGATTCCATTTAGTATGTGGGGAGATATTCAATGATAATCAATAAATAATGATGTTTAATTTGATCATAAAATTTCACTTAAGTACAATGTGCATTCTTTAAAAGATTGGTAACCAACATCTGTAAAACAATAAGGATAGAGATTGCCATTCTGGCATTAAAGAAAGGAGGTCCAAATTGCTTTCTTGCATTAATCTCTACAAAATAGTTCCTTTTTCTTGATAACTACTAATTATAAAGTAGAATTATAAAAATAAAAGAAAAATACAAAACAGTGACTTGAAATTAATCTATCATTTTTACAGTGAACATATATTTTTTCTGTAATAAGAATTAAATGTTATTAATAAAGAAATTAACCTATCAAAAGACATGTGCAGGTGATTTAGAGAGAAGTAGGAAAAAAGTCATTTTACGAGGTATTTCAAAGTAAAATTTCACTGGGGAAGAATACTAGAATGTTTTTCTCAAGACTCAGGAGAATCATAAATCCATGGAAACTCAGGAGTCTCATTTTGCTCTGGTGAAGAAGGACCGTATGAAGCTTACCTCAGGGTATAAATTTGCATTTATAAAAAGCTATCAAATTTTTACTAAAACCCTGTTTTTAATTATCTCACCATTTCATGGATTTCATTGTACTGTGAGCAAACTCTATACCCATGAAGTGCCTACACTAGGTAGTTAGCCAGCAATACAGTCAGGATTTAACTGTTTGAATAAGTAGATAAGTATTTTGAAAATATTTGTTCAGCATTGTCGATGTCTTGGATGCCATACAGAAAATACATGGTTTTTCTCCATGGCCTCCTAATTCAGGTGCCATAGTACTCACCCTGTTTTTGGTTGTCAAAATACAGTATTGCATATTTTATTCTCTTAAGGTTTTGTACATTTGACGTAAACTTTATAGGTAAGGACAAGTCCTTAATGACTTTTTGAGGCAGAGATTTCCTCCACCCAGGGTGGGGAAGCTACATGAGAGAGGTCAACAGATGCCTGTGAGAGGGAAATGAGGTCCAATGAGAAGCAGGCAGATGGCTGCTCCAGATGTGTGGAACCACTCTGAGCAGGTACAGTATCCAGAACAGCTGTAAGACCTATAACAGTGGTTCTCAAGCTTAAGCCTCTGTCAGAATCCCCTGGAAAGGCTTGTTAAAACAAAGATGGTGGCTCCCACCCACACTTCCTAATTCAGCAGATCTAGCTGTGGGGTCTGAGATTGCCATTTCTAACACATTATCCTATGATGCTGATGCAGCTGTTCCAAGGACCACATTTTGAGAAACACTGAACAAACTACCACCTGGCTTGATTAGGAGCTTGCAGAGAGAAGAGGAGGTAAAAAAAAAAAATCCCCAGAAGGAACACCTAAAATAAGAGTGAGCATCTTGAGGGGCGCCTGGGTGGCTCAGTTGGTTAATCATCTGACTTCAGCTCAGGTCATGATCTCACGGTTAGCAAGTTCGAGCCCCAGATTGGGGTTGCTGCTATCAGCACAGAATCCACTTCAGATCCTCTATCCCCCTCTCTTGCTGTCCTTCCCCCCCCAATAAAAATAAATATTTTTAAAAAAAGTGAGCATCATGAGACTTGATTAGCAAGAGACAAACAGCTTGTTAATGTGTGCCATGCCCATCTTTTACAAATAGAGTAACTCAAAGTGGTGGCTTAGAACTTCAGCTTATATAGCATTGTCAACAAAGAACAGTACATTTAATGGAGAAATGATATAATGAGAAATGACAGGACAAAGGAAAATGATTTTAGGCTTCCAAGAGTGGCAAACCATAGGAAGATGAATCTATGGGAGGAAACTAATGGCGTGAGGTTTGTTTGCAGATTCTTCTGGTTCTGTTTCTAGGCTGAAAGTACTCTGTCTCCAATAACAGAATTTATATCCTGCCTTTACCCAGAAAGTAAGGAAGATAGAGAGAACTTTTTCCTGGATTTGCTGTTTCTTAAATTCTTCAGCTCAAAATCATTTTTGTGTCAAAGAGGCATACGGGGATGACACATTCTGCTTCCCTTCAGCCACATAGATGTTCTGCCTGGAGCAAGTGGGTGGAATGAATGGGAGAGACAAAAATGAAGGGATGGTTAGAATTTGTTGGTAGTTGCAGCCCTCAGTGTTCATCTCAGCGACAATGGCAGCATCTAGTGGTGGTGGCATTTCACCTCCTGCCAAACTGTTTAGTGCTTTTATCTTCTCCAAGTCTTTGCAACGTCAACTTCATGTTATGTTCTAGAACTAACCATTATTTATTTATTTTTTTTATTTTTTTAAAAATATTTTTATTTCTTTCTAGGAGAGAGAGAGAGAGAGACAGTGTGAGCAGGGGAGGGTCAGAGAGAGAGGGAGACACAGATTCTGAAATAGGCTCCAGGCTCTGAGCTGGCAGTTAGCACAGAGCACAATGCGGGGCTCGAACCCATGAACCGCGAGATCATGACCTAAGCGGAAGTCGGACGCTTAACCGACTAAGCCACCCAGGTACCCCATAGTGTTCTCCCATATTTAAAGGAGAAATATACAATATGCATCCCACCCCCACAAGTGAACTCCTTCTTCCCATCCCTGTTTTGGTTTTTCCTTTAGCATGATTTACCATGCCGGAAAACTTATTTGTTTTATCCAGCTCTCCCATTGGAAGTTGAGCTTTTTGAAGGGAGAGAATTTGTCTCTTGTTCACTGTTGTATCCTGATGCCCAGAACAATACCTGTATCACATAGTAGTGCTTGATAGGTATTTATTTATTTATTAAATTTAAAGATTTAAAAATTGGTTTATTATAAAAGCAGTTCAAGAATACCCAGTTAAGGGGCACCTGGGTGACTCAGTTGGTTAAGCATCTGACTTTTGATTTTGGCTCAGGTCATGGTTCCTCGGTTTGTGACTTTGAGCCCTGCATCAGGCTCTGCACTGACAGTGTGGAACCTGCTTGTGATTCTCTCTCTCTCTCTCTCTGCCCCTCCTTGCCTCTCTCTCTCAAAATAAATAAATAAATGTAAAAAAAGAATACCGCGGTAACATCATATTCCAGTGCTTACCCAATAGAAACAAGAAGTAGTTAAGCCCTTTTTTCATTAGGAACAAGGTTACAGAATAAGAAAGACCACATCAAGGCTGTGATTCAAATTCAGAAAGAGGAAGGACTCTTAGGCGTCCTTGAGGTAGGCACAGAGGGCATGACAAGGTCAAAGCACCGTTGCCATCAGGTACTACAGTGCTGCCACAACACTGAGGCAAACTGAGGTCCAGGGGACATGAAGAACTCTATATTCCTGTTTCATGGGTGTACTTAAATGACTGAAACTTTAGGGACAACTGCCTTTAATGACAACAAGATGCAAGATAAGTCTTTACAGAAGAAAAAGAAGCTTTGATAGATACTTATTGAATGAATGAACACTATAGGCTTAATGATACTCTTTAGTAAGTTTGCTCTTTGCCTAAAAGAGCTACTATGTATTTGTCACATGTGATTATTGACCCTGGCCAACACAGACAGCTATTATTATAAAGTTTTTAAAAGGAGTTTTTAGTTACTTGAAAAATCTCTCTATTCACATATTGGCATTACTGCTATCTTTTATATAGAAAATTATCAGCCAAGAATATTCCTTATTAACTGGGATTTGGTAAGATGCAGGGATGAAACAGCTTTGTTTCTTACGTCCATTTTTTGTTTGTTTCTGCCATCAAACATGAGCTAAGTCTTTCCCATCTTAACACTGTCTTGGAGAGATCCCACCGACAGTTGGGCATAAAATTCCACTCCAGCCTAATTCAATCAGGCTACACTCTTGGCTTCTTATCCGTTGGAGAACTTTTCTTCACCAGGCTTGGCTAGAGACTCACAAGACCTGTGTTGATGGAGGGCTGAATTCCTTGTTTCCTCCATGTTACCTCTTTCCATCCCTCTCCTGGGGACTTGTCTTTCCTCCAGTGTGTTGAGTTTGAGAGTAAGAATAGAGGAAGAACAAATGTGTCCTATGTAAGAAGAGTACTGTGTTTCTTTGTTGGCTAGTTGTGTCCACCATGTGGCAGACATCAAATGGCAGACATCTTGCTCAATGGGCATACAGAAGGGGCCTGGAAAACTATGCAGCTTAAGCCTGGATAGCTTCCATGGTGTCCACTTGGCCCAGAGGAGGCATAACTAAAGGTGGGGGGCAGCCCATTCCATTGCTGCCCCTCTCTCCAGTCAGCCATCTTTTTGAAATTAATTCCTTCATATTCTCTACTCAAAGAGGCACAGAGGCAGATTAACAAGTCCATTCATAGGTAGAGTCTACCTGGGAAATGGATGTCAGTTGCCCCTTTTTGCAGCCACTGCTAATTTCTTGAATCACTACTGCTGGGATTTGAGGTAGGAGAATAGTCCTGTCCCTGGGCAGAATGGAGAAGCCACAGGACTTTGACCTTATGCCAGTATTTCCTAATGGGAATGCTACTGAGAGTCTGGGCAGGAAATTCTTTGCTGTGCAGAGGTTTCCCTTATATTGCAGGATATTTAGCATCCTTGGATCTTGCCAGTTCAATGCCAGTAGCACTCCCAGAAATGTCTCCTCACATTTCCAACTCGAACTCAGTTTTAGAACCTTTGCTAGTCCAACAACTCGGTTAACACATGGGAATTCTAGAATTTTGAATCTATTACTTATACAGGCTGGTGGGAGTACAGGGCGATCGTTGTACAACTGTTAAGTTCTGCAGACATGTGCCTGTCAGCTCTCTTTAGAATGTGGGGATTCTTAGTACCTATTATCCTCAGCTTTAGGCTTTAGTTGAAATTCTGAGACAACAGAGACATCTTTCAACATTCTATTACAGGCTGATAGCAATCTGTCTCCAAATGACGGCATAAGTTGTATTATGCTGGGTTCCTTTGACATAACCAGTCTCTTCCTGGTGTATAGGTTCCTGGGCGCAGTCAGACCCAATTGGGAAAACTGCCCATTTCCTACCTCCTTCCTTCAAGCTCTTCTGGAGGACCCCCATTTGTTAGAACAATATACCTCTTATTCATTCATAAATACAAATCCTATCAGAATCAAAAGAACGAAGTTTTATGATGTCTGTAATTGCACAGGCTCTTAAAAGTGAAGTTAATGCTTTGTATTTATATTTGGTTGAACCCATTTTGGGTAATTCAATTTAATTATGTTGATAGATGCCATATTAATTTGAAGATAAGCATAAAACTGTGGTATGTTTTAGTAATTGAGACATTTTGTTATTTATGAGAGGGAGAAACTCAGATTTTATTCCTGTTTACTGTGAGTGCATCTTATCTGAAGAACAGGCAAGATAGAAAGGGAGCTAATCTCTTAGGTTTGTATTATGTTCTGTAGGGTTTTTTTTTTTTAAGTTTATTTATTTTGAGAGAGAGCACACGCACAAGTGGAGAGGGATAGAGAAAGGGGATCCCAAGCAGGCTCCTTGCTGTCAGGGCAGAGCCTGACGTGGTGCTCAAGCCCATGTGAGATCTTTGGCTTCACATGAGATCTGTGAGATCTTGACCCGAGCCGAAATCCACAGTTGAACGCTTACCCGACTGAGGCAGCCAGGTGCCCCTGTACTATAGTTCTAGAGTGTTTTCACACGAATGATCTCATTTGCTCTTCATACCACCCTAAAACCCACTTCACAGAAGGATTTTTGTGCTAATTATGGGCCACAACTAAAAAATGGACGGTTTCCATTCATGTATAAAACACCTAATCTCTTGATGGTATCTTCAGTTTTAGAAAGCCATTTTGCTAATACTTAGGAAGTTGTCTCTAATTGATTCTCTAGTCTAAATATTTAAACTTATTAAGTAATAGAGAAATACCTAGTTATAATAGTGGCATTATATAACTACACATAATAGTTACATTGTGGGTTTTGATGAATAATTCCACATATCCTACAATTATGCTTTATTTTTTAAGTTTATTTATTTATTTTGAGAGACAGAGAGAGTGCAAGCAGGCGAGGGGCAAAGAGAGAGGAAGAGAGGGGATCCCAAGCAGACTTTGTGCTGTCAGCAAAGAGTCTGACGTGGGGCTCAAGTTCACGAACTGTGACATCATGACCTGAGCTGAAACCCAGAGTTGGATGCTTAACTGAGCCTCCAAGGCACCTTCTACGATATATGCTTTAAATGAAATATGTTTCCTGAATATCTCCAATGCATAGACCCAGTAAGGAAGACATCGGTTTTCTTACAAAGAGCAGTGAAGGAAGGAGGATTTGGGTTCTGGGAAAGGAGTGCAGTTCTGGGGTCTCAGCATCAAGTTTTTGGGCTTGGAGACCTTGTGGGGAGGTCATCATGGTGGATGAAATTGGTTAATAAAAATGTAAACAATCCTCAGATCTCTTATCCGTCAGTAACCGACAAACAGGGAGGTCCACCTCCTTATTCTAGTACGTGCCAATCTGTGGAATTCCTTTGGTGTGGATTTTCCGAGGAAACAAGCTCTTTCACAAAGTGAATTTAACCTCTGTGTCTACCCATGTGGATCTGGAGGAGGTGCCACACAGAGGAGTAGCCCTTTCCATTTGAGTGCTGCTTAATATATCTGTTGATACCGTTTTAGCTTTCTTCTTCCACAAAAGATGATGAGACTCTTGAGGCTGGGTCCTCTATTCCCCTCATCCTGGAAGAAGCTTTGATGTCTTATTGATCAGTTTGTGGTGAGTCCCTTCTATTTGCCCTCAGTAATAATTTCTGCTGATCATTCTTGTCGAATCCCCCAAGAAATAGTCTATAAACTCTGCAAATTCTGCCTCATCCTCAATCTTGCCTACATCTTTCGAAATCCTAGAAAACACAGGGGAAAAGAGGTCAAGGAAATTGGGCTAGTCCCAGCCAGACATTTAGGTTTAGAACAACTTAAGAGAAACAAAGGTGTTACATTTACTCATACACCCCTTAGTGTACATCTGTCTTTTGGATGTGTCATGAGATAATTAATGTGTAAATACCAATTGAAGTGCTTGTCACAGACCAATCAGCTACTAATGATTGGTTTTTATCTGTATGTCTTTAATTAATAAACTTTGGCTAGCAAAGATGATTTAGAAAAATATTAGGTAACTCGGTTTTAGCAGTTATGATGATATAATGAGTTAGGCTGGCCTAATGTCCTTGTTCATTTGATGGCCCAGCTAGTATAGCCAAAATTGGAGTGTGAGATGGCTCTGAACCAAAGACAATACCTCAAATGACTCCTGTGGTCAAACTATGTGGATGGGAGAGCCTTTTATAGCTATTACCCTACCTTAGATGAAGTTTTCCTAATAGAGGCCACTGGCAAGGATACATCTCCCTGCAACTACCTAGCAACTAGCAAATATTTGCAGCTTCTAAGAGATTTGTCTCTGTTTCACTGCTGCTGTGATTGCTACTGCTTTCCTGGACCCATCAGTGACCAACACAGTGCTTCACTCTCTTATGTCCAAGAAATAGCGTGTGATAGCCTTCCAACCTGGCTTAATACAATGTGTGCCCTATTGTGCATGTGGGGGCCATTTCCAGGGAGAGGGTTATAGAGCAGCAAAGACTGAGTCATGGAGTAAAAATAAGCTAATATTTCTTTAGTGCTTGTGGGTTACAGATTACTTCTCATATACTGCCTCATTTTTCATCTTTACATTAACCCCGTGAAGTAGACCCAGCAAGGATTTTCATTTCTCCTTTATCCATCAAGTTGGAATATATTGTTTGAGGGTATTATTTTTTTCCTTCCAAAGGAAATGCATATGTCCAGCTCGTAAGCAAATTGACAGGGTGGCTAGTTCTAAGTGAAATGGCTCAGTTTCACTCTTTCATACTTTTTTAAAAGTTAGTTTATTTATTTTAAGAGAGGCAGAGACCACATGAGCAGGGGAGGGGTGGAGAGAGAGAATCGCAAGCAGGCTCCTCACTGACAGCACAGAACCCGAGGTGGGGCTTGATCTCACAAACCGTGAGATCATGACCTGTGCCGAAATCAAGAGTTGGATGCCTAATTGACTGAGCCCTCCAGGTGCCCCTTGGTTTCACCCTATTAAACACCCAACTCTTTAGGCACGTCTTTGGGAGGTACAGTTGCGTGTGGTTGGGATGTTGTAAGGGATGGGTGCTTTATGTGTTGATGCTTTATGCTTTGAACCAGTTTGGTCCCACAAGCTGTTCTACTGCTCCCTTAGAATGATCACACTTCTTCACAAATGTCACATTACACACAGAATTGTTTAGCAACCGCAACTGTGAAATTATTGTAATCTTAAAACAGGCGTGGTGATTTCTTTTTATTTAATTTTAAAAATGTTTTTATTTATTTTTGAGAAAGGAAAAGAGACAGAGTGTGAGTTGGTGAGGGGCAGAAAGAGAGGGAGACCCAGAATCCGAAGCAGGCTCTAGGCACTGAGCTCTCAGCACAGAACATTACGTGGGGCTTGAACCTATAAACCATGAGATCATGACCCTCATGAGCCACAGTTGGACGCTCAATCAACCTAGCCACCCAGGTGCCCCTGAGTGTGGTGATTTTGATCGACAACTCTGGTGAGGGGTCTTGTGAAAAATTATTGCAAGATCACATGTTTACTACTTAAAAAAAAATTCTCTTAAGTCCCTGGCAAGAAGAATGGGCACCTGGTAAGTATTTGGGGAATGAATTGTGGAAGGCATCATTGTGGATTGATTGATATTCCACTTTTGAAATTGATAATACTATATCCTGTGTATTGACCAAACTAGACCATTAACCAATTCCTGGAAGTTACTTCACCTTCCTGCCCCTGTAACTTTGGTCACTCCATTTCCTCCACCTTGACTGCCCTTTTCATCTCTATCAAAATTCTATGCCCCCGTTGGCCTGGACCAAATGCCATTGTTTCCCTGAAATCTTCTTCCATCACCACTGATGGAAATAACTGTATCTCAAAAGGTTCTTCTAGCACACTGCTTATGTGTCTTTAGTTCCTTCCTATATTTTTCTTATGTTACAGGAAAACATTACAGTATATTACAGTAAAACCAAGGAGAAGAGGCTGAAAAGCAATCAAAAGTGTTCATCTGGGGTCGTAAGGTTTGGGCTGAAATTCAGTGTGCTCTGGGTAACAAGCAGGGAGTACAAGCTCATAAAGGCAAAAACCACAAGGTTTCATAACATGTCTAGAAGGAATTAGGATTGGTTTAACAGAGTTCAACAGACCAATACACAGTTGGTTATTTAGCTGGCATGTTACATTATCTCTATTCAGTCCAAAGTTGCAGAAGGTGGTCCAGGTGTAACTGACAAAAATCGATTGACAAAAGGATTTTGAAAGATCCTCTGAGCAATGGTTACTTCTCTTTGGAATCATCTTTCGCAGCATATACACATCATCTTTCTTCTTAGGATTTAAGTTCTCTGAGAACAGAGAACAGTTTTCATCTTTGTACCTCACCGCCTCCCCCTGCCAACCCCCCCCCCCCCACCTTAAGCATACTATCAACTAGGTTAGTTTCTCACCCTTTTTTGTGGAATGATTAATACCTACCGGGAACAACTTTTCTTTCCGTTGTAACACTGTTGCACATGAATTTAGCCTCAGTCCTTCCATCCTGACCCGGAGTTTACCTTCTAGGCCTGCACTTGGAGGGCTACATAACTATCCTCAGGTGCAAGGAAAAACACAAATAAGAAGACAAGGGTTAATGTTCCCCAATAATGGGTATTTATGACACAGTTTGCACATTTTGTCCTTGAGATAATAACTATTCCCTTGAAACTCCCCAAAACTCTAAATCCTTGCCTTCAAAATAACAAATATTTTCCTACACACCAGGATAAGGGCTGGTCTCTTTATCACTTTGTAGCCTTTTTTTAATAATTTTTTTAAACGTTTTATTTATTTCTAGGAGAGAGAGACAGGGTGAGCAGGGGAGGGTCAGAGAGAGAGGGAGTCACAGACTGAAACAGACTCCAGGCTCTGAGCTGGCAGTCAGCACAGAGCCCGATGCGGGGCTTGAACCCACAAACCGCGAGATCATGACCTAAGCGAAAGTCGGACGCTTAACCGACTAAGCCACCCAGGCGCCCCACTTTGTAGCCTTTTTACCATAACCACTCAATTCTGCTTTTGTACTGCCTGCTTGCTCATTACAAAAAGCCCGAAGTCCTTGGACTCCGAGCCACACATTGGCAGTGCTGTGCTACCTCTGTGCAGGCCATGACGGTAATAGATGCCCTTAATTCGGCTTCAGTGGTCTCGGCTGGTCTCAGTGTCTCTCGGCAGAACAATACCATCTATAGTTAGTCCCCATCCTTCACAAAACTTTTCAAAAAAGATGCTGACAAATAGGAAAAGCGTGCACATTTGATTTCCACTGAAATTCTAAAGCCACTGATAGACAAATATAAATAAACAGTAAAATGGACAAGACCCCGGGAGAACTACGTTTTTTAAAAAAAATGTTTATTTATGTTTGAGAGACAGAGCATGAGTGGGGCGGGGGGTGGGGGGGGGCAGAGAGAGAGGGAGACACAGAATCGGAAGCAGGCTCCAGGCTCTGAATTATCAGCAACAGAGCCCCAGGCTGCCCTTGAACCCATGAACTGTGAGAGCATGACCTGAGCTGAAGTTGGCCCTTTGACTGAGCCACCCAGGTGGCCCAGGGGGAGCTAAATTTTAAAAAGATACGGAGGGGACAACTTGTCTTGATTATTTGGACATGAACAGAATCACTGTAAGAAACGCTGATATGTAATCTAAAAATCTAGGGAGATAATACAGTCTTTTTGTATGAAGAAGAGCAAAATGGGAAAAAGTTTCTAGCCATCTAAACTGATGGCTCAGTCAGTTTAAGCATCCGACTTTGGCTCAGGTCATGATCTCACTGTTCCTGGGTTCCAGCCCTGCGTCGGGCTCTGTGCTGACAGCTCAGAGCCTGGAGCCTGCTTTGGATTCTGTGTCTCCCTCTCTCTCTGCCCCTTCTCTGCTTTTACTCTCTCTGTCTCTCAAAAATGAATAAACATAAAAAATAAAAATAAATTTAAAAAAGTTTCTAGTTTGGATTTCAGCATGTGGCTCTCGAAGAGTCGCTAAATTACTCCTTTAACTCGTCAACACAGCAGCAACAAAGCAACCTTGAATATCCTTCCTTTCTTCCTCCTTTCCCTCCCTTCTCCTTCCTTCCAGAATATTATTTCTAGTTCCAGTAATGGAAGGAACTATATAAAAGGAACAGCCAGGAGGCTCGGCCCGGGGTGGGGGTGGGGCTGGAGCCTCTAAGAAGCCAGAGGCAAGGCGTGTCCTGTGGCAGCTATTTCTCTTTTACTGTCATTCCAGGCAGTTGCCAATTTGGGCTCATTATTTACAGATGACTCTGCAGTGTGACAGGCTATTCCCGAGCAAAGCCTCAGGCGGAGGGTGGGATGGGATAGACTTGACCCTGCAAAATTCCCCCAGCCTGGAACTGCCTGCAGCCAGGAGCGATGCTGCACCCCGTCCTTGTTTTTCCCATTTCCCCAGGGGGTTTGCAAAAACTCCGATTCATCTAAAAAGGTGTTATGGTGAATTCCCTGGCGGAAGCTTCCTTCCCCGCGAGAGACGAGTATTAGATCTTGCAGAAATCTAGGTTACCGACTTGGAACCCCACTATCAGGGCTGAATGAATGGGCCAGAGTAAAGAGGCAGCACATAAAGGGGGTCCCTTCTGATTGCATCTGTCATGCTGGGGGACATTAGGATGCCGGCAGACACGGCCCTCAGGTTTGGGTTGCCAGGTAACCAGAATATCCACAGATTTCCATTTTTACCTTCTATCTGATTCAGGAGAGCCGTTTTTCACACCGAAGGTTGAAAGAACACCCCGCCCCCTCGCCCTCCTCCTTACGGTGAAACCCAATCACTTTCACTTGTTGGTGGCTAAAGTGTTGTTATTCAACAGGTGAGCTGTTAGGAAGCCGCGGGGAAACCTCCTCCTGCAAACCCGAGAGGGTGGAAAGGTAAGAGGAGGCGTATTCCTGCTTGGTATTCAGGCAGCCGGTGGAACCCTCTAACCTCCCCCCGCCGCGTCCGCTTGGGGGTCTTCTCCCTCCCAGAGCGGATTAATTCTGCTGGGTTCAACAATTCAGTCTCTTCTGCCCCCTTGCTGTGAATTTCCTCATCCCGCGAAAACACCCAGGATTTACCAGGGAGAGTCTCCCTGATGGCTCGATTTTATTTTCTTTAAGAGCTTAGTCTTAACCTATCCTTTTCCAAAAGAGAGCTCAGCCTTTTCTATGGCCAATTTATGGGTAATTTTTGGCAATACAGTAAAACCGAACAGGGCAGAGTCCCCACCTCTCTCTCTCCTAGAGAAGGAATATGGGGATTTAGAGCTTAAAATCTTAGGTTAAGCAGTTTTCTTCTATTTGATGGAAAAGGAGCCACACTGAGTGGCTTTTGAAATCTTACTGAGCAAAGGCGACATAAGCCTGCAGCCCGAGGTGTGGGTAGAAATGAGCTCTCTGGACGTGTTTATGCCTCTGGGCTGTAGATGCCTGGATATGTGTACATGGGGTCTTCACTGTGTGTATAGAGTATAATCATTAATCTATGAAGACACCTGAGAGGAAGCTTGCTATAATGCTCTGCCCTTTCAAATAGCAATCAGAATTAAGCCAGGATGTTTAAAGCAAGGCTAACATTTTTCCTATAAGGCAAACAACAGACTAGGAAACCTCACAAAGAGAACTCCCTCCAGTTTGTTTAGTATGAGTGGAGCAGGAAAGACGGATCTACAGTCAGCCTGGGGAGATCCATCCTTTAACATCTCAGCCATTTTTCAAAGCTCTGCTGACATGAAGGCTAGAGCAAAATGAGCCTTGGTCTGACTGATAGCTGTCCTCATCGCTTTGGATGATTAACCCCTTGATGGATCACTGAGATCATTCCTATCAAGAACTCTGGACGTTGGGAAGATTCAGGTGAAGTGAGCAGGGTACTTGAAGTTGCTAATGACCCCATGCAAATGTCCTCTTGGTTGAATTAGCAAAACCTGCTAGCAGACAGCGAGTGATACCAAAGGCTGGGTGTTTTGTGATGTCCTTAGCTCTTAGTTTTCCAGTGGTAGAGATGCTTCTTGGGTTCGTTATAAATTTATCATGGGAAACAGTGCAGTTTCGTGGCTCTGAGATGGGACAAACTGAGTGTGTTACAAAATATTATTTCTTCCTCAGCATTTCCTTTGAGATGAAACCTGGGTGAGGTGGGCATCAGGGTTAAAACAGATGGGAAAAAGATGTCACAAAAAAGTAAAAAAGTCTCCTGAAATGGTACTTGAGTGGTGGTGGCCTCACTACGTAGTCCTCTAGGTAAAGGAGGTGGTAAGCAATAACTGTGGATATTTCTTTTTTCTTTAATGTCATTTTAGACGTTTATTATTGAGAAAGAGGGAGAGTGCACGAGCCCAAGTGGTGGAAGGGCAGAGGGAGAGGGGGACACCATCTGACAACAGAGCCCGATGCAGGGCTTGAACCCACGAATTATGAGATCATGACCTGAGTGGAAGTCAGACGCTTAACCGACTGAGCCACCCAGGCGCCCCAGTTGTGGGTATCTGTGTGTGTGTGTACATGTGTATATATGTTTGTGGGCACAAATATGAATATGTAAGCATGCATACAAACCTCACCTTTTGCATAAATGGACACCACTACATTCTCCTCTGGTTCTCTTTCAGAGCTTGGATTCCCTCGAAATGAGGGAGCTGGGATCAACCCAGCTGGTCCTGTTTAGGAATGTCCGGCTGTTGTTGTTGTTTACCATGTACCAGGTCCTCAGTAAAGGTGTGATTAATTGAATTGTGGGAGAGGGGGGAGAAGAGCATCAGGAGGCCCAAAGGAGGAGCTTCTCTTCAGGTACGAAGTGGAGATTTGGGCTCACAGGGGGTTGGAATGCCAGAAGAAGCATCTGCGGATCCAGAGGCTGAAATGTTACTTCCCCACAGACTGACTCCACCTGCCCACTTCAATGTCAAGGACCCCAACAGGAAAGGCTTTTTTTTTTTTAATTTCAGTTTAATGGAGAGGTAGTCTTGTTTCCCCTCTTTTGTCAGCATGTCACAGTCTTCTCGATGGCCACGCTCTACTTTTCTCTACTGCTTGCCACTCTTTTTCCCCACCTAAGAGAAAAGGAAAGGGTGAATCGCTTTGATTCCAAGGTGAGCACGTTGTCTGTTCAGTTCAGAACTCCCGTCCCCCACGGTGGGGCCCCCATCAGCAGAGAAATGGTGTTTATCGAGAATTTAGCCACAATTCCTCAGCAGCTGAAAGTACAATTTCACGGCATGTAAATGTGGTGTGCGGGCTGTCAGAGTCACTTACCCTGGGGCTCCCAAGGATGCTTTCAAGGTTGTGTCTGTCTGCCAGTAATAGGATTTATGTCGTGGACTGTTTCTTGTCTTATTTGTGTGTATTACACTGTTGATGCTGCTAAGCTGCAAAAATGGCAAGGACTCTGTAGCGATTTGTGACATCATGTTCCCTCTTGAAGTAGTTTCTGGTGTTGATGTCCCGTGAAGCTTTTGCTGAGCAATAAAATCGTGTGGCCAGGAAGACACCTAGGGTATTTCTCTTTGGTTTACCTTTATGTCTGGTTTCCTCAATAGGCTCTTGGTTCAAAGTATGCCCAGGAGAGAGACTGAAGATGAAGAAAAGTGACAGTGGGAAGCAAGGTGTCCTTGTTCCCTAGTGACTTGGATGAATGTCAGAGAACTCCTACCTAGTGGAGAAGAGAGGACTGAAGCCCAAGCTTTCCGGGGCGCTTTTAACCATGCTCTGTCCTTCATGGGTTCAAGTCGCATGTTGGATGTAGAGCTTACTAAAAAAAACAAAAACAAAAACAAAAACATGTCCTACAAGTGCCTAGAAGTTGGGAGGGAAATAGTGTGGCAGATGAAACTCTCAAATCCTCTATACACACTTGCAGAGTGTGCACTTTGGGAACTGTGGGGTGTTTTTTTTGTTTTTTTTAAGTTTGTAATGTTTATTTTTTCAAAGCGAGATAGAGGAAGACATAGAGTTGGAAGCAGGCTCCACACTCTGAGCTGTTAGCACAGAGCCCAATGTGGGGTTTGAACCCATGAACTGCGAGATCATGACCTGAGCGGAAGTCAGAGGCTTAACCAATTAAGCCATCCAGGTGCCCTGGGAACTGGTTCTATATGAGCTGTTTCACAGATGGGAGTAGGTCATTATCCCTCAGGAATATTCAAGAAGGCATCGGGGAAGGGTCTGAGAACCTCTGTCCTGGGGACCCTAATGTGTCTCAGAATTCGCAAAATGGTTGCGGCAGAAGTTATCACCTTGAAAATCCTTTTCAGGGTAGGGGAGGAGGAGAGTTTGGGTTTCCCCGTGTAGAGGTCATATGAAACTGGAAACAAACTTTCATGGTCTAAACATCATGTCCATTGCAGTCAGGGAATTTCCCACTTTTTATAAATCTGGCTTGATAACAGGAAATGAGAGCACACGTGTTAGCATCTGTGGCACCTGCATAAGGGTTCTCAGGTTATGCATCTCTTTCTAGTTACTCAATGCACAACTTAATAAAAAAATAATATCTATTTATTAAAATAATTGAAAAAAAATTTTTGAATTGGCCCCATGCCCAACATGGGGCTTGTACTCACGACCTTGGGATTAAGAATCCTGTGCTCTACCTCCTGAGCCAGCCAGGCGCCTCTCAATGCACAATTTTTTATTTTTGCAAGAGCACTTGGTCAATGGTTAACTTATCAGTTAGCTTTTCCTAAAGGTCCTTCATTTTTCTTCTTCCACTGTGATGCGATTTGGTGATAGAGAAAGAGTATATATGAAGGGGGTCTTTATTATGACGATTATTTAAGCTTAGAGAAGGAAAATATCGAGTTTTGGTCAAAATCATATTGTATTTTTTTATTAACATTTTTAAATGTTTGTTTATTTTTTAGAGAGAAAAAGAGTGTGTGTGGGGAGGGTCAGAGAGAGAGGGAGACACAGAATCTGAAGCAGGCTCCAGGCTCTGAGCTGTCGGCATAGACCCCGATTGGGCTCGAACCCACGAACCGAGAGATCATGACCTGAGCAGAAGTCCAACACTTAACTGACTGAGCCACCCAGGTGCCCCAACATCGCATTGTATTTAACCAAAAAATTTTTTCACAGCCTCATGACTGCAATCCAGAGAGATAACAAAGTCTTGACTTGAGCACACACCGTAATTAGGAGGTTTTCCTAGGTTAATTAGAAGCTGTGCCTCTTAATGATTCAAAATTGTTCAGGGGAGAAAATTGCAAGAGAAGAGAGAGTCCAGAGAGAGGATGTGTCTTAAAAGCTGGTCTCCTGTGAAGGTCATGCTATTGTTATAGCGAGATGTGCTTGTGTTCCTGTTAGAAGTGTTCATTAGGCCTGCTTTGTCTCAGCTGTGTTAAGTGAGCAGTGATGTATTTATTAAAATAATTTCTGTTCCTTGACTAAATCAAAGCTAAAGTATGAAACCGGCTTTGACCCTGATATGATTGGTTAATTCATCTCCTTGAAGTCCAGGCCTTCCTCAAATACTCTGTCTCCCAGACTGATGTCTATAGGTCCCTTTTTCTGGTTCCTGCTCCTTTGTCTGCTCTTGCTGTGTGGCCTATCTCACGGTTTGTGAGTTCGAGCCCCACATCCGGCTCAGATCTGCCTGCTCCCTGCATGGTTGACCCCACTTCTGTCCCCATGTCTAGAAACAACCATTCTAGCCCATACCCTTCTCCGATCCACACTTGTGACTGATGCCTGCCCAGCCTCTCAGACTCATTGAATTCATATCTGCCCCTCTCCACACATCTGCTCTCATTTCCGGAGAATTAGGGTATCCACTTTGACTCTTCTCTTCCCCTCATTCAGCAAATCCATGCAGGAATCAACTCCTGTAGATAGTATCTCCTTAATTCTGTCAAATCTATCCACATTTTCAATTCCACTAATGCTATGACTGTTGGTCCCTTGTCCTAGATCTGACCCAGGCTGCTTTGGATGCTTCAGTCCCTGGCCAACCCACTCAGGGCCTTAGGAGTACAAATATTCCTCTTTCGTCATCTTTGATCCCTCTCATGTGGTGAAACCAACTTGTCAACTAAGCCTGGCCTCAAGGATGTGGTTTTTTATCCACATGGACTGGATTGGAGCCCTGGGGAGAGTCAGCAGAGCTACGCATCCTGGAACAGGCTAGCTCATTGGCAGTTCCCATCCGGGACCTCCCTTGGGCAAGTCCTGTGGAGTTACTTGTTAGTATGTGACCTCTGCTTTCCATTTTTTATATTTTTATTTTTTGAACTTGTTTTTAAAAGTTCATTTATTTGGAGAGAGAGAGAGAGAGAGCATGTGCACATGAGTCAGGGAAGGGCAGACAGAGAGAGAATCCCAAGCAGGCTCCACGCTGTCAGCATGGAACCTGATGTGGGGCTCAAACCCTTGAACTGTGAGATCATAATCTGAGCTGAAATCAAGAGCCAGATGCTTAACCAACGGAGCCACCTAGGTGCCCCAATTTTCATATTTAATAAATGGTGTGGCTTGGTACTTCCAGCATCCTTACTTGGCCTATCCAGGTGTTACTTGGTCATAACCTCTAATAACCCAAAGGGCAGCTGATTTCCTTCCAAATGGTTTGCTTCTGCGACCAAAACTTTGTAAGAAATAGATGCTCCCTTCTCCTTATATTTCTGTAAAGTTGACTGTAACTGACCCATCTGTTTTTGTTTTTGTTTTTGTTTTCTCCTTCTTCCTCCTCCTCCTCTTTCTTCTTTATTGATTTTTATTATATTTTTTAAGTTTTTAAAAAAAATTATTTTGAGAGAAAGAGCACAAGTGTGAGGGCGCAAGTGGGGGAGGGGCAGAGACAGAGGAGAAAGAGAGAATCCCAAGCAGGCTCTGCACTGTCAGCACAGAGTCCGATGTAGAGCTTCAACTCATGAATCCTGAGATCATGACCTGAGCCCAAACCAAGAGTTGACACTTAATCGACTGAGCCATCCAGGTGCCCCTTTCTTTTTCTTCTTTAACTCTTCATACACTTTTGCTTTGGTTTTGTTTTTTGGCAGAGGCTCTTTGTTTTAATCTCTTTTTTTTTTTAATGTTTATTTATTTTTGAGAGACAAAGAGAGACTGAGCATGAGTGGGGGAGGAGCAGAGAGAGAGGGAGACACAGAATCTGAAGCAGGTTCCAGGCTCTGAGCTGTCAGCACAGAGCCTGAAGTGGGGCTTAAATTCATGAACTGTGAGATCATGACTGGAGCCGAAGTCGGACACTTAACCAACTGAGCCACCCAAGTGTTGCGGCAGAGCCCCCTTTTTGAGTGGAACTTGTATTTACTCATTTCTCAAGTCCTTTTTAGTTTTTCTTTTATATTTTATTACTCATCATTTTCTCACTTATCTCCGTTTGTAATACTCCTTATTTTTCTGCTTAATTTGTCTCCATTTTCTTTTTTTTTTCAAGATTTTTTTTTTTTCCTTTTTTAGGGGCACCTGCGTGGCTCAGTCCATTAAGTGTGTGACTTCAACTCGGGTCATGATCTCACGGTCTGTGAGTTCGAGCCCCGCATCGAGCTCTGTGCTGACAGCTCAGAGCCTGGAGCGTGCTTCAGATTCTGTGTCTCCCTCTATCTCTCTGCCCCTCCCCTGCTCGCACTCTGTTTCCCTCTGTCTCTCAAAAATAAATAAACATAAAAAACCCCCACTACCTTATTTCACTTCAGGCTCTTTTCTACGAGGTGATTAATGGGTCTTCCTGACTTTGGCACTGTGCTTCTCCCCTGTTGCCACATTTTAGAATCCAAGGGGGCTCTTTGTATAGTATGCAAAGCACTTTATCTCTCCAACCCTCTTTTCTTGTGCGGATCCACCTTGACACTTCCATTTTAGTCATAATGAATTGTTTGCAGATCCTTAAATTTAATAGCTGGTGTGATCCTTCTGGAACCCTCTCTCAGTAATGCTTGTTGACATTCTCAGCTCCATCCAATTGTCTTAACTACACCTATTTCATTTTCTTTAAAAAAATTTTTTTTTAATGTTTTATTTATTTCTAGGAAAGAGAGAGAGAGACAGGCAGTGTGAGCAGGGGAGGGTCAGAGAGAGAGGGAGACACAGAATCCGAAGCAGTCTCCAGGCTCTGAGCTAGCTGTCAGCACAGAGTCCGACATGGGGCTTGACCCCAGGAACAGGGAGATCATGACCTGAGCCGAAGTCGGATGCCCAACCGACTGAGCCACTCAGGCTCCCTGACCTATTCCATTTTCAAAAGCCATCCCTGGTGTGAACTCAGGAATCCTTTGCCTTGGAGATTTTCCTGCTCCTTTTCATAGTAGAATTGACAGCTTTCACTTTTAAGCCTCTGATAGGTCCTGCATGGTCCTCAAGAGCATTAGGTAACATTATGGAGCATAATGGAATCTAACCCCACACACACAGTCTCTCCTGTGTTCTGGGATCTGCTCTGAGCACTTACACAGACCACTTGCTGGGTTAATATATCTGTCTGCCCGTTGAGCAGGGAAAGTCTTAGTAATAATTCAAGTTATTAGCTTTTCATTATACAAATATTAGAGGCAGTTGGAGGAGAAATGCCTATTCTCAATACAAATTTAAACTACCTGTGGTTGGACACGTAGGTGGCTTAGTCGGTTTAGCATCCAACTTTGGCTCAGGTCATGATCTCTTGGTTCTTGAGTTTTAAGCCCTGCATCTGTGTGAACTCGAGCTCCACCCTGGGCTCTGCACTTTCTCTCTCTCCCTGCTGTCTCTTTGCATCTCGTGGGATTCTCTCTCTCTCTGCTCCTCACTCACTTTCTCTTTCAAAAATAAAACAAACTACCTGTGTTTGTATCCACACACTCTGTTTTCCATCTGCTTTGGCTTCTAAGACCAATCCCTCTGTTTGTCTTCTGAAGCTACCCTCTCTCCCTTTCTCAGGGACCATGTTTCTATGGTTATTTGCATTATTTCTTGCATCTTCTAGTGGGGTGGTAAACAGCTCATACTGCTAGTTTTCAGATCTTGGCTTTGCAAATAACTGACTTGGAGCAAATTCACAGACTTGTCTGGGTCTCTGTGGCTTTATCTTTAAAATGGTGATACTTTTGGTAATTAAGCAGTACTGGGGTGCCTGAATGGCTCAGTCGGTTAAGCATCGGGCTCTTGGTTTCAGCTTAGGTCATGATCTTACAGTTCGTGGGTTCAAGCTCCGTGTCGAGCTCTGGGCTGACAGTGCATAGTCTGCTTGGGATTCTCTGTCTCTCCCTTTTTCTCTGCCCTTCCCCTGTTCGTGTGTATGCAAGCATGCATGTACACGTGTGCTCTTTCTCTCTCTCTCAAAATAAATAAACTTAAAAATGATAAACTAAGCAATACTAGGAAGTGTGTGGGCCAGTGCTTGACACAGTGTAAATGCTGAATAAATGCTTATTAGCAGATTATTAAAAATCACATGCAACAGCATACAAAATGCCTCATTATCATGCATTAATAAACATCCTTTGTGCTCTTGTCCCCCTCCAACTACTGCCCCATTTTCATCTCTGCTTCACAGCAAAAGTGGTTGAAAGAGTTGCTTATTATACATGCTCTCTTGTTCTCATTTTCCTCCTTCCTTAACTCAGTGGATTGGGGCTTTCATCCAAACCACTCTGCTGAAGCGGCTTTTGTTGATGTGTCAAGGTCACCAGTGATTTATACCATGTCAGGGTCCATTGTCAGTTTTCTTTTTCTTTGTCCCAGCTGACCTCTTAACAGCAATGGACGTGGCTGATGATTGCCTCCTTGAAATGTTTTCTTCTGTGGGCTGCAGTGACCTGGTCACCCTGGTTTTCCCCACTGTTTAGTTCCTTCCTTCTCGGTCTTGATGCTGGCCCTTCTCTCCTTCCCCAGCCCTCTGAAAGTAGTCGTCCTTCAGTCACTCAGTCTTTGGTCCTGTTCTTTTTAAAAAATATATATTAAAAAAATTTTTAATGTTTTTTTTTTTTAAATTTATTTCTAGGAGAGAGAGAGAGAGACAGCATGAGCAGGGGAGGGTCAGAGAGAGAGAGAGGGAGTGACAGACTCTAAAACAGGCTCCAGGCTCTGAGCTGGCAGTCAGCACAGAGCCCGACTTGGGGCTCGAACTCACGAACCGTGAGATCATGACCTGAGCTGAAGTCAGACACTTAACCGACTAAGCCACCCAGGCGCCCCTTTTTTTAATGCTTTTAAATTTATTTCTGAGAGACAGAGAGAGAGCGAGAGCGAGAGAGAGAGAGAGCACATGAGCAGTGGAGGGAGGGACACACAGAATCTGAAGCAGGCTTCAGGCTCTGAGTTAGCTGTCGGCACAGAGCCTGACGCGGGGCTTGAACCCATGAACCATCAGATCATGACCTGAGCTGAAGTCAGACACTTAACCGACTGAGCCACCCAGGCACCCCTAAATGTTTATTTATTTTTGAAAGAGAGTGTGCAAGTGGGGAAGGGGCAGAGAAAGAGGGAGACAGAAAATCCAAAGCAGGCTCTGCACTATCTGCTCAAAGCCCGACGTGGAACTTGAACCCATGCACCATGAGATCATGTCCTGAGCAGAAGTTGGACACTCAACCAACTGAGCCACCCTGATTGCCCCTCCTTGGTCCTGTTCTTTATCTGTATTCTCTTCCTCCCTGATATGACCTAGTCCCATGGCTTCAGGTACCATTTATATGGTGATGAATCCTCAAATTTATATTTCCAGCCCCAGAGCTCTTCCCTGGGCTCCCCACTCATATATTGAACTAATTAGGACCATTGGAATGCCTGACAGGCATCTGGGATGTAGTATGTCGAAAACAGAAGTGTTCACTCCTCTCCTCCAAAGTTGCCCCTCCCCAGGGAAATGGCACACCATCCATGCACAGTGGCAGCCTAGGCGTGGTCCTTTACCTTTCTTTTACCTTGATTCCTCATTAGTCAAAATCCCCATCATCGGTGCACTATTTCCAGCCCATAGGTCTACTCTTCTGCTCCTTACTTAGTCTTCCTACCTCGTCCTCCTCAGGCGTCAGTCAGGTCATGTCACTCTTGATTAAAACACTCGAAAACTTCCATTATGCCGAGGATAAAGTTCGGTCTCCTTGACATTGCCTGGAAGACCTCGCCTGATCCTGTTCTTTGCTAGCCCTGAGGCCTCATTTTCTTCTGCTTTCTTCCTTGCTCTCTTTGCTAGAGTTGCTTTGGGTCTCTTTGACCTTGAATGTGTCACCCTCATTCAGGTGTCAAGGCCTCTGCATTGGTTTTCCTTTACCTGGATCTTTATGTGGGTGCCACCTTCTCATACAGATACCCAGTGAAATATAGTAATAGGTATAGACAGAATTTTCTCTATTTACTTAGAACTCTTAAAGATGACCTCTTTCACAGATCTGTATGTTATTTACTTAATATTTTCTTAAGTTTATTATTTTTTTATTTTGAGAGAGAGCATGTGGGTGAGTTGCGGAGGGGCAGAGAGAGAGGGAAAGAGAGAATCCCAAGCTGGCTCTATGCTCTCAGCACAAAGCTGGACATGGGGCTCGAACTCACTAGCTGTGAGATCGTGACCTGAGCCAAAATCCAGAGTCAGACGCTTAACCAACTGAGCCACCCAGGTGCCCCTTATTTAATTTTATTTTTATATTAATTAATTCATGCATTCATTTTTAAGTTGATTCCAATGTGGGGCTTGAACTCACAACCCTGAGATCAAGACCTGAGCTGGGATCAAGTGTTGGATGCTTAACCAACTGAGCCACCCAGGTGCCCCAGTATTTTATTTATTTTTTATTAAAAAAATTTTTTTATTGCTTATTTTTGAGCAAGATAGAGAATATGAGTGCAGGGGAGAGGCAAAGAGAGAGGGAGACACAGAATCCAAAGCAGGCTCCAGGGTCTGAACTATTAGCACAGAGCCTGATGTAGAACTTGAACTCATGAACTGTGAGATTGTGACCTGAACTGAACTCAGATGCTTAAATGACTGAGCCACCCAGGCGCCCCCCCACCCCCAGTATTTTATTTTTAATAACTATTATGAGTTTGAGGTCTAACTTACTGTTTTCCTTAAATTTAGTGACTCATTTGAATGGCATTTATTTGATAGACAATTCTTTTCTCCACTGATTTGAGATGCCAGTTGTGGATACCTAATTTGCTTGTACTGGAATTTTTGGTGAAAGAATTGGTGAGTGTATTTAACTCAGATCCGGATTTCACTGGATGATCACCACGTGCCCTGGATTGTGGTCACGGTTTCTCTTTGGTTGAACATTTCTCTGCCTCTAAGAAAATTTAATTTTATAGTGGCATCAACTATCCAAAGGGGCATATTAGTGAACAGTTAGGACTGTCTTGTAAACATTATAAGAAAAGTTCAAATGAAATACCTATTAACTACTTTCTTTAAGGGTTCCATTGGCTTTAGGCCTTCTCTGTTTGAGAGATGGGGGCGAGTGAAATGTACGGAGCTCCCTACTTCTCTTCCATCTTGCCTCCTTCGAAATACCTGTTAACTACCTTCTTACCTCTGAAATGACTTTCGAGCTCCGTCAGCTCTAAATCTTGTGACTCTAGGCTTGGGCTTCTTAAAAGCTTTTTCCATGTTTTTGAATGAACTCAACTCAAGATAGTCTATAGTTTCCATACTACATTCTTTGCTTTAGAGATGAGAGTATAGGAATTCTACCATTTGTAGGTATTTCTTTTTCTCGAAAAGCTTTAGGCATTTGTCAACATCCAAAACTTAGTGTTTATACACTTCTAGGTTCTAAACTTTCCCTTATATCCATCTTTGTTCCCTTTTTCCACCTCAGCTTCTGCATTTTTTAAAAAATATATTATCAGACAAAATACTGGTAATTGTGGACACTCTGGAAGTATCCTGGAATTGTGGAAGCTTTACTTTTCTTCTCCTGCTAACACTGGAAATTTCTGATCTTTGGGAGGAAACTGAAATGCAGATATATCCATGTTTTCTCAAGGTCTTTTTTTTTCCTCCCAAATTGCTGTGCTTGAATTTGTACCTTATTTGGACAATTTCCATATTGAAAGGCTCAGAAGGCTCTACTCTGTGACTTCCCTTTTGCCCTCCGAGAAAAAGGTCTAAACATTTTAAATGGAAATAGCAAGCCTATTATGTAGGAAGTGTGGTTGTAAAGCAGAATGACATTTTGATAACAGAAAGAAAGAAAACTCCTGAACAGAATCTGCCTTCCCTATTCTCAGCGCTAAATAAATAATGCATTTTTCAAAGCCTCTGTCTTTGGATGCAAACCTACTTTTTGGTAAAAGAGAAAGGCATTTCGACTCTATTATTGGCCTTTGGGTTGTTTCTGTTTTCCACCAATTCTGAAACTGCAGTCAGTCGGGTACTTTTTCTTGTGACAGATTGGAAACCAGAAGGGAGCTTATGAATTCAAACAGAGAAACAGGAGCTAAAAATGTCTTTAAAGCCTTTCTTTGCACATTTTCTCTTTAGAATTTATAGCGTACATTAATTTTCTGATAGAGTGAATTATGAGATGCTTAGCCTTATGTAAAGTGAATAGAAGGCATGCTTTATTTTGAATCCCAACCTATTTTTAAACTTATTTATTTTAATCATCGATGTTCTGTTACATAATTGGTGGCCTGATTGCTGTTGGACTTCTGAAATCCGCACTCTCATGCCTCCTAGACCATCAGCAGTTTGTTTGTTTCTACACTTGATTCCTTGTTGATGATCTATGATCACTAACTTTTCCTGAGTTTGTAGCAGCATCTGAATGTCTCATTCGAAGTCTTCAGAGTGGAAATTATACATTTCTTTTTATGGTTGGGCATAGTTTTGGGGTTTCTTGATGGGCACAACTCCTGTTTCAATATCTCCCTTTTGAAGTCGATATTTCTTTTTTTTAATTTTTAAAAATATTTATGTTTGAGAGAGAGCATGAGCAGGGGAGGGTCAGAGAGAGGGAGAGACAGAATCTGAAGACAGGCTCCACCCTTTGATCTAGCTGTCAGCACAGAGCCCGATGCAGGGCTCGAATCCACAAACCGTTAGATCATGACCTGAGCCAAGGTCGGACACTTAACTGACTGAGCCACCCAGACACCCCGATATTTCTTTTTTTTTAAATGTTTATTTGTGAGAGAGAGAGTGCATATGCAAGCAGGGGAGGGGCAGAGAGAGAGAGAGGACAGGATCTGAAGTGGGCTCTGTGCTAACAGTAGAAACCCTGACGTGGGGCTCCAACCCACAAACCATGAGATCATGATCTGAACCAACGTTGGATGTTTAACCAACTGAGCCACTCAGGCACCCCTGAAATAGATGTTTCAAATCCAATAAGTATCAATCTGGGAAAGTAGTGCTCATGTTTGAAACATTTAGTGGGTGGGGGGATTTGGTGGACACTTTTGGTGTCCTGTGCCCTTGTCCCCTTTACCCATGAATTAATTAATTAAAGTTTATTTATTTATTTTGAGAGAGAGAGAGAGAGAGAGCCCTTGAGCCAATGGGGGAGGGACAGAGAGAGAGGAAGAGAGAGCAAGAATCCCAAGCAGATTCTACACTGTCAGCGCAGAGCCTGTCATGGGGCTTGAACCCACAAATGGTGTGATCATGACCTGAGCCTAAGTCAAGAGTCAGATGCTTAACTGGCTGAGCCACCCAGGTGCCCCTAACCATGAGTTTAAATCTCTGGGTTCAGACTCTGCTTCTGGAGAACCTGACCTATGATGCTTGGTCCCAGAAGAGGGCTCCGAGGAAGCAGCCTCCAGGAGGTTCTGAAGTTGCATCACTTCCTGGTGGCTGGCAGCGAGTGCCTCTCCCTGATGCTAGGCGAGGTACTGATAGTCTCTACTGTGTGGGAGAGTGCAGTTGTTAAGTCAGACTTGTGGGGAACGGAGGAGGGAGACAGGTGGAAGGACATGCACTGGCTTATGTAGAATCATTGGATTTGAGAGGTTCAGGAGCATTCACATTATGACTGTTGCTGAATACTTCTCATGCCTATGGCAATCAATCAGTCCCTAACTCAGATGAAAGTGTGAGTCAGAGGGTGTCCTTGGCAGCATTTATGAAGGGATGGCAGAATGAAAGACCGGGCACAGGACTTAATTACAAGAGTGACAGCACTTTGGAGAAGGCTGAATTGTCAGCCTGCACATGTCCCCTGTAACAGGCGAGGAGGCCCCTGCTGGAGAAGGGGCAGGACTCTGAGATCTGAGATGGAACTAACTTGATAGATGTACTCTGGTAACTGAATACCCAGGTTCCTTGGAATTCTTAGAGCTGAAGTGGATTCCCTTGATGGAAGACCGAGTCCTCCTGCTTGCTAAAATACCATGGAAGAGCCACATAGGAGAGAAATGACTGGAGGACGATATGGGCTCTCTCAGATCTGCCCCTTCTGTCTTCCTAGCCATGAGACCAATAGCTAAGGACCAGCCTCAGCATGACCCACTGGGGGAAGGTTAGGTTTGCTAGTGGAGGGAGGGGGCTATTAAATGTAGGAGAAGCTGCAAGACCTGTTGGAAACCAGGAGAGTGTGCTGGGGAGTGAATACTGAAGGGCTGGATTAAGGGATATGGAATCTAAAGTTGGGTGAGGGAGATTTTTTAAGACTACAAGATACTCTTCTTTGGTAAAGGATCTAACACTCTGGCAAGGACCCACGAGGTAGGTCTAATACTCTCCTGGGACAGGACTTAGAAGCTTTGAAAAAATTATTGCCCCACTAAATTGGGTAGAGAAGTTGGGATTGCTGAGGCTGACCATGTAAGGTTTGCAATGAAACCTTTCCCTCTGCTCACAACTGTGACTTCATGGGAGGTCCCCTATGATCACCTTTTGAAGGTGGGAAAACCTGAGCTTGGTTCTTGGATGAGTAGGCCTGCTATATTTGATGAGAGTGAACATTTATTGCTGTCACACCTCGTTCCCATTCGGGGGTGGTTTTGATAAACAGTGGTGTGGGGAAATAATACCTATGGGCAGAGTTTTGGGCAGTGTACTTGGTCACCCACTGTGTGGAAGGTCAAGTGGCCTGTGGCCTAAGGTAAGGATATACTTGGATTGGTGAGTAGTGGCAATGGCTTAGCTAATTAGTCAGGGGCCTGCAATATGCAGGACTGAAAGGGAGTAGAAAAGGGATTTTTGAGAGGAGGCACATGGATGGATGTCTGGGTATAGACATGAAATATGAATTACACAGGCTGGTATACCACAGACAGCATCTCTTGGGGAATAGTCACTGACCAGGTGGACACAATGACTCAGCCAGTTGATGTCAGCCAACCTTTGTTGTTGGCCACCCCAGTGCTTGTGCAGTGAACTTATGAATGGAGTAATTATGGTGAGAGGGATGATGGCTAGGTATGGACCTATTAGCATGAAGTCTCTCCAGTTAGGCTTAGCTAGCTTCTGCTGAATGGTTGACCTATCAGTGAGAGTCTGATGCTGAGTTCCTGATAGGACAATACTTCTCAGGGTGAGCAAACAGCCACTTAGTGGCAAATTGATGAAACTGAACCACTTCTACCCTGGAAAGAGCAACATTTCATCATGCCTGGGATAGATACATATTCTGATTATGGTGTGACCTTTCCACCTGCAGCACCTTAGTCAGAACCACTGTTCAAGGGCTTAAAGAATGTTTGACTTGGGGGCACCTGAGTGGCTCAGTCGGTTAAGCGTCTGACTTCGGCTCAGGTCATCTCATGGTTCATGAGTTTGAGTCCTGTATTGGGCTCTCTGTTGTTAACACAGAGCCTGCTTCAGATCCTCTGTTCCTCTGTCTCTGTCCCTCCCAGCTCACACTTTCTCTCTCAAAACAAAACAAAACAAAACAAAAAAAACCAAACACAATTAAAAATAAGCAAACAAAAAGAATGTTTGATTTCCCAGCACTGGATCCTGTATCACATCATGTAGGAGGACCAAAGGGCATATTTATTTTATTTTATTTATTAAGTTTACATCTAAGTTAGCATAGAGTGTGACAATGATTTCAGGAGTAGGTTCCTTACTGCCCCTTACCCATTTAGCCCAGCCCCCCTCCCACACCCCTCCAGCAACCCTCTGCTTGTTCTCCATAATTAAGAGTCTCTTATGTTTTTGTCCCCCTCCCTGTTTTTATATTATTTCTGCTTCCCTTCCCTTCTGTTCCTCTGTTTTGTATCTTAAAGTCCTCATGTGAGTGAAACAAAGGACATATTTTATAGAAGACAAGGTGTGCATCAGGCATGTGACCAGAGGATCCATACTTCATCCCATATCATGCAGAAGCTGCCAGACTGAAGTGTCAGTCAAGTCCTCCAGGAAATAGATGCTGAGAACAAGTGGGAGGGCAAGAGAATATTGGAAGTGGATATAATGCTTTTGAAAGTTTAAGGGGAGGTGGAATGAAACAGAATTTGGTATGGAAAGCTTTCAGGCTAAGATGCAATATGACATCTGTGAAAAAAGAGAGGGAGCAGGACAGGCAATGGCCAGAAGTAGCCATGATACACCTGACCAAGTCCACAGGGAGTCCCAGGGCAATGGTTGCCTTCCAGAGTCCCACACTGGGCTGATGGCAGCCTAGAAAGAGTGTGGCCTGGAATCAAAAGCTGAGGCATATCTTGAGGGAGCTCTCAGCTGAGGGATGTCACCTAAATGCACTCCTTGAGGCTGAACACTGAATCCATCTTTCCTTCCTTCCTTCCTTCTTTCCTTTTAAAGTTTATTTATTTATTTTGAGGTTGAAGGGGAGGGGTACAGAGAGGAAGAGAGAGAATCCCAGGCAAGCTTGGCACCATCAGTGTGGAGCCCAATGTGGGGCTTGACCCCATGAACTGTGAGATCATAACCTGAGCAATCAAGAGTTGGATGCTCAACTAACTGAACCTCCCAGGCGCCCCCAATTCTTTCTTGAAGGGAGGTTTGAGTGACATACTTCGGGGGCTGTGCAGTCAGACACCTTGTGCCCCATGGCTCCATGTGCTCCAGGATCAGCTCCCTCAGAGTTCCAGTGGCCTCCTGTTCACAAGGGGAACTTAGAAGGGGGAAGATAGTGGGATGGTCAGCAACTCTCATTGCTACAGCTGTGCTGGGGCTGCCTGTGGCCACATCAATTTCCTCTTATGCTATGTATTCTACATGCTCTTGTTTTCACCTGTCCCTCCCCTCTGATGTCCTTGGTGTCTTACCCAAACCGTCATTCTGGAGGGGTCGGAGTCCCTGATAACCCTGTCCTCCTCAGGTTGGGGCTGTGCACTCATCCATTTATGTTCACATCTGGACAAAGGGGTATCAAGAGATGCCCATGTGGATCCCCTGAATTCCACACAGAGTCCTCCTCGTCTCCACTTCCACCTGATAGTCAGGGTCCGTCACCCCTGGCAGGGTGGTGACTGCTCTTCTAGCCTGTTGTTCCTGGGACATCAGGAGTTCAAAGTACCCAGGATGTAGTCTTAACTTGTAGTTCACTGAGATGTTGTGTTCTCGGTCTGTGGACCAGGACATTGAACCCTGCAGAGCCCAGAGCTATGTGAACAGGAAGCATGAAATGCCTCAGTGGGACACTGAGAATGATGATGGAGGGTGCTATTTATTTACTTTTTCAATGTTTATTTATTTTGAGAGAGAGGGGCAGAAAGAGAGGGAGATGGAGAATCCCAAGTGGGCTCCAACTGCGCAGAGCCTGATGTGGGGCTCGAACTCACGCACTGTGAGATCACGACCTGAGGCAAAGTCATGAGTCAGTTACTTAACCAATCGAGCCACCGAGGTGCTCCAAGTGGGGGCTATTTCTGAGTCTTTGCCTTGGTTCCTGGATCCATGTACTCTTCTTAAAGGTCTCTGATTAAGTGCAAATTCCCCATCCTGAAGATGGCACCCGTCCTCAGTATTGCCTCTGGACGGGCACTCTAGCTTAAGGGATACTTAATACCACAGAGGGTAGGGAGCAAAGGTCAGGGTTGAATATGGTAGGTTGTAGGAAAAGACTGCATACTGAGAATCGGGCTACCGGTTTCTCTTCTCAGATACTGATAACCACAGAGAGGGTAGGTTTCCTGTTCAGATTAAAAAAAAAAAATGTCCAGGGGCACCTGGGTGGCTCAGTCAGTTGAGTGACTTCGGCTCAGGTCATGATCTCACGAGCCTGCATCGGGCTCACAGTTGTCAGGGTAGAGCCTGCTTCAGATCCTCTGTCTCCCCCTCTCTCTGCCCCCCTTCTGCTTGCATTCTCTCAGAAAATAAATATTTTTTAAAATGCCCATATATTGATATTTGGGCATACCTCAGTAAATGCCCAACTCTCTGCTGGTGGGGAGATCTTTTTAAAAATCAGCTTATCTGATTGTGCTCAAATATTTGAAAAGTAATACTGGTAGGCATTTGACAGATATGATGGCATATGTGAAGAAAAATTAAGCATAGTACCTGGAAAACTCGCATAGTATTTAGAAAACTAAGGAAATAGTGTTGTTGTTTTTTATACCACCTACCAACTTCTGAATTTAATTAGTTACTGTGATTAGAGTCTCCTATTGTAATGTCCGAGCCAAGGGGCCAGGGATCTTTGGCCACAACTCTATTCTAAGTGTTTAGAACGGGAGCTGGTATACAAGGGAGTTTAACAACAGCTGAATAGTTGAACAAGAAAACAAAACAAGCTATTCTTGGGGCACATGGGTAGCTTAGTCGGTTGAGTGTCCAACTCTTGGTTTCTGCTCAGGTCATGATCTCATGGGATTGAGGCCCACATCGGGGTCTGTGCTGAGCATGGAGTCTGCTTGGATTCTCTGTCTCCCTCTCTCTCTGTGCCTCACCCCCCTCTCAAAAGAATTAAACATTAAAAAAAAAGAAAACAAGCTATTCCTGTTTATAATATAGGAAACCAATGTAATATAGGAAGCCTCGTGTGTAATAAAGGAAACCAAATCCTATTGTAACAAGATTTAATAGTCCTATAATAGAGTATTATAAATCACAACATGATTTTCATATTTATAACAATAGAGCAAGTAACATAATATATAATTATAGTATGAAATATATTTAGTAACAAATAGAATCAAACAATATTTTACTATTTGCTTTAATTAATATACATTAATTGGATTGTGTTACGATTATATAATTAGCATAATATAGTATGTACTTTATTATGCTATAATTACACTACAGTTTTTTCGTGAATTCAGGATTTTTATATGTGTGTGCTTGCATGTCCATATATATATTTATATGTATTTCTATATATTTATATGTTTGTAGATACTACAGGGTCTGCACCCAATGTGGGGGTGGACGGAGCCGCTAAAATTAGCCATCTTTACCACTGACCAGTCTCTAGCGGCTGTAAGGAAAAAACAGCTCGGGAGTCAGGCCTGAGGGCTCATTTGAAAGAACGGGGAAGCACGTCCAGAAGGGAAGAGGTTTGGATACCAGCTGCCGTGGGTGACCCAGGGCTTCAGAGCCACGCGCCGCTTTTACAGACACTAAGTGACAGGCCCAGGCCTTGCAACCACTTCACACGTATCCTCTGCTGTTGGTGGGCAGAGGCCGCAGCCAAGCTCCTGGGCCTGGAAGGCCACTCCCGCTGGCGGGAAGAGGAGGCAGGAGGCTCGCCACTCCCCGGCTCCCGCAGCCGGTGACCACTGAGACCTTTTCCCTGGACTCCTCCTGCCCTGGCACTCCGGGGGGTCAGGGGCCAGTGCCGAGGCCCTGCTCACTCTGCGGGGCAGGGGGGCGCTCCTCTGTGGGCCCGGTGTGCTGCGCTCGGGGGCAGGGGGCAGTTTCCGAGGGGGCCGTGCCCTAGAGGACCAGCGACTCTCTGCGGGGACCCTGACCTAAGCCGTCTCTGTCCCGCAGGTGGGCGGGTTTAAAGTCTGTCACGAGGGCTTGTGAACAAAGGGCATTCTTTTCTTGTCAGGCTTCTCGGAATGGCTCTGTGATGCTGTTTGGTCTCTAGAAATAGAATCCCTCTTTTACCGAAATAAAGGAGGAAGTACCGGTGGTCTTACCCAAAGTGTGTTAACAGTGCTTTGGGGGTGCCTGGGTGGCTCAGTCGGTAGAGCATCTGACTCTTGATTTTGGCTCAGGTCACGATTCCAGGGTCGCGGGATCAAGCCACGTGTCAGACTTCATGGTGAGCATGGAGCCTGCTTGAGATTCTCACTCTCCCTCCGCCCCCTCCCCTGCTCCCGCTCGCTCTTTCTCTAAAAAAAAAAAAATTAAAAACTCATGACCCTGAGGTCAAGAGTTGAATGCTTACTGACTGAGCCACCCAGGCACCCATAATATACTATAATTTTAAGTTTTTATTTAAAAAATTCTCATTAATGTTTATTTACTTATTTTTGAGAGAGAGAGAGAGAGCGTACATGAGCAAGGAAGAGGTGGAGAGAGCGGGAGACAGAGGATCTGAAGTGGGTCCTGTGATGACAGCAGAGAGCCCCACATGGGGCTCGAACCCACAAATCATGAGATCATGACCTGAGCCCAAGTTGGAGGGTTAACTGACTGAGCCACTCAGATGCCCCACTGCAATTTTAATTATGAAATAATTATAGAAAAATGTTATAATAAAGGAAACTAAATAATACAACACCACTTAATTTTGCAATAAAATGTTTTTACCTGTCTCCAAGAATATGAATGTCCAGGATAGATTTCTTTCTTTTTTTTTTTTTTTACAAATAGTTTATTGTCAAATTAGTTTCCACATAACACCCAGTGCTCATCCCCACAAGTGCCCTCCTCCATGCCCACCCCTCCTCCCCCCCACATCCACCAGTCCTCAGTTTTTGTCAGCATTCAAGAGTCTCTCATGGTTTGCCTCTCCCCCTTTCCCCCACCATTTCCGCCCTTCTTCTCCCCCTTGGTCCTCTGTTAAGTTCCTCCTAATCCTCCTATACGTGCACACATATGATATTTGTCCTTCTCTGCCTGACTTACTTCGCTCAGCATAACACCCTCAAGGTCCATCCATGTTGCTACACATGGCCAGATTTCATTGTTTCTCATTGCCATGTAGTATTCCATGGTATAGATAAACCACATCTTCTTGATCCATTCATCTGTCGATGGACACTTAGGCTCTTTCCAGGTTTTAGCTATTGTGGAGAGTGCTGCTATGAACATTGGGGTACATGTGCTCCTATGCATCAACATTTCTGTATCCCTTGGGTAAATTCCTAGCAGTGCTATTGCTGGGTCATAGGGGAGTTCTATTGTTAGTTTCCTGAGGAACCTCCACACTGTTTTCCAGAGGGGCTGTACCAGTTTACATTCCCACCAACAGTGTAGGAGGGTGCCCGTTTCTCCACATCCTCGCCAGCATCTAGAGTTCTCTGATTGGCTCATTTTAGCCACTCTGACTGGCGTGAGGTGGTATCTCAGTGTGGTTTTGATTTGTATTTCCCTGATGAGGAGCGATGCTCAGGATAGATTTCTATGTAAGTTGTCATGTTACTTGATTGAGAGGTTTGTGGAAAGGTGACAGAAATTTAAGAGCTAAATCATCATTTCCCATATTTGGAAGTCAGCAGACAACATCCAAAAGTTTGAAGTGAGTAAATGGCAGAATAAACATAATATTTAGAAACATGGAAGGCAAATACCGGAAGAGACACTTCAGGACTGTTGAAATGTTTGACCCTGGGAAGTGGACACTTGGGAAAAGTGACAGGGGAGTGTGATTTCTCATCATCCGCCTTTTCGTGTGTTTGATTCTTCAACTCTGCATTTGTATTACTTCGATAAAAATGCCAATTAAGTAAACTGATTCTGTAAACAATTCATTTGAACAAGGTGCTGTACAATTTTTGTGATCATCTCAGACTTACCTGTAGACTTCCTAATGACAGTGGAATCCAGTCATTGGAGTGGCTAATGCCCTCTGTGCTTTCCAGAACCTTTCAGGTGTCAGCCAGGTACTGCAGTGCATGTTCTGGAAGGGGTCCATGCAGAGCTGAATATCGGACAGTGGCCTGTGGGCTGGGAAGGGCATTTCCAGGAACAATCACAGAAGTGCCGATACGTGTTTGTAGAATGTATATCCACAGCTATGTCTGTGGCACAGGATCTGATTTTCATCTTTATAAGCCCTCCATGGGGCAGTGCCTTGGAGTATGGAAAAAGCATCAATAAATAACTGTTGAATGAGGTTAAATTATTTGATATATGCTGAGGAGTAAAATCTACCTTGATTTCCTATTTAGTCTTCTCAGTGTCAGTATGATCTCTTTATTTAAAAAATTTTTTTTAACATTCATTTTTGAGAAAGAGGCAGAGCATGAGCGGGTGAGGGGCAGAGAGAGAGGGAGACACAGAGTCCAAAACAGGCTCCAGGCTCCAAGCTGTCAGCACAGAGTCCAATGCGGGGCTCAAACCCACAGACCGTGAGATCATGACCTAAGCCAAAGTTGGACGCCCAACCGACTGAGCCACCCAGGCGCCCCAGTATGATCTCTTTAAAAATTTCATTTAGACTTGGGGCACCTGGGTGGCTTAGTCGGTTAAGCGTCCGACTTTCGCTTAGGTCATGATCTCGCGGTTCGTGGGTTCGAGCCCTGTGTCGGGCTCTGTGCTGACTGCCAGCTCAGAGCCTGGAGCCTGTTTCAGTCTGTGACTCCCTCTCTCTCTTACCCTCCCCTGCTCACGCTCTCTCTCTCTCTCCTAGAAATAAATAAAAAAACATTTAAAAAATTTTCATTTAGACTGTTGGGATACTGAGTCACATCCCTTCTGGAAAAATCCACTGTACACTTGTCAGAGAATGAGAGTAAGCAAGGCAAATAGCTTAGTATTTTTATACAAATAATTTTGACCTTCTGGATTCCCTCTGTGGATCTTGGGGGAATCCAGGGTCTCTAAAGCACACTTTGAGAATCCTGCTCAGTGCAGAGACCAGGGCGGGACTTGATCCCATGACTATGAAATCATGAACCTGAGCTGAAATGATGCTCACTGGCTACCCTCAGTGAAGGCTAATGAAAAGCTAAAGCAAATAAGACCATCAGGAGGGCGCCTGGGTGGCTCAGTCAGTTAAGCATCCAACTTTGGCTCAGGTCATGATCTTGCAGTTTAAGCTCCAGCCCCGTGTCGCATTCTGTGTCTCTTCCTCTGCCTCTCCCCTGCTCATGCTCTGTCTCTCATTCTCTCTCAAAATTAAATAAGCATTAAAAAAACAAAAACATGGCTATCAGCTATAAAAGTAGCATGTGGGCGTAGCACGGGGAAACAAAATTGGCTGTCAGTTTAATTAGAATAAAAAAGCCTTGATTGATGAAAAAATTCATTTAGTTATCATGATACATATATGGGAATCGAATATATTTAGTTAATATAATACAGTCCCCTTACATGACGGTAATGGGAAAGGAAGGAAGTCTTTTCAACAAAGAGCACATTAGACACGTGGCTTGATGCACTTATTTTTAAAAGCATCTATGTAGGGGCGGCTTGCTTGCAGGCAGTTATGATTATGTGGCTTGGAAATTGCATTTTCCCCAACAAGTAAAAAGCACTTTCCACACTTAAAATTCTCACAGCAGAATGTCAAAAGTATTATGTCTCAGGAATTCTTATGCATATTTTATAAATGGGAAAATAGGCAGAAAAAAAGACAGTGAGTGGGACAACCCTTATGTAGTTGAGTCAGAGGTTGACCTTCGTTCCCTATACCCTTACTCTGTGTGCTCTGAGAGCTTGGCCTGCCCCCTGCTGGGCGCCTTCTCTCCGCTCCTGAGTAAATGATCTTCAGCTTTGCTACTTTGCATAATTGTTTCCTGAGTTTCAGCTATAGGTTCCTCAATCTTTTGCCCTTTGCATTGTTTTCTTGGCCTCTTTTCTTTTTTCACTTTCTCCTCTTCCCTTTGTTTCTGGCTCTCTGGAACACTTTAAGCTTCACCCTGTCCCTGGTCCATAATGGAAAGGTCATATTCTATTTTTGGTTGACTAAGGACCTTCCTTTGGACCATGTCCAAAGTAATGAAATTGTCAGGAGATAGTCAACAGAGATGTACATAGCATGTTGCTATTCTGAGGAAGAACAGAGGAAAAATGGTGGAGTAGGTGATTCCCAAGTGACATATGAGGTACTGAGTTGTGGGGAAAAAAAAGTGGCATGTTTTCTGGTATACCAGAAAAAGGATGATAGAGCCTCTGCAGTAGGTGCTATGGGGTCACATATGCCCAAAACCTAGCAGGAGACCCAGATGAGAAAGATCGAGCTAGCACAGAACCCGATATGGGGCTCGAACTCACCAACTGTTGAAATCATGACCTAAGCCGAAATCAAGAGTCAGATGCTTAACTGACTGAGCCGCCCAGGCACCCCCAGATTGTATAACTTAAATAGCTGGGCCTGATGCTGCACCACCAGAGGATACAGAGAAAAGCAGAAGGGGGAGAATAATGTGGATTACAGGGAAACCGTCCTGGGGTGGGCTGACTCCCTTTACCTTTTGCACCATAGCAGTGGAAAGACACCGAGTTCCAAATTCTGTGGAGAGTTAAAGATGAATAATACAAGGAAGTAGCCTGATTTTGTCTCAAGATTCCAATGATCCGACACTATCGTTGGCAGCAGATGATTTTGAGTGGAGCCCAAATATGATCACCTTTTCTTGCTCCTGCAGATTACACCTTTCAGTTGGCTCGTGGAAATAGGAGTCATGGAGGAGCGTAGGATGCACACGGACAGCTGGACACTCGCGGTGACCTCCGTTGTGTGGACATCCTTCTATGTGAATGTTAGGCTGCGTCATTTGTTCAATATATACTTGTACTATAAAAAAAGGACTAACGTCATAGTAGCCTAATAAATCTTCTCAAGGGCTTGGTATTTCTGAGTAGAGTAAACACAGTTCTGGAACAACACTTGAATAGGATCTCTTTTGAAGGTTTGCAAATGTGACTGTGAAAGAGAAGAATGTAGAATTACGTGCATTTTACGACAGACTCTGTTTATGTGAATGTATTGATGAATTTGTGTTCACATACGGAAACAAGATCTATGCTCGTGAGAAATGCCAGCTTCGATGTTCTATTTCTTTTAAAATGAGTGAGCAGAGGGGCTCCTGGCTGGCTCAGTGGCTTAAGCGCCCGACTCTTGGTTTTGGCTCAGGTCATGATCTCAAGGTTCATGAGTTAGAGCCCTGCATCAGGCTCTGTGCTGATAATATGGATCCTGATTGGCATTCTCTGTCTCCCTCTCTCTCTCTTCCCCGTAAAAGTAGATAAATAAATACATAAGATAAATAAAATAAAATAGCAGGAAAGATCCTGGCAATAGATTTCAGGTCATCACGTACAAGGGTGTGTGTGCATAAAAAAGGTACAATACCCACGTATGTATATGGTGTCTGCCCTACTTTCCTCAGTGTCCATTTCATTGACCTGTGCACTATCTCCTTCGTGTTTTCTCTCCAGAAGCCCCTGAGGCTGTTGGAGATGACTTTGCCTTAGTGCAAGGAGAGCAGGAAGTGGCTGGGAATCCAAGTACCCCCAGAGCCAGCCCTTACCAGTCAAAGACAGGTGTGAGATGATGAATATTAAGTGTTTCTTGCTCCTGATGGGACAGTGGCTTACACCATCTCCAGAGGTTCCCCTTTCCCCCTGGGGGTTTGAGCAAACACTACATTCTCCAGAACTTAGCCTGAAAAAATCTTTAGGTTTTTGCATGGCAAACCCTATCCCGGCTCCCCCCCCACACACACACACACTCTTTGTTCCTCAGAATACTTCCTCATAAATCAGTTTTACACAAATCTGCAACACAGGCTCTGCCTCTGGGGAACCCAATCTCAGACACTTACCATATGGCAATGGAATTGAAATGACAGAGTGGCAGGTTGTTGTATTATAATTCTTAGGAAGTTTCCATTCTCTGGCTTTCCTCTAATGACTGGCCCTGCTTCCTTTCCCTGCAGAACTGCTGAATGGTCTTCTATAGGGTTTCAGAGTGGTATGCGTTACAAAAGATTCCTAGTGTATTTAAGTAAAGCTCCAGTTTTGCCTATTAGCAGGTTATTTGCTAATAAATAAGAGACTAGTTCTTTTTATACTTGGGAAGGGAATTCCTTTTTAGCATTCAGATTCATAGATGTGCTTTGTAAACAAATGACTTCCTAGAACAGTTTATTTCAGTGGGTAGAAAGCAGCACTAAAAATATCTCTCGTATTTGCATAAATCTATAAATATAGAGGGAAGAGGAAAAATGAGAGGTGGGGGAAAGGGTTGCTAATAATGATTGAGAATCTATCCCGTCGCAGACCTGCATAGATCATCTGCAGAGGGAGAGGGGGAGGAACTTGCCTCAAGGTCACACATTTAGTGAACAGAAAGGTAGGACTTAAAACCCCAGCAGAACAGAAGCGAGAGAAATTAAGCTCTTGGGTGGTTTTGTTCTTATGTGTTATGATAATTCTGCTGCTCTTATCTTCATGCAAGCCCATCAGTCTTGTCTGTTTAATTGTCACTGGCCTGTTTTTTTCCCATTCTCATTGCCAAGAGCCTATGTCAGGGCTCCAGGGTCGGCCACCACCGCTGTGCTTGCTCTCTTTGCAGTGTGCTGTGGTGTGTCTCTGGCCCCAGAATGCAGCTCTGGTTCCCATTTCTTCTGTAAAATCAAGTATGTATTTATTTATTTGTATCACGGTCTGTTGGGGCTCTCCATCAGCTGAAGGGAAGTCTTCCATTTTGCCAATTGCTTTCATCGCCCATTTGCTCTGGCACACGCTTTGGCCAAAAGGACAAGCCAATTTCTTATGCATATCCAGAGGATAGGCCCAATTTGCTTTTGAGCTATACACAAGCTTTGGACATTGGCCTTGGCCTTGGGCCTTGGATACCCTCTCAATTCTTTTTTCCCCCCTGGACTCAGCAGGAGGAGGATGGGTTGACCCATGCGCCCTTTCCATTCTATGTCTGTGAGGCGCCAGCATGCAAATCCTTACTAACACAGAGAAGGCCAGGGTGTTTATCTGTCCAGTTTCCCACCTGACTGCAGACTGCTCCTCCCCACTCCATTCACATGCTGGGCTGAGCGCCTTGGGCACCCATAGATGGCCCCACTCTAGATTTTTCTGTTGTGAATATTTTTTAAAGGTTTGTTTGTTTGTTTGTTTGTTTATTTGAGACGGAGCATTAAGAGGAGAGGGACAGAGAGAGGAAAAGAGAGAGAGAGAGACAGAGAGAGAATCCCAAGCAGGCTCTGCACTGTCATCACAGAGCCTAACCTGGGGCTTGATCCCAAGACCCTGGGATCATGACCTGAGCCAAAACCAAGGGTCAGATGCTTAACCAACTGAGCTACCCCGGTGCCCCTTCTGTTGTGACTATTTATACATCTCTTCATCATTTATTCTCCTCTGACCACTTGGTCCAACCTTCAATTTCCTGAAGTTTTCTGCTGCTTTGAATAATTTTGTGTTGAAGTGAAATAGTGAGTTCAGAGCTTCTGACTGAAATAGCTTCAGAGAACATCTGACCCAATCCTCCTTATTTAATTTGTCCAATTCATGATGTAAATCATTTCATAATTACGGAAGTCATGTAATTTTCAGTTCCAGAAACTTGGAAGACAAAAAGGAGAAAACAGAAACAGAGATCATGAGTAATGCTGGTGTCTAATGCCAACTGCTACTAATGCTTTGATGTATATTTTTAATGAAATGCTGTTTATGCCTGTCATTTAAAAATACAGAATGAGGAGCACCTGGGGGGCTCTGTCGGGTGAGTGTCTGACTCTTGATTTTGGCTCAGGTCATGATCCCAGGGTTGCGGGATCAAGCCCTGCATTGGGCTCCACACTGAGCGCAGAGTCTGCTTAAGATTCTCTCTTCTTCGGGGCGCGTGGGTGGCTCAGTCCGTTGAGTGTCTGACTTCGGCCCAGGTCATGATCTCGCAGTTCGTGGGTTCAAGCCCCATGTCGGGCTCTGTGCTGACAGCTAGCTCAGAGCCTGGAACCTATTTTGGATTCTGTCTCCGCCTCTCTCTCTCCCCCCTCCTCAGCTCATGCTGTCTCTATCTCTCAATAATAAATAAATATTTAAAAACAAAAAGATTCTCTCTTCTTCTTCCTATGCCCCTCTCCCAAACTTGCACTCTCTCTATCTCTCTCTAAAAAAGAGTAATAATAATCTAGAATTAACATTTTGTTTCCTTCATACCTTTTTTCTTTCAGGTTATTTTAATTAAATAGGTAATGACTAAGTACATACTCACTGTTCAAAATTCTAACAATATAGATGAGGTGAGATTTCCTCTTGACCCCTCTTCCCTGCTCTTCTCCTCAGGCACAATCACTATCCTCAGTGTAGTATGCATCCTTTCTCCTCTATTTCTCTGAATTTATATACACATATGCACAGGGAGAAATACGTAGTTTTGTTTTATATGTATTCTTACATGACTTAAACCATTATCTGTGCTCTGGTCTGAAATTTACATTCTTTCTCTCTCTCATTTTAAAGGTTTCTTATTTATTTTGAGAGGGACAAGAGGGTGAGATGGAGAGTGCAGAGAGAGAGAGAGAGAGAGAGAGAGAGAGAGAGAGAGAGGAGAGAGGTAGAATCCCGAGAGAGAGAGAGAGAGAGGAGAGAGGTAGAATCCCAAGCAGCTCCACATTGTCAGTGCAGAGCCTGAAGTGGGGCTGAAACTCATGAAACCTTCATGGTGATTACAGAATTCACATCTATTTTTTATATTCTGTTATGACCAGAGATTTGCAGCCAGAAGGAGAAAGTTGGAGCACTAGGGGTTGCCAAACTCTCTCTGTTAAGGGCCAGGTAGTAAATATTTGAGCCTTTGCAGGCCACATGGTTTCTATCACAACTGCGTAACTCTGCCTTCGTGCGAAAGCAGCCGTCAGTGATAATTGATGCATGGATGTGGCCATGCTCCAATCAACCCAATTTATAAAACAAGCGTCCGATGGGATTTGACCCACAGGCCCTCATTTGTACACACCTGACCTAGACACCCCCTTTTTTTTTGGTAACAGATGAACAGTCAGAGGCCAAGAGGAGATATTTACCCAACGCTACTTGAAGAGTGAAAGGAAGAACTAGATCGGTCGCCTCTTCTGTATACTTGTCTATGAATCTGTGATCTCTTTGTTAGAGAGATACCTGAACATGTCTTCCTTGGAAACAGGGACGTTACTTTCAACTTCTTACTCTGTGTCTGTGTCTGGAAGCCAAATAAAGCTCAGGCCAAGTCACCTGACTAGGGAGCTTCTGGGAAGTCAGGGACGGGGGTGGTGGTGGGGTGGAGGGGGGGTTGGGGGGGTGGAGGGGGCGTGGTTGCGTTACTGACACTAGGACTGGCAGGGTGCCTTCATCACATTTTGGGATTTTCCTTTTATGAGCTGTGGAGACATTTGGCAAGATTAACAAAGCTTCAGGTATTTGAGCTCTTCCAAGACAGGATTCTAACATAACCATGAGTATTATTTACTCCTCTTTAGTCGTTGTGGCCCCACAGGGGATAGAATTTGGTATCATGGTGGAAGCCATGTCTGTCTTTGTCCAGCCTTGGGCAATAGGGAAGGGCTTATACGTGAAGTTTGGGTTGAGTCTGTATTCCGCCGCTCATGAGCTGTGTGGCCTTGAAAACATTCCTTAAATTCCGTTTGTCATTCGATGCATCCTAAAATGAAGATTGTAGTGCCAGTCTCCTAGGGTTGTTTTGAAGATTGAGTGAGATGACGTATAAGAACGTGGGGCGCCTGGGTGGCTTAGTCAGTTAAGCGTCCGACTTTCGCTTAGGTCATGATCTCCCGGTTCGTGGGTTCGAGCCCGCGTCGGGCTCTGTGCTGACTGCCAGCTCAGAGCCTGGAGCCTGTTTCAGAGTCTGTGTCTCCCTCTCTCTCTGACCCTCCCCTGCTCACGCTCTCTCTCCTAGAAATAAATAAAAAAAAAAAAAGAACGTAATTGATACTTTGAAAAGCATTGTAAAAACAGAAGTTTTTAGTATGTGGATCGAGAATAGAAGCCCTGATACAAACAGCGAATTAGTGCCAATTGCTGTCATTGGGTGTTTGAAATGCAGGGAGTGGGGCGTGTAAATGAGTCGGTACCCGCTGAATGCGTTAATGAGCAAACCCATATGACATTCAGTAGAAACTAAATGTTAATTTATTTCTGTTTAAATTTTATTGTTTCCAGGAGCTTTATGTCAAGTTAGTGCCTCTACTTTTAATCTTCTTACAATTACCTAGGAGAATAAGTGAAACTTTCCTTCCACTGGGGGTGTTTAAATGAAGTGTCCCACTTAAAAACGCAACCGTATAAAACACAACCCTGCTCTCACCTGAGGAATGCCACAGTGAAGTGAATTTCACTTGTTTTATGAAATCATTCTTCATGCGCTGTCTTTTATTTAAAACAAGGCAGTAGGACATCATGGTCAGAGGGTAGACTCTGGCTCTAGAATCCACCTGGTGTGCATTCCAGCTTCCATATTTACCAGCTCTATCACTCTGAACAAGATACTGACTTGCTGTTTCTCACTTCCTTCATAAAATTGGGATAATAAGAGTTCATGCCATTTTGTTAATGGCTTTTTTTTAATGTTTATTTTTTTGAGAGGGAGAGCAAGTGGGGGGGGGGGGAGGGAGAGGGGAACAGGATCTGAAGCAGGCTCTGTGCTGACAGCAGAGGGCCTTGATGTGGGGCTTGAATTCATGAACCACAAGATCATGACCTGAGCTGAAGTCGGATGTTCAACCGACTGAGCCATACGGGTGCCCCTTTAATGGCTTGCTTTAAGAATTAAATGTGACAGTGGATGTAAAATGAGTCAGAATAGTGCTTGGCATATAGTAAGAGCTCACTAAGTACAGGCATACCTCAGAGATACTGCGGGTTCAGTTCCAGACCACCACAAATAGAGTGAATATTGCAAGAAAGTGAGTCAAATGAGCTTTTTGGTGTCCCAGTGCACGTGAAAGTTGGTTTTACAGTAAATATGCTGTAGTCTATTAATTGTGAAATAATTTTACATCTAAAAACCCCATAATGTACATACTTTAATTTTTTTTCAATGTTTGTTTATTTTTGAGAGACAGAGCACAAGCGGGGGAGGGGCAGAAAGCGAGGGAGACACAGAGTCCGAAGCAAGCTCTAGGCTCTGAGTTGTCAGCACAGAGCCCCGTACAGGACTCAAACTCAGAAACCATGAGATCGTGACCTGAGCCAAAGTCAGATGCTTAACTGACTGAGTCACCCAGGCACCCCAATAATGTACATACTTTAATTTAAAAACACCTTAGAGGGCTCCTGAGTGGCTTAGTTGGTTAAGTGTCTGACTCTTGATTTCAGCTCAAGTCATGGTCTCATGGTCATGAGATAGAGCCCCAAGTTGGGCTCTACATTGGCACTGTGAAGCTTGCTTGGGATTTCCTCTTCCTCTCTCTCTCTGCCCCTCCCCTGCTTGCGCACACTTGTGCTTTCTTTTTCTCTCTCTCTCAAAAAGTAAAAAAAACCCTTTATGACTAAAAAATGCTAATCATCACCCGAGCTTTCAGTGAGTCGCTATCACTAATCACTATTATGGTGTTGCCATAATAAATAGGGTAATAATGAAAAAGCTCGAAATAATTGCAAAATTTACCAAAATACGACAGAGACACAAAGTGAACACACACTGTTGGAAAAATGGTGCTGACAGTCTTGCTAGATGCAGGGTTGCCACAAGCCATTAATTTGTTAAAAGAATGCAAAATCTGTGAAGTGCAATAAAGCAAAATGTAATAAAATGAGGCCTGCTGTCTTGATATTAGTACTTATGACCATCACTATGCTAAGCATGGGGCTAAGAATCTAAAAGGCCTGATCTGTGTGTTAAGAGAGCAAAACGAGCAGATTCTGTCCAGGGATGCCTGAGTGGCTCAGTCTGTTAAACATCCGACTTTAGGCTCAAGTTATGATCTCAAGGTTCATGAGGTTGAGCCCCACATTGGGCTCTCGGCTATCAGCACAGAGCCTGCTTCAGATCCTCTGTCCCCCTCCCCCTCTCTGCCCCTCCCCCACTGGTACTCTCTCCCTATCTCAAAGTAAATAAATAAACTTAGAAGTGTTCTGCCCTGAGTGATGTGGGGAGAAAGTGTTGGAGGCACCCAGGGGTAAAATGGAATGGGGAAGTGCGTAAGAATTAAAACTGTTGCTTAAGTTTAAGAAAACCTTCAACAGGCCCCCAAGACCTGCCTCATGCTCTGCATTTCCTTTTATGTCTAAGAAACCCTAAACTGCACAAGTGATGAGTGGTGAGGCCTGGTTTTGACCCTCCAAAATCTGTCTTTTTCTGTGGTAGGCCATCACCAAGCCTGTTCCGTGGCAACATCTGGCAGCCCAATGGCACAGCAAGGAAGGGAGCACAGCAGTAGCCCTGTTATAGCAAGTGTTTTGTCACTGCTAACAGCTGTGTTCTGTTACTGTCGTGAGTGAACGTGAACTTGGGTATCTGCTCACTTGATGCATGGTGGTACGTGCTGTCCTCGGGCACTTATGCTGATATATCCTGCCTACCTTGTGTGCAAACTCCCAGGGCTAAAATGAGACCAGAGGTAGTGGGTCTGCAGTTGTTGGCTCCTCTGGATCTCAGGAGAGGACCCCTCAGTTCACACAGGCTGTTGAAAATATTACAACTCTGATGTACCTTTTTTTAAAAAAAAAAAAGTATTTTGAGAGAGAAAGAGTAGGGCAGGGACAGAGAGAGAGGGAGACAGAGGGTCTGAAGTGGGCTCTGTGCCGACAGCAGAGAGCCCCATATGGGGCTGGAACGCCAGAACTGTGAGATCACGACCTAAGCCCAAGGTGGACACTTAACCGACTGAGCCACCCAAGTGCCCCTCAGATGCACCTTCTTGAGGAATGAGGGAGATGGAGCAGAATTGCATCCATACAAAAAAAAAAAAAAAAGAATTGCATCTATACACAATACAGAAATCCCTTGGTCTTGCATGTATTTATGTATCGTTTGTTTGCTTGTTCAGTGGGGAAAGAAAATGAAAGTAATGAACTCCAATCATTGTTCTCATCAATCTTTGTGCCCTGAACCGTCTTTGGGCTGGCCTTTCTCTTACTTTCCTGCCTGATAGTCCAGGCTCAGACCTTCCCAATATTCATGGGGTGGAGAATTCACAACTTCTAAGCTGTGGTTTTCACCACCAGCAAAGAATCTGGAAGGACCACCTCACTGTGGGGAACTGGAATTAACTGTATAGGAAATCTGACACTCTCCACAGATAACTTTATCTTTGGAGTTTCTCTGTGGACCTTTTTTTTTAATTAAAAATTTAAAAAAGTATTAAGACAGAAACAGAGTATGAGTGGGGGAGGGGCAGAGAGCTAGGGAAACACAGAATTCAAAGCAGGCTCTGGACATGGGGCTCAAACCCACAAACCATGAGACCATGACCCCAGCCTGAAGTCGGACACCTAACCGACTGAGCCACCCAGTTGCCCCACTGTGGACCTTTTCTTAAAGATCTGAGAATGCTGTCCTTAAACTGGGGTCCAATTACAAAGAGAACTCACATTTTTTCTTTTATTCTCTTAGCATAGGGAAGTCAGCTTCTCCTTGTGGTGGGAAAAAGATGGTGGTAATTCCTCTCTGAAAAAACAAGTACAGAACTGGGTAAAATTGTTGAAAATAACCATTGAAGGGGACTAGAAATTGACCAAAGGCAGGCAACTAAATGAGAACAATTTATCCTTGAAAGTAAGAGAATATGGGACACCTGGGTGGCTCAGTCAGTTAAATGTCTGACTTTGGCTCAGGTTGTGACCTCACAGTTTGTGAGTTTGAGCCCGGCATCAGGTTCTCTGCTGTCAGTACAGAGCCCGGTTCAGATCCTTTGTTCCCAGCTCTCTCTGCCCCTCCCTGTGCACACATGAGCTCTTTCTCTCTCAAAAATAAGAAACATAAAAAAAAAGAAAATGAGAGAATTTTAGGCAAGAGCAGCATGCTTATGTGGCCCTCTTGTCTGAGGCTACCTCCAGACCCCTAAGGTTGCTAGATAAAAGTCAAGATGCCCAGTTAAGTTTGAATTCAGATAAACAGCAAATACTTTTTAAGTATAAGCATGTCCAAAATATTGCATGAGACATATACTAAAAAATTACTCATTATTTAGTTGAATTTCAATTTTAACTGGACATCCTGTATTCTTATTTTTTAAAGTTTATTTATTTAGTTTGAAAGAGAGAGAGTGGAAGAGGGGCAGAGAGAGAGGCAAGAGAGAGAATTCCAAGCAGGCTCCACACTATCACACTATCAGCATGGAGACTGATGTGGGGCTTGAACTCACAAACTATGAAGTCATGACTTGAGCTGAAATAAAGAGGCTCAACTGACTGAGGCACTCAGGTGCTTCTCCTGTATTTTTATTTTTTTTGCTAAGTCAGGCAACTTCTCCCTTCTGTCCAGATCATCTCCCACCCTGACAGTGGAATCAAGAATATGTGGCTGGACAGGAAAACCAATAGCTCTACTGCCAGAGAGGGTGGACCTGATTTGGGGTGGGAAGTGGGGGTGAAAACCTGTGGATTTGTTGGCTAACTGTGATTAACTTGGTTGGGAACAGGAAAAATCATCTTTCCTAATGTGACATTGCAGTTTTTGGGGTGAGTGGTAAGCCAGGCAGACACTTGAGGAGTTGCAGAAATGAGATCAGCTCCTTGGACATCCCTGGCTGAGTAGAAAGCCACACAGATGCATGCAGGAAACCTGAGAGAGCTGAGGGGAAAATAAATCCCAAGGAAGACTTAACTGATGGAAAATTTGAATACATTCCCAGATGTATCAATCAGTAGAGGTTGGAAGCTCTTTGGGCATAAGATGTTTGAGTCTAACCTCTCCTCAAAGTCTTGACTGATCCATGAAGCTATGTAGACACAGGGGAAACTACTAAAAGGCCATAGTAAAAAATACAAATAAAAATTTTAAAAATCTGTCCAGAAATATCAGTGACTGCACACCACAGGGGAGACAGGTTTTATAGTGTAAGCCCAGGCAAGTTACAAAGAAAAGGGGAAAAAAATCCTCAGGAATATGAAACAGAATTCAAGTCATTACAACATATTATGTAACAGGTCTGGTTTTCAACCCCAAATTATGATACATACAAGGAAGCAGGAAGGTGCGATCAATATTCAGGAAGAAAGCAATCAAGAGAAACTATTTTTTTTTTTATTACAAATGGTTTATTGTCAAATTAGTTTCCACATAACACCCAGTGCTCATCCCCACAAGTGCCTCCTCCATGCCCACCCCTCCTCCCCCCCACATCCATCAGTCCTCAGTTTTTGTCAGCATTCAAGAGTCTCTCATGGTTTGCCTCTCTCCCTTTCCCCCACCATTTCTGCCCTTCTTCTCCCCCTTGGTCCTCTGTTAAGTTCCTCCTAATCCTCCTATACGTGCACACATATGATATTTGTCCTTCTCTGCCTGACTTATTTCACTCAGCATAACACCCTCAAGGTCCATCCATGTTGCTACACATGGCCAGATTTCATTGTTTCTCATTGCCATGTAGTATTCCATGGTGTAGATAAACCACATCTTCTTGATCCATTCGTCTGTTGATGGACACTTAGGCTCTTTCCATGTTTTAGCTATTGTGGAGAGTGCTGCTATGAACATTGGGGTACATGTGCCTCCTATGCATCAGCACTCCTGTATCCCTTGGGTAAATTCCTAGCAGTGCTATTGCTGAGTCATAGGGGAGTTCTATTGTTAAGTTTTTGAGGAACCTCCACACTGTTTTCAGAGGGGCTGTACCAGTTTACATTCCCACCAACAGTGTAGGAGGGTGCCCGTTTCTCCACATCCTCGCCAGCATCTAGAGTTCTCTGATTGGCTCATTTTAGCCACTCTGACTGGCGTGAGGTGGTATCTCAGTGTGGTTTTGATTTGTATTTCCCTGATGAGGAGGGATGCTGAGCATCGTTTCATGTGTCTGTTGGCCATCTGGATGTCCTCTTTGGAGAAGTGTCTGTTCATATCTTCTGCCCATTTCTTCACTGGGTTGTTGGTTTTTCGGGCGTGTAGTTTGGTGAGTTCCTTGTAGATTCTGGATATCAACCCTTTATCTGATATGTCATTTGCAACTATCTTTTCCCATTCCGTTGGTTGCCTATTAATTTTCTGGGTTGTTTCCTTGGCTGTGCAGAAACTTTTAATCTTGAGGAGGTCCCAACAGTTTATTTTTGCTCTTAATTCCCTTGCTTTTGGGGATGTGTCAAGTAAGAAGTTGCTGCGGTGGAGGTCAAGGAGGTTGTTTCCTGCTTAAGAGAAAGTATTTCTAAATGGGCCCAAAGACCTCTAAGCATCCGTTATAAATATGTTAAAAAATTAAAGGAAATTATGTTTAATTATCTTAAAAATTGGCAATGAAAACAAAAAATTACCAAAGAAAAATGGAAACTATAAAGTATATAAAAACAAAATGCTATCCAGCAGTAAAAAGTAAAATTACCAAATGAAGAATTCAGCAGATAGGTTCAACAGCAGATTTGAGATGGCAGAGGAAGGAATAACTAATCCTGAGGACAGAAGTTATCCAACAGACAACAGTTATCCAATTCAGAGAACCGAGAGAAGAAATGAGATTGAAGGACAGAGGCTCAGAGACCTGAGGAATAATATCAAGATCTCAATATCTCTAATATTTGTGATAGGAATCAGAGGAGAGGAGAGAGAAAGGGGGGTGGGGAAGGAAGCAACGGTGACCCCAAACTTCCCAAATTTGATGAAAACCTTTAACCTTCAGATTAAAAAAAATTCCATTAAGGATAAACACAAAGAGAAACACACCTAGTCACATCATAGTATAACTGTGAAAAGACATAAAGAAGCATGTATTGAAAGCAACAAGAGAAAAACAATGTGGATAGTGTCAGAATATAAAGGAGCCTAGGAGGCAGTGGAATGATGAATTAAAATGCAGAGAGGAAAAAGAGTATCATTCAAGAATTCTCCACCCAACCAAATCATTGTTTAGAAAATGAGAGTGAAATAGACTTTCCAAATTAACAAACATTGAGAACATACCTGGCCTATAAGATATACTGAAGGAAGTCCTTCAGGATGAAAGGAAGTGACAGTAGATAGTAACTCCATTCCACCAGAAGGAATGAAGAGCACAGGAAATGATAAAGATGCGGGTCAATACAAAAGACTGTATATATAAAGTTCTTTCTCCTCCTCTCTTTATTTCTCTAAAAAGCATACCACTGTTGAAAGTAATAAATGTAAGACGGATTTTGGTTTATAAAATAAGTAGGTTTAATACTTATGATGATAATAGTTTAGAAGACAGGGGAGGAAATGGAGCTTACTGGATCAAAGTTTCTATATTTGATCAAAATTAAGTCAGTTTTGGGGTACCTTGCTGGCTGAGTCAGTAGATCGCATGACCCTTCCTCTACAGGTTGTGAATTCAAGCCCCACATTGAATGTAGAGATTAGTTAAAAAAAAAATAATAACATCTTAAACAAAATTAAGTCAGTATTAACCTGAAGTAGATTGTGATGGATTAATTGTACATAGTAATTCTAAGATAACTAAAAACAATAAAACAAAAAAATAAAATGCAAACCGAAACTAAGCTTAAAAATTAGTAGAGGAATTAAAGCATTATATTAGAAAATATATATTTAATAGAAAGGAAGGGAGTAAAAAGGAATATAATAGGACAAGACATGTATAGAAAACAAATGGCAAAATGTCAGACATCAGTCCAGCTACATCAACAGTTATATTAAAAGGCGGAGATCATGAAACTGGATAAAAAGAAAGATCCTACTATGTGCTGTGTATAAGAGATACAAGTTTGTTTAAAGACACAAAATAGGTTGAAAATTAAGGGGTGGAAAAGGTACAACTTGCAAGAGTAGCCATAAGAGTGCTGGAGTGACTATATAAATTTCAGACAAAATAGACTTTTTGACAAAGAGTATTACTAGAAAGAATGAGGAATATTTCTTAATCATAAAGGGTCAATACATCAGGAAGCTCTAATATTTATAAATGATTATATATTTAACAACATCCTCAAAATATATGATATACTAGGACAGAATAGAAAGGAGAAATGGACAGTTCAGCAATTAGACTTGGAGATTTCAGTAGTTCTCCCTAATTAATAAAATTACTAGATAGAAAATCAGAAAGAATGTATAAGAAGATCACTGTCAACTTGGCCTGATGTGTATAGAATACATCCAACCATAGCATAATATGTCTTCTTGTTATTATTGTGTGTCTTGTCATTTTTGATTGAATACTGGACATTTTGTATTAAAGAATAGTAGAGCCTGAGGTAGATAGGATCTATGCCTGGAAGTGGCCATGGCTCTTCTCAGTGTTTCATGAGAGGAGACTGAGCCAATGCGGCTTCGGTTTAAGCTGATTGTAGGTTTTGTTTTTGCTATAATTATCATTAATGCCTCATAGTCTTTTAATTGCTTCAGGGATGGACTGCTGCCGCTGCCTTGTACTCAATGTGGATTCTAGGGTGCTGGTGGATTTTTCTGTGTTCCCAATTCACCTGCAGATTTACGCAGTCCTGACTGCTTAAAGGGTCTTTTTCTGTGAGTCTTATCCTTCCCGTGTTGTACCCTGCCAGTTGTTGGTTATTTTGTGGGATGCTAAATATGAGGGTGAAGTAGGGACTCTTCATTCTCTTCGTCAGTCTCACTGAGCCAGATCCTGGGTACCTGGGTTTGAAGAGTGAGCCTTTATTCAACATTCGTGTTCCCTTATATGGCAGCCAGTCTTTGTCTGACTAGTATCTATGGAGAACTTCGGGCAGTAGAGAGTTCCCTTCTCTCCCCTGACTGGTAGTTGACCTCTGTTTTGTGTCAACACAGAAGCAGCAGTGGACCTTTGTTTGATATGAGTGACAGGCAAGTTGTCTTGTTCCTCCACAGCCCTACCCCGGTGTAGACTGCTAGCTCTTATTGCCAATGCAAGGTTGGTGGTGGGTTTGCCTGAATATACCCTCAGAAGTTTACCTTTGCCTGGGACTAGGTGAGAGAGGGAGGGTTTACTGCACCTTCACAAGTGATGTTGGCTTCTATTCCTGCCCAGCAGAGACAATGAATCTTTGCCTGGGCTCTGGGTATGGGAGCACTTCCCATCCCTTCCCTGTGACCCACAGTCCTTGGCTCCCAGTTCCAGAAAAGTCTCTCTTCACAAAGGGAAAGTGGGTGGGGCTCTGTGTGCTTGCTTACAGGGGCAGTGGGGAGGTGGGGTGAGGGAGTGCAGACTTCTGGAGTCAGGAGCAACTAGGGATGTGAATGTCACTTTAGCCCACACCTGGCCTTGAAGAATTCCTTAAACTTTTATCCATTTTCTGTTTACCCTCTTTTAAGGCGGTTGCCTCCTTGGGCTGTGCTTTGCCACATGTGAAGCAGTTCAAGAATCTGGCCTCTCCTCAGGGCCTATCATCTGAAATTAAGTTCACCTGTCTGCCTTGCTGTTTCAGAGCTCTGGTGGGCTCAAGGCAAATAATGATCTTATTAATTATCCAGCTTTCTGTTGCTGTCAAGGTGGGTTCAAGGACAGTTCTTTTGTGACTTTCTGCATCTATGGGGAAGAGAAACAGGATCTATCTTGTTTCTAATTTTCTCTGTGAGTCTCATGTCCCAGAAATAGGTAATAACTCCTAGCTCTTTTTGGGGGAGAAGAAGATCATTAACTCTCTATGCATCTGAAAAGAAATAGAAGCCATCAAGACTCCTCATCCTTCCTTAAGAGTTGAATGAAGAACTAGGGGCGCCTGGGTGGCTTAGTCGGTTGAGCATCCGACTTTTGCTTAGGTCATGATCTCGCGGTTCGTGGGTTCGAGCCCCGCGTCTGGCTCTGTGCTGCCAGCTCAGAGCCTGGAGCCTATGTCTCCTTCTCTCTCTCTCTCTGACCCTCCCCTGCTCATGCTTTCTCTCTCTCTCCTAGAAATAAATAAAAATATTTAAAAAAAAATAGTTGAATGAAGAACTAAACGGTCTATAGCTCATAGTCCCAAGTGTAAAATTTTTGTATCTCGATATTAAGTAGTTAAACAGTTGTTTTTATTTATTTATTTTAGAGAGAGAGAGAGACAGGGAGCATGTGAGCAGGGGAGAGGGGAAGAGGGGGAGAGAGAGAATCCTAAGCAGGGTCTATGCCCAGGGTGGAGCCAAACACAGGGCTTAATCCCATGACCCTGGGATCATGACCTGAGCTGAAATCAAGAGTCAGATGCCCAGGTGCCCCTCAACAGTTATTTTTTAAAAAGGGGGATCATGAAAAAAATGGGGGACGTGGTTGCAGATTTTGACTGGGTTTTGCTCAGAATAATTTCAGATTCTTAATAGTTGCTTAAATTATACCACTCTTTATTGTATAGAATATGTGGTTTGTTTAAAATGTTACAACTTTGTGTATGACTTAGGTATGTGTACAGTTAAGCATTTGGAAGAGATCGACTTTGGCCCATCGATGGAATTTTATTTGCTCTTCTCATCACATGACTTTAAAAATGAAATGAAGAGTTTCAGCTTTCACTTTTTAATTCCTTTGGCAAAATAACGGCGAAAAGAAATCCAAGGAGAGTAGGAAGCTGACATGTGAGATGCCAAGAAAATGGATTAACGAAAAAAAATAATCTGCTTTAAGGTGGAGTGATTCAAATATTAAGAAAATGATCTCATCCGTTTTGGTGAGAGAGACATTTTGGTGGTTTTAATTTCTCATAATAAAGAATGGGTACTCTGGGCACACAGGCTTGCTTAACGGATACCGCCAGCAGTTCACAAGAACCTCTGACCCATTGGTAAAGCTTTAAATGTCTAGAGAAGGAATGGTAAACCAGCAAGGATATAAAAAACGCACAAAATTCATCCTTAGAAGGAAATACGTGGTTTAAATGCCTATAAGAACTTTGTGGGTATCTGAGACACCACAGCACAATGAGGCAACTGCTTTTGCAAGTAAGAAAATATGGAACTTGGGTGCCTGGGTAGCTCATTAGTTGAGCATCTGACTCGTGATTCAGCTCAAGTCACGATCCCAGGGTCATGGGATGGGGCCCAGTGTCAAGCTCCCTGCTGAGCATGGAGGCCAAGTTATATCTGCATAGGACTCTGCCTGGATGATGACTATTTAATGTTTAACTTGTGGCTTTATTTAGTTGTAGAATAAACACAATCTTCACACAGGATCTTATTTTTAAAGTTTATTTGTTTGTTTGTTTGTTTGTTTGTTTATTTAGAGAAAGGACCCCAAGCAGGCTCCCCACTATCAGCACAGAGCCTGAAGTGGGTCTGGAACTCACAAACAGTGAGATCATGACCTGAGCTGAAATCAAGAGTCAGAGGCTTAACTGACTGAACCACCCAGGTGTCCCAGGATCCTATTTTTAAAATTATGTGTCTCTTTTACTCCCTAGGTTTTATGATATCATCTAATATTCCTACCTACAAAATTCTAAGATCCTCCTAGAATAGAATTACTTTTTGGTGACATGTAAAAATTATATGAAATTCAAATGTCGGCGTCCATAAATAAACTTTAATGGAATGAAGCCACCTCATTTGTCACATATCGTCTGTGTCTGCTTTTGCTCTACAGTGGCTCCACTGAGCAGTTATACCAGAGGCCATGGGCCCCCAAAACCTAAAATGTACACTCCGGTTCTTTACTAAGTTTGCTGACCCATACTACACTTCAGGATGCCTCAAACTTTAATGTGCATACCAATTACCCAGGGAATCTTACTAACACGCAGATTCTGATAACTTGAAAAGTGGTTGGTGAGAAGGAGCTCAGAAAGAGACACAATCTTCACCACCTTCTGTCCTGGAGCCTGCAGGCATCTCCCTTCTCACTTCTTGGGGTTTCTATTCCCTTCTTGGTCACCTGGACCCAGAGGAACGTGGGCCACAAAAAACAGAAGAGCAGCCAGCAAGCAGCTGGCTCTGTCAGCTAAGCTAGTTGAGAGCCTGGGGCAGGATGGAGGGGGGATGGGGAGGAGGCAGAGTGTGGAGGGAACCATAACCCACCCTGAGTATGCCCCCACCGGCTCCACCCACCGTCTTCTCATCCCCTCCCCTACTTGGCCTAAAATTCCCATCATTAAGTGTTCTCATCCCCTCCCCTACTTGGCCTAAAATTCCCATCATTAAGTGTAGGTAGGTACAGAAGAGGCTTCCTTTTGTTTTGTTTCAGTAACACAGGCTGGTATGATCAGGAGAACTGCCAGCTCTCTCTCTGCCTCTCTGGCTTCTCTTTCCCAACTTTTTGAACCTTGTCCTTCCCCTCTCATCCTTCTCCTCTCCTTACTCTGTACTCTCTTTCTGGGCAATGCCACCTGTTTCTATAGCTTCACTTGCTAAGTTCCAAAATATTTCTTGTCTGGGCTTTCTTCTAAGTATTGGTTTGCCTGCTTAGAATTTCCACTTGGACACAGCACACTCAATTCCAATTTAATATTTCCCCTGAAGGAGCTCATGATCATCAACTCCAGACTGCTTGTCCTGCGGTGTTTTCTGTCCTAGTAAATGATGAGCACTGTCCCTATCATGAGACATGGGAGTCAGATTTGCCTCTCTTCCTTAACCCCCATGAGCTCATATTAGGACCACATCCTAAATATTCCTGGGATCCATCCACTTCTTTCTTGCGGTTCCCATTCTCTCTCTCTCTCTCTTTTAAAGTTAGTTAGTTAGTTAGTTTGTTTGTTTAGAGAATCCCACGCTAACAGTGCAGAGCCTGACACAAAGCTCTCACACCATGAGATCGTGACCTGAGCTGAAATCAAGAGTCTGATGCTTGACAGACTGAGCCACCCGGCTGCCCCTTGTGGTCCCCATTCTAAGTCACTACCATTTGTCATCTGTTCATCTACAATAGCTTTATGAAGAATCCCTGTATTTAATGTTGCCACACTAAAATCAGTTGTCCTCACTGTGGCCAGAGTAATCTGCATAAAACAAAATGCTATATTCCTGCTTCCTCAGACCCCTCGTTATGGTCTCTATGCCCTGCGTATCTGGCCCCTTCCCATGTCTTTGGCTTCTCTTTGTGGACTTATTCTCTCACTTCCTGCATTCCAGCCATTTTTCATTTTTCCCGTGTTGTTTTTCAGCCAAGTTGTTTAACGATGATGCCTATAATTCTCCTTCTACCTGTCATAAAATGTCTTTTATTTCTAGTCTTAAAATTTGCTTTCCCTGTGAAGCCTTTCCTGAGCTACTGGATGAAGTCAGACATTCTGGGTATGGGTCCTCATAGCATCCAGCTCATGTCCAGTGTCCCCTAAAAGACTGCAAGGCCTGTGAGGTCGCGGACTGTGGCTTTTCCACCACCACGTCCTAAGCACCTGGTGGAATGCCTGCCATCAATAACTATCCATGAATAAACGTCAAGAATATAGGCAACCAATTTGATTTGGATGCAAATCATGTGAATGTTTAGGATTCATAGAGTAGTTTCTAATATCTGTATCTTGTAGAGAATCCATTTGAATGCCTACTATTACTGTGGCCCCCTGTAGGGTTTCAGTGTTTCCCGTGAAAACCAGGGTGGTTGTCCAAAATTTTCCAGCAGGATGTCCACTTCCTGCTTAGAGGTGTGATGTGCTGGTTCCAAGGGAAGAACAGTGTAAGAGAATTTCCAGATCCATGCACCCTTCACATTGTTGAGGGACTGAGTCCTCAGCTCTAGCTACCCTTCTAAATGAGGTTTGGAGACAACCTTCATTCTCAGACACAATTCCACTGGACAGGCTTTCCTTTTAAGGGTCTTTGGGACTCAGTTTTCCTTCCTAGGGATTAGAGACCTTGTCTCGGGTTTCTCAGCTTCAGTAACCTTTGTGGTTCCATTCTGATGGAACATGATGGTAACTTCATACCCCCATGGGAGATGGCATTTATTGAGAATATACTGTGGCAGTAAATATTAATAATCTTTGGTGTTAGTAACATGTAAGATTTATTGGATGATTACTGCATTCTAATCACTTTACACCTATTTTTTTTAATGTTTATTTTGAGAGAGAGAGAGAGGAAGTGGGGGGCAGGGCAGAGAGGGAGAGAGAATCCCAAGCAGGCTTCATGCTATCAGCACAGAGCCTGACATGGGGCTTGATCCCACAATGAGTTCATGATCTGAGCCGAAATCAAGAGTTGGACTCTTTACCGACTAAGCTACCCAGGTGCCCCCAACCACTTTACACTTATTAATTCATATAATTGTCCTCCAACTACAGAAAATACATACCATGATTAATCCCATTTTCAGGTGAGGAAATTGAGGTTAATTTGCCCACAGACATATGGCTGTTATGTAGAGGAGCCTGGATTTGAAAGATTTGAGAATAACTTACTTTCCTGAGAGCAGGCTTGCACTATAGAGCAATGAGAGATCTATCAGGATCTTCCTCTCATGCCACCCCTGGCTCAGCCCTTTATCCCTTACACTCTGAGCTCCTCAACACCCCACATCCTGTAGTTCACAGCCTGTGTGTTGTGTTCCAGGGTGAAAGTAGATCTCTGGCCCCAACACAGTACAGGTGGGCTGAGCACGGGTTTGTTTTATCCCATTTAGAAGATGAACAGGGCTTAATTGGAGGTGGGGGGCAGGGAAGCTTAGTGCCTGAGGGTTGAAGGGGGCTGTGAGGTTCTCCCAAGTGGAATGAAGAGAGGTGTGGGGTTGACAGGGAGGGGCTTGGAACGCTCACTACCACCAAGATGAGAGAAATGATGGCATGAGGAACACACCAAGAGTGGAGGTAAAGGTCCCCAAGGTCCAACTTGGCCTGGAGGAAGTGGAGCGGCTGGAAGAGCCCCACTCCCCCCATTTTTTTTTACAGATCTTGGCTTGGGTAGGTCACCACCCGGGCTCAGAATATGCCCTTCCCTGTGACTCGACATCCCACACAACCTAGGTGGTTGAATGATATAAGGTGTGTGGAGGGAGTAAGTAAATGGGATATTACTTGCATCTCAAGTGCCCTGGGGTAATTTAGTCTTTTTGCTGTAGACCTTGGTTACTCCCTGTCCTGTAGCTTAGCCCAGATGAGAAAATTCTCAGCTTTGATAGAGAACATGGCTGGATGGCAATTGCTGAGTAATCTTATATAATGAGAGAAGCAGATCTTGTAAAATTGTTTTGAGAAAGCATTCTCTGAAGGATAAGACGTTTGCGATGGCAGTTATATGTCTAGACTCTGGAGTTATTGCTGAAGGTAACACTATTTTTTTTTCCAGAGGCAGTAGTTACTAAATATAGTTCAAAATATTTCATGTCAGTTCTACATAAAATGGGAAAATACAACCTTTGAATTCACCTGTAACACAACAGAATGTGATATGAACAACTGAGATCTTATTTTTATTTAGCTTTTTCTGGCCTGCATGTCATTTCGATCAGACTGAGAATATGTCCATTGTAACTTCCTGGTGTTGAATTATCTTAGATCAGTGTAAACTGTACCTTTTAAAAGATATCTAGAGGACAGTCAAACATTCTTCAGTTTAGCATATTAAAAAAAAAGATGTCATTTTTTTCACAAGGCAAGATTTAAATAATAGATGGAGTTTTCAAAGATTACTTGAAGTCTTTGTGTTTTATCAGTTGAAACCCTTCCTATAAATATGAAATCTTTAACATATTTAAAAAATATAATTTTTATTTATTTTTTAAGTGTTTAATTTTTTATTTATTTTGAGAGATAGTGGGGATGGGGGCAGAGAGAGATGGAAAGAGTGAATCCCAAGCAGGCTCTACACTGTTGGTGAAGAGCCTGATGTGGGGCTCAAGCTCACGAACCACGAGATCATGACCTGAGCCGAAATCAAGAGTTGGACATTTAACTGACTGAGCCACCCAAGTGCCCCAGCAAAGTGTGATTTTTAAAGAAGTAAAATCATGATTCCTCGGGCAAAAATAACATGTGCTATTGATTTTACTTAGTTTATTAATTAATCAGGGGTCCTGTTAGATGTTAATACTGGTTGAAAGAACATTCAAGAGGCTAAGACATTTATAGACAACTTCATAAAGAATATTAGGGTAAGATTACTGAGTTAGTTATAAAACTTTAATGTATACCAGGCCACAAATCTTGGGGAGCTATTTGTTCTGTTGAACAGTTAACAAGTTCAAGAATTCTTGAGCCTTATGGGGTGCCTGGGTGGTTCAGTTGGTTAAGCGCCTGACTTTGGCTTAGGTCATGATCTCACAGTTCGAGAGTTCGAGCCCCGCATCGGGTTCTGTGCTGATAGCTAGCTCAGAGTCTGGAGCCTGTTTCAGGTTCTGTGTCTCCCTCTCTCTCTGACTACTCCCTTGCTCTCTCTCTCTCAGAAATAAATAAAATCATAAACAATAAAAAAAAGAATTCTTGAGCCTTTTTTTTTTTAATCAGCAGTAAACAGTACATTCCTGTATACAATTCTTGGGTGGCCAGTGCCCTTTCTGATTCTGAAAGTATGTGCTGTGCCCAGTTTTTGCCTTTTTTCCAACTTTCAGATGAATTTCCTGATGTGTTGTTTTGAAAGGACTGTTGGCTCAGTTCATTTCTGTGACCACAGAGCCTTTCTGTGACCTGAAAAAGTAGACCATTCCTGAACACTTTCCTGGGCTCCCCAGCTTGGGTTATTGTCGATTCATCTGTAGAGGAGATGTATGCTTTCTTAGCTACAAAACAAGGCAAATATGATGGCAGACAGCCTTGTTAGCAGGACACCTTCACAAATGTTGCATCTTCCCAAGGAATTCTAGAATCTCGCTTTAGTGACCAGATGGATAACAGAAGCAAAAAGCCTCTAGCTCCTACTTTTGAGTGAGTTTCCACTTATTTCAGAGTAAGTAGTAATGGGGTCTTTATCAGAAGCCTTATGAAAGACACACTGATTATATAGCTTAGGGGTCAGGAACCTAGGCACTACATTGAGAGAGGTCAGGTTTCCAGCATAGGTCTAGATGTTAACTCTCATCTTGGTAATCTCTTGAACCTCTCATGGCTTTACTCCTATGTGGCTTATTGTGAAGGTGATATAAGAGAGTGAAGGTAAGTCCTCACTATGAGGCCTTGGACATGGGTATTGCTCAGCAGTAAAAAATAAGTAATAAATTATATTACTGATTGGAGGTCGGATGCTATACTAGGTGAGTCTTGAGCATTTAGAGATGGCACCTGAAGATATGTACTCCAGTCAGGGAGACAGATCTGTAATCAATAATTATGATGGAAAATATTGCTATTATAGATGGCTCTGGATGGAATGGCTCTGACAAAACCATTAGCTCCACCTAGTGGAAGGTGGTATAATGTTCCAGGAGATGACCTTCAAGATGGTCCTTGAAGGAGTGGGAACAGGGACCTCATCAGGGGTCAGCAAACTTCTTCTGTAAAGTGTACATTATTTTAGGCTTTGTGGGCTGTACATGGCTGTCACAACTACTTTTCTCTGCCATCGTGGCCCAAATCAGCCATAGATGATGCGTGAACAAATGGGTGTTGTTCTGTTCCAACTAAATTTGATTTACAAAATCAGTGGCTGGCTGTGGCCTGTGAAAGGCTTTGATTTGTCAATTCCTGGCCTAGAGGATGAACTAAGGATTACAAATGATGAACTGTAGGTGGTGAGATCTGGGAGGGCTAAAATTCTTTCCTGAGGTGATGGTGAAATTCTTGCAAAGGAAACTGACAGAAAGAAGATGGGAGGAGTTTTCATGACCTTGAGTTTCAGCTGAAGCAGGTTCTTGTGATCCTCTCCCTGCCTCATATATTCTTGGATTGTCCATTGTAGAGCACAGCTAGGGACACACCAAGCTTGTCCACAGGCATGAAAGGGCAGGACTCAGGAAGAAGTATCCGGGAGCTGATGGAAGAAGTTCTTGTTATCCATGGATCTGCTGGAGGGGCTGGTTATTACTCAAGAAAGAGGAAATGGATTGGAGGCCAGGAACTAGGAGCAAATTATTGACCATCAGAGCTGGGGTGGCTATTAGGAGGCAAAATCAACAAGAGTGTGCTGTAAGCACTGCTAGAGGGCGGTGGGGCAGCTGGACGTGTGGTCCATATGCTGAGGACCAGGTGAGCCTGCTCTTTTTTTTTTTTTTTTTTATGTTTGTTTATTTTTGAAAGAGAGAAAGAGTATGAGTAGGTAAGGGACAGAGTGAGAGGGGGGACATAAAATCTGAAGCAGATGAGCCTGCTCTTTAGGGGACTGTGGTGCAGTTTGCCTGGGTCAGGGGGTATGTAGGATATGATCATTGATATGATTCTAAGAGTTTACCAACTTAGGATCCGTGATTTATGTTCCAAAGCAACAGGATCCTCATTTGGTTTTATAAAACACATAAGCAATGCTTGCTAAGCATGGGTGATGTATGATAGAAGGCTGAAGAGTTCCAGTATAGTAGGAGGGGATGCATAGCTGGAAGAAAATACAAAAGAGAAGAATAGTATTTTTTAACCAAAAACATTCTTATTTTAGCCTTCACAGATCAAACTGTTCTTCTTTTCACAAGATAATAATGATTAACTTACAAAAATGGGCATTTACAACGCATCTTCAGGGACAACTGTGTGGCTCAGTAGGTTAAGTGTCTGACTCTTGGTTTTGGCTCAGGTGATGATCTCACAGTTTCTGAGTTCAAGCCCCGTGTCAGACTCTGTGCTGGCAGTGTGGAGCCTGCTTGGGATTCTCTCTCTCTCTCTCTCTCTCTCTCTCTCTCTCTCTCTCCTCTCTCTCTCTCTCTCCCTCTCCCTCTCTCCCTCTCTCTCTCTGTCCTTCCCCTGACCATACTCTCTCTCTCTTTCAAAATAAATAAACTTAAAAAAACCAAAACAATACATCTTCAAAACATTTTCCTTTACCGAGAAACTTAGCTTTACAGAATCCAAACATGAAAAGGTTAAAAAGAAATTTCTATTTTGTTGTCATTATAAGACAAAACAGAGTAAGCCAAGGAAATGCTTTTATATTTCAGGTCCTTCTCCTCCAGGAACCAGCACTGTTAAATTATTTCCATTTAGGGAAATCTGATCTAATTTAGTGATCCTTCTTCCTTCTGGTGTGATTTCAAAAGTCATCAAGCTCCAAAAGCATGCCAACAATTTCTTTATCACTCTTCATCACAGTGTGAATTGTTGATGCTATACGTTTGTCCACATGCTCTAGAGGCGGCCAATGCGATGGGTTAGTGGTAGCATTGCCTGCCATGGCTACACCGGAAGTCAAGAGAGGAACAGTTTTTATGTGTCAGGAGGAGTCAAATCAGTATTTTGGAAAATATATTTACCAAAGGAGCATTCTAGGTAGAGAAGACTTTGGGGGTTTCAGTTGCTTAACATAAGTCGCTGATACCATGTGGCTATTAATGTGGTCTTTGTCCATTCCATGTGTAGTGCTGAGATAGTGTTGAAATTATGGGAGGTCTTAATTATTCTGTAGCCCGCATGGTTCAAAGCATATGTAGAGATTTTTATTTTTTGGTTCTGGGTGCTACATCTTAAAGGATAAACTTGGGTAAGAATATGTCAAGAGAAGGGTAGCCAGGAAGCTGAGGAATATGTCAATGATGTGCTGCAAGTTTGGCCACCGTATAATCTATTGTACAAATTAGGGTGTGGGAGAGAACGAAAGAGGCTTCTTGAGAAAGATAATCCAACATTTGGAAGAAAAGCAAGAGAATGATTCCGTGTTCTTTTCACGTCATCCTGGGGTATTATTTATCAGGCCTGCCCAGGGATTACTTGAGCCCCTAGAGAGGTATACCTTTTGACTTTGCTCTCTATTATTTTTTTTTAAATTAATTAATTAATTTTTAATGTTTATTCATTTTTGAGGGGGGGGTGGAGAGAGAGAGCGCGCGCATGAGTGGGAGACACAGAATCTGAAGCAGCTCCAGGCTCTGAGCTGTCAACACAGAACCTGACGCGGGGCTCACGAACCACGAGATCATGACCTGAGCTGAAGTTGGATACTTATCTGACTGAGCCACCCAGGTACCCCTGCTCTCTGTTATTTGATTAGAGCCTGGACACTGCGAGGTCTACAAAATACACTTGTAGGAAAAACAACCCCAAAGTTTATCATTCAATTCTAGTTAGGATATTAACTAGTTTTAGATCTCCATTAGCAAACTTATTCTAGCATCATTTTTCCAGTTCCTCTACCTTGTTATTTGTTCCCTCCTTAATGAATAATTTGAATAAAATATTCAATGCACATCCATTCTGTGCTAGTTTGGATGTCATATTTTAACTTTGTGAACTTCATATTTTTAGAGGTGTAATTATTGTTCTAAAAAAACAAGTTAAGCATGGACTATCCTGGGAAAACCAGACTGTATAAAGAGATGTTTGAAGGAATTCAGAGTATTTATTCTGGAGAAAGTAGGGTGTAGGATGCTTGGCAGGGAATTAGAGTGATAAAATGTCATGCTGTGTGTGTATTTTGAAAACCTTAAAGGATAAAGATACAACCTGCATATAGCTCCTGGAAGGGGCAGGAAACCGTAGGCAGCAGGAAGGTAGTTCTTTGCGTGCTGAAACAGTCTGCGAGTGGGGCCCTAGTGCAAGTCTTTGGTGAGCAAGTCTATGGGAGCCCTTTTCTGTGAATCAGCCTCCTGATGCTAGTAGAAGCTGACACATGATGGATGGAAACCAGTTCTGTCAAAGAGGCTCAGGGGTATTAGGTGTTTAATCCATAGTTGCAGAAGTTGGAATTCAGACCTTGGTTTCTATATTTCTAAGCCCCAGCTGGATTTTCATCTTAATTTTTCATGGTTGACTTAGGGTTAGTGTGTCTATACTCTGTTATGTATTGAGTTTTTCACACACCAAATTGTCTAAACATATTTCCAAGCATTGATGCAGTCTATATGGTTGACATTCCTAAAGTGTGAGTTGATACTTTGTAATGTACATGGTCCTTACAAGTAAGGACCAGTTTTAGCTTTGTAAAAGATATTGTTATTCAGAATATGAAATATCGGGACACCTGGGTGGCTCAGTCAGTTAAGCAACCAACTCTTGGTTTCAGCTCAGGTCATGATTTCACAGTTTCATGAGTTTGCGCCCCGAGTCAGGCTCTGCACTGACAGCACGGAACCTGCCTGGGATTCTCTCTTTCTCTCTCTCTCTGCCCCTCCCCTACTTGTGATGTTGCTCAAGAAGAGCTAGCTCTCAAAAGAAATAAATAAACCTAAAAAAATGAAAAAGGAAAAGAATATTGAATATCATTGTCACTATAGTATCAGATATCTACCAGAATATTCACATGTATATATGTACATATATATTTAGTGTTTGTGTGTGTGTATGTATTTAATTTAGAAGTGTAAGTCCTGGGGTGCCTGGGTGGCTCAGTTAAGCATCCAACTTCAGCTCACGTTGTAATCTCACATTCTGTGAGTTTGAGCTCCATATCGGGCTCTGTGCTAATGGCTCAGAGCCTGAAGCCTGCTTTGGATTCTGTGTCTCCCTCTCTCTCTGCCATTCCCCCACTCACACTCTGTCTCTCAAAAATAAAATGAAAACGTTAAAAAAAATTAGAAAGGTAAATTTGGATTTTAAATGGATGGGAAACCTAAAACAAGTCTTTCAGCTAAAGGTGCTGTATATTGGTTATAAACCACTGAGACATACCCAGGGAAATATATTACTTCTTATAGCAGTTTTCAGTTTGATTTTAAGGAAAAACAATTAAAAATGGCTCAGTAAACTCTGAAAGGACTCTATTTTATGGATGATTGCACCACTAAATAAGAAACCATTACCTGTGAAATAGTCTAATTGAATTCCTGATGGCACGGGTCAGCTTTATTGTTTTTCAAAAGAAATCTACATTGAAGATAGATTGGAGCCTCAAAATGGCTCTTAAGCCCCTAAATATTTTTGCTTTATTGGATAGTGCATGTAAAACATTTGGAAAACTTAAATAATGTTTGTGAACTCAGATTAATAACAAAATACATTAAAATCTTTAAAAACTGTTTATTCATTTTTGAGAGTGAGATTCAGACAGGTTTTCCGGGTGGAAAACCATCTACCCCACAAGGGGTAGGTGGACCTCCCCCACAAGGCCACCCAGGACTCCTCCAGCAAGAAGTTCGAGGACGCCCTAAGCCTCATCCACAGCGCCTGGCAGAGGAGCGACAGCTTGTGCGGGGCAGAGCCTCCCGGGACCCCTGGTGCTGAGGCCAGGCTGGCCGGCCCCCCGGTGGGCCAGAAAAGGCAAGCGGTGGGGCACGCGCACTGGGTCGTCATGCTGCTCGCCCGGCTTCCACCCCTGTTCCACAGCCCCCTCCTGCCGTGGGGGACAGAACCACCGACTGGGGCTTGAGACAGGGTCTCTCCCCTTCCCAGGGGTCCAGAGTGGGTGCCCCGCACCCCCTTGGGCACCCTGCCCAGCCAGTGGTGCCCAGAGAGGGCTGGGGCAGAGGGTCTGAGCCCTGTGGGCTCTGTGTATGCAGCACATCCCGATGTAACTGCATCTCTTCAGGATGACAGTGAGAATAGGATCAGCTCGGAGGGGAGCGGCAGCACTAAGAAGGCAGCAGCCCCCTCTTCCTCTCCTGGGGGAGGGGGCAGGGCCGAGACCCGGACAGCCTTGTTCATTTTTGAACGCTGAGCCGGCCGCACTGGGAGGCCGGGCACTAAGGTCTCGGTGCATGTTTCCTCCACACTAACTCCGGCCCCCGGCGCACTGCTGCCTGCCTTGCCAGGGCCCACAGTGGAGGGCGGGGGGCAGGGGCCGGGGGCCAGGTTGGTCCTCTCTGGCTGCCCAGCGGCCCTGCATGTCCCCATGGCCCCCTGCCCCTGCCTCTCCCTGAACCGCAGCGGCCTGAGGCCCCAGGAGGCCCCAGGAAGCTAGCTTTCTCTGTTTGCAGGGAGCAAAGGGGAGGGAGGAGGGCTCAGGGAGGAACAGAGCCCACCAGACTGGCATCCCCGTGGGTGCCTCCTGACTATCCCCTGCTTGGCTGGAGCCGGGCCCTTCCGGAGAGTTCTGTCAGGGGCCTGCTGGAGGAAGGGGTCAGATGGTCTGGGTTTTGTTTGTTTGTTTTTTTAAATAAAATAGACACGTTATATTGCAAAAAAAAAAAAAAAAGGAGAGAGAGAGAGAGAGAGAAGGAGAGAGAGATAATGAGTTGGGGAGGGGCAGACAGAGAGGTAGAGAGAGGATCCAAAGCAGGCTCCTTGCTGACAGCATAGACATGATGCCAGGCTTGAACTCATGAATCGTGAGATCACAACCTAAGCTGAAGTTGGACACTCAACTGACTGAGCCATCCATGCCCCCCTACATTAAAATCTTTGAAATGATAGATTCATGGAGTCTTTAATTCACTTGCTGTATGATCAACCAGAAATTCCATTCTTACCCTTTTTCCTTATGTTCACTACCACCTGGTCTACTTCAACTGCCGTTGTGCTTCAGGTCTGTCCTTGGTTACTATGAGATGTAAAAGACATGAATGGCTTATAGTATCAATTCTCAAACTTAAAAAAGATTTTATTTTAAGTAATCACTACACCTAACATGGGGCTGAAACTCACAACCCTGAGATCAAGAGTCACATGCTCTACCAACTGAGCCATCCAGGTGCCTCTCAAACTTAAAAAAAAAAAAAAAAAACCCAAACTGTTACCACCTTCCAGGGGCAAGTGATCTTATTGATAATAGGGGACTATTTGGAAATGAACAAAATAATGCAAATGGTAGAAAAATTCACGCGTAATGGACTTATTAAAGGGTTTGTTCCTTGTTAGGATTTGTGCTATATAAAGTGCCAGTATCCAAAATTGTGGATGATTCTCCTTGTGGAAACAAAGAAAGACCTTGCATTTCAGGGTCTGTTTTCAGTTTAGAAGGAAGACCTGTATCTTCCATCTCAGTCTTATACCAGCAGGGACTGTGCTTTTTGAGTCCTTGGTTTGTTTATTTTTAAGTTTATTTATTTTGAGAGAGAGAGAGAGACAAAGGACAAGTGGGGGAGGAGCAGAGAGAGGAAAAAAGAGGGAGAATTCCAAGCAGGTTCTACATTGTCAGCGCAGAGCCTGATGCCATGAGATCATGACATGAGCCAAAACCAAGAGTTGGCTGCTTAACTTGACTGAGCCACCCAGGCACTCCCGAGTCCTTGGTTTAAAGCAACAAAGTGATCCCAGTGTTAGATCTGTTCAGTCAGAAAAGAAATGTTGGAAATGAAATGGAAAGGCCATTTGCTGTCCCAGGACAACAATCCCAGGGATGCTGATGGAAAGCTTAGGACACAAGTCTGCTGGTGAGCTTAGTGTTAATGATTTGCCTTTTAAATATTTGGTAGGCCTGAATGGTTTGCTTTCTGTTCTGTGATGACTTACCCATATGTGTATATTTGTGAGAGGAGGGACAGGCATCCAGGGAAGAAGGCAGAAGAGATGGGGGGATAAGGAGTTTTGAGGGAGGCAATCAGATAACTTGTCTGAAATAATTATTTTGTTCTTTTTTCCTCCTTTTTAAAAAAATTTGGTATTTATACATTTTTTTTTTAACTTATTCTATTTCGGAGGTAAATAACAGTAGAGGGAGAATTCCCCGCCCCCATCCCTGATAAAGAAATACCTCTGAGTTTTCACCATCGTTAATGTCAAGAAAAAAATTGCTTTTGCTTTAAAGTCAATATTCCTTGTCAAATGAAGGAATCATGGTTTATACAATAATTTGATAGTTATTTATTGAATACTTCCAATATCGTAGGTGCTCTGTTAGATGCTTAAAATATCCTATTGGGTCTAGTTTATAAAGAGGTTTATATATGTGTGTGTGTGTGTGTGTGTGTGTGTGTGTATAAATATATACAAATTATGTAAATATTTATATAAGTATAATATACATTCCATGAAGTTGTGGGATCTAACGATTGTGGGATCAAGCCCCACATCGGGTCTGTCCTGGGCATGAAGACTGCCTGGGATGCATTCTCTCTCTTTCTCTCTCTCCCTCTGCTCCTCCCCCACTTGTGTGCTCTCTCTTTCAAATTAATACATCTCCTCATATTAAGTCACTTTTACATTCTTGCAATGAAATTGATTTGACCAATTAAAAATTTTTTATTATTTATTTTTAAGAGAGACAGAGTGCAAGTGGGGGAGGGGCAGAGGGAGAGAGGGAGACAAAGAATCCGAAGCAGCTACAGGCTCTGAGCTGTCAACACAGAGCCTGACACGGGGCTTGAACTCACAAACCATGAGATCATGACCTGAGCTGAAGTCAGATGCTTAACCAACTGAACCACACAAGCGCCCTTTGATTTGGCCAATTTAAAAAAAAAACAAAAAAAACAAAAACATTGTCCTTGATTTGATTTGGTATATATATATATTTTAATAGTTTATGGTCAAGTTGATTTCCATATAACACCCAGTGCTCATCCCCACAAGTGCCCTCCCCCATGCCCATCACCCCCTTGCCCCTCCCCCCTACACCCATCAGTCCTCAGTTTGTTCTCAGCATTTAAGAGTCTCTCATGGTTTACCTCCCTCCATCTCCTCCACTATTTCTCCCCTTATTCTCCTCCACGGTGCTCCATCAAATTCCTCCTAATCCTCCTATACGTGCAAACATCTGGTATCTGTTCTTCTCTGCCTGACTTGTTTCGCTCAGCATAACACCCTCAAGGTCCATCCATGTTGCTACACATGGCCAGATTTCATTGTTTCTCATTGCCATGTAGTGTACCATGGTATAGATAAACCAGATCTTCTTGATCCATTCGTCCGTTGATGGACACTTAGGCTCTTTCCATGTTTTGGCTATTGTGGAGAGTGCTTCTCTGAACACTGGGGTCCATGTGCTCCTATGCATCAGCATTTCTGTATCCCTTGGGTCAATTCCTAGCAGTGCTATTGCTTCCAGCACTATGTTAAACAACAGTGGTGAGAGTGGACATCCCTGTCGTGTTCCTGATCTCAGGGGGAAAGCTCTCAGTTTTTCCCCGTTGAGGATGATGTTAGCTGAGGGCTTCTCATAGATGGCTTTTATGATGTTTAAGTCAGTTTCTTCTATCCCGACTTTCTCAAGGGTATTTATTAAGAAGGGATGCTGTATTTTGTCAAATGCTTTTTCTGCATCTATCAACAGGATCATATGGTTTTTATCTTTTCTTTTGTTGATGTGATGTATCCCATTGATTGATTTGCAAATATTGAACCAGCCCTGTTATCCAGGAATGAATCCCACTTGATATTGGTGGATAATTCTTTTTATGTGCCGTTGAATTCGATTTGCAAGTATCTTGTTGAGGATTTTTGCATCTGTATTCATCAAGGATATTGGCCTGTAGTTCTCTTTTTATCGCCTTTATCCATTTGACCTAGACCTCAGCCCCTATCTCTGGCAATTGTCAGTCCATTCTCTGTATCTATGAGTTTGTTTTTGTTCTTGTTTATTTGTTTGGTTAGATGCCACATGTAAGTGCAATCATATGGTATTTGTCTTTTTCTATCTGACTGACTTCATGTAGCACAATGCCTTCATGGTCCATCCATGTTGTCACAAATGACAGAATTTCCTACATTTTAATGACTGAGTAATATTCCATTGTATGTATACACTACATCTTCTTTATCCATACTTCTGCTGATGGACACTTGGGTTGTTTCCATGTGTTGGCTATTGTGAATTTCAAGGCACAATGAACACGAATTTCCTTTTAAATGATTGAATCATTATTTATAAGAAAGATTGACAATTTTCTTTCTCATGCGAGTTTATCAGATTTTGTATTAGGAATATACTACTTTTGTATGATTCACAGGGGGAGGTTTTCACCTTTTCTGTGATCTGGAATAATTTACCTGACAAGAGCATGATCTGCTCTCTGAAGGATCAAAGAGCTTACCTCTAAAATTGAATCTCGAGCCTGTCTCTTTGTGGTGATGCTTTTAGATGATCTATTTAGCATTTCTGTATTGTTACTGATAAATCTTCTCGAAGTAATGTTGGTAATTTCTGTCTTGCTAGAAAATTGTTCAGTGGAGTGACAATGTTCAAATTCACCCTCTGCAGCTGTCGAGGAGAAAGAGAGAAAAGAACTGCAAAGTCCTATAGTAGACCATACCGAGAAATGGAGTATATTACTTTTACCAATTGGGTTAAATATTCTTTTTTTTTTTCTTCAATATTTTTATTATTTATTTCTAGGAGAGAGAGAGAGAGGGACAGCGTGAGCAGGGGAGGGTCAGAATATTCTATTAGATTTTCTTTTCAACTTAAACCTTGATGCCTTAATTATTATTACTGCTGATATTATAGAATATTTACAAATATTGGGATTATAGTGTATGCGCTGTTTTGCAACCTGGCTCCTTCTCCCCACTGCTTGAAATATTGTGGGTATTTTTTATTCGTGTAGAGCAGTTTCTTTTTTTTTTTAATAGGTATACCTTTGACTTTTTTTTTTTTTTACAAATAGTTTATTGTCATAACACCCAGTGCTCATCCCCACAAGTGCCCTCCTCCATGCCCATCCCTCCTCCCCCCATCCGTCAGTCCTCAGTTTTTGTCAGCATTCAAGAGTCTCTCATGGTTTGCCTCTCTCCCTTTCCCCCACCATTTCCCCCTTCTTCTCCCCCTTGGTCCTCCGTTAAGTTCCTCCTAATCCTCCTATACGTGCAAACATATGATATTTGTCCTTCTCTGCCTGACTTATTTCGCTCAGCATTACACCCTCAAGGTCCATCCATGTTGCTACACATGGCCAGATTTCATTGTTTCTCATTGCCATGTAGTATTCCATGGTATAGATAAACCACATCTTCTTGATCCATTCATCTGTTGATGGACACTTAGGCTCTTTCCAGGTTTTAGCTATTGTGGAGAGTGCTGCTATGAACATTGGGGTCCATGTACTCCTATGCCTCAGCATTTCTGTATCCCTTGGGTAAATTCCTAGCAGTGCTATTGCTGGGTCATAGGGGAGTTCTATTGTTAGTTTCCTGAGGAACCTCCACACTGTTTTCCAGAGGGGCTGTACCAGTTTACATTCCCACCAACAGTGTAGGAGGGGAGCACAGTTTCTTAAACTCAACGTCGTAGACATTTAGGGCCTGATAATTCTTTCTGGTGTGAACTGTCCTGTGATTATAGAATGTTTATCAGCATCCTTGGCCTCTACCCACTAGATGTCAGTAGCACACCTACTTCCAGGTTGTGACAACCCAAAGTATCTCTAAATAAATGGCCCCTGGAGGGAGAGGCAAGATGGCCTCCATGTAAGAACCACCTATGTGAAGCTACTCCATTTCTTTTCTTTTTAATGTTTGTTTGTTTATCAGAGAGGGAGAGAGAGGGAGAATGAGGGAGAGAGGAGGGGCAGAGAGAGAGAGAGTAGAGAGAGGATCCCAAGCAGGCTTTGCATGGTCAGCATGGAGCCTGATGCAGGGCTTGAACTCACCAACCATGAGATCATGACCTGAAGTGAGATAGAGTCGGACACTTCACTGACTGAACCACCCAGGCGTCCCTCCATTCTTTTTTAAACAGCTGCATAGGGCTTTATTTATAAATGTACTTTAAGTAATGAATAACCTAGTGATGAATCTTTAGCTTGTTTCCAGTTTCTCATTATTACAAAGATGTTATAATCAGTATTCCTCCACTCTTTTGTACGTATTTACTTGGGTTAAATCCTAGTACTAAAATTGTTGGAGAAAATGCATGCACAATTTTTCACCTTTAATATTGCCAGATAGGATCAAGAGAGTTTGTCTCTGTAAATACTCTCATTAGCTATGTCTCACAGTGTTTTTCCCCCTTATATTCTCTCTGAAAAGGATTATCAATCTTTTCCATTGAAGTTAATCTTACTGTTTTAATTTGCATTTCTTTGCTTAATATATGTTAATCAAACTTTGGAATCTCTTTTGTCGAGTGTCTCTTGTATCTTTTGCCTCTTTTTCATGCTGGGTTATGAATCCTTGTATTTTTGATTTGCAGAAATGCTTTATGTAAGCATTAGGACTCTCAATTAAACATTTTTTAATGTTTATTTATTTTTGAGAGAGAGAGAGACAGAGTGTGAGTGGGAAAGGAGCAGAGAGAGAGGGAGACACAGAATTTGAAGCAGGCTTCAGGTTCTGAGCTGACAGCACAGAGCCTGATGTGAGGCTTGAACCCAGAGCTGTGACATCATGACCTGAGCCAAAGTCGGATTCTTAACCAACTGAGTCGCCCAGGCATTCCAAGACTTTCAATTTTAAATGTTGAATTTTTCCCCCAGCTTCTTCTTTGCCTCTTATTCTCATTTACTGAATTTAATTTTGCATAATTTTAATCTTATGTGCTCAAATTGATAAGTCAGTTCTTAATTACTTTCCTGCCATGTTCAGAAAGATTACTCACACCCTGAGATGATTAAAATATTTACTAATTTTCTTCTAATACTTTTCTGTTCTTATTATGTGCATTTATGTCTTTGATCTCTCTGGAATTTATGCTCCAAGTTGTTAAGTAGAAGCTTAAATTTTTCCTCAAATTGTTTCCCCATCCATCCATAGCACTTACTTCATAACTTGTCCCTTTTATTCAGAATGTCATCTTTATCGTGTATTGAACCCTAACTACCTATTCTCTTCCATTTGCTTATCCATTTCAAATACCCTCCTGCTTTAATTACAAATCCTCATGGTAAGTTTTAATATTTGGTAGGAAATTTCTCTCTCGTTCTTTTTCATAATTGACAAGGATATTCTTGCACATTGATTTTTCTATGAAGCTTGGCATCCTTCCTGTGTGTGTGTGTATACATTCCATGGAAAATCTGTTGGGTTTTTATTTGAAGTACACTGGTTTCATATATTATTTGGCAGAGAATCAAAAGGTTTACAGTGTCCCCTTCCCTTCCATTAGCATGGCTTATATCTCCATTTGTTCAGGTCTTCTTTTAAGGCCCCCAGTAAAATTTTTCTTCAGTTTTCTTCAGTTTTTCGTTCAGTTGGATACACCTCTCTCAGGCTACTGACTTTCTTCAAATGATTGGTTGTCCTTAATTGTACATTTATTTTTATGCTGATTGGAATGGGCAACCAATGTTTGTATGTTCATCCCAAATACTGATTCCTTCCATGGTCCTGTGTATTCTTGGCTTTGTGGTTGTGGAGAAGTTTCAAAGGTGGACTTACCTTTGCTGTGTGTGGAAGGCCCTCTTTGACTGCCAATGTGAGTTTAGGAATGGGAAGGGAAGAGAATGGGGTGGCAAGGAGTGGGAAGGAGTGTGCCTTGGTGCGCTGTATTCCTGGGAGGAGATGGATCAAGCTCTAACATCCATCATAAACTAGTAAGCACACCTTTCTCTCTGTTTAGATTTAAGATGTAACTCTTAGAGTGCATGCCAAGTGCATGTACTGTAGACCACTGTTCTGTCAACACTGGGCAGAGGATGGACTACTTGGCCCAATTGTCAAAGATGATCCATTATGTAATTAGCTTAAATGCTGGCTCTGTCTTCCATTCCTGCCAATTCTTTTTTTTTTAAGTGTACTTATTTATTTTGAGAGAGAGAAAGGGAGGGAGCATGTGAATAGGGGAGGAGCAGAGAAGCACAGGGAGAGAAAGAATACCAAGCAGGCTCCATGCTGTCAGTGCAGAGCCTGATGTGAAGCTTTTGATCCCACAAACCGTGAGATCATGACCTGAGCCAAAATCCAGAGTTGGACACTTAACTGACTAAGCCACCCAGGAGTTCTTGACAATTCTGTGCCTGGAGCTTTGTTGGTTAAGAATGACCAGTGCCTCTGCTAAAACATTGTTTTGCCTTTTGGCTTTCTCTGCCCTGGTTTCTCTGTCATTATGATCCATTCTGCTTTTAGTCTTTAAGATCTTCAACATTTCTGGAAACAACAACCAGTTCTTACTCTCATTATGGGTCTGATTAATCTTTAGCCTGGATTTACTGCCAGATTAATGACATTTTTATGTGTCTGTGTGTATATGTGATTGGGGAAGGAACATCTACATAGAAAATTCCATTTTCTCATGTGCTACCTTTCTTACATAAGGAAGTCGCTGAGTTTTGTATATTATATATGTAATGGGTCACATTTCCGAGCTTTCTTTTAATTTCTGATGACTTTATCAGTTCATTTCTTTGTGGTTCAGGAGCAGCTCTCCATCAATTTAGTCGTTGTGATTTGTGGACTCAAGACTTTCTTCTTCTCGGGAACATTTCTTCTGAAATTGCTTTTGCTTCACCTATTATGTTACCTCTTCATAGAACAAAACTATGTGTACATATAAGTACATGCCTGTGCTTTGTAACTTCTATTCTGTCATTATTTTTTAAATCTCTTTTCATATTCTGAGTTCTGAAAACAATGTGTATATAATAGTTACCACAGCAGCTTTTCCAAACAGCAAGTCATGCAAGGTTTTGACTATTTTTCATAATGAATAAAATCCCAAACATGTAGATAATTGATTGCTAGGTACTTTGAAGCATCAACATAGTACTGTTTTTTTCATTCTGTTGTTTCCTGTCTCATTCATATTCACTTAAAAATAACTTGTTTTTCAGTTATCCAGTCTTCTCAGTTTTCTCCAAAAAAAGCCAAGAGGGGGGCATCCGGCTGCCTCAGTGGGTGGAGCATGTGACTCTTGATCTCGGTGTTGTAAGTTCATGCCCCACCTTGGGTATAGAGATTACTTGAAAATAAAATCTTAGGAGTGCTTGGGCAGTTCAGTTGGTTAAGCATTTGATTCTTGATATTGGCTCAGGTGCTGATCTTGTGGTTGTGAGATCAAGCCCTGTGTTGGGCTCTGTGCTGACAGCATGGAGCCTGCTTGGGATTCTCTCTCTGCCTCTTCCTTGCTCACATGCACTCTTTCTCTCACAATAAATAAATAAAGATTTAAAAAATCTTTAAAGAAGACGTTAAGAGGATCTTTATTAAATAGTCACTTATAAAATTTTTCGGAGGAGGAAAAATGGGGTGGAGTAGAGCCATCTCTTCTTCTGTCCCACCATTAAATGGATTAGATGTGAAGTAGGAAAATGCGCAGAGGTAAATGTTTATATTAATCAGACACACAAACTAATCCTATGTCATGGAAGTAATATTTTGGTGCAAGGATGGACACATAGACCAACAGAACAGATAAGAGTTCAGAAAGAGATATATGTACATGTGTGGTTGCTTGATTTGCAATGAAGTCGCTAGTGCAATTTAATGGAGAAAAGATTACTTTTCAATAAATGGTGCTGGAGAAAGCTGTATCTATTTGGGGGAGGAGGGAAAGAATCTTGAACGTGACTGTACACCATAAAGATTAATTCAAGATGGGTCATAGCTCTGAATGCAAATGGTAAATCAGTAAAGCTTCTAGAATATAACAAAGGAAGATGACCATGGAGTTTTAGAATAAACTTTTTTTTGAGAGAGTGTGGGGGAAGGGCAGAGGGAGAGAGAATCTTAAGCAGGCTCCATGTCCAGCGTGGAGCCAGACCTGCGGCTTGATTTCATGACCATGAGATCATATCCCGAGCCGAAATCAAGAATTGTACACTCAATCAACCGAGCCACCTAGGTGCCCCTAGGCAAGATTTCTTAAACTGGACACAAAAAGCCACTACCACTTCAAGGAAAAAAGAAGAAGATAAAATAAGCCTCATTAAAGTTAAGAACCTCCGCTCTTCAAAAGACATAATTAAAAGAGTAGGTAGTTGCAAATGACATGTCAGATAAAGGGCTAGTATCCAAAATCTATAAGGAACTCATCAAACTTCACACCCAAAAAACGAATAATCCAGTGAAGAAATGGGCAGAAGACATGAACAGACATTTCTCCAAAGAGGGCATTCAGATGGCCAACAGACACATGAAAGGAATCTCAGCGTCCCTCATCATAAGGGAAATACAAATCAAAACCATACTGAGATACGACTTCATGCCGGTCAGAGTGGCTAAAGTGAACAAATCAGGAGACTCTAGATGCTGGTGAGGATGTGGAGAAATGGGCACCCTCCTACACTGTTGGTGGGAATGTAAGCTGGTGCAGCCCCTCTGGAAAACAGTGTGGAGGATCCTCAAAAAACTAACAGTAGAACTCCCCTATGACCCAGCAATAGCACTGCCAGGAATTTACCTAAGGGATACAGGAGTGCTGATGCATAGGGGCACATGGACCCCAATGTTCATAGCAGCACTCTCCACAATAGCTAAAACATGGAAAGAAGCTAAGTGTCCATCAACGGATGAATGGATCAAGATGTGTTATATTTATACAATGGAATACTACATAGCAATGAGAAAGAATGAAATCTGGCCATGTGTAGCAACATGGATGGAACTTGACGGTGTTATGCTGAGTGAAATAAGTCAGGCAGAGAAGAACAGATACCAGATGTTTGCACATATAGGTGGATTAGGAGGAAGATAACAGAGGACCATGAGGGAGAAAAAGGGGAAAAATAGTGGGGAAGAGGGAGGGAGGCAAACCATGAGAGACCCATGAATGCTGAGAACAAACTAAGGGCTGACGGGGGTGGGGGAGAGGGGAAGGGGGGTGATGGGCATGGGGGAGGGCACTTGTGGGGATGAGCACTGGGTGTTATATGGAAACCAACTTGACAATAAATTATTTTTTAAAAAAAGAATGCAAACAAAGAGAGAGAAGAGAGAGAGAGAGAGAGAGAGAGAGTAGGTGGGTTGGGTGCCTGGATGGTTCAGTCAGGTAAGGGTCCGACATCAGCTCAAGTCATGATCTCATAGTTTGTGCTTTTGAGCCCCACCTCGGGATCTGTGCTGACAGCTCGGAGCCTGGAGCCTGCTTTGGATTCTGTGTTTCCCTCTTTTTCTGCGCCTCCCCCACTCATGCTCTCACTCTCTCTCAAAAATATATTAACATTAAAAGATTTTTTTAAAGTTCTCTCGAGGGGCACCTGGCTGGCTCAGTTGGAAGAGCATGTGGCTCTTGATCTTAGGATTGCAACTTTGAACCCACATTGTGTGTAGAAGTTATTTAAATAAATAAACTTAAAAACAACAACAAAAGTTATCTAACATAAGAAAGTTATTTATTTTTTACTTTTTAACATTTATGTATAAAATTTAATGTAGTTTTTAAACAGATATAATATTATCACAATGGTACGTTAAGAAAATTTCTAAATATACATAAAAGATACTGGGCTGAGTGTCACTGCCCAATTAATGGACTTATGAGTCACCGTGAGACTTTCCCGGATTATGCTGCAGAGAAAAGACACTTAAAAAAAAAAACAGTTTCGTTGAACAAGTGAAACCAGGCACAAAAGTACACATACTATGTTATTCCACATATATAGTGTTAAAGACAGGCTAACATAACTGATGACGGTAAAAGTCAGAGAGTGGTTATTGATGAGGGATGTGGGTATTGCACGGGAAAGAGGTTCAAGGGAATTTTCTGGAGTGACAGAAATGTTCTATGCCTTGATTTGGGTGGTGGTTGTATAAATAAGTAAAACTTTATATAGCTATATGGGTAAGAATGTACACTTTACAGTATATGAATTATACCCCAAAAAGAAAAAAAAGTGGGGAAGAGATGCGTGAAATAGGTGATGGGAATTAATGAGGGCACTTGTGATGTATGGAAGTGTTGAATCACTGTACCGTATGCCTGAAGCTAATATAGCTCTGTATATCAACTAACTGGAATTAAAATAAAAACTATTTTGAAAAGCTAAAAAAGATGGGGTGCCTGGATGGCTCAGTCACTTGTGCATCCAACTTCGGCTCAGGTCATGATCTCACGGTTCATGAATTCAAGCCCCACATCCAGCTCACTGCTGTTAGTGCAGAGCCCGCTGCAGATCCTCTGCCCTTCCCCTACTTGTGCTTTCTCAAAAACAAGTAAAACATTAAATAAATAAAAAGCTAAAAAAGAAAATGATATATTATCTATATTTTGTTCGCCTATTCCTGCCTCAGCACTTTAGGAACAGTGATTGTGCTGAAAAGTTTTGGGCTCTTTGCTCTCCTCCTGATGGGCCCAGCATCATACAAAACACAATGGAAGGGAAAAACAGAAGTCAGGGTGGCTGGTAGGTTGACCTTTTTGTGTCCAGTGAGGATTGGCATCAGTTTCAAATTGAGTTCTTTTCATTACTCTCCCTGAGAGAGAGCAAGGAGGTGGGGTGTTTTGTTCATGACGATTGGGCTCACACAGGAAGAAGAAAAAGGCTCCTTCACAAAAGTCTCATGGCACGTGGGGGTCAAAATACCCAGAGTATTTGAAAGGGTGAAGGAGAAGCAATGAAGCAATACATGGAGTAGGGCCAAACGGCACTGGGGTATAGTCAAATTACCCGCACACAGCGCCTGATAAGTAATAGCTACTCTTTTTCAAATCTTAGGTCTTTTGATTAAGTCAGTAGCATCTCTGAGCAACTGGTGAAGAATCGTCTGGCCCTATTTTAATGTTTGGGCAAGCGTGTGTGTATTGGAGTGTATATGTGTGAATATCTGCATGGTGTGTGTGTGTACGTGCCTGTGCACCACAAGAAACGAACTATCTTTGTATTAACCTGATGATCCTTTTCTATGAGATATCGCTTCTCCTGGATTTCTGGGGATGGTGGAGTGATAAATAGCCTGTTTGCATCCCCTAATACATTCCAGCAAGGAGCGCAGCAAAAAGTCAAGCCCTCTGGTTGGAGAAATCGTGGGTGTTCTGGCAGAGAAAGTTGGACGCTCTAGGGAAAAGCTGATTCTCACTGATGTGTAATTAAAGAGGCAACAAGACTGGAATGACCATCGTTTGGAAGTGAGGTGGGAAAGACTAATGAGAGGGAATGAAGACTAATGGTAAAATGCTGACCCAAAGCTAAGTTTCTAGCATTGCCTGAATAATACATAAACTTGTAATTAAGATTTAAGATGATGCCCCGTGGGAAATGTTCTTTCGGGCTAGAAGAATTCAATATTTCTTGTGGTCATTAAAGGAAAGATGATAAATCATCTTTTCCTTCTCTGTTGGAAGTAAGAGAGTGGTAAACTTGGAACACCAAGAAAGTGTGGAGGTATTTAGAAGGATGAGCTGAGGCTGCTGCAGAAATTCCAGACTCATAGGACTCTCGGTGAGTCTTGTCAGCTGAAATGTGTGTCAAAGAAGAGTTGTGACTTTCTGGTGTGGGGTGGGGGTGGAGAGAACGGACTTGGAGTTTTGAAATTTTAGGAGTTTTTAAAAAATGTTTATTTATTTTTGAGAGAGAGAGAGAGAGAGAGAGACAGAAAGACAGATAGACACAGAGAGAGAGAGAGAGAGAGAGAGAGAGAGAAAGCATGAGCAGGAGAGGGGCAGAGAGAGAGGGAGACACAGGGTCCAAAGCAGGCTCCAGGCTCTGAGCTGTCAGCACAAAGCTGGATGCAGGGCTCAAACTCATTAACTGTGAGAACATAACCTGAGCCAAAGTCAGATGCTTAACCAACTATGCCACCCAGGTGCCTTAGGAGTTTTGTTTTTGTTTTTGTTTTTTTAATGAGAAGTTGCTCTAAACACTTTCTGGCCTACCAATCTGTATTTGTTGAGCTTAGATTTTAGGTTTGAGATCTTTGCAGTGAAAATGAGACTATTTCAACTGTCTCAGCTGTGTTCATGGAATAGCTCTGTGTGTGGCCCCTGGGTGGATGCCAGTTCCCAACATTCAGGAAGATGCAGGGTGAACTGCAGAGAAATGGAGATTGGAGTCGTGAAAATAGCTAGCTCACTTATCTCCATCTATACACAAGAAACCAGAATACATGGTCTAAAGTTATGTAGCCACTGGTGATCGGGCTAGGATTTGAATGCCTATTTCCTGTCTCAGCATCAAGGGTCCACAAAGAGACAATTTCAATCAGAGACACTGCTCAGTGCAGGAATCACCATTCTGTCTTCAAAAGTCATTTCCTGGTGCCTTGTGGCTTCTCATAGATGGTGATACTTGCATAATGGAGAGAATCATAGTTACCTTTTTTGGGGGGAAGTGCTATAGGTTTAGAGAATAGACTATTATTGATTTCAATAAGCTGTAAGAAGTAGTTTTATTGTCTTGTCAATAAGTAAGAACATGGAGAGCCTTCTTCTACGTTCATTTGTCTAAAGCTGTCTTTTTTAAAAATTTTATTTATTTATTTTGAGAATGAGAGAGAGAGAGAGAAGGAGCAGAGAGAGAGAGAGAGAGAGAAGGGGCAAAGAGAGAGGGAGAGGGAGAATCCCAAGCAGACTCCACACTGTCAGCACAGTGCCCAACATGAGGCTTGCATGGATCTTACAAACATGAGATGATGCCATGAGCTGAAATCAAGAGTTGACGCTTAACTGACTGAGCCATCCAGGTGCTCCCAAAATGTCTTTGTATTACTCCCATTCTTTAATGATGGTTTGGCCTCATTTAATATTTTGGAATGATGGCTCTCTTCCCTCAGCACTTGAAGGTATTATTGAATTATTTCCTTCTGTTGCTACTATCAAGAAGCGGGTCATCAGCATGATTAGTGTTGCTTTATAAATAAAAGTGCCTGGTTTTGTCACTTTTTGTCCCTGGTTTCTTGTTTCACCATGAGGGTTGATGTGTAGATTTAATGGTATTAATTCTACTTGAGACTCGTTGTGGTTCCTGAATATAAGGCTTCAGCTTTTACCAGTTGTGAAAACTTGACAGCCGTTATCTTTGTCAATATTGCCCCTCTCCCATTTCCTGTTCTTTCCTCCCAGGCTCTTAAAAGGTGCACATTGGACCTCTCATCCTCTCTTCCATCCTCCTTTACCTCATGTTCATGATTTCCAACTCTCCACCCATTCTGGTTTGTCCTCTGTCATTTCCCTCCTTTGTCTTCCTCTTTTCTTTTTTAATTTTAAATGTTTATTTATTTTTGAGAGAGACAGAGCATGAATAGGGGAGGGGCAGAGAGAGAGGGAGACACATAATCTGAAGCAGACTCCAGGCTCTGAGCTGTCAGCACAGAGCCCGACGCGGGGCTTGAACTCATGAATTGCGAGATCAAGACTTGAGCAGAAGTCAGATGCTTAACTGACTGATCCACTCAGGTGCCCCCCCGCCCCCCATCTGTCTTCCTCTTAACTGGTTTTCTCTTCAGATTTAAAATCTGCTGCTCAGGCTGTGTGTTATGGTATGTGTTTCCCAAAGTTCTGTGTGTTACTTCAACCACTATGTTTATCCTTTTGTTCTGATGGTTCTGATGGTTTGGGAGGATCTCTTCCTGATCCAGTCCTTGCTGAGAGTGGATCCCTTTGAAGATCCCAGCTTGGTGTGGCCTCTGTTCCACCAAACTAACTTGCCCGGGGGCAAAGCTCATCTCTTTACGGCTGTTAATATGCAAATCTGTTACTGCTCCTCATCCACTGTTTTGGAGTGTCATTGAAGATTCAGCTCCCATTTAGTCTATTAGTTTCTATGAATTTCAGTTTTTTAGTGTTCCTCTTCATTTTTGGCGTTTTCTCTCACTTGTGTCCTTGGTCATATATTTAAGTGGAATTTTGCTATCAAGCTCCTCTAGGTGCTTTGCATGGGAGAGTTTTAAGATTATTCAGATGAGGGTTTCTTAAATTTAATGTATGTACGCATCACCTGGCAATCCCGTTAACATTCCGTTTTAGTAAGTCTGGGGGGGGGGGCGCTGACATTCTGCATTTCTCACAACCTCTCACTTGATGCCAATGCTTGTGGTCCACAGACCACCCTCCGAATGGCAGCATATTAGATCACATATTGTTGCAAAGAGAAATCCCTGGAAATTTACGTCTTTTCCAAAGAAGCAAAAGGACAAGAGGCTAGAGAAAAGATTCTGGCAGTTCTATTAGTTAGACTCATTTGGCTGCAAGTTACTTTGTACAAAAACTGGAGAACCTGTTGGAATCCTAGAGAGCTCCACCCCCCGCCCTGCAGAATGGCTGTAAATGGGAATTTGAGTGTGATCAACCAAAAAAGTGTTAGAACTAATAGATAAATTCAGTAAAGCTGCAGGATACGAAATCAATATACAAAAGGTGTTGCATTTTTATATACTAACAACAAAGTATCTGATAGAAAAATTAAGAAGACAATCCCATTTACAATTGCATCCCAAAGAATAAAATAGCTAGGAAGAAATTTACCAAGGAGGTGAAACACCTGTGTTCCGAAAACTCTAAGACATTGGTGAGAGGAAATTGAAGACACAAATAAAGGGAAAGATACTCTATGCGCAAGGATTAGAAGAATTAATATTGTTTAAATGTTCATATTACCCAAATCAATCTACAGAGTCATTGCAGTCCCCATCAAAATTCCAATGACTTTTTTTCACAGAACTAGAACAAACAATCCTACAATTTGCATGGCACTGCAAAAATCCTTAATAGCCAAAGCATTCTTTATAAAGAACAAAGCTAGAGGCTTCATGTTCCCTGATACCAAACTCTATTACAAAACTATAGTAGTTAAAACAATATGGTATTGGCGTAAAAGCAGACATAAGGATCAGTGGAACAGAATAGAGAGCTCAGAAATAAACCCACACTTATATGGTCCATTAATTTACCACAAAGAAGGTAAGAATATACAATTGGGAAGGGACGGTGCCTTCACTAAATGGTGTTGGGACAACTGGACAGCCACATGCAAAAGAATAAAACGACCACTTTCTTGGGCTACATACAGCAGCAAACTCAAGATGGACTAAAGACTTGAATGTAACTTCTGAAACCATACAACTTCTAGAAGAAAACATAGGCAGTAGGAGCCTTTACATTGGTCTTCCTGTTGATTTTTTGGACCTGATTCCAATGGCAAGGGTAACAAAGGCAAAAATAACCAGCTGGGACTACATCAAAATAAAATGCTTCTGTGCACTGAAGGAAACCGTTGACAAAATTAAAAGCCTACCTACTGAATAAGAGTTGCTTGTGAATCATTTGTGAATCATATGTCTGGTAAGGGGTTCATTTCTAAAATATATAAAGAACTCATACAACTCAACTCCCTTAAAACAAATAATCTAATCAAAATGGGCAGAGGACCTGAATGGACATCTTTCCAAAGAAATTCTACAGGTGGCCAACAGATACCTGAAAAGATGCTTGACCTCACTAATCATGAGGGAAATGCAAATCAAAACACAATTAGATATCACCTCACACCTGTCAGAATGGCGAGTATCAAACAAACAAACAAACAAACAAACCAAGAAATAACAAGTGTTGGCAAGGATGTAGAGATGAAGGAACCCTTGTGCACTGTTAGTGGGAATGTAAATCGGTGCAGCTGCTGTGGAAAACAGTATGGAGTTTCCTCAAAAAATTAAAGATAGAATTACCATATGATCCAATAATTCCACTTGTGGGCATTTATCTGAAGAAAAGAAAACACGAATTGGTAAAGACATACAGACTGCTGAGTTCATTGTAGCATTATTTACAGTAGTCGAGATATGGAAACAATCTAAGTGTCCACTGATGGATGAATGGACAAAGAAGATGTGGTGTGTGTGTGTGTGTGTGTGTGTGTGTGTGTAATGGAATATTACTCAGGTATAAAAAAGATGCTATCTTGCCATTTGCAACAACATGGATGGACCTAGGTGGACTTCTGCCAAGTATGATATGATGCCATATGATACCATGTGATTTTACTTATATTTGGAATCTAACAACAAAACAAATGAATAAACAAAACAAAACTCCTGGATGTGGAGAACAGATTGGTGTTTGCCAGAGAAGAGGGGTGTTGGGGATCAAGAAGTACAAATATCCAGTTATAAAATGAATAAGTTAGGGGATGGTGACTATAATCAATAGTATTATATTGCATATTTGAAAGGCTTGATCTTGAAAGTTTCATCATAAGAAAAACTTTAGGGGCACCTGGTGGCTCAGTCATTTGAGTGTCTGTCTCCTGATTTCAGCTCAGGCCATGATCTCATGGCCGTGAGATCAAGCCCTGTGTTGGGCATCAAGCCAGCTCAAGATTCTCTCCCTCTCCCCCTGCCCCTCCCCTGCTCTCACACATGTGCACATGCATGCTCACTCTCTCTCAAAAAAAAGGAAAAACTTTATAACCCCATATGGTGACAGATGGTAACTAGACTTACTGTGGTGATCATTTTACAATGTATGCAGTTGTTAAATCATTATGTTATATGCCCCCAAACAAATATAATGTTACATTCACTTACACTTTAATAAAAAAAAAAAAGGATGGTACTAAAATTATTAAATACAAAAAATCTGGAATATGTGAAAATAATTGTAACAATAAAAGTAATGATACTTTTAAAAAAACCCATAAACTAATAAAACGAAAGAAAACAAAACAGTAGGTGATAATTGGGCACTGAAATTCTTGTGTGGCTCACCATGAGTGGTGGCGTGTCGCCCTTATTTACAGGGGCAGTCACAGTTTTTACCTACTGCACAGCGCTGCAGCAGCAGGTGGGGGTTCTCCAAGCATAGCCCCTGCCAGCAGCGTCTGCAACATCTGGGAACATGTGAAAAAATGTAGATTATCAAGCCCCACTCAGAGCTACTGAATGAGAAACTTAGAGTCTGGGTCTAGGAATCTGGTTTTAACAGGCTCTCTTGGTAATTCTGATGCATGAGAAAGTTTGAGAACCAATGGGCATAGAGTTTCTGTAGCACATGGTAGAAGGCTAGTTTGTACAGGCACACCCTGAATGCCTTTTTTTTAAATTAATTTTTTATTTTAGAAAGAGAGCAAGCACACAAGCCGGGGAGGGGGCAAAGGACAAGAGAGAGAGAGACTCTTAAGCAGGCTCTATGCTCAGTGCAGAGCCCAGTTCAGGGCTCGGTCCCACGACCCTGGAATCACGAGCCTAAACCAAGAGTCGGATGCTAAACCAAGTGAGCCATCCAGGCGCTCCCATGCCCTTGTTAATCACCATCTTGAGAATGTAGAGATTCTGTCATTCATCTATATTCCCATCAAGCAGAATGGGTAGAAGAACGTCTTGTTGAGCATTCAAAGTCAGGCTCCAGGGATGGCCAACCAGAGTGTCTCTTTGTTTCTGTTTACTTTTTTAAGTTTCTATTGAGAGAGAGTGAGAGAGAGAGAGATGGAGGGAGGGAGGGGATGAGTGGGGGAGGGGCAGAGAGGGAAGAAGACATAGAACCCCAGGCAGGTTCTGTACTGTCAGTGCACGAACTGAGAGATCATGACCTGAGGTGAAATCAAGAGTGGGATGCTTAACTGACAAGCTACCCAGATGCCCTAGAATGTCTCCTTGGTAACAAACAATGTCCAGATGACAGACCTGATCTCCTTGGAACACGAGTCGTGCAAGGAGGGGAAGGGCTACAGATAGTAGCTAGGCTAGCTACTACATTAGAAAAGCTTGCTGCATGTAGATTCTAGCAGTAGGTGCTTCGTTCATTCTGCCAGTGCTGGACTCCTAGTACATAAGTTCCCATCATAATCCATGTCTCATTCACTGCCTCTGGGTCTTTGGTCATGGCCCATACACTACCCTTGGTTTAGCATCTGCTAGGGTGCAGCAAAACAGAGGTTACACTTCTCAGCTTTGGCGCTACACAGCTCCATCTTGAATCTTGCCTCTCCCATTACATATGTGGAACTTTAGACCAAGTCTCAATCTCAGTCTTTTGGCTAATCTGGAAAATGATAATAATTTTACATTGTTCATCGGACTAGTGTCAATATCAAAGGAGACTTAAAATAATTGAAAAGCTCACTAGTACAGGCTCTAGAAAATAGAGACTTATTGAACCCTCACCTAAATGTCTTACGAATTGTTACTGCTTTGTAGGGTTTCTGGAAATAGCAAATACGAATAGAGGACACCAGTTAAATTTGCATTTCATGTGAACAATGGTATGATACTGCATTTCCATGTTCTTTGCCAGTAGTGTGTGGAACATATTTATACTAAAAAATTATTCATTGCTTAACTGGAATTCAGATTTGTTTAAGTGTCCTATATTTTATCTGATAACAGTGTTCCGAGGTTTCAGATGAGTAATGGAGCTAAGAAAGACTGAGTAATTTGTCCAAGGTCATTCAGTTAGGAATTGGGTAACTCAGTGTAATTGGTTTGAGGGCCCAAGTCATTGGTATCCATTTCAACACCAGATTCTTTTTTCTTTCTTTCTTTCTTTCTTTCTTTCTTTCTTTCTCTTTCTTTCTCTTTCTTCTCTCTTCTTTCTTTCTTTCTTTCTTCCTTCCTTCCTTCCTTCCTTCCTTCCTTCCTTCCTTCCTTCCTTCCTTCCTTCCTTTCCTTCTTCTTTCCTTTCCTTCCTTTCCTTTCCTTTCCTTTCCTTTCCTTTCCTTTCCTTTCCTTTCCTTTCCTTCCTTTCCTTTCCTTTCCTTTCCTTTCCTTTCCTTTCCTTTCCTTTCCTTTCCTTTCCTTCCTTCCTTCCTTTCAGAGAGAGAGTGCAAGAGAGTGTGAGAGTGACCAAGTGTGAGCAAGGAGGGGCAGAGGGAGAGGGAGAAAGAATCTTAAGCAGGCTCCATGCTCAGCGCAGAGCCTAATGTGGGGCTTGATCTTACAACCATGAGATCATGACCTGAGCCAATCTCAAGAGTTGGACATTCAACTGACTGAGCCATCCAGGGACCCCTAAGTGTGCTTTTCTAGTGACCAGAATGCCAACAGAATTCTTTTGCCTTCCTCAGATAAACATGGGGGAAACCCACCAATTACTGTCTGGAGTTTATGTCGGTATTTAGCACATGAGGTATTTATTAATCAGTATTCTCTTTCTCTCTCTTTCTCTTGGCTATGTCCTTAAATCCTACAGTTCTTAAATATATATTAAATTATGACCCAAACATTGATCTGTTGGTAAGTTGAGAAAGTACTGATAAATAAAAAATTCTGTGTTGCTGTTAACACAATGTCTTTCACTGACTGTGATTTATTTTGCTGAGTCACAGAAGTCAAATGGTTTTACTTTAACTTTAAAACGTTCTTTGATCTTTTGCTCACAATTGGAAAAAAAAAACCAAAGTTGCTGAGTCACTGTTGAAAATATTAATTTTTTCCTCCTTTTGGCCTCCTTTTAAGAGAAAATTACTCAGGAGGCTGACTATTTGAAACCAATGAAATGGAGTGACATAAATGTGAGAAAAGAGAAGGTATGAGAGATGGATAATGAGGGTGATAAAAACGCATGCCACTGTGGCATTTTCAAATTACTTGGCGATCAATTTGACTACTGGCTTTGAAATTTATTCATTATCTCAAATGGCTGAGGCTGCGTGAGTTTGCTGGTGTTGTGACATTGCCAGTAGTGACTCCTGCCAGTACCTCAGAAATATTAATAGAATAAGGTTTGCTCTGCACCCAGGACCGTACCAAGGCCCCTGGGATAAAAAGATAATTGAACTAGATCCAGCCTCACTCCTGTCCATTCACAGCCATTGGGGGAGGTGGGACATTGCAATCTGAAGGGAAGCAGGGGGCCCATAAATCTGAATGCTGTGCAGTCAATACTAGGCTGTGTGGCTCAGAATTCAAACTCATCTTCTAACTTCTTTACTTGAGTGAATTTAAGCGGATGCCAACATGCCAAAGTCCATAGTGTTGCTTCCTTTAATCAGTGTGTTAGAATTCTCCTTCGTAATCTCTTTCATCAATGTTATAAACTGTACAAGCACAAATTTAGGGCAATATTTATACCATTTTTCTTATGAGAGGAATTTAAAAAGGGTTTGAAGGCAGGGGCACCTGGGTGGCTCAGTCGATTGAGCACGTAACTCTTGATTTTGGCTCAGGTCACTATATCTCAATTCATGGGTTTGAGCCCCATGTCAGGCTCTTTGCACTGACGTAGTGGAGCCTACTTGATTCTCCCTCTTTCTTGCTGCCCCTCCTTCGCTCGCGAACTGTCTCTCTTAAAATAAATAAATAAACTTTAAAAAAATAAAAAGGGTTTGAAGGCCAGGCTGAGTATATGGTTTAGGGTATCGATCCCATGGTCAGCTCTGTAGTTAGAATATTTAATTATTAATTTGCTTATGCTATACATTAAAAAATACATGTATAAAAGGATGTTATTTTAGAGGTGTTGCTTTTCCTAGGCTCATCTCTTTCTAGAGCACAACACTTTATAATCTGCCTCCATTAGTGAGGACATCACCTTTCTAAATGTTTGTATGATGCCATCAGTGGTTGGGTCAAAAGTACCCATTTGCTTAACACTGAAAAAGTTATTTAAAAAAATATATTCTCAGTGTGTTGTTGAGGTCTGCACAACATAACCACTCAGCATGTTGCTTTGCAGGTGATGTTTTAAAAGTTGGTTTACAAAACCTCCCGTTGAATTTGTATTAAATTTGTTACTCTTTAGTTTTTTCAGCTGAGTACTCTTTTTTTAAAAAAAAATATTTATTGACAGATAGAATGAGCAGGGAGTTGCAGGTTGGAGGGCGGACAGGGGATCCAAGCCAATAGCACAGAGCCCGATGCAGGGCTTGAACTCACAAACTGCAAGATCCTGACCTAAGGTAAAGTCGGATGCTCATCCAATTGAGCCACCCAGGTATAAGTAGTCTTATACATCTCAGACCAACACTGACTTCGGTCATGTCAGGCATTAGTGGCAAAGACTGTAATGCTCACCAAATATGACCTGTCTTTTGCTACATTTTCCAACGCTCTTGCAATTAGCTGAGATTCGGTGAGAGTCCTGGTCAATGTGAAATGAGGAGCAAGTGATTGTGTCTCTTCCTGGCATGGGATAAAGCACAGTCCGTGGGCAAACTTCTAGTACCATTGTTGGCAAGCCACATACTCCTTACGAGATAATGGAGTCTCTGTTGTCTTGGATTCCTGAGTGACCTTGTGGAATTGAGGTCTGCCAATCCAGAAGGACCATATAGTATGAGCAGGAAAGAAACAAGTTGTGTTAAGCCAAGGAGATTCTGATGCTACTTTGTACCACAGCATAACCTTGCCTCTCTTCACTAACTATTCGTCTTCCTGAAAAAAATAAGATAAGACAAGAGCTGGGGCACCTGTCTGGCTCAGTTGGTAGAGCGTGGGACTCTTGATCTTGGCGTCATGAGTTCGAGCTCCACATTGGGTGTAGAGATTACTTAAAATTAAAATCTTAAAAAACAAAACAACAACAACTGAGAGAATGCCCTATCATGTGAGATACAATGGTTTAGACTTGAATAAAAAGTCACTCACAATTTAGTAAGAAATAGTTTGAGAACATACTTTACCTTATATGTAAGGCATATAGTATGCCTTATGTTTTTGCAGAAACAGGAGGCCTGTTTAAGGTCATGTCTTTAATAAAGAGCCCCTTTTAGGATTGTAAATCATTATTCATCACACACTAATAAATTATGTTCATGCTGATACCATTTCCAGCAGGTCCACTATTTGCCATGTGGCCAATAACATCAACAACTGGTCACTGTATTGTCATTTAGAGCAGATTTAGTACAGGACTCTGAAAAATAATAGTCTTTAGATTGCTGGCATGGGGACCCACAATTTTCTCAGAAGGTCTGTGTAAACATTTACCCAGATTCATACCCAGGCTCAGAATTGGATGGTTGAATGCCAGAATTGTGAGTAAAGTTCACCCAGACGCACTTCTTTTTGTACCTAAGACATAATTTCAGATAACAGTCCCTGTCCATGATAGAATCCCATTTCTCCTCAAAGTGTTTACCCATAATTTCCCCAAAGATGCCTCACATGTGTCTCCCCCACCCCCCGCTCCATTTGTCACCTGTGGGCACCAAGCCACATCTGCTCTTTCTCGGGCTCTTACTCTAGCTTTCTCTGGCTCACAAAGCTGCTAGAGCGTGGGTCTACGTTGAGTGTGGAGAACCCCTGCCCTTTTCCATCAGGAGGCCCTGTCTGCGCTCGGGGATTGTCTCCAGAGTCTTCAAAAATCCATCAAGTTGTGTATTTTCAGAGGTGTGAAAGCCTTACCAGCTCTGAGCACACTGTGTCATTTGGGTCATGGAGGAATTCTGCTTTGTCTTGAAAATCTCACAAAAAAAAAATCTCTAAGCAGCGTTCTACATTATAATGCTCGGTCTCCTAATAATGGGGTTGGTCAAACTCAGGAATCTGGGAGAGAAATCTATAACACCCTTCACCCTTGGGAGCTTTTTGCTGGTGTGATATCCCAATGGAAAACCTTTTCCTTCTTCAAGGCTACAGCCTGACATGCCTTTCCCCGGACATTGCATGTGTAGTCGTCTGTTCGTGTGTCTGGAAGGTGCAAGTGTCAGTATCAGCAGAAGATATACCCTGTTAAAACTGAATCCCACCCTGCACATGGTTTTACTCTTTTGTGACGGCGACTTGGTTTATATTCTATAGGGTGTCGTACTCCTATCAAAGAGACTGAGGACACTTGAAAAGGACTAATCTGGGTCTTTCAAAGGAAACCACCATAGGGTTTGTAGAAATCTGAAAAAAAAGAAAGATTTACTTACTGGAAAATCTCCAGTTGAAAGGTAAAACAAGTGTCCATCAACAGATGAATGGATAAACAAAACGTGGTGTATTTATACAATGGAATATTGTTTGGCCTTAAGGAGGAATGAAATTATGACACCATCCTACCACATGGATAAACCTTGAAAACATTATGCCAAATGAAGGAAGCCAGATGGCAAAGGACAAAAACTCTATGATCCCACTTATGTGAGGTACTTAAAACAGACAAATTCATGGAGACAGAAGGTGAAATGGAGGTTATCAGGGGCTAAGAGGTGGGGGCAGGGAATAGCAAGTTTTTGTTTAACGGCTCCCGAGTGTCTGTTTGGGGTGATGAAAAGTTCTGGAAATGGATGATGGTGATGGTTTGTTAACCTGGCATTGTGAAGGTACTTCATGCCTCTGACCTGTATGCTGAAAAATAGTTAAAATGGGAAATCCTTGTATGTTTAATTGCACACACAAAATCTCCAAAGGTCCTAATCCTAAGAGTATGTATATCATTCTCCTGGAGGAGAAGCCAGGGGGTTGAGAGATGTTAATTTGCCTTTGCTAGATTGTCAACTGCTTGAGGACAGGAGGTTATCTTGTCATTGTAAATGCCACAGTATCTGTGAGAATGCCTTCACTATAGCAAGACTCCACGAATCCTGGCTGAATTGAATTAGATGGTGGCCTACAGGATTTTTTCAACTGAATTTGCCTTTGGAGGAGAGGAGTAAGTAAATTTCCTGATCAAGTACAGGGAAATGCTTTTAAAGGCTGTTTTCTTGGAATAGTTTGTATAGGCTTGCCAGTGTTTGACTGCGGGCTCCGTGCTCGGAAACTTGGGTGGGAGCCAGGCAAAGCAATGAGAGAGAAGCCATAGGTTGAGGTGTGAGTGGTCAGAATTCAATCTGATGTGGGGCCCTGGCAAAGGGATGTTCAAAGGTTAATAGCACACAGATATTGGCTTTGAAAAAGAACATTCTTTGAGAGAACCCAAAAGGAACAGACTTGATTGGAATTGATTGTACAGAATCTCTACTGTGTAAAAAGGAAAGATAAGTGGAAGGCACTGAGGTTGGATAATATTCCTCTTTCACTACCAGAAATGAAAGCAGCCGATGTTTATAGCAGCTGAACTTTCCCAAAAATTTGTTTAGAAAGACTCTCTTCTTGGATATTCCCCTTTGACACCAATGATATGTCTACATGCAAAGATAAAATAAAATAAAATAAAAGTAAAATAAAATAAAGTAAAATAAAATAAAATAAAATGGTTTTCTTGGAGGCTACACTCCTAGGGGTCTACAATGTGGCACTAGATTTTACAGCATAGCTTGAAACTTTATTTTATAACTGAAATTTAATCAAATAATTTTTCCTTTAGATCATTCCTTACAGGTAACACATGAATACATTCTCACTGGATTAAAAATTCAGATAGCAGCTGAAGGACACAGAGTTAACATGGAAGTATACCTCCTTCTAATTCTCCTGCCTGCCTGTCTGTCTATCTATCTCTCTATCATCTATCTTTATCTGAGGGGGGAAGAGGGAGGGAGGGAGGAAGAGAGCCAGAGAGCATAAGAGGGAGAGAGCGGAGAGGAGAGAGAGAATATCTCAAGTAGGCTCCATGCTCAGTGCAGACCCTGATGTGGGACTGGATCCCATGACCTGAGCCAAAATCAAGAGTCAGATGTTCAACCCACTGAGCCACCCAGATGCACCTCTTTTAACAGTAAGGTTCAGACCGTGTTCTTTCAGAAGAACACGGTTCAGACACGTGTTCTTTCACGGTTCCCTTAGATTTTCACACATGTGGAAATCTATACTGAACTTTTATTTTTATTATTATTTTTTACATACATGGGATCAAAACTCTTTTTCTAAAATCTGCTTTTGTTGAAGGTTTTGAAAGCAGTGGAATGAGAGATAACAGAGACCTTATGTAATCTACACACCTAAAAGCCGGTGTTTGTATCATGAAGAATTACCTGCATTACTTAGATATTTAAAGGAACAAAGCCCAACAAGGTGATTTGCAAGCTATTCGTGTGAAAGCGGTGGAAGTTTATGGGACCAGAAAATAATAGGAAGAATTCCACACAACACATACACGAAGTCTTCTAGCTGTGAAGTCACATCTTGAGGCTTGCATATAAAAAGTACAGGCAACTTACTCGTTTTTCTCTGACTGGTTGATACCTTAAGAAATTAACACCTTTTGTGTCTGTGTGAAGTTTTGCATTCTCCTTCATCCTCTGTTCGTTAAAGTGAGGAATCACAGCTAGGTGAATTAATTTTCCAAACTAGAACATGCATAATAATTAAACCCAGGGGTTTGGGAGACCTGTGCCTGGAGAAAATTAGATTAGCCACAGAATTCCCGTGGAAGTCCTAACGCTCAATTTAGAGCCTGATTGTATCTAGAAGAGAGAAGCAGTGTTACCTTCTGAATTATTTTTCAGTTATTGTGTTACATCTTAAATATTTTGTTAGGTTGATAGATATTTGGGTTTCAATTGGAAAAATGAGGTGCTTTAGATTGTTGCTCTGTTGGCACAAGGCAATCTCTCTCTTTGAGCGTTTGATCTACAGACAGATGCACAGAGGTTGTATTTTATATCTTCTGCGATGGGATGTCTCCCCCCACCTCAAACCGTGGAGAATCTCTCCAGCTTCTCTGTATGTCAATCTCCCCCAGAGTTCAAAAGGGCTTACAGGGTGGGATGGAGACTCAACGGATTTGGGGCCTCAGCTCCTGTCTGGAACCATGTTAGCTGCATTTTAGGATAAGAATCTTGACTCTGGGGGCCTCTGGGTAATTTAGCTGTTTAAGCATCTGGCTTTGGCTCAGGTCATGCTCTTGCAGTTTATGAGTTTGAGCCCTGTGTCAGGCTCTGTGCTGAGAGCTGGAACCTGGAGCCTGCTTCAGATTCTGTGTCTCCCTCTCTCTGCTGCTCCCCACTTGTGCTCTCTCTCTCTCTCTCTCTCTCAGAAATGATAAATGAATAAACTTAAAAAAAAAAAAAGAATCTTGATTCTGGTGAACCATAGACAGTCAGTAGTCAATACATGTGTAATTCCAAAACAGGTGTTTGCCAACTGACAGTTTTTCATTAAAAAAAAAAAAAGCTGGTCATTAATAATTATATCTAAGTTTATTTTTAATTGCTTTAAAGACCTAATCATCCAGCATTTACTAAATGCCTATTTTGTATCAAACACTCAGCATTTATTTCCAGCTTTTTTTGATGAGGGAGAAATGCATATGTTATTACCCTTAGCTTTGGACTTAAGCAGAACCATGTAAGCAAAGATATTTGGATGTTGTAGGAGATTGGGTGTTTTATGGCTTTTTTTTTTTTTTTTTTTGGTCCTTTAGTCAAACTACCTGTCATCAAGGGGGTTGATTCTTGATGAGCTGGTTTAAGGCAATCAAGATTTAGGAGGCCAGACTGATCACGCAAACAAATAAGTCTGTTAATGATCTGTGCATATGGAGTTTTACAGCTTCCAAAATGTTCCTACTGGTTTTAATTTCTGTGAGCTACAGTTTAAAGAAAACCAACTTGGATGGCAAGAGATAGAGATGGTATTAAATGGGGGAGGTTCTTAAATATCTGGAAATGCAAATGACTACAGCATTTGCTAATGAGGTTGCTATTTTTAAAGACACACACTAATATGGCCAATCTGTTTTACAGCACAAGATGACTTTTACGTTATTTCTCCTTCTCTGCTTTGTTTTCTCCTTTTTCTCAACCTTCCACTTAAGTGTTTCGTTTCCCCCTTTTTCTTCAGGTAGGATCCACTCAGCTACTGCAACTGGGTTAGGAAGCACAGATTAGGAAATGCTCTTGGTTTGCCTATGCTGGTCATTTGTCAAGAGGTTTCAAGGATCTTCCATTGGATTCCTGGAGGTCAGCAGGACCATATTTGGAAACATTCAGGTGACTAGGAACACTGCTGGAATTTAGGAGATGTAGGTGTGAGATCTGCATGTGTGTTAACAGATTGGGTGAACGAAGCAGGTGATTTGATCTTTCTGGGCTGCCATCTTATTCTACAAAGTGAGGACCTGGTAGAAGACAAAATTGACACTGACCTTGTGGAGGTCAGGTTACAATAGCTATTGAAATTACAAATGCATATACTTTTCGATTATTCTCACCTCTGAGAATTCATCCTTCAGATTGTGTAATCACAGACATGAAAAGATATTCACTGCTGCATTGTTTGTCTTATTAGAAGTCTAGAAGCAACACAATAGAGGATTGTTAAATTTAGTACATCTGTGCTATCGAATATTACACAGCTGTATTAAAGAAAGAAGCTCTCTGATGCTGACATGGATGTCCAGGATATATTGTCAAATGAGAAAAATCAAGATTCAGAAGAATGTGTGTGATTTATAATCTTTTCTTTAAAAGAAGGGAAGAGGAACAAGAATATATATTAACGCTTGATCTTACTTGCACAGAGAAACTTTGGAAGGAGGTACAAGAAGGTAATTGAGAACCAAGACCATCTACTCCCTTACTGAGCCTGATCACTGAGAATGGAAACCACACCTTGCTGTCTTTCCATCGATATGACTTTGTTGTTCAACTCTCTTCAGTACCATTTCTTTCCTTCTCTGGGGCTGTCATGCCCAAGCAAATGGCTTGATGGCTCATTACAGCAACTTCTCAAGAGACTCATCAAGTCTTCATTGGAAAACATCAACAATTTGTTCATTGGGAGTCTGAATCCCTTAATCTCAAAATCCTCCTCTGGATTGTTTGATCAATCCTTGATTGTTGTGTTGTGATTCTTACCCAGTCTTAGTCAAGTCTGAGCATTAAAAGACAAGCCTAAACCAAACTTCCAATTCTCAATAAATTTTGACCTTACCTTACCCTCTAAAGCTTTGGGATATGGTATCCTCTCTCTCACTGCAGGAAACAATAAACTCAGCTTCATCTCATCAACAAACTGTGTTGGTGATTTAGGCAGAACCAGCTTTTGTTAGGATAAAAAGCAGTTGCCTGGTAGGGTGGCTCTATGTGTGTAAGGGAACTGTCAGATGATGGAAAGGAGGGGGGCAAGACCTTTCAGTGAGTATTTTTACACTGTTTAATCATGTGAATGTATTATTTATTCAAACATGATATACAATAAAAGTAAATCTTATTTTGAAAAAATAAAAATATAAAATAAAATCAGGGGTTAATTATTAAATCACTAAATCTCCTTCCAGTGATGTAGTTCCATTACAATTTAATATTGTCCACTAAGAAAATGATTTCTAAAATTGCAATATTGAAGACAGCCTCTCAGTTTCTGTCCTGTTGTAATGGGATAGCTTTCAAATCTCCACTTTATCGATCCACCTGTGTTGCTAACCCTGATTTCAATTAACATTTGTCAGAGCTAAAAATAAAAATTTTATCTAGAGCCCAGGACAATTTTGACAGGATGATTTTCAACACTGTGACTTTTTAGCATAGGAGACTGTGGTTTTAATTGGAAAACCAATTACTTTAACAACTACTCTGCTCCTGCCCTTTAACATGATTTATATTTTTAAAAAGCCTGTATTTTTGGAAGGTTATAATGATTATTATGCTTAGTGACTAGCAGGAAATCCAGGTGTCCCAGGGAACATTGCAGCTAACCTCAGAGGACACTGAAAGTACTCTCAGAGCCTCAGGAGACTGGAGTTCACAGGTCTGTTGTTGAAGTTGAGGAGCCAAAGTAACATGAAGGAAGGAAGGAAGGAAAAAAGGAAGGAACAGAGAGCAAGAAAGAAAGAAAGAAAGAAGAAGGAAGGAAGAAAGGAAAAGGAAACTGGCAAAAAAGAGAAAAGAAATAGAAATTTGTAAATCAGTGAGAAGGGGTAGTTAAACTGACTTTGACATTTTTTTATAGGACCATAGTTTGTTTTGCCTTTTTTTTTCTTTAAATAAGGTAGGGAGGGAAGGAGCTAGATTAAAAAAAGAAAAAGAAGAGAAGTGACATATGATTAAGCATTATGGAAAAGTAAATCCGAGTAAATCCTTCTTTTTATAATCTATGGGTTAAATGATAGAAAAATTAGGCATAGATTAGTGAAAACTAACCTGGATCACTTAAATTTTATTCCTCAGTATCCATATTCGTTAGGTACCTTTTACTTTATTAAATCTGGTGGAAAGAAATGATTAATTTTCAAAGTATTGTAACATAGATCTTGCATTTGCATAATAATATGTTTTGTTTGAATGACATTTACAATTTGCCAGTGGCTCTCAAATCCATTCTTATTCCTGATATTATTCCCTGTTGTCTATGTATGGCACATGCAACAAAGAATATGTTCTTTCTTTTCTCAATGGTGTTCTTTCTCCTTTCATCCAATTAATAGTTAACATTTACTCTCATCTCTCAAACATAAATACCTATCATACTTCTTATCACTCAGTGTTAAGCCCAATTACATATTCCAGAGAGGTTTTTTGTTTTTTTGTTTTTGCAACTCATGCCCTCTGTTAAGCGTGACCTCAGTTGGTGCATCAATTCAATGCTTTGCTTATGAACCGCTCTCTTCACTCCTGATCATTGTATTTTTTTTCTTCTGTAAATTGACAAAGGCTGACATTTGCATATTGGCATATGGGATTGAAGTTTCTAAAACTAGTGTATTCAGTTTTCCTTTGTGGCTGCAGAAGCGTTTGGATTGAAATTCTGTTTATCCGGCCATGGATCCTGACAAAAACTTGGAGCCCTGGGGCCCCAGGTCTAGACAAAAGAGTGCAGTCTGCTAGTTAGGTCTGTGTTGGCCTGAGCACAGAGGAGGTAGGCTGGAGGGCACCTGCATGAAGACTGAGGTGACTTCTGGGTGAGAACTCATCCTAAGGGTGAATTTGAATATTGCCTGTAGTCTGTCTTCGGCTCTGTTCCCCCTACAGCCTCATGGATTTATAGCTATATCATCTATATCTATATCTATATATATCTATTTTTATATCTATCTATATCTGTCTCTTTGATGATGGGAGAGTGGTTGGTAAAAGCAAGAGATAACTGACTCACCATGTAGCTGTGTACCTTGGTATACCTGTGGAAAGGAGAGAAGTGTCTTGTAGATGCCACAGGTTTTGCATAATTAAATAACACTGCTTGATGGTAGTCATGATGGTCGTGACTAATAGCTGAAGCAGTGTTTATGGGGCAGTTAAGAGGACTGAATCTTGAGCCTCATGAAAAGTCTCCCTGCAGTCTTCTGGCATTGACAGTGGAGAGCTTAGAGAAAACACGAGTTAAGAAAGATTTATTGGGGGCACCTGGGTGGCTCAGTCGGTTAACTGTCCGACTTCGGCTCAGGTCATGATCTCACAGTTCGTGGGTTCGAGCCCCGTGTCGGGCTCTGTGCTGACAGCTAGCTCAGAGCCTGGAGCCTGCTTCAGATTCTGTATCTCCCTCTGTCTCTCTGACCCTCCCCTGCTTATGTTGCCTCTCTCTCTTTCTCAGAAATAAATAAAACATTAAAAAATTAAAAAAACAGAAAGATTTATTGTCACAAGAAGACAGTTCTTTAGATGACATCTATGGGATGTAGGTTGGGCCAGGTTCCATTGGTCTGAAAATTGGAAAAATTTCTAAATAGGAATCTCAGTAATTATTAACTGGAGCTGGTAAGGGGAGATAACCTAATTAACACTAGCTTTAGAGGCAGGCCACCAAAATTTTAACTGTTTACCAGTCATTCCCAGCAAAGAGTTGGAGCTCATGCTTAGGGTGATTTCAGTAAAAGTAGCAGTGTAATCCCAAGTATTTACAGAAGAGTAATATGGTTCCTTAAGGAAACATTTACAGGTAAATTGAATTCACCAGATACAGTGCAGACTCTATATCCACAACACACAGGGGGAACAGAACTTCAGTGAGGAATCACTAAGTTTCTTTACCAAGAGACACTGGTTAATTTTAGCAAGTATATACTACAAAAACTATTCAAATGACTTCTAAAAATGTTTTTTTTTTTAATTTTAATGTTTTTTATTTATTTCTGAGAGAGAGAGAGAGAGACAGTGTGAACAGGGGAGGATCAGAGAGAGAGGAAGACACAGAATCTGAAACAGACTCCAGGCTCTGAGCTGGCTGTCAGCATGGAGCCCGACGCGGGGCTCGAACCCACGAGCAGTGAGATCATGACCTGAGCTGAAGTTGGATGCTTAACCAACTGAGCCACACAGGCGCCCCTAAAAATGTTTTAAAGGATTTATTTATTTCAGTGATCTCTATCCCCAATGTGGGGCTCGAACTCACAAGATTCAGAGTTCAAGATCAAGATCAAGAGTATCCTGCTCTACAGACTGAGCCAGCCAGGCACCCCAAAATGACTTCTAAATGTTTTAAAGACTGAAAGAACATAGTGTCCCTATCACAGACCTTTCTTGTTTCACAACTGAAGGTCAGTTATTAAAAAAGGGGGCCTTTTATATCTATGGGAAAAAGTAATCAGAGTTTCAAATATTCCATGAATTAATGAATGACTACTGATCCCTGAAGGTCTCTTCCAACCTTGTGAGAAGTGAAATTGTAATAAGAGTATCTTTGCTTTGTGTTTATAAAGTCTCTCTTTTCTAGAATCAAGGTTTTGTATCAGCTAACTTAAGTATTTCTGTGTGTGAAGCTAGGATGTGGACCAGATGACAATGAGAATTTATTCTGGTGCTGAAACTCTAGTATTTTCCTCATAAAACCCAATTTCTATGCATTCCTAACTCCCAGGGTCCAGAGGCTCCTTCCTCTCTGGTAGCGGGAGGGGTTTCAAATCGTGGTCAGTTTTTGCTTCCTTTATTCATATTCTACTATGGGCGGGAAAAAACAAGTCTATTCTAGCTTTATGTATTTCTTATTAAGTGACTGAAGTATGGAAGTTTTTTTGGTCAAAAATACAAAATACAAGGGGTGCCTGGGTGGCTTAGTCGGTTAGCCATCCAACCCTTGGTTTTGGCTCAGATCAGGATCGCAGGGGCATGAGATCAAACTCCACATCAGTTCTCTCTCTCTCTCTCTACCCCTCCCCCACTTATGGTCCCCCCCCACCCCTGCTCAAAAGCAAGCAAGCAAACAAATAAATAAATAAAATACAAAATATAAGGGCCCCTGGGTGGCTCAGTCAGTTAAGCGTCTGACTTGATTTCACTACAGTTCATAATCTCATGGCTTCATGAGTTCAAGCCTTATATGGGGCTCTGTGTTGGCAGTGTGGAGCCTGCTTGGGATTTCCTCTCTCTCCTCTCTTCTGCCCCTTCTCCACTTGTGCTGTCTCTGTCTCTCTCAAAATAAATAAATAAATGTGAAGTAATAAAATAATTTTAAAAATACAAAATATAAAATAAATTGGCCAAGTATTGGTATACTTATGAAGTCTTAGTTTTTCTACTCTTTTAAAATTTAATTTAATTTTTAAAATTACTTACTTATTTATTTTTTAATATTTTTATTTATTTCTAGGAGAGAGAGAGAGAGACAGAGTGAGCAGGGGAGGGTCAGAAAGAGAGGGAGATACAGACTCTGAAATAGGCTCCAGGCTCTGAGTTGGCAGTCAGCACAGAGCCCGACGCGGGGCTCGAACCCACGAACCGTGAGATCATGACCTAAGAGAAAGTCGGACGCTTAACTGACTAAGCCACCCAGGCGCCCTACTTAATTTTTAAAATTTGCATTCAAGTTAGTTAGCATATAGTACAACAGTGATGTTTCCAGTGATTCATCCTCTATGTATAACACCTAGTGCTCATCCCAACAAGGATCTTCCTTAATGCCCTTCCCCCATTTAGCCCATTGCCCCACCCACAACCCTTTTGGCAACCCTGCTTGTTCTCCATATTTAAGAGTCTCTTATATTTTGTCCCCCTCCCTGTTTTTATATTATTTTTGCTTTCCTTCCCTTATGTTCATCTGTTTTGTATCTTAAATTCCTCATATGAGTGAAGTCATATATTTGTCTTTCTCTGACTGACTGATTTCGCTTAACCTAATACCCTCAGTTCCCTCCATGTAGTTGCAAATGGCAACATTTCATTCTTTTTGATTGCTGAGTGATACTCCATTGTATAGATATACCACATCTTCTTTATCCATTCATCCGTCCATGTACATCTGTGCTCTTTGTGTACTTTGGCTATTGTTAATAGTGATGTAATAAACATTGGAGTGCCTGTGTCCTTTCAAAACAGCACACCTGTATCTCTTGGATAAATACCTGGTGTAGCAATTGCTGGGTCATAGGGTAGTTCTATTTTTAATTTTTTGAGGAACCTCCATACTATTTTCGCAAGTGGATGCACCAGTTTAAATTCCCAGGAGCAGTGCAAAAGAGATCCCCTTCACCAACATCTATCGTTGGCTGAGTTGTTAATTTTAGCCATTGTAACTGGTGTGAGGCGGTATCTCATTGTGGTTTTAATTTGCATTTCCCTGATGATGAGTGATGGTGAGCATTGTTTCATGCGTCTCTTAGCCATCTGGATGTCTTCTTTAGAGAAGTGTCTATTCATATCTTTTTCCCATTTCTTCACTGAATAATTTGTTTTTTTGGGTGTTGAGTTCGATAAGTTCTTTATAGATTTTGGATACTAATCCTTTATATGATATATCATTTGGAAATATCTTCTCCCATTCCATCAGTTGCCTTTTAGTTTTGCTGATTGTTTCTTTCACTGTGCAGAAGATATTTATCTTGATGAGGTCCCAGTAGTTCATTTTTACTTTTGTTTCCCTTGCCTCTGGAGACGTGTTGAGTAAGAAGTTGCTGCAGCTGAGGTCAAAGAGGTTTTTGCCTGCTTTCTTATCAAGGATTTTGATGGCTTCCTGTCTTAGATTTAGGTCTTTCATCCATTTTGAGTTTATTTTTGTGTATGGTATAACAAAGTGGCCCAGGTTCATTCTGCATGCTGCTCTTCAGTTTTCCCAGCACCATCTGCTGAAGAGACTGTCTTTATTCCATTGGATATTCTTTCCTGCTTTGTCAAAGATGAGTTGGCCATATGTTTGTGGGTCCATTTCTGGGTTCTCTGTTCTGTTTCATTGGTCTGAATGTCTGGTTTTGTGCCAGTACCGTACTGTCCTGATGATTATAGCTTTGCAATACATCCTGAAGTCCAGGATTGTAATGCCTCCAGCTTTGGTTTTCTTTTTCAGGATTGTTTTGGCTATTTGGGGTCTTTTCTGGTTCCATATAAATTTTGGGATTGTTTGTTCTATCTCTGTGAAGAATGCTGGTGTTATTTTGATAGGGATTGCACTGAATATGTAAACTGTTTTGGGTAGTATTGACATTTTAACAATGTTTGTTCTTCCAATCCAGGAACATGAAATAGTTTTTCATTTTTGTGTGTGTCTCCTTCAATTTCTTTCATAAGCTTTCTATAGTTTTCAGTGTATAGATTTTTCACCTCTTTGGTTAGGCTTATTCCTAGGTATTTTATGGTTTTTGGTGCAATTGTAAACGGGATCAATTCCTTAATTTCTCTTTCTGTTGCTTCATTATTGGTGTATAGGAATGCAACCAGTTTCTGTGCATTGATTTTATATCCTGCAAATTTGCTGAATTCATGATCAGTTCTAGCAGTTTTTTTGTGGAATCTTTTGGGTTTTCCATTTGGGTATCATGTCATTTGTGAAGAGTGATAATTTGACTTCCTCCTTGCCAGTTTGGATACCTTTTAGTCCTTTGTGTTGTCTGGTTGTGGAGGCTAAGACATCCAATACTATGTTGAATAACAGTGTTGAGAGTGGACATCCCTGTCGTGTTCCTGACCTTAGAGAGGGAGCTCTCAATTTTTCCTCATTGAGGATATTAGTGGTGGGTCTTTCATATATGGCTTTTATGATCTTGAGGTAGGACCCTTCTATCCCTACATTCTTGAGGTGTTTTTTTTTTTTTAAATGAAGAAGGGATGCTGTATTTTGTTAAATGATTTCTCTGCGTCTATTGAGAGGATCATGTGATTCTTTTCTTTTATTGATGTGATATATCACATTGGCTATTTTGCATATATTAAACCAACCCTGCATCCCAACTATAAATCCCACTAGGTATAAGTGAATAATCCTTTTAATGTATTGTTGGATCCAGTTGGCTAGTACCTCGTTGAGGATTTTTGTATCCATGTTCATCAGGGAAATTGGTTTGTAGTTTTCCTTTTTGTGGGGTCTTTATCTGGTTTTGAAATCAAGGCAATACTGCCTTCATAGAATGAATTTGGAGGTTTTCCTTCCATTTCTATTTTTTGGAACAGCTTCAAAAGAATAGGTGTTAACTGTTCTGTAAACGTTTGGTAGAATTCCCCTGGAAAGCCACAGACCCTGGACTCTTGTTTTTTTTTTTGGAGGGGGGGAGATTTTGATTACTAATTACTGATTATGGGTCTGTTCAAATTATCAATTTCTTCTTGTTTCAGTTTTGGTAGTTTATATGTTTCTAGGAATTTGTCCATTTCTTCCAGCTTGCCCATTTTATTGGCATATAATTACTTATAGTGTTCTTTTATTATTATTTGTATTTTTGCTGTGTTGGTTGTGATCTGTCCTCTTTCATTCTTCATTTTATTTATTTGGGTCCTTTCCTTTTTCTTTTTGATCAGACTGGCTAGAGGTTTATCAATTTTGTTATTTCTTTCAAAGACCCAGCTCCTGGTTTCATTGATCTGTTTTGCTGGTTTGTGTTTTTTTGTTTGTTTGTTTTGATAGCATTGATTTCTATTCTAATCTTTATTATTTCCTGTCTTCTGCTGGTTTTGGGCTTTATTTGCTGTTCTTTTTCCAGGTCTTCAAGGTGTAAGGTTAGGTTGTGTATCTGAGACCTTTCTTCCTCCTTTAGGAAGGGCTGGATTGCTATATACTTCCCTCTTATGACCATGTATGCTGCATCCCAGAGGTTTTGGGCTATGGTGTTATAATTTTCATTGTTCCTATACTTTTTAATTTCTTCCTTAACTTCTTGGTTAGCTCATTCATTCTTTAGTAGGATTTTCTTTAGTCTCCACATATTTGTTATCTTTCCACATTTTTTCTTGTGGTTGATTTTAAGTTTCATAGCGCTGTGGTCTGAAAATATGCACAGTATGACCTCGATCTTTTTGTGCTTGTTGAAGGCTGATTTATGTCCCAGTATGTGGCCTATTCTGGAGAATGTTCCATGTATACTCGAGAAGAATGTGTATTCTGCTGCTTTAGGATGAAATGTTCTGTATATATCTGTTTAGTCCATCTGGTCAAGTGTGTCATTTAAAGCCTTGTTTCCTTGCTGATGTTCTGTTTAGATGATCTGTCTGTTGCAGCAAGTGGGGTGTTGCAATCCCTTACCATGATGGTATTATTATTAATGAGTTTCTTTATGTTTGTAGTTAATCTCTTTATATATTTGGGTGTGTCCACATTTGGAACATAAATGTTTATAGTTGTTAGATCTTTGTGGTGGATAGAGCCCTTAATGATGTTATAATGCCCTTCTTCATCTCTTGTTACAGTCTCTACTTTAAAATCTAGATTGTCTGATATAAGTATGGCTATTCTGACTTTGTTTTGGTGACCCTTAGCATGAGAGATGGTTCTCTATCTAGTTTTTCTACTCTTGAGACAACCCTTTACCTCTCATTTGTTTATTTGTTCTTTCAACAAATACTTTTTAAAAATTTATTTCTTTATTCTGAGAGAGAGAGAGCGTGAGCACAAGTCAGGGAGGGGCAGAGCAAGAGAAGAGAGAGAGAGAATCACAAGCAGGGTCCACACTGCCAGCACAGAGTCTGATGCAAGGCTCAAACCCATGAAGCTGTGAGATCATGACCTGCGGTGAAACCAAGAGTCAGACGCTTTACCAACTGAGCCACCCAGTAGCCCCACATACCTTCGACAAATATTAATTGAACATTTGCTCTGCTCCAGGAACTATGGTTTATGTGTGTATGTGTGCACATGCGAGATGGGGGGAGTATTTACTGCTAGAAACAATGGAGACAACAGTTTCTACTTTCCTGGAGCTAGCTGCCTAGCAAGTAGGGCAATTAAGAATTTCCAAACCCATTTACTTGTCATGTGATCTCAGACAAGGTGCCTAATGTTATTGTCTCAGTTTCTTCAGGTGAATGAGATGACAAAAATGCCCAATTCACGGAGCTGGTGATTATATTACATGAGATAAATTAAGTAGAATAGTTAGCAATGTGTCGACCACAGAGAAAGCTCAATAAATAGGCACAGATATGTGTATTATCACTTTTCTGACTCTTGAACAAAAACAGTCTGTAAGACAATAATAGCATAAGGAAGCCTCAGAGATAAATCACTCTGGAAATATTACTAAGGCCAATGCGGTCTTCATCCTTCCTCCTGCAGAAGATTGCCCCTCTGCATCTGCTGAAGAATCATTATAGTTGGGACGAGGGAGTGAGGAGTGTTCTTACACTCAAGTCTTCTATTCTATTTTACTTCTTCAGAGAATGCCGCCTTCCTCCCTTGTCAGGGCTAAGGAATGGAGTCCTGCTCACCTAAAAAGCCCTATTGCTCTGGGATAGCCAGCTGACTCACTCAGGTCTGTAGCTGCCATGTTCCTCTCCAGAGCCACCTGGTGGACAAAGTCCAAAAGTCTGTCTATGCACCATCGCTTTGGAGTTGAGTTCTTCCCACTTACTGGGCCATGGGGTGGGGTGTGGAGTGGTGGGGATGGGTGGTAAGAATGTGGCAGAATTCAGACACAACCACGGTGGACACTCAGACTCTTGCCCAAGAACCTGAGGTATAAAATATACACCTGACAATTCCTCCTGGCTGCTCACTCCACTTCCCCATCCTATACCCCAATAATTGTGGGATATTGAGAAAATAAAGAGGTTTGAAGTCAAGGAGCTGGAAATCTGCTTGGGAGTCAGGATGCATCTACCCATAAAAAGTGAATTAGTTAAATAGGCAAACATTATATAATAAGACCCTGTTTATTTATCAAGTATTATTGTTCATTGGGCACTGTGTTAGGTATTAGGATGCAGACATAAAAGTATTTTCTGTTCTTGAGGAGCTTATAGTCTAGAAAGGAAGACAGGTATAAAGCAGCAATGCAAATAGCAAGGTCAAGTCTTATGGTAGCAGTGATGTAGGTATTTTGCTGCAGATAATATCTGAGGGGTCACAGGGGAGTACAGAGAAATAGCTAAATATGAATGAAAGAAATAATAGCACTCATTAGTACAGTAAGCTGTGATCTACCAGAGGCTTGAGATATCGAGGATGCCTCTGCTGGTCCCTTTCGCCTGGTGAAGGAGGCAGGGCAGGCAGGGCAGAAGGAAGGAACACTGTTTCCAGAGGAAGCCTGAATTGGTACTGAGGAGGCTCTTGGCTTAGAAGACTACAGTTCTAGGGGTGCCTGGGTGGCTCAGTCATTTAAGCCTCTGACTCTTTATTTTTTTTATTTTTTTTATTTTTTTTTATATATTTTTTTTTACAAATAGTTTATTGTCAAATTAGTTTCCACATAACACCCAGTGCTCATCCCCACAAGTGCCCTCCTCAATGCCCACCCCTCCTCCCCCCCACATCCACCAGTCCTCAGTTTTTGTCAGCATTCAAGAGTCTCTCATGGTTTGCCTCTCTCCCTTTCCCCCACCATTTCCGCCCTTCTTCTCCCCCTTGGTCCTCTGTTAAGCTCCTCCTAATCCTCCTATACGTGCGCACATATGATATTTGTCTTTCTCTGCCTGACTTATTTCGCTCAGCATAACACCCTCAAGGTCCATCCATGTTGCTACACATGGCCAGATTTCATTGTTTCTCATTGCCATGTAGTATTCCATGGTATAGATAAACCACATCTTCTTGATCCATTCATCTGTTGATGGACACTTATTAAGCCTCTGACTCTTGATTTTGGCTCCGGTCATGATCTCATGGTTTTTGAGACTGAGCCCCGCATTGGGCTCTGGGCTGATGGCATGGAACCTGCTTGGGATTCTCTCTTTCTCTCCTCTCTCTGCCCCTCCCCTGCTTGCTCTCTCTCTCTCTCTTTCTCTCAAAATAAATAAATAAACATTAAAAAATAGAAGAAGATGAGAGTTCTAGCATCAGGCTTGATGTTCACTCTCTGATGATTTGTGTTAATTACTTCACTTCTCTGGGCTTCTCTTCCTTATATGTAAAATGAGGAGGTTGGGCTGGGGAATCTGCAAATGTCTTCTTATGTTTGTACCTTTGCCCAGTTTCCTTGCCTGGAACATGTGGATAATTCAGATGATGAGAATTTGAATGAGGCTCTGTAAGATTTGGAAAATGTGATTTCTTTTCAGGCTAGAGCAGGCAATGTGGGAGGATATGCAATATCCTCTTCCTGTTATCTTTTTAGAAAAAAAAGTTTATTTATTTTGAGAGAGACGGGCATGAGCAGGGGAGAGGCAGAGGGGGAGAGAGAGAAGCCCAAGCAGGCTCCATGCTGCCAGCACAGAGCCCGATGCAGGGCTAGAACTCATGAACTGTGAGATCGTGACCTGAGCAGAAATCAAGAGCCAAATGCTTAACCAACTGAGCACCCTGGTACCCTTCTTCCTATTATTAGGTTTTTCTCTGCACTGGGAAATCTCTTTCCAGTCTCTGGCAAATGTTTCACTGCCTCCTCATCCTACTCATTACATATTCCAGAAAGGACATTCTTCTCTATCAACTTCTGGCTCTGCTGATTTTATGTCCAAGGGAGCCAGTCAATTATGCTTCAGAGACTGGGAGAGAAGACCTAGACTGATGGTGTTTTGGATCTGTCCTTTGGGAGGAATTTTTTCAATCTGGTCCACGCTGTGGCAGTAACACTGTTCTCCCCCTCCCTCCCCTTTTCAAATTTTTATTTAAATTCTGGTTAGTTAACATACAGTGCAATGCAACACGGATTTCAGGAGTAGAATTCAGTGATTCATCACTTATATATACAACACCCACAGAAACACTGTTCTGTAGACTTCTCCACGCAGACTTTGATTTCAGTTTTGTAAAAGTAATATGCCTTACACCAAAGAGCACTAGGGGCTGGGGACCGGCTTAGCTACTTGTACAAAAATAGCCTGTGTTTGCCGCGATGGAACTGACATTATGATTTTTGTAACAGAATGAATTCTGTTCTTTTCTCAGAGCCCTTTCCTTGAGTAGCCTAAAAGACTGCTTATACAGAATTGAATAAAAAGATCTGTTCATTATGCAGGCATTCCTTGGAGATTCTGCAAGTTAAGTTCCAGAACACCACGATAAAGCAAATAAAGCAAGTATCACAATAAAGGGAATCACTTGAAGTTTTTTGTTTCCAAGTGCATATAAAAGTTGCGTTTATGCTAAACTGTCATCTGTTAAGTGTGCAATAACATTATGTGTTAAAACACAGTGTACATCCCTTAATTTAAAAATACTTTATGGCTGGGGCACCTGGGTGGCTCAGTCGGTTGAGCGTCTGACTTTGGCTCAGATCTTGATCTCACAGTTAGTGGGTTTGAGCCCTGTATCAGGCTCTGTGCTAACAGCATAGAGCCTGGCTTCTGCTTCAGATTCTGTGTCTCCCTCTCTTTCTCTCTGTTCCTTCCCCACTTGTGCTCTCTCTCTCTCAAAGATAAATAATAAACATTAAAAAATACTTTATGGCTTAAAAAATCTAACGGTCATTTGAGCTTTCAGCGAGTCAGAATTGGTGATCATGGATCGCCATGGGAAATGAAATAATAATGAAAAATAATGAAATCCTGCAAGAATGAGCAAAATGCACCACAGAGACAAGGGGGAAAATGCTGTTGGAAAAAGGGCATGGATAGAATTGTTCGATGCATGGGTTGCGCAAAACTTGAGTCTGTAAGAAATATAGTATCTAAAGCCAAATGCAGCACAACAAGGTGTGCCCATACAACTCTTCTGAACCTTGTAGATATCAGGATGCTGAAAACCAAAAGGGTGAAAATCTTTCCTGTAGTTTTATTATCAGCTATCCAGATTGGTTGCTGGCATTGGTTACCATCGATGGTAATGAATAAAGCTCCCGCTTTCTTGTTTTGTGTGATAGTTACAAAGTGAGCCGCTTGACTTCTTCCTTCAGTTCACATGGCAGCGGGAAAAGGTTTCTTGGACTTGCTAATAAAAGCAGCATCTTCACGCATCCAGGTTTTCCTTCATGTTCTCTCCTGCAGTTCTGCAAGTTCAAGAACGGTGGCGCTGCTGCCCTATTCTTGTTTCCCTGTTGGAAATAACAGCGCGGGGCTTTCCCCTCCCTGGGTCATCAACATTTGCAGCTAGGCAGAAGAAGGGAGCACCATTCAACACCAGGACACAAACCCTTGACTTGCGAAGGTCAGGGGACGACTTGCCGGCATCTTCCTGGCTCCCGTGCCTGGTGCCGCCCAAGATTACTGGGTACGCTGACTGGGTTGGAAGACACTTTTACTCGGGGGGGATCAGATACCAGCAACTGATTGATATAGTCTGATCTGTGGAGGCAGCCCTGGGGGCTTAGTTCATTCATTTTGGAAAGCCCTCCAACAATCCCCAAAGCATACAACAGGTCAGGGAAAACATGACTAACTCTTGAAGAAAAACGCAAGGAAAGTAGAGTTTTTCAAAGGGGTGGAGTGGTTAGATTTCTGCATTCCCAAAGCCTAGACGTGGAGAAGCTTCTAGGTATTTTGTGCAGATGTGTTCCAAAGACAAGACTTGAAAAGCATACACCTGCCACCACATTGAAGACTCAATGTGCCTTGGGGGGCACATTGCTGTTTCTACCCGTTCTAAGGGCTCCCCATTGAAACTACTGTGCACAGGTTCTTGGTAGCCTAGCTCTCTCTCTGCTTCCCTTCTGGGACCAGAGGAGAGGCCATTCCTGCGTCCAGAGCTCAGACGTCATTCCGGCTCTGATTCAGAGAAGCCTGGCTATCAGCAGGACACGTGGCAGTGACAGCAGCCTGTCCATCATCCCTGGGGACCCTGCTTCTGTTCAGATCCTATCTGTGATGTGTGGAGGGTCTCTGTTTCAGTGCAGAGACACACAGTTTGGCGCGCTCCCACCTGCCACAAGGTTGTCTGCAAGACACCGTCCTGGGGCGTCTGGGTGGCTCAGTCGGTTGAGCGTCCAAGTTCAGCTCAGGTCATGATCTCCCTGTTCCTGGGTTCGAGCCCCAGGTCGGGCTCTGTGCAGACAGCCGGCTCAGAGCCTGGAGCCTGTTTCGGATTCTGTGTCTCCCTCTCTCTCTGACCCTCCTCTGCTCATGCTGACTCTCTCAGAAATAAAGAAAACATTAAAAAAATAAATAAATAAAAAGATACTGTCCTGTGTGTGATTCTGAATTCAGGCGGTCGGTGCGGTTCTGGGGCTCAACACTGCCACCCACTTCTGACAGCTTTGAAGGCAGACCCTCTGGCTGGCTGTAAATCATAGGCGCCCTTCTCTGCCTCGCCCTCTGGAGCAATAAAAAGGAAAAATACAAAAACGCAGGCTGGGAAGCAGCGTTCGTGGGCGGGCTCGTCTGGGGAGTGTTTCCAGGGAAGCTGGCAGGAGGTTTCTTGTTCATGAAGGATTTCCCCGGCCCTGCGCTGGGGGCAGGATAACAGATGGGCTTCTCTCTGCCGCAGAAGGGAAAATACCTTTTGTCTCCGCCAATGCCCTTCGCTGCAGGCCAGCAGCTCGCAGGCAGGCGCCCCTTCTGCTCCTGGATGCGATTCTCCGTCAGGAGGCATCCGAGCTTTCTCTGCAAGAATAGAAATCGTATTTTCACAATGTTCTGCTCCCAAAACGCCGTCAGCCGTGAAGAGTGCCCTGTCCTTGTTCGGAGGACGAGCTTCTGGAATCATCAGTGAATAGCCAAAGGCATTTTCATTTTTAGAGGCTGTCAGAAATACTCACAGGCTTCCTGTTTATGGAATACTACCCCCCACCCCCCACCCAGGTGGCTGTCCTCATATTTTAAAAATCTTAACACTAGTAACCTGTGTGAAGACCAACGACCCCAGGATTTGGGATTACAATTGGGAAAGGTCTCCCATGTTAGGACCTGCCTCTTGATCCTCTGATACTCCTGAATAAACTCTAATGAGGATTTCAAGCTGAACCTGGTCGTTTTCAGTGCAGAATCTGGGCTTTATTATAAATGTGTTCTTTATACACAAGAGTGGTAACTGCTATGCCTTTGGGTTATAATCCTCCTTTTTTCTTTCTCCACTTCCTTTCCCTTCTAGTCCTTTTAGATATTTCCAGTCCATCTCATGGGTTTGAAACCCAACAAATGACCCACTCTCTGTTGCCTTTGAGATAGATGTTTTGGAGTATCTGGCTAAAAAAGGTTAGGCTGCATGCTCAAACCATCTGATTATGATCTATGTGGAAATAATCCACCGCGGAAATCTATGTGGGTCTTCTGTTCTGTGTGGAAGACAGTTTGGTCCTGGAACAGGTTGATGAAAAGTGCGTCCCAATGCCCCATTTGTTAGCAATGACTTTCTGTCCCTGTGCTTTTGTCAATATTGGGCAAGCTTCTCCCTTGTCTGTGCTCTCCAGTTCTGAATCCTTCTTGGGGGCTAGGATGGTCTCCCTCATTTGCATACCTTCTATGGTGACTGGTTGACAGACTGGGATTTCAGCTAATTTAATTCTTATAAAAAGTGTGATGTCTCACAGAGCTGGGGAAATGATTCATGCACAATTGAAAAGGGCAAAATCATTTCATTTATGGATTTCTAGCTACTAAACTATCGATCGGAGGAATTAATCTTTCCAGCTAAGCTAGGTGGAGAATTGGATCCAGGGAATCATTCCAAGGTTCTGTGATTTCCACAATGCTGCCAGGCATATTTGGAAAATTTTGGAAAACTCTTGGAAGCTGACTAGCTTGTGAACGGAAATGTCCACATGAAATGTTTCAAGCACCGAAGAATGTTGTCTTAACTGTCAGAAAGCCTGAATAAGAAAAATGTGTTTAGTACAAAAATGTTTTCTGAGGACGGTGATAACAAAAAAGCAATAAGGTTAGATTTTTTTGTTTGTCTTTGAGACGAACAGAAATGAGAACTTGTGAAATCTTGCTATCTGTATGGAGTCTCTGATGAAATAGGGGAGTCTTTCCCCCCAACATACTATGAAGAGAGGTATAAACAATGATTAACTGTCATACTTCAATGATTAAAATTTATATTTTACTTAGCAGATTCCTTTCTAATAACTCTTTCTTTTATTTATTTTGAGAGAGAGAGAGCGTGCACACACAGGGTTGCAGGGCAGAAAGGGAGAGAGAGAGAGAGAGAGAGAGAGAGAGAGAGAGAGAGAGAGAATCCCAAGCAGGTTCTACGCTGTCAGCACAGAGCCCAATGTGGGGCTACAACTTACAAACTGTGAGATCATGACCAGAGCCGAGATCAAGAGTCAAATGCTTAACTAGCTGAGCCACCCAGGTGCCCCAGCAGACTCCTTTCTAGAAGGAGGTGTGTTGGTTGATGAGTAAGGATAAATTATTGGAGCTGGTGTGTGAGGCATGAAAAAGCATGTGTGGGCCAAAAATGGGAGAGTTAGGTAACTGCAAAGCTCTTATTTGGCTGACTGAAATTTACAAGTGTGATGCAAAAACTGAGTTGCTTATGACAATAGAAAAGTTTTAGAAGAAGAGGGGAGAGGAGCATAGTAAAGTGTTCAGCGACTAGAACAGAAGTGAAGGAAGAGAAAGCATGGTTCGGGGAAGACTTTTTAAATATATAATTTATTTTACAACTGTTCCTTTAAAAAAAAGTTTGTCATTGAAGTATAGTTGACATGCAATATTATAATAATTTCAGGTGTACAACCTAGTGATTTGACAATTCTATACATAAATCGGTTTTCACCATGATAAGGGTGGTTACCATCTGTTACAATATTATTGGCCATATTCCTTAGGCTGTGTTTTTCATCCCTGCGATTTATTTATTTTATAACTGGAGGTTTCTATCTCTTAATTCCAGTTATCTATTTTGCCTCCCCCTTCCAGCCACCACCACCCTCTCCTCTGGCAGCCACCAGCTTGTCCTCTGTATTTAAGAGTCAGTTTCTGTGTTTGTTCCTTTGTTTTGTTTTTTAGATTCCATGTAGGAGTGAAAGCATGTGGTATTTGTCTTTCTCTAATTGACTTATTTCACTTAGGATGACATTCTCCAGCTCCCTTGTGGTGTTCTAAATGGCAAGATCTCATTCTTTTTGATGGCTGAGTCATATTCCATTACACACATACCACATCTTATCCACTCGTCTATCGATGGACACTTGGGCTGCTTCCATATCTTGGCTCCAAAGCTGCAATAAACCTAGGGATGCATATATTTTTTCTAGTTAGTGTTTTCTGGATAAATACATAGAAGTGGAATTGCTAGGATCATATTGTAGTTCTATTTTTGATTTTGGAGTAAACTCCATACCATTTTCCACAATGGATGCACCAGTTTGCATTCCTGCCACCAATATTACCACTTCTCCAAATCCTTGCCAACTTGTGTTAATTCTTGTCTTTTGGATGCTAGCCATTCTGACAGGTGTGAGGTTTTGATTTGCGTTTTCAGGGGGAATTTAAAAAATGTTTACATATATATATAGAGAGAGTGCACACGCACAAGAAGGGGAGGGGTAGAGAGAGAGAGAATCCCAAGCAAGCTCCATGCTGTCAGTGCAGAGCCTGACAGCGGGCTTGAACCCACAAACCATGAGATCATGACTTGAGCTAAGATCAAGAGTCAGAATCTCAACTGACTGAGCCACCCAGGCACCCCAGGAGGAATTTGTTTAAACTCTCCCTCCCCTCTTCAATTTTCAGTAAAGTTTGTATTATTCACAATAAAATTGGTTTTGCTTGATTAGGAGTGTGACAAAAGGCTATTGGATGTATCATATAAGATGGAGAGAGAGAAAGAGAGAGAGGGAGAGAGAGAGAGAGAGAGGACACAAACAGAACAGAAAGCCAAATGGAGACAAAGCAGAGAGGTATTTGAAGATGCTGGCCTTGAAGATTGGAAGGCTGTAACTGTAAGCCAAGGAAATCCAGCAGCTACCATAAGTTGAAAGAGGCAAGGAATCGATTCTCCCTTAGAGCCTTCAGAAATGCACAGTCCCACTGATGCCATAATTTGGGCTCATCGGTACTGATTCCAGACTTTTGACCTTCAGAACTGTGAGAGAAGTAATTTCTGTTATTTTAAGCCACTGAGTTTGTGGTAATTGTCACTGAAGCCAGACCTTTGTATGTTGATAGGTGGCCTGAGTTTAGTGATTCTTGATCAGTTTCTTTCTTTTTTTTTTTAATTTTTTTTTACATCTCAGTGGGTGTACAAAATGATGTCAGTCATGTTAATTACAAAGATTGAAACATACTCCATCCCACCAGTATGGAACTTAAGCTGATTGCAAATGACTTAGTTCGGTTCAGACTTTTAGAAGAATTGGTATTGGTTGAGGTATCTCTCTTGTGAAACATGAGGCATATAAAGGAAGTTTTGGGAAAAAAAGGAATAAGGACCAACTGAATGAGAACTAGAAGCTATACTACTCAGCTCTTTGATACTTAAATAGTAGCAAACTAGCAATTCCATTGTATATTAATCAATACATGATTCATTTTGGGTGGAGGGTTTGTACAGTTCTTGGAGGGAAGAGGAATAATTACCAACCACAACTTGCACTAGGATGGATGCTTACACTGCAGTCAAATTCGGTTCAACTCAGAACCATTTCTACATCCATCCCCTCGTGTATCAGACATTCTGCCAGGCACGGTGGATACAAGATGGGTAACATATGGTTTATTCTTCAGAAAATTTAGAGATTCCTACATTGAGCCAATGTTTAGTTCTAAAGTCATGATTAAGGTGAACTATCACAGGAGATCAAAAGCACTCTTGAGAATTCCCTAGAAAGGCACCATGTTTGTCATCAGTATATCATCTGTCCACTCAACCACATCGATTTCTTCCAGCATTTTGATCAGGCAACTATTTCTGTAGTTAAACACTTGAAGAAATATTTGGCTTGCATATAGGGATCATATCACGAAAAGATCGTTTTTATTTTTACTTTTTGTTTTAGAGAAAGAGAGAATCTTAAGCAGACTCCACGCTCAGTGCAGAGCCCAATGACTATGGGATCATGACCTGAGCCAAGATCAAGAGTCGGAAGCTCAACTGGCTGAGCCACCCAGGCGCCCCAAAAGGATAGCTTTTAACATTAGGGACACACCTGGTGACACCTAGACTGGAAAAAGAGCATAACAGGTCTCATGTTCTCTTTACTTCTAGGATATTCACGAATGATGGACTGGATCTCCCCGCCGTATGTAAATTGTAGTCTGTCTCTCCACACTTTGCCAACTGTGGCTAGTGAATCTGAATTCAGTGCTCTGTGATGGGAGTGCTCTGCCATTTTATCTGTTCGACCATTCACAGTTGCTAACGGCTCATAGGGTTGAGTGGTTAGCAGGTATTGCTGAGGAACTGATTTCTGTGCGTGAGGGGGGAGATAAAATCTGTGCGTCTTCTGGTATGTGATGTATTAGAGTGTGGGCATTGCCAACAAAATTCAGAGAAGAGAGATTACTTCTGGTGGATGCAGGAAAGACTTCACAGGGGAACTTGGCATTTCCACTGGGTCTCGCCTGCAAGGTAGGACCTGAAGATGTGAGGAAAGGGGAGAAATAACTTTCTGGATGGAGGTAAACTATGAGGGAGGCATAGAACACAGGTGAGTTTCAGACTTGCTTGGGAAACAGTATTTTTTTTTCTGTATGTGTATTTATTTTATTTTATTTGTTTATTGTCAAGTTGGTTTCCATCTACTTCTCTTTTTTTAACATTTATTTTTGAGATAGGGAGAGAGAGAGAGAGAGAGAACGAGCGAGCGCAGAAGCACAAATGAGGGAGGGGCAGAGAGAGAGAGAGAGAAAAAGAATCCCAGGCCTGCTCCTTGCCATCAGCTCAGAGCCTGATGAGAGGCTCAAACCCACCAACTGTGAGATCATGACCTAAGCTGAAGCTCAGGGTTAGGTGCTTAATGGGCTGAACCACTCAGGTGCTCCAAAACATCTATTTCTTCTTCTTAAAATTTTTTTTTTTAATTTTTGAGAGAGAGGGAGACAGAGAATGGATGTGGGAGAGGGGCAGAGGGAAAGAGAGAGAGGGAAACACAGAATCTGAAGCAGGCTGCAGGCTCTGAGCTGTTAACACAGAGCCCGACACGGGGCTTGAACCCACAAATCATGATATCATGACTTGAGCAGAAGTCAGACACTTAACCAATCGAGCCACTCCGACCCTCTGCAAAACATCTACTCCTCATAAAGGTTGAGTAAGGGATAAGGTTTGCCTGGAACAACTAGTAAATGGGACAAGATATAATAAAACAATGGTTCTCAAGATACTAAACACTGAGCAATGAAGAATAGTCCTTGAGAAACAGCAGACTAATGAGGTGGTCCCAGATGATTGCTTGGAGGGTTTCCAGGCTGAAGTGCAGAGAGAGGTACTTAGGCTGAGCCTGAGAAAATACAGCTGTGAGTTCAGGGTGGCTAAAATGGATAGGATTCTCAGAGAAGAGTACTGGAAAGATAAAGCTGCACAGAGGAACTCTGGACCTCTGTAGACATTCAGTCTGGTACACAGGAGAGTCCTGACTTGTACATACATGTAAGGGAACTGTCAAGGCTGGGAAGGAACCAGCCTAACAGATCAGAGGGACAAATCCTAGGTGCTCACATTTGGGCAAGGAATACTACCTACTCCCACTAGCCCTAGTTGACAGTCTCATAAATCATAGGGTTTTGGGCAGCATACTGGGCCCAGGGGATCATGTCCCTGTCATGGAACAAAACTAACTTTAGACTACATGTTGGTCTGGTTTTGCCAAAGCTTAACTCTAAGATCCCTGAGAATCACAGTGCTACCAGGAAACTTATCTGTATCCCAGAATAAAGCTCAAGAATATGTACAGAAATCCATAAATATTCAATACCCAACAAGGTAAAGCCGGTGTTGTGTGGTCTGTACCACCAGATGCATCTCCTTCTTCTTTGTTCTCCATCCATCCCCAAATGGCTCTAGCTTCAAGGCCCTGGGGCTTGACCCAACTAAGCCCCAGGGTGATATAAATGGCTTCCTTTTAGACATGGCAGCACAGACCATTTCTGTGGTAGACATGCTTCCTGGTTCATGGAACAGACTAGCACTCTCTTCATCCGTTCTTGGCTTCTGCTGCCCTGCAGAATTTTATAAGTTGGCTAGCAGAGGTGGTATGCTCTGACAATGCTCTGGAATGGAAGCATTTAATTTAGTGATTTATTGGTATTGGGGTTGGAGGATGTTCCGATAGAGCATTCTCATTTCCTTTTATTATTCCAGCGTTACAGGCATGCAGACCATCTGTCTTCACCAGGAGCACTTAATAGAGAAGCCGGAACAATTATGAAGGGATGAAGATCTTGTAAAACAGCTATCAGTAAAGCACAGGAGGGGCAGCACTTGCAAACTTGGAAGGAAGACGAAGCTGTAAAGCCTGCAGATGTGTGCTCTTCAATCCTAAGTATGGTACTTAGCTCATTTGCATACTTGTTGGCAATTCATTTTGAAAATATTGTGGGAGAGAGAGCAGTTTGAGGTATTTTGAAGAGGAATGACTCTTGGCAGGGAGGTGTTAATAAATCGAACTGTATTGACTAGGGAGACGCCAGAACGGATGCAGAAATTAAAAAAAAAAAAGAGAGAGAGAAAAGTAAGAAGAGCCATGAGGGCACAGGTGACTGGGGAGTCCAGCCTGGCTTTGAGTCCTTGCATGGCCACTTATTACTGTGTGAACTTGGCCAATTGATTGAATTTTGCTGAGTCTCAGTCTCCTCATCTGTAAAATGAAGACTTAGTTGTTTATCTCAGAGTACTGCTACAGAGATATAGTGAGGTCCTCCAAATAAAGCACTTAGCTAAAGCCTTTGTAGCAAAGGTTATCTAATAAAGATTTTTTAAAGCTTATTGTTTTTATTTTGAGAGGGGAGGGGCAGTGTGAGAGGGAGAGAGAGAATCTTAAGTAGGCTCCATGCTGTCAACATAGAGCCCGACATGGGGCTTGATCCCACAAACCATGAGATCAACACCTGAGCGAAAACCAAGAGCTGGCTACTTAACTGACTGACCACCCAGTCCCCCCTCTAATAACAATTATTAAAGGAGAAATCCTACAAGCCCATGTTAATTCTATTTTGGGGTGCAATACTAATAATAATTTAAAAAATGAAGGGCTTCACGTTGTGTCTCATGTCATTTTAGACATGCTATATTCTCTTGGACCCTAGCTTTGTTATAGGTGCCGTTATGAAAATTTTTTAACATTTATTTATTTTTTGAGAGGCAGAGAGGGGCAGAGAGAGAGGGAGACACAGAATCTGAAGCAGGCCCCAGGCTCTGAGCTGTCAGCACAGAGCCTGACACAGGGCTCGAACCCACGAACCATGAGATTATGACCTGAGCTGAAGTCAGATGCTTAACCGACTGAACCACCCAGGTGCCTCACAGGGGCCATTATAAACAGGCCAGAAGGGGCTAGCCTGGTGAAAATGCCTTTCTTAAATCTTTGTTGCTTTGCTTTAACAATTTCATCTTCACGAGTATCCTGTTGCTGGGTAGAGCCGGTGTGTGGCCCATTTGGTAGCCTAGTAGAGGTCCAGAGCCTCTGGGATGTGTCTTCTGGCTTGTCACTCAAGAGATAGAGACACTGGCACAGGGCCAAGATGGTGTGTCTTCACATCACCTTTCAACAGTGAGTCTAATCCAGGTTAGAACAATGGGGAAGAGACAATGTGAGATTTCTACCAAACAAATGAGTCTGTAGTGCTGCTCTTACAAAGAGCCAGAGTCTACACTCTCAGGAGAGAGAACTGAACAAAGAAACAGGCCAGAGGACTTGATATAAGAGGTCATAAACATTAATTTCGAATGCCCTGTGGCCTGGAAAGAGGCCGGTTAGATTCATTCAGGGGGCACCTGGGTAGCTCAGTCATTTGAGTATCTGACTTCGGCTTAGGTCATGATCTCGTGGTGGTTGGTGAGTTTGAGCTCCATGTAGGGCTCAGTGCTGACAGCTTAGAGCCTGGAGCCTGCTTTGGATTCTGTGTCTCCCTCTCTCTCTGCCTCTCCCCAGCTTGTGCTCTCTCTCAAAAATAAATAAATAAACATTAAAAAAAAAGATTCGGTTAGATCTCAACATGATAGTTGGAAGCCAGTGTAAAAACTCCTAAAAACCAGGCCAATTAATTACTTCTGTTCCTGGTTATATTCCCTTTCTTGTTTATTGTGAAATGACATATCTAGAAATTGAAGGAAATGGATCCTTTTACTTTTCCAGATCTAGAATTTAAAAAGGCTCCAGGGTGCTCACCTTGGAATGGAATCATGAAACGTCTATTTCGGACCTTGCTTCCTTGGTTGGAAGAGAATTATGGGAGAGCAATGCAACTATCTGCAAAATTAAGAAGATTGGCTTGTGAGGGCCGAAGAGGATAATAGGGTTGTACATTGCTAACAAACAACTTACAGCTTCTGGAGCTGAAGGAGAAACATGATTTATGGTGCCAGGAACCAATGAGGGGAAGAATTCTGGAGGGAGGCCGATTAGCAGACCTGAGTCTAAGGACATGAGCCTTGGGGATATGTGAATCAGAGTAAGATGGGGACTTCAGGAAAAGATGTAGGTGGAAACAGGACAGGTTTGGCCATATAGGGTTTGTCAAATATTTAGTGATGGCTTTGTCAGAGAGCAACAGGCAGGGTAGTATGTTAAGAGGGTAAGACCCCCTAGGGGTGAGAGATGAGTTTTTATTGGTTGGTCAGAGAAGTTTTGGGAGAGCAGCACCAGATAGCAGAGGAGGTGCGAGGGAAATAAATGGCTGCTCTGAACATGGAAGCCATTCATTCTCTGAGCCCCTGGCACCCCTTCCTGTTGGTCATGGAGCCTCTGGGCCCATGGCTGTTAAATCTGGCCAGGGATGAGCAACGAGCCTTGGAAGAGCTTCACCCCTTATCAGGACAGAGGATCGAGTCACATTACTGCCATCACTGCAAATCCTGGAATTTGTAAATGGTTTCTCCTTGGAGCCCAGGTTACAGTCTAAGGGTTCAAGGTTCACTTTCATGTACTTGCCTCTAACTAGAAACCAGCTGGCCATTATTTAGGTTTGGGTTTTGGTATTTGCATGGAGGAGTGGGAAGTTTATCTCTTTGTTTTGAGTTACAACTTCTAATTTGCTTATAATTATTTAGGACATCACCATTTTTGGTTCACAGATGTCCCTCCTTATTATTCCCTATGGCTGTTATTGATTTTTTTTTTAACTCATCTTTTTCTTTTGTAATTTCTAAGGATTTTAGATATGAGATGAGGTAGGCACCATCTTGATCCAATCTGGCTTAGCTACTTAAAATTGTTTTTATTATTATTTTTTTTAATGTTTTGTTTATTTCTGAGAGAGAGAGACAGCATTAGCAGGGGAGAGTCAGAGAGAGAGAGAGAGAGAGAGAGAGAGAGAGATTGAGAGAGAAAGAGACAGAATCTGAAACAGGCTCTAGGTTCTGAGCTAGCTGTCAGCACAGAGCCTGACACAGGGCTCGAACCCACGAACCATGAGATCATGACCTGAGCCAAAGTCAGACGCTTAGCTGACTGAGCCACCCAGGGGCCCCAAAATTGTTTTTATTTGTAAATAAGAAATAGTACACAGAATTTTAGTACACCCTTTATCCAGATTCACCTGTTGTTAACATTTTGATCTATTTGGCTTGTCATTTTCCCTCTGACTGTGTGTGTGTCTATCTATCTATCTATCTATCTATCTATCTATCTATCTATCTATCTAATTTTGGAACCAATTGAAAACTGCATAGAGTATAGCTGTTTACCCTTAAACACTTCAGTGTAGATTTCCCAAGAAATCTTGGCTCAGGTCATGATCTCACGGTTGGTAGGTTTGAGCCCTGCATCGGATTCTGTGCTGACAACTTGGAGCCTGGAGCCTGTTTTGGATTCTGTGCCTCCCTCTCTCTCTGTCCCTCCTCCACTCATGCTCTGTCTCTCTCTGCAATAATAAATAATCTATAAAAAGAGAATACTACAATAGTGATATTGTATCCTTCTCAGGATGTGTCACCCAGAGACACACAGTTTCCATTGCCTCTCACTTACAATGATTTTGATCAGTGTAGCCTGATTTCTCCACTGTCTAGATACTATTATTTTCTCCCTGGCTCCTAACAAGCAATCTTTGGTGAGCCTTTTTCAGACCATGCAGGTATCCTATTCCTCAACAAAGTTTATCCCCATATACACCCACTAGAAATGGCTAAAATTAAAAAAAAAAAAAAAGAGTGACAATACCCAGGATACAGAGCAACTATAATTCTCCTAAATTACTGTGGGAATGCAAGATGGTGCAAGCACTTTGCAAAATATCTGGGAGTTCTAAAGAAAGTTAAACATGCACTTTCCATATGATCTAGGACTTTGCTCTCAGTTATTTATCCTGGAGAAATGAAACTTTATGTTCACACAAAGGCTTGTGCAGAAACACATACATGACAGCTTTGCTCATCATTGGTCCAAACTGGAAACAACTAAAATGTTCATCAATAGGTGACCACAGATACAAATTGTGGCATATTCATACCATGGAATACGACTGGGCAATGAAAAGGAACAGCATTATGATACATGTGGCAGAGTGTATGAATCTCAGAAACAGTGTGCTCCATGAAAGAAGTCACAGACCAAAGAATATGTGCTGTGTGGTGCCATTTATTTGAAATTATAGAAAATGGAAAACTAGTTTCTACCGAGAGAAAATATATTCATGGTTGCCTGAGGCCTGGAGTGTGGGAGGTGTTGATGGTAAAGGGGCACGTAGGAATTTTTAAGGCAATGGAAAAGATTTTAATCTTGATTTTAGTGGTGGCCATCTAGATGTATAAATCTGTCACAACTCCTCAAACTCTACAAATAATAGGTGCAATTTATTATGTGGCGATTTTGCCTCTATAAAGTTGGCAATTTCCAGCCTAGACTTAGCACCCATTTATGATTCTGCCCTCAACCTGTCTTCATTGTTAGCATTAGAAAATGATGATTTGTTGGGGAATCTGGGTGGCTCAGTCAGCTAAGCGTCCAACTCTTGATTTCCACTCAGGTCATGATCTCACGGTTTGGTTAGTGAGTTCAAGCCCTAAGTTGGGCACTACACTGACTGCACAGCGCCTGCTTGGGATTCTCTCTCTCCCTCTTTCTCTGCCCTTCTCCCACTCTCTCACACATGTGTTCTCTCTCTCATAAATAGATAAATAAACATGAAAAAAAAAACAAGACAACGATTTGTTAATTCCAACATTCTCTCCATATTTACCACTTGGTATTGGCATTCTTCTGTAAGCAAGCGTCCACCCTTTTGCCCATATCATTCCTGCCTTGTTTGTTATCATTTTCAACTCACTGAGTCCCATTTCCCCATGAAAGGCTTATAATTTATTAATGCCTTTAATTATTTTTGACACTTAAGTTGTCTTATATTTGTCTCGAGGTAGCCCCTGCAGGCTGATGCCTGTGTCCTTGGGACATGCCCCATCCTTTGTGTTTGAGGATCTCCCTCTTTTCTGGTGTCAGATGAAGTTGCAGACTTACTTGTACCTTCTCTCCCACAGACTGGGAATAGCTATTTTTCAAGCTGTCTTGCTTTCTCTTAGTGAGGAATGGTAATAGAAACCAGGATATGGCTTCTAGATGTGCTCAATGCTCCTGGGCCACCTGTGCTTCTTGGCCCTTCCAGAGTTATTAAGTTTGTTTTCCTTCCTCCCTCCCTCCTTCCTTCTTTTTTTCCTTCCTTCCTTCCTTCCTTCCTTCCTTCCTTCCTTCCTTCCTTCCTTCCTTCCTTCCTTCTCTCTTTCCTTCCTTCCTTTCTTGCTTTCTTTTAGGCTTCACACCTAGCATGGAGCCCAATATGGAGCTTGAACTGACAACCCTGAGATCAAGACCTGAGCTGAGATCAAGATTCAGACGTGTAACCAACTGAGCCACCCAGGTGCCCCCAGTTTGTTTTCTACTACAGTTCTTTTAAAAAGGAATGAAAGGAATAGGGATTAATTGTGCTAGAACTCTCTGCAAAGAAGGTGAGGAATAGGAGTAAGTCCAAAAGGGGAGAAAATAATTCTTTTTTTTTTAATGTTTTTTTTTTTTAAATTTATTTCTAGGAGAGAGAGAGAGAGAGAGAGAGACACAGCGTGAGCAGGGGAGGGTCAGAGAGAGAGGGAGTCACAGACTGAAACAGGCTCTAGGCTCTGAGCTGGCAGTCAGCACAGAGCCTGACGTGGGGCTCAAACCCACGAACCGCGAGATCATGACCTAAGCAAAAGTCGGACGCTTTAACCGACTAAGCCACCCAGGCGCCCCGGGGGAGAAAATAATTCTTAAAAAAACTTTTTCTAGAAATCATCTAAAACCCAAACCTGAAGCCATAATCACTTAACATTTGTGCACTCTAGACTTTGCTTTCGCTCCTTTTCCTAATTACCATCACCTTGTATTCTTCATTTACTTTGTGTATTTTCATGTTCATTGTCTTGGCCAGAAAGTGAATACCATATTTTCATCAGATCTCTGTTGGCCACACTGCTTCTCAGAAAGGCAGCTGCCTCTTTGGGGGGAGTGTGTGAATGTGGTTGAATGTGTGTGTGTAATTTAAAGTTTTGTTAATGTTTATTTATTTTTGAGAGAGACACAGAGCACAAGTGAAGGAAGGGCAGAGAAAGAGGAGACACAGAATCTGAAGCAGGCTCAAGGCTCTGAGCTGTCAGCACAGAGAGCCTGATGCAGAGCTTGAACCCATGAACCATGAGATCATGACCTAAGCCAAAGTCGAACGCTTAACCAATTGAGCCACCCAGTGCCCCTTATGTGTGTGTAATTTAGGAAGGAGATGCAACATGGAGAAAATGGAGGTGAGATCTAGGATGGCAGCTTTGGAATTCTGCTTCCAAGTAAGGTAGGGCAAGGGGAGAATCTAAATAACTATAATTTCACAAGTTTCTCCATACTGTTAGCAAGGCAGCCTGACCAAGAGTATATGAATGTTAAGAGGTTGTTCCTATATTTTCTTCTTGTTACTGAAAATATCCATCAATGAGTCTCATCTATGGTACCACAGTTGCTTAATCAGAAATTGAGGGAACTGTAGTGTGGCCAGGTGGTCCTCTTAGAACTCAATAATGAGGCACAGATGACCTTTCCTCACATCATAGTGTATTTGTCACCCTGTAGATGCAAGAGAATGGTTGGTTTCTATAATGGGAAATAGATGAAACCCTGACACTTGAGTCATTTAATACTGAACTAAGAGAATCCAGAAGAATACACACAGGAAACATTGACAGGATATGGGGGAGGGGGCCTTCTCCAGCTATAATTGGTATTATTGAATAAGAAGAAGACAGGGATGCCCATTAAGTGATTGGGATGGCTGTCTCAGCTCGTGTTTCCTGTAGTGAAATCAAATTTACAGAATGGAAACTCCATTATAGTGTTTTCTTTGACTCATCCAACAGACACACTGAACTGAACTGTAATGGAAACTCGTCATGGTAATGCTAATTGTTTTCTCTCTTCTCATTTGACTCCTATTCTTATTTTTCATTTTGCCGACAGTGGACTTTATTGGTTTTGTAAAAAGGATATAAACTTCATAAGAAATTCGAGTCGTAAAGAAAAGGAAAACGGAAACCCCTACAGCCCCATTCAGAAAAAATGTTCTTAATATTTGTTGAACCCTATTCTACAGGGGGTTTAATTCATATATTCAGGCAGGATAGATAGGAATCATCTGGAAAACTGATGAGATCATATGATACATACTAATTTAAATAAAATATATCAAATAAACTTCCCTTTACTTTCACTGGGTTCTGTAGAAGAGACATGAATGTTAAATGAAGGAATTGCTGAAATGCAGTAAATATTTTTTCACTCTATGGAATTTGGAAAAATGAAGATGTACGTGTCTGTACACACTTGACACGTGATGTGGTGTTTGCACGTGTGTGTATGAGTGTATGCCTTGCATGTGTACACATGTGTACAAGTGTGTGTGTGTGTGTGTGTGTATGTGTGCGTGCAGGTATGTGCACATGTGTATTTGTAAAAATGAGTGTGACTAGAATCCCTAATTCTTACATACATTGAAAATGCCTTTTGGGGTGCCTGGGTGGCTCAGTTGGTTGGGCATTTGACTCTTGATTTCTGCTCAAGTCGTGATCTCACAATTTTGAGATTGAGCCCCATACTGGGCTCCATCCTGAGCATGGAGCCAGCTTGGGATTCTGTCCCTCTCTGCCTCACTCTCTCTCTCTCTCTCTCAAAATAAATAAAACTTTTAAAAAAACAAAAAAGAAAGTGCTTTTCTTGCAAGAAGCCTTGGGTTGTTCTTTTCCCTGGGACATTTATGGACATCACTACCAATAACCTGATTGTTTTTTCACTCTGTAGGACTTGCTTCATAGGTGTAAATGTCTATACATTTTTTAAAAATGTACTTGAAGCCCAGAAACTCCTTCAATACAGGTTTCAGTGTTGATTATTCACTATTTTTTACAACACTTCATATAGTCTTTTGAGCTGCACATTCAAACATTTGATTTTGGGAGAAATACTAATGTACATTTGATAGGTCACTGTTGATTTTGGTAGATTGTCCTATTTCAGGAGTTACCTCCTATTCCTGTCTGACCTGAGTTTTTATCTGAAATAGGACTATAGGATTTTATAAATTTTCTTTCCTTCAGTTTGCTGATATAATACGCTGGGTTTTTTTTTTTTTTTTTTTTTTACATGTGTTTGCATTCCTCCAATAAAATACTTTTTGGTCATGGTGTCTTGTTATTTCAGTATACTGCTGTATTTAATTAGATGATATTTTATTTTGAATTTTTGTATCTGCATTCATGAGTGGAGTTTACGTATTTTAATTAATATTGGTGTTAAGCTATTATTGACTTTACAAATAACTCTCCTTTTGTGCTCTTGTCTGAAACAGTTTCACTATTAGAAGGCTAGGAACTGTTTTATAGTTTTATTTTAATCTGCTCACAAAGCCCATATGAATACTTAAGGCAAGCATCTTTTTTTTTTTTTTTAAGTAGTTTATTGTCAGGTTGGTTTCCATGTAACACCCAGTGCTCATCCCCACAAGTGCCCTCCTCCATGCCCATCACCCCCCTTCCGCTCCCCCCACCTTGTCAGTCCTCAGTTTGTTCTCAGCATTCAAGAGTCTCTCATGGTTTGCCTCCCTCCCTCTCCCCCTCTATTTTCCCCCTTCTTCTCTCCCATGGTCCTTCATTAAGTTCTTCCTAATCCTCCTATACGTGCAAACATATGATATTTGTCCTTCTCTGCCTGACTAATTTCGCTCAGCATAACACCCTCAAGGTCCATCCATGTTGCTACACATGGCCAGATTTCATTCTTTCTCATTGCCATGTAGTATTCCATTGTATAGATAAACCACATCTTCTCGATCCATTTGTCAGTTGATGGACACTTAGGCTCTTTCCATGATTTGGCTATTGTGGAGAGTGCTGCTGTGAACATTGGGGTACATATGCCCCTATGGCAAGCATCTTTCTTAATTGGCAGATCTTAAAAATTGCTTTTCAGGGGGCACTCAGTTGGTTAAGCATCCAACTCTTTATCTCAGCTCAGGTCTTGATCTCAGGGACTTGAGTTCAAGCCCTGCATTGAGCTCCACCCTGAGAATGAAGCCTACTTAAAAAAACCCCTTTTCAGTACCTACTGTTTATTTTTCTAGAAAATCATCCAAGTCCTTTGGCTCTTTGGAAACGTTGATGTAGAATTGCAGAGGATATCCTTTTGTAAGGATTCTGATCTTTTCTGTACTTTATATCATTCTTTTTTGTAGCTAATATTGTTAATTTATGGTCTCCCTCTGCTAAGAGTTGATTTAATCCACCTTCTTTTTGGGGCACCCAGGTGGCTCAATTTATTGTATGTGCAACTCTTAATCCTAGGGTCATGAGTTCAAGCCACACGTTGGGGGTAAGGGTTACTTTAAAAAACATCTTTAATTCACTTTCTTTTTAGAGCTTTTGTTTTGTTTGTTTATCCTTTCTACTGTTTGTATTTTCTCTTTTCTTAAATTAGCTTTTAAAAACTTTATTAATTGCTTCCTATCTCTTTGTACTTTCTTTTTCCTTGTTATATGTTTTCCAATTTGTAATTTTGCATGATTAAATTATAGCTATTCTTTCTTTTATTTTTTCTCATCTATCCTAGTCTCTGGATTGAGTAATGAACCCAAATTATGCTTATGCTGGATCCAGTTTATGTGCGGCTTTTCTTTGTAATATTTTTATGTCTTTGCTCCCTTTCTTTCTCAAATTCTACCTGCTTGCTTTTCATTCATTCAACTAACTCATAATTTCTTCTTTCAACTATGGAATTTCTAATTTGAGCTCTTTTTAAAAGAAAGTTTGTTTACTTTGAGAGTATGAGTGAAGGAGGAGATGGAGGAGAGAGAGAGAGAGAGAGAGAGAGAATCCCAAACAGACTTCATGCCGAGTGTGGAGCTTGATGTGGGGCTTGATCTCACAAACCACGAGATCATGACCTGAGCCGAAATCAAAAGTTGGACGCTTAACTGACTGAGCCACCCAGGCACCCCTGACCTCTTTTTAAATTTCAGTAAGCTTTCTGCAATTTCTATGAATGACTATTATTCTGGATTCATTTTGGGTTTCCTTTTGACAGTTCTCCTTGTAAATGTGTTCTCTACTTGCCTGTTGCTTGTATTTTATTCCACCTTTCCCCTCCCACCCTTTTTTTTTTTTTGCAGATTAAAAAAATTAGAGAATGCAAGTGGGGGAGAGAGGCAGAGGAAGAGAGAGAATCCTAAGCAGACTCCATGCCCAGTGTGGAGCCTGATTTGGGACTTGGTCCCATGACCCTGGGATTATGACTTTAGCTGAAATCAAGGGTCAGATGCTCAACAGACTGAGCCACCCAGGTGCCCCACAGGTTTTTCGAAATGCACATGTCTAGGTTGGTTCTTTTGTGATGGTTACTCATCTCAGAGTTTGCCTGGCCACCTGTACAGGGTATGGGGAGGGAGTGGGTTGGGGTACAAGAGGAGGAAAAATGATCTGGATAGTCCTAGATGTCCACCGTGGCTTTCTATCTTAAAATGTCCCCCTTAAATGTGGTATTTCTATTTCTTTTTCATGAGTCCTTTAGGTGAGAGTCTTTCGGTACTGTCATTTGTCAGCTCCTGACTCCTGCCTTGTCTGTGGGAGCTTGCTTGGCTCAGACGCTAGAAGTAGCCTGGCACAATGGTTCCTCCCTGAGCCCCACCTCCCCTGCTAGGTGTCTGTAGGAGCTTTTGCAGTTCCTCCATGGTATCGGGTATGTCCCATGTTACAGGATCAGTAGCAATGTGTGTGTTGGCTGTTAACTTTTGAGGAAATCTCTATTGTAGGGGCCAATGGCAGGCTACCCCAAGATGGGCCACTTTGTCATGGAACTTTACTCTGAGGTAAAAGCAATCAAAACCAAGCACATTCAGGAAAAGCTTTTTACCTCCCCCTCAACTGTCTGTTTGTACCAGGAAGAGAGCTAGAATGAACAGAGACTCCCCTTTACTGAAGCGAATTGTCTATATAACAGGGCAGCCCCTTTGTTTTCTAAACATCTCCCCTCACCTTCCTGCTCATGGTCTTTCTCCTGTTTGTATCCTTGGACCCCATCCCCTCTCCCTAGCTCGTGTAAGCATCAGATTGCCTCAATGTCCTTGGAATTTCCATGTCTGTGTAGATTCCCTGTACATGTGCTATTATATTGGATTTTCTTTTGTTAATTGGTCTCATGTCAATTTGATTCATGGTCCAGCTGGAGGGACCTTGAAGAGCAGAGGAAATTCTTCCTCCCCAAACAGTATGTTGCTTGAGATATGAGTCGAGTATTCTGCACACTCCCTTGTCTTGATCCAGACTTCATGGGATTTAGCTGGTAGGCCTCTTAGTTTGTAGTTAGTGGTTCTGTGTTCATTCCTACTATACCTTTCAGGGGGCACAGGATAAAGCAGCTGAGTGGGTGTTCAGGTCTGCCAAAGAGAGAGGCAGCAGGGGAGAACTGTGAAAATCTACCACCCAGTTCATCAGTCCTTGAATTACTGAGAGATCTGTATTCAGTTTAGAGCAGAGAGGAAAGGCAGACCATTTATACTGGGAGAAAGTGACTTATTTGGATTGATTTTGTTATTCTTTGAAGTCTTGGAGTGTTATGGCCCAATTTATAATGATATTTTGGCAGTTAAGATCCTTCATATGATCAAGGTTGTGTTTATTTATCTCTGGCATCAGCCTCCTTGCTTCTGTTGGTGGAGATTTAGTGGGTGACTTGTGTGCTCTGTTTCAACATTAATAACCCAAAGTCCATATCTGTTTCCAGAGGTAAACAAGTTGAATTCTTCAACCGGGCGGCCTCAAGTAGCAGCCAAGCAGCCACCAGAGTGAACACGAATCTAAGCCCTGAGATCAGGTGGGAGAGGGGTGTGCTATTGTTTCTCAGTTCCAAATGCACCTGTCTATACCCTGCTTTGTAATGCTGGGGCTGGGGAGCTGCAAAACATCTTTCTCTTTTGGATGCTGACTGTTAGGTCTGCCTCTAGGAGGCGCTAGAGAGCAACAGAAGGCTGGTGGAGGGAATAGGTGTACATTGCCCAGTTTGCCCTTTGTTGCTGCCAGCAATGATGCTTCATCTTGGCAGTGCACTTGGTTCAAGTTTCCAGCTGTTATTTCCCAACTTTCCGAGAACCAGCCTCATCATGCCTCTTTAGACAGTTGCGCCAGCCAGGTAGCACCCCTTCTCAGGGGTCTGAGTTCTAAGAAGTAAAGTTTGTCTTGTGCATGACACATGACATATATATTGTAGGCAAAGTTTATCAGTGCTTTATTGACCTTAAGTATTCATGAGTAGGGAGATCTAGGAAGACTTAAATTAATAAATAATAAGGGAGAAAGGGGAAGAGGGTGGTTAGATTCTGATACTGGAATTCTTTGGATCTTCAGATGGTTGTGGTACAAACACAACAAATAGAAGCTTTATACACACACACACACATATTCATATATACATACATATATATTTATATGTATAAAACATATATACACACACATATATATTTCTCTTTTTGCTTATAGCTGCTAACAGATGCATTGCTACATTTGGGGTGATGTTTGAGTATACTATAAAACAATGTATTATAGCTGAAGGTGAGTGTAGCATGTGCGGCAAGGGGAAGAGAGGGTCTAGATTCAGAAACAAAATCTTCACATGAACTAAAAATATAAAAACCATCAGTAATTGCACAGGCTGCCCCCCCATGTATGAAATACTTGACCATGGCACACAGGTCCTAGATCAGGGAAACACACCCTTTCCGAGGTGTCTGGGTAGCAGAGACACCATTTTGTGGTGGGACAATGGCCATCCTGTAACCCACATCCTGATGCCAATGAGAAATAAGGTGAGGCACACACACTGAAGCCCAAGAGCCTTATGGGCTTGGAAGTTTGATATTGTTACCTGTAAAAGCCACATTTTAAGCATTTTTGTTCACAGTGAAATTTGTCAGATGGCAGTTTAAGGTTCTTGCATAATTGGTGCATTCTTTCCTTCTGTATCTAGACTGCTGTTGTATGGAAGTGTTATAACTTGGAAATTCTTCAGTCTTGCACATAAAACAGACACAAAACCACATCTGTTTGTTTATTAAGTTTACTATTTATTTTGAGAGAGAGAGAGAGAGAGAGAAAGAGAGAGAGAGAGAGAGAGAGAGAGAGAGAGAACCAGTGGGTAAGGAATGGAGGAAGGGGCAGAGGATCCAAAGCTGGCTCTGTGCTGACAACAGAAAGCCAGCTTGAACCCACTAAATGTGAGGTTATGAGCCTAAGTTGGACGCTTAACCAACTGAGCCACGCAGCTGCCTTATATCTGTGTTTAGGGAGCATTTGATGACTTTCCCAATGACCTTCCTTTGTGGTCATTCATTGTTAATAATTTAACTTTCTTAGAGGGCATGATATTTACAGGGTCCTTTGGAACCACTTTGATTTTATTTCTTTGTACTATCAACTTGGTGAAAGTGATTTATAAAATGTTCGCTTTTACGAAAAACATCCAAATTCAGTTTACGCTGATATGGAAAGAAGATCAGTCTGTGTTAGTTTCCTGGATGAATTGGAAGAGTACAGACTGACTTCCTTCATCTGGCAAACTGGGCTAATTGTATGGCTTAATCAATGATGTCAATATACTGACTGATTTCTACATCCAACTCCATTTCAGAGCTTGGGGAGCTCATACTTCTCTGTCTCTATCTGTTTATATATTGACACCTCTAAATAGCTCAGGCTATGTGATTACATCTGAAATTTTTGGAGGATATAGTTTGAATAATGCCTCCTTGTGGAGGATGTCTTGCTTATATGGATTTATTCCTTAATTTATGCAACAAATCTGGTCAGTCGTAGTTGTGTGTCAAGAATTATGTGGGCAGTAGTCAACACACAGAACAGATCTCTGTGCTCATGGAGCTAATGTTCTAGTAGAAATTAGGAAAAAGTCTACTAAAAAGATTAAAGAATGGGGCACCTGGGTGGCTCAGTTGGATGAGCACTGACTTTGTCTCAGGTCATGATCTTGTGGTTCATGGTTTCAAGTCCCATGTTGGGCTCTGTGCTGACAGCTTGGAGACTGGAGTTTGCTTCAGATTCTGTGTCTCCCTCTTTTTCTGCCCCTTCCCCACTCATACTTTGTCTGTCTCTCTCTTTCAAAAATAAATTAGCATTAAAAATTTTATGAAAAAAATAAAAAGATTAATGATAATTGTAATACATGCTGGGAAGGAAAGGAAATACGGTCTTGGGATAATAACTATGTGGTGATATGATTGATGATCTGGGAGGTCTCTCTGAAGAGGTGCCAGTAGAACAAAGGCCTGAGAACAGGAAGACTCAGCCATGCTGAGAAACCTTAAGGGAAGAATGCTCTGGTGCAGGCTGAAGAAAGAACAAATACTAGGACACTGGGGCAAAAAAAGAGCTCGGGATACTTGAGTAACAGGAGATAGGGAGATAGTGCATGGGAAGCAAGGAGGAACATGGGAAATCATAATCATCATGCAGGAACTTCTAGAAATTTAGGTTTTATTCATAGGACAGTAAAATTCCAGTAAGGGAGATTAATCTGGTAAAGGACAAAATCTGACACATGGCAGCAGTTATGTTCCTAATCAAAGCAGAAGGGTGCAAGTGGATGTATGTTCATGTTTTCATAATTGAGGAACATAACTGTCAAGTTTCTGTTCCCTAAAAAGTGCTTAAGATTATTATTATTTCATGTAAAGTCTAAAACAAGGTTGGCTCAATTAGTTAAGTGTCTGACTCTTGATTTCTGCTCAGATCATGATTCCAGGGTTGTGGGATCAAGCTCCGTGTTGGACTGAGCATGAAACCTGCCTAAGATGTCTGTCTGTCTGTCTGTCTCTCTCTCTCTCTGTCTCCATCCCACCCTCCCTTTCTCCCTCCCTCTGCCTCTGCCTCTTCCTTGCTTGTGCTCTCTTCTCTCTCTCTCAGGAAAAAAAAAAGTCTACATTCAGATTGGATGAGATCCTGAAAAACTGAGGTCTGTGGGTAATGCACGGATTTCTTTTTTTCCACCTCTGTCTTTTATAAAGTGGAACTGTCCATTATGGAGCAGGCATTGCCAATGCTTAATCATCTGGTGAGGACCCCAAGGAAGCTTCAGAAGGCTCTGTAATAGCCTTTTTACCTGTGGATTGAGGGGTGGGGTAGGTGAAAAATGCCAGATTTATCCTCATGTTCACACCTGCTCCATGCTAAGAGTGTACCCTTGATGTAACTGGTAGGACTTTGAGTCAGGATGTTATGTCAATACCCCCTTTCCTTCTTCCTCCTTCTTCCTCCTTCTTCCACCAGAGCTATTCCCAGGCCTTGGAAACCCCTGAACTGATGCTGTATAATGTCCTTCAAGGGAGACACGGTCTAGTCACCGGTTTCTTAGGAAATACGTAGACATATAAAAAAGAAGCTTATTTCCTGTTTTTTGCTGGCATATTTAGGTAATGCCAGCTGGGCATTCGGATTAGGTAGTATTGGGGACTTAGGTGCTATGGTGGAGCTGGGGCCAGAAAAAGGGTGACCAACAATCTGCCATCTACCTTTGACGTTATGGAAGCATGATGGCATTGTGGAAACTTTAATCCACATGGATGGATCCACATCCATGGTAAGGATGAACCCAAAAGGTCAACTTTCCCCACACATTTAGGGGGGTGTAAAAGAGACAGGAGCAGCACTCTGAATCTTTTAGAACAGGGTTTCCCAGCTTTGACATTTGGGGGCATATAATTCTTTGGTGGGTGGGTGAGACTGTCTTGTGCACTGTAAGATAGTTAGCAACATCGTTGAGAAGGATCTAATAGTAGCATCTATTTCATTGTGATGCACAAAAATGTCTCCAGTCACTGCTGTTTTAGATCCTCAGCTGGGTTATTCCTATGCCCACCTTTCTTCCTCCTGTGTCTTGACTCCTTAAGCCATCGCTTACTGTTGGTGAGGATCTAGGATTTTTTCAACTTTTTTCATCACTTCCTTCTCTTATACCCAGTAAACTTGGAAATTGTGAAATGTGTCTGCACTTGCAATCATTCCAGTTGCTCTCTATTTAGTTTATTTTATAGGTTCAAGGCCCTGAATTTGCTCTGATTATCAGCTAGGAGAATTTAGAAAAAAAAATCTCTTAGAAAGGCGTTAAGTGTTATCTCTGGTAAACATGAGGTGAGAGTGAAGAGAACGAGGTGGGGGAAGTATCTTTTTTATCTTATCAAATAGAGCTAACATTTCATCATAAATTCCTTAGGGTGAATGGAACCAGGTTTTTATTTTTATAGACTTCATTTTTATCAGATGAGGGAAAGAGAAAGCAACTTGAAAGACGAACTTCAAGGTACTAGAATATTTTGATAAAGCTAACCTTAGCTTCCTAATTTTATAACAACAAAATTCATCCCTAAATATGTTTAGAAATTGATGACATTCAACTGATGACCTTAAATGTATGATATGAGGATTCTCTGAAATGACAAAATGGGAAAACCTGATTTGGGTATTTAGTAGCTGGGTGACCTTGGACTTTCATTTTTCAATTTAAGGATAAAAAGTTACTCATCAGGTATGCATATACATAATACCTTCAGTTTGGATAACCATCCTTTAGAGGCCATTAGTGGAGGTCGTATGTGTGATATTTCCTAACTAACAAATATGTAATAAGATGGAGAGAAGTCTACTTTCTCTGTATTTCAGGAGGAGAAATTCAAGGATTTAGTGTCTAATTGACTTCACTGGAGCCAAACATTGATAGTATAATAGGCAAAAATCTTATTAGATCAACTCAATAAAATCAAACTTCAGTTTTTCATTTGTTTAACTCAATTATCTTAATGTGTGTAACTTTAACTGATAAATAATCAGGTGAGAGATTTAAAGTTTTTCTAGTTCCAACCTAGTTAACCAAGTTCAAATAATGCCACTAGGTGATTCTGACTCGGAAGGAGCTTTATTGCTCTTCCTGAGGGACTTTTACTTCATTCAAAGATCTAATCTTTCTTTTCTCAACAGGATTATTATGTTTGTTGATATGGAAAATGAGATACCCTTTAGTTTCCTGAAGGCCAAGTCTTTGTGTTTCTAGTTATCCTATTGGGGAATTTGGTTTTCCAATATAGTGACATGAGTTTGTGAAGTCAATGAAATCAAATGGGAACCTAACCTGTTGGTGGCTTGTCAATTGTAGGGCATTAAGAAATACCCCCACCTGGTGCTGTAAGGTCTTTGGGTTTCTGAACTTTACCCCAAGCATTCTATATATACTCTATCTATCCTATTCTTTCTCAACTTCCTTGGCTTCCCAAACATGGCTAGTTTTATCAATGCTTCATGGTTATTCCATTGCCTCATTTCCTTGACAAATGCTCCAGTCTGTCTCACCTGTCACTTGACTCTCCTTCTACCACACTCTTGCCATCTCCCTTGACTTCCCTCCCTCTCCTGCCTCAGCTCTGATGGTATCTTTCATCCCATGGCCTACTCTGGTGATTGAGCAAAAGGGACAGGAGTCCTCATGTAGCACAGTGGCCAAGTTAGTCATTGGTTATGAAATACTCATGGGTTCTTAGCATGTTTCATGCACTGTGGGTGATTTAGTGGCTCCTCTTGGAGCCTATGCAGAGTGGGGAAAGCAGAAGTCAAACATGCATGCAAATAACATATATAATTACAAAGTATGTAGGTGGAGGAAGACATCTCTGTGAAAAGAATAGCACAGATAATGGCCCTGAGGTGGGACTCAGGATGAGGGCAGAGGCCAACTTAGTTGTGCTATAATGAGCAGGGGAGGGCCAGTTATGTTCTCCTGCAGACTGTCCCCCTTTCTCATTTCACCTGGCTGTCAGTCAAGTAAACCCAGAGTCAACAAAGCAAAGATATTCTGAAGGATGGCCAGGTACCCTGGGAGACAGAGCATCTTTGGGGAGCCCTCACTATGGCTTTACCAGGGCTCTGCTTCTATGTGAGGCTTAACACAATCTTGGCCAAATGTCTGGTTTATACTTCACACTCTGATTCCATTTCTCTGTGGGCTTATTCTCTCCTTTCTACCCTCCCTCTGTCCCTCCCTTTCTTCCTTCTTCAAGTGATAATGTCTTAAAACTTCCCAAAATTAATAACAGAAACCAAACTACAAATCTAGGAAGCTCAAAGAATGACAAGAAGGATAAATAATAATAAAAAAAATCGATGCCTAAACATATTGTATTCAAGCTGCAGAAAGACAAAGACAAAGAGAGAATCTTGAATGAAGCCAGAGTGGGGGAAACTTTACCTATTATAATATTGTGATTTATAATAAGAAATATATTGGGGACATTTGGATGACTCAGTCAGTTAAGCTGAGGCTCAGGTCATGATCTAATGATTCATGGGTTGGAGCCCAGTGTTGGGCTCTGTGCTGGCAGCTCAGAGCCTGGAGCCTGCTTCAGATTCTAAAAAATGAACAAAACAAACAACTTACTAACAAGAAATATATTGGGGTGACTCAGTCTGTTAAGTGTCTGACTCTTTTTTTAATGCTTATGTTTGAGAGAGAGAGAGAGAGAGAGAGAGAGAGCCCTAGCAGAGGAGGGGCACAGAAAGAGGAAGACACAGAATCCAAAGCAGGCTCAAGAGTCTGAGCTGTAAGCACAGAGCCCAATGTGGGTCTCGAGCCCACAGACTGTGAGATCATGACCTGTGCCAAAGTCAGTTGCTCAACTGACTGAGCCACCCAGGCATCCCACGTGTCCACCTCTTGATCCTGGGTGAGATCATGATCTCACGGTTCATGAGATCGAACCCTGTGTTGGACTTTGCGGACAGAGTGGACCGTGCTTAGTATTGTCTTTCTCCCTCTCTCTCTGCACCTCCCCTCTATGTACTCTCTTTCAAAATAAATAAATAAACTTTAAAAAATTTGTATTTGGTCTTCACCGCATACAGAGAGGAGTCTTTTGTTATGCTAATGAGGTAACTTTTGGCCGCCTACTGAGGATGGGGGCTGGCGGCTGGGGAAACCAATCATGGGACTAGAGAGTTGTGGGGAGAGGAGTGGGGCTGGAGGTTGAATCAGTCGCCAGTGACCAATGATTTTAATCAATGATGCCAATGAATTGAAGCTTCCATAGAAACCCAAAATGGTGTGGTTTAGAGAGATTCCAGATGGTGAGGTTCTAGAACTCAGGAAACTCGTTTACTCACTAGAGAACCTACTTAGTACAAGTGATATTAAAGGATACAACTCAATAGCCACATAAAGATACACATAGGGCAAGGTCCTGAACAAAGGAGCTTCTGCCCCCTTGGAATTTAGGGCCCATAAGGTGGCATATGGATGTGTACACCAGAAGTGTAGAAGGCAGTCTAATAGATAACTGCTCAAAGTAATTATAGAGGTAATGTATTGGTTGAATATAGGATACGGATAAGTGAAAGCGTGGAGGCCATGTTGTAAGGGATGGGAAGGAGGATTGTGAATACTCTTTTATGAGGTACCCTCCATGAAGTGTCATTTGAAAGTGGACTTCGATTATTGAACATGTGTAATGCAAACTCTAGGGCAACCACTAATAACTTTAAAGAAAAAAAGCTACAGAAGTTGATATGATTTAAAAATTTATTTTCTCTGCTGCTTATACATGAGAAATACCTTTAAATTCAAGTGTAAGGTCTTAGTAAGGGTGAACCCTTGTCGGGTAGTAGAAAGTGACATACCTTGGTTTGCAGAATGTGGGCTCCTTTTTGGTCTCTATTTTATGTTTCATATATTAGGACATAAAAAGGAAAGGGAAAACTGAACATTTCTCTATGTGTCCTCTGATGTTGAGCCCTGATTCCTCACTTGCCAGGGTGGAAGTAGTGCTACCTGCAGATGTAGCACAACAATGCTCTTGTCAGCTTACATGAAACAACATATTTAAGGTTTTGGGGAATCCTAGGACTTCCCTCAATTCTTTTTTAATTTTACACTCCATTTTATTTATTTATTTATTTATTTATTTATTTATTTATTTATTTATTTCTAGGAGAGAGGGAGACAGCATGAGCAGGGGAGGGTCAGAGAGAGAGGGAGTCACAGACTGAAACAGGCTCCAGGCTCTGAGCTGGCAGTCAGCACAGAGCCCGACGCGGGCTGAACCCACGAACCGCGAGATCATGACCTAAGCGAAAGTCGGATGCTTAACTGACTAAGCCACCCAGGCGCCCCTATACTCCATTTTTAAAAAGAAAGATACTTTTTGGGCAATGGGAAGTTCTCAATAAATAATCACCAAGCTGTCTATCTTTTATGGTTGCCAAGCAACTCTTAGTTCTTTCTTTTTTTTTTTTTAATATTTTTATTTATTTCTAGGAGAGAGAGAGAGAGAGACAGTGTGAGCAGGGGAGGGTCAGAGACAGAGGGAGATACAGACTCTGAAATAGGCTCTAGGCTCTGAGTTGGCAGTCAGCACAGAGCGCGACTCAGGGCTCGAACCCACGAACCGCGAGATCATGACCTAAGCGAAAGTCGGATGCTTAACCGACTAAGCCACCCAGGCGCCCCAGTTATTTATTTCCATGCTGAACATGGAAGCAATATTCATGAAAGAAATACACTATTTTGTCTGGAACATTTTTGCCACCTGTTACACCCCCAGCTTAAACTATAAATGCTAAAGTTCCTGGGGTCGAACATTCTAGTTGTTGACTTTGCTGTAGTTTTGCTCCTCATTTCCTAATGAAATAGATGATGAGTTCAAATGGAAGTTAAAATATCTCAGGGCCCCTGGGTGGCTCAGTCGGGCAAGTGTCCAACTGTTGATTTTGGCTCAGGTCGTGATCTCATGGTTCATAAGTTTGAGCCCTGCAGGGGGTTCTGCACTGATAGCTTGGAGCCTCTTTAGGATTCTCTCCGCCCCCTCCCCCCACTTGGTGTCCCTCCCATGCTTGCTCTCTCTCTCTCTTTCTCAAAATAAATAAATAAACTTTAAAAAGATAACTACTCTCATTTGGTTTTGTTTGGTTTGCTTTCAACTGTTAATGGAAATAAAATCTCTCAGAAAGGCATATTAGTCATGAAGACACACTACTCCCACTTTATTAGATATATACCTTGTTTCCTGAGTATGGTGGTGACATCATAGACAGTGGAAATTTGCCCTTCCAAGCGCTGGCTACTAGCAAGATGAGGCCATGCACAAGTTCACGGGCTCTGCACTTAGGAGGTAGTGCATTGAAGGACTGAAGGAAGACCCGATCAAGCAGGTAGGTCAAGCTTTTTGCATATTTATGGAGCTCTAAAGTCAGAGCTCACAGGCCTGCATTCCTAAGTCTCACTTCCACGTTCCCAGTGAAGGAAATGGGGTGGAGAGTGGCTCCAAGCAGGGCAGAGCTACTCTGCTGTTCACTTCAGATGTGGGCATGCAGAGAGCTGCCCAAGGAGCAGAGCCTAGACACGCTTGGAGATGCTAGCTGCCATAGGTCATGACCTCCACAAGGGAGGTGATATCCTATGAAGGAAATGTAAATATACAACAATCCCACTGCAAAGCCAAGAGGTCCCAAGGGATCCTGAAGGGACGAGTATGCAGAACTGGGGAAGGTCCACAGCCAGTCTCAGGAAACAGCTGAGATCAGAATGACCGTGGAGATAGAAAATACAGGGAGAACGGAGGGTGCCTTTTAAATCCGTCTTGTTGTGTAATTTTGAAGCTTCTGTGTTTTAAAACAGCCGCTTCTGTCTTATTAGCTAAGTAGACACCTCATTTGTAAAATGCTGGAGTGACTTAATTAAGCCCATGGGTTTTAATGTTTGATGATGGAAGAGGCTGACGTTATGGGGGCATTGATTGTAGGGGAAATGAAAAGCTATAGTCAGGGACCTGGGAAGTAATTACAAGTCCTGTTCAGGATATTCCCTGAAATCAATGGGTGGAAATGTGGTGGGCATGAGGTGCATTCAATTCTGTTTAGAGGGAAATTCTCCCTCATCATAAACACAGACCCAAGTCTCTAGCATGAAATAACTAAAGCTTTGCCCAAGAACTGCAGTGACTGCAGAGATCATGCAATGCTGAGAAACCTCACCCATGATCCTAAATTTTAGGATACTGATATGATAATCCTCACAGTTATTATTTTTTAAATGTTTAATCATTTTTGAGAAAGAGAGAGCATGAGCGGGGGAGGGGCAGGGAGAGGGAGAAAGAGGGAATTCCAAACGGGCCCCTGTGCTGTCAACGCAGAGCCCAAAGTGGGGCTCGAACTCAGGAACTGTGAAATCATGACCTGAGCCACCATCAAGAGTTGGATGCTCACCCAACTGAGCCTGACAATACTTTAAATCCCAAGGTTGGGGGCGCCTGGGTGGCTCAGTCAGTTAAGCATCTGACTTCAGCTCAGGTGACCATCTCATGGTTTGTGAGTTTGGGACCCGCGTAGGGCTCTGCGCTGACAGTTCAGAGCCTGGAGCCTGCTGCGGATTCTGTGTCTCCTTCTTTCTCTGCCCCTCCCCCACTCACTCTCTGTCTCTCTCTTTGTCTCAAAAATAAACATTTAAAAAAATTAAAAAAGAATCCCAAGGTGCACGGGCATCCAGCCCCTAGGCATAGTCCCCCAGTAAGACTCAATGATGAGATTCTCTTCTGGACCCAAAGGGAAGTGCAGGGTCAGCTGATCTGCTCAGTCTTCTGCTTCCTATTTACGTGGTAACACTCGCAGTAGGAAAGAGAGACAAAGCAGCCACCCTGGGCCACTGGTGCTCTGCCTTCTTGCCTTCTCGTATTTCCCTCCTTCCTGTGCCCTGGTTCCAGTGGGGGAGGAGCGGGCAGCGCCCCCTGGCTCGTCTGGGCTTTCACTTAAGCACGACTCCCTTAACCTGGAGATCACAATCCACTTGGAAATTCAAAGTAGCTCAGAAACCTTCCTTAAACCTTGTCTGCTTTTCTTTCACCGGGACACAAATGACTGTCTGTTGTCAAGCTTGCCTGGTGCTTTGCTCTGTCTTCTCCTTCTCATTACACCTTTTGGCTTTCCTATGTTCTCTCTTATTTTAATCTCTGGTCCTCTCTCTCTTATCCCATCGGTCAGCTTTTCTTTTCTTTAGTCTGGATGAAATCTGCTTTGTGTCTGGATGCAGATATTGTAGAACGTGTATTTGAAGGGCTCCCCTTCCCAACTCTGCCTCCCCACTTTATAAACCAGATCCTAGAAAAGTCAATTATCCCTTTATATTTGGCTCTCTACAGCCTGGACCAATATGCTGCCTCATAATTGTTTTTGAGTAAATGATATGTTAGTAACTCCATGGTGTTATGTTTTCCCATCCTGTCAATTCAATCTTCTGATGAAGGTTTGGATTTATTTTTCCTGACCTGGTATCTACAGATTTAATTGCAAGTGAATCCTGTATCATTTGCTGCTGCCTTTTGCCGGTGAGGAGGGCTCACTTGCCGTCTGCAGCAGTAAAACCACAGGGGAATTTTTTCTCTGCTTTGAATGGCAGGAAGGAAAAGAAGCCACATGCGTCCCCCATGTCTAGAAAAGGGGAGAGGGAAATTTTGCCAGACAAAGCTTTTATCTCAACAGGGGTACATGTGTTCATTAGAAAGAGGGTTTCTCAGGAGCATTTTATTTTTTATTTTTTTTTAATATTTTTATTTATTTCTAGGAGAGAGAGACACACACAGCATGAGCAGGGGAGAGTCAGAGAGAGAGGGAGACACAGACTCCGAAATAGGCTCCAGGCTCCGAACTGGCAGTCAGCACAGAGCCCGACGCGGGGCTCGAACCCACGAACCGCGAGATCATGACCTAAGCGAAAGTCGGACGCTTAACCGACTAAGCCACCCAGGCGCCCCTCTCAGGAGCATTTTAAAGGCGATTTTCTCCCTCATATAAAGTGAGGAAATGTATCATGCGAGCAGGAGCCTGGTGTCTTTTTTCTTGGGCTTTAAAATTTTTTTCAGTGTTTATTTATTTTTGAGAGAGAGAGATGGATATGAGCGAAGGAGGGGCAGAGAGAGAGGGAGACACAGAATCTGAAGCAGGCTCCAGGCTCTGAGCAAGTGTTCAACACAGAGCCCGACATGGGGCTCGAACCCACAGACTGTGAGATCATGACTTGAGCTGAAGTCGGATGCTCAATGTACTGAGCCACCTGGGCACCTCGGGCTTTTTTTTTTATAAGCTAGGCCAGCTGCTTTTATGGTGATCTTACATTTTCGTATATATAAAATACTACATGATGTGGGAAATTAGGGATAGAGACCTGATTTTTGGCTTCACGTTTCTGGTTGTACAGTAGAAATAGCAAGAGACTGAGAAAAGAGGACATGGAATCTCATTACATCTGTCACTTAAATATTGTGTGACCTTGGGCAAGACCTTGAATCTCTTCAAGCGACAGGTTTTATGTATGTGTGAAACTCAAGATTCCCGAGAGTTCCAAAATGGCTGTGACATTTAAGAGGTGAGTTTGTTCTTAAGATCATTTGCAGAGGCTTTCTCGTTCAGTAGGCAGACTTCAAAATGGGCCCTACCTTAAAACAAAAATGCCTTTCTAAAATATATATACTGCCCACATTTGGGGGACTCCTTCTATGTCTGACTGCTCCAGTTTTTTAAATCTCGTTGAGAATGAACTTAGTGTATTTCTTAGTGCTGTATCTAAAGAGTCCTTAAATATTACCTCCTTCCTTCCAGCCTCTGTTTGAAGTAGACAATTTCAATGCTCTTGGGCCTCCAGTTGAAACCACATGTGGGATATCTGATCATGGATATCTGATGTCTTTTCGTGATCTTTCCTGGGCATCTGAAGGCAGAGTGAGTGGTAGTTTCAGACTGAAATCCATTCCCCTCCTCTTGGGCTTCAACCCATTAGACAAACAACACTTAAGACAGTCTTGTCTGACAAGCAAAGGAGGTCACTTCTTCCTGGGGAAGTGGGGAGACACATTCACCAGAGCAGCTATTTCATCTCTTTCTCACATAACCTCTAAAAGAATTTTGGAAAATTATGTAACTGTACCCCAGTGTTTTTGTATTAAGTCTTGGTTCCAATAGAAGTTTAAATATTTCAAACGGTTTGTGATTTCCGGTGCATGGTGATTGTTACATCGCTCGCAAAGGTTTCTAGCCTTGGAGATGTTATTCTCTCCGTCACTGATTTACAAAATGTGTAAGAAGTTTCCTTTCTAAAAAAAATTTTTTTTTAATTTTTTTTTAAATGTTTTATTTATTTTTTAGGAGAGAGAGAGAGAGACAGCGTGAGGAAGGGAGGGTCAGAGTGAGAGGGAGTCACAGACTGAAACAGGCTCCAGGCTCTGAGCTGGCAGCACAGAGCCCGACGCGGGGCTCGAACCCACGAACCGCGAGATCATGACCCCAGCGAAAGTCGGACGCTTAACCGACTAAGCCACCCAGACGCCCCTAAAATGTTTTTAAATTTATTTCTGAGAGAAACAGAGACAGTGTGAGCAGGGGAGGGTCAGAGAGAGAGGGAGATACAGAATCTGAAGCAGGATCCAAGCTCCAGGCTGGCTGTCAGCACAGAGCTTGACGTGGGGCTTGAACCCATGAACCACAAGATCATGACCTGAGCCGAAGTCAGATGCTTACCCGACTGAGCCACCCAGGTGCCCCCAAAAAAATGTTTTTAATGTTTATTTATTTTTGAGAGAATCACACACAGAGCATGAGCAGGGGAGGGGCAGAGAGAGAGGGAGACACAGAATCCGAAGCAGCTTCAGGCTCTGAGCTGTCAGCACAGAGCTCAACATGGAGCTGAACCCATGAACTATGAGATCATAAGCACAAGTTGGCTGCTTAACCATCTGAGCCACCCAGGTGCCCCTAAGTTTCCTTAGCAGGAATTTTACACCCATTGCTCCATTTATTCTGCGCTTTTATTTTCATTCCACTTCCTGCAGAGAATTTTATCCCTATATATTTTAGGCTTGGAATTCTTTTTATTGATCATTCTACCACTTGTCTGTGCCAGAAAATGTTTATATAAATTGAAATTAAAATATTCTTCCCAAATTTGACTTTACTATGATATTCTTTGTAAATGACTTCTGGGAAAAAAAGTTTCCTCTGGATTGAGTTAACCACAACTGATTATTTCTGCAATATTAATCAAGATAAAATAAATAGGGGTGCCTGGGTGGCTTAGTCGGTTAAGCGTCCAACTTTCGCTTAGGTCATGATCTCGCGGTTCGTGGGTTCGAGCCCCGTGTCGGGTTCTGTGCTGACTGCCAGCTCAGAGCCTGGAGCCTGTTTCAGTCTGTGACTCCCTCTCTCTCTGACCCTTCCCTGCTCATGCTGTCTCTCTCTTGCCTAGAAATAATAATAAAAAAAAGATAAAATAAATAAATAATATTGATGAGTGACTTTTAAACACAAAAGATAAAATTTTTGAGGACACTTTTCTCTTAATAAAACCAATAGGACTTATTTTCCAGTCAGGATATGAATATAGATAAAATATTGTTCATTGTTGAAATAAAAATAGGACTGAAAATCACTTTTATTTATATTTTTCTTTTCTAGATATAAGCACCAAAGCCATGTTCCCAAATGAATAAGTATATAGAAGGAGTTGTGTTATGTAAATGGCAATGAATTTTTGAATTCCTTCCAAATTGTGCATCCAAATCACATAGTTATATGTTATCAAAAATTAATTTTATACATTGTAAGTATATAATATATAAGTTTGATATATAAAATTTTAACTTATTAGCTGATAACTTGATTAGGTGCCACTTCAATTTTATTGAAATTAAGGAATGGAAAACCATCTGCTTTCCTTCCAGGTGAATTTATTACCGCTCATTAGAGCTACCCTCCCTACCAATTTCTGGAATGTGTATCAAAAAAGCTTTATCAAGACTTACCATGATTGTTAGTTGTACTCATGATTCTTTACTTTTCAGGACCTTGTTGACTATATCCCCAGAAAGGGTTGGAAAACAGAAATGTTATTGATTTAAGAACACTTTTGGGGCACCTGGATGGCTTAGCCGATTGAGTGTTCGACTTTGACTCAGGTCATGATATCACTGTTCATGAGTTCAGGCCCCGCATCAGGATCTGTGCTGACAGCTCAGAGCCTGGAGCCTGCTTTGGATTCTGTACCTCTCTCTCTGCCCCTGTCCCACTCGCATTCTGTCTTTCTCTCTCTCAAAAATAAATAAACTTTTAAAAAAAATAAAAAGAACACTTTGGTCAGTTCAGTACTTTTAAAAGTGCCCAGAGGCAGTAAGTCTCTGGGATCTGCAGTCTTCCACACAGTGTGCTCCTGGCCTTAATCACTAGGGACTCTGGGAGGAGACAGAATTGTGGGCCATGGAAGAGGTCATGTCTTTGGGCATCCTGGAGCTTTTGATTTTATTTATTTATTGTTATTTTGGAGGGGGGAGGGGCAGAAGGAGAGGGAGAGAGAATCTTAAGCAGGCTCTATGCCCAGCACAGAGCGTGATATGGGGCTTAATGCTATGATGACGAGATTATGACCTGAGCCAAAATCAAGAGTCAGATGCTTAACTGAGTGGGCCTGCCAGGAGCCGCCCCTGGAGCTTTTTAAACTCTGAAGTGATGCACCCTAGTAGGATTGGGGGTGAGAGATCCTATTGCAAAGGGTAAAGGGTAACTGGGAAGGGAGAAGAGGGTGGAAAGGAGAATCAGCATGATGTCTCCACTCCAGACACATTCTTAGCTGCTCCATTTTTTTAATTGAGATATAATTATGCAGAATATTTTATTTTATTAGAAAAAATTTTAAACTCATTTGGTGGGGATGGGGTGCGGGGGAGGAACAGAGAGAGGGAGAGAGAGAGAATCCCAAACATGTTCTGCACTGTCAGCACAGAGCCCGCCTCAGGACTTGAACTCACGAACTGTGAGATCATGACCTAAACAGAAACCAAGAATTGGATGCTTAACCGACTGAGCCACCCAGGCTCCCTAGAACATTTTATTAGTTGCAGGTGTACAACATAATGATTTGGTATTTGTATATACTACAATCAGCTAATCCACTTATGAAGCAAGAGGTTAAGAGTTGAGTCTGGAATTGATTCCCTGAAAACCAACCATGCTTATGTTCCCTTGGGAAAACTTAGCAGCCCTCAAAAAGTCTGTGTTTTCAAGTTTGCAGGCCACTGCTCTATGACAAGCTGGCAGTATCCACAATATACTTATTTGTTATATGTCTTTCTCAAGGTAAATACATAATTATTACATATAGAAAGTTTTGTGTGACTTTTGGTACACTTTCCTTGGGAACGATGAGTAATGCTTATAGAATTTTACCTTTAGTTGTCTTGTGAGAAGGAAAAATGGTCATATTCTTGGCATCAGAGGAATTTCTACTTCCGTGGAATTTACCCTGAAAATAACCCCTTAATATCCAAAGCTGGCCCTTGGATGAATTACCATAGTAACAGACATGAAATCTCCACATCCTCCTTTCCAAGAGTCCATCTGACCTCAATTCCATTAGCGCTGATGATCCTCCCCAGGGAATGATAAGGAAGTCCAGTGCCCAAGCCAGACCTTGACAGTAGCCTGCCCGAGCTCCTCATTGCACACCAAGTTTCTCCCTGGGCAGTTACCATTTGCTGGTTGACGTTTCAGGAGACGTAAAATCCCAGCAATGCTGAGTGACTCTCAGTGGCTCCTGACAATATCGGAGCCAGGCTTATTTCGATACACTCCTGACTCTGATTGTCCAAACTGGTTGATTTTGTGTTAGAGCCACAGACCTTTTTTGAATGAACCTATGAAAAGAGGAAAGCATAACTGCTTTTTGTAATTATGGAAATGGGCCATGGAGCCCATGTGTCTATCCCTAAGTTATGGGCAACTAGGTTTATAAAGCAGTGTCTCAGGTGGCTTTTCATGGGCCAGTCTTACTTGCCTCTGACACTGTTGTCACAGATCAAGCCTGGTTATTACTACCTGGAGGCTTATTGAAATCACCTGCAAGGTGTAAAAGATGCTGACACTTGAGACTCCCCCCACCCCCCACACTGCCAATAGCTTTTTTTTTTTTAATATTTATTTTCTTTTGAGAGAGAGAGAGCATGAATGGGGAGGTGCAGAGAGAGAGAGGGGGACAGAGGATCTGAAGTGGCCTCTGTGCTGAGAGCAGATTATGCGATTTCATGTGGGATCATGACCTGAGCCAAAGTCAGGATGCTCAACAGACTGAGATGCCAGTTGCCCTGAGCTTCTACTCAAGAGCTCTTGGGTCTCCTGGCCTCAGTGACTATAATGTGCAGCTAAAGTTGAAAATTACTGCACTAGAGGATTTTTTTAATGTAAATTTGATTATGTCACACTCACTTTTGATATCTTAGGTTTTTTTTTTTAATGTTTATTTTATTTTGAGAGAGAAAGGGAGACAGAGAGAGAATCCCAAGCAGGCTCTGAGCTGTCTGTGCAGAGCCCGACTTGGGGCTCCATCTCATGGTGAGATCATGATCTGAGCTGAAATCAAGAGTCAGTCGCTTAACTGATGGAGCCTCCCAGGCGCCCCACTCTTAATATCTTAGAGCTTCTTGGTGGTTCTCAAAGTGTAGTCCCCAGACCCACAGCTTCAGCATTGCCTGCAACCTGTTAGAAATATAAATGACTGGGCTTAGCCCCAGACCCACTAAATTGGAAACCGTGGGAGGGGGATTCAGCAATCTAGTTGAACAAACCCTCCAGGTGGTTCTGACTCATGCTGAAGTTTGAGAATGACTGGCCCACAAAATAAAATTCAGGCTGGAGAGCCCGACACATGAGAATGTTACCAGGGCCCCAGATGAGTCCCACCGACAGAGTACTGAAACCATGGTCTGTTTTTTTTGTGAATACATGTCTATGTTTGTTATAAAGATAATTAAAATCAAATCATTTCATGTAATCATGGTATGACATAGCCAACCTTCTTGTGATTTTCAAATGTTATTGATTAAAAGCAACTCTCTGAAAAACTCGTTGTAAATGCAAATTCCTGAAGCTGTCCCCAGAGACTCTGATTCAGTAACTCTGGGTGGGGCTCAGATGGGCAGTTTTGTTTTTCATTTATTTATTTACTTTTATTATTACTATTTTTTAGTAATAATAATTATTATTACTATTATTACTTATTTTTATTTTTTAATTTACATCCAAGTCGGTTAGCGTATAGTGCAATAATGATTTCAAAAAGAGAATCCAGTGATTCATTCCCTACATGTAACACCCAGTGCTCATGCCCCTTACTCATTAGTCCATCCCTCTACCCACAGCCCCTCCAGCAACCCTCTGTTTGTTCTCTATATTTAAGAGTTTCTTATGTTTTGTCCTCCTCTCTATTTTTATATTATTTTTGCTTCCCTTCCCTATGTTCATCTGTTTTGTATCTTAAATTCCACTTATAAGTGAAGTCATATGATATTTGTCTTTCTCTGACTAATTTCACTTAGCATAATATCCTCTAGTTCCATTCACGGTGTTGCAAATGGCAAGATTTCATTCTCTTTGATCGCTGAGGAATATTCCATTGTGTATATATACCACATCTTCTTTATCCATTCATTCATCGATGGACATTTGGGCTCTTTCCATAATTTGACTATTGTCCACAGCGCTGCTATAAACATTGGGGTGCATGTACCCCTTCAAAACAGCACACCTGTATCCCTTGGATATATACTTAGTAGTGCAATCTCAAGTAGGCTCCACACTGTCAGCACAGAGCCGGAAGCAGTGCTCGATCTCATGAACTGTAAGAGTTGGACACTTAACAAACTGAGCCACCCAGGTGCCCTTATTTAGGCCTTTTAAAATTTCTTACCAAGATCTTTGATTTTCAGGGTGCAGCTCTTACACATAGTTGGTTAGTTGGTCCCTAAATATTTATTGTTTTTTGATGTTGATTATATTGTTAATAGTTTTTTTAAAAGTTTCTTTGTTAATCCAGATTTCGCTAATCTATGTATAACTGATTTTCATGTAGTTACCTAGTATCCAGTGACCTTGCTAACTCTTGCTAACTTGTGTGACAGATCTAAAAAGTTCTTGTAGATGTGTTCGGATTTTCCTTTTTTCTTTTTATTAAATTTTTTAACATTTATTTATTTTTGAGACACAGAGTGCAAGCCAGGGAGGGGCCTAGAGAGAGGGAGACACAGAATCCGAAGCAGGCTCCAGGATCTGAGCTGTCAGCACAGAGCCTGATGCAGGGCTCAAACTCATGAAGAGCAAGACCATGACCTGAGCTGAAGTCAGATGCTTAACTGACTGAGCCACCAAGGTGCCCTGACTTGTTAGGATTTTCTATGCAGACATCATGCTGTCTGGGAATAAGGACAGTTTTACTTCTTTCTTTCCAGTCTCTATGCCTTTTTTTAAGGTGACTAGAAATTCTAATACAACGTTAAATAGAAATGGCGAGGGGCGTCTGAGTGGCTTCGTCGGCTGAATGCCCGACTCTTGATTTTGCTTTAGGTCATGACCTCATGGTTTGTGGGATCGAGCCCATGTTGGGCTCAGCCCCGAGCATAGAGCTGGCTTAAGATTCTCTCTCTCCTCCCTCTGTTCCTCCCCTCACTCATGCTCTCTCTCTCTCTCTCTAAAAAGAAAAAAAAAATGGTGAGAATAGGCACTGGCTTCTTCCTGTTCTTAGGGGGAGAGCATTCTTTCACTATTAAGTACAATATTAGTTATACTTTTTTTTTTTAAGGTAGTCTTTATCAGGTCAGGGTAGTTCCCTTCTATTCCTGGTTTACTGAGAGCTTTTTACAACTAGTAGGTATTGAATTTTGTCAAATGCTTTTTTTGTACCTGTTGAGATGATCCTTTGGTTTTTCAGCACACGTGTATATTATTATTGGTGTTGATGTTCTAGTAGTTATGCTTCAGGAAGAGAAATTACCTTCTGACTTGAGAGGAAATTTAAAAAATGGAACTATCATTTACAATCAAGAAACCTCTTTGTGTCATAGATTATTTCCCCCTGATGTGCTTCATGGCTTGAAACGATTGCAACGAATAAAAAAAAATAGTTGGTTTTTCCTTTCATCTATGCTAATGCTTTCCATTAGGAATCAATGAGATTGGATTATCCAAATTTAGTACTGACATTTTTGCTAGGCAGAATAATGAAATGCTGTCTTCTGCCAGAGAGGAAACGGAATGGATGTTGATTAAGAATTCACTATTCTAATATAAGCTTTTGGCATGTAGTTTATCATTTAAAATTGTCCTTACAAATACCTAGTGGCAAAGAGTCATCTTCATTTTTCAGAAGAGATAGACACAGAGAAATTTACCCATGCCATGGATCAGATTCATGCATTTTTAGTTTTAAAAACAGTATTAAAACATTACAGAAAATTTGGAAAAATGAAGTAGTAAATCACTCATCATCTCAGTGCCCTTGTGCAACAAGTATTTTTGGGAATAGATGTTGATTTTTTTTTTGGTCTAAATATCAACATGAAGAGCCATTTTGTTAGATGCTTATCTATATCTTCTAGGGGTGCCTGGGTTGCTCAGTCGGTTAAGCATCTGACTTCGGCTCAGGTCAGATCTCACAGTTCGTGGGTTCGAGCCCCCATCAGGCTGTGTGCTGACAGCTCAGAGCCTGGAGCCTGTTTCAGATTCTGTGTTTCCCTCTCTCTATGCCCCTCCCCCACTCATGCTGTGTCTCTCTCTCTCTCTGTCTCAAAAATAAATAAACTATAAAAAAAGTATTCTAATACTTACCATTCACTCACGTGTGTAACGAGAGAAAAACGTAGGTAAAACACCTGTACTATATCTGGCACTTAATATGAACCAGCAAATGATGGTTATTTTAAAAATTTTTATTTGGTTATTTAAAAAATTATTGTTTATTTTTGAGAGAGAGAGAGAGACAGAGTGTGAACAGGGGAGGGTCAGAAAGAGAGGGAGACATAGAATTTGAAGCAGGCTCCAGTCTCCAACCTGTAAGCACAGAGCCTGACACAGGGCTTGCACTCACTGACAGCAAGATCATGACCTGAGCTGAGGTCAGATGCCTAATGACTGAACCACCCATTAGGGGTGGTTATTTTTATTATCTTTGCCATTTTGTGTCTTGACCACAGCATGGTCTCCGCAAGGGAATAGGTAGTGTTCTCATTAGTAGTCATTCATAAAACCTACACGGGACACAAGGTGTGGGTTTTAAGTAATACTGTGGGATCAGTGGCTGGTTGATGACTTAACCAGCTGGGACCTTAGTTTGGCAGAACAGGAACACAGTCTGTCCAGTCTGCTCGTGAAACAGAAGGAGGAGTAAGAAAGACTGAAATCTTCCGGTGATGGCAATAAACAGAAGCACATAATATTGCCTGTGCCTCAGAATCTTAAATTCAGGACAAAGGAAATGCATAGTTGGCCGTAGGAGCAGAGCATTGGGATCGTGGCTTCCTGATCCCAGCTCATTCCCAGCCCTTTGATTCCTCCATCCTCAGGCATATCCATCGTCAGCTCTAAAGCTAAGCTCTCAGTTCTAACTCGCCAGTGAGAGTCCTACTTCCTCCAAGGAGGAGGAAGGAGAACATTGCACAGTGGGAAAATGGGTGAAAGGCTCCCTGAAGGCCTGCACTAGAGTCCTGGTTCTTTGTCTCAGGGAACTTTGAGGATGCTTTCAGTGGCTAGTTGCAGTAAAAATCAGGGCACACAAAGTGCTCTCACCTGGTTTACCAATAAGGTAATTACTCATTTCACATAACGGGACTTCTGGAAGTGGGAAGGGCTTTGGACGTGGCAGTCGGCTCCTCAAAGAGGAAATCGAGGACTTAGGTCCTTTCATCCCTTCATTCTTCCGCGCCTATGTTAAATGTCTCCTAAGCCCAGCAGCTTGATGGCCATGGCGTTCCCAAACATGGCATTCCCATCCAGCAATGACCAGGGGAAGAGCAGGACTGGACAGAAATGGATGAAGAATCTACTCCTAATTCAGTTACGGGTGAGGGAAGGCATGATCACAAAGCCACCAGGGGTACCCTGGATGTGGTGTGGGACCAGCTTCCCAGAAGACCCTTCTGTACACAAAATCTTGGCTTTCAAGAGAAAAAGTGGGGGGGGGGAATGGAGGCCGGGTAGGAACCTTCTGTGTTTATATTATGTAGTCCCTTTGGAGCTGGGTGTACTGAGGCTGGAGTCAGAGCCTGAAAGGCTTTTGAGTACTAGTTTATCACCTGTCAAGGGGGAATAGTAATGCTCCGCTCACAAGGTTTTTATGTACGTCAACTGTAATTATATATGTAAAAGAGCCAGAAAAGTGGTGTCATTATTGTCGGATCTCTTTAGCTCCCACCAGATACCCTAATGAGTTTAGTAGTTCAGTCATGGTGTTCTGTGTCTTAGTCCTATCTCCAGTAAGATTGTAAACATCTTTGAAATAGCTTATCCTTCGGTGATCTATATTTTCTAGAATATGGAGCCCATGGTATGTTCTAAATATTTTCTTGACTGCAGTATTCTTCACTTAAAAAGCATCTTTTACAGGTAAAAGAAAGAATCCTCATTTGGGAAAAAAAAGAAAAACATTTATAGAGTGCCTGTGTACGCATCCAACTTCGGCACAGATAGTGATCTCACAGTTCGTGGGTTCGAACCCCACATTGTGCTCTGTGCTGACAGTGCAGAGCCTGCTTGGGATTCTTTATCCTCCTCTCTGCCCCTCTGCTTGCACTCTCCCACCTCCTCTCAAGAATAAATAAATAAATAACCTTAAAAAAAAAACACCTTTCTTTTGAACTGGTACAGTCTTCTCACCTTTCACAGCGTATAGAATCATTTATTAGCACTTTTGCAAATAAAGGAAAAATACATTCAATTCCTCTATGATTTTAGTGGCTCCATACAATTTCCATTAGGGTCCATGATAAAGTATGAGATGGAAATCAAGATCAACAGGCTGAAAAATGATTAGGGTCAGGGACTCTTTCTAGCCAACTACAGGTTTAATCCTGGTAAAATTGTGGTTAATGATAAACATGGTTACTGGGAAGCACAATGCATGGAACTGGAGGGAAAATAAGCTCACTTGGGGCCCCAGGAGGCCGGGGCATGTATGTGGACATAGAGCGTGGAAGTCAGTCTACTCTTGTGTTAATCAGAGACTACACGGCTCTTAGGCCTTATCTCCGAAGCTTCTTATATGGGCTGAAAAAGCCATTGCTCCTCCTGGTCTCAAAGTTACTCTCCTACTCCAGGGTCACCACCCCATTTCACAGTTTATCCAATATTTTCTCAACTTCGGATCCTTTAAAAATATCTTAATAAGGGAATACAGTCAGTGGTATTGTGATAGCGTTGTCTGATGACAGATGCTTTCTGCATTTGTGGTGTGCACAGCACAACTACAGAGAAGTTGAGTACATGTGTTGTACACCCAAAACTAAGATCATTGTGTGTCAATTATACCTGAATGAAAAAAATTTTCAATTATTTTTAGCCTCACTCTGCACTTACATTTTGCTACTTTGCTACTTTAAGTAGCAGCGCCTGCTAAGTTACTGGACACGTAACAGGAATTGGTATCGTAATTAATTGGGAGCCTTGTTGTGTTCACTGTTTGATGTTCCTACTCATTTTTTTTAATGTTTATTTTTGAGAGATAGAGAGAAAGAGAGTGTGTGTGTGTGTGTGTGTGTGTGTGTGTGTGTGTGTGTGTGTGTGTGTGAGCATGGGAGGGGCAGAGACAGAGGGAGAGAGAATTCCAAGCAGGCACCACACTATCAGCACAGAGCCCAATACAGGGCTTGAACTCACAAACTGTGAGATCATGACCTGAGCTGAAATCAAGAGTCTGACGCTTAACCGACTGAGCCCCCCAGAAGCTCCTCTGCTCATCTTAAAATGACTTTTAAGTTAACTTTTATTAGTTCCATTTTATAGATGAGGAAACTGAGGCTGAAGGGTTGGTTTTAGTAACTTGCTCAAACTAAGTGGGATTTGAGCCAAGGTATGTCCTTTAGGCTTTGAAGCTGCTGCTCTCATCTGACTATATCTCACATACAATCTTGCTGAGTCTCTGTGTTCTTATAGTTAAACTAAAGTTGGTGGGTAAGCTTACCAAGATTTTTCCATGTCTTGAGGCTCAAAGTTTTATGAATTCTAAGATTAACTCATCAAAATCTTGCAGGGAAATAACATTCTTGGCATCTCTACTCCTGGATCGAGTGGGTATGTTTAAAAGTAAAAGAGCTTTATTTACGTGTGAATATGTACATGAATATATATGAATATAGATATAGAATATCTTCTTTAGTATTGAATATTTACAGACTTAACCAAGATTTTAGAAGTTGTGAGGTTTGGAAACGTCCCCTGCCCCCAATATGCCATTAATAGTAGCTTTCCTTGAAAAATAGAAACATTTGATTATTATTTGGTTATTGACATCACAGATATGATACAGTTTCTGTGTGATAGAAGAAATAGGCACTCTCATTATAATCATTTTATTTGGGACATCTGGGTGGCTCAGTTGGTTAATCACCTGACTTGGGCTCAGGTCATGATCTCATGGTTGGTGGGTTTGAGCCCTGAGTTGGGCTCCGTGCTGACAGCTCAGAGCCTGGAGCCTGCTTCAGATTCTGTATCTCCCTCTCTCTCTGCCCCTTCCCTGCTCACACAGTCTCTCTCTCTCAAATATAAATAATCATTAAAAATAAATAAAAATAAAATCATTTTTATTTATTGGGCTGCTGGGCTTTGCTAAGGGCCAGCATTTAAATGCCCTAATTTATAAAAATTAATTTTTTTCGGGGAGACTGGGTGGTTCGGTTGGTTAGGCATCTGACTTTGACTCAGGTCATTATCTCGCGGTTCGTGAGTTCGAGCCCTGGGTCGGGCTCTGTTCTGACAGCTCAGAGCCTGGAGCCTGCTTCAGATTCTGTGTCTTCCTCTCTCTCTCTCTCTATGCCTCTCCCCTCCTTGCACTCTATTTCTCTCTCTGTATGTCTCTCTCAAAAATAAATAAACATTTAAAAAGTTAAAATAAACTAATTTATTTCCACAAATCACTATTAAGTGAATCTCCATTTTTCTGGAGTTCAAGTAAAATATAATCTTGAGAGATTTGGCGAAGAAAGGCAATGTATCCTGATAACTAAAAACCTTATCTCATTTTGAGAAGTCAGTTGGTGAGCAAAACCAGATTTAAGCTGGAATAACTTCGATAGTCAGTGAAAAAGAAAATACAAATCCTCTATCCAGGGAAATTGTACTTGGTGATGACTCAGGCGAATGCTGGGGCCTGATAAGAAGGCTCCTTTAGGGTTTTAATTGAAATGTGACTACAACAAGGGATTGAAAGAAATCACTTCTGATTTCCAGATAAATGCATACATCCAATGTCACTGAAAGCTGATAAGACGGATTTCCAAGGAAGATATTTAAATAGCACCTCCTGCCCGGCTTATTCTGAAATAGGAGGACGCCCTTGCAACTTTGCTTATTTGACAACTGAATTTGTAATGGCTGTCCGGGTGTCACTGGCAGTAGAGTAGTATTATTTCCATTTTTCTCAGATGTTTTCAAGCGCCTTTGTTCTCTGTGGCTATCTAAATGTGAAATAACAAGATAATATCAACAGCTACCTTAATGGCTTCCATTTTAGGTGCTAGAGCAGAACACTGACCTCTAACGTTGTTGGTTTCCCAGCGTGCCAAGAGACGCATCTTTGGAAGCTAGGTCTAAAACTGCCTTATCTTACCATGACACATGCGCATGTACCTCAGGGCAAATGGTGCGCAGCAGGGCGCGTGCATTGGGAAGCAATGGTTCTCCCTCCTACTTTATTCCCGAGGAATGCGGGTTCTGTTACTTGACGCAAACCAGATGGTATTCTGTCACCTCCCTTCAGTGTGGCCACTGAGACTACTTGATTCACAACTGCAGGAAGGAATCTTCTTATTCAGTGGAAGGAGCTAATTAACTATAGAGGCATGGGAAGAGGATCCTAATTGGGGAAGAAAGGATCAACAGCCTCAGACCTTTCCCTGCCATTAGAAGTTGGCTTCCTCTGGTGCAGCTGCTCTGGAAAACAGTGTGGAGATTCCTCAAAAAATTAAAACTAGAACAACGCTATAACTCAGCAATCGGACTACTAAGAATTTATCCAGAGGCTACAGGTGTGCTGTTTCGAAGGGGCACATGCACCCCAATGTTTATAGCAGCGTTATCAACAATAGCCAAATTATGGAAAGAGCCCAAATGTCTATTGATGGATGAAAGGATAAAGAAGATATGGTACATGTATACAATGGAGTATTACTTGGAGATGAAAAAGAATGAAATCTTGCCATTTGCAACAATGTGGATGGAACTGGGGGGTATTATGCTAAGTGAAATAAGTCAGCCAGAGAAAGACAGATATCACATGATTTCACTCATGTGCAGAATTTGAGAAACTTAAAAGGTGGCTATGGGGGAATAGAAGGAAAAATATGGAAGGAAAAATATGAGGGAAGCAAATCCTAAGAGACACTTAAATACAGAGAACAAAATGAGGATTGATGGGGGAAGGGAAAAATGGGTGATGAGCATCAAGGAGGGCACTTGTTGGGATGAGCATTAGGTGTTGTATGCAAGTGATGAATCACTAGATTCTGCTCCTGAAGCCAAGACTACACTGTATGTCAACTAACTTGAGAAAAGACAGAGAGAAAGAAAGAAAGAAAGAAAGACAGAAAGAAAGAAAGAAAGGGGGTCCCCCACCCACATCCATGTCCCGGCAGACTCTGAGATGGATACTGGTATGTGGAAGATTTCTTAGGGAATACTCAACACCTGGGGAGGGGAGGAAAAGGGGAGGAAGCAGGACTGGTCAGAGGAAGTTGGGCTGCAAAGCAGTCTCAAGAATATTCTCCACTGGCCACATGGGAAGTTCTGAAACGAACAGGTTGTTATTGCAAAGGGGCATCACCCGTATATTCCTGCATTGACCATCACTGGATTCATGGTATGCCTGGAAGGAAGTGTGGCTAAGGCTAAGGCGCTGTCTTCAGCCAATTTCTGGAGCTGACCCTGGAGGTCTGCCAGCCTCTGCACTCCCCAGATACTCAAATCCTCCAGTCCCCTAGGATGATCTGTGGACATATTGCAGCCTTCAGTACAGTGCCATTCATTTTGGACTGAGCCTCAACGTGGGACCAGTGGGTGGGAAGGATGTACTTTTTCCAGGAGGTTCTACAAAAAGAATCTGGAGACTCTCACATATATATGAATTACTCATAAGTCCTTTCTATCTTGAGATAAAATAGTAAACAAGTTTTTTTTTTTGTATTTTCTGCCGGATTGCATTTTGTCCTTCATGACTCGTTTACTTTGAAAAGTTTAACCTTGATACTTGTTTTCTGTTTTGTTTTTAAAATTAAGTAGCCTCCATGGGGTGCCTGGGTGGCTCAGTCAATTAAGCTCTGATTTTGGCTCAGGTCATCATCTCATGGTTCGTGGGTTGGAGCCCCGCGTCGGGCTCTGTGCTGACAGCTAGCTCAGAGCCTGGAGCCTGCTTCAGATTCTGTGTCTCCCTCTCTCTCTGACCCTCCCTTGCTCATGTTGTCTCTCTCTCTCTTTCTCAGAAATAAATAAAAGATTTAAAAATTTTAAATTAAGTAGCCTCCATACCTAATGTGGGTCTCGAACTCAAGACCCTGCGAGCAAGAGTCGCATGCTCTACCGACTGAGCCAGCTAGGCACCCCAAAGCTCAATATTTGTTTGAACCACACTTCATGTGTATAAAAACTTTGGGGAAATATAATGTCCTCCTGGGCTTCCCTCTATTCCCAGGGAGGTTGTCAGGCCCCTGTGAAGGCACTTAAGAGGATGTCTTGGGGCCATTCTCACAAATATGTCATTAAATCACCTGAATCAGAAACATCTGAGGAGGTAAAATTCTGATTCCCAGGCTCTACCTCAGCACTAAAACATGGTACTTTGATGGTAGCTGCCAGTAACAGGAGGTTACGCATCTTCTAGGCCTGAGAGTGTGCATTTAACACACTCTTAGATTTTCTAGGTAAATCTTTTATATGTTAGAGTTTGAAAACCATAGGCCTGGAAGAATATGTTCTTTAAGTTGTTCTGAAATATGGTTATGATGGTTAATTTTATATCTCCACTTGACTACACTATGGTACTCAGATATTTGGTTCAACATTATTCTAGATGTTTCTGTGATGCTATATTTACATGAGATTAATGTTTTAGATCTGTGGGGTTTGAGTAAAGCAGATTATCCTCCTAATGGGGGTGGACCTAAGCTAGTCAGGTGAAGGCATTAACAGAGAAAAGACTGACCTTCCCTGAAAGAGGTGTGTGTGGGGGGGGGTTCCTTCAGCAGACTGCCTTCAGACTTGAACTGCAGATCCTCTCTGGGTCTCAAGCCTTCTGGTCTACTCTTGCTGGTTCTGTTAGGTCACAAAGAAAAACTTGATAAATTTTAAAAACACAGAAATGGTGGGATCTTACTGTCAGATCACAATGCAGTAAAAGTAGGAGTTAATGGAAAACAAAAACCTCTCCCATACAGTTGAAAATTTCAAACACCTAGAGACATCACTGAACAAGAAGAGAAAATTGAAAGTATTATTACAACATTAAGAATATGATCATAATTGTCATATTCCATATAGAAACTCCTAGTGAAGACCTCTTTTGTGTTCAGAAGAGAATTTGGAGCTGTCCACTCTTTCTAAACAAGGACGAATGGAAATAAATTACACATTCCACTCAAGACATTTGAAAAAACATCCCATGGAAAATCAGAAGAAAAGATGCAAAAAAGAAAAGGGAAAGCCAGAATCAATAAATATATGGAATCTGAAAACAAACAAGCTAAATAGAAATAGACTCGTAAATACAGAGAACAAAATGGTGGGTGCCAGAGGGAAAGATGAACTAAAAGGAGGGATTAAGCAGTACACACATCCTGTTATAGAATAAATAAGTCACATGGATGAAAAGTATAGCTGAGAGAATACAGTCAATAACATAGTAATAAAATAGTGTGGTGACTGATGGTGAGTACATCTGTGGTGAGCAGTGAGTACTGTATAGAGTTGTTGAATCAATACGTTGTACGCCTGAAACTAATATAATATTATATGTCAACTATACTTCAATAAAAACATCTCAGGTAAACAACTTTATACCTCAAGGAACTTGCAAAAAGAGAGCAAACTAAACTCAGGAGTTAGTAGAAGGAAATAATAAAGATTAGAAAAAATTAAAATTTTTTTAATGTTTATTTATTTATTTATTTATTTATTTTTTACAAATAGTTTATTGTCAAGTTGGTTTCCATATAACACTCATCCCCACAAGTGCCCTCCTCCATGCCTATCTTCCCCCTCCCCCCCCACCCATGAGTCCTCAGTTTGTTCTCAGCATTTAAGAGTCTCTCATGGTTTGTCTCTCTCCCTTTCCCCCACCATTTCTCCCCTTCTTCTCCCCCATGGTCCTCCGTTAAGTTCCTCCCAATCCTCCTATATGTGCAAACATATGATATTTGTCCTTTTCTGCCTGACTTATTTCACTCAGCATAACACCCTCAAGGTCTATCCATGTTGCTACACATGGCCAGATTTCATTTTTTCTCATTGCCATGTAGTACTCCATTGTATAGATAAACCACATCTTCTTGATCCATTCGTCTGTTGATAGACACTTAGGCTCTTTCAATGTTTTGGCTATTGTGGAGAGTGCTGCTATGAACATTGGTGTACATGTGCTCCTATGCATCAGCAAAAAATCCACATCTCAATAGATGCAGAAAAGTATGTGATGAAGTTCAACACCTTTTTTTATGATAGAGACTAAAAAAAACCCCCCAATAACACTGGGAATAGAAATAAATTATCTCAAAACTATAAAGTGTATATGAAAAGCCCACAGCATATACTATGGGGAAAGAGTAGTCTCTTTAATAAATGGTGCTGGGAAAACTGGACAGCCACATGCAAAAGACTGAAACTGAACTTCTATCTTACACCATACTCCAAAATCAACTCAAAATGGATTAAAGATTTAAATTTAAGACCTGAGACCATAAAACTTTTAGAAGAAGCATAGGGCTGAATTCATTGGCATCAGTCTTGGCATTGATTTTTTTGGATTTGACACCAGAAGCAAAGGCAACAGAAGCAAAAATAAGCAAGTGAGACTACACCCAACTAGAAAACGTTGACACAACAAAGGAAACCATCAAAAAATGAAGGCAACCTACTGAATGGGAGAAAATGCTTGCAATCTACATACCTGATAAGGGGTTCATATCAAAATATGTAAGCAACTCTTACAACTCAATACCAAAACACCCCTAATAACCTGATTTAAAAATGAGCTAAAGACTTGAATAGATGTTTCTCAAAAAAAGACATACCAATGGCCAGAAGGTGAAAAAATGCTCATTGTTATTCACCATCAAGGAAATGCAAATCAAAACCACAATGAGATATCACCTCATGCTTGTCAGTATGGCTGTTATCAAAAAAAGAAAAGACAACGTGTGTTGGTGAGGATGTGAGGAAGGTGCAACACTTCCTTGTACACTGGTGGTGGGAATGCAGATTAGTGTAGATGCTCTGGAAAACAGTATGGAGTTTCCTCAAAACATTAAAAATAGAACTATCATATGATCCAATAATACCTGTTTTTTACCCCGGAGTATTTGTGCAAGAGTATTGAAATCAGAATCCTAAAGGGATATTAGCACTCTCATGTTCATTGCATTGCGATGCATAATAGCCAAGAGATGGAAACAACATAAATGTTCATGAAAAGATGAATGGATTTAAAAACTGGGATAAATATATATTATATTATACATACTATAATTATTATATATATTTATTCAACCTTATAAAAGGAGGAAATTCTGTAATATGTAGCAATATGGACAAGCACATTATACTGAGTGAAAGAAGGCAGTCAGAGAAGGACAAATATTGCATGATTGCAACTTACATGAAATATCTAAAATAGTCCAGCTCATAGAACCAGAGAGTGTAATTGTGATTATCAGGAGCTGGAGAAGGAAGAAGTGGGGAGTTAGTAACTGACAGGCATGCAGTTTCAGTTATGTCAGATGAATAATTCTAGAAATCTGGTGTACAATAGTGTGCCATGATTAACAATACAGTATTGTACACTTTGTTATTGAAAATTTGTCAAGAGGGTTGGGGTACCTGGGTGGTTCAGTTGGTTAAGCAGCTGACTTCAGCTCAGGTCATGATCTCACGTTTGTGAGTTCAAGCCCCACATCGGGCTCTGTGCTGACAGCTCAGAGCCTGGAGCCTGCTTCAGATTCTGTGTCTCACTCTAGCTCTGTCCCCTCCCCCTGCTTGCATGCTGTTTCTCAAAAATAAATAAGCATTAAAAAATTGTTAAGAGGTTAAATCTCATATTAAATGTTGGTACCACAATAAAATAAAAATGTAAAAAGTAAGAGGGGGGTACACCTGGGTGGCTTAGTTGGTTAAGTATCTGACTCTTGATTTTGGCTCAGGTCGTGATCCCAGGGTTGTAGGATAGAGCCTTGTGTTGGGCTCTGCGCTGAGCTTGGAGTCTGCTTAATATCCTCTCTCTCTCTCTCTCTCTCTCTCTCTCTCTTACACACACACACACACACACACTTTGTCTCTTTCCGCCTCTTACCCTCTCTCTCTCTCTAAAAAAATTTTAAAAACTACTAAAAAAAAAAAAAAGTGAAATGGTAAAGGAAATGTCACTGGAACCCGAAGAAGAGAGTCACCTAGAGAAAGCCATCTTGTGAGGAGTTGTAATGTTCAGTTCTACCCTTCAAGGAGAAAGAGGGAAGATACATATTCCAGTGTGACTTTCCTCCTGGAATATCACCTGCCGCTGGGACTCTCTATTTGCTAAATCCAACCAGTAACAGAAAACCAGGGTTATACATACTCAGCAAGTCAGCCTCTTGGAGCAGAGAGTTGGGTGGAGAAGGTTGGAGAGAGGACATGAAATGGCAAACAGAAGATACACAGCACAAGTAGGACCTCTCAGTAAGGTAGGCTTGCTTGGATAATCTTTACACCTTTGTCACCCCAGGCAGCTTATTGTAGAAAGGTGCTCACACAGATGGGTTGAAATCAAAGACCAACTACCTTACTAAGATGGTATCCTCTTTAGGGTTTCTTTTGGAGGCTCACCCAGTTGAACTGAACCTGACTCAACTTACCTGGTGAAGGGAGCTGGGTCAGCCTATCCGTTAGATTAAGCTAAAGGGGATGAAATGAAGTCAAGATTGTTCAAGAAAAAAGACTGTTAACATGGTGGTTATGTAAACATTCTTTGTTAAAATGAAGTTCTACCTTGAGCTCCAGGTGGAGCTGCTTGGGATGAAGAGGGGAGGAGGTACGGAGGCCTCCAAGAACTTTTGGGCTGGAGCTTTTCAGGACATAGTTTTAAAACAGTGGCTCTAGGGGCGCCTGGGTGGCTCAGTCGATTAAGCGTCCGATTTTGTCTCAAATCATGATCTCACGGTTTGCGTGTTCAAGCTCTGTGTCAGGCTTTGTGCTGACAGCTAGCTCAGCCTGGAGCCTGTCTTCGGATTCTGTAACTCCCTCTCTCTCTGACCCTCCCTTGCTCACGCTGTCTCTATCTTTCTCTCAAAAAAATAAACAAAACAAAACAACAAAAAAACATTATAAAACAGTGGATCCATGTAATTAATTAATTAACTAACTAAGAGAGCATGTATGCGTGAGCAGGAGAGAGGCAGAGAGAGAGAGGGAGAGAGATAATCCCAATCAGGCTCCACACTGTCACCACAGAGTCCGATGTGGGGCTCTATCCCACGAACTATTAGATCATGACCTGAGCTGAAATCAAGAGTTGGATGCTTAAGTGACTGAACCACCCAGGCGCCCTATGTGGGTCCTTTTAAAGGCTCTCTCCATGCACACAGGGAAACCAAGAACGAGTGAGTAGAAGTCTGTTGTTCAAGGTCAACCAAGGAGCTAATGGGCACTCCATGCCCAAAGCTAGGTCTCGTCACTCCCAGTCTCATGGTCTTCTCATCTTCTTGTGCTGCTGCATCATAACCTGGACCATTTTTACTTTTAATTGCACATGTTCTCAATGCATAAGCTGCCTCCAGGATATATTTACTCCCTGTGTTGCTGAAGCAGGAGAGTTGCCCATGCTCTTTGCTTGTGAATGTCAAGGATGCATGGATCCCCTACTTCCTTGAGGTTGTGCATGGTTAATATGGGCATGGCAGCCTTTGATATGGCATCTTTCAGGCTGACGTTGGCTTGTAATTGCCACATTTTTCCTGATAGTAGTTCTCTTAATTATACTTTCTGGGACTTGACTCACTGTGACATTAGCTGTCCATTTGTCATCTTAATGTTGCAGGTTTCTTAGGGAGACGCTCTTGTGAGACCCTGGTACTTCTGCAGAGCCCCTGGAGGCAGAGGGTTGGATGGAGCCCCTGGAGGCAGGTGCACAGCCAGACCTCTGTCCCTCTGATGATTTGGTGGGTGGCCTCCCAGAGGGAGTGGAACAGGTCCCCTGTATCTTCACACTTTGCATATTTTTTAAGAATGAAATGACTAGATTTCCCCAATTTAAGATAAACCAAGATAGTGCTTTTAGAGCAACCATGAATAGAAACCAAATTCTGGGGTACCATTTTAATTTGTACTATTTTCTTTTTTTTTTTTTTAATTTTTTAAAATGTTTTTATTTATTTCTAGGAGAGAGAGAGAGAGAGAGAGACAGCGTGAGCAGGGGAGAGTCAGAGAGAGAGGGAGACACAGAATCTGAAGCAGGCTCCAGGCTCTGAGCTGGCAGTCAGCACAGAGCCTGATGCGGGGCTCGAACCCACGAACCGTGAGATCATGACCCAAGCGAAAGTCGGACGCTCAACAGACTAAGCCACCCAGGCGCCCCAATTTGTACTATTTTCAAGCCAGAGAAGTATTCGTATTTATTTCTGTTATTTATTATTTTATTATCAAGATGATTGATTAAAATTTTTATTAGGCTAATATCTTAATTAATGGAAGAATATAAAACCATAGTTTAATTCATAGTCTTTTATATGTGTGTCTGTAGTTGAAAAGGAAAATTGATAATTTTTTCACCTCACAAAATCTCTTTTAGCATTGTTTTTGTTTGTTTTTAATTTTTTTTAATGTTTATTCATTTTTGAGAGAGAAAGGGAGAGAGAGACACAGAGATGGAGACAGAGCAGGGGAGGGGCAGAGAGAGAAAGGGAGACATAGAATATGAAGCAGGCTGCATCCAGGCTCTGAGCTCAGCACAAAGCCTGATGCGGGGCTCGAACCCACCAACTGTGAGATCATGACCTAAGCCGAAATCAGACGCTTAACTGACTGAGCCACCGAGGTGCCCTTGTTTGTTTTTGAGAGAGACAGATTGCAAGTGGGTGAGGGGTAGAGAGAGACACACACAATCTGAAGCGGGGTTCAGGCTCTGAGCTTTCAGCACAGAGCCCACCACGGGGCTTGAATTCATGAACTGAGAAATCATGACCTGAACCAAAGTCGGACGTTTAACTGATTGAGCAACCCAGGCACCCCCAAGAATTTTACTTTTTTGTCTTAAATCTTTTTTAATCTCTTTGAAAGGAAATCATTGTCAATGTATGCACTCTGGTATTTTACCCATTTACTTATTCAACAGTTATTTTCTCAAGGCCCATTAGAGGTCAGACACTGTGCTAGATGCCAGCCATGTAAAAATACAAGATGATGTGAGATTGACTACAAAGACAACCTAACAGACTATTAGTCAGGATAGACTAAACTATGTTCTGCTGAAAAACCCCAAGTTTATCATGGCCTAACACAACTAGGGTTTATTGCTCACTCATGTTAAAATCTTACAATTCTAGGGGTCCCTGGGTGGCTCAGTCGGTTAAGCGTCTGAACTTTACTCAGGTCATGGTCTCATAGTTCATGGGTTCAAGCCCCACATCGGGCTCTGTGCTGACAGCTCAGAGGTTGGAACTTGCTTTAGATTCTGTGTCTCCCTCTCTCTCTCTGTCTCCACCTGCTCACACTGTCTCTCTATCTTTCAAAAATAATAAAAATAATTTTTTAAAAATCTTACAATTCTACTATCATGAAGGTTTTTGCTTTCAGCTACTTTAATGAGAATATGTGGAGAAGTTATCCAGTTGTAACAATTAAAGATCAGAGCAATGTTATCCTTCCCAGTGGACTGAAGCTAGTCATAAAACTCCATTCTACAGCAAGAAAGTCTGGAAAAGTTTGGAGGGAATATTTGGAATATGTAGTGGGTGCTACAGTCTTTGCCACACTCTTTGTGGGGAGTAAGAGCTACTTCACTGAAGAAGAGACATTTATTTAAGCTAATACATTAAGCAAGAGTGAGGGCAGTTAGACAAGAAATAGTTGGAAAAGCATTTCAGGCAGAAGGAGCTACATATATGGAGGCTCTGAGGTGGAGAAGAGCCTGATTCATTAGAGGCACTGAACAATGACCAGTGTGGCTGTAATGCGGAGGGAAAGAAACAGGGTTAGGGGAGCTAATGTTAGGAAATGGACATCATCCAGATTAGGCAGAACCATATCATACTGGCGATGTTCAAGATTTCAGATCTTCTAGACTAAATGAAACAGAAATCCATTTAAGAGTTTTAAGTGATGGAGTGACATTGTGACTTTGTGTTTAAAAATATCACCGCGCCCTCAAAGTGAAAGGATTCATTAGAGAGGATAGGAATAGGCCTGGGAGGGGTACTTGGGTGGCCCAGTCAGTTGAGCATCCAACTCTTGATTTTGGCTAAGGTCATGATCCCAAGGTCTTGGGATCGAACATTTCATTGGCTTTCATGCTGGGCATGGAGCTTGCTTGAAATTCCCTCTCTTCATCTCTGTCCCTGCTCTAAAAAAAATTTTTTTTAAAAAAGATCTGGTAGACCAGTTATGAGGATTTTCTGAGTCCAGAGGAGAGGAGACCATGGCTGAGATCAAGGATAGAGCAAGGAAACTGGAGAGAAATAGATGTATTGAGAAATCTAGGAAGTAGAATTAACAGAAGTGGGTGACTAATTAGATGTGGAGGGTGAAGGGAGGAAGGGATCAGCCATGGTTCTGAGTTTCTTCCAAGAGCATCTCTTGAGCCTGGATATTGGAAGCACAGCACGCAGATTTGCCAAGTGTAGGGGTGAGCTGTGGGGGAAGCGATGATATCTTCAGTCTGAGACATGTGGAATTGGGGTTGCTTGCTAGATATCTAGATGGAGCTGTCAAAGATTGGTTAGTTATATATATATATTTTTTTATTTCTAGGAGAGAGGGAGAGAGAGACAGCGTGAGCAGGGGACGGTCAGAGAGAGAGGGAGTCACAGACTGAAACAGGCTCCAGGCTCTGAGCTGGCAGTCAGCACAGAGCCCGATGATGGGCTTGAACCCACGAACCACGAGATCATGACTTAAGCGAAAGTCGGACGCTCAACCGACTAAGCCACCCAGGCGCCCCTGGTTAGTTATATTTTTATGGAGCATCAAATAAACATCTGTACTGAAATTATGCTTTGGAAGTCCTTGGCTTATATGTGGTCATTAAAACCATAGAAGAGAGAGCTTCAAATAAGAGAAGAGCAGGTGGCCAAAGATGGACTTTTAGAAACTCAAGGAGTCCAAGTTTACAAGAGGAGTAGGAGATGTGGGTGGCAGAGAGCAAGAAGGAATAGTGGAGAGTAAAGAGAGAAACCCAGAGTATGCCATCATGCAAAGGAAAGGAAGAGCTATTTCAGTGAAGGATTCCTTTGGGGATGGCTGATGTGGGGGTCACATAAGATGAAGTCAGAAAGTGTCACTAGATCAGGCACATGTACATCCTTAGTGACCAGTCCAGAAAGGAGTAGCTTTGCTGGACCATCTCTCTGCTTTCAGATTTGCAGTTCAATTACAGCCCCGTTTGGCAGATTCCCTGAGCCACAACTCTAACAACTGGATTGTTTTTTAATGTTTCAGAATTTTTTTTTATAGAACAGAACACTGTTGGACAGAATTGAAAACTTAGCTGATTCAGCACACAGCAGATGCATAGACTTGATAGAGAGTTCCAACATTGAGCATTAATGAACAATGATATTTTAAAGAAGGCTTCAAAATGAGTATGCCATGGGGAAAACTGTGATCTAAAGTGAAGCCATGCATATCTTCTTAGTGTGCCCTTTTATTGGTTCTAAACTTCTTGTCTCCAGTTTGCTTCTTTATTTAAAAGTGATGGGGAAAACCAGAGGACTAGCATGTTAGAAATTTTCAAAGGGGTGAATTAGAGGAATGGTCCCATGGAACAAAACTAATGATGTTATGTAGCGTATGTAGGAAATGACAAAGGGTCTCCTAATGATCCTGTAGTCGTGATTATAAAGAAGTACAGAGAAAACATTGATGAGTGACTCTTCATCTCCATGGAAGGCCATACGAAGAAGGATGGGGCTAGAATTGCTGTAAGAGATAATTGGTTTGATAATAAGAGCTTTGCGTTGGTCAGTGATTGAACAACGGGAGGTTATGAAGAAAGATGAGAGATTTCCCATCTTACAACCCATTTAGCCAAAGAGCTGGCAGTCATGTGGGGTTCTGTCATTCTTTGATGGGGTTCTCTGGAGATGGGAGGTCATCATGCATCTTTAAGAGATGTCACTTGTAGGGGATTCTCTTGCAATTTCTTTCCTGCCTCCTGAAAGCTTTTCCATATTGAGCTGCTTCTCTGTGCATAGATACAACCCTTCCAAAGGATATGAAGAGATTTGAGATAGACTGTATGGATGTCAGGACAAGGGAGAGGTGGGTTATGCTGCAGGAAAGGAAGACAAAACTGGGTACCAGTGTTGTTGCTTCTGGAGTCTGTCCATGCACAGTACATGGGCCCCCTTCTGATTGTTTTCCGTCTTGCTCCTGGACTTCCGCCATGTTGTTGGAGGCCATTAATCTCTAGCGCACTTTCCTATTTCTGATTTCGGGATCTCGAGAACTCCCAGCCTTCTTCCTTTTTTGCCTTATGAGGAAGCAATAAACAAAGCATGTCTAGATTGTCAGCTTTTTACACGTTAAGTGTGGCTGCTTGTTAACTTAACTGTCTGGTTCCAGAATAGCGTTTTCTTTTGCACAGTAAAGCCCATCTAGGTGTTCTGTTTTGAACTTTTTAAAAAATCAGTACAGCCCTGACTCTTAAAAGAATGAATTACTCTTAAAGACTTTGAAGGTCCCGGGGCACCTGGGTGGCTCAGTTGGTTAAGTATCTGACTTTGGTTCAGGTCATGATCTCACAGTTTGTGGGTTTGAGCCCCGCATCGGGCTCTGTGCTGCTTCAGATTCTGTGTCTCCTTTTCTCTCTTCTCCTCCCCAATCATGCTGTCTATCTCTCTCTCAAACATATAATAAAGACATTAAAAAATTAAAAAAAAAGACTTTGAAGGTCTCAAACCAAATTACTAAGTGGAGTCAAATGCTTGACACTTGCCTTTCCTGAAATCAGTTTCTGCCAGTTTTAGCTAGTGGAAAATGGTTCTCCAAGTTGCTAAAAGTTAAGATAAATTTCTCCCCCGTACATTAACATTCCTGATATCGTACAATCTACCTTACCATAGTTGTTAGTAGAGGAGAGTATGTAGACAAAAGCATAGTCACACAAAACTTCTAGAAGAACCTGGGGAGGAATTAAAGGGAGTGAACTTCACTTCTGATTTGCCATATCCATGGCTCCTCGGGTCCTGTTGATGTTGCCTCCTCAGTATCTCTCAACTATGCCCCGTCTCTCAGTTCTGCCCATTACCTGCCCATTACAGTCTCTGCTGTTTTTATATTCCCAGCTCCTACCCAAGACTGGCAAATAGGAGGTACTCATTGAAAGACTTGTGAAAGTTCTCATCAAAGAACTCATGATTGGTTGGGTAGAAGAATGAATGAGAAAGGACAAGGGATTCTAGAAATTTGAGGATGGAATCCTACGTAAACGGGACTAGAGAGGCTGTTGTGGCTGTTTTACCAGAAGGCTGGAGGAGAGGGCAAGGGAAGTAAACAGAGGGCTCAGAATAAAGCAAATTTGAAAAAGGTAGAATAGGAAGCTTTCAGTGAGTTTTTACACATCAACTAGGCAGGAGAGGGGAAGTGTGGTTCAAGTTCCTGTGTAAAGATAGCATGTTTGTATTTATTTACAAGCTAAACTTGAACCATTATCAGGATGAGGGAATAAGAACCAGCACCATTATCAGATGCTCAGTAGTACCTAGCATAATACTAAGCCCGTCATGAACATCACCATGACTATCAGGATGATATTAATGAACATCAACCGTCACTAGTCCTTATATCAATTGTATACAGGCAGAGAAATCAAGAGTCATATGCTTAACCGACTGAGCCACCCAGGCGCTTGGATTCATAATATTTTATAATGAAAGGATAACAGGGATTATGTACCTCAAATTCATTCATTTTGTACTTGAGGAGACGGGGTAGGAAAGCAAACTGACTTGATCGTGATCACAGAGCTCCTCAATCAAAAATCTGTGCTAGGATTCAGGCTTCTTGGGTTTTAACGAAAGCTCCTTGCCCCCAGAATGAACTGCCATTTTCAATTTCAAGGACATTCTTTGATGAAAGCCATATCCAGATCTTTAAACCAACATAGTACAAGGAAGGGTGAATCTTCCCTCGTCCTGGGGCAGCTCTCTCAGGGACAGTGCATTACAAAGAGCCCCAGTGTGGGCTGCGATCTGTTTTCTTTGGTGATGCCAGGTGTGTGGAATTAGATACCATTGGCTTGCCTGCAGGCTTTCTGTTAGACTTTTGGGGGAAAAAATCTGCCTGTCAGCTGCTTCAAAAAGAAGCCTAATTATTCTCCATTCCGCAGTGGAAAGCTTCTTCGTGAGGGATGGCAGGTTTGCATTCAAATACTGCAAATACTTGACATACATTGTATTCTAAATATTTGAATATATTGCCCCCAATCAAAGCGTGTTTCCCTGCTAATATCTGCTGAATTATAGAATTCGGAGGATTCTATGAAGCAGAGGGAACCCTGGAGAAATTAGCTTGGGAACAACAGACTGCTTTTTCAAGGATAATCCTCTGTGTCTAAATTATAGATGTATTATCGTCCTTCATTTGCATGACCCATTATAGGGAAGTTCTTTATTGTGAGATGCAATAATTTTATATAATTGTAGTCGTTTCAGCAGTTTTGAAGGAGGTTTCCCTAGCTGAACGCAGTCTCAGGGAAAACAAATTATGTTGATCTACTAGCAATTCTGCAAATGTATAGAATGTCTTTATGGAGCACAAGAAGCTGCGCGCTATTTGACATTGTAAATTGCTTCCTTGGAATATGTCAAGCTGCAGACCTATAATTGCGTGGTGTTGCCTCTGCGGGGCCACCATTTTGCACTTGGATTCGGAGACTGTCTGTGTGATGATTAAGGGAGAGAAATGATACTCATTTACCCAACAGTAGAGGGCGGAGCAGTGGCTGTGAACATCCCAGGAAAAAGCAGAAAAGAGCAGGTTTACAGTACATTCCTGTTTAAGACAGCTCTGAGAGCTTTCCCCCTGAGATCAGGAACATGACAGGGATGTCCACTCTCACCACTGTTGTTTAACATAGTGCTGGCAGTCCTAGCATCAGCCATCAGACAACAAAAGGAAATCAAAGGCATCAGGATTGGCAAAGAAGAAGTCAAACGTTCACTTTTTGCAGACGACATGATACTCTACATAGAAAACACGACATATTCCACCAGAACCCTACTAGAGCTGATCCATGAATTCAGCAAAGTTGCAGGGTACAGAATCAACATACAGAAATCAGCTGTATTTTTATACACCAACAATGAAGCAACAGAAAGAGGAATCAAGAAACTGATCCCATTCACAATTCCACAAAAACACATAAAATACTTAGGAATAAACCTAACCAAAGATATAAGAGATCTGTATGATGAAAGCTATAGAACACTTATGAAGGAAATTAAAGAAGACACAATGAAATGAAAAAACATTCCATGCTCATGGATTGGAAGACAGCTCCGGTTGCTCTGTGGCTTTACTGAAATGAGCTTCTATGAATGAACTGGCTACCTCAGAATCTCTCCTAGCTTCGTAAGATTGAGGAAGAGATGGGTTTTGGAGCTAAATCTAGTCTCTGCTGCCGTCTGGGCCCTAAGCAGGAAGGCTGAGAGGTGAAATGCTCTGTCTGGCAGGTGCACCGCTGGGTGGTGGAGAAGTCAAGGCTGAATTTTGCCAGCAGGCTGTTTCGGGCTCCATCAAAGTGGAGGGTTCCTGCCAGGTTGATGGTGTCAGATAGGGTCTTGCAGAATTTTACAGGCCCTTGTATGGCTTTTTGTTTACTTCCTATGAGACCCTAGAAATTGGCTGGTGATTTTCAGACGGCCAAATGTGAACAGTTGCTGAAGAAGACCGGGGAGCTGCTTTCTGGACAAAGCAGCTGGATGCTGCAGAGGGCTACGGGGAGACACACCCTGGCAAAGAGGTCATATGGCTTCCAAATTTAGAGTGCCCTTCTCTTTTTTTGTGCCAGATGGTACGAAAGGGAGGATAATGATTTGAGACCCTGTTCTTCCTCTGACTACACATTTAAGAAAACATGACTTCCATTTAAAAAAAATGTTTATTTATTTTGAGAGAGAGAGAGCAGAGAGAGAGCAAGCACGTGTGCATGAGCAGGGTGCGGCAGAGATAGAGGGAGAGAGAGAATCCCAAGCAGGCCCCATGCTGTCAACGCAGAGCCTGACCAGGACCTTGAACTCACAACTCATGGTATTGTGACCTGAGCCAAAATCAAGAGCCGGATGCTTAACCTACTGAACCACCAAGGTGCCCCAGAAAACCCGACGTTCTTGGAGGAATTTCTGGCCTGGAGTGGTGGAGTACCAGTAATAAATTTATTTGTTTCTTTAACCAGAATCAAGTTTTCAAAACTTAAAAAATTTTTTTGAATCTGCTGGATATTTTATTTGTTTATTCATTTATCTTTATTTTTTTAAATACTTTTATTTATTTCTAGGAGAGAGAGAGACAGCGTGAGCAGGGGAGGGTCAGAGAGAGAGGGAGTCACAGACTGAAACAGGCTCCAGGCTCTGAGCTGGCAGTCAGCACAGAGCCCGACGCGGGGCTCGAACCCACGAACTGCGAGATCATGACCTAAGCGAAAGTCGGACGCTTAACCGACTAAGCCACCCAGGCGCCCCTCATATATCTTTAAATGTTTATTTTCTTTGAGAGAGAGAGAGCATGAGCAGGGGAGGGGCAGAGAGAGGGAGACACAGTATCAGAAGCGGCCTGTGGGCTCTGAGCTGTCAGCGCAAAGCCCAACACAGGGCTCAAACTCATAAACCACGTGTGAGATCATGACCTGAGCTGAAATCGGATGCTTAACCCACTGGGCCACCTAAGGCCATCCCTTAATCTGCTGGATATTTTAAACTTTTTATCGGTATTATTCATGTGGGACTTCCATGTGACACTTTGTCATTTTTGTTTTACACTAGATTAGAATATCCTAATACTAGAATATTAGAAAATTACAGTTTGAGGTTAGACCCTCAATCTGAAACAGCTTTACATCTTCTGTCCTGCTTAGCATGATGGTGCCTCACACACGGCAGGTTCTCAGTGTTGCCAAATAAATGGACACATCCCTGACCACCTCTGGACCTTTCACTCTCTGGATCTTTCCTATGCCTGTGGTTGCACAAGTAGGGTTTCTGCCCACAATTTCTCTTCCTCCCAGATGTGGTGGATAATGGCATGGAGACCTCCGCTTTGCTCCTAACATCCCCTTACTCACTCAGCTTCTTTTTCCAGGACTCATCTAGTAAAGATAGATCTCCAGGCAGTCCTCCAGGCTTGGAACTTTGTGCACATCAATTTACTGAGTTCAGAAACTCAGTAAAATTTTCTTTTCACTGCCCAGACAGTACAAATTATGCTTATTATATTCCTAGTGAGTTTGCTTACTGGGGAATATAAGTGCCATAATTTTAGAGAAGTAGGTCCCTTTTGGACAACTGTGTGATTTTTTTTCAAGAGTCTTTCTAGCATTATTAACAATAGCCAAACTGTGAAGAGAGCCCAAGTGTCCATTGACTGATGAATGAATAAAGAAGATGTGGTATATAAATACAATGGAATATTACTCAGCAATCAAACAGAATGAATTTGTGCCATTTGCCATGATGTGGATGGAGCTAGAATGTATTATGCTAAGTGAAATAAATCAGTCAGAGAAATACAAATACCATATGATTTCAGTCATATGTGGATTTTAAGAAACAAAGCAGATGAGCATATGAGAAGGGGGGGGAAAGAGAGAGGGAAACAAACCATAAGAGACTCTTAAGGATAGAGAACAAATTGAAGGTTTATGGAGGGAAATGGGTGAGAGGTGGGCTAGTTGGGGGATGTGAGTTAAGGAGGGTAATTGTTGGGATGAGCACTGGGTGTTATATGTAAGTGATGAATAGCTGAATTCTACTCCTGAAACCAATATTACATTGTATATTAACTAGCCAGAATTTAAATACAAATTTGAAAAGGAATAAAGAATTCTGTAGAACAGTGAACTGTTTTTAGGTTTTCATTTTTCTGGAGCCACTCTCATTTCTCTACCCCCTTAAAATTTAGAGCATTGTAGAACCATTATTTTGGCAATCTCTCTGTGAAGTAGATTGAAGACTAATAGGCTGGAGGCCAATTTTTTATTAAGTTGGTTCTTAAGAAAAGTTAGTTTTAGATTGGTAAATAAATCTTGTAACGAGGTACATAAGGTTCTACATGTATTCTTTGTACACCTCTATGTGAGAGCAGAGCCATTTGGCTATATCTTCACAATTCTAAAATAGAATTTTAGGAAGTAATTGCAATGTTTCAGCTGGAGTAGGAGGGATGTGAAGAGGCCCTAGGGTAGTGGTGAAGACCAGGTTGGATAAACTTGTTACTGAAGAAGGGGGAAGTGAAGGGAAAAGCTGAAGATGGAGCAGAAGAGAGAATCAAAAAGCGCATGGAAGGAAGGGTGTGGTGGACACCGAGTCAGACTGTGTGTTAGAAATGACAGCAAGTGGGGCGTCTGGGTGGCTTAGCCGGTTAAGCGTCTGACTTTCGCTTAGGTCATGATCTCGCGGTTCGTGGGTTCGAGCCCCGCATCGGGCCCTGTGCTGATTGCCAGCTCAGAGCCTGGAGCCTGTTTCAGAGTCTGTCACTCCCTCCCTCTCTGACCCTCCCCTGCTCACGCTGTCTCTCTCTCTCTCTCTCTCTTTCTCCCCCCTAGAAAGAAATAAAACATTAAAAAAAAAAAAAGAAATGACAGCAAGTATAAGATATGCGATCTGGGAGTGGGGAGGAATACGTGTGACTACGTTAGATAACTACAGAGGTGAGCAGTTGGAATGGTGCCTGGGAATTGTGTCCAGAATGTAGCCGAAAAAGACTGGACGCCCTGTCAGGTACATGGGCATTGAAACAGATCCAGAACCACTGAACCCTTTTTCTCTCTAAGCATGAACAAGGTCAGAATCAGTCTGTTCTTGTAATTTTATAAAACAGAGTGCATAGGACTCCCAAGGAATAAATATTCATCCTTGAAGATGAGCTTGTGTTTAAAATTGATAGATTACAGAAGTGAGATCCAGCAGATGCAACCAACAAAATAATTGGTATCTAAAGATGCATACATAAATTAGAGAGAAACGTTAAGCCAAGAATATCTAGTATGAGTGTAGAGACAAAAAAAAAAAAAAAGTATTCACTCACACGATGAAGGAATAAAATAGTATGAAAAAGAGCCAGTGGATTAGGGAAGTAAATGGCTAGGAGTAAAAACAAAGTACAGTCCTTGAAACTCACAGATTGAGAGATGAGTTAAATAGGGGATTAGGTATAGAAGAAGAGAGAATCTGTCGAACTAACTAACATTAAGGGAAATCCCTAGGGTGTCTGATGGGGAGATAAGATGGAAAGAGGTAAAGAGCAATCAACAGACAAATAACTCATAGGAATAAAAGGCACAGCATGGGAATGTAGTCAATTGTATTGTTACGTGGTAAGTGATGGTGGCTAAACTATTGGTGGGCATAGTATGACATATAAACTTGTTGAGTAGCTATGTTGTATACCTGAAACTGACACAACATTGTGTGTCAACTCTACTCAAATAAAAAATTTTCTTTTTTAAAAAAAATTTTTAACGTTTTTCTTTGAGAGAGAGAGAGAGACAGAGTATGAGTGGTGGAGGGACAAAAAGAGAGGGAGGCACAGAATCCGAAGCAGACACCAGGCTCTGAGCCTGACACGGGGCTTAAACTCACAAACTGTAAGACCATGACCTGAGCCAAAGTCAGATGATCAACAAACTGAGCCACCCAGGTGCCCCAAAACATTTTCTAAAGAGTAGTTCATAGATAAAGATGACAGGATAAGCAGTATAAAGTATGCAAGAAAGAGAATGGAGAAAAGGTAACATTTGAAGGGATAAGAATTTTTTATAGGTGAGGAAAGATGTAAGTTATACTGAAGAATCACAATGTATTCCAAGGAGAATAAAAAGCCCCTGCCCCCTACTATTCCCGTTATTTAATATATCATCCTCTTCATCGCAAACCTCACATTTAATTAATTAATTAATTATTTTTTTTTGAGAGAGTGTGAGTGGGGGAGGGGCAGTGGGAGAGGGAGAAAGAATCCTAAGCAGCTCCACGCTCAATCTCATGATGGTGAGATCATGACTTGAACCAAATCAAGAGTCAGATGCTCAACTGACTGAGCCACCCAGGTGCCCTGCAAACCTCATATTTTGAAAATATATCTGTGTTATTGTAAGTCGTATACCATAAAAAAAAAAATGCACTAAAACCACCCCTGTACTTGGGGATCTCACAGTCATTCTCAACATCATCAGCAAGAACATATATCAAGGGTCAGAAACTGAACTAAGCATTTAGGTCAATTACTTCATTTATTATTGAAGTCCTACTTTATAGCTTTGCTAAACTAACTGAAAGATGACATCCTATATGTCTCCTGAGTAAAATAAGGGGACCAAAATTAATTTTGCAGTAAAATGTTATATCTTTTCTGACGTCCCATGAGAAAGATCATTTTACAGATGTGCTTAATGTAATTCAAATGGATGACCAGCACAATTAGATTAGTTTCTTTAAGAAATTCAGTAGGCATTTATTGGTCACCTACTATGTACATTAAGGGGTGTAGGCACTTTAAAGTCTGAGGGGTTTTTTTCAATGTTTTTAATTTTTATTCCAGTATAGTTAACATACAGTGTTACATTCGTTTTGTGTGTACAGTATAGTGATTCAACAATTGTATACATTGCTCAGTGTTCATTGTGATAAGTGTACCCTTCAGTTCCCATCCAAGGTCTGAGGGTTTTACCAATTATAGTCCACATATCAATATAACAAGACCTAGTGGTTAAAAAAGCAAACATTTATTTGCTTATAATTCTCTAGGTTGACAATATGGGCCGGGCTCAACTTGGGACAGTTTCTTTCTGTGCCCCACGTTGAAGGCTGGGCTCACACATGCAGTTGGGCTTTGGCCCGGATGCCTGGAATAGCTGGGATGGCCAGAACAGCAGAGACCTTACTTTACACACTCTCATAGCCCCCACAGAGCTACCTGGGCTTTTCCTTATGGTGGTGGAAGAGTTCCTTGTAGGCAAGCAGTGTTCAAGCCTCTGTTGTATCAATTTGCTAATATGCAATTGGCCAAAGCAAGTCACATGGCCAAGCTCAGTGTCAGTGTGTTTGTATGTTGGGGGGTAATAGCCAATGGGCATGAATACAGAGAGACTATATTCAAAAAAATACTTATTTTTGAGGGAGAACTGGGGTGGGCAGAGAGAATTTAAACAGGCTCTGTACTGTCAGTGCAGAGCCCGATGTGGGGCTCAAACTCATGAACCATGAGATCATGACCTGAGCCAAAACTCAAGAGGTGTTGCTTAATCAACTGAGCCACCCAGGAGATCCCATTGGCACCATTTTAAAAAACAGTTTACCTCAAGGGTAATTAAAATTTTAACTGGAGTTGAAATCTCAACCCAAAATTGTAGGACAAACAAAATTTGAGTCTTACTATCGTAAAAAAAAATTTTTTTTAAATGTTTACTCATTTTTGAAAGACAGGGAGACAGAGAACAGGGAGGGGAGGGGCAGAGAGAGGGAGACACAGAATTTGAAGCAGGCTCCAGACTGTGAGCTCTCAGCACAGAGTCTGGCATGGGGCTCGAGCCCATGAACCATGAGATCGTGACGTGTGCTGAAGTCAGACGCTTAACCAACTGAGCCACCCAGGCGCCCTGAGTCTTATTACCTTTTAAGATGATAAACCTTAGTCATTTCTTAGATCATGATAGCCATCTTGAAGCATTCGCCTGGGGAATTTCATCTAGATGGGCAGCCAGTCTGAATTCTTCAGGTATAAGCAGGCTCCTGTGAAAAGAGCATCTGAGAATCTGTCCATTTTAGCTGAGTAGACTGAGTAGTCCTATACAGTCCCTCAAAAGGGTTCCTTTGGAGATCTTGCCTTGGAGGTAGTGAATTATTGCTTCTGTGGAAGGATCAAGTGACTAACCTTCCATTCATATCTCACGGCCACAGGCAAAGAATCTCTTGACCTCCTTAGAAGCTGGAAGAAAGATGATGCCCTCTAGTCCATTGGACATTTCAGCCTGCAAGAATACAATTAATCATTACTTTCTGGGTCAGCTTCTGAAATGGCTCCTTTATCATCATCCATCTTTTTCTAGAAGGAATCTTTAAATTCTACTTTGTTAAAGAAAGACTAATGTGGCTGCTTTTTGTGGGGGTTGGATATGAGTTTTGGGAGGGCATCACTCTTATTCTTTTGAGAGAGAGAAAAAGGTCTTTAAATATCCGTAAGTATATTTGTTAAAGTCTTAAGGTTTTTCAGGATACTTATTACCGTATAGACTGTAATGGGCATTTGCTGCCAACTAGTGTTCCTTTATCTCTTCCCTGGAACTCCAGATTTCCATGAGGGAAATCCATTGATGTGTTTCCTGGAAAACTGGCTCTATCTCTAGCTTAAAGAACAAAAGCCTGAGATTCCAATCAATCAGTGAATTTCATTCTGCTAGCATCAGTTCAGATATGGGAGGTAACCTCAACTATTATAATCAGATTGCATTTGTGGGAAGGTTCAGGCAATTATTTTCTCTTCTGCAAGATGAGGAAGAAAGAGCATATAGCGTGTGGAGCTGCTGATAGCTGTGCCCCTCAAGACCATAAATGGGGCCAATGCTAGATAAAGAAAACCATGCCTTAGGCAGAGTGCCAAGACAGGAAGGAGTCAGGTTCAAGGTGGCATTCAGTGAGCTGTTGAACCAAGCTTTGCCTGAGCAACTTTTCACTTACGTGAACCAATAAATTACTTTAAAAAAAAACATTTAATTGGAGTTAGGCTATTTTATTATCTGTAGCCTACGGCAGCCCCACTAAGGTACAGCCAGCCTCAAAGAGCAGATGAAATTCTCCTTTTGTGAAATCCTTCAAAACCTACAGGGTGAATAAGAGCATACTTTTTAAGGATGTTGATGAAGGAGAGGATGATTATGACCTAGAGGAAGTGAGCTTTGTCTAACACATGATCCCAGCAGATCCTTGACTGAGAAAGATCTTGACAGATGGTATTTCATGATGCAAGCGCTATCGGTGATAAAAAAGCATTCAGAAATGGAACTATGGGGGTACCTGGGTGGCTCAGTCGGTTAAGCGTCCGACTTCAGCTCAGATCATGATCTCGTGGTTCATGGGTTCGAGCCCTGTATCAGGCTCTGTGCTGATAGCTAGCTCAGAGCCTGGAGCCTGCTTCAGATTCTGTGTCTCCCTCTCTCTCTGACCCACCCCTGCTCACACACTTTCTCTCTCTCTCTCAGAAATAAGTAAAACATTAACAAGAAAAATTAGAAAAGAAATGTAACTATGTTCTCTTATGGAATGATAAGGACCACTTTTGTTGTTTTTGTTTTTGTTCTTTTCTGTTTGTTTTTGTTTTTGTCTGGGACCAGTCTGCCTTGGCATTCCTCTTATGCATAGTCATATGTATAAAAATTGATTTCACAGGGGCACCTGGGTGGCTTAGTCGGTTAAGTGTCCGACTTTCGCTTAGGTCATGATCTCGCGGTTCGTGGGTTCGAGCCCCGCGTCGGGCTCTGTGCTGACTGCCGGCTCAGAGCCTGGAGCCTACTTCAGAGTTTGTATCTCCCTCTCTCTCTGACCCTCCCCTGCTTACGCTGTCTCTCTCTCTCTCCTAGAAATAAATAAAAATATTAAAAAAAAATTGATTTCACAGGGGCGCCTGGGTGGCTCAATCAGTTAAGCATCCTACTTCGGCTCAGGTCATGATCTCACGGTTTGTGGGTTTGAGCCCTGCATCCGGCTCTGTGCTGACAGCTCAGAGCCTGGAGCCTGCTTCAGATTGTATGTCTCCCCCTTTCTCTGCCCCTCCCATGCTCATACTCTGTCTCTCTCTGTCTCTAAATAATAATAAAAAAAAAACATTAAAAATGTTTTAAATTGATTTTACAGACATTTATTGAGCACCTATTATGTGCCAGATGCTTGGCATACAGAAAATATTAATAATCATCCCAATACTCAAAAATTCAAAGATTAGTGGAAAGAGAGTGGTAGAGATCCAGGGAAACAAACACAACTCAAGGTTGCAAATCTGTACAAAGTGTTACAAGATGATGGGATGGCCTGGGACAGTGGTCCCCAGTTGTCCATGGCTGGCTTTTTGTTACCATCATTTGCCTGTGGCAAAGGGAGAAAATTCAGAACAACCAAATGAGTAGGTATCAATTTAGGTGTGCAGGAGCAAAGTCAAAGCAGATGATCCTACATTAGAACTTCTTTTGTAAATATTGATAATGTCTGTCCTACAAAACTTTGGCAGTCGCTCATCTAGATGCTTAGAGAAGCTTTGGAGGGGTTATTCTGGAAGGGATCTTGAAGAATAAATAGTGCCAGGAGGCACAGTGAAGAAGGCAGGGACTTAGAATATGCAAACACACAGATATGAAATGGGTAAGGGCTGTTTGGGGGGAATGGCGTGTATTTTGGCATATTTAAAGAAGGGAGGGGGTGACTGGGTGGCTCAGCCAATTAAACGCCCAACTTCAGTTCAGGTTGTGATTTCACAGTTTGTGGGTTCGAACCCCACATCAAGCTCACCGCTGTCAACACAGAGCCTGCTTAGGATCCTCTGTCTCCTTCTCTCTCTGCCCCTCCCCAGCTCATGTGCACCTTCTCGCTCTCAAAAATAAATAAACATTAAAAAAAATTTTAAGGAGGGGAATGGTCGGCGCTGAAGTTGAAATAATTGGCTTGATTCCAACATTAAAAGACCTTGAAGTTCATGCTAAAGAACTTGGATTTGATCTAACAGGCATTGGGGCCACTGAAGCATCTAAAATAGGGGAGTAACATGATCGGATACGTGATTTCAAAAGCTAATAAAAGTAGTAGGGAAATGTGTCTGCTTCTTTGACAGTTACAATTTTTTAGTGAATCTAAAAGTAGATGGAGCGCCTAGGTGGCTTAGTCGGTTAAGCGTCCGACTTTCGCTTAGGTCACGATCTCGCGGTTCGTGGGTTCGAGCCCCGCGTCGGGCTCTGTGCTGACTGCCAGCTCAGAGCCTGGAGCCTGTTTCAGTCTGTGACTCCCTCTCTCTCTGACCCTCCGCTGCTCACGCTGTCTCTCTCTCTCTCTCCTAGAAATAAATAAAAATATTAAAAAAAATTTTTTTTAAAGTAGAAGTGGCTTTTCACGTAGAAAGAAGAAAACTCTTAAGAGGGCTCTGATACTTATCAGCAGGAGGAATTGATTAGTGATTCATGGAAAAATCCACTCCCCCCTCCCCCCACACACAGACAGCTCCAGAGCACAGCTCTTAACTTTCCTGGTAGTTGCCTTTCTTTTATTTTCTCTTAGCGTTAGGAGCAGATCCTTGTCTGATTTGTTGCAGTGAAAGAATATCTGTTGGTCTTCCCAGAAGCCAAACTGTGTTTGGCTCACAGTTGGGGACCTTTGGAAAGTGTCTAGTTACTATTACCAGGAGCCTGAGAAAGACAAGCGGGTGGACTCTGGGTGTCTCTAAGGAGACACTGTATTTATGTTAGGAGACACTTGTGGGTTTCGTGTGCTCATTCCAAATGAATGAACATGTTTTGGACATGCCAAACTGTAAGTCCGACTCTACCCACACATCATAATAGCTGCCCTTGCCTGTCCCTTGGGCCTAGAAGTACATACAGTGGTGGCCTTTCAGGAAGCTGGGGACATCAGGGGACAGGCCTAAGCAGGACCTGGAATTGGAACTCGGACCACTGGGGAGGAATCTCAGAGTCCCGGTACCCCTGGCATTACAGAGAAGGGGAGGCCCAGCCTATAGATGGACACGTCATCTCTCTGTGAGCAAGGGTGTGGATACAGAAGAGCAAGAGTGGGGCTGTCTAAAGCCTCGGGCTTAGCACAGGGGAGCTTAATTCCTTTTTAATGTTTTTATTAAAAAAATTTTTTTAATGGTAATTTTATTTTGAGAGACAGAGAGACAGAGTTCGAGCAGGGGAAGGGCAGAGAGCTAGAGAGACACAGAATCCGAAGCAGGCTCCAGGCTCTGAGCGGTCAGCACAGAGCCCAACACAGAGCTCAAACCCACAAACCATGAGATCATGACCTGAGCCAAAGTCAGATGCTTAACCCACTGAGCCACCTAGGCGCCCCTATTTATTTATTTTGAGAGAGAGCAAGAGTAGGCATAGGAGAGGCAGAGAGAAAGGGAGAGAGAGAGAGAGAGAGAGAGAGAGAGAGAGAGAGAGAGAGAGAGAGAGAGAGAATCTTAAGCAGCCTCTATGCTGTGCATGGATCCTGACATGGGGCTCACTCCCACAAACTGAAATCATGACCTGAGCCAAAATCAAGAGTCAGATGCTCAACCTACTGAGCCACCCAGGCGCCTCAAACATTTTTTTCAAAAAGAGCAATTCTCCTTGATGCTCTGCATGCCCTTTCTGGACTTGTCACAACCACCAACTCTTCTGCATCTCCACTAGGATTGCACCAACCGGCAAAGGTCTCTCCCTCCCGTGAATGCACAATATCATGTATTTGGCCCTTAAATATTATCTTGTGGCTTCTGTTACACTGTTGTCTTAAGTCATTAATTAGTACACATATGCTTTATAAGCTGTCGTGTGTGTTCAGATATTACTTTCTCAATCGGCTTACAAAACCAGGATTCCTGAAAGATGGGGGAGGGGAAAGAAAAGACCTCCCCATGTTTCCTTTTATTTCTCCCCCCCCTTTTTTTTTTTGCATAATCATAACCAGAATTATTTAAAAATTTTTTTTGTGTTTATTTATTTAAAATAAATAATTTTTTTTTTTTGAGAGAGAGATAGGAAGAAAGAGAGGGTGTGTGAGCGGGGGAGGTCCAGAGAGAGAGGGAGACACAGAATCCGAAGCAGGCTCCAGGCTCCAAGCTGTCAGCACAGAGCCCGACATGGGGCTTGAACCTACCAGCGGTGATATCACAATTTGAGCCGAAGTCGGCCGCCCAACCGACTGAGCCACCCAGGTGCCCCTAGAATTATTTATTTTTTTATTTAAATTTTAGTTAACATACTGTGCAATATTGGTTTCAGGAGTGGACTTCAGTGATTCATCACTTATGTACAATACCCAGTGCTCATCGCAAGTGCCCTCCTTAATACCCTGCACCCATCTAGCCCATTAAAAAAAAAGTTTATTTATTTATTTTGAGAGAGAATCCCAGTCTCTGCTCTCAAATCAACCTGTGGCTCGGTCCCAGGAACCTTGAAATCCTGACCTGGGCGGAAATCAAGAATCAGACGCTTAGGAATCAGACGCTTAACTGCGTACCCGACTGAGGCACCCAGGCACCCCTGGCCCATTTTTGATCAATGCCTCCTTCTAAATAAGGTTGCTATGCTAAAAGCTTTCATCCCAAGAAAGCTTGAACTGATTGGCCCCAAGCAGTTATGGGAGGACCTGAGAAATTTCTCTGTGGATTGAGAACTTTACATTTCTTTGGGGAACTTGAGTTTAGCTTTGGGCCATTTTCGGAGGATTGGGTTCAACAAATGTAGTTGGATCAATGAATTAAGGTCTGTAGTAACCATTGTCTTGTGAGAACTTGGTCAAAACAGCTTCCTTCACTCACTATGTAACTGGCATATTTCCATTTCTCCGTGAAAAGAGGAAAGATAAAAACAGGGAGGGAGGCAAACCATAAGAAACTCTTAAATACAGAGAACAAACTGAAGGTTGATGGGGGTGCGGAGTGGGTTAAATGGGTGACAGGTATGGAGGAGGGCACTTGCTGGGAGGAGCACTGAGTGTCACATGTAAGAGATGAATTACTGGGCTCTACTCCTGAAGCCAAGACTACCCTGTAGGTTAACTAACTTGAGAATAAAAAAAAGAGGAAAAAACTTTCTCTCCTGTACACTCTATGTCCTGACCCTAAAAACCATCTAGTATTTTGGTAGCATTTTTGGTACCACCAAAAGCTCTTTTCTCACCCCCCCCCCGCCCCCACCAATTTGGTAAGTGAGAAGAAAGGCAGTGACAATTTTAAAAAGTTTTCTTTTGGGGCGCCTGGGTGGCTTAGTCGGTTAAGCGTCCGACTTTCGCTTAGGTCATGATCTCGCGGTTCGTGGGTTCAAGCCCCGCGTCGGGCTCTGTGCTGACTGCCAGCTCAGAGCCTGGAGCCTGTTTCTAAGTCTGTGACTCCCTCTCTCTCTGACCCTCCCTTGCTCAAGCTGTCTCTCTCCCTCCTAGAAATAAATTAAAAAAATAATAATAAATAAAAATAAAAATAAAAAGTTTTCTTTCTCCTCCCATGAGCATCTTGGAGGAACCCGTCTTTGCTATGAAAGGCTTTTCTACAACTTGATGCTTGTAGTTACCTTGAGCTAACAGCCAATTAAATGCTCACGGGGGAGAGTCTATGGAGGGCTTCGGGGTTGCAACAGCAGAAATGCCAGGGAACCTTTAATAAATTGCCAGGGAGCCTACAAATCATTCTGGACCATACCTTGTGAGCTTGTTAAGCCGAAAGCAGAATCAGCAAGACTTACCAGGTCTGGGGTCCTAGCACCTGTTTGTGTGTGAGAGGCAAGAGTCTGAACTGATAAAGGTCCGGCGACAGGGCGGTGGGGTGCTGGCTCCTATTCTGAATACGGCACCCCAAAATATGCATTTGGTATAGGAATTTTGAGCTGGAGGCAGCAAGGCATTTCCCCAGACCTTCCCTCCTCTGACTTAATGCAGAAACTTCTGGAAAAATGGGGAGTGCTGTAAATGTCCTTACCTGGGAAAGTTTTATGGCCACGAAGAATATGGAAAGAATCAGGGCAGAGGTGGGCGGGTACAATCTTTATTTCGTTCATTTTTCCTGTATATAAGCTCCCCGGGGGGGGGGGGTTGGGGTGTGTGTGCCACCCTTGAAAGGTGACCATCCGTTTCCTTTGTCTTGTCACTTCCCTGCAATGTATTGTTCTTCCTCTGAAGATGCCACAGCAGCCCACATTCTAAACAACCCCTTTGGTTTACTCCTCTGTGCTGAATAAGCATCTGTTTGGTTGTTTTTCTGGTTAATCTGTTTTTTGTCAATCTACTTTTCCAGGACCCCAGGGCTGGAGAAAAGGAATTTTGCCTCCCTTTCCCTCAGCTTTGGGGTCAACCTAAAGGGCACCGGAGAGACCACGTTCCATATTGCAAGGACACAGAGATTTCCTGGATTGGCTCCAGACAGTGTAGATAGCTCAAAACTCTCTATAAAAAGAAGTCTCCTTTTAGTGAACTCCACAGTGCATTTGTGGTAGGAAAATAGATGTGTTGCTGGTAGAAATCTTGCTAATGCCGAACTAGAATTCTCAGCAGTGCATGTAGGAGTGCAGAACAGTTTGGAATTCAGGGAAGCAGGGTGGTATCAGAGATGCACCACTCACAGTGTGAAGCTTTCCTAATGTGCTCCAGCCATACTCCTTCCTGAGCTGTTTCTTAGTGAGCAGCCATGTGCCCACCTCAGCGCCTTTGCACTTGAAAAAATGTTTTTAATGTTTATTTAATTTTGAGAGAGAGACACACACAGCACAAGGAGCAGAGCACCGGAGAGAGAGGGACACAGAATCTGGAGGCAGGCTCCAAGCTGTTAGCACAAAGCCCAATCTGGGGCTTGAACCCACAAACTGCGAGCTCATGACCTGAGCTGAAGTCAGATGCTTAACCGACTGAGCCACCGAGGCTTCCAGAATCTTTTCACGTTTAAATTTTTTCTCCCTTGATGCTGGTGGCCCAGAAAACCACATGGTCCACTCACTCACTTCCTTCTGGTCTTTACCTTGTTAAAAAACCAAAATTTGACAGAGTAAATTTGAAAATAGAATAGGCTTTATTAAATGATTCATGAATTGGGTGATGTCTCATCTAGCATGTGGAGGGTAGCTCTGTGGAGCTCCAGAAAAAGAAAGGTTTTTCAAAGTGGGGGTATAGGGTGTGGGAGTGGTGGGTTAGGTAAAGGGGGCTGGGGATAGGTATTAGCAAAGAATCCATTGTTTTAGGCTTGGTGGCCCTCCTAAGGGGAATGGAAAGGTATGTCAAGGGATTACCTTCTGGTTGTTGACCAGGAAATTCTAATTTGGCTGATTAACTGTTATGGTAAAGTTTTGGGGTGATGGGGTGGTCCAGAGTAGACAGCCAAGAAAGGATTCTTGAAGATATCTTTGTTGCAAAAAGGTGATTTTATTAAAGCACAAGGACAGGACCTGTGGGCAAGAAGAGCTGCACGGGGGTCCTGACGGGTAACTGATTATATACCCTCAGATTGCGAGGAGATCAGGGATGGAGTAAATCTCTAAGGTATTTTGGAAGCAAGGTTTCCAGGACCTTGAGGGGCTAGCTGTTGCCAGGGAAACGCCATTTATTACCATTTAATAAAACCTCAGTCACGAGACCCTTCAGATGTATATGAGGGGGCCATAAGCTTGGAGTAGGATTGCCAGCATATATTCTGGGGCAGCTGAGATAAAGGCAGTAGACTTCTAGGATCCTTGAGGTTGGGACAATGTTAAGGCAAGATTCTCTTTTGTCCGCAGCAAAGTGTCATCTTCGAGGTGGCTGAGCTCCTAGAGGGAGGTCACTCTGCTTGTTTCAGGGACTTGTCAATGGGCTGCAGACAGTAAGGGAATTTAATTTTTTTTTATTTGCCTTAGTTTCCCACATTACCATGGCAAGCACTTAACCCCCTTTCCTTTCTTCTTCGGTAGCCAGGAGTGTCTGAGGAATATCACGTATTATTTCTTGGGGGAATAACATGGTGGTGGGTGCTGTTAGCCTGTACTTTGCCCTCAGCTTGCTCCATACTCCCTCATCACTATTATCTCTGGTTTTGCGGTACCTCAGGGGTCTCCAGGTTTTTTCGGGGATAAAACTCTTTTCAACTTGTCAGTGGGCTCCGGGCAGTGAAGTAATTTAATTTTTCATTTACCTTAGTTCCCCACATCACCATGGCAAGCACTTAAAGCCCTTTCCTTTCTTCTTGGGTAGCTGGGAGTGTCCAAGGAAGCCACCTAGGGTGTACTTGGGGGGTGTGTGCCAGCCTGTATTTTGCTATCGGCTTGCCCCAAGCTCCCTCATAAGTTACCTTCCTGGTGGGGGAGAGGGTCAGAACCGACAGTTAGGTTAAGTACTAAGTCTTAGTTTACTGACTTGTGGCCTTAACCTAAGTGCCACCATTTTGGCCCGTGGTTTCCTTTTCAACATCTCAAATGACACTGTCTTTGGAAGGCTGTCCCTGGACACCCCATCCAAAATTGTCTTGTCCTCTCCCCCACTATTTTTCTCTCAAGCTCTTATGATTATTTAACATTCTAAAATGTCCTCCATCTTTTTTCTCCATGCTCCACGCTCCAAGCCAGAGTATCGGCTTCTTAAAAGGGAGGTTTTGTCTTCTTTGTTCCCTGCTCTGTTCTGCACACCTAGAATAGTGTTAGGCACGTAGTACTGATAGGAGAAGATAGGATTCAGTAGCAGAGAGGGGAAAGGTTAGGACCTGAGGTCCATGGGTGGGTAAAAACACCTATTTTGTACAAATCTATGTTCTGCGAAATTTTCTACAAATCTATGTTCTGGGAAGTTTTTACACATCAAAGAATTTATCATCAGAAATCACTGATGAAGGCAAATGCCACTTCTGTGTCGTCCCCCAAACAATTATAAAATAAAATTGATCTCCAGTCAGAGCAGAGACGGCTGCCCTGGTGACCAGAAAGATTTTCGTGGCTCTCGCATCCCTCCCTCGCAGACACGGTCCATCCTTCAGGGACCCCTGGACCGGCTGGAGCTGGACGCCGGCACCCCTCCTCCCCCACCAGTTTCTCTCAGGAATTTGACTAAAGACCCAATTAAAAAGAAGTAGACCATAAAACATATGACCCACAGGGAATGATATGGCCACAGACCACCCCTCATACAATGGAAATGAACCAATTGGGAATGGGCAACCCAGCACCTAGAGCTATCCAGCCAATAAGGGTAGGACCTGAGAAGGAACAAGGGGGAAGAGAAAGGGAAGGGTGGACCAGAACCTTATAAAAAAAAAAAACCCTCCCTTATAGTCCTTGGGTATTCACTTTCAGATGTCCCCTCTCTGTAAAGAGAGCTTTCATACCACTCTTCCTTTCTGATCTTATGCTCTAATTAACTTATGCCTGCCGCTCATTTTGTGTCCATCTCTTCGTTCTTCCAAGCAGCGAGACAACGAATCTTGGAGATTGTGGGGAAAAAATCCGGCAACAGTAGGATATCCGTAAATATCGGCGGAAAGAACTGAGCGTCCAGCCTCCCCACTGGCCCAGCTGTCACTCTGCACTCTCGGAGCTCAGCCACCACCCGCCCTCACACCCACCTCACCTCCCCCAGCTCCTGGCTCCTCAGCTCACCAGGCTGCCCTCTTTCAAATGAGATGCACTCTCCAACTCTCCTAACTCTCTTAAGTCACCACAAAACTTTTAGAGCAATGTTCGTTGCTGGTAACTGATGTGGGAAACAAAGGCAGAAGAAAACAGCAGATAAAATTAAATCTTACAACCTGCAGCCCATGGACAGATTCTTGAGGAGGCAGTAAAATGTTTCTCCAGGATCTCCCTCCTGTCTTAATGCTTTGCTAGAGGGAAAAACCCAACCTGAGCTTGACAATATCCAGGCCTCCAGTGTCCAGTGAGTCTTCTTTAGCATATGAAAATCTCACTGGAAACCTTCCCTGGACCTCACTTCCTCCAACTCCATAGTATATAACCAGTTTCTCCTCATGGTCCCTGGGCAGTTCTTCCTGCCCAATGGGTCCTGTCCCGGGCTTTAGTAAAATCACTTCTTTGCACCAAAGACATCTTCCAAGAATTCTTTCTTGGCTGTCAGCTCCAGACCCCACGAACCCCACTGTCACCCCAAAACCTGATCAGCAACAACATTTTTTTTTTAAGTTTTAAATTGTGATGTATCAGGACTCTTGCACGAGTTGTGACTCTGAGGCTTTTCTTTCCAGGAAGCAACTTTATTCCTGCTGGCACTGCTCAGTTGAGTTCATACCCAAAGGACTGAGCCCCCGAACACCCCATGTGGCATGGTTTTTAATATATTTTTTACTTCTTTGTCTCCCAAATATGGTAACACACAAACATGCAGTCTGATTAAGTGGTCTCATGTTACAAGGTCGTGAGGGATGTTGTCACATATCTGACTAGTAAGGTTGCCTTTTTTTCCCCTTTCCTTAGGGAGGGGACCCTACCACAATGAGAGAGACAGAGACAGTGCAATTTGGGGAGGGGCAGAGAGAGAGAGAGAAGGAGAGAGAATCTTAAGCAGGCTCCATGTGGAGCTCGAACCCAGGAAACTGTGAGATCATAACCTGAGCCGAAACCAATATATCCATGCTGAACCCACTGAGCCACCCAGGCGCTCCCTGCTGGTAACTACGTTGAAGAAGGGGGGATTCGCTAAACTAGTGATAATGGAGAAGTCACCTGTTATTTATACTTTGTGAGATTCATTATCAATATTACCTCTGAATTCCAGCAAAATTTGGAGGATCTCGGCTTCTGTTTCTCTCTGTACCCATTTTTCTTTCTTAGAAGACCCTATGACCTCTGTCCTTTTGGCTTTTTTTTTTTTTTGTCTTGCTACTTTCTTTTCACCTTCCTGGAGAGCAAGGCGGTTGTTTTACCCGACTGGAAGGAGTCCATTCAGCTGCACAGAATGGAAAGCCAAACACTGTGTGTAGCACTGGTCTTTTGTGGAGAGAGATTTATTGCTTGCATAGTGGTTAAGCAAGGTGACATAGGAGGCTGGTTTCTATCTCTCACCCCCAACTGAAATTAGAACAAGCTTTCTCTAATCACAGGGGTTGGGCTTCCATACATACTGAAGGAAAGGGCAGGAAAATTTTTGACTATTCCTGGAGAAAGATGGCACCTGCGGATTGAGCAAACACATACGCAACATACATCCCCTGTCCATTTGGGGGTGGAGACTTAATATTAAAATAAGGCAAAATATCCGCCCCTTCTAACCGCCATCAGGAGGTCATGGGTAAGACAAGGAGAAGGTTGTGCGCATTCTGGGAGCACTAGTATAAACTGTATGGAATCTGGGCTCCTGCCTGGTAAGGAATGCAGGGTCTTGCCTGTTCATAAACTGAAATTTTATCAGTGACCTTCCTTTGTGTCAGTCCAGGCCTCTGCTGAGACAGCTACTGCTTAGTGGGGTCTGAAAAGAAACAGTAGCTGATTAAGGAGAAATAGGTCTCTGAAAAACACAGGGAGAGCCCCTTTTCCTCTAGGGGGTCCAGGCAGATGTGACCTTGGTGTCCATGTGGCAATGGTTGTGGAGCCTTAGGGGGTTCCCCACAGGCACACTGTGACAGGGGGCACTTGGGAACCCCAGGGCGAGCTGCTACGTCAGATCTTTCCAGACTCTACTGTGGATGGTCCCCACCCTTTTGGAAGGGTGGTCTGATGTGATGAGGGAGACTAAAGCAAGCTGACACCCATAAACGCTCCACGCCCCCAGGGAGGATATATGTGAAGTTACTGGGGCAATCCTGGCTGCCCAAGAATAAAGGAAAGGGGAAAAATAAATGGATAACTGATAGAGCTCACAGCCCTGTGAGATCTGAATCTCCATTAGTTTACAACTACCTTAGTCATTTACAGGAAAAAGCCAGTCCTATCAATAGCCTAATCTCCAGAAACCTGTAGACTCCTTTCCTGGAGCCCCAAACATCACCCCTCCATAGTCATGCGGGGAACAAAGGCAGATAAAATTAAATTCCCTTATAACCTGGAGCCCATGGACAGATACTTGAGGCAGGCAGTAAAATGTTTCTCCAGGAATTCCCTCCTGTCTTAAATGCTTTGATAGAGGAAAAACAACCTGAGCTTGACAATAGCCAGGCCTCCAGGATCCTGTGAGTCTTCTTTAGCCTATGAAAATCTGACTGGAAACTTCCCCTGGACTTTACCTCCTCCAACTCCCAAATATGTAGAGTCCTGGGGAGGAAGCTCTTCCTGCCCATGGATCCTGTCCGGTGTATTAATAAAATCACCATTTTTGCACCAAAGACATCTTCAAGAATTCTTTCCTGGCTGTCAGCTCCGGAGCCCCCATCATCACCCCAAAACTTCATCATGGTGGAGGCAGAAATTCCCCTGCTGCCAGACTTCGTGAGGATCATTAGCTCCCATTGGAATCTCTGGTCCCCAGAACCCTGAGGGCACATCCACTAGTCCCCTTCTTTAGGGCTGGAGGCTGGGCCGTGGTTCTGGGGGCCAGCAGAGTGATGCTGGCTGGGAGACAAAGTTAGGGACCATGACAGCAACACTTCATTGCATAATTTCTAACACAGTCTAAAGTCATTTTGCCCCAAAATAGGAGGGATCCCGGACAAACAGCAGAAAGAACGGAGCCTCCATCAGAGATGGAGTTTAGAAGATTAAAGAAAATTTGGTCCACATTACAGGTTATTAAACTGTATTTAGGAGAGCAGTCTTCAGGGAAGACTTCCCTCCAGTGTTCAGGGAAGATCTCGCTAAAAAGGAAATAAGTCAGTGACCAAGTGCCCGAGGACTATGGAAGGAAGCCAGGAAACCAAATTAGAGCAACTGAGGTAAGACTCGGCTCAGATCCCCTCTTCTTACAGCCACACTGCAGTCTCCTTACCTATTTTACTCAGGACCCCACCGTTAAATCCTTTATTACTGCTCATTGTCTTAAACATATTTGTTTTTCTTAGAGCTTCTTGAGGTTGGGATATGTGTCCCAAACTTCAGTGTTGTTGAGGATGCAGTATAAGAATCTGTGGAATCGGGGCGCCTGGGTGGCTTAGTCGGTTAAGCGACTCTTGATTTCAGCTCAGGTCATGATCTCAGTGAGATCGAACCCCGCTGTGAGGCTCTGCGTTGACAGCACGGAGCCTGCTTGGGATTCTCTCTCTCTCTCTGCCCTTTCTCTGCTCATGGTCTCTCTCTCAAAATAAATAAGCATAAAAAAGAATCTGTGGAATAGGGAAATGTGTATCTTTTGTTTGAGAAGGAAACCTTGTGGTGAAGTGGTGTAAAGTCTCTTCTTCTTTAGCTCTGAGTAGAAGCCGCTTTTTGGTATCAAGGTTTGGGAGGGAAGCAATCACCCTGGACTAAATTACTTTGTATATTCAGGTAGAGTGTTTCCAATTACCTTCCTGATAAGAATGGGGAAGGTTGAAGAGCGTCTTTGACTTAGTAAGCTAAACCCAGAATCGTATTAATTGATTAATTAGGTTGAGGGGCCTTAGATAAGATTAAATCGGTCCCTTATCATAAGGTAGAGACTTTCTCATGGTCTCTTCCTGACATTCAGCGCCAAGAAGTCAAGACTCTTAAGGTCAGATTGTTTCATGAAAGCAACAAGGTCTGTCTTACCTAGGGAATGTAGCCCCTTAGCCCCAAGGCTTATCTTAAGCCCCAAAGTTTGTAGGACATATTGTATTTATTTGGCATAATAATATGTATTTCTAGAAGGAATCGAATAATTTCATGAAATATAGATGCCATAATATATGTAGGGTGTAAACGACCTGCCTCTCTAGATTTTTCCTCTTTCCCTTCTTTGTTCTCCTAATGTATGCTATAGGCCATAGAATTCTGGGAGGGGGGAAGCCAGTTATGTTTGCTCCTCTCCCCCGCAGCTGCTGGCATTGGAATAAAGATGCCCCTGCCTGTTTCTGATTCAAGTCCAACTCCAAGCTTTGTTTCTTCCGAATTCTCATGTTAGGCGCATGGCGGGGGTTCAAGTCATACCTGTTGATTCACTGAATTGTTATTGATAGACTGCCCTTAATAAGGAACCTGGAGACCAGTAGGCATTTTCCTTGGTGTTTTACGCCCTGCATTTGGAATAATCATCTCCGCTGGACACAGACTCTGAAGCATGCAGTGAGGATACAGTTTCTTGCCCCCAAAAGTGTCCTGGGTACGTTCCCAAGGTTCTAATTTAAAAACTCCTTTTTTTTCCTGGGTTTAAATGAAAGCAAATTAAAGGCAGGCAGGGAAAAAATGCTGAAGCGTTATTACCTTACAGGCTTTAAAAACAAACAAAACAAACCTGAAACTGTAGCCAATTAACTTAGGAAAAAGAATGTCATTGAACCAGAGGATGCCGCTGCCTCTGCTCTCCAGATTCTTGTTTGTTTCCTTTAGGGGTGACATTCGGTATGGCCCAGAGCTGCTGTTGACAGCAGGAACCTTCCAGGCGGCGGGCTATTGTGTGACTTGTTTTCTCCAAGAGCTATTCTATCCCCTGGAAGACTGACAGCAAATAGAGTTCTGGTTGAATAACAAGTAGGGGGCAGATGACACGCTGACAGTCTTCACAGAATTTCCACAGTAACCAGTCAATCGGCTGTACCTTGGGGTCTGCTCAGCCTACAGTAAAACATTTAGGAAAACTACAGAAGCCCCGATCCTTGTCCGAATGGAGCAGAAGAGCTTGATCTCAGAAGTGGCAGGCACTTAAAAAAAAATTCTCCCCAAAGCAGTGCCATTGTGAACGAAGCGTATATGCAACAGCGGCTCATGCCCGTTACTAAGATGGCGACATGAAGAAATCAGTTTGTTTCTGTTTGCAAGACCCTTTCACTTTAGATTTTCAAAGTTAAACCTGGAAAATAAGGAAGGATTTCTTTGTCTTCAAGAGCTAGATGTGGTTGTGAACCCAGGGAGAGATAATCCATTGAATTGGACGGCAATGAAGGGGACTTATTTGAAATTAATGAGATGTAAAGCACTTGAAATCACATGTATATGGAATCTTTATGGATACATGATTTCCTATATATGTGAAATATACATGAAACATATATATGTGAAATATGTATCTAGTTTTGATGGAGAAGGAGGGCACCAGGTGAGGACAGTGTGCCCCTGGATGGGGACAAGGGGCAGCTGCTAATGAATGTCACCTGTTGGACACCATGGATGAGGAATACTAGCCATCAGAAGGGAAGTGACTACCCTGAGACTTTTTTCCATCTCCTGATGTTTTTTGTGAATGCCCTGTACAGCAAGACGCCTCTGAGGGTCAGACTCTCTTGGCAGTCTGAGGAATGAGTGGAGGAGCCCCAGAGAATGTCTGGCATCGGCAAGAGAGGGGGAGTCATTGGTCATATCCTGTACCCAGGGACACTTCTTCCAAGGTGATGAATTTCTTTCTTTCTTTCTTTCTTTCTTTCTTTCTTTCTTTCTTTCTTTCTTTCTTTCTTTCTTTCTTTCTTTCTTTCTTTCTTCTCTTCCCCCTCCCCCCCCCTCCCTCCCTCCCTCTCCTCCCCTCCCTTCCCCTTCCTCTCTCTCTCTCTCTTTCTCTCTCTCTCTTTCTTTCTTTCTTTCTTTCCTTTCTTCTTTCCTTCCTTCCTTCCTTCTTTCTTCCTTCCTTCCTTCCTTCCTTCCTTCCTTCCTTCCTTCCTTCCTTCTTTCTTTCTTTCTTTTCTCTCTTTATTTTTTCTCTCTTTTCTGTAGAAAGCATTCATTTAAACAATACAGAGGAAAGAAAGCAAAAAGTAGAAATCTTTATTAAAAAGTCTCATCACCCACATAAAAGCACTATTTGCTTTTTGCAAAGCAGGAGATAAGGACAGCCTGTTTATCTGCTGGGATTGAGCCAGTAACAAGGGAAAAAATGATGATGTGACTGAGAGAGGGCATTCTCTGGAGCTTTGTCATTGAGCAGGCAAGAGAAGATGGGATCTAGTTTACAGCTGGAGGAATTTGCCTTCGCTACGGGTATGGACAGTTCCAGCTATAGAGATGGAAGGTGTATTAGGGTAATGCCTATTAGGTACAGTAAAATAATAGGTCATCTAGTTCTCCTTCATATCACAGAGCAGAGCAGGTCAGGCTTCTCTTCTAGGCTGCCCCCCTCTAAATGGTGCTTCTAGAAATGGACTCCTGCTGTGGAATGGTTCTGTCCTACCAGGATCCTTTATTCCCAGCCCCACAAGGGAGCTAGAGCCAAGAATCTCAAGGGAGATTTTAGGGGCCGGGTAGGGAAATGGCTCATGTTCCTTTCACTACTGTTCATGCCCTACCTCAGTGACAAGTAAGGCTGGAAGGTGTAGTCTTCTGTGTTTTCAGGAACAAGAGAGGGAATTAATGAGCTTCCAGCCAGGCTCTGCCATAGGAAGGGAAACAAGGCATCATCCAGTGAATTTTTGCTGTTGTTGTTACTTAATATGATTGTGGGAATCAGTGGAAGTTCTTTCTATTTCTTAGCGCAATGGGAAGTAAGGGTGGAGGGAGGAAGGAGAGTTGAAGGTTGGAGGAAAGAGAGAATGGTGGGTGTAAAATGACATCCGAGTGAATGGGGACTAAATGCTAAGGGAAGTGAGTGTAATACCCCTGAGGGAATGGTCAATGGGTGAGCGCTGGTGGTTTGGCTTGTGGCTGATGTTGGTCAGCACGGTCAGAAGCAGGGAGATGGGGCAGAGAGAGAAAGAGAGGACGAGAGAGTGCGGGGCACCCCTCCCCTCCCATCCCCCCAATGCAGGGCTCAAACTCAAGAACTGTAAGATCATGACCTGAGCAGAAGTCGGATGCTTAACCGACTGAGCCACCCAGGGACCCCTGTCTCTCACTTTTCTGACAGCCATGACCTTCGGATAGTACCAGTTCCTGCTTCATTTCTGCCTCCTAAACATCACACACGTTCCTTTTTGGTCAAACTCTAACCAGAAGCCCTAGAGACAAAGGAATTCTGGGAAGTATAGTTCCTAGTCTTACTCAAGGTAACAACAAAGCCTACTTCAGTGTCCTTGGCTTTATTTTTTCCCAGAGTGTGTACATGTCATTGTCTGAAATATTGTGCATGTACTTTGTTTATTTGTTTTTGTTTTTGTTTTAATTTTCTTATTATTATAAAATTTAACTCCATGAAGATCCTGATTTGCTTTGTCCCCTGTTATTATCCTCAGCACCTAGGACAATAACTGGCATAGAAAATATTTGTTGAGGGGCACTTGAGTGGTTCAGTTGGTTGAGTGTCCAACTTTGGTTCAGGTCATGATCTCGCGGTTTGTGGGTTCAAGCCCCGCATCAGGCTCTGTGCTAATGGTTAGCTCAGAGCCTGCAGCCTGTCTTCAGATTCTGTATCTCTCTCCCTCTGACCCTTCCATGCCCATGCTGTCTCTCTCTTTCTCTTTAAAATAAATGAAACATTTTAAAAAAGTAAAAAAAAATTGTTGAATGCATGCATGGGTTTTTTGGGGCATCCTTCCAGATATCTCTCTATGTATGTATACACGTGAAAAGATATAGGATTTAATTTTACAAGAATGGGATCACACTGTGCATTTACAGAGCTATAGTCTTCTTTTATTTCCTTATTGCAAAATCAGACCTATTTCAGTAACAATAGCTGTCACTATCACATTTTGAAAATTGTTATGAGGCACCTGGGTGGCTCAGTCAGTTAGGCATCTGACTTTAGCTCAGGTCATGATCTCACAGTTTGTGAATTCAAGCCCCGTGTAGGACCCTGTGCTGACAGCTCAGAGCCTGGAGCCTGCTTCAAATTCTGTGTCTCCCTCTCTCTCTGTCCCTCCCCTGCCCACACTCTGTCTCTCTCTTTCAAAGATAAATAAACATTAAAAAAAGTTGTTCAAATTGTTATAAAGAACTTCGTGTCTATCACGACCTAACTAATGCATTCCATGTAGTGTAATTCCTTGGGCCCTGATGGGTAGACGTTGTGTTAGCCCAGCTTCAGGTTGATAAGCAGGCTTGATGAAAAACACAGAAGGGTCTTGATTGGATTCTTTGAAACAAAACAAATATGATATGACTTTTTCTTTTCCTTTGTCTTTAAATTTATCTATTTCTTTTGAGAGAGAGCGAGAGTGCATGTTCTTAAGTAGGGGAGGGGCAGAAAGAGAGGGAGACAGAGAATCCCAAGCAGGCTCCATGTTGTCAGTGCAGAGCCCAACTCGGAGCTCAGACTCATGAACCATGAGATCATGACCTGAACCGAGATCAACAGTTGGATGCTTAACCGACTGAACCATGCAGGTGCCTCTGACTTTTTCAATAAAATGTCAGAATCATGAATCTGTGCCACTATTGCTTGGACTTTCCCCCAGCTATACAGTGCTCTTCAAGGGGTATCTGTGGCTAGAGGTTAGGGTGGGTAGGATGTGCAGTATACTTACCAGAAGGTCCTTATCAAATTGTAGGCAAGAGTAGGCAAAGAAGATAGGACAGCTTGTGTTGACTTAGCAGTATGGTCTAAGGCCCATGAAACTCAAACCTTAGGATGCTTCGTTTCATGAGTTGTCAGATGCCTACGGACCTTATCCCTACAAATTTTCTCCATTGCTCTGCTAACAGGGTATGAGAGGCCTGGACCAATAAAAAGATGAAGCTTATGGTTTACGTGGTTTGGAGTAACCATTTGGAACCCAGTCTTACAAGGTCTTCACTGGGTAAGGCTGGAGGCTTCAGTTGGGGAAGTGACTGCATAAGGAAGCTCGAGGAAGAAATAGGCAAAAATTTCTGAGTCCAGGCCCAGGAAAGTGCAGACTCTCTCTGTCACTTAGGAAAATATCCTGAGCCTCCCTGAAAATCAAGAACGTGCAACCTTTGCAGTATATCCAAACCACATCATCCTCACCGCAGACCAATTAAATCGAATCTTGGCCTTTCAGAAATCTGACACAGGGAGCGTGGAATTTGCCACAGGTGGATGCGTTTCTCCAATTTCCATCTGTGCTTTGAGTCAGGGGGCCTGTGCCTGCGCGAGGCAGGGGAGAACAGGCTGGTGGTGGCGGCTTCAGCAGCAACCTGGCCAGAGAGTCTCGTTATCAGCGACCTGTCGGGACCTGCTGTCATTCACAGCTGGAAAAGCAGGAGCTTGGTCTGCACAATAGTGCGGAACAGAACCCCCGCGCCGCATGCCCCCGGGCTTGTGATGTAGCTACCCTTCACCTTGGTTTTGATGGTTCGGCCTCAGCCTGCATGCACTAATTGGCTGTCCCTCCTGCTGTCACAGACGGGCATCCGGGGCTTCTGTTCGCAAATATTTCTAGCTAATAATACACTATGTGTATAGTGCTTACCCCCTACATGGAAGCCCCCTCTCCCCAGGAGATCCCAGGAAGACTGTCTCATAATGAATTTGCAGAAAAAGAAGTATTTGTTTCTCATGCAATTGTCTTAAGATTTCAGTTTGTTTTGTTTAACCCAAGAAAACTGTATTATAGTAAATATATATAGGATCATCCATTTTTATGAAAACTGAGATGGCTAAAGCTTAAAAGGTTACTAGATCTTGGTATTTTCATGGAGAAAGGAGTGGAATGAAGCATAATGCTTTTAACATTAGTATCTTGAGATAGGAGTGGGGACAGGGGGAGATGGAAGAGGGATAATTAACTACAATTTTTTTTTTGGATTGCATTAATCACAAAGAGCATACTAATTTTGGAAAAGGGATTTCAGAAGAATCTCAAAATATATAATAAGAGAGATTTTTTAATCCCTTTGTGCTCAATGCAAGCTAAAATGGAAGGAGGTCTTTCTTTCTTTAAATTTTTTTAATGTTTATTTATTTTTGAGAGAGAGAGAGAGAGAGAGAGAGCATGATCGGGGGAGGAGAAGAGAGAGAGGGAGACACAGAATCCAAAGCAGGTTCCAGGCTCTGAGCTGTCAGCACAGAGCCCATGCAGGGCTCAAACCCACGAACCATGAGATCATGACCCGAGCTGAAGAAGGACACTTAACTGACTGAGCCACCCAGGCACCCCTGAAGGAGGGCTTCTTGTAGAAAAAGATGTTAGGGGCACCTGGGTGGCTCAGGTGATTAGGCATCTGACTCTAGATTTCAGCTCAGGTCATGATCTCATGGTTCTTGAGTTCAAGCCTCACATTGCACTCCATGTTGGCAGTGCAGAGCCTGCTTTGGATTCTCTCTCTCTCTCTCTCTCTCTCTCTTTCTCTTTTTCTCTGCCCCTTCCCAGCTCTCTCTCTCAAAGTAAGTAAATTAACGTAAAAAAGTCTAATCTTATAAAAAAAAGAAAAGAAAAAGATGTTGGCACCTTGCTACTGATGCCATTACCAAACCAGCAGTATTTGTTCATTAATTAGTTAATTAATTAATTCACTCATTCATTCAGTGAACGTTAACTGAGCCATTACCATGTTGCAGGTAGTGTTTTAGGTGCTAATACAGCAGCTAGTGGGCAGGCAGGTTCTCTATCTTCTCTTGTGGTCAGAAAGACGTTACACAAATGAAATATATGTCTGGTACTGGGTAGTAGCAGTGGGGAATGCTAAAGCAGGGGGTAGGAATAGGGGAGAGGGGGTGCTGGTCAGGGTGGACCTCCCCAAGGTCTATAGAGATTTAAATCAAGCAAGAGAGTGAGCCCTGGAAAGATGGGGGTGGGTGGGAAATAAAGATCCAGACAAAGGGAGGAACATGTTCGAAGAATAGCAAGAAAGCATGGTTGCCTGGGGGGCTCAGTTGGTTAAGGATCTGACTTCGGTGCAGGTCATGATCTTGTGGTTTGTGAATTCGATCCCTGAGTCAGGCTCTGTGCTGAGAGCTCGGAGCCTGGAGCCTGCTTTGATTCTGTCTCCCTCTCTCTCTGCTCCTCCTCTGCTCACGCTCCCTCTCTCTCTCTCAAAAACAAAATAAAAACATAAATAAATAAATAACAAATAAATAAGATCCATCTGCCTATTGTATGAATAGACTTCTGGGGAAGCAAAATAGAAGTCAGGGGTCATATAGGAGACGGTTTCATTAGACCAGACAAAAGAATCTGGGGGACTGTTGATCTCTTTAACTTGCTGGCAAGTGCTCTATTGTTTCTGGACATATTCTTTGTTGTTCTAGAGCACCAGAAAAACAACCCCCAACAGTAGCCCCTGTGAGGTCATAGAAATGGAAGGAGTGAAGGTGCCACTACCAAAATGGGTTGCCTGAGTGTCTGAGCCACTTGCTTATGCAACGCGTTCTTGTTTCTCGACCCACCAAGCCCAGTCTCCAGTGCGTCACTTAGGAATGCTCCTGTCCTTGTGACCTGGTGTGTGAGACAAAACAGAGCCATCAGTGGGCACTCAGTTCATGTAGTTAGTGGTGTCTGGGCATCAGACACACAGTGTTAACTCTGCAAGAGCTCTTTGTCCAAAAGTGTGTAGTTCTCTGCCATCAGGGCATACCCTCGTCCTAGAATCCCAGGGATTTGTACTGTTTCTCTCCTGTTGAGGCTTGCCAGATGCTATGCAGCAAATTCATTGGCCAGAGATCTCCTATACAGTCCCACCTGCTGACACACAGAGCCGCAGAGAGTAGCGCACTTGACCGCAGTTTCGGTATACTTCAGAGCTTTGTTTTGAGTGGGACCCTATGGGAAATTTGTAGCCTTTTGTTTTCTGATTAATAAGTGGGACTCATTTTCCAAAGCCTGGCGTAAATTGCTGCCAAAGCCCCAAAAGCCCTACTATGCCACGCTATGCCTTTTGTTTAACGGTATAAGGTACAATCAGTTTTCTTTTACTTTTACTGGACCATTGAATCCCAGAAAACATCACTGATGTGGCAGTTCCCAGATGTCAGGTTTGCTGCCAGTCCTCTGCATGCGTCTGTCTCACTAGAGCACCTTGGGCACCTGTCACTGTCTGCTCGTCAAGTTCAGCTGGGGTGATGTCAGTATAGTGAACCAGCATGATGTCCCGTAGCTTGTCAGGGTGGTGAATTCTTTCGACTATACTTCGGAGGAGCATGGGAATGTGAATATAGCCTAAGGAAAAAAAATGGGGGGGACTCGTGGAATACTTTACTGGCAAAGTAACGTTGATCTTCATACATTAAGGGTGTGGACATCTTGAGAGTGGCGGGGGGGACATTATTATTATTCTGCCTTCCACAGTCCTAATCCAACTGCCCTGCCAAGAGCATTCCATAGGTAAGGCCTCTCCTCTTCCCAGCAAATCTTGTTACCAGGAAGATGGTCATCAGGATGATGACAAGCAGATTAGTCTGGGTCAGTTGTCTTCTTCCCTTTCAGTAGCTGGGATAGAAATAGAAGATGGGCCAGCTGCTTTAACTCCTTCCTTCCAAGACTGATCAGCTTTACACCACAGGAACAAGAAACTGGGGGACTCAGTTGTCAACATCTTTCTGTTATATTTATCACTCCTATTCTATGTGAATCTCTTAACCTATCCATCAACTCTGTCCAACATCCACCCATCCATCCACCCACCCATCCATCCATCAGTCCATCCATCCATCCATTCGCTCGTCCTTTTACCCTTTAATTTGTAGGTCTACATAAATTCACTCTAATGACATACTTAAAATCATGGACAGAGACGTTATCTCAAATGATAAGCATAAATAATCCATAAAACTAAGTGAAAGTTACTTGCTAGGAGATATAGGTGAGAACACAGAGAAGTTGAAAAGGAACAAGGGAGAGGTGAAGAACTCCATCCTGGGAGAGGCTGGAAAGGCCAATACTAGTAGATTCCTGGCCACTGTTTTATGAATCGAAATGTGCCTCCCAGAGGGGATGAAAGCAAGCCATCTACCTCAGCATTCTGTCAGAAGCATCCCCCTCCTCTCCTGTGTGGCCACGGGCATAGAGAACTCTCACCTTCTTTCCATGTGACAACTACCCCAACTGAGCTTGGAGTTATCCCCTTCCCTCTACCCCCATCTCTCCTTTATTATTGTCATTTACTAGGGAAATGCAAATGTAGGGGAGGATGAATAACTCAACCTTAATAAAAGGATTTCCTCTGGGGACTCTTGGGTGGCTCAGTCAGTTAAGCTTCAGATTCTTGGTTTCAGCTCAGGTCATGACCTTACAGTTTGTGAGTTCGGTCTGGCAGGACTCTGTGCTGACAGTGCGGAGTCTGCTTGGGATTCTTTCTCTCCCACTCTCCCTCTCTCTCTCTCTCAAAAATAAATAAATAAACTTAAAAAAAAAAGCTTTTCCTCTGGATTTTGTTTCTGCCTTTTTTTGCCAATTTTCTTTGGGAGAGTTGTTTATTAAAAGGGAAATAAGAACTTCAACAAGGGGCTTTGTATTATTATTAATTAACATTTTGTTTATTTTTGAGAGAGAGAGAGAGAGACAGAGTACCAGTGGGGCAGGGGTAGAGAGAGGGAGACACAGAATCTGAAGCAGGCTCTAGGATCTGAGCTGTCAGCAGAGAGCCAGATGCGAGGGACTCAAATTCACGAACTTTGAGATCGTGACTTGAGTCAAAGTCAGATGCTTAACCGACTGAGCCACCCAGGTGCCCCAAGGGACTTTATTTTTTTTATTTTTTTTATTTTTTAAATTTTTTTTTTTTAATATTTTTTATTTATTTCTAGACGAGAGAGAGAGACAGCATGAGCAGGGGAGGGTCAGAGAGAGAGGGAGTCACAGACTGAAACAGGCTCCAGGCTCTGAGCTGGCAGTCAGCACAGAGCCCGACGCGGGGCTCGAACCCACGAACCGCGAGATCATGACCTAAGCGAAAGTCGGATGCTTAACCAACTAAGCCACCCAGGCGCCCCAAGGGACTTTATTTTTAATTGAAGTACAGTTGATGCACATTATTGTATTAGTGTCAGGTGTACAACATAGTGATTCAACAATTCCATGCATTATGAAACACTCACCATGATGAGCATAGTCACCATCTGTCAACACATGAAGTTATTGTAATATTATTGACTATATTCCCTATGCTGTACTTCTCATCTTTATGACTTATTAATTTTATAACTGGAAATTTGTACCTCCTAATCCTTTAATATGGAACTTTGCAATTAAGGCTTCACTTACTGGTCCCAGGATCCCTTAAAAATTAATTTAAATGATGGAATATTTCAAACATGTTGAAAAGTCACAGTAAGGAATGTACATGCCATGTATCCATCATTAAATAGATGCCAGACTGTTGATAAATGTACTCAATGTTTCTCATTCTCTTTCGTTTTTTACTTTGTAGGAATAAAACATTACAAATAGATTAACACCTAAACCCCACATCCAGTCTTCCTCCTACCCAAGAAGTGCATTTTTATCTTTTGCAAGTATGGTTTTTATGCTTGAGGCACACATTTATGTGTTTATGAATACCATCCCATTGCCACTTGCTTTCGGCATCCCACATTATGTGTTTGGTGTCTGTTCATGTTGATTCATGCAGCCCTCTTTTTAATTTTAATAGCTACATAAAATTTCATTGTACAACTGAATTAGGCTATCTGTTGTCTGGTTCACTGACATTTCAATTTTTCTAGCTTTTCTATTGTAAATAGCAGTGTATGAACATAAAGAGCCTGTTTCTTTGTGAATATTTGTGAGCATTTTTCCAGGATAGATGATAGGAGTAGATTTCTGGTCATTGTGGATCCTAATGTATGTATATATGGGCCTCCCTATCTGTCTGTCTATCTATGTATCTATCCTTCCTTCCTTCCATCCATCCTTCTATCCTTCCTTCCTTCCTTCCTATGTTTCTTCCATCCATCCATCCATCCATCCATCCATCCATCCATCCATCCATCCATCCATCTTTTCTTCCTTCCTTCCTTCTTTCCTTCCTTCCATCCATGCATCCACCCATCTATCCTTCCTTCTATCTATCTATCTATCTATCTATCTATCTATCTATCTATCTATCATCATCTATATATATCTTAAACTTGTCCAATTCATCTTCAGTCAATTTGCACTCCACTCACAACATACAAGAGTTGCTGTCAGAGGTCTTGTAAGTGGTTTGTGGCAAACTAGATACAGTGGTGAAATAGGCCAAATTTGTCTACCAACTGCCACTCTTTTGGAGAATTCTCCTTTTCTTGGAATCTCCATTTCTGAGGTGTCCAAAACACTCTGGGCATGACTTTGGAAGTTGTACCTATTGAAAATGTCTTTCTCATTTATCAGTCACTAGTTTTATTGGACATTTTAATGTTTTGCCACTTTGAAGGCTGTAAGTTGTATTTCATTTTGCTACTTTCATTCATTTTACTAGCTGTATGGAATTTTCAATGAACAAAATTTCTCTGATTATTAGTGAGGTTAATCATTGTATTTATGTATTCAGTGGCTGTTTGGATGTCCTTTTTTGTGATTTCCCAGTTCTCATTAATTATACATTTTTCTCTCAGATCGTTTGCCTTTTTTTCATAAATTTTTATTTGGCATATGTATTATTAATCGCTTCTCATGGTCTGTGACTTGCCTTTTTACTTCGTGGTGCCTTTTGTAATAAAGTTGTTCATTTTAATGTGGTTATATATACTTTTCCTTATAGATTTGGCTTTTTGTGTTCTGTTTAGGAAATTATTTAGGAAATTAACATATGAAGTCGAACGATATTCCCCACATTTTAGAGGTTTGCTTCTTCTAGTTAAGACATCAACTTACATGCATGCATTGGAGATCTACTTTTGTGTTTAATTATATGAATTACCAAAATTTGTACCACCTCTTATTGAATAGTGTAGTTTTTTACTATCTACTCTGTCATGTGCCAGCTTCCATATGTATATGGGCTCCCTGAGCCAGTATTACATTGCCTAAATTACAGCCTCATAGTAAGTTGATATTTATAGAAAGAGTCCTCATGTATTCTTTTGGTGGGTGCCTGGGTGGCTCAGTTGGTTGAACATCTGACTCTTGATTTCAGCTCAGGTCATGATCCCAGGGTCATGGGATCAAGCCCCATGTTGGGCTCTGTGCTGAGCATGAAGCCTGCTTAAAATTCTCTGAATCCCTCCCTCTGCCCCTCTTCCCTACTTACACACTCTCTTTCTCTAAAAAAGAAAAAAAAATCCCACAACAGTTGTGGCAATATTCTTGGCCTACTGAGTGAGTTTGGGGATTGGCTTGTCGAGTTCTGTAAAAGACTGCTAAGACTCTAAGTACAGAGAACAAACTGACAGTTGCCAGAAGGAAGAGGAGGATGGGCAAAGTAGGTGAAGGGGAGAGGGAGGTACAAGCTTCCAGTTATGGAGCTTCCAGTTATAAGTCATGAGGATGAAAGGTACAGTGAAGGAAATAGAGTCCATGGTTCTGTAATGGTGTTGTGATGGTGACAGGCGGTGGCCACGCTCACAGTGAACACAGCACAAGTATGGACTAGTCGAATCACTAGGTTGTACACCTGGAACTAATGTAACACTGTGTGTCAACTTCAGCTTTAAAAAATCCATTGAAATTTTGATTGAAATTATACTGAATATGTTAATAGATTTATTAACCACCCCTGTTCCCCATGGTGTTTTATTATTTTTCAGTATTGCTGTGTGCAGTCTGCTAATGGCTTCTATAGGATGCTTACTTCTGCACTCACAAGTAATACTTGACTTTTCCTTCTTTTAAAAACTTTTTTATTTTAGTGTTTACTTTAGAGAGAGAGAGTGAGTGAGCATGTGAGCAGAGGAGGGGCAGAGGGAGAGAGAGAAACTTAAGCAGGCCCCATGCTCATCACAGAGCCCGATGCGAGGCTCTGTCCCACGCCCCTCACCTTTTCCTTCTTTCCCTAGGCTGATTTGGGAATTAAAGCAAGAAAAGCCTCATTAAGTGAGTTGCAGAGATTTTCCTCTCTTCCTTTCATCTAGAGCAGGGCTTGGCAAACTATGGCCTGCTCACTGAACTTAGTCCATTGTTCATTTTATAAATAAAATTCAGTTGAGGGGCACCTGGCTGGCTCTGTCAGTAGAACATGTGACTCTAGATCTCAGAGTCATGAGTTTGAGCCCCAAGTGGAGTTTAATTAAAATTAAAAAAAAGATGCCAATGGAGCAAAGTTTTGGCCATGGGACAATGTGTTGCCTGTGGCTGCTTTTATGTCATCACTCAGAGTTACATCGGATGCTGTCTTGAAAACAGGAAAACAGGTCAAATCCATCATAAGTAGGAGGAAGGAAATCATAAAAATGAAGGCCCACATTGGTGCAAAAGAAAGAGAAAATAGAGAACACCAACAGAGCCAATACCTAAGTCTTGAAAAATATTAATGAAAAAGATAAGCTTCTAGCAAGATTATCCACAAAAATGAGGAGAAAATAGACATCATTAAGAATGAAAAGGGGGCATAAAAATGAATGTTACAGGTTCAGTGTTCAGGGATATAAAAATCACAGTGGAATGTGAACAATGTTATTTCAGTCAAATTGGAAACTTGGATGAAATAGATGTTCAGAGAGTAAACATTGCTGAAAGAATTGGTTTTGGCTCAAGAATGAATAGATATATACTCATTCAGGAAACTGTGGTTAAAAATTTAAACACACACACACATACACACACCAAGTGCCCAGTAGAACCAGATGGGTTTATAAGCAAGACTTATTAAGTTTCAGGAACAGTGTTACATAATGTGTTTTAGACAAATTAAAGGTATCATAATGAAATTACTCTCTTTAAAAATTACTATTATTCGAGCACCTGAGTGGCTCAGTCAGTTAAGCCTCTGGCTTCAGTTCAGGTCATGATCTCGTGGCTTGTGAGCTCAAACCCTGCATCGGGCTCTGTGCTGATGGCTCAGAGCCTGGATCCTGCTTTGGATTCTGTGTCGCCCTCTCTTTCTGCCCTTATTCCACTCATATTCTCTCTTTCTCTCTCTCTCTGAAAAATAAACATTAAAAGATAAAAAAATTAAGAATCACTATTATTAATTTTTAAACTCAAAGCTTCTTGGGCCAACTGACAGTGTCAAATCAGCTCTGAGTCAAGGCACAGGCTCATGGTTACAACTTCTTAGAGAGACTTCCTTCCCTTATTCTACCAAACTCCAGGCTGAGGTAGGACCCTCTTGTCACTCTGTGATAGTGAGTAGATGATATCAAGCCCATACTTTTCCACTGACGGTATAGGTCTTTGAAAGCTTTGTTTCTACTACTTTGGTTTACTTAGGCTCAAGACCTCATCTCTTGTCTCTGAGTCACCCTTGCCGCCTCAATAGTCTAACTACAGGCAACTTCACAACAGACATTTACATTCCTTTAGAACAAATAAATCAAACAAATCTCTTTCCTCCTTGCTCAGGGTATCTGCCACATCAGCTCAAGGATGCTAACAATTGTGGTTCCAGTACCCCCCACCCCACCCCGCACCCCCATCTCTAGATAAAACGGAGGGATCCAAGCCCTGAAGTCAAGTGATTTTCTGGATCTTTCCAGCAGCCAGTGGCTGATCCTGACACCAGACCATACACCCCTGATTCTTGGCCGTGCCTTCTTAAGTCGGCTCTTACAGAGCGCTGCCTGCATCTATAACCCAGGGCATTGTCTGCATGACATTTATGAGCATAACACCCCGGGACAGTTCAGAGCTTTCCTGAGAACTGTGGAGAGAATAACGTTGATTCTTTTAAAAGTTCCTCCTGCCTTTTTATTCTCCACTTTCCTCCTGTTTCGCAGCACTTGGGTCAGCAGACAGGTACCTGTCAACTGCTTTCGAGGCTGCCCTGAGGAAACGGCATCTGGTCACCTCAGGGGACAGTGAGGCTGCCATATTCTGTGTCTAGACAGTCAGCATCTGTCAGAGAAGTCACAGTCCCTGCTTTTCTTGGACCACATCTGCACCATGTGGTCAGCAAAGGACACACACCATGTCCTCGGGCCTCATCGTGTGTCCCTGAGCCCTAGGAGCACCTGCGGACTGGGGTCCGGCCAAGGTGCAGGCTATAGGCAGCAAACACTGATCTCACCAGATCATCCCAGAGCACAGCCTTTTTGGTGTTTGTACAGTACCTAAAAGCAAAAGACAGTGAACCAATAAAAATTCCCTGGGTTCTCTTAGGTTCTGAACATTAAAAAATATATATTGGTCTTTCTACTTTGATTCTTGATTCTTCTTACAATAATCCTATCTTCCTCTTCTAAAAACCAAAATACCTCATTGTCTTTGGTGATTTTTCTGCGTGAGAGTGTTGTGTCCTCCTTGTTTTGCTGTGGTTGTTTCCATTTGTAAGGGGTGGGGAGCGTTGTTCCCTTATATCTTTGTTATGGCATGGAGTTCGTCTCTCAGGATCATAGCATGGGGATGTGTTTCAGAGATTTGTTTGATTTATCCGTTCCAGAGGAATGTATATATCTCTATGATATAGAGTTTGCCTGTAGTTAGACTACTGCTAACCACTATTCATACCTTATCATTACTGTCATTCATGAGACAGAATTTCTCTTCCCTTCCCTTCCCTTCCCTTCCCTTCCCTTCTTTTGTCTTGGCTTTTTCCTTTCCTTTCATTTCATTTCATTTTTTCATTTCATTTCAGTCTTCTGACCAAAGTTCTTAAATTCAAGTATAATTAATGTACACTGTTATATTAGTTTCAGGTTTATAATAGAATGATTTGGTAATCTATACATTGCTCAGTACTCATCACAAGTGCGCTCTTTAATCCCCATCACCTATTTCACCCATCCCCCCGGCCACCTCCCCTCTGGTAACTGTCCATTTGTTTTCTAGAGTTGAGAATCTGGCTTTTTGTTTGCCTCTTTTCCTTTGTTCATTTGTTTTGTTTCTTAAATCCCTCATATGAGTGAAATCATATGGTATTTGTCTTTCTCTGATTGACTCATTTCGCTTAGCATTATGCCCTCTAGAGCCATTCATGTTGTTGGAAATGGTAAGATTTTATTCTTTTTAATGGCTGAGTAACATTCCAGTGTGTGCGTGTGCGTGTGCGTGTGTGTGTGTGTGCGTGTGTGTGTGTGTGTGCGTGTGTGTGTACATACACCATCTTTTATCCATTCATCTAGAGATGGACACCTGGGTTGCTTGCATATTTTGGCAAGAGCCAAAGAAGGGTGCAATAAACATACGAGTGCATAAATCTTTTTGATTTTGTGTTTTTGTTTCTTTTGGGTTAATACCCAGAAGTGGATTTACTGGCTTATATAGTATTTCTATTTTTAAGATTTTGAGGGACCTCCATACTATTTTCCAAAGTGGATGTACCAATTCACATTCTCATCACTAGTGCACAAGGGTTCCTTTTTATCTACATCTTAACCAATAATAGTTCTCTCTGGTGGTTTTGTTTTTGTTGTTTTGAGAGAGAGCACGTGCACATGTGTGTGCACAGGGGAGAGGCAGAGGGAGAGAGAGAATCCCAAGGAGGCTCCATGCTGAGTGTGGGGCTTGACATGGAACTTGACCTCCTGACTGTGAGATCATGACCTGAGCCGAAATCAAGAGTCAGATACTTTACCGACTGAGCCACCCAAGTGCCCCTTCTTATTTTTCTAAGTTTATTTATTTATTTTGAGAGAGAGAGAGAAAGAGAGAAAGAGAGAGAGAGGCTCATGGTTAACATGGTTGTAGCCAAGTGCATATCTAAGTGTTTTTGGAAGCCCAAAATAGCTTCCTTCAGGTCTGGACACACTGGCAGAGGAGTGGTCACAGTTAAATACAGGGTCTGGACACACTGGCAGAGGAGTGGTCACAGTTAAATACAGGGTCTGGGTGCCTGAGTGACTCAGTCGGTTAAGTGCCCGACTTCAGCTCAGGTCATGATCTCACCTGAGATCATGGGTTCTTGGGTTCGAGCCCCGTGACAGGCTCTGTGCTGACAGCCAGCTCAGAACCTGGAGCATGCTTCAGATTTTGTGTCTCCCTCTCTCTCTGACCCTCCCCTGCTCACGCTGTCTCTCTCTCTCTCTCTCTCTCAGAAATAAATTAAAAAACATTAAAAAATAAAAAAAAATTCAGGGTCGGGAGCATTACAGATGAGGAGTAAAACTGACCATCAAATATATTAGGATGTTTTAGTTGAAATAGTAGTTTATAAATAAGTAAGCATCCATCAAGATAGGTCAGGTGTGCACTAAAAACATGGCCATGAATACAGAGATGGTGGGAAGATATATTGATTACTCAACTGTGGGAGATGTAAATATAAGAGAATAAGTGTCTTGTTCTTTGCAAAATATGAAACACAGAAATGTAATGTTCTTTGTATTCATTTGGGAAAAAACCAACTTATGTTATGGGTATCACCAAAAAAAAAAAAATGCTGCCAAGGCGCCAGACTTGGTCAAAGAATTAGGAGCACAGTGGGACCATCCTGCCCTAACCACCCCCTGCTAGCCAATCAGTGCATGCACACACACACATGGAAGAAAAGATTATTCTTATATGGAATGCACTGGAAACCTGAATAAACTCAAAGATACAATAAAGAAAGGTGGGTGGGGTTGATTTTATTTAAATATGTTGGGGCTCAGTCCGTTATGACTCTTGATTTCGGCTCCGGTCATGATTTCACAATTCATGAGTTTGAGCCCTGTGTCAGGCTCTGCTCTGATGGCACAGAGCCTGCTTGGGCTCTGTCTCTCTCCCTCTATCTCTGCCACTCCCCTCCTTGTGCTCTAACCCTCTCTCAAAAGAAATGAAATAAACATTAAAAAAATTTTTAACGAACGGTTCTTTTTTTTAATGTATATTTATTTGTGTGTGTGTGTGTGTGAGAGAGAGAGAGAGAGAGAAAGAGACAGAGAGAGACAGAGTGTGAGCAGGGGAGGGGCAGAGAGAGAGGGAGACACAGAGTCTGAATCAGGCTCCAGGCTCTGAGCTGTCAGCAGAGAGTCGGACGCGGGGCTCGAACCCATGAACTGTGAGATCATGACCTGAGCAGAAGTTGGCCGCTTAGCAGGCTGAGCCACCCAGGCACCCCTAAAAATTCTTTTAACATGCAAAAATCATCAGTGTGTTTTCAAGAACCACTCTGGGTATCATAAACTGTGGTACTGTCAATATAAATAAAATCAACATTGTGGATTTGCTTTGCTCTGCCCAGGGGCCTTCCAGCAATTGCTGGGCTTGAGGCAGAAGTAGAAAATGGAGGCCTAATACCGTATTATAACAAGTTAGAATTTATAAATTAAGCCACCTGTGAAAAAAAGAAAAGCATGTTCTACCATTCTACCTCCCTATGAAATTAGGGGCCAAGTTTAATGTTGCAATTTTGAGACTCCTAGGAGTTCCATACCAGAATGTGGCCTCATAAGACTTTCTGTCCCTTTCTCCACGGTCCTTCCCATTCGCCCAGGTGACTCACACCATCACATAGAAGATTTTCCCTCTTTCTGCCAACTTATAATTCCTGAAACTAACAAAATGCAAAAAAAAAATCAATTTCAACCATTGTATTTCTTATTTTATTTGTTCTTTCTATGCTTATATCTTCTGGTGTATGCATACTAAAACAGACCTGTGGCTTGGTGTCATGTTGGCTTCTCTTTCCTCCTAATTTCAACCTTCAGAGAAACAAAACAGATTACTTTTTTTTTCGATTTCAGAAGCCAATCTGTGAGCCTAGGAAGGAAATGTAAGAGTAACCCTGAGATATTTGAGCTGTTTGCTTCTTATTGGCATCAGAAAGTGGGAACTTGGAGAAAAAGGTGAATAGATGTTTAATCTTCTAATGCATGCACTAACAAGTTAATTAATCACATGCTAAGACTGTTTAAGGTCAGGGGTATTTTTTTGTGTTCCCTAACCCAACATTGCAACACATCTACCCATGTGCATGCACACACACATGTGCGTGTGAACTGTATAAAAATGATTTATAGTCCTTTTTGTGAATAGTTAGACCATCTTGCAAAAACAATCAAGAATCTAGAGCTGAGAGCAACTCACTGCACATAGGTAATAGTTTCTAGCATATTTCAGTCCGTGTGTGTGTAGTTTGCAATACTGGAAGGGGCACAGAATTCATTATGTAATTTATTCAAATCAACCAATTACAAAAGATTTTTTTTCTTTGCCTCCTATGTGGCTCGGTAGTTGTCTCATTCTGTGAACTATAGCAGATTGGTTTTTGCCCTCATGGGACTTGAAGTCTGCTTCATTCATGTCTGAGTCTCCTTTTTCAGATATGTAATAGGCCATGAGTAAATGAAATCAGTAAATAAACACATGAAAAATTCAGTTAATAAACCTAGGGAGTTTACTGTCAACATAGTACATCATTTGCTAAACTCATTAGTGAGGCAGTCAATGTAAAGGGAACTAATGTAATTTCCAAATTTAGACAGAGTGAGAATAGAAGAATTAAGACAGGCACATTTTTTCATTCACTATTTATATAATCCAGGGAAAATGGGTTGGGAAAATCATCACTGCTCTGTATCTCATTTCAATGTTTTTTGGTTGCATTTGTTCATAATTGGTGCGTTAGTAGAATTTGATGAAATCTCGGAAACATGAGTCTATGCTTGATATCACATCTGTTTAATAGCAAGTCTCTATGCTCTGACTTTTATGGCGCACCTGTGTTTTACATACAGTATTTAATAGAATCATGATGACCACATGGTGTGTGTGTGTGTGTGTGTGTGTGTGTGTGTGCAGTCAGTATCCCTATTTATTAGAAGATGTGGAAACTTTTAATTCAGTGGTGCAGGTAAGTTGTGTTGGGCCACAGAGCTAAAGAATGATAGATCTAGTACTTAGAACTCGGTCTCACTGCTTAGTGCATGCCTCATGCTTCATGTAGTGCCACATCTCGAAAAGGCTGAGTTGAATGATGCTCTCAGTTAATGCTCTAACGACACTCTTTGTTTTATGAATTTTTGAAAGTGCATTTATTTATGTTGAGAGACACAGAGACAGCGTGACTGGGGAAGGGGCAGAGAAGGAGGGAAAGAATCCCAAGCAGGCTCAGAGCCTGATGTGGGGCTCGAACCCCCAAGATCATGATCTGAGCTGAAACCAAGAGTGAAACGCTTAACCGACTCAGCCACCCAGGTGCCCTTAATGACACTCTTAATCCATTTTATTCCTCCGTTGATATTCACTTAACTGTAAAATCTTCTATTGAGTCTTCATTGGAAAGGAGAAAAAAACTGGGTATAAATTGAGTGTAATTTTTTTTTCCCCATAGAGTGTTCAAGTTTCTGGAAATGTTCTTTAAACCAAACGGTTTTCAGTTAAGCCCAACTTCTGGAACCCTTCTGAAAGGTCCACACTAGGAAAGAACTAAACCTTGGAACAGGACTGCATCATACATTGTTAGTCAAACAGAGACTCCTCCCTAGTGGTAAATAGCATTAACCATATCGGTGAGAATACTGACTTTCTGCCAGGACTCATACTTTGCATTTTATGTCATAACAATTACAGCAACATTGTTTGAATATTTATTAGGTGAAGGATACTGTGTTTTGCATACATTATCTTCCATTTAATTTTTTACAGTATCTCAGTGAGGTAGAAATAGATGATCTCCGTTTTACATGTGGAATTTGATCTTCAGTGAGGTTGAGTTGCCTAAAATCACATGGCTGGTTAGGAACGGAGCCTAGAATTGGTTTTCTTCCCTTCCTTCCTTCCTTCCTTCCTTTCTTCCTTCCTTCTTTCTTTTTTCCAATTTATTTTAGAGAGAAAGAGAGAAAACAGGAATGGGGGATAGGGAGAGAGGGAGAGAATCCTAAGCATGATCTATGCTTAGCATGGAGCCTGGTGTGGGGCTCAATCCCATGACCCTGGGATCATGACCTGAGCTGAAAGCAAGTGTCAGAGGATTAACCGACTGAGCCACCCAGGCACCCCTAAGAATGGATTTTCTAACAAAGCGAGTTTTTGAAACTGGAGCATTACAACGGATATACCACTGCTAAAAGGAAGGAAGGAGTCCTTTTGAGTGTTCTTTACCGCAATAAAAGCTGAGAAATTAATCCCCGCTCTTTCCTAGGTAATTTCTGAACACACCTCTCTTGTGAAGAGCTTTCTGCCCGAGAAGAGCCTGAGAAAGATTCTCATCCATGACATTGCTCTAAAGGAGCTTGCAGCCTGAGTGGTAGAGATTGGACAAGTCCACAGCAGCAGTGTTTTAACAACTCCTTTGAGCAAACAGGAGCAGAGTCAGTCCAAAGAAGAGGTCTTACTCAAATCTGTCTCCCTCACAGGCATCCAGCAAGAAAGGAATTACAAAAAATTTCTCTTTTGGAGGAGGAAAACAAGATGGCAAAAACTTTACAAACCAGTTTAAGATTCCTATTAAACATTTTTCAGGATGAATTTTAAAAAATGCTAAAAGGCTTGCTTTGGCAAAAGGAAATAGGGAAGGATGGGAGAAAAGGAGATAGAATCATGGGGAACAGTAATGGAGGTAACAGCTGTTAGTCTGATGTGTATTTATTTATTTATATTATTTCTTTAAAATTATTTTTTATTTCTTATTTTACATTCTGAGAGACAGAGAGAGAGCGTGCACACGCACACATGTGCACAAGTAGGGGAGGAGCAGAGGGAGGGAGAGAGAGAATCTCAAAAAGGCTCCTTATCCAGTGCAAAAACAGAGAAGGGGCTCCATCCCACAACCGTGAGATCATGACCTGAACGAAAATCAAGAGTCAGACCTTGGGGCACCTGGGTGGCTCTTCAGTTAAGCCTCCGACATTGGCTCAGGTCATGATCTCCCGGTCTGTGAGTTGGAGCCCCCTGTCAGGCTCTGTGCTGACAGCTCAGAGACTGGAACCTGGTTCAGGTTTTGTGTCTCCCTCTCTCTCTGCCCCTCCCCTGCTCGTGCCTCTGCCTCTTTCTCTCTTTCTCGCAAACGTAAATAAACATAAAAAAAGAAGTTAGACCTTTAACTGACTGAACCACTCAGGTGTCCCAAAAGATTTTTTATTTTTATTTATTTATTTAAAAAATGTTTATATATTTGTTTTTGAGAGAGAGAGAACACAAGTGAGGGAGGGGCAGAGAGAGAGGGATATGCAGAATCCAAACAGGCTTCATGCTCTGAGCTGTCAGGATACAGCCCAATGGGGGGCTCAAACCCTTGAACCGTGAGATCATGACCTGAGCCAAAGTCAGATGCTTAACCGACTGAACCACCCAGGCACTTTACTTTGAAGTAATATTTACACCTAACACGGTGTTCAAACTCACAACCTTGAATGTAGGCTCCATTGGTTGAGCCAGCCAGGCACCCCACCATTGGGCCCACTTTTGGAAGCAACAAAGACAACAGAAAGCAGTCCGTGCTTGTTGCTTTCTGAAGGAGATACTCTCAGAATGGCCGGTTTCCTGTGAGTAGTAACTGGCAGCCTTACCATCTCCTACAGTAACTCTAAACCCCGATTCAACTAGAGACTGAAGATGTTGATCACTGACCTATAGTTGCCATGGCTACTGTTTTTTTCTTTTCATTTGACTAACAAATCATGACTTAAATATATCTAATTCCATTCTTGATCCTCCATTAAGTCAGAATACAAATTTTAAGTATGTTGATAAAGAGGGAATAGAGTTTTGAGTCTGTTGCTCGCTGCCTTAAGTTCTGTGAGATGTGGGAAAGGCAGCATGTTGTTTTAGGTAAAGTCATCCGTATGCCTGGAATTTGGGTTGACATAATTAAGCTCACACATATGTGCTAAGTGTGCATATAAATATATCTCAGTTCTTTCTTATATCTAGCTAGCTATCAATAGGCTTTATATATAGATAGATTTGGGGAGTTCCCAAGGCTTATTGATTCTAGATTCCATAGCATCCAAGTTAGTGCTATAAATTGCTTTGCTTTATCTTTGTGTGAAAATCTTCCACTTCAAAAACTAGCATTTACCTATTTCTGTATACAAAAGCTGCTTTGCTAGCAATGTTCAGGGCCTTTAGTAGTTGGCCAGACCGGTTCTTACAATAGCTCCAATGATGATTGTTTGAGTTTGGACTATTTCATTAAATTCTGTACTCTTTTCACAGTGAAAAAAAAAGGGATTTTAACTTCAAAAACGTTTTTTAATTTATTTTGTGGTTGAGGTCTTTGCTGACAGGCAGCAGCATCATGGTGCGGACTTACCATTTGTGTTACAGGTTCTCTTCTATTGTGATGATTTTGGATGAAGTTTGAGGGTGGATTTCCTGTTCTACCAGTCAAAACCCATTGTACCCTATAAATAGAAGAGTAGTGTCAGGGCAGATATCTGATAGCATCGGCCTATCTGGCGCCTGTACAGCTGGTCTGTCATTCTTAAGAAAGGGAATACACAAATATCTTAATTTTGTAATCTACAAAAGCTTCTGATCATGTGAACATATTGCCAGTGTCGGGGAGGAAGAATTTCCTCTGCCCTTCAAGGTCCTTCTGGCTGGAGTAGGAATCAAACTGATGTGTGATCAACAGGAGCATATCCAATTTAATAGCATATATGCATACATAGGAGGGATCCACACAGACATGGAAATTCCAAGCAAACACAACGTGATGCTAACGTGGGTTAACAGAAGAAGAGGCATACAGGTTTTATTTGATGTTAATATCTTAATGTTTAGGTGGATGGAGGGCTTCATAGATAAACACAGGGGTCCAAGGATATAAGACCATCAGCAGGAAGGTGACAGGAGACCTTTGGAAAACAAAGGTGCCCTGTTATGTACATAAGTTTCTTCGGTGAAGGAAAAGATTCTCTGTTACTAGCTCTCTTCTTGGTACAGGCAGGCAGTTAAGAGGAACATAAATAGTTTTTCCTGAATCTCCTGGGTTTTGATTGCTTTTAACTCAAAATAATGTTCATGCCAAAGTGGCCCATCTTGGGGCGGGTGGTCCTTGGCTTCTACACTAGGGAGCTTCTTTCTCTGAAGGGACCGTGGACGTGAGAGCTTAGGTTTCACAGTACCTTTGCCTCTGGTTAGCACTTATTATACTGCCTTCAAAATGCCTTTTCCTATTTCTCTTGCTCCCACTTAACTCCAAGTCCTTGGGGGCAGAGGCCATGCCTTTTTAATCTTTGTATATTTAAGATGCTAACAAAAATGCTTGTTAAACTGAACTGAACTGGAAAATGCATTAGGAACTGGCAGCCTTGATGTTCTCACACCTTGTCCTGCAGAAACTAGGTCAAAAGATCTTTAATAATGCTAAGGAATCCTTACTCATTAGCCGTATGCCGTCTCTCCCCTTGACAAATCAGGGCATGATCTTTTGCTGCAAAGTGTCATGGGTAAAAATCTGACCATGATTATTGTCCTTGCGGTGGCCCACGCTAATGTAGAAGTCAAACCTGAAGGATGCTGGCAGAGTGATTGTTTTACACATAAGGAATAACTGTTGGTTGACCTGTATCAGTGAAATTATTAGGAGTGGAATGGAAAAGAGACAAGGAAGTATTTTACAAAGAGCTGGGGTTTACTCCAGTTGAAAAGCCTAAGTAATGTCATTTTGAGATTATTAAGAGCAACCTCGGGCTACATGTAGCCCCAGTTCCAGGAAAAGCCTCAGATTGTTCGAGGCTGAAGCCATCCTCGGACTGCCCTCAGATCAACTAATCAGAAAAACATGGTCTGAGTCAGGGTACATGTTGCTATGCGTACAACATGTACACTGTAACACCCCCGTCCCTTACCCCTTAAAGTCCCTGCTCGCTATTGTTCGGGGCTTCACCCTGCTGCTGCTGGACCCGTTGATGGGTGAGCCCCTGCTCGATCTTGTAATAAAGACCCTTTTGTACTTGCATCGGTGTTGACTCCTTGGTGGTCTCTGGGGACTCGTGAATCGGACATAACACAGTGTAGTTATCCTTAGTGAAAGCCTGAAAACTGAGTGGAACTCGGTTCTGGAGACTGAGGGACCAATCCAGGTCAAAACAGGTGTGCAGGTAGGCCGTGTGTGAGAGCTTTCCCTTTCAACAGGTTTGAAGAATTGAGATCACTTTCCTGGGCCTTTTGTATTTTGATCTCTGGAAGGGTAACCTACGTAAGAAGTATGAAAGATCAAAGGAATGTTTTTATTTCAGAAAAATCAAAGTGGCTATGTGTCAAGATTAGAAGTTCCCTGACCCCACCAGGTATCTACATCTCTGCTTATTGATTGATCAACAAATTATTGAGGGAAGAAGTTGTGAGGGAAACAAGTGTACCAATCAAAATTTCCAGGCTGTTTAACAGGATTCTAGGAATGGAACTTCTGGAATACATTCTGGTAAAACCATAGAAGGGGAGCATGAATTCCATGTAATTAAGGCTAGGGTGGACCCCTATAAAGATTTTAAGCTAAACGTGAATTTTGTAAGAGGGTTCCTGGTATGCAGATCGCATAGGGAGGATTAGAGAGAGGGACAGAGAGAATCTCAAGCAGGCTCCGCACTGTCAGCACAGAGCCTGAGGTGAGGCTTGAACTCATGAATATGAGATCATGACGTGAGCTGAAATCAGGAGTCTGACACTCAACTGAGCCACCCAGGCACCTCCAATGTGTTTCTTATGGAAGTATATATCCAGGAGTACTTAAATATTCTATTTGAAAAAGAAAAATAAAAGTAAAATGGAAGGGTTTTCTGTGGTCAAATAATTTTTGGCAATACTGGGTAAAACTATATTTAGCAGGTTTCTTTACTACAACAATTCTTAGTGCTAAAGTGCATCTAAGAAAGGGATGTTTCTTGCTGAGTTGTCTAAGGAATCATATTTTGAAGGAGTCCATGGAACAGACTTTGGAGGATGGTAATCTATTCTGACCCCCACACACTCACACATGTTCCCAAGCAAAGTGATTTCCCTTGTTACATGAGTGAAGGAAGAACCAAGGCCAGAACCCACATCAGCCCCTCAGGCAGGGGTCCTTCCTCTTCATCACAGAAAGTCAGTACTGAGATGTGTCTGCACAAACATACTTTAAGAAAATTACCTTTATCGTCCATTATTTTCCTCTCCTATACCTTCCCGCAATTTTCCACCCCTTGAAGCCCAAACCCCTTTCTCTTTTTCTTATCACTTGACAAATTTATCACCCTTTGTTAAAATGAGTATATAAGCCCTTGTGTCCAGACACCCTTTTGGGATCTTCATGTCTTATCTATGAAGGCTCTATTACATGTAAACATTAAAATATTAACATCAAGTAAAATTTGTATGCCTTTTCTTTTGTTGACCCAGCTTTTGTTAGTTTAATTAGCATGTCCTAAGCACTGAATTTAAGAGGGTAGAAAATAGTTTTTGACTTTCCTACACCTTCCAACCATACCTATTACCTCTCTAAAACCACCTCCACCACATCCATGTGTTCTTGGGCCACTAAATCAGATCAAAGGAGTCAGGGTCTGAAGATGAAAGAGTACAGCCAAAGAAAGTGTACCAAATTAAAAGGGAATAATGTACATTATGATTTGAAGACTTTAAGTCAACATATGATAAGACATGAGATTCTACTTTCCAAAAGATGTATTAATCACTGTGAGCTTTTATTTGCTTTCTCTCAAAATAAATAAATAAACTTAAAAAAAAAAAGAAGAAATACTTTGGGGGTGCCTGGGCAGCTCAGTTGGTTGAAGCAGTCGACTTTGGCTCATGATCTCGCAGTTTGTGGGTTTGAGCCCTGCGTCAGGCTCTATGCTGACAGCTCAGAGCCTGGAGCCTTCTTCAGATTCTATGTGTCTCTCTCTCTCTCTCTGCCCCACCCCTGCTTGTGCTTTCTCTCTAAAAAACAAAGAAATATTTAAAAAAATTAAAAAAAAAGAAATACTTTGGGAAAACCTGAGCTTAAGGATCTCTCAAATACCCTGCTGGTCTTACCGATTATAATTCTAAAAATTTATTTTACTTTAGGAAATAACATATTCGTACATAGCTAAGATGTTGAGTGTTCTATAGAAGGTGTCAAATGAAAGTACATTTGCTTGTCAAGAAGGCTTACCAGCTATAAACACAGAAAAATAAATAGACCTCACAGTATACAACAGTGACACGGGAGTAGAGGCAGAAAAAAAAATTCAGCTAAAAAGCAATAATATGTGTACCATTAGCATGCAGTGGTTGGCTTGAGGAAAAGGGTTGTGGGAGTTTGGGTTTGTGGGAGGTTTGTGAGATATTAGTGAAAATATTCAGAGCCATGTGGGAGAAGCTAATGAGCTAGGAAGAGGGGTAGGGTGTTCTGTAAAGAATATTTGTGGTGTATATGCTCTTTATTCTTGAGTAATTCACAGAAGCCATGCGATGAATGATCCTGTATTGATAATCAGTGATGTTAATCGAAGATGTGTCTCATGAGGGATGTGCAGGAACACGGGGCAGTATGTTGCTAGGGGGTGGTGGGATGTAATCAGTTTAATTATATATATAAAATGTGCCTTTGAGAATGTTTTCGAGTTTTAGTGGAGAACCGTCTTGAGCCCAGACATGACTAGATCATTTGTGGGGGCCTTTTTCATTTTGCTCCAGGGGCAAAAAATCTTTTTCAAAAAATAGGAAAAAGTGCAAGTTAAGGTGCTAACATAGAATGAATATATGAACAAAATTCTAAGCAAAAAAAAAAATAACAATTAAAATGATCAGGGGTGCTTGGGTGGCTCAGATGGTTAAGAATACCACTTTATTTATTTTTTTTTTTTTTGCAAATAGTTTATTGTCAAATTAGTTTCCACATAACACCCAGTGCTCATCCCCACAAGTGCCCTCCTCCATGCCCACCCCTCCTCCCCCCCACATCCATCAGTCCTCAGTTTTTGTCAGCATTCAAGAGTCTCTCATGGTTTGCCTCTCTCCCTTTCCCCCACCATTTCCGCCCTTCTTCTCCCCCTTGGTCCTCTGTTAAGTTCCTCCTAATCCTCCTATACGTGCACACATATGATATTTGTCTTTCTCTGCCTGACTTATTTCGCTCAGCATAACACCCTCAAGGTCCATCCATGTTGCTACACATGGCCAGATTTCATTGTTTCTCATTGCCATGTAGTATTCCATGGTATAGATAAACCACATCTTCTTGATCCATTCATCTGTTGATGGACACTTAGGCTCTTTCCAGGTTTTAGCTATTGTGGAGAGTGCTGCTATGAACATTGGGGTATGTGCTCCTATGCATCAGCATTTCTGTATCCCTTGGGTAAATTCCTAGCAGTGCTAGTGCTGGGTCATAGGGAAGTTCTATTGTTAGTTTCCTTAGGAACCTCCACACTGTTTTCCAGAGGGGCTGTACCAGTTTACATTCCCACCAACAGTGTAGGAGGGTGCCCGTTTCTCCACATCCTCGCCAGCATCTAGAGTTCTCTGATTGGCTCATTTTAGCCACTCTGACTGGCGTGAGGTGGTATCTCAGTGTGGTTTTGATTTGTATTTCCCTGATGAGGAGCGATGCTGAGCATCGTTTCATGTGTCTGTTGGCCATCTGGATGTCCTCTTTGGAGAAGTGTCTGTTCATATCTTCTGCCCATTTCTTCACTGGGTTGTTTGTTTTTCGGCGTGTAGTTTGGTGAGTTCCTTGTAGATTCTGGATATCAACCCTTTATCTGATATGTCATTTGCAACTATCTTTTCCCATTCCGTTGGTTGCCTATTAGTTTTCTGGGTTGTTTCCTTGGCTGTGCAGAAACTTTTAATCTTGAGGAGGTCCCAACAGTTTATTTTTGCTCTTGATTCCTTTGCTTTTGGAGATGTGTCAAGTAAGAAGTTGCTGCGGTGGAGGTCAAGGAGGTTGTTTCCTGCTTTCTCCTCTAGGGTGTTGATAGTTTCCTGTCTCACGTTCAGGTCCTTTATCCATTTTGAGTTTATTTTTGTGCATGGTGTGAGAAAATGATCTAGTTTCATTCTTCTGCATGTTGCTGTCCAGTTCTCCCAACACCATCTGTTAAAAAGGCTGTCTTTTTTCCATCGGATATTCTTTCCTGCTTTGTCAAAGATTAGTTGGCTGTATACTTTTGGGTCCACTTCTGAGTTCTCAATTCTGTTCCATTGGTCTATGTGTCTGTTTTTGTGCCAATACCATACTGTCTTGATGATGACAGCTTTGTAGTAGAGGCTAAAGTCTGGGATGGTGATCCCTCCCGTTTTGGTTTTATTTTTCAGGATTACTTTGGCTATTCGGGGTCTTTTGTGGTTCCATACAAATTTTTGGATAGTTTGTTCTAGTTTTGAGAAGTATGCTGGTGCAATTTTGATTGGAATTGCATTGAATGTGTAGAGTGCCTTAGGTAGTAATGACATCTTAACTATATTTATTCTTCCTATCCATGAGCATGGAATGTTTTTCCACTTCTTTGTGTCTTCTTCAATTTCCTTCATAAGTTTTCTATAGTTTTCATCATACAGATCTCTTGTATCCTTGGTTAGGTTTATTCCTAGGTATTTTATGTTTTTTTGTGCAATTGTGAATGGGATCAGTTTCTTGATTTCTCTTTCTGTTGCTTCATTGTTGGTGTATAAAAATGCAAACCGATTTCTGTACGTTGATTTTGTACCCTGCAACTTTGCTGAATTCATGGATCAGTTCTAGTAGGCTTCTGGTGGAGTCTGTCGGGTTTTCTATGTAGAGTATCATGTCATCTGCGAAAAGTGAAAGTTTGACTTCCTCTTTGCCAATTCTGATGCCTTTGATTTCCTTTTGGTGTCTGATGGCTGATGCTAGGACTTCCAGCACTATGTTAAACAGCAGTGGTGAGAGTGGGCATCCCTGTCGTGTTCCTGATCTCAGGGGGAAAGCTCTGAGTTTTTCCCCGTTGAGGATGATGTTAGCTGAAGGCTTCTCATAGATGGCTTTGATGATGTTTAAGTAGGTTCCTTCTATCCCAACTTTCTCGAGAGTCTTTATTAAGAAGGGATGCTGTATTTTGTCAAATGCTTTTTCTGCATCTATTGACAGGATCATATGGTTTTTATCTTTTCTTTTATTGATATGATGTATCACATTGATTGATTTGCGAATGTTGAACCAGCCCTGTAACCCAGGAATGAATCCCACTTGATCTTGGTGGATGATTCTTTTGATATGCTGCTGGATTCGATTTGCAAGGATCTTGTTGAGAATTTTTGCATCCGTATTCATTAAGGATATTGGCCTGTAGTTCTCTTTTTTTGCTGGATCTCTGTCTGGCTTGGGAATCAGTGTGATGCAGGCTTCATAAAATGAGTCCGGGAGTTTTCCTTCGCTTTCTATTTTTTGGAATAACTTGAGAAGAATTGGGATTAATTCTGTTTTAAATGTCTGGTAGAATTCCCCTGGGAAGCCATCAGGTCCAGGGCTCTTATTTGTTGGGAGATTTTTGATCACTGATTCAATTTCTTCACTTGTTATGGGTCTGTTCAGGTTTTCTATTTCTTCCCGTGTGAATTTTGGTAGTGAGTGTGTTTAGGAATTTGTCCATTTCTTCTAAGTTGTCCAATTTGTTGGCATATAATTTTTCATAGTATTCCCTGATAATTGCTTGTATTTCTGAGGGGTTGGTTGTAATAAGTCCATTTTCATTCATAATTTTGTCTATTTGGGTGCTCTCTCTTTTCTTTTGGATAAGTCTGGCTAGAGGTTTGTCAATTTTGTTTACTTTTTCAAAAACCAACTCTTGGTTTCATTGATCTGTTCAATTGTTTCTTTGGTCTCGATGTTGTTTATTTCTGCTCTAATTTTTACTATTTCTCTTCTTCTACTGGGTTTAGGGCGTTCTTGTTGCTCTGCCTCTAGTTCCTTTAGGTGAGCTGTTAGATTTTGGACTTGCGCTTTTTCTAATCTCTTGAAATAGGCCTGGAGAGCAATGTATTTTCCTCTTAGGACTGCCTTTGCCGCATCCCATAGATTTTGAATTGTTGTGTTTTCATTTTCATTTGTTTCCATATATTTTTTAATTTCATCTCTAATTGCCTGATTGGCCCATTCATTCTTTAGAAGGGTGTTCTTTAACCTCCATGTTTTTGGAAGTTTTCCAGACTTCTTCCTGTAATTGATTTCAAGTTTCAAAGCATTGTGATCTGACAGTGTGCATGGTATGATCTCTATTCTTTGATATTTCTTAAGGGCTGCTTTATGTCCCAGTATGTGATCTATCTTGGAGAATGTGCCATGCACACTTGAGAAGAAAGTAAATTCCCTGGCCTCAGGATGTAAAGTTCTAAATATATCCGTCAGGTCCATCTGGTCCAATGTGTCTTTCAAGTCCATTATTTCTTTAGTGATTTTCTGTCTGGTTGACCTATCCATTGCTGTAAGCGGAGTATTAAAGTCCCCTGCTATTAGCACATTCTTATCTATAAGCTTGTTTCTGTTTGTGATTAATTGTTTTATATATTTAGGTGCTCCCATATTCGGTGCGTAGACATTTATGATTGTTAGTTCTTCCTGATGGATGGACCCTGTAATTATTATGTAGTGCCCTTCTTCATCTCTTGTGATTGTCTTTAATTTAAAGTCCAGTTTGTCTGATATAAGTATCGCTACTCTGGCTTTCTTTTGATTTCCTGTAGCCTGATATATATTTCTCCATCCCCTTACTTTTAATCTGAAGGTATCTTCCCGTCTAAAATGAGTTTCTTGTAGACAGCATATAGATGGATTTTGTTTTTTAATCCATTCTGCTACCCTATATCTTTTGATTGGAGCATTCAGCCCATTTACATTCAGGGTTATTATTGAAATATGTGGGTTTAGAGTCTTTGTATCTTTTGTAGGGTTCATGTTTGTGGTGGTGTCTCTGGAATCTTTGTTCCTTGCAACCTTTCCTTCAGAGCATCCCCCTCAGGATTTCTTGTAGGGTGGCTTCGTGGTGACAAATTCTTTCAATTTCTGTTTGTTTGGAAAGGTTTTTATCTCTCCTTCTATTTTGAATGACAGGCTTGCTGGATAGAGGATTCTTGGCTGCATATTTTTACTGTTCATCACATTGAAGATCTCTTGCCATTCCTTTCTGGCCTGCCACGTTTCAGTAGATAGGTCTGTCACCACTCTGATGGTTTCCCTTTGTATGTGAGGGCCCTTTTCTCCCTAGCTGCTTTCAAAATTCTCTCTTGTCCTTGTATTTTGCCATTTTTACGATGATATGTCGCAGAAGATCGATTCAAGTTACGTCTGAGAGGAGTCCTCTGAGCCTCTTGTATTTCCACATTTACTTCCTTCCCCAGGTCGGGGAAGTTCTCTGCTATAATTTGTTCCAGGACTCCTTCAGCACCTTTCCCTCTCTCTTCCTCTTCTGGGATTCCTATGATACGGATATTGTTGCGTTTGACTGTATCGCTGAGCTCTCGAATTCTTCTTTCCTGTTCCTGGATCAGTTTGTCTCTTTTTTGTCAGCTTCTTGTTTTTCTATAATGGTGTCTTCTAAATCACTTATTCTCCTTTCTGCCTCTTCAATCCGTGCATTGGAGGCCTCTAATTTATTATGTATCTCATTTATCGCATTTTTAAATTCTTCATGCCTATTTTTATTTTCCATTCTGTCTGTAGCCATAGTTTCTTTGATGTCCCCTATGTTTTTTTCAAGCCCTGCTATTAATTTCACCATTATTATTCTAAAATCTTGTTCACTTATGCTGCTGATATCTGTTTTGAGCAGTTCATTAGCTGTCATTTCTTCTTGGAGTTTCTTTGGAGGAGAGCTCTTTCGTTTCGTCATTTTAGTTAGCTTTCCGGCTCTTGTTGGTTTTAAAGACCTGTTATGCTCTCTGTTTCTATGAGCACTGCTATATCCAAGAAACTCTTTGACTTTCCAGGGCCTATCCTTTCAGAGATTGTTTTCTGAATGGTATCCCTCAGTCACTCTTGTTGGGACCTTAGTTATTTTATTTTCCTATTCGTAGTGATATTTGGGACTCTTCACCTTGTGTACTCTAGCTTGTTTCTTGAGGTAGCCCTGGAAAAGAAAACAGACAGACAAACACACAGGGAGCAGGAGTACACAAGCGCACAGGCTGATTCAACTAACATGCAAAGTGAGAGGGAAAACGAAAAAGTTAATAGAAAAGACGGAGGAGGGAGGGCGAATAGGGAGCATAAAATACATAAAAGGGTCAAAAAGGGGAAAAGAAAAGGAAAAAAGAAGAAAACCGATGGACAAAGAACGGTTTAAAGCATATACCTGGATTTCCCAGCTACAGTTAAATAGCCGTGTGTATGCAGTGCTGGTTGAAGAGCATAGAGAAAAAGAGAGAATGCAGGGTGAGACAAGGCAGATTTGGAAATAGAATGAACAGGCAGAAGGGATAAGAAACTTTTTTCAAAGAGGTAAAGGGTAGAATGTGGTTGGATAGGTGAGAGAAGGATGCTGGAATTATCCAGAGAAACTATATAGTCTAATTACTCCTGAGAGAAATAGCTGAAAAAGTCGGTAGGTGTAGAATTTACATTTACAGAATGGACTTGTGATTGTTTAAGCAAGCTGGCGACCAGAGTTAATCAGGTCAGTGTTTTGGGGAAAAAAGCGAGAAAAGAGAAAAAAGAAGAAAAAAAAGAGAAAAGAAAGGGGAAAAAAAAAGAAAGAAGAAAAAAAAAAGGGAAAAAAGAAAAAAAAAAAAGGGAGGAGGGCACCTCTCAGGCAGAGATGGGCGTGGCGTGATCCGATGCCTCAGGCGGGGGTTCTGCCTTGGCGATTGTGGGAAGGAGAGTGACGGTGCTCCAGTCCCTTCTTGAACCCCGCGCTGCAGCTCGCTTTTTTTTTTTGGCGTGTCAACTCCCCGTTCCGGGGACGCAGCCGAAGTTGGTTGCACTCTTCAACCCAGGCCAGTTCCAATCTCCAAATCCCAGCCCGCGCCCCGCTGAAGTTGCCTTAGACACAGCTTCCCAGACAACCCCCTCGGGCAATTCCAGGCTCCCTGCTGAGCTCTGGGGGCGGAGTCAGGATCGCTGCTTTCTTCTCTGGTCGGCTCTGGTGCGCATGCGCCGGGGCTTGCCTGCAGCGTCCGCGTAGCCTGAGCCCGCTGGAGTGAGGAAAACCGGGTCTCTCTATGGCTCGTCACCCGAAACACGAGCTCACAGGCAAATTTCCAGTTTTTAGCTTTTTGCCTTCCCTCTCGAGTTCCAGCCAGCCAGGAGCGCGGACGCCGGGTGTCTGCGAGTCTCCCTCAGGGGTCCCAGCCGCCCTGGAGCTACAATGGCGGCAGGCGCACCCGCTCCTCTTTAAAACCCCACCTCCAGGAGCGGCACAAAGAAGCAGTTTGTGTGCTCAGCCTCCCCCAGGACCAGTTGTCGCGAGGGGACCTGGTGTGCAGATATTTGGCAAGTACGGTCTTTCTATGCACGGAGCGGAGATTTTTCTGTCTCGGACTCTCCCCTTTTCCCCTCTCACTCCCCATAGAGGGTAGAGGGGGATCGCCTCCCACCCTGGAGGCTCCGATCCCGGGCTGATTTTACCTTCCCTGGTTCGCACTCACGTTAGAAGACTTTCTCAGTGGATTCTGCGTCCTTTTTTCCCCCAGTCTCTCAGGTTTTGTATGGTTTCCAATGGCTTCAGATCTTTTCTGTGTGATGTATGGGCGCGAGTGCAAGTACGGAGCTCCTTACTTCTCCGCCATCTTGCCTCCCTCAGCATACCACTTTAAAAAAATTTTTTTAAATGATTTTTTAAAAATTTATTTCTGAGAGAGAGACAGTGTGAGCAGGGGAGGGTCAGAGAGTGAGGAAGACACAGAATCTGAAGCAGGCTCCAGGCTCTAAGCTGTCAGCACAGAGCCCAACGTGGAGCTCAAACCCACGCACCGTGAGATCATGACCTGAGCTGAAGTCCGACCCTTAACTGACTGAGCCACCAAGGCGCCCCAAGCATAGACTTTTAAAAAAATTTTTAATGTTTATTTTTGAGAGAGAGAGAGACACACACAGAGTATGAGTGGGGGAGGGGCAGAGATAGAGGGAGACACAGAATCTGAAGCAGGCTCCAGGCTCTAAGCTGTCAGCACAAAGCCCCATGCAGGGCTCAAGCCCCTGAACTGTGATCTCATGACTTGAGCTGAAGTCAGACGCTTAGCCAACTGAGCCACCCAGGCACCCCAGGCATCTGACTCTTGATCTCCACTCATCAGAGTCGTGAGTTCAAGCTGGGTATGAAACCTATTTAAAAAATAATAATAAAATGATGAGCTTGAATTTTATTATTCATCTTCATATGCGCAATGCTGGTTTTAAATACAAATATGGAAGCCTTTATTTTTCCGACTTGTAAAGTGCCTTTAACTTGTATGCAGAATCACTCAAGTTACACGATTTGTGTTTTGCAGCTCAGTCATATCTATGTATATAAATAATTGCTTCTGACATTTGGATGGGGTCTTATGGTTTATGGAGAACTTTCATGTGCCATTACTCTGTATACAAATTAAGGATTGGTTGCTATCACCATTTTATGGGCGGTCCAGCAGGGACTCAGAGACTATATCACATGCTAACTAGTCTTATTTAAGATTCTATTCTATTTCTGCCACAGTTCTATCTCTTAAATTCTATTGCCATTGTAAAACTGGTGAAGTCTATAAAATAGCAGTTTTCCTGTAGTCACTGCCTAATCAGATCCTTTTTGTTCCTGTGCTTGCAGAAGGCTTTGGGCTTTTTCTGATAAGGGGTAGTATTGGTGGGGAAGAGGGCTGCGTAAGGTAGTCCTCAGCCCCCCGCCTCCCTACCTGCCAAGCCTTGCACCAGCCCCTTGGAGATAAAGATAACGCCTAACTGCCTGGGTTTTCAGGAAGGTTAAGTGAAGGTGCTGTATGTCACTTAGAGCAGTGCCTGGCTGTCACATGCAATTCATGCAGAAAAAGCTATTGTTACGCCTCTTTTTGGGGGTGAGTGGGTGGGTGGGGTCATTTTGTTGCTCCGTAGCACTTGTATTGCAGAAGAAAGGTTAGGGAAAGGAAAGCCAAACCCAAAATTTGTTAGTTTTTATCCTTTCCAGAACTCTGGTGAAAGATTTAATTTGGAGGGTCCTTACAATAAAAGAATGAAACCTTTTTTATTTTATTTATTTTAAAGGTTTATTAGTTGATTTCTGAGAGAGACAGATGATGAAGTTTTGGGGTGATAGTGGGGGTTGTTCAGAGCGGATGGCCAAGAAAGAATTCTTGAAGATGTCTTTGGTGCAAAAAGGTGATTTTATTAAAGCACAGGGATGGGACCCTTGGGCAGGAAGAGCTGCACTGGGATTCTGACGGGTAACTGATTATATACCCTCAGGTTGGGAGGGGGTCAGGGATAGCTTAAGTCTCTAAGATATTTTGGAAGCCAGGTTTCCAGGACCTCGAGGGGCTAGCTGTTGCCAGGGAAATGCCATTTATTACTGTTTAATAAAACCTCAGTCACGAGACCCTTCAGATGTATATGAGGGGGCCATAAGCTTGGAGTAGGATTGCCAGCATTTATCCTGGGGCAGCAGACATAAAGGCAGTAGACTTCTAGGATCCTTGAGGTTGGGACAATGTTAAGGCAAGATTCTCTTTTGCCCCCAGCAAAGTGTCAACTTCAAGGTGGCTGAGCTCCTAGAGGGAGGTCATTCTGCCTGTTTCAGGGACTTGTCAATGGGCTGCAGACAGTAAGGGAATTTAAATTTTTTTTTTTTGCCTTAGTTTCCCACATTACCATGGCAAGCACTTAACCCCCTTTCCTTTCTTCTTGGGTAGCCAGGAGTGTCTGAGGAATATCACATATTATTTTTTGGGGGAATAACATGGTGGTGGGTGCTGTTAGCCTGTACTTCACCCTCAGCTTGCTCCACACTCCCTCATCACTATTATCTCTGGTTTTGCGGTACCTCAGGGGTCTCCAGGTTTTTTCAGGGATAAAACTCTTTTCAAATTCTGTAAACAAATATAATATTTGATTTCAGGTTTTTTGTAAATTTTAGAGAGAGCAAGCACAATCACACATATGCAGTTGGGGAGGGAGGGGCAGAGAGAGAGAATCTTTTTTGTTTTTAAAAGTTTGTTTATTTTTGAGAGAGTGCAAGTGGGGGAGGGTCAGAAAAAGAGGGACCAGAGGATCCAGTGGCTCGCAGCGGAGAGCCCGATGTGGGGCTTGAACTCATGAACTGGGAGAATAGGACCTGAGCCACAGTCAGCAGCTTAACTGACTGAGCCACCCAGGCACCTCTAAATGAGAATTTCTGTACTTGGAACGAAAAGTGTTGTAAATAATATGAGATGGGGGAGGGGTGGGTATTTCAGGGAAGCTCACTTTAGGCTCAGGAAACATCGTAACTGGCAACGGCTAAGAGATGAGATGTGCCATGATTTGGAAGCACAGGGGTCACGAATGGCAGGCTGAAATTAAGGATCAGAATTTTACAGCTGAACAGAAATCTGAAGATCATTTGTTTAGCACCTTTGTTTGTCGTACAAGGAAAGGGATGATCAGAGAGCTCTGTGACTTTTCAAGACTTGAGCTTGGGAGTGGCAGGCTTGGTAATAAAAGCTGCCATTCTGTTCCCTGGATCCCATCTGACTCCTCACTACTTACAGAATCACAGAGCCTGGCCTCCAGACCAGTCTCCCTCCCTTCCTCCTCAATGTCCTAGTCTCTGCAAACTCAACTAGGACAAGATGGAACTTGTCATTCCTGCCTAAATCCTTGTTCTTCCCCCGATGTGCCCTGTCTTTAGTCACTTAAGACAGAAATGTGATTTTTTTAGGGGCGCCTGTGTGAGTCAGTCCAGCATCCAACTTTGGCTCGGTCATGATCTCACAGTTCATGAGTTCAAGTCCCACATAGGGCTCTCTGCTGACAGCACGGAGCCTGCTTTGGATCCTCTGTCTTCCTCTCTCTCTGCCCCTCCCCTGCTCATGCTCTCTGTCTCTCTCAAATAAATACATATTTTTAAAAATTTTAAAAACTGTGATTTTTTTCTTTCCACCTAAATGTTCATCTTATGTGATCTTGCATACCTTCTACCAACCTCCGTATCCTGATAACTCCCAAACGTATAGCCTTAAGCCCATAATTTTTAGATTCTTGTATATATCTGCACATCTTCACTGGAAGTTCTCAGAAACATATTGGACTGAACATGTCCCAAATGTTATCGATTCTCCCATTCCTCCAAAAGCAATTATGGCAGACGAGTGGGTCCATTTGTCAATTTTCTGGGATTTATTCTCAGTACCTTCTCTCTGAATTGAATCCTCCAACCCCACTAACCAGTTGGTCAGTACTGTCTTCTAGTTCTTTATAATGCTTTCTGTTTCCAACCCCCACTCCCTGCCCTGTCATTGTTTTTAATCAGGTCATCAACTTTTCTTAATCAGAAGTGAGAAGTCAGCGGTACCTGGGGGGCTCAGTCAGTTAAGCGTCTGACTCTTGATCTTAGCTCAGGTCTTGATCTCAGTCTTGTGAGTTCAAGTCTTACACTGGGCTCTGCGCTGGGTGTCAAGTCTACTTAAAAAGAAACCAGAAGTCAGACTCCTTGCCTCTAGTCTTGCATAACTTCCAGTCTATCTCTCTACCTCCACCCCAACTGCCAATGATCTTTGTAAAATGGACATTTTAGATGACCCTGAAGTAGCCCTGGCTCCCGATCTCCCCTGCCCCCAGTGTTGTGGTGGTGCTTTCTTGGCTGTTTTGCTCATTTTTTACTCAGCTACAGTCTCTTTCCCCCACAGTGCACAGCATTTGGTGGCCTTGCTCAGATTCTTCTCCCTGTTTTTATCCTTAGCTTGACTATGTGGGGTAGAGCATAAGCCACTGTGGGCCAAAGTCACGTTTAAGGCCCCTTACATGGCCATATGGGTTTTTAGTCTTTACTGGTGTGTGTTTTACTGCTATACAAGTCAGGGAATTGTGCCATCGTCATGTGTCAGTTTTGCTCACCTTTAGCTTAGAGCTACTAGCTTGGAGTTTCCCCCCGGTGGCTCCTGAGAGGACATAGCTTGGGCTTATGCATGCCCAGTCTTCCAGACTGGCTAGGAATGATTTTTAAATTTTAAAAAATGTTTAAATGTTTATTTTTGAGAGAGAAGGGGGGAAGGGGCAAAGAGAGAGGGAGATACAGAATCCGAAGCAGGCTCCAGGCTCTGAGCTGTTAGCACAGAGCCTCACTCAGGGCTCGAACCCATGAACTGTGAGATCATGAACTGAAGTCAGAGGCTTACCTGACTGATCGACCCCGCAGCGCCTGATTTTGATATTCTTTGTAAGCCTGTAGGAGTCGCCCCCTGGGTGGGCAGAGCTTACTATTCAGCCAGCGTTAGGTCAGAGGCGGTGCTGGACCCCCGTGTACCAGTGAGCTTTCCGTCCTGTGTTGGTGGATCTGTGTGCTTTGGGCTGCTTGCAAGTCCGCCCAGTCCTGCTGTGATGGCTCGCCAGTGGGTGTAGCCTAGCCCACTGCACAGCTCTCCTGGAGCCCCAGTTACCTCCAGGAGGGCTCTTCTTGACCGTCTCTTCCCCGGTTTCTCCGTATTCAGCTGACCTCTCTGCCATTTTGTTCACGCCAAGATCTCGGTTGCCTTCGACGACAATTCCCTTAGGCGTGGTGTTGGCCACTTTCTGTTCCAGATAAGTCAGTCACCTTAGGCAGAGCTGCGGACTCTTGTATATTCTTAGGGCCTTCCTTTCCTTCTGGGCAAAGTCCCCTGGGCACCAAGTGTGAGCTAGGAGCAGGGACCTGCTTTCTGGGAGTAACACTCTATGGGTGAGGACTAGAGGGGGGAGCAGGCCCTCCCTACGTGGAGCCTCCTCTCTGGCCCACGTGCCAGGGGGGCACATAGGAGGAGAAGGAGGGTGTGAATGAAGCCATAAAGCGAATGCACATATCAAAGGATTCACTTCCAGGCGACAACGGGCAAATTGCTGGGACCCAGACACCAGCAGGTGTATTTGCCACTGTCCTTGAATTGGTCTCAGAGGGCCAAAGTGTCCCTTCTGAGGCAGAGCATCACCGCATGGCCCCTGGCTTTCTGCCTGCCCTATTCCAGGCAGCGTTAGACGGGTATGAAGAGTTAAACGTCTGGCAGGTCAATACTGCCCAGGCATGTGTCCCTTTTGATGGTCTGATGGTCAACCCACTGGAGACATTGGGATTTATTCCACATATTGTGCTAACCTGCTTCCTCCTTCAAAGATCCAGTGATACTTTCTAGGGAAAAGGAGATTGCTCTCCTTTTCTTTTTTTTTTCTTTAAAAATTTTTTAATGTTTGTTTATTTTTGAGAGAGATAGAGAGACAGAGCATGAGCAGAAGGGGGCTCAGAGAGAGAGAGGGAGACACAGAATCCGAAGCAGATGCCGGGCTCTGCGCAGGGCTGGACCTCACAAACCGGGAGATCATGACCTGAGCTGAAGTCGGGCGCTTAACTCACTGAGCCACCCAGGTGCCCCCAAACCCTTCTTTTTCTTGTGTTGTGCTAGTTTTATTTCTTTGGCTAATAAAATGTCTATAGAGAGGAGGAAAATCCAGCTCTTACAAATGAGCTGCAATGGGGATGACCAAGGCACAGCATTCTGGGCTTGTTGTACCTGGGGTCGAGCATCTGCCACAGAAGTGGGGCTGGGTGGGGGCAGGGAGACCGCCTCCCCTTGGCTTGGCACGGAGCTTCTGCATCTCGGGGCTGGGGAGTGAAGAAAACCACCAGCACTCTGCTCCTTCTAGGGTAAAACCAGAGCCACAGACTCCTGGGAGCTGGGGCGGGAGCAGAGGGGTGCTGGAAGGAGAGCCCTTCCAGGTAGCAGGGGTAGAGCTTGATGATGTGGAAATGATTGGAGGTGGTTGGGAATGGAGTGAGTCTTGGCTCAGATGGCACAGATCCTCACTGCTCTTACTGGAGTTTAATAAGATTTTGTTGAATGAATGCTTCTCCATTTGCTATATGCCTTAGGACAATTTCCAGAGCCTTTAAAGGACTGATTACAGAGTTGATCTTAGAAACACCCGGTTTGAATTATGCGAGTCCACCTACCTCCAGATTTTTTTGATAAATACAGTACAGTTCTGTAAATGTATTTCTTTATGATTTTCTTAATAATTTCCTGTTCTCTAGCTTACTGTACTGTAAATGCATATATAATACATATACAAAATATGTGTTAATCGGCTGTGCTATCACTAAGGCTTCCGGTTAACAGTAGGCTGTTAGCGGGGCACTGGGTAGTTTAGTTGGTTAAGTGTCCGACTCTTGGTTTTGACTCAGGACATGATCTCAGTTTCGTGGGTTTGAACCCAATGTCATGCTCTGTGCTGACAGCTCAGAGCCTGCTTGGAATTCTCTCCCTCTGCCCCTCCCACAAATGTACTCTGTTTGTCTCTCAAAAATAAATGAAAACATTAAAAAATAATCAGATTTCAGATATAATTGACATAGAATTTGCAACTGCACATGTTTGAATTATTTAGTGTATTAAAGTGTGACATACATAAACACATCCTGTGAGACCATCATCTCAATTAAGATGATAAATATTTCTGTCACACCCAAAGTTTCCTCTGCCCTTGGTAATCCACCTTCCTGCCCCTTTCTGCTTCTGGCTGTTAATCCGCAGAGCTCTTTTCTCTCACTATAGATTGTGACTGAGCAATTTTTATTGCTGAGTAGGATTGCATTATAAAGCTATGTCACAATTTGTTTATCCATTCACTTGTTGATAGTCATTAGGTTGTTTTCAGACTGGGGTATCATGAATAGGGCTGATATAAACACTTATGTGTCAGTCTTTTTGTGAACATCTGTTTTCACTTAAGTAAAGGCTTAGGAGTGGAATGGCAGGGTCATGGGTTAGACTTGTGTATAATCTTTTAAGAAGCTGCCAAATGGTTCTCTAGAGTTTTACGTCCCCACTAGAAGAAGACAAGGGTTCAGTTCCTCCACATCCTATTTTTTAATGTTTATTTTGAGAGAGACAGAGAAAGCAGTCAGCAGGGGGCGCCAGGGCAAAGACTGCTTGAAAGAAATGGCCATACCCACTATGTCATTTTCTGGGGGCTGCATGGGAAGAACATGGCCTTGGTCAAAAGTTCAGGCAGGTCCTGAAGGTGCTTAGAACTGTAACCCTTAAAGACAAACAGCAAAGGGGTGTCTGTATGGTGCAGTTGGTTAGCATCCAGCTCTGCATTTTTGCTGGGGTTGTGATCTCATGGTTGGTGAGTTCTAGTCCCACATCTGGCTCAGCACTGACAGTGTGGAGCTTGCTTGGGATTCTCTCTCTTCATCTCTCTGCCCCTCCCCTGCTCATGCGCGAGCTCTCTCTAAGTAAATAAATAAATAAGTAATCAACAAACAGACTTAAAAAAAAAAAAGACAAACAGGAAGTTCTTTTCCTAAGAGATTAAACAGCATACCTCTATGCTGCCGATTTCATTGTACTGAATTAGTATAGCCTTTATTAGTGAATAATAACACTAAAATGAAATCTGTAAGTTATAACATGTGTTTTTTGTTTACCTAACACTTACCTAATAAAGATTTATTGACTGTCTATTACATGCTCAATACTCTTTCAGGCCCTGGAAATATGGTGTTGAATAGACATTGTACCTCCTATCAGGGAGCTCACCTTCCAGTGGGAGTGAATTCATTTGGGCCATGGCATTATGGACTTAGGTATCACACAACTCAGCAAAGTATACACACCAAACTTTGGTTCTCTGGGACTTGAAGTCAGTAAACTTATAGGTAGGCTCCCAGAGATTGTTGAATGCCAAGCCACAGTTCTTCTTCCTCCATTAATCCATGGTTCTCAGCCCCAAAGCCAAGGAGCTGCCTCTGGAAAAAATATGCAGGCCCACCAGCAACTGGGGAGCCTTCTTCCCTGGATAGGGAAGAGGAACATCGGCATTTACTAATGTAGACCCGCCCACCTCTGACAATCAGTACTTCTGGTCTTGCAAAGCCTAGGTCCTGTTCTAAAGGCTATATATATGACCCAACTTCATAACAAGGGTCAAATGCCAGTATGTTGAGAGCTCAGCGTGGGCCCACGCTTCTCACTTTCTTGGGTGTGTTCTCCTTTTGTAATGTCAAGCTGCCAGTGTTTCTAATTCCATTCCAAAAAGTGAAAATTTAATTTCTATCTCCCTGGCTCAATCACACACACACACACACACACACACACACACAGTCCGTCATTTAATAAAATATTGCCATTTGTTTAAAAAAAATACAGAGAGACTAATTAGAAATTGTAAGTGATAAGAATGTATAAAAATGTATAGCGTGAAAAAAGGCTTTGTAATATCATGTTATTGTTAATTGTCCAATTCACTTGTTATCAAGGCACAAACCAGACTGGCTAGTTGAGAGAACATCTTTCTTCCTTTCTTGCTTGCTTGCTTGCATTTCTTTCATGCTTTCCTTTCCTTCCTTCCTTCCTTCCTTCCTTCCTTCCTTCCTTCCTTCCTTAAATGGGCGTAGTAGAAATGTGAATTAGAGAGAAGTAGCAATTTTTTTTAAAAAAAATGTTTATTTATTTTTGAGAGAAAGACAGAGTGCAAATGGAGGAGGGCCAGAGAGCGAGGGAGACACAGAATCCGAAGCAGGCTCCAGTCTCCAAGCTGGCCAGCACAGAGCCCGATTCAGGGCTTGAACTCAGAAACTGTGAGATCATGACCTGAGCTGAAGGTGGATGCTCAACCAAATGAGCCGCCCAAGCACTCCCATAGTTCTTTAGGAATGGGGAGCTGTTTTGCAAAATGAAACATGTGAAAACATGATGAAAACCAGCTTTTGGAGGGTAAGATAATTCAGGGAGTAATTTCCACTGGAAATAATTAATCAAGCTTAACATGTGTTCCTCTCTCCAAGTCTTAAGCCTTCCCTCACTCAGCCACTAATTTACCCAGAAGGAGATGTCAGTGGATGATACACGGTCTCCTAATGCAATTTTCCACCTAAATCTAGTTGCACACCATTTGTGGACAGGTAGAATTGAGTTGAACACCCCTTGAGGGCTAGGGATGGTCTAGGCTCTGTGGAGAGGCAGATACTTTAAGATCTTAGTGTATAGCAGAATCAAGAATAGATTAGGGGCAGAGTGACTGGGTGGCTCAGTTGGTTAAGCATCTGACTTTGGCTCAGGCCATGATCTTATGGTTTGTGGATTTGAGCCCCATGTCAGGCTCTGTGCCGACAGCTCAGAGCCTGGAGCCTGCTTCAGATTCTGTGTCTCCCTCCTTCTCTGCTCCTCCCCTGTTAATGCTCTGTCTGTCTCTCTCTCAAAAATAAAATAAATATTTAAAAACTTTTTTAAAAAGAATAGATTAAGGTTCTGGGATATTCAAGTGGAAAGACTTTCCTCCCCTCCCTTGAACCCCAGTCAGCAATGCAAATATTAATTTGCCCCCTTGTTGTATAGGTTTGGGGCTACTGAACTGCTGCCGAGAATACTATAGAAGATGGAGCCCCTCTGAGTTTCAAACTTAGGAGGAAATTTCTGTCTCTATGCAAATTGCCAAGACAGAGAAATGTATTCTTTGTCATCCGCACCACCTTGCCGTTTGACATGATTTGTAGTATGTTCATCTGTGAGGATAGCAGATATCAGGCTATTTTTAGGTCTTTAGCAGGAAGACAACCTTTTCTATTATGAATAGAGTAAAATACTGCAGATCCTGGCAGCTTTATGAATTCCATTAGCCAGAGTGTACAATAGAGGGATCCAACCTAGTTGGATGGGATTTGAGGTGGGGATGGGGAAGGTTTCACCTAGGAAAAGATAGACACCACAGAGAGGAGTTAGGGCAGTGGTGGTTGCCGGTAAGAGAAATTTGGGGAGAGGCCAACACTTTATGGAAAGCCCTCGAGCCAACACTTTATGTATGGAAAGCTTGACATTTTTCTGGAACTAAGTAAAAGACAGCTTAGCTGTGATTGAAGGGAATAATGAGAGGTGAAGATAGGATGGTAGGAGGTAGGTGATACCAGATATTGTGAAGCAGATTAAGTATGGTTTCAGCCGGGATCTCCTTTTTTCATAAGTTCTCTCTCTCTTGATCATTCATTCATTCATTCATCCATTCTTTGGAGCCAGACATTGTTCTGAGCACTTGATATATATTAACTTATTTATTCCCCAATCTAGATGCTATTGTTTCCCCCATTTCATAGATAGGGAAAGAGGTCAGAGGGATTAAATAACCTGTTCAAAGTCCCATGCTTATTAAGTGGTAGAGCTGGGTTTTTGATCCAGAACTGTACTTCCTCCCAAGAACAATGAGATCTGGGAAAGGATTTTAAGGAAGAGGAGAAACCTCATCCATTCTGTGTGTAAGAGACTGCTCTACCCAGAGACACCTGCGTGGATCAGTCAGTTAAGCATCTTGGTTTTGGCTTAGGTCATGATCTCACAGTTTGTGAGTTCAAGCCCCGATTGGGCTCTGTGCTGACTGCACAGAGCCTGCTTGCAATTCTCTCTCTGCTCACTCTCTCTGTTGCTCCCTCATTCATCCTCTCTGTCTCTCTCTTAAAATAAATAAATAAACTTAAAAAAAAAAGAAGAGATTGCTGTACCTAGAATGTGGAGAAGGAATATGATAAGAACAGGTACACCCCTCACAGGTCTTGTAATATTCTAAAGATTTTTTTAATGTTTATTTATTTTTAAAGGAGAGAGAGACAGAGTGTGAGTGGGCAAGGGGTAGAGAAAGAAGGAGACACAGAACCTGAAGCAGGCTCCAGGCTCTGAGCTGTCAGCACAGAGCCCGACACGGGGCTTGAACCCTCAAAAGGTGAGATCATGATCTGAGCTGAAGTCGGATGCTTGACTGACTGAGCCACCCAGGCGCCCCAACTGCTGTAATATTATAAATGAGAAATGATGATGCTGTGAAGTATGGTGGTGACTAAGGAGATGAGATTAATCAAAGGATGTTGAGGATTCACACTTGACAGAACCTGGTGATTGGAAATGTCAAGGTTGCCATACATAATACCGGCAAGAGCAAGTTAAGCGGATGGTGACGCCACTTAATAAATAGGGTGCACTGACAAAGGAAGGTATTAGAGGAGAAAGATAGCAAAATCCACTCATGTGTTGAATTTAGAAGCGGAACACTATGGAATAAGTAGTTGAATGGCTGGGCACGGAGCAGATGGGTAAAGTCTGGGCTGGATATATGAACTCGGGATTCACCCTCATACAGATATAGTATAGACGTTAATGAAAGCCACGGGGAGGGAGAAAATTGTTAAGAGAGTGCACACCAAGAAGAGAAGGCTGAGAGCTCAAAAATGAAATGGAAATCCAAAGCTAACCTATTTATCCCTCTGACAAAATCACAGCCGTTGCCTTGTTGTGCTAGAATACATTTTCCAAATTGTGAAATAGTGACTGCAGATGGTGAGACCTAGGTTTGTAATTAGGATATTAGTTTAAATCTTGGCTCTGTGACACCTTAAAAAGCAAATAAGCATCAGTGGTATTTGCTGTGGTCATGCACTGAGTGAAGCTAGGCTTACCTGGAATGCTGCTTGTCGTCCTGGAATAAGGCTTCTTTGTTTTCTTCTGGAGTGGACCTGGGTGAGAAAGATACAGGCAGATCATCACAGATGGATACTCCATATCACAGAGGAAATACATATACACACACACAAATACACACACGCACACACACACACAGACATAATATACATATATAAACACATATGTAAATAATAAATATATATATGTACACACATGAATATATACACATCCATATACACAAATACATAAATATATACATACACACAATTATATAAATATATATATGCATCCCTACACACAAATACATAAATAGATATATGCATACATACAAATATATAAATATATATACATACACATATGGTAAATATATATGCATACATACACAGAAATATATAAATATATATGCATACTCACAAATATATAAATATATACTTACATACCCACATATATAAATATACATATATGCATATGTACACACAAATATATAAATATACATATACACATATAAATATATATATGATTACACCCATATGTAAATATATATGCATACATATACGTATGTATACACGTATATATGCATACATATGCACACAAAATATATACATACACATATACATACATACACACATATATAGGTATATATATATATTTGTTATTGTTCTTTCTCTTGTTTGCTTTCTCTTACAGTAAAAGCTGCCTTTCCTTGGGAACATGTGAAATTTGGTATGCCAGGAAGCAGTGTCTTAACTGTATTCTTTTATGTTTGTGGTGTTGAATACACACATATATTAAGGGATGGGAGGTTTGGAAATAGATGAGAATAGATGGGGATGTGGTCTAGCACATTGGTGTCATTCTATATAGGCACTTTGTACATACTAAGTAAACACTTTCAGATTTGACTAACACATTAGAAGATAAGAGTTTTGTGCATTTACAAATTACATTTACCTTCATTCATTAATCCTTTTAGTGAAGACCTACCATGTTATAGACCCTTGTCTTGTGAGCTTTACCAGTGCTCCGATATGATATATGTAGAACACACCTAAATAGAAATAAATCTTAAGTAATATGCTTAAACATACACCCACCTGTATTGTTAAAATGGCACAGATAAATAATTGGCAAAGATGTGGTATAAATACTTTTTAAAAGTTCAGTATCTACTAAAGGGGACATATGCATCCCCTATGATGTATCTGCTATGTTGGATATTGTCAGGAAGCAAGAACTCCTATCTCCTTCAAGGTCCTTCTAACTAGATTAGGAATCAAATTGACATGAGACAGATTAACAGAAGAAAATCAGATTTAGTAGGCATATGTTTGCAGAATCCATATAGACATGGAGATTCCAAAGATAGGCAAAATGTGGTATGTATGTCATTCCGAACTAAGGAGAAGGGGCTGTAGGGATCTGGGACTTCAGAAGAAAGGAATGCATTTCACAGGGCGATAGGAAGGGCAGATGCTTGGTCATTAGATGTTTGTCCGACCATACAATGGCTGTTATAACATTTATGTCTGTTAATAACCCTTATTCTTGGAAGGACTCCAACTCCAGATTCTTCTGTGTAGCTAAGGGAGGGACAAAAGTTTCTCTTGAATCTGCAGGACTGCAGTCAAGTGCCTTCAACTCAAGATAATCCACATGCCAAAGTGGCATATTCTGACATATTCTGGGGGAACCTGTCCTGAATACATGTCTGTACATATATGTTCACCAGAAGATATCTTCCAGAAAGTATACAGCAGCACTATTTATGATAGCCATAAACTATGGCTATACTCAAATGTCCATCAACACTTAAAAGGAAAGCGGAATACTATATGGCAATAAGAATGAACACCAAGTATTAGGATAAAGAAAGAATACTCTTTTCAACAAATGGCAACAATACAACTCAATATTAAACACTGGGTTTGGAAAAGACCTTACACAATTTGCAAATAAAATAACTGGAAATTGATTATAGACTTAACCATAAAAGCTGAAACTGTAAAGCTTCTGGGAGAAGATCTTTATGCCCTTTGTGTAAAAAATTTTTCTTACATAGGACACAAAAACACTGACCATAAAATAAATGGCAAATTGGACTTAATAAAAGTTATAATCTGGTGTTTATCAAAAAATACTGATAAGAAAATGAAAAAGTGAGTGATAGTGGAGAAAATATTTGTTCTTCATATCTGATGAAGGACTTATATCCAGTTCTTATAAAGAACTCCTGGGGCGCCTGGGTGGCTTAGTCGGTTAAGTGTCCGACTTTTGCTTAGGTCATGATCTCGCGGTTTGTGGGTTCGAGCCCCGCGTCGGGCTCTGTGCTGACTGCCAGCTCGGAGCCTGGAGCCTGCTTCAGATTCTGTATCCCCCTCTCTCTCTGACCCTCCCCTGCTCACGCTGTCTCTCTCTCTCTCTCCTAGAAATAAATAAAAATATTAAAAAAAAAAAAAAAAGAACTCCTGCAAAGCAATAATTTAAAATATAAACAACCTAATTCAAAAATGGGCAAGCAACTTCAATAGACATTTCAGAAACAATAAAAGCTCATGAAAAGATGCCCAACATCATTAATCATATTGGAAATGCAAATTAAACCTGCAGTGAGGTACTAGTTGACACCCACTAGAATAGCTAAAGTTAAAAGACTGATAACACTAAGTGAAGGTGAGGAGATGAAGGAACTCTCAGACACATTTGGTCAGAGTGTAAAATACAACCATTTTGGAATACGGTTTGACAGCTCCCCCCTACCTTTACCCCTTTTACCTATTTTGCCCATCCTCCCAGCCCCTACCCTCTGGCAACCACCAATTTGTTCTCTGTATATATGAGTCTAACTTCTTTTGTGTGTTTGCTCATTCATTTTGATTTTCAGATTCCACATACAGTGAAATCATGTGGTATTTTTTTTATCTCACACATTTCACTTACCCTGATGCCCTGTATCTATTCTCTATCCTCTATGTATTATGTATCCCTGTTGTTGCAAATGGCAATATTTTATTTTATATTATATTATTTTATTTTAGAGAGGTGTGGGGGAGGGGACAGAGAGGAGGAAGAGAGGGAGAGAGAGAGAGAGAGAGAGAGAGAGAGAGAATCCTCAGCAGGCTCCATGCTCAGCATGTCAGCATGGAGCCCAATACGGGGCTTGATGTCATGTCTCTGGGATCATGACGTGAGCCAAAATTGAGAATCGGACACTCAACTGACTGAGCTACCCAGGCACCCTGGTTTTACTCTTTTTTTATAGCTGAATAATGGTTTGGCAGTTTCCAATAATATGTCTCACTTCTTTTATAGTATTTTTTAAAAGTGATTTCTACGCCCAACATGGGGCTCTAACCCACAACCCTGAAATCAGGAGTTGCATGCTCTTCTGACTGAGCCAGCCAGCTTCGGTATTCATTTTTCTCTTTCCTTATACAATTGGCTAGGATATCCATTGCTATGCTGGGTTGGAGTTGTGACTATAGCTGCCTCATAGTGTTCTGGATCTTAAAGGAATATATCTAAAACATCTCCAAACTGTAGAATTTTGACAGTATGTTTTGGAGGTGTATCCTTTACTAACTGAAAGGTGTTCCCTTGTAACCTATTTTGCAGAGACTTTTAAGTCCCTCTTAAGGACTGTATTAATTTTGTCTAGCAATTGTTCTAAATCAGAGTATTCACAGGATTCTCTCCTCTTTCTTTCTAGAGTGGTGAATTACATAAAAAGATTTGCTGGCGTTCAACTTTTGCATTCCTGAAATAAACCCAACTTGATCATAATATATTATCTTTAATACATAATATATGCTTTTAATTAACAGTAGGCTTCCATTCAGATAGCTAATATTTTATTTATGGTATTCACATGTGTCTTGATGAGTGAAATATGAAGGAATTGGAAGGAAATTGGAAGGAAAAAGATAAACTTTTATTATTTGCAAATGGTAGTATTATTTATTGCACTGAAAACAACCCAGAAAAATCAACATGAAATAAGAGAGTTCATCAGGGTTGTTGAATATATCTGTCTGTAAAAAGTGCCCAAAATAATCATCTAGAAAGTATATTATCCTATTCCAAATAATTTCAAGACTAGAAGTATATTAAAATTAACTGGAAAACAAGAACTCTGTGCAGAAAACTTTATTTCATGCAGAAGATTTTAAACTTTAATAAAGAAGCTGAAGAATGAAGAGGCACTTGATGTTTCTTGATGAGACAAATAGATATAAATGTCATTTTTCTCCCAATCACTCCATAAGTTCAAAATAGCCAATAAAAATTTTAGTTGGAGCTATTGTGGAATTTGATAAACTTGCTCTAAAATTCATATGCAAATTGTTAAGCTAATTATTAAAAAGAAGAAGACTATAAGGAGGCACTATGCCCACCAAATATTAATGCTACAAAGCTAGAGCAATAAAATATTATGGTGTGGGTATGAGACAAATAGATCAATAGAAGAGAATAGTGAACTCAGTTCCCAGGACTGAAATCCTCTGGCCTGAGTCTTCTCGCTTCTGTTTTGTTTGTTTGTTTGTTTGTTTGTTTTCTCCCCGCCTTTTTTTTCTATACCTCCCTGCTGTTCTCATGTGGTTTCCTGGGGTAGACAGCAGCAGCAGCTCTGTGTCTGTTTCTAACTTTCTCTGCATATGAGCTCTTGCTTAGTGATCTTGGAAGTGAGGCTTTGCCTTCCTCCAATGGGCTCCGGAAAATGTCTGCCATACTTGTCAATCTGGCAGCAGCATCATTCTCTCACCTGGAGGGTTACATATCTCAGGATATGTGAGACACAGCAAGAGCTCATCTGGGAATTGTTCTGCCCTGGAGACATGGAAGCTGGTCTATGTGTCTACCAACCCAATCCATCATTGATTGAGGGAGGCTCCCACTTCTTCACTAGCATTTCTAGTTGGCCCCTTCTTAAGCATATTCCCTCTAAGAAAGCCCTTGGTCCGAGAGGCATGGGTACTTACTATAAAATGCTGTTTGTTGGCTCATATGGGGAGGCTGGGCATCAAAACAATCACTATGGTACATTACTGGCACCATCTTGCATCTAGAAAGCCTGGTAGAGTCCTGGGGTTTTGAAGAAAAACCATGGTTCTAGTCGGGTAGCGGTGTTCTTCCCCTATCACTTGGAACACCTTGGAAACAAATGGAGTTTGGGCTGTCTTTAAGCTGCAACAGTTGGTGTTAAAAGTAAAGTCTGGTTTTTCTTAGTGTAAATACCTTGTAATTGAGCACCACAAGCTCTAAGGAAATGATCTCTTTCCTTTGCAGAGGCGGAGTTATTTCTAATTGTCAGCTTTCTGAGAGACTCTCACTTACCTTCCCGTTAGAGATAAAGTTTCTACTCAGTTGCCAATATCTCTGATCCTGACTCCTGAGAGAATTAGCCTCATAATCATTCTCAGGACCAGGAAGAATCCCTACTGTAGCCAGATCTGCTGTAGAGAGAAGTAGAGCACTGATGGCTATCAGAAATGAACTGAGTTCCCCCTTGGAAGTTAGTGCCTGAGATATTGGCACCATTTTGTAAGCACATAACTCAGTGATAAAACTACAGCCATCAGTGTCCAGTTGAGGGCAATGTGCACAGTGGAAAAGGCTTTGGACGGCCAGACGAGTGGGATTCCAGATTCCACTTGACCATTTATTAGTTCTGTGATATTAGATATATATTTTAATCTCCCCAATCATCAGGTTCTGCTTATGTACATTGCAGGTTAACCAAATGCACAGGGTAATTTTGAGGATCAAATGCAATAAAGATAAGCAATGTCAATCTCAAAGATGTTATAGGTATAATGATTAAAAAAATTCTCTTCTTACAGGGAGTAGATTTTCTTGTTCAGGGAATTTGTTAGTCATTGGTTTTGACCCTTTCTGGGAAACTCTAGAATGTGGTAAATTAATGCCAGTATTGAGTATATTACAGGTCATCTCAGAGCTGGCCATAGCCAAACTCATATTATGAATGTTTGTTGGTTTTTCAGGACTTCAAGGAAAAAAATTCTCTTGGCTCTTTCACTGAAGCCTTTGTAGAGTTACCACATGGAACTAATACATTTTTTTTTTCCAAGCATGCTGCTATTAGATAGAAATACAGGTAAGTGACAGGAAATCCTTATCAAGCCATCAAGACTTGGAAATGAGGGTTTCAGAAGGCCCTTTGCCTGCAGGTTAAGTGAGAAATACATTCCCAGCCTGCCAGGCAGGTGAAGCAGGTGGCTGAGTGAACTCAGTCCATTTTGTGAATGGTGTGAGATAGTACCAAGGAGTTAGTTGGAAAAGTCAAGACTTCAGTAGGGAGGCTGTTGTCTCTGGGAGCCACAGTGGTAGCTTGAAGTAAAACTAGGTCAAATCTTGCTATAACAATGACCAAAAGATTCAAAAAGAACATGGTGCACAGGACAGGAAAGCACATTGATCCTTTGATGCATATTTAAGCACAATAAAAATCAGGAGTAGCAAGCTGGACTGGATAGAGAAGTATTTGTGTAGGAGGTGGGTCTTGTGTCATGTCTTGAAGATGGAAGGGGTTGAAAAGGCCAAGGGGAGAGACGAGGAATTTAGGGGCAAGACGAACAGTGCACCAGAACTGTAGATGCATGGATGAGTATAATGTGAAGACAAAGGGAAGAACAGCCTTGGCAGAAGTTAAGGTATTTGTTTGGGGGTGATGGAAAATTAGGTTGGTATTGCTGGAGGTGTTGTAAAATTAGATAGGTATTGGGCATGCCTTCTCTGGATCACAGACTCCAAGACAGAGAGATGCGAATAGGACATTTATAGGCAAGTGTTCTGGGAATCAATATCTGTTAGAAAGGCAAGATAGCAGGACTGGAGAGAGAAGGAAGCTGGACAGTGGTGTAGGGTCAGCCTATCACAGTGAGTTCTAGAGCTAGGATGGCCCTGCAGAGTTGCTACAGAACTTTACATTCCCACCTGAGTTTGTATTACCTGACTTGCCCTCAGGTAGAGGGTATGATCTTGGGCAAGGTGTCTCTCTTCAACTAAGGGCAATGAGTGAGGCATGGAGTGAGGCAGGGACCCATCTGAGCCAGCTGTCAGCCTTCCATGGTTCCAGCAGTGGGGGGATAAATTCTTGAGCCTTTAAGTGATTGGTAGAAATCAGGTGGTCCACTCTAGATGGATAATTAGAGTAGCCCCAGAGGATAAAGAGCCTGAAGACAAGGCTAATATTCTGGTGAGGGAATCAAGGCATTCACATCAGGTACAAAATTGGAGGGGACTCCAGAAGCAATTCACACATACAGATAAATGATATTTTAATGCAATACTAAAAATATCCCAAATATGGGGGTGCCTGGGTGGCTTAGTCAGTGAAGTGTCTGACTTCGTCTCAGGTCATGATCTCACCCTTTGTGGGTTCAAGCCCCATGTCAGGCTCTGTCCTGACAGCTCAGAGCATAGAGCCTGTTTCTGATTCTGTGTCTCCTTCTCTTTCAGCCGATCCCTTGCTCTCCCTCTCTCTCTCTCTCAAAAATAAATAAACATTAAAATTTTTTAAAAAAATCTCAAATCTGGGGCACCTGGGTGGCTCAGCCAGTTAAGCCTCTGACTTCAGCTAAGCTCATGATCTCACAGTTCATGAGTTCGAGCCCTGCATTAGGCTCTGTGCTGACAGCATGGAGCCTGGAGCCTACTTCAGATTCTTTGTCTTCCTCTCTGACCGCCCACCCCCAACACTCCCACTCATGCTCTGTATCTATCTTTCAAAAATAAATAAACTTAAAAAAAATCTTAAATCTGTGTGAGAAATCCATGATGAGCAAAACGCCAAATTTAAAATAAAGACAGGATCAGGTGTTACTAATTTTTCCTTTTGCCTCAGGCTCCAATATGTCTTGGCAAAACAGTGCCCAAAGAGTATGATTTATCCTGTAGGAAATGGGAAATCCTTGGGAATATCCCTCTTCTCATTTACCTATAAAAGCAGCATAGTTATAACATTAAATTTGTTTTTCTTGAGTTCTTTACTCAAAATCTTACATATAGGACTCTTGTTTACAAGAGACAGAGAAACCAAACAACTCAAATTTGCTTGCCCAATGACCACAGGGAATTTATTGCCCTCCCAAGAATTCGGGGTTCAGGTATGGGTTTATCTCGTGGCTCAAGTGATACCTTTACTCCTCAGTTTCTCTTCCTTTCTGGGACTGTCTTCACTTAAATATAAGTAGTAATTTAATATTATTAAGTATTAATTTCATTCTTCTACTGGCTTTTCTCATGATAAAGTAAATGGCATGGCATTCCTGAGCCTCTCATTGTCAATCAACTAAGTATAGGAGATTCCATCTCTTCCTCCAAAACCCAGCAAAATTATCAGATTGGGATAGAAATTCAACCTTGGGTCGACCCTGTCACCGGGTGCGGAATGTGCTGATTGGCTTAGGTCAATCAGGCACACCTTAACTGGGTCTAGGTCATTCTATGTGAACTACATGTGTTCATGGGTTGCTCCTCCCAAGAGAAGCTGTACTGGTTACTAGGGGGCCCTGTTGCACATGAATTCACATTTCCCTATTTCTGTCCAGTCTGTGTCCAAACAAATACATGCGTAATGACCACATTGCACTGATAATTCAATCATACTGTATGGCATTTTTATTTTACAGACTATTCAGGTAATACATGAATTCCATAAAAAGCGAGTGACATAGAATAGAAGGTATCAATCTCTATTCTGATGGTATAATATGTATGATACGTTCTTCTTCAACCTTCATTAAAATGGCATTCATTGGTAGAGTCACTTTTTAGTGATGTTCTTAAATATCTGTCAATATTCACATCATTAAAAACAAAACCCTACAGTTTGTTTTTTTTTTAAGTTTACTTATTTATTTTGAGAGTGAGCAAGCATGTGTGTGCATGTGTGAGAGCAAGCAGGGGAGGAGGAGGAGAGAGAAAATCCCAAACAGGCTCCACACTGTCAGTGTGGTACAGGGCTTGGGCTCAGGAGCTGTGAGATCATGACCTGAACTGAAATCAAGAGTCAGACGCTTTGCTGACTGAGCCACCCAGGCGCCCACAGGCACCTCTACTTACGATGTTTAATTCCAATTATATTAGGGTGGTTGTTTCTGTTTTGAAAGGGACAGGTATTTTTTTTTAAGATGATGTTAATCATTTTATTTTATTTTTGACATTTATTTATTTATATATTTATTTATTTATGAATTCACATCTAGGTAAGCTAGCATATAGTGCAATAATGCTTTCAGGAGTAGATTCCAATGATTTATCCCTTACAGAAACTCCCAAAGCTCATCCCAACAAGTGTCTTCCTTAATGCCCCTCCTCCATTTAGCCCATCCCCCCACCCACAACCCCTCCAGCAACCCTCAGTTTATTCTCTGTATTTAAAAAATTTTTAATAGTTTTTGTTTATTTTTGAAACAGAGAGAGACAGAGTATGAGCAGGGGAGGGGCAGATAGAGAGGGAGACACAGAATCTGAAACAGGCTCCACGCTCTGAGCTGCCTGCACAGAACCTGATGCGGGGCTCGAACCCACAACCCGCGAGATTATGACCTGGGCTGAAGTCCTATGCATAATTGACTGAGCCACCCAGATGCCTCTATTCTCTGTATTTAAGAGTCTTTTATGTTTTGTCTCCCTCCTTGTTTTAATATTATTTTTGCTTCCCTTCCCTTCTGTTCATCTGTTTGGTTTCTTACATTCCTCATATGAGGGAAGTCATTAGATATTTGTCTTTCTCTAATTTTGCTTAGCATAATACCCTCAAGTTCCATGCATGTAGTTGCAAATAGCAAGATTTCATTCTTTTTGATTGCCGAGTATTACTCCATTGTATATATATATACACCACATCTTCTTTAGCCATTCGTCTTTTGATGGACATTTGGGCTCTTTCCATACTTGGGCTATTGTCAATAGTGCTGCTATAAACATAGCAGCTGTCTCCAAAAGGGACAGTTTTTTTCTTAGCAGATTTTCTAATTGATACTGATAGACATTGGTTTTAATATATTGGTCTGACCAGCAACTTTGTTAAACTCTTATGATATAATGCAATGTGTGGTTCTCTGTGGCCTCTTATTGAAGATCTAGGTGTTCCCCAATCTTTCTAGATGTGTCTAACCCTATAGACCCCTCCAGATAAGCTCCCAGTCTCTTGTCCTTCCTGATGGCAAATGGTTTCATTGTCGCCTGGTCTGGCTGGGGATGAGGAGGAAATGTGTGGGATGGCTTCTCACTCAGATGGTCCTGCCACATTGTGCCAACTAAAAATTCTGTCACTTGCCCTCAGCTCCTTGTACCTTGTATTTACCATCTCTGGAAATGGAGCACTCTTAGTGTCTCTTCCAACTTGCTTTTTCTTTTTGAGAAACAGAGCAAAGTGATTGAAGGGCAGAGAGAGAGAGAGAGAGGGAGAGAATCCCACGAGGGGTAGGGGAGCGCTGAGAGGGAAAGGGAAAGAGAGAGAGAAGCGGGACTCACGTGGGGCTTGTATTCACCCAAAGTGGGGCTTTAGCTCACCTGATGTGGGACTTGAACTCACAGACTATGAGATCATGACCTGAGGCAAAGTCAGATGCTTAACTGACTGAGCCAGGGGCACCTGGGTGGCTCAGTCAGTTAAGTGTCCAACTTCGGCTCAGGTCATGATCTGATGGTTCGTGGGTTCGAGCCCTGGGCCAGTCTCTGTGCTGACAGCTAGCTCAGAGCCTGGAGCCTGTTTCAGATTCTGTGTCTCCCTCACTCTCTGACCCTCCCCTGCTCACACTGCCCCCCTCTCTCTCAGAAATAAGTAACACATTAAAAAAACAAACAAACAAAGAATTCACTTGCACTAGAACAGGAACTACTGTTTTATACAGTCTTTTTATACAGTCACTTTCCAACTTGTGAACTCTCAGTGCTAATCCTCTTATTGATTATCTGGTACATGTCCTTAAGTTTTAAGGGAACTTGGATGGTATATTTTCTGAGCCCTTGTGCATGTGAATTAAAAAAAAAACTTATTGAAGGAGAATTAACATACAATATCCTGTTTGAGGTGTGCACCACAGCGATTCGATAAGTTTGTTTTTTTAATTAAAAAAATTTTTTAAATGTTTTATTATTTATTTCTGAGAGAGAGAGAGAGACAATATGAGCAGGGGAGGGCGAGAGAGAGAGGGAGATACAGAATCCGAAGCAGGCTCCAGGCTCTGAGCTGTCAGCATGTGGGGCTCAAACCGACGTCAGATCATAACCTGAGCGGAAGTCGGATGCTTAGCCAACTGAGCCACCCAGGCGCCTCTGGATATGTTTGTATATTATGAAGTGACCTCCATGATGACTAGTCACCATACAGAATTATTACAACATTTTTGACTATATTCCCTACGCTATACATGACAGCCCTGTGATATTTATTTTATAGCTGGAGGCTTGTACCTTTTAATCCCCTGTACTTATTTTGCCCAGTTCCTGACCACTCTCCCCTCTGGCAACCAATAGTTTATTCTCTGTATCTATGAGTCTGTTCCTGTTTTGTTTTGTCTATTCATTTGTTATGTCTTATATATTACACATATAAGTGAACTCATGCTATATTTGTCTTTCTCTGACTTATTTCACTTCACATAATATCTTCTAGGTCCATCCATATTGTGATAAATGATAAGATTTCATTCTTATTTTTAATGGCTGAGTAATATTCCGTTGCATATATATGAATGGATAAAAAAGATGTGATATATATATCACATGACATATGATATATCACATCCTATATGATGTATGTCATATCACATATGGCACATATATCACATATGATATATGGCACATATCACAACTGATATATATCATATCACATCTTTGTTCATCTGTTAATGGACACTTAAGTTACTTTTGCACCTTGGCTATTGTAAATAATCTGCAATAAACATAGGGTACATATATCTCTTCAAGTTGGTGTTTTAATTTTCTTCATCCAAATACTCAGCAGTACAATTGCTGGATTACATGATAGTTCTATTTTTATTTTGGGAGGGGACCTCCATACTGTCCATACTGTATTCCACAGTGGCTGCACCAGTTTATATTCCCATTGATAGTGCTCGAGGCTGCCCTTTTTCCTACCTCTTTGCCAACACTTATTATTTCTTGTCTCCTTGATATGAGCCATTCTGACAGGTATAAGGTGATATTTCATTGTGGTTTTGATTTGCATTTCCTTGATGGTGAGTGATGTAGAATGTCTTTTCATAGGTCTGTTCCCCAATTGTATGTCTCCTTTGGAAAAATGTCGATTCAGTTTCTCTGCCCCTTTTTAAGTCAAATTATTTGGGGTTTTTCTTTGGGTGTTGAGTTGTATAAATTCTTGATATGTTTTGGATGTTAAGCCCTTATCAGATATATAATTTGCAAATATTTTCTAACGGATTCTGTTTTTCACCAGGCTTTCTGTCCTGACTACTTTCTTGCTCAGTACTTTATTTCTGTATTTTTTCTTGTATGGATTTCATTATGGGCTATATTTTTCAAAAAGTTTTTGTGGGTGTTACTGTTTCTTGATGTGTCTTGATGCTTCTACTGTGTATTGATGACACACATTTGAGTGTATCTTCCTGTTGCCTTTATACTTGAATGAAAACTTGTCTGAGTATCATATTGTTCTTCTTGGCCATGTAGTTATGTCTCCTAATCTTTTGGCATTGACTATTGCTTTGGAGGAAACTGAGGCTGATGTGACTTTTCACTCTTGTGGATAAATTTGTTCTCTCTATCTGGTTGCCCAAAGAGTTATTTTTTTGTCATTAAAATTTATTTCTCAGAAGTCTTGATATTGACCCATTTAATTAAAAAGATAAACTGTTCTTATATGTAGGTTCAGTTATTCCTTCATTTCAGAGAAGACTTAAAGATATGAGAATATTTTGGGCATCACTTTTGTGTCCATGAATTAAAAGACCTGGGTTATCTTTGTGTTATATTGTGTTTGTCTTCTTCATCTCTCATTTCTTCTCTAATTGCTATATATATATATATTTCTTTTGTAGTCATTGTAACTTTTTCAACATCATTAATTTGCTCAACCCTATTCATTTTTTTTTTTGCTATTTGAAATAAATTTTTACCTTGGTGGTAAATGAAAGTGGTTCATGTCTTAGTTATCAATTTATCAATTTGTTGCCTTATTTCTAGTCTCCTTTTATTTATTTATTAAAATTTTTTAAATGTTTATTTCTTTTCAAGAGAGATGGACAGAGCATTAGCAGGGGAGGAGCAGAGAGAAAGAGGGAGACATAGAACTGAAGCAGGATCCAGGCTCCAAGCTGTCAGCACAGAGCCCATCGTGGGGCTCAAACCCATGAACCCACAAACTGTGAGATCATAACCTGAGCTGAAGTCAGAGGCTCAACCTACTGAGCCACCCAGGTGCCCCTCCTTTTAAATGTCATTCTTATCTGGCCATGTGTAGCAACATGGATGGACCTTGAGGGTGTTATGCTGAGTGAAATAAGTCAGGCAGAGAAGGACAAAGATTCTATGTTTGCACGTATAGGAGGATTAGGAGGAACTTGACGGAAGAACAAGGGGGAGAAGAAGGGCGGAAATGGTGGGGGAAAGGGAGAGAGGCAAACCATGAGAGACTCTTGAATGCTGACAAAAACTGAGAACTGATGGATGTAGGGGGGAGGGGGGATGGGCATGGAGGAGGGCACTCGTGGGGATGAGCACTGGGTGTTATGTGGAAACTAATTTGACAATAAACTATTTGTAAAAAAAAAATAAAAAAAAATAAATGTCATTCTTTACTTGATAGTTTTGTCCTTGAGCTCTTACTCATTGAATGAAAGGCCAAAAGTCTGCAAAGAATGTTCTGTTGCTTGGGTTATACTTGCTTCAGTTCCAGGCTATTTCTCTCTCTTTGGTGTGTTCCTTCTCTTACTTTATTTTATTTGCTCAAGTATATGTTTCAGTCAGGGTCCTGATGGAAATGGATGATAGATGCAAACTGGGATAATTGAGGGAAGTTTAATAGAGAAACTGTTCATAAGGAGGAGTTAGGGACACCCAAACCAACAAAAGCTAGCAGCAATAGCAGGGAGCCACTCTCACCCTCAGGCCTGAAGAGGCAAAGAGAAGATGTGGTTCTTGGAGCCCAGAAAAGAGAGTTACAGAATAGCCCACCTGGTAGAAACAGTAGCCTTCTATAGAGAGACAAGCTTGTCGATGGACATAGGAGATCATATGAGAGAAGAGGGAATGAATTACCTTAATCTTAATTTCTCTTTTCCTATAATCTTTTGCAGGTATCTTCCAGAGAGAATCCCAAAGAGGTTTGTGCATAAAGATCAACCTTCCAGGGCATAGAGAATGCAGGAGGAGGGTGGAGAGATGGTGGCGAGAAGGACAAGTGGGAGACATCCAGCACAGAAAACTCTCAGAAATGTCATGCCTCTGCTCTTCCTGTTGCTCATGTTTGAATGACTCTCTCCAGATCTACTTTATACTCTGATGCAATGTGGGTTGATTCTCCTTGGCACTCATAATACCTAAATGGAGTCTGTTTTCTCCCTCTCTCCAAATGATATTTTGAGAGTGGGCTGTTAGTTCCATTTTGCTTTTTTTTTTTTTTTAATGTTTATTTTTGAGAAAGAGAATGTGAGCATGAGTGGGGGGAGGGGCAGCGAGGGGGAAGAGGACAGAGGGTCCGAAGCATCTCCACACTGACAGCAGAGAGCCTGATGTGGGGCTCAAATTCACAAACCATGAGATCATGATCTGAGCTGAAGTCAGATGCTTAAATGACTGAGCCACTCAGGTGCCCACCCTCCTCATTTTGCTTTTCTGATACTGGGGGCTGTGGGAATGAATATGGGGGTATGGGGCTGGGTAGAGGATGGATGGGATTTAGATACATAACCTGGACTTTGTTCCCACTCTGATTTCTATCAGACCTCCCATTTCAATGCTCTTTCTACCAATTAAGGAATATTTTCATTCCCAGGATTTGATTCACTTCCCCAAGACTTTCTTCCACATCTGTGGTTTTAAATTCTATAACAATACTTCTACTTTTTCTTTCTTTAGTGAGGATTTTATACTTCATCTGGTGAAATTTTCCTTTCTTTATACTCTTTCGCAACGCATGGAGATCCTTTTTTATCCTAATTTAATATCTTCGCGACTTACCCTGTTGTATTTGCAATTTGCCTTTTACTGCTTGTGATTTTCTTTATATAGACAATGGTTTCTTGGGTCCTTAAGGGACACATGTTTTTCAAAATGACTGTCTGTTTCCTGGGATAAGTCATTTCACTCACCCACTATTAATCTGAATCTTTAGGAGAATGTTTCTCTTCCTTTCTGCATATATTCTCATAGGTCCAAAGCTTTCTTCTGACTTTCATTCAAATAAGGCAGGAGATATCTAGACTCTGTCTCTGTCAAAAGACTAGATGTGTGGAATTCCCTTGACTTTACTCACTGTTGACTTGAGCATCGGTCAAATCCCCTTGTCAGATCTCCTGCTTAGAGGAGAAATTGATGTGGACAATACCCAGCCACATTCCTAATTCTGAGCGGGCATTTGTGTATTAAAGCCTGACTGTACTGAGGTGGGAACCTTTCTTGCTCTCAATTCTTGGCTGTCTGACACTCTTAACAGATGCAGTCCACAAGAAGCTATAATTACAGGGCGAACAACTGCCACGGATTTTTCTGCCAGGGAATTTCCATGCCCAACTGGAGCACCTCATTGTAGGGTCTACACATCCTAGATTATATTGGATTGCTGTCTGCACATGCCTCCCCAGCCCAAGTTTGGCTTGACAGTTAGCTCTAAATGGCTGGAGAGAAACAACTGAGAGGGTCCATGATCTGCTTCCTTGAGGAATACAATTAAGAAACGACAGACTGTATTTAAATGCTGTTTTCAGAGTCCAAGTCCCTGGGCGGGGAACCTGTTGGTAAAGGAGGGACATTGTATCTCTTTGATTTCTTTCAGGGCAGATCAGAATAGCTTTTTAAAAATGTTTTAAAACATTTTTTATTTTTTGTCAGTCTCATCCCATCACTTTTCCTGGGTAATGGAGATTCCTCTCAGCTTCTTCAGGGTGTTTTGTGACACTCTGACTTTTTATCTTTCGGGTGTCTTCATTCAGGTGTGGGCCATTTTTCAACTGTACTGGTCCTTGAAAATACAGACCATGTGAGAAATTTGGGCATAGAAAGTAGGTAATCATCCTTTCTTGGTCTGATGAAATCCCCCAAACTTCCTAGCAATCTAGACAGACTTTTCTTTGATGTGGTTGCTGCCCTTAGGTGAAGGAGGAATTCCATAGGTAGTGTGCACTTTTATTTAGATTTGCTTCATATATGAATCTAGAGGCCTTATTTATTACTGGGTGCGTGAACACTTTGAGTAAATTAACTTTAAAAATAAGTTGTTGCTGCCCAAATGAATCAATAAAGAGAGGTATGAGTAATAACTATGAAACTCCTTGCTTGGCTGTTTTGTAATAGTGAGATTGAACTCCATGGTGAGCTTCTCTGGGCTGTGACTGATGGAAGCAGATCCCTTTTTTTTTCCTTTTGAGTGTATGTATTTAAGCACTCTCTACACCCATTGTGGGGCTCAAACTCACGACCCTAAGATCAAGAGCTACATGCTCTACTGACTTAGCCAGCCAGATACCCCCAGATCCTATTAATTAATTGGGAGCCTCCTGACCTTTCAGTGACATTACTGCTAATCCAATGTGAGTATATTACATTGAGTCCAGAGATACTAGCTAGGCTCCCTGGAGAACACACAGAAAGAGATTCTTCATTATTTTTATTTTTAAAAAATTTTTTAAGCTTTTTTTAAAAACTTTTTTTAAATGTTTTATTTATTTCTAGGAGAGAGAGAGAGAGAGACAGTGTGAGCAGGGAAGGGTCAGAGAGAGAGGGAGTGACAGACTCTGAAACAGGCTCCAGGCTCTGAGCTGGCAGTCAGCACAGAGCCCGACGCGGGGCTCGAACCCACGAACCATGACCTAAGGGAAAGTCGGACACTTAACAGACTAAGCCACACAGGCACCCCTATTTTAAAATTTTTTTAAGTTTATTAACTTATTTTTGAGAGAAAGTGAAAAAGCTTGTGTGCATTACAAGCAGGGGAGAGGTAGAGGTAGAGAGAATGCCTGTGAACACAAGTGGGGAAAGGGGAGAGAAGGAGAGACAAAATTCCTCGCAGGCTCTGCAAGTTCAGCACGGAGCCCAAGGCCAAGCTCAGTCCCACCAGCCATGAGATCACTACCTGAGCCAAAATCAGGAGTCATACATTCTACCATCTAAGCCTCTCATGCGTTTCAAGAGGTTAATTCTTCTTAATGGCCCCTCCCATCAAGAAACATGTAGCTATCACGCTGTTTCTCTTTCCTTCAAAACGTAATAGACATTAAAAAAAAGAAGAAACATATAGGTAATTTGCTGCAAGATTTCTTCCTTTGATAGCTAATTTATCTTTTAGTTTCTCTGATACCAAAAGTACAAATTTTATTTCTCTTCTTCTGTATATATATGCTTGCACCCATCCTTTCTTTTTGCCTGTATTACACATGGCAAATCCCCTCAGTTGTCTTACCTTTTAAATAAGCTTTTTTTTGACTTAAAATACTCATTTAAAGAATTGCAATGCAGTTCCCCATTTTGATGCTCTCAGTCTCCCTTACAGTGTTCTGTTTTCATTCCAGGCTACTTGGCACCTTCTATCAAATCATAACTTATGTATTTATAGTGTTCTTTGTTATTTTATGTCCTCTTCCCCTTACTAACCTTGCTAAGATATAAGCTATAAAAGGGCAGGCTTCTTTGTTCTCTTCAAGGATACATTTCAAGTATTGACAACAGTGCCTCGAACATAGCTGATACTCTATAAATGGTTTTTGAAAGTGTGAATAAATGTGTGAATGAATGATATCTCCCTTTTCCTTTCTATGTTCTTTTCTCAGTCTGTACTTAAAAGATGTTTCTCCTCTGGAATTTTGATTATTGGTTCTTTTTCCCCACCTGTAATGTTCAACTGTTGTGATTTCTTCTTTGGATACTAAAAATATGCTCAAATATCTCTCCTTCAAAAAAAAAAAATGTATATTGCGCCTGCCTCTATATTTAACATCCTCTCTCTACTTTCTGACATCATAAAACTTCTGGAAAGGGTGCACCTGCTTTTTTGTTTTAATGTTTATTTTTGAGAGACAGAGCGTGAGCAGGGGAGGGGCAGACAGAGAAGGAGACACAGAATCCGAAGCAGGCTCTGGGCTCTGTGCTGACTGAGCTGTCAGCACAGAGCCCGATGTGGAGCTTGAACTCATGAACCACGAGATCATGACCTGAGCCAAAGTCGGATGCTTAACTGACTGAGCCAGGGTACACCTATTTTAAGCTCATTCCGCCATTCATTGCTTTACCATCTGAGTTCTCTTTGGGCCACAGCTATCATTTGTTGTCTCTTAGGCCTCCTTTTATTTTTTCTCTTGAGGGGCTCTAGTGGTAATAGCTATTCCCTCCATCTTGAAGGTTTGTCCCCACTGATTTTCTTTTTTTTTTTTGAGACAGAGAGGGAGAGAATCTCATGCATGGGGCTCAATCCCATGACTCTGGTATCAGGACCTGAGCTGAAATCAAGAGTTGAGTGAGATGCTCAACTGACTGAGCCGCCCAGGTGCCCCTTCCCCATCAGTTTCTGATACTGTTTTGGTTTTCTTCCTGCCCATGGAGCACACTCTTTCAGTTGACTCAGCTGCGTCAGCTTCTCTACCTGCCTCTTGAGGTGTTGTGTTCTTCAGAATTTAGGATCACCTTTTCTTCTTTCTTTGCACTCTCTCTAGGTGGTTTCATCCACCTCTGGTGTTAGTTACCACAAGTAACCCAGCTTCACACTTGTTTTGCCAACTTACTATTGAGTATTTCCAACTCTGTGCTCAAAAGCACTTTGGGGCACCTGGGTGGCTCAGTCGGTTAAGTATCTGACTTCACCTCAGGTCATGATCTCACCATTTGTGAGTTCAGGCCTTACATTGGGCTCAGAGCCTGGAGCTTGCTTCTCTTTTGGCCTCTTCCCTCGTATTCTGTCTCTCTCTTAAAAATAAATAAACATAAAAAAATTGTTTAAAAAAAAAAGCACTCTAACACAAAAGACCTAAAATGGACCTCACTAATTTTCCAAACCCTCTGATCCCCAAACCGCATCTTCTGTTTTCGGTTGCTTAGCTAATGGCAGTCTCATCCACATGCTTTCCCCAGGTAGAAGCATCAAGGTCTTTAGTGACTCCCCCCTTGTACCTAAATGACTCATCCAGTTCTTGATATTTTTTTAAATGTTTTTTTTTTTTTTTTTTAAATTTAGAGAGAATGAGCAGGGGATGGGCGGGGGGTGGGGGTGGGGGGAGAATCCCAAGCAGGTTCCACACTCAGCTAGGAGCCTGACACGGGCCTCAGTTTCACGACTCTGAGATCAATACCTGAGCTAATCTCAAGAGTCAGACGTTTAACAGATAGAACCCCCCAGACATCATGGATTTGGGGTACATTTAATTTTTTAATTTTTAATTTTTTAATGAATATACCTTATTGTCAAATTGGCTTACATACAACACCCAGTGCTCATCCCAACAAGTTCCCTCTTCAGTGATGATCACCCATTTTCCCTCTCCTCCACCCCGCATCCACCCTTAGTTTGTGCTCTGTTTTTAAAGGTAGAATCAATAGGTTTTGCTGATTAGTTGGATATTGAAATGTGAGAAAGAATGAAATGAAGGATGATGCTAAGGTATTGGTCCTCACACCCACAGGAGGGACAGAGTTGTCATTTTCCAAGATGGGGATAATCACCATAGGAACATATTGGGCAGTAGAGTGGGGATGGGGTTGGAATCAGGTATTCGGTGGATGATATACAGTGTCAGACCTCAACTGGGCATACACGTTGGGAGATGCTGAGCAGATAATTGGTGGCTACAGACTGAAGAGAAGAGAAGATTCTGGGCTGGAAATAAAAATATATGATTCTTATTGTATTGATGACATTTAAAACTTTAGGATTAGAGGAGATCACCTAGGAAGGGAATGCAGGAATAGAACGTTTCTGAGGAATCACTCTCAGGGATTCCAATCTCGAAGGATTCAGAAAAGAAGGAGAATCCAGGAAAGGAGGTAGAGAGGAACAGCTTTTGAGGAAAAGGAGACCTGGGAGGTGTGGCATCCAGAAGGCAAGAGTATAAGGTATTTGAAGGAGGAGGCAATAATCAGGTGTGGCAAAAGCTATTGGTAGTTCAGATAGGATAGGGACTGTGAATCGATCACTAGACAGCAACTGGAAAGTCATCAGTTACCTTAGCAAGAGCAATTTTAGTGGAAGGTTGGAGAAATAAAGCATAATTGGGGTTGGCTGAAGAGAGACTGCATGGAAAGACTATAAACAATCCTTTCAGGGGCATCTGTTATAGAGGATCCGAGAGCTGGAGCAGTAGCTGGAGGAGTACAAGAATTAGAGAGAAAAGAGATAAGGCAGTCAAGAAAGAGGTCAACTGGCCAAACTATGTTCTTGAACTGGCAAATGGAAATAGGATACAGTACCCAAGAGGAGGAGTTGGCTTGAATGGAAGCCCATAAACTTGGAAGCCTGCTGTATAAAAAGATATAAAGTTATAGAGGCAGCCAGGCCTTGTCATGATGCCCTCTGAAGAATAGTTGAAAAGTTTTTAGTTTAATCATAAAGCACATAGGGAACCATAGTGTATTTTGAGCAAGTGAAAGCTATGGTTTGAGAAATCCATGGTTCTGACTATGGGCTATCTCAGGCCAAAAACTACACATGAGTAACTCACACCACAATTTCCTTCTTCCAAGTGAATCTCCTCCAGATTCAGTCCTTCTTTTATTCATTTTACTGTAGCTAAGTCATTTCCGATTTGTTTTGCTTTGTTTTTGTATTTTGTCTCAAGTTTACAGTTGTTGTCTTCAAAGATCATATCTGTTCTACTTGGCCATGTTGGAAGCAAAAGTGAAGATTCTTATAATCTTGACAACACATGCTGATCATATGAACTATTCCAATGAAGTCATGTTTTCTAGGCCCTTTGGCATCTCCTGTGGTCTTCCAGATGCCAGCTGTTGATGACCCTCCCAAGTTAGAGTGCTTTCATTAGAAGATATCATGGTGGTGTCATACTTTTCAACCAGATGACATTATTAGAAATTTTACTGTAGTTTAGGGGCGCCTGGGTGGCTTAGTCAGTTAAGCGTCCGACTTTCGCTTGGGTCATGATCTCGCGGTTCGTGGGTTCAAGCCCCGTGTCGGGCTCTGTGCTGACTGACAGCTCAGAGCCTGGAGCCTGTTTCAGCCTGTGACTCCCTCTCTCTCTGACCCTCCCCTGCTCACGCTGTCTCTCTCTCTCTCCTAAAAATAAATAAAACATTAAAAAAAATTTTACTATAGTTTTATGGGTAGACTGGACATTGAAAGGAAAGACCCAGGTACTGACAATAGACTTGTTTTCTAAGTCATCTGGTCTAAGGTAGACCTTCCCTCTGATACCTGATTACATTGCTTTTAAATTCCATAGTACTTGGTGTTTCCTTTGCTGTTGTAGACTCAGGGTCTAAAGTTCTCTCCTGTCTAGCAAGAGAGTGGGACACAGGATGAAAAGCGAGAGATGGCTAATGTCCAGGAAAAGACAAGAGCCCCGAATAAGGGTTTTTGCCCCATTTTTATTAGGATCAGAAGGTTTACAAACATGGCGATGGACATGCACAAAGAGAATGAATCTGTGAACATTAATTTGTGCATGTGGGGGAAAGGGGGTCTTGAAGATATTTGGGGTTAGGGGTTTGAGTTAACACAAAACAAAATCCTAGCACTGTGCAGTCAGGTGGAAGGTTGTTTACAGCAGACATGAGGCACCATCTCTGTTTATCTTAGCTAGCCTAGGGGATGAGACAGGTAGGGCAAACAACTTCAGGGTTAACCAGGCACCTTTTCTTTTGTTAATCATCTCTGCTCTGGGCAGCTTCACCCGCAGCGCAGTCCAGTGGTCTATAGCTCTACTTATACTGTTTACCTAACTTGGTCCTTCCTCTCTGTGAAAGCAGTTTTCTGCTATAGTACTAAATTTGGGGGCTGTTTTGCCTTGAATGCCTAACCTTGTTTATTTCATATACCTATGTACTGGGGGCCTTTGCCCCTCCTTACTTTATTCTGGGGGCCTCAGCCCCTCTTCTCTATCCTTATATTTCTAATCTTGTTTACCCAAACTCTGGTGTGAGCATCTTATGGCTTTGTACTTCCTTATGCCTTGTTACCCCGTTGGAGTAAGCCCGGGGAATTCCTAAGCTTATTCCCCACACTTTGCTAATTTGACAAAGTCACTTTGTGCATACATGTTAGATGCCCAGTGATTCCTCATTGAGTATAACATTGCTTCAATTCTGTTTCTTGATTTATTTCTGTAATGGCTAATAGGCATAAGCCACATATAGAGCCAAATGATCAAAGCATCATCCCTGAAAAAAATCAATTTATATTTACTCAGCTTGCTCAATAAATGTTAAATTAAACCAAATCATGACATAGAAAATGAAAGCTAGATCATACCAAGCTATTGATTCATTCAGGACAAAGGTATTTGAATTTGTCTTAAATGGGGTGGTAATTTTTTATTTTAGATACTCAAGTGATGACTTGAAAATCATGTCCAGTATAAAACTTTCTAGGATTCCTGTATGTTCAATATAACATATGTACAAAGTGTCAAGGCTGTGTGGGTTTTGACAACAGTAGATTGGGCTTTCTAGAATGTCGAGAGAAAATGGAAGGATTATTAACTGAGGACTCAAGGGAATGCTAAAAATAATAGGCTCTTTATTAGATAGGACATCAATCGACAATATGGGGAGCTTGAAAGCATTATCTTAATATATTAGGCAGCCAGCAGTGTGGCTGAAACACCATTTAGACTTCAGCTTCACAGTTCAGGACAAACAGACCCATTGTCAGCTGAGCACTGTAGTGCACTTGTCATGGTTCATAACAGAGAATAGAAGTGTGTTCTTCTGTAGAAATGGATTCATTAATTCAGTCATTCATTCAAAAAAAGGTGTGTGTCAGGCAATGTGCTGAGAGGAGTAAGACATGATTAAGGAATTTGAGATTTAGTTGGAGGTGACAACGTATTACCAAAATGTACCATTTCCGGTCGTAAGCATCTTTGTGACAGAATGCACCAGCTGGGGGGAGGGCTATAATGGAAGAGGTTAATGGTGGGGCTGCAGAGCAGACAGAGGCCAAGGGAGGTCAGGGGTGAGTTACTATTTATCAGGTATCAATGGCAAGGAGGGGGGACACTGCAGACACAAAGAGATTTTGGAGCAACTCCAGGATGGCTTCTCCAAGGACATGTCAGTAGTTGGGGTGTTAGACTATTGAGTGCAGCCAGCAAGCCTGGAGGTGAGAGTAAGGGTCATATCAGGTGTAATTATTTAAGCAGCAGAGGAGCAGCTGAGAGTCAGAAAGACACCACAAAACAGGCACTGCCGTAGGGGGAGAGTAGAGACTTTGTAGTCTGACTCCACAGCCTCCAACTCTGTGAACTTGGTCTGCTTACTTACTTGGTTTAAACTTCAGTTGCACAATTTATAAAAGAGGTGATGTGGCCCCTGGTCCTCCACCCTCATCTCATCTAACCACCCTGGAAGTCTTTTCTGCCTTCCAAGGAGCAAAACCTCACTCCTGCCTCCAAGCCTTTGTTCTTGGTGTTCCTTAGCTTAAAGGCTCTTCATCCAGCATTTTGGGGCCTTTTTTTTTTTAAAGTTTATTTATTTTGATAGAGACACAGAGAGAACATGAACTGAGAAGAGAATCTGAAGAAGGCTTCATGCTGTGAGACAAAGCCCGACATGGGGCTCGAACTCACAAAACCATGATATCATGACCTGAGCCAAAATCAAGAGTTCGATGCTTAATTAACTGAGCCACCCAGACACCCCTGGGGTCTGGCTTCTAACTCATCATTTAGCTTTTGGCTCAAACATCCTCTCCCCTGAAGGGCTTTTCTTGTCTGCCATCCCTAAAGTGGTACCTTCAACTGCCCTTCGACACTGTCAGTGTCTATCTCATGTCTCAGCTCCTTCTTACTCTGATCATCATCAGAAATTGTCTTAATTTATGATTGACTTGGGTATTGTTTATCTCATGCTACTGGGATACAACCTTCAGGACACTGTCTTCACGTCCATACACTCATTTCTCTGGAGGTAGTTTCTACAACTTTCATCTGAATCTTAAGGTGGCCTCTGTTCCCAATAAAACCCAGCAATCACTGATCACTGATTTAAATCCTGATAATTCACTCCTTTTGTCCAGATAAATTTCTAAAGGTCCAAATATTTAGATATTTTAGAAAATGAAACCATGAAGATTCAAGAATTGCATCACGTAGGGTGATAGCCACTAGCCACATATTGCTGTTTACATTAAAATTCATTAAACTTAAATAGAATGGAAAATTCAATTCCTGACTCTAACTACTCAACAGCCCCTGGTGCCAGTGGCTACCATGCTGGATAAAGGCAGGTATGGAATATTTCTGTCACTGAGAGAGTTCTATGAGACAGCCTGGGTGGATTTACATACAGTTTTATAGATAAAGCTTTTCAAAGAACCCAAGAAACCTAGAAAAGGAAAACTTTGATACATTTAATTATTTGAAACTTAGAAACTTCTGCAAAGCCAATCATATTATCAAAAAGAAAGACAAAATAACAAAGGGGAAAATACCTGCAACTTTTATGGCTGATTAACAAGTTAGTTTTCCTAGGTTTATAAAAAATTCACGACTCAAAAGGTAGAAGAAAAATGACATGATTGAAAATATTAAAGAATATAAAGTCAAATGTCGAAGACTATGGAAGAATGTTTAACCCCACTCGTTAAAAATACTTAGGTTGAGGGGAGCCTGGGTGACTCAGTCGATTGAGTGTCCAGCTCTTGACTTTGGCTCAGGTCATGATCTCAGAGTCATGGGATCAAGCCCCGCATTGGGCTCTGGGATGACCATGGAGCCTGCTGGGGATTCTCTCTCCCTTTATCTCTCTGCTCCTCCACCACCTCTCTCTTTCTCTAAAATAAAAAAAAAAGTAAGTTCAAACAATATTGGTGTACTATTTTCAATCTATTAAATTGTCACAAATGGTACTAATGAATATATGGGAAGTGGCCCTATTGAATGGTATGTGTTCCTGAATGAAATGGAGGCTCTAAAATTAAGAAGGAAAAGCAAGGAATTAGAATATATTAACTGTTTTGGTCAGTGGCTCAAGCTGCTATCACAAACATACCACAGATGGGATGGGTTAAATAACAAATACTGATTTCTCGCAGTTCTAGAGGTTGGGGATTCCAAGTTCAAAGTGGTAGCAGATCCAGTGTCTACTTGAGGGCCTGTGGACAGTTGGGCTCCACCCCTATGATCTAATCACCCACTGAAGTCCCCCACCTCCTAATATAGTCACACCGAGGTTTAAAATTTCAACATAGGAATTTTGCGAGGATACGAACATTCAGTCCTTAACACCAACATTGTTTGCTATTCTTTAAAGAAATTTGTCCAACAGGCACCATGTTATATACATGATTCTATAGCTTGTGTTTCATTTCATATTAGATTTTTGAGAAGTTTCCATATTAACCCTTGAATATCTAGTTGATGTTTTATAGCTGTATGGCATTTTGTTGTGCGCATGTGTGTTAGCTGATTTGATCTTATTGTAGACATTTGTTTGGAGCCCCAGGGGTCGATCATCATTCATGGTGGTTCCATTCCTGAATAACTTTCTCTTGCTCTGACTCCCATTGCCAGGTCCCCTAACCCCAGTATTTGCGTTAGGAGTTGGTATATGAACCTACCAATGGGACATGAGAGAAAATTAGCAGAAGACTTGTGGGAAATGTTTGCTTCTATGACTATAATGGACACTAACTGGAAATGGTCCCTCTACCACTGGATGTGATAACTCTGTGTGTGTATATACATATATATCATGCTCCATGCCCAGTGTGGAGCCCAACACAGGGCTTGAACTCACAGCTCTGAGATTAACACATAAGCTGAGATCAAGAGCCAGATAGTTAACCAATTGATCCACCCAGATGCCCCAATAACTCTATTTCAATAGCCATCTTGAGGCCATGATACAAGCTAGCCTAAGGGACCAAGCCAATGTGCCAGTAATAACAGAGGAGAAATATGGAAACTTCCTTGGGGATGCTGATGAGCACTTAATTATTCCCAGAGCTAACTTATTTCCATATTTTTGTTAGATGAGAGAGTAAGGTATTTCTATTCCTTTAAGTCAATTGAATTTCTTGTGGCCAAAAGAATCCTAATCTATATAGTTGATATATATGTAGCTTTAAAAAAAATATTTTATTCTGGAATCTTTATAGGCTCACAAGAGGTCACAAAAATAGTGTAGAAAGTCTTACATTCCCTTTGTCTAATACCCCTCAGTGGTAACATCTTTTGTACACATCAGAACCACAAAATGGACAATTTTACAGACCTTACTTAGTTTATATACACATTTCTGTGTGTGTATGTGTGTGTGTGTTTCTCTGTGTGTGTGTAAAATTCTATGGAGCTTTAACTCATATTTAGATTTGTGTATCTACCACCATAATCAAGATAATAGAGTTGATCCATCAGCACAAAGGCTCTCCCTCATCCCATCCCTTTATACACCACTCTGACTGCTACTCATACATGCTCTTAGCCTCTATGGTTTTGTCATTTTGAGGTTGGAATCATATAGTACAATTTTTTTAAGACTGGTTTCTTTAATTGTCTGGTTTTAAGCCTGGTTTCTTTATTTCTTTATTTGTCTAAGCAGAGTGTCTCTGAGAACCATTCAGGTCATTTCATGTATAAATAGTTTGTTCTTTCTATTGCAAAGTATATTCCATTATACGCATGTGTCAGATGTTGAGCCATTCACCCAGGGACATCTGGCTGTTCCCAGTTTTTGCTATTATAAAGATTCCATGAACATTCACAGGTAGGGTGTGTGTGTGTGTGTGTGTGTGTGTGTGTGTGTGTGTGTGTGTGATGGAATGTGAGCTTTTATTTCTCTGGGACAAATCCCCATGAGTGTGGTGTGATTTTTGGGTCGCTTAGTAAGTACATGTTTAATTGTGTGAAAAAACTGCCGAACAATTTTCCTGAGTGGCTGTACCATTTTACATTTTGTCCTGTGACATATGAGAGCTTTGATTTCTCTGCAGTGACCTGCATTTAGCATTATACTATGTCTGTCTTTCGTAAGTTGTTCTAACAAGTGTGTAGTGATAGCTCATTGAAGCATGTTCATGTTTTCAAAGGATGCATGGAAATTGTTAACAGTGGTTACATCGAGGGAAGACAGTTTGAAAATGAGAGAGGGAAGACTAGACATTTTATTTGTGACCTTTCCATTTTGTTGGGATTTTTTTCTGTGCATATATACTTGGACAGCAGGATTGTGGGCCATTGTTTTGGTTTTGTCTTCATATATCTGCCTTAAAATCCAGAATAAATGTTTAAAACCTCTGACTATTGTTTCCAACTGAAAGCGAATGTCTGCATACCTCCCCTGGTGTTGACGCTAGAATTAATGTCAAGAAAAAGCTGCAGGCTTCTAATAATGTTGGCTGTCCTGGTTTTACATTTCACTGTCTTAACACTCATTTACCCAAACTGAATGTAATTATTCCCTGGTGACTACAAATCCACCAGATTACATCCTGTTCTAGACATGACTCCATTTGTTGCCTTCTGAAGCCACACAAAGCAGAATATATTTTCTTGTTAAATGCCAGGCTTAATAGCATTTTGGAATTTAATTGCTTGTCTTTTATGCAACTGAAAGGGAATGCAGACCACATTGCGTCATGTATTGTTTTCCTTGAAGTCTGTATGTTTCCCCCATCATACCTATCTTTACTCTCGATACGATCATTTTAAGAGGAATGCTTATACTTCATTCGTCTTTTTTTTTTTTTTTGAGTAAGTTCACCTAAAAGTAAATGTGTAAACACTGGTTATCTGCTGACTGCATAACGAATCTCAGAAAGACCTGCAAAACCTCTGCATTCATCAGAGGCAAAAAAAAAAAAATGCCTAATCAAGCACCACAAAAGGAGCAGAAGTGGAATGAAGTAGAACCAGAGCGTTTCTGGCAGGAAGAGTGCATTAATGGCTGGGTAGAAATACTTCAGGCATCTTGAGAGTCATCACCTTTCAACTGAATGGGCTGGTTAGGTGGTACACTGTGGTTCTCATGTGGGTCAGTGTCCTTTGGCCAGGTCCCGGCAGGAGCACACCTGTAGTAAAATGAGTTAGGCTCATTGCCCATTTCAGCGAGGTAGAACACACACTGTGGGGGACTCTGGGTGTTGTAGGAAAAGGATCTTACAGTCCACTACAGGAGTTGAGCATCTACTGGGTGATTTGGCAGAAAGACTGAAGAAGCTGGGCTTTTCTTGCAATTGGCCATTGGAAAACAGGGGCATTTCTATAATCGGATATCAAAATCTTACCTTTCGAGAGATTGGGTATCTAAATCTTACCTCTAGACTAGGATGAGCATGGAGCTCTAATTGGCAAAGGAAGAGCCATTCTTCATCTTAGCCAAGGGGGGGGGGTGTGCCTGGTATTTTGTGGGTGGCACCATGACCTTGATTTTGTCTCTGCTTAGAAAAAATTAGGTAGTGGTCTAGTTTTGTCTCATTTAATCCATAGTCTCAGAATAAGCTTGTCTGAGGCTGGTATGCCATGAGCTTGTTAATGTTCCCTAGAAGGATAACATGACATAGCTCTGGGTGCCAGACTGGCTTCTGAAGCTCAGTGACAGCTCCTATGTTTTCTTTCTCAAAAGGTTGAGACAACCACACAGTAGTTTGCTCTATGGACCATAGCTCGGTGTATGCAACGCTCGTGTGGCTTTTAAACATATTTTATTTATATGCCATAGCTTTTTGGCCTGGTGTGCAAATATGTTGTCATTATTCCAAGGTTAAATGCAAACATAAAATGCATGACTTTCCCATCATCCTGGAAGTTAGTCTCCAGAGCCTGTCTGATCCAGCCTTCTGCCTCCAGGCTAAGCTGCCCATAATGACTGTGAAAAATTGATGTCTTTTCTGCTTTTAATGATCTAACTGAAAAGGAGAAAATTCCACCGCTGCCCTCAGAAGTCCATAGCCTTCACTCTGACCCTTTGAAAATGTTTTTCTGTTCCATCCTCTATGGAGACGCTCTCTCTCCTGTGTAATTGAATTCATTTCCTGGAGCAGGCTTTAGAACTAAGGACTCAAAACCAGGAAGGAAGCCTTTGCCTTGAATCTGGCTAGCTGGTCTGCTTTATTTTGTATACATTGTGTTTTACAGAGAGGAGAAATTTCATATAAAATTCATCTTTTTACCTCCCTTGAAGGATCGGAATATTTGGCCACACCGGCCAACTGTCTGGTTAGAGCTAACAGCTGTTTTTTCAGGTTATCCTACCCACTTCCCTCAGCTTATGCGACTCATATGCGTTTCCTGCTCAAGCCTCATAACCTTGAGTTTTTAGTCTCAAACCAGAGACTCCTTTTCTTTGCTGCTTATACACATTTCTCAAAACAGGCTGTGGATTATCATGTGGTCTATGGGGGATATTCAGTGTTACTCAGTAAACATAATAGACCTTGATAGAATGTTCATTGTGCTTTAAGATTTAGAAACATATTATTTTTATATTAAACCAAGTGTGGATATATTATGGGATATAATGAAGAATGGATTTAATGATCAATCTAGAAATTTAAAAAAAGGACACCTGGGTGGCTTAGTCGGTTAAGCGTCCGACTTTCGCTTAGCTCATGATCTGGCTGTTCATGGGTTCGGGCCCCGCATCGGGCTCTGTGCTGACAGCCAGCTCAGAACCTGGAGCCTGTTTCAGAGTCTGTGACTCCCTCTCTCTCTGACCCTCCCCTGCTCACGCTGTCTCTCTCTTTCTCTCCTAGAAATAAATAAAACATTAAAAAAAAAATCTTGCTTCAGAAAGTTGCCTCCGGCTATGTCCCAGACCAACCCATGGGATGGTCACTGAGGAGAGATGTGGGAGTCACGTTGGTAGAAAAGTTATAGAAGCACAGTACTCATGTAATAATTTTGAGTTTATCTTTTCCTGTTTATGCAGACTTTCAGAACATCACCGATGTTTTGAAATGGAAGGAAATGTAGATGCTAACTTTTAATTAACCAATTTATTAGAAGTAGAAAAGACTTACCAGTACAAAAACCAAACTAGCAGAGACAGAACCCAGACATCCAGATTTCCAGTCTTGTCCTATTAAATATATAATTGCTAAATGCAGTAGCAAACAGAGGTATACATACTATTAGGTAGTGTTACTGTCTCTTTGATTGATGGTTTTACTTGTTAATTATAGCTTGGCAGACAGAAAACATGTATGTCTCAAAGAAATTCCAACATGGATCATATGACAAATCATTTTTGTTGATGTATAAGATAAATGATTTCAAATAAGACTCAAATGGAAGTCGCTTGGTACTCAAGGGAACAACATCTTTGATTTTATAGGTTGGCAATTTTGAAAGTTCCAACCATGAATCTGTAGTCATCTGAGGCACAGTAATTTCTGGGCAGAGAGAATGAGAAAGCAAGAGAGGAAGCAAGTATTAGAACTCAAAGCTGACTTTTCAAATGTGACTTGTAATATTGTGCCCACCTTTGACAGTATAATGAAAATGGCATATTTATAGATAAAACTTCGTGCTTCTGATTTAATGAGTCACACATTTGTTTTTCTCCTTTATTAATAGTCTCTTGAAACCATTCTTGTGGGGGAGTTGGTGATTGAATTAAATGTGCATACCTACAGCTGAATAGTACTTGGTAAAATTCTGAACGATGTGATATTACAAGAGAAAGAATTAGATTATTTGAGGTTATGGAAGCCAGAGTGACTTGTGGAGGCAGTTAGCAGATCTCAGAGGGACAGCCATGAGTTGCACTTGAACAGTTGATTTCTTGGCCAGTCTCCAATGGTGAATTGCTTTTTCTCCCCCAAATTCCTTTAGTTATTTATATCAACTGCTATGATGGATCATAATTACTTTGTCTTGAAAGAAAATGATTAATAACTACTGCCAAAAATACCTGATGCATAAAGAGTGTTTCAAATCATGTACAGCTTTGAAACTTTTATGTCCTTCATAGATGGCTCTCTATTATGAAGCATGTTGCTATAATCATTATGCTAGAAGAATATTCAGTGTTGCTATTTTTCTTCAATATATAAAGGCAGTAATGTCACTCAGTTGGATAGGAGCTCCAGGAACTTACTGGATCCAAACATATGAGTTGCTTTTTGTAGGTCAAGGTGTTTGAATATTAGTAATTTTGTATGATTTAATCTCAACTTTTTGATTGTCTTGTCATATTTGTGTACGTTAAGGAACCTTGTATGCAACATATACAAGAACAAAGTCATGATCTTCTCTTGTGAAGCTGGTGTCCGTGCCTTAGGAGATGTTACCACTGTCAATTCAGCTCGGTAAGGTGGAAACCTGTACCCCACTTTTTGCACCCATCACTGAAATTTTGTTCCTGTGAGTGCCTACCATCGCTTCTGTGCCCAGCCCTGTTGTTAACTGTCATTTCCCCAGATCGGGGTATACCATATTTCTTGCCATCATTAATCTCATGTGAGTACTGCAATCCCTACTTAGAATACTCTCTGTTACTTCCTTCCCTTATCGCATAGGTTTTTATTTAGGTTTTAGAGTGCTTCAGCCTTAGTACCTTGTGAACGCCTTTATGTTTTTATTACTACACATCAAATTTTAATATTTATCCTGGAACTTTGCAATATGGGCTTCAATTTTTTTTTTAGGTATTTGGTGGTATTTTTCGCATACAATAAAATTCACCCTTTTCATGTGGATAATTCAGTGAGTTTTGTCAAATGTGTAACCCCCACTACAATCAAGATCTATAGTATTTTCACCAGCCCAAAAAGTGGCTTATCATACCATTTGCAAATCAGTCATCTCTCTCCATCTTTCAGCCTTTGATAACCATTGGTGTGATTTTCTTCCCTATGGTTTTGCTTTTTCCAGAATGTCAGATAATGAAATATGTAGCATATAGCTTTTACTGTCTAGCTTCTTTGACTTGATGTGTTGGTTTTGAGATTCATTTATATTTTTGTTTGTATCAGTAGTTTATTCCTTTATTTCTGAGGAATATTGCATTGCATGATTATCCCATGGCTTGTTTATCCGTGGAGTCTGTTCATTTGTTGATATATATTTGGGTTGTTTCCAGTTTCTGGCTTTTAGAACAAAGCTGCTATGAAACATTCACCTCCAAGCTTTGAATGGACGTAGGTTTTCCTATATCTTGGACAAATATGTAGCAGAGGAATGCTGAGTCGTATGGTAAATGTAAATGTACCTTCATGTGAAAATAGCCAACTGCTTTCCAAATGGTCGATGATATTATACTATTTTGCATTTCCATCAACAGTACATGAAAATTCTAGTTGATCTGCACTCTGACTAGTGGCTGTTACCATAAGTCTCTTAAAATGTAGCCATTTTAGCAGTGGAGAGAGAGAGAGAGAAAGAGAGAGAGAGAGCACACAAGCGAACGCTCATGCACAAGCCAGGGAGGGGAGAAGAGAGGGAGAGAACCCCAAGCAGGCTTTGTGCTTCACTGTCAGTGCAGAGCCTGACTCCAGGCTCGATCTCACAAACTGTGAGATCATGACCTGAGCCTAAATCAACAGTCGGATGTTTAACTGAGCCACTGAGGTGATCCAGTACAGTAATATTTTATTGTGGATATTAATTTGTGTCTTCCTAATAAGAAATGGTGTTGAGTGGCTTTTCCTGTGCTCCATGGCATTTGTGTACCTTCTTTAGTAAAGTATGTACTCAAATCTTCCCTTTTTATTCTGGGTTGTTTGACTTCTTACTGCTGCATTACAAGAGCTTAAAGAGTATATTCTAGATCCAAGTTTGATTTTTATATATATATAAATCAGGTATTTGTTTTGTCTAACATTGTTACAATGTGTTGTACATCCTATTAGCAGTCTATGAGAGTGTTAATTTCTCCACATCCTCATCAACACTTGGTATAACCAATCTTTAGTTTTCGCCATTTGGATAAGTGTGCATGTTTCCAATAGACTTAATTTTTTAGAACAGTTTTTGATTTACAGAAAAATTGAGAGGAAATTACAAAAAGTTTCCATATACTTTGCTTTCAGTTTCCACTGTTACTAACTTCTTATATCAGTTTGGTATATTTGTTACAACTAATGAATCAATACTGATAAAGTCCATACTTTATTTGGATTTCTTTAGTTTTTCCCAAATTCCTTTTGCTGTTCTAGGGTGCTATCTAGAATATCAAATTGCATTAAGTTGTTATGAATCCTTAGGATCATCTTGCTTGTGAGGTTTTTTTTAAATTGTATTTTAAATTTGCATTTTCCTAAGAACTACTGATGTGGAACATCTTGTCATGGGCTATTTGCCATTTGTATATCTTCTCTGGTGAAGTGTCTGTTCAAATCTTTTGCTCATTTTTTATTGTTTTTTTTTTTTATTGAGTTTTGAGAGGTTTTTTTTTTTTAATATCCTAGGTACAAATCTTTTATCAGATATATTCTTTGCAAAGCTTTTCCCCCAGTGTCTGGTGTGGGCTTGTCATTTCATTTCTTGAACAGTATCTTTTGAGGGATAAAAATGTGCAGTTTTGATGAGATCCAACTTATTGGTGTTTTCTTTAAATGACTTGTGGTTTTTGTGTCTTTTCAAGAAACCTATGCCTAAACCAAGGTTAAAGCAATTTTCTCTTTTGTTTCTTCTAAAAATTTTATAACTTTAGTTTTTGTATTTAGGTCTTTGGAAGCATACTAACGACAATGTAGATAACAGTTTGAATTTTGTATTTTATTTTGTGCAGTTGGACATTTATTTTCAGATCAGTTTCACACCCGCACAATTAAAAGGTATGTATTTAAAAATTTTTAAACATTTATTCATTTTTGAGAGCGAGAGAGAGAGACAGAGCATGAGCAGGGGTGGGGCAGAGAGAGAGGGAGACACAGAATAGGAAGCAGGTTCCTAGCTCCCAGCTATCAGCACAGAGCCCAACGTGGGGCTCCAACTCACCAACTGTGAGATCATGACCTGAGCCGAAGTCGGACACCTAACTGACTGAGCCACCCAGGCATCCGGAACGGTATATATTTTAAATATCAGTAAAAATACCTGGAAAGGTATATATTTTAAATATCAAGTATTTTTTCTTTTACCTTCCTCAGTTCATGGATTGCCTGTGACACTAAAAGTTCTTTCCAGGCCAATGTTACAATTCCATTTCTTTTTGAATATATAAATATTGTGTATCAATCACAGTTCCTCAGTTACAAGCAATAGAAACCAACTCTGCTTCTTAAAGCTAAGCAGATAATTTATTGGAAGACTGTGGAGGAGCTAAAGAACCTGGCTTTATTTTTTTTTTAAACATTTTTTTTAATGTTTATTATTTTATTTTTTGGGAGAGAGACAGACAGAGGGTGAGCAGGGGAGGGTCAGAGAGAGAGGGAGATACAGACTCTGAAACAGGCTCCAGGCTCTGAGCTGGCAGTCAGCACAGAGCCTGACACGGGTCTCGAACCCACGAACCGCGAGATCATGACCCAAGCAAAAGTCGGACTCTTAACCGACTAAGCCACCCAGGCGCCCCATAAAGAACCTGGCTTTAAATAGAAGGAAATAATTAGCTTCAAAGGGTCTTGCAAGTATGAATGGCTCTGTTGTCTTGCCTGGTCACTTCCAATGCAGTGAATCATCTACTCCTTGCTGTCTGGAATAGGGTGAAGGTGGAGGAATATTCTATTTGTTTATCATCTCAGAATTAAAGATGGAGGGGGGCGCCTGGGTGGCTTAGTCGGTTAAGCGTCCGACTTTCGCTTAGGTCATGATCTCGCGGTTCTGGGTTCGAGCCCCACGTCGGGCTCTGTGCTGACTGCCAGCTCAGAGCCTGGAGCCTGTTTCAGTCTGTAACTCCTTCTCTCTCTGACCCTCCCCTGCTCACACTGTCTCTCTCTCTCTCCTAGAAATAAATAAAAAAAAATATAAAAAAAAAAAAAAAGAATTAAAGATGGAGGGTAGGAAAGGGCTGGGAAATGACAACTATCACCTGGCTTACCTTGGTCATGTGCTTACTCCTTGGCTAGGAAAGATGCCCTAATCAATGGCCCCATTAGACTTTACTCAGTAGGGAGAAAGGCCATTCTCTAAAAGGAATTTTGGATGCGAATACTTAAAGGAAGGATGGATATCAGGCAACCTTGAACCACAGACGTGCTTACTATATAACATGTTGCTTTGAAACTTCCTTTTTGTTTGTGCAGTGTGTGTGTGCGTGCACATGCATTTGTATGTGTGCATGTACATGCGTGTGTGTTCCATCTTGTACATAGAAACCAAATGATTTGTATATAGGTATATCCATCTAAATGAAAGTGTCAATCTGGTCCAAATGTATCCTTGAAAAACCAACTGGAATTTCAGATTTAAGAGAGAAAATATATTCTAGAAAGAGAAAGAACTGGGAGTCAGGACAACTATATCCCAGTTCCTTCTCCGAATAGGATAGTAACTAGCTATGGGATCTTGTCAAGTCATTTAATCTATTTGAGTCTCAGTTTCCTTAACTATGGAATAACATCATCAAACTACATTGTGTCTAAGTGCTTTTCTGCTCTAAATTCTGTAAATTTTTTTTTCCTGAAGAATGATTTATTAGGACACGTAAGGAAGGAGAGGAGGTAGGACTGCTATGCAGGAGACATGAGGGGGTCATAGAACTACATGAAGAGACTCAGGGAAGCCAACAGAATGCAGATGCAAGAGGAAAACGTCTAGAGGTGGGCTGAGACTGATCAGTGGAGCTGCGCTGAGATGCATGGAAGGCGGCAGAGCTGTGACAGTCGATACTCAACAAGGGGCAAAGACCTGGCTGGTGTCTGGAAGCCAGAAGCAGCTCTGGGCTGGGCTCTGCAGGAGCAAATAGACCTCATGCCTGTGTGTTCCAGAGGATGATCACTGTGACCACAGAGGTGGCCATGAAAAGCAGGTAGAGGCAGAAGAGTAAGGTGTCCATTATGTGGTGAACTACACCCACAGATTGACCAAGTGCTACTTCTGAATCTCATCTTCCTGCTGGTCCCTTGTTGACCCAGGACATCCATTTAACTGCCTCTCTGGGACTTGGCATCTTTCCCACTAACTCCACAGGCTCCTTCACACCAGGCAGGTGGGCAGGGGGAGGCCCAAGTCTTTATTTCTCTTCTGGGGTACAGTGGTGCAGCACTTTGTTGGGCTGGTGCAGTAGAGGAGCAGAGAATGGAGCCACCGAGGCACGGGTGGGGACTGGGTGAGGTCAGGTGCAGCAGGTAGGTGACAAAGATGGTCTCCAGCAGGTGACCACCATCAGGGACAGACACAGGGCAAAATAGACACTGATGAGGGGAGTGCCATTGGTGGGGAGTAAGTCATTCATCATGAGTAAGAAGTCACTATAGCCCAGCAGAAAGGTTATCTTGAATGGGGCATGATTCACAATATCGGCTGGTAGGGAGAAGCTGAGGGCATCAGTGGCAACCAGAACACCACTGGGCAGAAGAAGGTTTATGATGAGTCTGGGCCTGTGCCTGATGGCCAAGTGGAACATATAATTCTAAGGATATCAGATGTGCAAATGTTATCTATACTTGTGTTAAGAACAGTAGATAACAAGAAGACTGAATACATAGAGATGTACTAGATTGCTGAACAAATTACAGGAAACCCAGTAAAATTTTAATTTGAGGGACCAACTAGTAATTGTAGACCTGGTAAAAGCTATCACATATAATAGATACTGTATGTCATTTATCTCAAATTCAAATGTAACTGTTTTGTGTTTTTACTTGGTAAGCCTGGCTACCATAAGATAGAGAGACTCACACACAGGAAAATAATCGGTTCGTAGAAAGAACTGGAAGGAGTTTCTTGGATTAGCATTGTTTATGCAATTCCTCCTTAAAAAAAAGGTTTATTTATTTATTTTGAGAGAGAGGGAGCACAAGTGGGGGAGGATCAGAGATGGGGAGGGAGAGAGAGAGAGAGAGAGAGAGACTCCTAAGCAAGCTCTACTCTGTCAGTGCAGAGCCAGATGAAGGGCTCAAACTCACGAGCCATGAGACTGTGACCTGAACTGAAATGAAGAGTCGTACACTTAACCGACTGAGCCACCCAGGTGGCCCCTTGGAATTCTTTCTTTTTTTAAAAAATTTTTTACGTTTTTATTTTATTTTTGAGAAAGAGAGAGAGAGAGAGAAGAGAGCACTAGTGGGAGAAGGGCCGAGAGAGAGGAAGACACAGAATCTGTGTGGACAGCTCAGAGCCTGACACAGGGCTCGAACTTAAGGACTATGAGATCATGACCTGAGCTGAAGCCGGATGCTTAACCAACTGAGCCACCCAGACGCCCCTGGAATTCCTTCTTAATCGAACCTTTAGAAGGTTCAGTATAATGTTCACTTGAACTCAGGGTGTTTATTAAATGAAATAAAATCCTTTCCCTTTATTGTAAGACCATCTTGTTTTGCTCTCTTAAGAAATCATGATTTTTAGATCAAGCAAATCTTTCTCATCGACCTTCATGAATGAATTTGCTAATCGTGCTGTTGTATACAAGCGCATATCAGGTCTTCACCTGGGGCATAGAAGCAGTTTTCTAAGCAGCTTTAGTGGGTTCCTGGCTGAATGAGTATTTTGCCTTGGTAAGAGATGAGGCTGATTCTATCAATAAAACCCATTGGCTTTCTTAATCTCCTTTGTTTTGTGCTCTTATACCTATTAATCACATAGAAGCTGCTTATCCTTCATCATCTTGGCTTTGATGGATATGGTACGTAATAAGTCCAGACCTTCAGAACTGAGTAATCACTTGGGGCTTCCTGCTTATGAAGGCTCATGGCAGTGCTACTGTTGATATATGGGCCCTTTTTCTTTGGTGCTTTCCTTACTACATGTACCAAAATGACAGAATATCTTTATTCTGTCTTTGTAATTTACCACTGCTTATTTTAACTTTGACATATAATGCATGGGAGCTGAATCTGAATGTGGGCTTCCCGTTTATAAGTCAGATTCCAGGTGTTTTGAGGGCACACATGCTTTTATGGACAAAATTCAACTCATCCTCGAAAAGGGTATGTTCTCTTTCAGTATGGCTCTACTATGGTAAGTACAGGTAGTAATCTCTCTTAACAGTCTATGGCTTTGCTGTCAGAAAAGTCAGAACTAGAGTACAGAATGAGGAAACAAGTCGATTGGCTCCTGAGATATAAGAAGGGAATATGTAAGAAAAGTCGCTCGACTGTATTGGAATTCAATTGAAAAAGTACATGAACTTGGGGATAGTGATGTGGCGATTTTGTGAATCTTCTAAAATAGAATTTGCTAGTGGTCCAGTAAACACATAGAAAATTCCACAATTCTTTCCCTAAATTTTCTTCTGAAAATCGTGGCCCAGAGAAAATGCTGAGTGTAGGTTCATATGTTTCCTAAACATATTAAGTAAAGTAGATTTCTTGCTTCTCTCAACTTGTCGATCCATGAAGCACGTGTAGTGTATCTTCTCAAGAGTTCTCATGTTTTTTCTGCTTAGGCCTTGAATACAGCCTTTTTAAGGCTGAAAATTAAGAAGTCTTCAGTTTCTGCTCTTATCAAATTAGTTTATATTTTATTTTTCTGCCATCATTCTGTCTGGATATTCCATGTGGGACTGGAAAAAAGGGCCCCAAGAGCCTTATTTCTCACCCGTCATAAAAGTGGGTTGTTTCATGATTGACAAGATGATCTCAGGCTCTGGATTTCCCTCTGAAGAATGTCATGCTCTCATAGAATTGTTTCTTGATGTTTCCCCTCTTTCCCCCCCTACTGTTCCTGCATCAAAACTTATTTACTCCCATGAGCCCCATTGGTAAGTAGCTGGTTAAAAGTTTGTTCTCAACTTGATCCGTTTCTTTCTGCCTCCGCAGAACCTCTCCCTTCTTCCACCTGCTTTACCTCTCACATGGGCTACTGAAGCAGGCTTTCAGCAGTCTCTCTGTGGCCACCATCCCTCCTTCACATCCTCTCTCTAAAAGGCACCCAATGACCGTGTTGAACCCCCGTGCGAATACTTCTTTTCTGTCTCTCCCACTGCAAATGCCTGATTTTCCAACATTCCTTTGACTCTCGGGTGAGGAAGCCAGGGAGAAAACAGAGTTGGTTCAGGTAAGGATATGAGACACAGATGTGCTGTCGAAGATCAGTCGAAAAATAAAAGCAAAGAAAACTGAAATGCTAGGTTAGGTACAATATGGGTAAAATGCCACAGAGAAATAAAACCATAGCCTTTGGGATTCTTTGCTCTCTCTGGCAAAAATCTGTCAGTTCTCTGCAAAGATGTAAAAGGCCTGGTGTTTAATCAGTGGTAAATGGAAAGTGAGTTATGGTCCCAGAGAATCAGATGGTTTTTAGGCAAGCATGTTAGATAATGGACTAATTGTACCGCAAAACTCATGGAGTTACCTTCTAGCTTTACGTCCTTTATTATCAAGACTCTTCTAGTGTGCTCTCCTTTGGTCACCAGGGTTCTCACTATACTGACCCCCTTTCCACGTCTTTGGCTCTTGTTCTCACAGTTCCCTGTGCATGGAATGTTTGGCACAGAGGACCTCTCAAACCAAATCTCTCAGATGATCTTGTTTTCAGTGTTCTAGGTAAATCCCTCTCCCTCACCTATAACCAATTCACTTTGTAGGTCACCATCCTGTTACTTTTATTCCTCAACCTATATGTATATTTGTCTGCATGTATATGCATGCAGGCTTCTCTTGACTAAAATATAAGCTACCTGAGGCCAGAGACTACATTTGTCCAGTTCATTACTATATTTCTCTTGCCAGAAACAATGGCTACTCATGAGAGATGCTTTTTTAAAAAGAATTTTAATGTTTATTTTTGAGAGAGATAGAGAGAGAGACAGAGTATGAGTGGAGGAGGGGCATAGAGAGAGGAAGACACAGAATTGGAAGCAGGCTCCAGGCTCTGAGCTGTCAGCACAGAGCCCGATGCAGGGCTAGAACTCACAAACCAAGAGATCATGACCTGAGCTGAAGTTGGAGGCTTAACTTACTGAGCCACCCAGGCGCCCCTCATAATCTTCATTTTAAATAGCATTCTGAGATTCTGATGTTGTTGGTCTATGGACCACATGTTGAAAAACATTGGTCTAGGAAATCCAAGTATCCAGCTGTCTGCCTGAGTATTTGCATGCTACCTCAAGGTTGGCTGAACACAGCCCTGGGAAAGCTTGCTTTGGGAAACTGGCTCCCAAGCACAAGGTCTTAAAGTAATTAGTCACGTGTTTTGAGCAGGATCAATAAAATGTGCAGAATTATTCAGACAAAGATAAAAGGTTTGCATGGTATGCACAATGTAGCTAAAAGCTGCACTAGCAATAATGAAAACTAGAAAAATGAAAGAGTTTTAAAGTTTGTAACTGCTTAAAGGACTTTGTTCATATTCTGCAGATTCCCCCCATTGTTTTTAGTACCCAATTTGAAGAATTCAAGTCACTTCTGTAATACATTTTGATAAAATGTGAGAGGCTTCTTCTGTTTGCTGTTCACATCTTGTTTCACCCCAGTTCATAGGGACAGAGCCCAGGATTATTGACCCAGCTTTAGCGAGAATCCGGATGATCCCTGTGACTTTCTTGCTTGAGGAGCACACAAGGAAAAGACACCCCAAACTCTCCACCTTGCTCCCACCCAGACTGTGTGGTGTCTCAGCTGGCATAATAGGCAAAAATAAAGTAATGCACAACCTTGCTCAAAGGAGACTTTATTTCCACCAGTAGTATCAAATATAAAATAAGAGGAGGCAAGAGAAAAAGGATCCATTTTACCTGTCTTATAAATATTGGGTACAGACCAACTTGGAGTTGGAAAAGGGGACATGGAGTATTGAGAGGGAAGTGAGGAGTCACAAAGGACAGCCTGAGTGTCTCTGACCTCTGAGATTTCCTATTTAGCCAAGGGAAGTCCTAGCTTGTGATTTCTTTTTTTATTTTAATTTTTAAAATATATTATTTATTTTTGATAGCGAGAGAGTGAGCAGGGTAGGGACAGAGAGAGGGAGACACAGAATGTGAAGCAGGTTCCAGGCTCTGAGCTGTCGGCACAGAGCCTGGTGCAGAGACCAAACTTAGAGGTCATGAGATCATGACCTGAACCCAAGTTGGATGCTTAATGGACTGAGCCACCCAGGGGTCCCTCTAGCTTGCCATTTCTGATTCTTCAACTACTTCTTTTCTTAATGTTGTATTTTTGAGAGAATGCAAGTTGGGGAGGGGCAGAGAGAGAGGGGGACAGAGGATCTGAAGTGGGCTCTGAGCTGACAGCAGCGAGCCCAATGTGGGGCTTGAACTCAGGAACCACATCATGACCTGAGCTGAAGTTGACAGTCAAACAACTGAGCCACCCAGGTGCCCCTCTAACTACTTCTCTAAGCTGATATTGGAGCAACTGTTTCGGTCAGTCAACTAATCTATTCAAGCAAACAACCACTCCAATTAATTTTGATTCACTGAATTGCCTCAATGTTTCACCAAATTTGGATACACCTGATGAATATCTTGTGCCTTGAGTATAACCTTTGAAAAAAGAGCGAGTTGCATGGCATAGTGGAAATAGGAAAAGACTGGGATTTGGTACACATGGATTATTATCCTCCTTTTCATACTGACTAGATCTGTGTTTTCAACTGTCAGCTTATCTCACTGGGCCTGAATTTTCTCATTTGTGCAATTACTGCTGAAGGGTACTGTACAGCTCACAAACAATCTTCATATGTATTATCTCATTTGACAGACATAAAAATTCCAAAAGGAACTATGACACATATAATTATTTCTTCTCATGTTATAGATAGGAAAGCTGAGGTCCTGATTCTGGTCATGACTGAGCAATTCCTATTAAACCAACTCTTTGAATAAAAATTATACACTTTATGCAAATGTTAAGAAAACAACTACCCAAACTAGACCAGTTCCTCAAATAGGCCAGTTCTGGAAGGGGATCAACACTTGGAAGATACAAACTGCATTAGAGGATTTTCCCATATTTTTATGACCTATAGCCTGCAATCAGACCCCAGACAGAATTAGAGAGGAGCAGCTAACACTAGCAGAGAAGCTATAGTTTTTCTGGCTTGAAAACAGGGGTTAGATTCCAGTATAACTAAAGGAGTTGGAAAGAGAAAGTGGGAGAAGGAGAGCTCCAAAATCTGTGTAGGGAGTCTGCCCAAATAGTAGGCTGATCCCTGAATTATGCATGTATGAGGCAGACTTCAAGTACTCCAGCTAAAGCTAAAAGAACTGAACTAAAATTTCAGCTGGTGCCAGTTGCAGAGGAGACAGAGTTTGCCAACTGAAATCAGCCTAGTTGACTGCCTGGTTAAACAAACAAACAAGCAGTCAGAAACAAAGCTGATAATCTTCAGAAGAATATAACAGAAGTCAGTCTTTATCACATGTCCTGACAATGTTCAAGACATAATCTTAAATTACTTGACACAGGAAACAGACAATGTTATCCATGGCAAACAGGGGTCTTATAAGTAAAGAAAATGGATACTATGGTAATATAATTTATGGAATGTTTAGAAGCTAGTGAAGGCCAGTGACAAACCTTGAAATTTGATTTTCTAAGTCCTATTTTATTTCCATCTCTATAAATCTATTCCATCTCTAAATTTCTATGCCAGAGTGATATATTGTATACAATTTAACAAAAATATCTTTCTTTGATGAAGGTTAGTCAGAAGAGAGTAGTAATCATGGGGCACCTGCGTGGCTCAGTCGGTTGAGCACCAACTTCAGCTCAGGTCATGATCTCACGGTATGTGAGTTCGATCTCTATGTCGGGCTCCGTACTGACAGCGATCTGTATGTCGGGCTCCGTACTGATAGCCAAAGCCTGGAGACTGCTTCGGATTCGCTCCCTCTCTGCCCCTCCCCTTCTTGCACTCTGTCTCTGTCTCTCTCAAAATAAATAAACATTTCAAAAATTTTTAAAAAAGAGTAGTAATCATTAAGACTGTTACTAGAAAATAATGTTTCAAAATACTAATTTCCTATCTTACCTCCTCTCCAAATTAAAATTCTATTAGTTGCCTAGTCATGTGTCCTCTTTTACTTTGCTAACTGAAGTCCAGTTTGGTTCACGCTGAAATATCAGTCGGCCAAATACTACTTTCCTAGCCTCTTATACAGCTGTGGGTGCACTTATAGCCTAATTTCAGCAATGACAGTTAGTTGCAGTAATTGGCTATTTCTGAAACTTTTTTTTGACATAACTCCCTACCTTTGCTTCTTGTATTAAAAGTAGACATTATAGGGCACCTGGGTGGCTCAGTGGGTTAAGTGTCTGACTCTTGATTTCAGCTCAGGTCATAATTTCACAGTGTGTGGGACTGAGCCCTGCTGTGGGCTTTGGGTTGACAGTGCGGTGTCTACTTGGGATTCTCTCTCCCTCTCTTCCCTTCCTCTGCTTCCTTGCATGCGTGCTCTCCTCTCTCAAAATAAATATTTTAAAAATAGACATTCCATCTGGTCTGCAAGAGGAAGAACCATACAATCATGAAGTGAAACCCTTGGGTAGAGTCAAACATTGAAAAGATTCTGAATTTCTGACTTCATTTCTGAGCATTTGAATTAATACCAGTAATTGTGTTTCTCTAGACTTTTGTATGAGTGAAACAAAACCCTATTTGTTTCATCAACTGTTAATCAAAAATTCTGTTGGGACACCTGGCTGGTTCAGTTGGTTAAGCATCCTACTCCTGATTTTGGCTCGGGTCATGATCTCGTGGTTTGAGTTCGAGCCCCGCATTGGATTCTGCACTGTTAGTGCTTGGGATTCTCTCTGTCTCCCTCTCTCTCTCTCTGAAAATAAATAAACTTAAAAAAATTCTATAACTTGCAACCAAATATAATTCCACATTAACAACTTCATGAGAGAGGTAAAACACAAGTGTGATGTCCTACTTCAGTCCCTAGAAGTCACATTCTCTTTGCGCGATGCAGATTATAAAGCATCATCTGTTTTAAGGTGATCCATAGCATTTCACGGGCAGCACCAGAACCACTACATTGAACACACATAGGGCTGATAAAACCTGTATCTATTTCAGCCAATGTTCATATGTGTGTGTGTAATGGGAGTGGTGAACAAGGAGTATTACTGAAAGCAAGATGAGTTACCACCACATACTTCTGAGAATGGCTAGAATAATAACTTAGAAAAAGCCCCAAACCAGTAATACTTACTGCTGGCAAGGATGAAGAACAACAGGAACCATCATTCATTCCTGGTGTGAATGCAGTTACTTTGGTACTCAGTGTTGCGGATTTGTACAAAGCTGACTGTAGTCTTACCATATAATCTTGCAGGTGGTCCTCCTGTGTTTTGACCCAACTGGTTGAAAACTCTGTCTGCCCAAAACCTGCATGTATTTTGGGAAGCGTTTTTCATAATCACCAACATAATCACCAGCAGCGTTACTCATAAACATCAAAAACCAGAAGCAGCTGGGATATCTTTAAGTAGGTGAAGAGATAACCTGTGGTACATCCATACAATGGGATCCTATCCAGTGATAAAAAAAAGAATGAGCTATTAGCCCACATAAAAGCATGGATGAATAGTAAATGCATATTGCTAAACAAAAGGAGCCAATCTAAAAAGACTACCTTTATTTATAGAACTTTATGTCACAAAGCAAACTTTAATATCTATAACTCAAAAACAAAGTTATAATTCAATCAATCCCAGGATGGAGTGCAGAATGTGACCAAAGAAGTGTGTGAAAAACCTGACTCCTGAAGATGGAGGGGGAGGGGAGGGAGAAGGGGCTGACCTAAGTTGCTTTGGAAATGAGTGGAGACTAAAGGCAAAAGGACTGCATTCTACTTGCTAAACTTATTTTCTGTGGGTGTACGGGTGAGCAAGTCTGAAAGCAGATGCATACGTATGGGTTTGAACAGATAAGTAAATGGATGGCAGAGACTGGGCGCCAGGTTGCAGATAAACGGAAGTTAGGCTACAACAATCCGGGTAGGAATGGATCAGCACTGGAAACACCAGTAGGCACTTATGTTTAGCTTAACATAAATATATATGTGGATACAGATGGATGTGGTTATGTGTATATACTTGGGTTAGTGTACTTACATCAAGTTTCTTACTCTGTTATCTGACAGAGTCTAGAAGCAGCAATTCCCCAGTGGTAAAGAGCAAATCCAATATCCAGATATGGGTTTGAATACCACCCTCCCACAAAGGGAAACAGGGCTCCTTCGAGAAATGACTGATTCCAGGCTTGGGGCAAGGAATATAAAAGTTGAGCCTGGAGTGTTTTATAGTGCCAGAAAGGAAGTCCTAAAAAAAGAATATCGTTGGTGGAGGTATATCAAAGGTACAGAGGAGCCACCTGGAGGATTTCCCAGTGGCCAAAGCTGGAATAATTTGAGGAACAAAATAAGCAGTTTAATGTTGGATTATAATCCAAAACATAAAGTAAGTATCCATGAGTCTGTACCGATGTAAGTTAATTACTGAACCAATACATAAAATACATACATGCTATACATAGAACTAAGAATAGGGGTACCTTGGTGGCTGAATGGGTTAAGCGTCTTACTTTGGCTCAGGTCATGATCTCAGGGTTTGTGGGTACGAGCTCTGCATCAGGCTCTGTACTAACAGCTCAGAGCCTGGAGCCTGCTTCAGATTCTGTGTCTCCCTCTCCCTCTGCCTTCTTCTGCTCATGCTCTGTCTCTCTTTCTCTCTCTTGAAAATAAATAAATATTTTTAAAATTTTCCCAAAAAAAAGAACTAAAAATAATTTATATAGATGATCCCTCCCCCTTCAGAGGATGGAGCGAAATTTCCCACCTTTTACATGTAGGTTGTACATAGTGACTTTCTTCGAAATAGCACAGTACGGAAAGACCAAAAAGGAGTAACTTTACAGTGGAGAAACCTGCCAGACACTACCTCAGCCAGGCGACCAAGGTTATCATCTGTGATAAGTCATGTTGACAGCACATACTCTTGATACAATGTGACGAGAGTGATACCTTACCTCTGTGATCTTGCTCCCCAAGAGCCCATAACTCCATTTTAATCATGAGAGAAATCTCAGATGGATGCAAATTGAGGGGCATTCTGAATAGTAGCTGACCAGCACTACTCAGAATCGTCAAGGGGATTCAACACCCTGGAAGTCCGAGATACTGTCACAGTCTAGATGAGACGAGGGAAACCTGTCACCTAAATGGAATATTCTGTCCTGGATAGGATCCTACAACAGAAACACGCATTCAGTAAAAACTAAGGAGATCTGAATGAACTTTAGTTCATTTTAGTAAGAGACGGTCTCAATTTTAGCTCATTAGTCATGACAAGGGTGCCCTGCTAATGTCAGATGTTGGCATCAGGAGAAAGTGAGTATGCGGTATACAGGAACCTCTGTAAATATTTATAACTCTTTTGTAAACCTATAAAATGATTCTCAAGGGGCACCTGGCTGACTCAGTCAGTAGAGCAGTGGCTCTTGATTTGGGGGTCATGAGTTTGAGTCCCACACCGGTGTAGAGATAACTTAAACTAAGAAACAAATTTAAGAAGATTCTCAAAATATTTATTTAAAATATTTAAATAAATAATTGATAATAATCACTAAATAAATAATAATTAATTAAATAATATTTAAGCATTTCTTTTTTTTTCAAATACTTTATTGTCAAATTAGTTTCCACATAACACTCAGTGTTCATCCCCACAAGTGCCCTCCTCCATGCCTATCCCTCCTCCCCCCCACATCCATCAGTCCTCAGTTTTTGTCAGCATTCAAGAGTCTCTCATGGTTTGCCTCTCTCCCTTTCCCCCACCATTTCCGCCCTTCTTCTCCCCCTTGGTCCTCTGTTATCTCCTAATCCTCCTATACGTGCAAACATCCTTCTCTGCCTGACTTATTTCGCTCAGCATCTGTTCTACACATGGCCAGATTTCATTGTTTCTCATTGCCATGTAGTATTCCATGGTATAGATAAACCACATCTTTATTTAAGCATTTCTTAACATCTAGAGAATACGGCATTTGGGTTTCTGTTTGACTCTGTTGGTTTCTGAAGACAATTAGTTGGTTATGAACTTACTAAATGATCTCAAGTCAGCACTTTCATAAGTTATATCTTCCCAGGAGACTGTTTTGGATTTTCTTCCAAACTCAGTAATTCTAGGAGTGGGATTAACCTGCTTTGTGCTCAGGGAGACAGAATTAGACACATGATCAATGTGGTTATGGAGGAAACATTTCCCTCAAGAAATAAAAGCTTTTTTTTTTTTTTTTGCGTGTCGTAAAATCCCAAGTATTGAAATAAAAATGTTTAATTATGCTAATGAAAAACCAAGTGTTGGAAACAATTCAACACATAAACGTGTTTGTGACAAAATTGGTGAAAGCAAATATAAAAACAGAAAGATTGTTTGGGGACCATTTGGCTCAGTCAGTTAAGTGTCTGACTTTGGCTCAGGTCGTGATCTCATGGTTTGGGAGTTCGAGCCCCACATCGGGCTTGTGCTGACAGCTCAGACCCTGGAGCCTGCTTTGGATTCTGTGTCTCCCTCTCTCTCTGCCCTTCATCAGCTCATGCTCTGTCTTTCTCCTTTCAAAAATAAAGAAACACTAAAAAAATTTTTTTAGGAAGATTGTCAAAAAACCAGGGAGATGTAAATACCATAGTACCTCTTTGAAAAAGTAGTTCCGGGTGGGGAATTGGCTTAGTTAAGGCGATGAATAGTGAACATGCAATTTCTTTTGTTCAGGCTTAATGCGTTACATCATAAAACAATCAAATTTGAAGTCTTGAACACTTTAGCTTTTAGTAGCTGATGGCAAAGTGTGAAGGGAAAGGAATAATATACAAAAATTTGCTGTTTTAATTTGTATTCATGGTTTTGGTTAGAAACACTACTGTGAAACCAGAAAGATACTATAGAAATTCTCAACTGTCCCCTACATAGCTGCTGTCAAAAAAGGTGTTGTGTGTACACAAGTACACCCACATACTTAAACACATAGTATACTGCAAACACATAGACCATACATGCAAGTTCTCAGCATGCTGGGGGCTCGAGAGGGGATGGACAGTACTGCCTAATCTAAACAGTCAGCTAAGTGGAGATGGGTTAAAAAACCATGTGGTGTGAAGATTATCACTCATCATCAGGGATCTACACATCAAAACTACAATGAGATATCACCTCATGCCAATCAGAATGGCTAAAATTAGCCACACAGGTAACAACAGATGTTGGCAAGGATGTTGAGAAAGGGGAGCCCTTTTACACTGTCAGTGGGAAGGCAAACTGGTGCAGCCACTCTGGAATAGAGGCTCCTAAAAAAATTGAAAATAGAACTGCTTTATGACCCAGCAATTGCACTACTAGGTATTTACCCAAAGGATACAAAAAATGCTGATTCAAAGGGGCACATGCACCCTGATGCTTATAGGAGCATTATCAAAAATAGCCAAATGATAGAAAGAACCCAAATGTTCATTGTCCATTGACTGATGAATGAATGAAGAGGAGGTTGTATATGCATATAGTAGAATACTACTCAGCCAGAAAAAAGAATGAAGTCTTATTATTTGCAACAGTGTGGATGGAGCTAGAGAGTATCATGTTAAATGAGTATTATTTGTCAGAGAAGGACAAATGCCATATGATTTCACTCATGTGGAATTTAAGAAACAAAACAAATGAGTAAAAGGGGAAAAAGAGAGAGAGTAACCAAGAGAGTAACCATGGAGAACAAACTAATGGATACTGGAGGGAAGGTGGATGGGGGGATGGGTTAAATAGGTGATGGGGATTAAGGAGCATACTTGTGATGAACACTGGGTATTGTATGTAAGTGGTGAATCACTAGATTCTACACCAGAAACCAAGGTTATACTGCATATTAACTAACTGGGATTTAAATAAAAAGAAATTTATTTATTTACTTATTTATTATTTTATTTAAATAAAAATAAAACAGGAGAAAAAGAAACCCTGTGGTGCACATAGAATAAGGTCATTAGATCTTTCAGCCAAATGTTCGCTGAGACTTTGAGAGAATAAGGCTCAGGATAGGTAAGTTCAGCCTAAGAGGGCATGATTGTGAGCAGGGTTGGTGACCATGGGGAGCTGCCTAAGAGGGAAATCCAAGATAGAAGTTAGCAGGAGGACCCCTGAACAATCAGGGTGGTGGGACAGTTCTTAATGAACCTCTATAGGGAGGAATAAAATGCCACTTCCCAATTTTGACCTAAGAGACTCTCTGTAGGGAAACTCCAGTATAACCTTATAACTAGAAAAACTGGCATGGAGACTTAACGACTAGGGTATTTCACTGTTCTTTGTCACATGCATAGCAGAAAGAAATGTCTCTGCACAGAGAATCAGGATGTGCTTCTGGTCTCAGCTCTACCTTTAATTCAACTTGTAACCTTGGGGAAAGCACTTTATGCTCTGCCCTTCCTTTTCCTTTTTAACTGGAAGCTTTTACACTAGTAACTCTCTATGCCCTTCCAAGCCTGCTTTTCCAAGATGCTGAGGAAGGATACATCTAGCTGATTGAATTTCTTAGATAGTTTCCCCAGAAAACTAGCACATTAAGAAAATAGCTTTAGGGATGCCTGGGTGGCTCAGTCAGTTAAGTGTCCACCTCTTGGTTTCGGCTCCGGTCGTGATCTCACAGTTCCTGAGTTCAAGCTCCACATCGGGCTCTGTGTTGACAGTACAGACTCTGCTTGGGATTCTCTCTTTCTCCCTCTCTCCTTGCCTCTCTCCTGCTTGCTCATGCTCTCTCTTTCTCTCTCAAAATAAATACATTAATTAAAAAAATACTTTACAACTTAAGTGTCCATGGATAGATAAACGGATAAAGAAAATGTAGTGTATGTACACAATGCAATATTACTTAGCCATAAAAAAGAATGAAATCATGCCATTTGCAGCAACATGGATGGACCTGGATGGTATAACTCTAAGTGAAATGAGTCAGACAGAGAAAGACAGATACTGTACGATTTCACTTAATGTGGGTTCTAAATACAAATGAACAAACAAAATGGGAGCTGCCTGATAAATACAGAGAACAATCTGGTGGTTGCTAGAAGGGACCGGGAATGGCGGGGGGATGGGGGGAGGGGGAGAGGAATGGGATCAAATAGAGAAAGAGGTACAAATTTCCAGTTACAAAATAAATAATCTCAGGGATGAAGAGGACAGCCTAGGGAATATAGTCAATGATATTGTAGTAACTTCTTTTTCTTTGTTCTTTTTTTAAAATTTATTTCTAGGAGAGAGAGAGAGACAGCATGAGCAGGGGAGGGTCAGAGAGAGAGGGAGACACAGACTCTGAAACAGGCTCCAGGCTTTGAGCTGGCAGTCAGCACAGAGCCCGACACCGGGCTCGAACCCACGAACCGGCTACATCATGACCTAAGAGAAAGTCGGACACTTAACCGACTAAGCCACCCAGGCGCCCCTGTAGTAACTTCTTAAGGTCACAGATGGTAACTACACTTAACTGTGGTGAGCATTTTGTAATGGATAGAATAGTTGAATCACTATGTTGTACACTTGAAAAAATAGCCCTAGATGAAGCACACAGATTTCAATCCACAACCAACTACAGGAATTTTAGCTTTTTGTGATTACCATACCCACTTTCCTTATTTCAAGTGTGAGTATAAAAATTGCTTTAGGGGCGACTGGGTGGCTCAGTTGGTTGAGTGTCTACTGTTGATTTCAACTCAGGTCATGATCTCGCAGTTCATGGGATTGAGCCCCATGTCGGACTCCACACCAAGCATAGAGCCTGCTTGGGATCCTCTCCCTCTCCCTCTCCCTCTCCCTCTCCCTCTCCCTCTCTCTCACCCCGGGCCTCTTCGCCCCCTTGGGGACCTCCCCGTGGGACGTGCGCAGACGGAGTCGCTGTCGCGCGGGGAGTGGAGGGCCCTTTCCACGCGAGACCCGAGGCCCGCCGTGGATGCGACCGCGAGAAGCGGAGGGCCCGGCGCCCACGGCCGCTTTTGTACCGCCACAGGGCACCGGAGACCAGATCCCTTTTGTCACGGTGTGTGTGTGTGTGTGTGTGTGTGTGTGTTGTGTGTGTGTGTGTGTACAAGGGAGTATCTGTTGCCTAAGTTGTGCTTTGTGATTGATAAAGCCAAAGAAAGTGTGTTGATGGAGGTCACCGGCACCCCGGAAGGGGGGGGGTGGGCTGTGTCACCACCAGGGCTGGGATCCTCTCCCTCTCCCTCTCCTTCTCCCTCCCTCCCTCTCTCTCTTCTCTCTCTCTCTCTCTCTCTCAATCACCCACAGCCCCTCTGCCCCTCTTCCCCATTCGTGTACTCCCTCTATTTCTCAAATTAAAAAAATTATTTTATACTAACCAAACTGCTTGTCTGTCTGTCCATTGCTTCCCCGTGTCTTCCTCTTCCCTTCATACATTGCTCCTAGTACTTGGAAACAAGTTGAAGAAAATTCAAGTATTTGTAGGCATGAATCCAGACTCTGGGGCTTGAGGACCCCAAGCAAAGGGGACATTCCAGTGTCGAGTGGCCAGACTCATTCTGCTTCCTATGCATCACCCATGTGTTACCTTCAGAAGATCATGGGAGGATCCCTTATTGTTCTCGTCATTTGACCCCTTGGAAATACTTAAGATCATACACGCCGACTTTCTAAAAGTGATTTTATGTCTAAATTGTACTTTTGACTGTGGTGTTTTGAATTTAGTAAGAACAGTAAAAAAAAGCCAGTTCTGCATGGGACCTGTTCCCATTTTACCTGTCCTGGTGCGGGTCCCTTACCTTGGTGGCAGTCATAACCTGTCCCCTCACTGCATTGAGCTGTCCAAGGACACAGAGCAAGATGGCCAGCTGTTGGTCTTTCTCTGCCTGTTGTCTGTCAGCCTTGTCACTGGAGCATGGACAAGAATACTGCTTTTCACAGAAAAGCAGCCATTTGAAAGGGGAGGGAGAGGATTCTAACACAGCAGCCATTTCTGGGATTTTCAGGTGACAGTTTGTTGAGTAGGATGTACTGTATGAAGCTCCTAACCACTGAGTTTTCAACTGACAAATTAACTAGGGGATTTGCTCAGTCATTAACTGCTTGACTGGCTGTCTGAGAGCACAAACTACTTTGGACTGATTCTTGCTGACAATCTTGTTAAGCTGTGACACATTATGTCTTTAATGTCTTCATTCTAGTATAAAATGCCCAATAGAGTCCATACAAAGGAAATGCCTTTATATGAGAACATAGTAATATTCCAGCAGTCAGCTTAAAAACTACCTTTGGGTGTTACCCACAGAATGATTCTGAATACAAGAGAAAGGGAAATTAACTCACCACATAAAATAGACCCCCACTTTACCTGACAGGGCAAACATAAAACTTGCAACGATAAAATGCTTAAGAGGCCAAACTCTGGGGGTTCGTTTACACCCCACATCTGACCACTGTGATAAGAAAAGGCAGGCACACGTTGAGTTAGTTGTGTTCGTGCTTTTAAGTTTTGTGAAGACAACACAATCCTTGGTGCCTGCACCCAAGGGGCACCCTCCCCTTCAAACATCATCGGTCATGGAAGAGGCATAATTCTAGAACTAGAATAATTTAAGCATGCCTTTCTTCTGTAGGATGGTTTTCAATGTGTTACTTTGTTTATTTATTTGTTTATTTTTATATTTTTAAAGTTTATTTTTATTTACTTTGAGAGAATACCAAGTGGCTCTGCACTGTCAGACCAGAGCCCAATGGAGAGCTCGACCCACAAACCGTGAAATCATGATCTGAACGGAAGTCGGATCATGCAGGCTGAGCCACTCAGGTGCTGCAATGTGTTACTTAAATAAAAAGAAACCCTCAGTTCTTTACAAAGAATAGTCGAGCTGCCTCCCTCATTTTGGAGGGTCTTATAAAGAAACTGGTCTGTGTCAAATGAAGCTGGATTAGTTCATCATCTCCCAGCTGTTTCCTTACTTCTGTGAGCACATACCTAGACTCTCCATTATTTTTTTTTCACCTTTTCTCTTTAATCCCTTATCATAAGCTTCAGAATTTCGTTGTTTCTTGTTCCTGTTGTTTCTCTTTCTTTGCCGTGTTTCCTCTAATGGTTAAAAGATAGAAGCTCTTTCAGGGCTGGAGACATCATTAGTCTTTGGCACTCAACCATCTTGACCAGCAACAGACCATTATTTGGCTCCTGTGTGTTGCTGTTATAATGTTAGGCACTTGATATGTATTTTCTGCTATTTTTTCCAGTAATCACAAACTGTAGGTTTCATTAGCCCAATGGAAAGATTAAAATTTACATCACAAGAAGAAAAATTTGTAATTCAGTGTGGTGATGGATGCTAGACAGACTTATTATGGTGATCATTTCACAAAAAATGCAAATATTGAACCCTGGGGGTGCCTGTATGGCTCAGTCAGTTAAGTGTCTGACTCCTGATTTCTTCTCAGGTAGTGATCTCATGGGTTTGTGAGATCAAACCCCACATGGGGCTTCACTCTGATAGCGAGAAGCCTGCTTGGGATTCTCTGTTTCTGCCTGCCTCTCTTTCTCTCTCTCTCTCAAAATAAATAAATAAACGTTTTTTAAAAACCCCACAAATATTAAATCCTTATGTTGTGCACTTGCAACAAATAGAATGTTATATGTCAATTACATCTCTATTTTAAAAAAGATTAAGAAAGGAAAATTCAGAGAGATTATGTAACATTCTCAAAGTCAAACCAACAGGAAGTGGTAGAGTTTAGATTTGAATGCAGATCTATTTGACCCCAGTGACCAATCTTTTGAATTTGTAGACTTATATTCATTTCCAATGAAGTCTAATCACATATTGCTATTACACGTTATTGAGTATTTGCTGCGTGCCAGTCATCGTGTTAGATATTCATGTATATTATTCTACTTAATTCTCATAGTAAACTTCTGTAGTAAGTACACATCCCTCATTTAGGTGACTTTTCCATGGTCACGCAGGAAAGAAATGGCATTGCTTTCTAGAGTCGTGTGCCACCAAATGCTAAATCTTGGACTAGTTTTCCAGGATAAATTTCATGCCCAGAACTAGACAAACCCACATATGGCCCTGTCTGCATCATTGAGAAATAATGGACAAGTAACAACTGTAAGCTCACATATTGTATATTTCTGAAAAAAAAAATGTGTTCTTTCTGCTTGAGTTTGTTTCACAAAGGGCCCTTGTCGTGTGTTTTTTTCAGTTTCTTCAGTGACTCTGGCTAGACCTGGCTTTGCTACGTACTGGGTGAAAAAGAAGACTGTGCCAGCCAAGTTATTTGAATACCAAATGCGGGTTCTCCTACTTCAGTCTGTGCTAATTGGTCTTTTCTACCTTAGAAGAATAGCCTGGTGTTTCCTGGTACTTTTTTTTTTTTTTTTTTTTTGACGGGCGGGATGAGGAGAGGGAGAGAGAGAATCCCAAGCAGGTTCACTGCTGTCCTCGCAGAGCCCCAAATGGGGCTCGATCTCATTAACTGTGAGATCATGACCTGCACTGAAATCCACAGTCAGATGCTTAACCGATTGAGCCACCCAGGTACTCCTACCGGTATGTTTAAATACAACTTGCTGACCTGGTATTCTCAGTGCATCCTACAGTCTTATGACTGTAGGAAAGTATTATACATTTGTAAATGATGAATTTGGGGCCACTGGGAGTAACTAGGAGCATCGTGGCAATAACAAGTCCTTTTTGGGAGCTGAATCTCACTGTTTTCTTTTACAGAAAAAGCATCAGACAGAGACATGGAAAACAATGACAGTACATTCTAAAACTCTGAGAAATCAAACACATATTGAACATGTTAACCCTGGATTTCCTTGAAAAGTAATTTTCTTTACAAATAGAGTTAAGATCCCAACTGTCGGGTGGACTTCATGCAGAAAACGCTTTGCATTATTCTAGCTCTTGCCCCCAAAAGTCATCTTTTAAAAACCTGGCAACTGAATACTTTAAAATCTTTCAGGTCCAAGTGGGCTGGTCTTAAATTGTGGATGGACTTAACCAGGCATGGCTCATTTACATTGCACTTGCTTTTACTGACAGCTGAACAGTGGGGAGCCTATCGAAATGCTTAAACAGAGCGTGGTCCCCCACACTAAAAGTTACTGGAGTCTAAAGGCGCAGTGAAACCTCACACAGGACTGTGCAGGGCTGACACCCATGCAGCTCATTCCAGCTCTCTTCATTGCCACGCAGTCCATTTATGGGCAAGCCATTCTTGTGGCTCTGGGGAGATCAGCACACAGCCCAGTGAATCTCAGAGCTGGCGATTCTTCTGGAATCCACCTAAGTTTCCAAATGGATTTAAATCCTGGCTCTCCCAGTTAACCACTTCTCTGACCGCAGGCAGGCCAAATAGCCTCTTTAATTTTGTCTCTTCCCCAGTTAAAGGGGAGAGCAATGTGTACAGGGTTATCATAAAGATGTAACCAGCGCTGGACAAGTAGCAAATGCTTAACTGGTAGCTGTGATTACTGTCCACAGGCAGAGTTCCTATTTACTCTAACCTGGTTGTGATATCACGCCGTTATTAAATATCACTTGAGACCAAGAGTCTGCTCATTTCTAGGTGGCATGTTTAACTGAGGTTTAAATTTGTTTTTTTTCCAGCCATGTTTAAAAATTAAGATGAATTTTCGTCACCCTGTGAGGGAGTCTCAAAAGCGAATTCCTTACTACAGGTAAAATGTTAAGTCATGCCCTGTAAACATTTTTCAGGCAGTTTTGCAATGCCTGCAAACAATTCCTTGAGAGTGAGACCCTCAAGAGTTCTAAAGGTCTGTAATGGCACACTCGTGGTGCTGAGGTATGCTGGAAATAAACAGAGTGGACAAAACACTGACTTTGAGCCAGTCTGTGTGCTCAATAATGTGGATAAAAAAATAAGCTGGGCACGGTTCTCGACTGCTGTTAGGCTAGCTGGGGAATGTGTTATTTAGGTCGTCACAAATTTACTGTGAATAATGAATGCTTGCTTCAGGTGTCTGACTCCCCCTTCTTTCCACTTTTGTTCGATGGTTCCTCTATTTCCACTCACACCCATCAGTCTCCTATTCCCAAGCTATCCAAGGCCTGGAGAAACTGTGGGCTTTTCCTTTCAGGCCACCATCTTACCCTTACCTTTCCCATCTGTTTTTGTCTATGCCAGAGAGCTTGAAGGCAGGGCTAGAATACTTCCTCAAAGCTGGCTGGCAAATGCCATGGGTCTAAAACACTTGATTGAATTTCCAGTGGTGAATTTCTACCTCCACACACAGGCAACCTGGCAGATAGCCATTTGACATTGATCCTAAGGAAAGTGTGTTTCTCTGTATGGGCCCCATAGATCTGGTACCCCAAAGACTGCTTCTCTCTAGATTCTTTTTTTTTTTTTTAATGTTTATTTATTTTTGAGAGAGAGAGAAAGAGTGTGAGTGCAGGAGGGGCAGAGAGAGGGAGACACAGAATCTGAAGCAGGCTCTAGGCTCTGAGGTGTCATGTCAGCACAGACACAGCGCTCAAACCCATGAACCCGGAGATCATTACCTGAGCTGAAGTCAGACCGCTTAGCAGACTGAGCCACCCTGACACCCCTTCCTCTCCCTAGAGTGTAATGAAGGTGAAGCTGAATAAAATGGACCAGGTATTTAGGACCTCTTTGTGTTGAAAGGAAATTATTGATCATCTTTGGAACTTCTGTAAAATGAAAGATTGATTGCTTTAGTAAAAATGCTTTGAAATTTGGTCATTCTGGTTCTTTCCAGGTATATGCTATATAAGAGCAAGACTTGTCATTCTGGCACTGGAATTGGAATTTGAAGGGTTGTGAGGCCAGTGTTTGGAACCCAAAGTAGAGTTTTAAAAAAATTATTACTCCTTTTTGTGTGTGAGCTTGTGATTTTCCATTCTGTTCTTAGAGTGGTATAGTTGAGTGAGGAACTGGTTAGAGTAATGGACCCAGAGTTCTCTGCCTGGATGATCGGAAGCTTCCCAGGTAGAAGCTTGGTAGGCTTCTGCTCTGCCTTGTCTAGATCCCTACAGAGATCATGCATTCTCAAAGCAAAACCAAAAACCCCAAAGCACCATATAACACTTGTACTATCTTATAAACCCTTAAAGCTGGCAGATAGGAAAAGGGAAAGGCAAGATTCAGAAATACTCCAATTAAATGGCCTTCAAACTTTTACGCTTACAAACCCCTAAAAGACTTCTGAATTCACCTGGTTTTAGATTGGCATGCAATTTTTTTAAAATCATAAGTTTATGTAAATGTTAAAACTGTGATTTCTGATGTTGCAAATATTGACATTTAAAATTAAAGCATTGTTCTTTTCATGTATCCAGTAGAATATAAACACAACAGACATTTGATAGCCCCCAGTATTCTTTAAAATATACATGAAAAATTCTCTAATGTTTGTCATTTTGAATTATCCATGTTTCTGGCTGCAATTGCAGTTCTACTTTAACTTCCACACAGAATTTTATCCTAATATAGTATAACTTTATTTCTGAAAGTCCTTCATTGATGTTGGTCATCTCTTATACATTTCTGTAGTTGTGTTTGTGTGTGTGTGTGTGTGTGTGTGTGTGTGTAATTTTTCAAAACATTTGTTGTTACCATAGGTTCTAAGAAAATTTTTTATTTTTTATTAAAAAATTTTTAATGCTTATTCATTTTTGAGAGAGAGAGAGAGAGAAAGAGAGAGAATGAGCAGAGGAGAAGCAAAGAGAGATGGAGACACAGAATCTGCAGCAGGCTCCAGGCTCCAGCCCGATCAGGGGTTTGAACTCACAAACCATGAGATCATGACCTGAGCTGAAGTCGGATGTTCAACGAACTGAGCCACCCAGGCACCCCCCCCCAAGAATTAACATTTTTCAAGTGAGTTATTACAATTATTATTAACACATGATCAAAACAATACTAATAATACATATCAACAATTATTAAGCAGCATGTTTTATTGAAAATATGTTTACTGAAGTGAATAGAGTGTCCTGATTAAAGTTGCTGCTGGTTGAGCCCTGGGTTTGGTGCCCTGTAGGTGTGCCTCAGAGAAGGCATATTCCAGGCTGGTTGAGGGTATGGATTTTTCTTATAGGCTGGAAATAGAGCTGTAGTAAAAGGTGGTGGGGAAGGGGAAGGAAGGTAACTTCTCCAGCAGCTGAGCATTTCATAAACTTCTCCGGTTTCCATTTGCTTGCACCTTTTTCATTCTCTTGTGCATGTATTTATTCGATATATACTTTGAAATGGGTTGTTTGTTTCATCTAGGCTTTATCTGATAAAGACAAGAAGGTAAAGTGACTGCACATTAACTTGGTTATGCTCATAAGTTTTTTTTTTTTTAAAAAGATTTTTAAAAAATTTAAGTCACCTCTACACCCAGTATGGGGCTCAAACTCACAAACTCAAGGGTCTCATGTTCTACTGACTGAGCTAGCCATCCACCCCTGCTCAGAAGTCTTAATAGGAAGGGGTTTTTATATGAATTAAGGGTTGGAGGCATTTGTCCTGAAAGAGTAACTTCAGGCTGCAGGAATGAGTGACCAAGTTCTGTGCAGTGGCTGATAATGGCTTTATTTAAAGTTGTTATTTAGCCCAGAAGAGAGTTTTGCCAAGCCTCTTAGTGAATTAGTGTTCTAAAGACTATTTTTTTCTTTCCTGAAATGTCCTTTTTTTTTTTTTTTGTATCTTTTTAAGGTTTTATTTTATTTATTGGGGGTGAGGGGAGAGCACAAGTAGGGGAGGGACAGAAAGAGAGGAAGAGAGAATCCCAAGCAGGCTCCACACCGCCAGTGCAGAGCTCGATGTGGGGCTCGAGTTCACAAACCACTAGATCATGACCTGAACCAAAATCAAGAGTCTGGATGCTTAACTGAGTGAGCTACCCTGGCGCCCCTGAAATGTCCTTCTTTGGACCCATTAACTTGTATTCATTCAAAACAGCTGCAGTACAGTATCCCTTCTGATACCTACTCACCAGAGCAAGAGTAATACCACTCTTGCAAACACAGGTCTTTTTCTTCCAAGAACAGAACAGTTCTCTCCTACTGCAAAACTCCCCAGAGTGAGGTCAGTGAAAGAATATTCCCTATGGCTCAGTCCTTTGTGATGCCTTGTACTGGCCACCAAGTGTCACTCTTGCACTTTTTGCTATTGAAAAAAGTTTTCACTGACAAAGGGCCACTTATACTCTGTCCCAATCCTGATTCACTGATTCCAGCTCTAATTGCGGGTGGTTGCATCTTCACCAGCTTTCTCATTTGACATCAATTTAGCAACGTAGCTTCCACGATTTGGGTCCTGCTGTTTGGGTCAATGGCATGAAGATGAAATGGCAAAGTGTGCTCATATGATGAATGTGGGCTTTGTGGCCCATTCACCTGTGCGAGCTGGGTTGCCCTGCATATTTCTCATCTGGGAGAAATCACTGACAATCCTCTGTGCAGGTGACCATTCAGAGTCAATCACCTGTAGATTCCTGCTGATAGAAATGGAATGCTGGTTATTTATAGCAGCAGAGCCATATAATTTCAAAGGGGTAAAAAATGATTGTGAACTCAATTTTCTTACCTGTGTAAGACCAATTACCAAAGAAAAATATAGAGCACGCTATTGAGAAATGAATATATTTTGACAAGAAAACACACTGTGTTTTCCCAGAATCTCAGTGACAAGGTCCTGTGGCATGGGACATTTTACTTCATTATTTCAGCTTTTTTCATTTTAATATTTATTTATTTTTGAAGGGAGGAAGCAGGGACAGAGAGAGAGGGAAACAGAGGTTCCGAAGCAGACTCAGTGCTGTCAGTGCAGAGCCTGATGCCGGGTTCAAACTCATGAACCATGTGACCAAGACCTGAGCTGAAGTCAGATGCTTAACCAACTGAGCCACTCTGGCACCCCAGTCCATTCTTTAGGTTTTATGCCTATAGATGTGGGAGTTGGGGAAGAGTAAATAAAGGTGAAGTTAGTAAAACAGAGTTTCATAGTTGTCCATGTTAATACAAAGTTGATGTCCATCTGAGCTCATAGGTGGGAATATGCTTTTGATAAATATGTATGCCAATGTTTCTAGACTATATGCTTTTAGTTCCTTGGTCAATAGATAGACAGTCATATTTTGAGGCCCTTGTCAATGGATTAATCACAGTGCAGTTTTTTTATATCCATTCTCTGACCTGTGATACATTAAGCAGGTCAGAAAGCCTCTGTACTGAATCCAACTTGATTTAATATGATCCAGGCTATGACTGACAGATTCAATTTTTTAAAATGTCTTATTTATTTCTGAGAGACAGAGAGATAGATAGATAGATAGAGAGAGAGACAGACAGCGTGAGCAAGGAAGGGTCAGAGAGAGAGGGAGACACAGAATCTGAAGCAGACTCCAGGCTCTGAGCTAGCTGTCAGCACAGAGCCCGACGCGGGGCTCAAACCCATGAACCATGTGATTACGACCTGAGTCGAAGTCAGACGCTTAACTGAGCCACCCAGGCGCCCCTATGACTGACAGATTCAACTCTGTGCTTATGGCATCTCTGATTCCTTGGAAGTTTCTTGGGCAAGCTGAGGTGAATAAATTGAAATGAAGGGCCAGGATAAAATGGGGAACTGTGCCCACTGAAACTCTCTCCTTCCAGATCCTACTCAATAGATATGATCTTTTCATATTACATATACATCTCTTGGTTGCTCTACTAAAAGATCAGCATCTTCTTTTTTTTTTTAATTTTTTAATGTTTTATTTATTTCTAGGAGAGAGAGAGAGACAGCGTGAGCAGGGGAGGGTCAGAGAGAGAGGGAGTCACAGACTCCGAAACAGGCTCCAGGCTCTAAGCTGGCAGGCAGCACAGAGCCCGACGCAGGGCTCGAACCCAGGAACTGTGGGATCACAACCTAAGCGAAAGTCGGACCCCCAACCGACTGAGCCACCCAGGCGCCCCAAGATCAGCATCTTCTAGCTAAGGGACTTGGAGTAAAATGTCACCGGGTCTGTGGAAACCACATGTGTCATGAAATGAGCAAGAACTTTAAATTTCTACAGTTCTGGGATTTAGCCTCTGGGTTCTGGTGCATATTAACTCTATGATCTTAAGCAAGTATCTTAACCACTCCATGACTTAGTTTGTATAGTTTTATTTCTTTATTTTTAAGAGAGAATGAGTGTGAGCAGGGAGGGAGGGGCAGAGGGAGAGAGAATCTTAAGCAGGCTCCACACTCAACATGGGGCTCATTGTGGGGCTCCATCTCACAACCGTGAGACGATAACCTGAGCCGAAATCAAGAGTCCAATGCTTAACTGACTGAGCCATCCAGGGACCCTTAGTTTGTATAGTTAAAAAAAAATTTTTTTTAATGTTTATTTTTGAGAGAAAAGGGGGAGAATGTGAGAGGGAGAGGACAGAGAGAGAGGGAGACACAGAATTGGAAGGAGGCTTCAGGCTCTGAGCTGTTAGCCCAGAGCCTGATGTGGGGCTCGAACTCAGGAGGTTCTCAGGTACTCAGGTTATCGCTAGTAGGATAGACAAAAGCAGGAATGTGAAGTTTTGTCACTATAGCAACAAGGAGATGCTGACGATGGTGGAAACTTCAGGCTTCTTAATATGGTCCTAGAGAGCATATGTAGGGAAAATGAAAGGCCATGGGCATTCAGTAAAGAATACACATGGGAAACCTGAAGGTCTTTATGAAAGCTTTGAAGGAATGTTTTGACTCCTAATGTTTCAGGGTAGCTGATCCCAGGACAGAGTATAAGGATTGCAGAGTGGAAGACCTCATGGTCTCTTACACTAAAGTAAGGGCAGTGGAGGGGAAAGGGTGGGACCTTGAAAAATGGGATCAAAGCATTTGGGCTGATCTGGGCAAGACCAAAATGCCTTGAACCTCCCCTAAATTCCCTTTCCCTATGGAGGGACTCCCATAAAAGCCTTTCTTCCTTCTTCCTTCCTTCCTTCCTTCCTTCCTTCCTTCCTTCCTTCCTTCCTTCCTTCTTCCTTTCTTCCTTCCTTTCTTCCTTCCTTCCTTCCTTCCTTTCTTTCTTTCTTTCTTTCTTTCTTTCTTTCTTTCTTTCTTTCTTTCCTTCTTTCAATGTTTTATTTATTTCTGAAAGAGAGAGAGAGGCAGTGTGAGCAGGAAAGGGTCAGAGAGAAAGACACAGAATTGGAAGCAGGCTCTAGGCTCTGTGCTGTCAGGACAGAGTTTGACCTGGGGCTCAAACTCACAGACCATGAGATCATGACCTGAGCTTAAGTGAGATGCAACCTGACTGAGCTCCCCAGGTGCCCCCATAAAAGCCTTTCAATGACTGCATTTGAGGTACCTGTCTCCCAAACCGATGTCAGTTCCCTTCAGCACCCATCCCTAGCACCTCCAGGGCAGTTACAAGAGTTAGACATCAGCATAGCCAGGATGCTTAAATAGGAGAGCTGCTCAGAGTGGAGCTAGCCTATAGACCAAAACTGTCTAAGACTCAGCAGTCTGTATCAAGAGGAAGAGCCTGGGGAGAAAGTGGGAGTGAATTCTAAGGGTCTTTGAGCAGGGTGATGAAATACAAGGATCAAATAGGCCAAATAGCCATTGTTATGGGTAGACCACCACGGAGTTAGGATTTGATGTGCTGGTTCAAGCACGTGGAAGTGATAATTATCATCTGCCAGGTTAACACCTGAGCATAAACCCATTGATGGCCTAGGTTTTTAAAAGTTGAGAAAATACATTTTTCCCAGAATACCATAGGAGGTGAGTCTGAAGACTTGGGGAAATGGATATGTTGAAATGATCTATTATTTGCAACCTCCTACGCCACTCTGTAGCTTTATGCCGTAGGAGAGCCTAGAGCATGTTCTCTTCACCAAGAGCTTAATACATGCATTGCTCTTTGACAATTAAAGGACATTTTTAGTTTTTAAATGTAATCTTTGATAACGGTAAAACTTCCTTCCTGAGTCCTCTGGTAAAATTTTCAAATAGCTTTTGTTAGAACATTTGTCAAAACAAACTGTGCTCGTAATATTATAATGCATGGGAATTATTTAAAACACCAGGCAGAACAGGATTTAAAATTGGTGGTCATAAATTATGATAGAAGCCAATGGTCTTATGTAAAAATGTCATGATCGTAACGCTCTCCTCGAAAATAGACCCTCAGTAATTTTTTTGATAGGTTGAACTTAAACAGTACATGTTACAAAAACCACCTTTATTTAGATTTGGCAATCTATCTGTCAAAATGCTATGGCCACTCTAGTCTTTATTTTTTATTTATTATATAATAATGCTTGACAATTGCATATCAATTTACTTTCCAAATATTTTAACATATTACTATTATGATATATTATTACATATTAACATATTAAAATTATTCTTATGTTATATCACACTTTGTTTTTCAAATGCATAGGCATATTGTGATAATTTAATGAATGCTCATAAAGGAAATTCTTAAACAACCACCACTCTGGTCAAAAAAATAGTACATTGCCAGCTTTACAAGGCTCCCCATTTGCAGTTAACTGATTCCAACTGTGGCCTTCTCCCCAACGATTAACCACTGTGTCCTACATTGACTTGCTTTTCTTTGAAGTTTGGCTACTTACATAAGCAATTTTAAGCAGTCGAATCGAATTTTCCCTGATTTTGCACATTTTTCCCCCAAATTTTCATTTAAAAAGTGTCAAGCCAAAAGAAAAGTTACAAGTGCTATAGATTAAAAAAATGTTTTTATTAATGTTTATTTATCTTTGAGAGAGAGGGACAAACAGGGAATGAGCAGAGGAAGGGCAGAGAGAGAGGGAGACACAGAATCCAAAGCAGACTCAAGGCCCCGAGCTGTCAGCACAGAGCCCTACTGGAAGCTCAAACTCACGAACCGTGAGATCATGACCTGAACCGAAGTCAGATGCTTAACTGCTGAACCACTCAGGAGCCCCTTCAAGTGTTGTAGGTCAAATGAAAGGAACATTTCTTGCACAACTAAGGAAATTTTAATATGGCCTGAGTTTGAAATGATATTAAGGAATTCTAATTTTGTTAAGGACAAATGATGCTCATTTGGCTAAGTAGGAAATATTTTCAATTTTAGAGATGCAGACTAAGATATTTAGGGTGTGATATCAAGACGGCATTAATTTACCTTAAAATATTTAAGCATAAACAAAATGAATTTTAAAAATATGTACTGCACAAACTGAAGTAGGCGAAGAGAAGGTTTTAGAGTAATATCTGTCATCCTTTACCAACCAATAGCTATTAGGTACTTAAAAAAACCCCAGCCCCTGCCTGGCTACTGGATCCTGGAGGAGTTGAATGAATGGCTTTGAGTCACTAAGTTGAGTATATGACCTCTAGCTGCCAATCATGAACTGTGTTATCTAATCCACTGAGCCATAAAATTGGACATGCCCAGCCATGCTATATTATAAACTGGTAACAGAACTTGGGTACTAGATCTGAGCAGGTCCAAAAGGCAAAAGTAAACTCACTGCAAGACCAGGTGGCTCAGATCCCCATGGTACCTGCTTCTCCTGCCTCACTGCCTCTCACTCAACCCACACCTATGACTTCATAACTGGTTCCCTCTGCCTGGTTACAAGAAGAGGGAAAAGTGTGATCCTGGTTCCAGATGTATCTGCCCCATATGCTAAGGAAACACAGCTTCTATACTGCACTCCCACTGGATGTCCCGGGGGTTGGGGCAGGCACTGGTGCAGGGAAATCCTCCGTATGGGCAGAACTTTAGACGGCACATCTACTATCCACTTGGCATTAAGGGAAGAATGACGTAAGGTACACATCTACACTGGCTCATGGACAGGAGTTAGCACATTGACCTGCCACTCAGGGATTAGGAACATATTGGAAAATGATGGAGAAAGACTTCTGGGAACCAGAGATGTGGATACTCCTCTCAGAATGGCATGGAGTATAAAGATACTCATGTCTTAAGTAAATGTGTTCCATAGGGCAACCACTGTGAAGTCAGGTGGACCCTCAGAAATCAGGTGGACAATGTGACTCATTCTCTAGATGTCAGCTTCTTAGAGCCAGCTTAATGGATCCATGTATCATGTGGCCATAGTAGCTGGGATAGAGGCTATTCATAGGCTTTCCTTGCCTATGCTAATCTGGCCACTGCTGTTCTGAATGCCCGGGCTTCTAAAACCTGAGGCTGTTGCTGAGGCCCTGTCTGATACCATTTACCCAGTTGGGCTGGCTACCTCATGGTAGATTAATTCAAATTCACCACTCCCATTATGCAGAGTACATCACTTTCTCCTTTGTCCTTTGTGAAGATACATCCTTCACAAGGGATTCGCCTTCTCCGCTTGCAAGGTTTCCGATAGCACTACCATGTGTGGAGTAGAAGAATGCCTGCTTTATTCATTGCCAATGCAGCCCATGCAATATCACCTCTGACCAGGCGGCACATTTTCTGGTGAAGAAAGTAAGGCTCATCCTCAAATGGTCTTACCCTGTCACCCTATGGTGGCTGGCACAATAGAATTGAGGGGGTGCCCAGTAAAGACTCAGTCACGGTGTCAGCCGGAGTGGAATTTCCCCAAGGATTGGGGTGGCATCCTGAAGGATGAGATTCTTGCCTTAAACTAACAGCCTGTATATGGTGCTGTCCCCAAAGTCAGAATGCATCAGGGCAACAGAAGAAGTGGGAGTTGCCTCTCGTTGTTGTCCCTAATAACTCATGTGTATTGCTTTTTTTTTTCTTTTGCTTCCAGTCCCCATGGCTGATGAGTTTGGAGGCCCTAGAGCCCAAGGAAAATAGTCATAGTTCTGATGAGTTGAAAAATGAGACTAACCCATGGGCATTTTGGGCTTTGCATGCTAATGAACTGACAGTCAAAGAAATGGGTCACTGTACAGACTGGGGTAAGTGATCTCTTAAGTAGGCTTCATGACCAGCATGGAGCCCAACACAGGGCCTGAACTCAGGACCATGAGATCAGGACATGAGCTGAGATCAAGAGTCTGACACTCAATAGACCCAGCCAACCAGGTGCCCTTCAAATAAGTTCATCTTAATTTCCAAGGGAAATTGTATTTCTGCTACAGAATAGGGGCAGAGAAGATTGTATATGAAACCCAAGAGAATGACTGAAGTACCTCTTCCTCCCTCAGTAGTATGGGTCAATGGAAGACTTTGGCAGCCAATTGATATGACTACTAAGTATACTGATTTTAAAGGAACAAAGTTTTTAGTCACTTCTCTGTATAAATAACTAACTGCATCCAGCCAAGATGCTAATGGAATTTGAGGGAAACACGGAGTGAGTGATAGAAAAAGAGCAGTGATATTACCAACAGAGGTATTGGTACCAGCTGCAGAGGAAGAGGCCGTAATCACTTACTTATTTTTCCCTACACCCATTCTCTTATCTTCTATACAGTGATGATACTAGCATGTTAGACTTCATATGGGAGGAGGAGCACACTGACATCACTCTGTGCTAATATGGGAACTGAAGGAAAAGTGTGTCCCTGGTACTGGGGACGTATACTCTCCACCCATTTGAAAAATAAGGATGAACTTGGAGGGGGTGAAGGGGTGGTGTCTGATGTCTGCCTGCCATTTGACATTGCAGAGCTGTCTCTATCCTTCTTCACCCTTCTCTTCGCCACAGGAAGCTGACCTATGAGGACTATATAAGAAGCCATCTTAACCTCTGGCTTCTAATTGCATTTGGCTAGTGGGGAGCCCTAGTCCAAGACTGGAGGAAGAGAGGAAAGCAAGTTTATGATATTTGTCCCCGTAGCCCTGTTCCTGCAGGAGGAAAGCTCTGGCTAGCTGGTTCCCTTTATGTCCTCTCTCAATAGTCGTTTTTTGCATGACTGACTCTTTTGGGTGCCTGTTGGCTCTTCCTTCACTAGGGACCTCTTCTTAATAATGACATCACCATAAAGAACCATATGGTGCTTCATGTCGTCCATGTTTCTCTACACCCTACTCTTGCCTTTGTAAATCATCTCTATAAGAATCCTCTGCAAATTATCCTCATTCGGTGCTATCCATTTACTGCTAGAACCCTGACAGATACAACCCTGATAGATACAATGGGTGATATTAAAGCATATGTGCATGTGGATGGGAATGATCTAGTAGAGAGGGGCAACTTGATGCAGAAGAGGTGGAAGACATTTGCAAGAAAGAAGGTCTTCAATGGATGAGAAGGGATGACAAGCAGGAGTAGGTCTGATCTTCGTAAGGGATAGGGAAAATTCATCTATTGGAGTAGGAGGAAGGGCAGAGTGTATGAGATGAAGAGCCGGTGGCCTGATGGATTTATTGTTATGAAGGGTATAACAGCTATTTGGGAGCTGCTTCTATTTTCACAGTGAATTAATAGATGTAAGCTTGTTAGCAAAGTCTCCTCAAACAGGACATGAAAAGCACTAATCATAACAGAAAAAAAAGATCACTTGGACATTTTTAAAATTAAGAATATCTGTTCATCAAAAACCACCAGTTAGAGAGCAAAAAGGTATGGTTTGGATTGGGAGAAGATATTAAAAAATACAAAACCATCAAAGAATACTTACCTAGGATATTTGAAGAATTGCAAATTGATATGAAAAAGACAAATGACCCAATGAAAAAAAATGGACAGGATACCTGGATTGGCACTTAATATAAAATGACAGATAGTCAATAGTAGATGGTTAATATCATTATTTATGAGAGAAGTGCAAATTAAAATCACAATGAAGCACCACTACCCTTAAATAATAATGGTTAAGATGTAAAAGACTAACAATAATGAGTGTTGATGGAGAATGGGGCTCAGCTTGGTGGAGGTTACTCAGTTGAGTGTCACAGGGAGAGAGCAGGAGACAAGGGGACTGAGAATATGCACCAAGAAGTGATTGGAGCAATGACATAGAACCTAATCAAGTGAGGGGGGAGGTGAGCACACGAGGAGGGTGATGGATGGTGAAAGGCTCAGTGATGGGACTTCTAGTGCCCAGATAATTTTATTTTTATTTTTTTAAGTAATCTCTACACCTGCAGTGCCTGGGTGGCTTGAGCATTTGACTCTTGATTCTGGCTCAGATCATGATCTCACAGTTGTAAGATCAAGCCTAGCACTGGGCTCTGTGTTGGGCATGGAGTCTGCTTAAGATTCTCTCTCTCTCTCTCTCTCTCTCTCTCTCTCTCTCTCTCTCTCTCTCTCTCTCTCCTTTGCACCCCCCTCGAGCTCTCATGCACAAGCATGTGTTTGTAGATGCTCTGTCTCTCTCTCTTAGAAAAACGAAAATATTTTAGAAATATTACAACAATGTTTTGTTGCACCAATTTTATAAACTTTTACAGTGCAATACGTGTTATTTTTCTGAGACAAACTAAAGGTTAATTTCTCAAGCTTCTTGCTGCCTGCTCTAGCAGCATTTGATGGGAGGATCTTTTTATTTTTATTTTTATTTTATTTAAACATTTTTTTATTTTTAAAAATTTTTATTACTTTTTTGATATTTATTTATTTATTTATTCTTAAATAGTTTATTGTCAACTTGGTTTCCATATAACACCCAGTGCTCATCCCATCAAGTGCCCTTCCCCATGCCCATCACCCTCCTTCCCCTATCCCCCACCCCCATCTTCCCTCAGTTTGTTCTCCGCATTCAAGAGTCTCTCATGGTTTGCCTCCCTCCCTCTCCCCAACTATTTTCCCCCTCCTTCTCCCCCACGGTCCTTTGTTAGGTTCCTCCTAATCCTCCTATACCTGCAAACATATGGTAGCTGTCCTTCTCTGCCTGACTTATTTTGCTTAGCATAACACCCTCACGTTCCATCCATGTTGCTCCACATGGCCAGATTTCATTCTTTCTTATTGCCATGTAGTATTCCATCATATAGATAAACCACATCTTCTTCATCCATTCATCAGTTGATGGACACATAGGTTCTTTCTATGTTTTGGCTATTGTCGAGAATGCTGCTATGAACATTGGGGTACATGTACCCCTGTGCATCAGCACTCCTGTATCCCTTGGGTAAATTCCTAGCAGTGCTATTGCTGGGTCATAGGGGAGTTCTATTGTTAGTTTCCTGAGGAATCTCCACACTGTTTTCCAGAGGGGTTGCACCAGCTTACATTCCCACCAACAGTGTAGGAGGGTGCCCGTTTCTCCACATCCTTGCCAGCATCTAGAGTTCTCTGATTTGCTCATTTTAGCCACTCTGACTGGCATGAGGTGGTATCTCAGTGTGGTTTTGATTTGTATTTCCCTGATGAGGAGGGACACTGAGCAGCATTTCATGTGTCTGTTGGCCATCTGGATGTCCTCTTTGGAGAAGTGTCTGTTTATGTCTTCTGCCCATTTCTTCACTCAATTATTTGTTTTTCAGGTGTGGAGTTTGATGAATTCCTTATACATTTTGGATACTAGCCCTTTATCGGATATGTCATTTGCAACTATCTTTTCCCATTCCGTCAGCTGCCTATTAGTTTTATGGATTGTTTTCTTTGCCGTGCAGAAGCTTTTTATATTGGAGTGCCTGGGTGGCTCAGTCCGTTAAGTGTCCGACTTCAGCTCAGGTCATGTCCGACTTCAGCTCAGTTCATGATCTCACGGTTTGTGGGTTTGAGCCCCGCATCGGGCTCTGTGCTGACAGCTAGCTCAGAGCTTGGAGCCTATCTTCAGATTCTGTATCTCCCTCTCTCTCTGCCCCTCCCTGCTCGCACTGTCTCTCTCTGACTCTCAGAAATAAATAAAAAACCTAAAAAAAATTTAAAAAAGAAGCTTTTTATCTTGATGAGGTCCCAGTAGTTCATTTTTGCTCTTGATTCCCTTGTCCTTGGGGATGTGTCAAGTAAGAAATTGCTGCAGTTGAGGTAAAGGAGGTTTTTTCCTGCTTTCTTTTCTAGGGTTTTGATGGTTTCCTGTCTCACATTCAAGTCCTTTATCCATTCTGAGTTTATTTTGTTGTATGGTGTGAGAAAATGATCTCGTTTAATTCTTCTGCTCGTTGTTGTCCAGTTCTCCCAGCACCATTTGTTAAAGAGGCTGTCTTTTTTCCATTGGATACTCTTTTGATGGGAGGATCTTTACATTTATAATAGATGAAAAATAAACCAGATTGCAAATCTTTTTTTTTTACACTTAAACCATGTGCCAAGTTTTTGGTCCAAATTGTGTAGGATGAGTTAAACTTAAATTGCATTCTATTAACCAAGATGAGTGTATTTCTGTAAGCATAGTGATGTTGAAAAATATTTTTAAAAACCAAAAAAGAAAAAAAAGAAGAAAAAAATTTTAATTCCCTGGGAAATTAGCTAATTTACTACTTCACATAAAATAAAAAACAAAAAGGAAAACATCAATATTTTGTTCTTTACCTACTCGTTCACCAAATCAACTGCAGGGACATCTGCAGATTCACTCATCCATCCATCCATCTATCCATCCATCCATCCATCCATCCATCCATCCACCCATCCATCCATCCAACCATCCATCCATCCATCCATCCAACCATCCATCCATCCATCCATCCTTCCTCCAACTTTCCACTCAGCTCTTAAATAATGACAGTGCAAGGCAGTGTGATACCCGCAGTGAAGGAAGTGCCATAGTCCCCCCTTATTTGTGGAAGATACATTCCAAGACACCCAGTGGGTGCCTGAAATCATGGATAGAACAGAACCCAGGGTATATACCACGCTTTCTGATATACGTACACACCTACGATAAGGTTTCATTTTTAAATTAGGCACGGTAAGAGATTAACAATAATAAATAATAAAATAGATTAATTATACTATAAAAGATTATGTAAATGTGCTCTCTCTCTCTCTCAAAATGTATTATGTACTCTATTCACCCTTCTTGATGTGAGATGATGAAATGCCTATACAATGAGATGCTGTGAAGGACACAGATTTTATGACCTACTGTTAGGCTTCTACTGGTCTGACACTATGTCTGCTTCTGAACCACTATTGATCTTGGGTCACTGGAACTGTGGATAAGAGGGGAACTATGTACCAAGAGAAAGCCCTAATTCTCAATCATCACAATGTGATTGGGGAATCAAATGGTATAAATCTGAAGCCTAGAGGGGCACCTGGGTGACTCAGTCAGTTAAGTGTCTGATTTTGGCTCAGGTCACGATCTCGCAGTTTGGGAGTTCAAGCCCCATGTTGGTTGGGCTCTGTGCTGACAGCTCAGAGCCTGGAGCCTGCTTTGGATTCTGTGTGTCTCTCTTTGGCCCTCCCCCAGTTGGGCTCTCTGTCTCTCTCTCAAAAATAAATAAATAAGCATTAAAAAAAAGATATTAAAAATTTGAAACCTAGAAATAAACAAGTGTACAAGTGTAGGTTAATTCTCAGTCCTAATCAATTAATGAGAGAGATAAGCATAAGTGATTAAGAAGCATATTACTTATTCCATGAATAGTATGAAATCTGTCTAAGCAGTCCTTATAGAAAATGGACTTAGCTACACTGCTAAAGAATTAAAAACACACATTTTTTTTTTTTTTTTTTTTTTAGAGAGAGCCAAAGTATTCAAGAAAATGGGAAAGAAGCAAAACACTGGAGCTAAGGTGTCTCCCTTCCCCAGGTGACACCTGATGAAAACACCATTAGCACCTGCCCTGGAGGTCACCAGGGCATATAGGCATAAAGCCTTCCCAAAGAGTGAGACTCTTCATATGTTGCCTTCAGTTCACAACAATGGCACCTTACTGAGCAGAAAATTAACGAGGGGCTAGATTATGGCTGATTTACTCTTTGAGGTGCTACCAGACTCATCTCTTGTAGTCACTGGTCATTATGTATTCATGAGCCAGGCTGGCTATCTTTCATCCTTTATTGTATTCAGGGAAGAAAAAAAGAAAAAAACCACGTAAAACCATTTTCCTGGCTGAATGGGTGAAATAATTTAAAAGCCAATATGTTAGCCTGGCAGCTTGTCTAACAACCCAGAGACTCTCTGCAGCAGAACAATAATTAAAGTAGCTCTTTCTTTATTATATAAATTATTCATTCACTTTTTAACACCAGGTGAATGTTTACGTTTATGCGGAATGAGTATTGAAGACAGCTCTGCCATTCCACAAGTCACCCCCCTCAGCGTGTCACATTTTCATCATGAAGTTACTTCCTGGCTGCATTCCCAGGGACCGAATACCTTCACCTTACAAAATCGTAAGATCACAGAATAAGATTAATGTCGTGTTTATACTAAATTACAGACATTGGAAAGGCATGGATCTACTCAGTGGGAACAAAATTCTTCATAAGGACAAGAATGGATTTTGTGGATCTCTCCTCCTATACATCCTGAAAATATGGGATTTAATGTCTCCCTCTCCCTGAGATACAATTCATGGAGACAATATGGGAGGATGGGATTTCTTAATACTTAATAGGAATAAGCAGTGAGATAAGACTCCAAAAATTATCCGGGGGGGGTGGGGGTTGGGGAAAGGAGGGGCACCTGGGTGACTCAGTTGGTAGAGCCAACTGGGTTGTGAGTTTGAGTGCCACATTGGGTGTAGAGATTATTTTTTTTTAAACTGTCTTTATTATTGGGAGGAAAGAATCCCAAGGGGCTCCATGTTGTCAGCATAGAGCCTCACCCGAGGCTCCATCTAACAACTGTGAGGTCATGACCTGAGTCAAAATCAAGAGTCAGAAGCTGAGCTACCCAAGTGCCCCAAAGCATTTTGAATCCAGCTAGTAAGACCTGTGCATCTGGAAAGGCTATATTTACCAAACACTCAATATTTTAATAACAAAAACAAGGCAATTATTTATGTATTTCCAAATGCTTTGATCCCTGGTGTTTCCAAAAATGTTGATCTTTTGATTTTGCAATCAAAACAATCAACTTCGAAACTCTCATAGCATAGAACAGCAATCCCACAGAAAACAAAGGCTCTCAGGAGCCTCAAATTATTTCATACAGTTCAGGAGAAATCAGGTCAGTAGTAACTGTAATATTTTATAAAAGATTGCTTTTTATTGTCAAAGAAATTTATTCTCATGAAATAAATTTTAGACAATATAAAAAATGTAAAGGAAGTAGTCATGATCTATCACTCCAACACTAAAAGATAATTGCCATAAATAAATGGTTGACTCTTAACAACACAGGTGTTTTTTTTTATGTTTGTTTTTGAAAGACAGAGAGAGACAGAGTGTGAGTGGAGGAGCAGCAGAGAGAGGGAGGCACAGAGTCTGAAGCAGGCTCCAGGTTCTGCTGCCAGCACCGAGTCTGATGCAGGCTCAAACTCATGAACCACGAGATCATGACCTGAGCCAAAGTCTGACGCTTTACTGACTGAGCCACCCAGGTGCCCCTGAACAACACAGGGTTGAACTGCTCAGGTCCACTTATATGCAGATTTTTTACAGAACAGCACTGTAAATGTATTTTCTTTTATGATTTTCTTAATGACAAGTTTTCCCTTGCTTTATTATAAGAATACGAGATACAATATATATACAAAATTTGTGTTAATTGCCTGTTTATGTTGTTGGCAAGGCTTCTGGTCAAGAGTAGGCTATTAGTAGTTAAGCTTTTAGGGAGTCAAAGTTATATTCAGATTTTGACCACAGGGGGTGTGGGGGGGTGTTGGTGCCCCTAACCCCCGTGCTGTTCAAGGATCCACTGTATTGCCCCATAGCTGAAAAAATTTGCTCTCTTGCTGTGTGTGTGTGTGTGTGTGTGTGTGTGTGTGTGCGCGCGCGTGTGTGTGCACGTGTTAGTCCCAAGTATAGGTTGGGTGCGGGGACTCCGCTGTTACCATGAGCAGAAGGGGTTGGATGTTAGGGAGAAGCTTGCCCTTCTTGATGCCTTCAGCAAAGACCCTTGAATGGTCATCTACTGTCATCTGTCTGCTGTTTTTCCCTTAGGGAATCTTAAAACTTGTGTTTGCACCTCAAAATTATTGGTGGGGCAAACTTTTCCCTTTACTGCTCATCTTTGCCTTTTCCCAGAGTCCAGAAGACCACAGCCCCATCTGAGGTCTCTTTCCTAAATCCACGACACAAAGTCAAGAGCAGGAAGATTTCAGTCTCAGTCGCCTTCTTCCCAAAAATCTTGCTTGGGATCTTGATGAAATGTTTCTCTGTTTTCTATCAGCTTGGCTAAAAAAAAGTCAGTAATGGATTTATTAAAATATTTCCACCTGACTGTGCTCCTTTGAGCTAAAACAGCAAACCTGTGCCGGATCCCAATACGGTTTCTTCTGGGAACTTTCCTTTCAGACCAGGCTCAACTTGGGACAAAGACGACTGTGTAGACCGTGCCTTGAGGGGTCATAGGCAGAGAAATCCTGTTGCTTTTCAATGAGAGGAACTACCTCAGGATGGTCACTGAAGCCCTAGGGGAGCTTGAGGGGCAGGCTGCCTTCACAGGTAAACTGCTCCCCTTTACTATATAGTTCAGAGACAACTACTGTCTGTGAGGTGTGGAGAATGGAAACAGGCTCTCAGTATCTCAAAAAAAAAAAAAAAAGCTAAGAGGTTTTCATTTTTCATACATGGCCTTACAAGTGTGGAAAATGCTATGGCTGCAAATTTGCTGCTGTGGAGGGACCCCAACTGCCCCACCTGCGCAAGGGTGGTTGCAAGGCAGGACCGTAAGCAGGTGAAGGGAATTTACAACCCATTCAAGGGGACTGTGCACCATAGAGGAGCAGGACGTGGCTGATGAGAACAGAGGGTTCCAAGGAACTAGAGCTATTGGAAGGGAATTTAAATAACCCCCTCCCCCCCCCCCGGAACTCCCAAGGAGATAAAACTAGCATTAAAAGTACTTAGGGAGCCTGGTACCATCCTTTCTGCCTTTGAAAATTGGATAGATGAACTTAAAAAGAAGATGATTTCTCCAGAGCACAGAATTAGTGCTTAGAAAAAAGAAGTATCTCACAACAGAGAGCTAAAACACAGAGGCAGATTATCATGTAGGAAGCACTAAGGGGTTCGGAGGATAGCTCCGGGAGAATTTTGCCAAGTATCCTGAATTCGAAGGATTGAGAGAACTTCTTAATAGATTCCAGCAGGGGGTAAAAAAGGCGCTATTTATATACCAAAAGAAAAAGAAAAGCATGCCAATAGCTTAGGAGATCTTATGGCATCACTAGAAAGTAGAAGACAATGGAATAAATCATGTGGGTCATTGAGAGTGAAGAACTGTGACCCCAGAATTCAATTTCCGGTTGATGTAGCATTTATCATTCATCATTAGGCAAGACTGTAAAGATGAATCCCTAACAGCCCACCCTCTCCGTTGGTCAAATACTAATCTGGATACCAATGCAAAGGGATTTTGCTGGTGTAACCAAAGACCCAAGTTAGCTGACCTTAAGTTATGGAGATTATCCATATGGGTCTGACCCAGTCTGGTGAGCTCTGTAGAAGCAGAATTTTCTGTGACTGGTAACAGAAGCTGAAGTCCGAGACTCACACCATTGCTGGTCTTGAAGATAAGGAGGACCATATGCAAAGGAATATAGGCATCCTAAGTGGCCCCTGGCTGATGACCAGCAGTAAAACGAAGACTTCCGTTCTACAGCCACAAGAACAGAATTCAGCCACCGATCTAAATGAGTTTAGAAATGGATTCGTATCCAGAATTTCGAGATGTGAACCAATCCTGATCTTGAGTTCAGCCCTGTGAAAACATAAGCAGCAATTCCAGCCAAGTTTGCCTGAATTTCTGACCATAATTATATTATGGGATAAAAAAAGTGTGTCATTTTATATTATAATATTTATTCCCTAGTGTTATTGAGAAATGAGTGACATATGTCACTGTATATCTATGAGGCATACAACGTGATGGTTTCATTTATGTATATTGTGAAATGATTATCACAGTAGGTTCGGCTAATATATGTCATCTCATATACCATAGATACAGTAAAATGAAAAGAAACAAAAAAATGTTTCCTTGTGATGTGAACTCAGGACTTACTTACTTAACATGTTTCCTGTATATCACACAATGGTGTTAGCTTATTTTTCTTGTAACTGCAAGTCTGTACCTTTTGACCACCTTTCTCCAATCCCTCCTACCTTTGGTAACCACAAGTCTGAGTTCTCTCTTTCTCTCTCTCTCAAAATCCACATATAAAACGAGACCACACAATTATTTGTCTTTTTCTGTCTGACTTATTTCACTTAGTTATGCCTTCGAGGTCCATCCATGTTGTCGCAAATGGTAGGACACCCTCGTTTTTTATGGCTGACGAATATTCCATTGTGTATATATCCATTTTCTTTATCCATCCATCCACTGATGGATGCTTATGTTGTTTCCATGTCTTGGCTATTGTCAATAGTGCTTCAGTGAACATGCTGCATACTATCTTTCCAAGTTAGTATTTTCATTTCCATTGAATATATACCCAGAAGTAGAATTGCTGGATTTTATGATATTTCTGTCTTCAATTTTCTGGTGATTCTCCACACCGTTCTCCAGAGCAGCTGTACCAGATGACGTTCCCACCAATAGTGCACAAGGGTCCCCTTTACTCCACATCCTCGTCGGCATTTATCTCTTATCTTTTTGACGATGGCCATTCCAACAAGCATGATGTGATATCTCACTTATAAATTGTAAGATTTGTGCTGATTTGCCTTGTAGCAATAGGAAATTAATGCAAAGATATTTTGAAACATAGATGTTTTCAAAGAGCATTCTATCCCATTTTTTAAAGGTTTTATTTATTTATTTTTAAGTAATCATTACACCCAACCTAAGGCTCAAACTTAGGACCCCAAGATTAAGAATGTCATGCTGTTGGGGTGCCTGAGTGGCTTAGTCAGTTAAGCGGCTGACTTTGGATCTCAGCTCAGGTCATGATCTCATGGTTCATGAGTTTGAGCCCCACTTTGGGTTCCTGCCCTGACAGTGCAAAGCCTGCTTGGGATTCTCTCTCTCCCTCTCTCTGCCCCCTCTTCTCAAAGTAAATAAGTCAAAAATAAAAAAAAGAGTGGCATGCACTACTGGCTGAGCCAGTCAGGTACCCATTGCCCTTGCCTTATTTTGAAGCAAATACCCTCATTGAATCTAACCAGCAATCTGACAATAGAGAGGAAACAGATCAGCAAGGAGCCCTTCATTATTCGCAGTTAAATGTACATGAAAAGAATTTTAATTTGTTAGATGAAGGTTAATGTAAATGTTAATGAGTCAGCCTGGTACTTACAGTTCTGAACTATCTCAGCAAAACCCAGGATGTGAACGGTAAAACCTAAGTACCTCTTTCTAAATAGTTTATTGGGTCAGTGAAGACAGGGATCATTGGGAAATGTCAAGGAAGACTTCTACTGAGGACAGAGGTAGAATGAAGAGAGTATTCACTCACTCGATAAAAGTAAGGAGAGGAGAAAAGAAGAGGCCACTGTGTTTATTAAATTGTAAAAATAAAATCAGATGGAAGAAATAAAGCCATGTCTATCATTTGTGGCAATACATGGGAAGTGCTGAGTTCTCTAGTTTGAATTCCCCTCTCAGAAGACAGATTGTCAGATTGGACTAAAACCCAGTACTTAACATTATTTGTAAGAAATATATTTGAAATGAGAAAGAAATGTCAAAAGTGAAAGATGAATCAAAGATAATATAAGGCAAATTCAAACCAGAAAACCCTGGGAATGGATCTGATGTGATAAAAGAACATACAAGGCCAAAAGCATTTAATGAGATGAAAAGGGTTGTTAAGTAGTGATAAAAGTTACAATCCGCCAAGAAGATAAAACAACCACAAACTTTAATCACCAAATAAAAATGGCTAGGCGCATTAAGCAGAAAGTCCTCAAAAATACAAAGAGATCAAAATGAAAACAAAATGATACCTCTTAATATATGTGCTTCTGAATTTAATGAATTAAATAGAGAGTTTAAATAATGCGCCTGGGTGGCTCAGTTGGTTAAATGTCTGACTTCAGCTCAGGTCATGATCTCATGGTTCAGGAGTCTGGGCCCTGTGCTGACAGCTTGGAGTCTGAAGCCTGCTTTGGATTCTCATTCTCTCTCTCTCTCTCTCTCTCCCTCCCCTGCTTGCACTCTGTCTGTCTCTCTCTCTCAAAAATAAATAAACATTTAAAAAAGTAAAAAAAAAATGCAACCAATATAAATACATATCTACAGCTTTAGAGCTATTTGGAAAGATAAGAACGTGGCAGGGATGCAAAACTTTGTATAGCATGATAAAATACACTTTGCTTTTTCATGCTCATGGAACTGTTATTTTTTTGCTTCTCAAACCACTCATGTACCTGGACAAATAAAATGTAATAAATTCTAAAATGTAAAATTTTACAGGCTATATTCTCCAATCATAATCCCATAAAGCCAATGATCAGAATCTTAACTATGTGAAATGTAAGCATGCATTGCTAAAAAATGTCTGTATTGAAAAGCAAATCAAAATGGAAATTGAAGATTTTATACACATTTTCAAAAACAAGAAGACATTTTCAACTGGAAGTAGGAGAGTATAACTAAAATTTCACACAAAGGAAATTTTATGTCCTTCAGACATTTATATTAATGAGAAAGAAATATAATTGTGTCAATTATAAAAATAAAAATATAAGAACTGTTCTATTTATTATTCTACTACTAATAAACTAAGATTATTTAATAACTAAATACCTTTCCATTTCTAGGCAGGTGCAACTTCATTGTATCTTTTTTATATTGCTTCTTTGGCTTACTAATATTTTATTTAGAATATTTGTGTATATTTTGTTATTGAAAACAGCCAAGAATTTTTTTAAATGTTTATTTAATTTTGATAGAGAGAAAGAGGAAGAGAGAGTGTGAGTGGGCATGAGGCAGAGGGAGAGGAAGACAGAGACTTCAAAGCAATGCACTGTCCTGATGGTGTAGAGCCCAATGCAGGACTTGAACCCACAAACTGTGAGATTATGACCTGAGCCGAAGTGGAATGACAACTGACTGGGTGACCCAGGCACCCCCCAAACAGCCAAGAATTTGTATTTGTATAGTATCTGTCATGTTTTCATATCAGATTTATCCTTGTCTCATAAAATGAGTTGGGTGGTATTTTTTCATTTTTCCCCTTGGTTTGTTTAAGTTTGTAATTATTATTATTATTATTACCACTACTATTATAACTATTTCTCTTAAGTACAATATTTAGTAGCACTTGCCAAAAAATCTGTCTAGGCTTCATGCTGTCCTTGTGGGAGAGAATGTGATCTCTTGGGACGCCTGGATGGCTCAGTCGGTTAAATAGCATCTGACTTCAGCTCAGGTCATGATCTTGCGGTTCAAGGGTTCAAGCCCCACGTCAGGCTCTGTGCTTTCATCTCAACGCCTGGAGCCTGCTTCAGATTCTGTGTCTTCTCCTTCTGCCCCTCCCCTGCTTGTACTCTGTCTCCCCAAAATAAATAACCATTAGAAAAAAATATTTATAAGTGTGAACTATTGATTTAATGTTTCAAACCCTTAACAATATTTTATTTCTTCTTGAATCAGTTTGGTAATTTGGAATTTTCTTGGAGTATGTGCACTTCCTCTAAGTTTTCAAGTGTATTGATATGAGGTTTATAATATGCTCTTGTTTTTAAAATGTTTATTTTTGAGAGCAAGAGTGAGAGAGAGAGCGAGAGAGTGGTGGAAGGGCAGAGAGAGAGAGAGACAGAACCCGAAGCAGACTCCAGGCTCTGAGCTGTCAGCACAGAGCCTGATGCGGGCCCCAAACTCACGAACTGTGAGATCATGACCTGAGCTCGGACCTGAGCTGATCAAGTCAGACACTCAACCAACTGAGCCACCCAGGCGTCCCCATAATATACTCTTTTTAATATTTGTCCCATCTATAGTTTGGTTTCCTTTTGCGTTACTAATATTGTTTATTTATGACTGCTTTTTTCTCCTGGATTAATCTTGGTGGAGATTCTTTTTAGGCTAGGCCTTCCTAAGTACCAGCCTGGATTTTGTTGATCATTTTCATTAGGTTTGTATTTTATTTATTTCTGATCTTAATTTATTATTTCATTACTTTTACTTCATTTGGACTTTTTCTGGTTTTCTTTGTTTAATGTCTGTCATTTATTTTTCTTTTAATATAAGCAATTATGGGTATAATATTCTCTCTCAGTATCATATTGGCTCTGGCTATATTTATAGACCGTAGTAGTTTTTTTTTTTAATGTTTTATTTATTTCTAGGAGAGAGAGAGACAGTATGAGCAGGGGAGGGTCAGAGAGAGAGGGAGTCACAGACTAAAACAGGCTCTAGGCTCCGAGCTGGCAGTCAGCACAGAGCCCGACGCGGGGCTCGAACCCACGAACCGCGAGATCATGACCTAAGCGAAAGTCGGACGCTTAACCGACTAAGCCACCCAGGCGCCCCTAGACCATACTAGTTTTTAAAACATTTGCCATATTTGCACTCCCTCTCTCCATCCTGCTCTCTCTCTCTCACGTGTGCACGTATGTGTGTGCGATCACACACACACACACACACACACACCTACACATACAACCAGGACTTCCTTATGGTTCAGTCATAAAGTGTACAAATATACCATATCATCACAGAAAAATTTCTTAAGTTTGTGTTGACATTGGTCAGATTGTTGAGAGCATCCAAAAGCATATTTAAGTTGGGTATTAGGGCATATATCCTTCAGATAAGCTGATATGAAGCTTTTTAAAGCTGATAAACATCTTAGTGGGCTATTTTATTTTATTTTATTATTTTATATTTTAGTTTAGTTTAGTAATTTCTATTCAATGTAAGGCTCAAACTCATGACCCTACCATTAAGAGTTGCATGCTGCACCGACTGAGCCAGCCAAGTGCCCCAAGCTCATACTCTTTCTTTTTTTAAATTTAAAAAAATTTAAATTTAAATTTACATCCTAATTAGTTAGCATATAGTGCAATAATGATTTCCAGAGTACAATCCAGTGATTCATCCCCTACATATAACACCCAGTGCTCATCCCAACAAGTGTCCTCCCTAATGACCTTTGCCCATTTAGCCCAACCCCCGCCCACAACCCCTCCAGCAGCTCTCAGTTTGTTCTCTATGTTTAAGAGCCTCTTATATTTTGTTCCCCTCCCCGTGTTTATATTCTTTTTGCTTCCTTTCCCTTCTGTTCATCTGTTTTGTATCTTAAATTCTACATATGAGTGAAGTCATATGATATTTATCTTTATCTGACTAATTTCACTTTGCATAATACCCTCTAGTTAAATCCACGTTGTTGCAAATGGCAAGATTTCATTCTTTTTGAATGCTGAGTAATACACCATTGTATATACACCACATCTTCTTTATCCATTCTTATGTCAATAGACATTTGAAGCCCATCCTTTTAGAATGATTTTATAGTGATAAAAATATTTTTCTGCTTGCCCTGGTTTTAGTTTTGCTGTTGAAAGCAACACGTTGTTTTACTAATTTGGATTTTAGGTCAGTTTCTGATTTTATGAAAGAATATTCCACCATAACATTCAACATTTACATCACTTTGCTTTGCATTTCCTCTAAGGGTAGCCAATTAGTGAAGATTCAGGGCTGAACGGTAGAAAAACCAGCAACTATTATGGGGTCATATCAAAAAAGAGTAACATCCCAATCCCCTAGCAAGATGGACCATGCTTCACAGAATCACACATTGGCGTTGCTGGTATAAGGACTTATTTCACTACCAAATCTTGTTATTTTTTACAGTGCCACTCAGTGGAGTTGTATGGAGTGTATTATGCATGTAAATGTCTTAACCTTGATTTTATTTGCAGGACTGACTTGTTCTTGGCAGCAGACAGGGCACATTTACAACATGGTGGCGGTTTTCAGCAAGATCTTCTCTCTTCCTCCTTCCAGGCACCTGCTAGTGTTTCCTGTTTCCTGGGTTTCTATTCCATGTTGGTGGATTCCTTCAAACTGGTAATATCACTGTATTGATTAGACGTTAAACCTCACAGCAGAATTATGCTTTTCTCAATTTTTGCAGTGTCTCATCTCATTTTCTTATGATTTGAGTTTTGGAAAAACATGCACATCTCCTTGGAAACGCTGTAGAGTAATTCCCACAAGGACACACTACCTTTACGTTTACGGTTCTGTGCATTCTCTCTCTTCTACACCTTTGACTTTCCTTCTGGGATCAGCAGGTTTTGGCCCTGGGCAATTTTTAACAGGTTTCTCCAGTGACAAGCTATATGTAATGAAAATGGTTTTATTTATCCTCCTTCTTAAAAGATCACAGTGTTGAGTGTTCCGTTCTATTTGATGGCTACATTTTAAGGCCATTATTGGTCTTTGAACTTGCACTATTCTTTTGGGAAATCAGTTCCTTTCTGTGTTGATGTTTCTGGGCAGAGAGTGGGGTGGGGCATGCAGTGCAGCTGTAGCTGAATTACCATTGACCTTGGTTCAGGTCCCAGGAAAATGAGGAAAAAATCCCATGTATCCCTAACTTCTTATCTCCTTGTAAGGTGCTAATTGTAGAAGCCCAAAGGTTTGAACTCACTATTATGTACAAAATCAAAGATTTGTTATTTAAAGAAATGGAAGTACTGAATGTTAGATTCAGACAATCATAAGAAATTCTATTATTATATTACTGTTTTTTAATGACTATAGGTACTCTTTTACCTGTATTAGAGGAGGGTTTTTATTTATCTTCATTTCCAACTCTTATGTTCTTTTTTTCTTCTGTCAGAGTGCATAAAAGAAAAATTAGAAGTTTTCTTTCAAAATCAGAGAAAGTATATATAGAAAAAAATTTTAGATAAGTTATTGTATTGTATAAAATGTAGATTCCAAGTCTCCTTGGTTCATTATGATTCTGTGGCATAATAGATCTCGAAATAGTTCCAACACTTGAATTCAATTATTAAAATACAAGTTGACCAACAAGCTAATAAAGCTTAACCTTGTCAAAGTGATTTCCCTAAGTATAAATTAAATACCTACTAGCTCACTACTTTAATCAATTAGCAAAGACTACATTTTAGATAAAGCATTCATTAAATTATACATTAATAACATTTCTTGCATTGGTTTAGCATATGCTGGTCTTACAGTAAGCCCACCACATTTCAAAATAAATCACTGCTTTCCAGTGAGTGCATTTTCTATGTGTTAACATTTGATAGTCTGCAAAATATCCATTTATTCTCTACCCTATTTTTCACAGTTGCTAGGGAAGAGTATTTGTCCCTTTCAGTAAAGGTGAAAAATTTTGTTTTCGTTCAATGTCTATTCATTTTTGAGGAGGAAAACTAAATTGTGTGTGTATGGCAAATTTAGTATTTATTTGTAGGATTGGCCCAGTACCAAAAATGAAAAATCCTGGGGTTAAAAAGTACTTTCTATTTTGAAGACATGGATGAGATGATTTACATAAGTATTCCTAATCTTTAATTGTTACTTCTAAGATGATGGAAACAAAATCAAGTTATTGCTCCGAGATGATGAAATGGAGTATAAGAGCAGTAATTTGTTATTCTCAGGCACATACTCATTTATTTAAAAAATAAGTATTAAGAACCTATCTTACAGTAGGTACTGTAGTAGGTACTGGGGAGATAGATAAAACAGCAAAGAAAGTAGAGAATCCTTACCCTCATGAAATCTATGGTCTGTTGAGGAGGCAGGTGATGAACAAGTATTAACCATTGCACTCAGTACAGATCTGTCTTCTAGAGTGAGTGTTTGAGTTTCTAAGTATTGTCAAACCTTGGCTGTGAGCATAATTTGCTCTGGAAACATGCTTGTAATCCAAAGCACTTGTATATCAAAGTGAATTTCCCCATAAGAAACAATGGACACTCAGATGATTCATTCCACACCCCCCAAATATTCATAAAAAAATGATTCCTATATTGTGCTATAATACAAAATAATAAAGAAAATATAAAATATAAAGAAAAATAGCAAATAAAACTGCACCTACTTTGAAAAACTTTGTGGCTGATGTGAGGGAGACAGGAGAGAGGAGGGTTATTATGTAGGATGACTTTCACTATCACTCATGGGATCACTATCTGTTGCCTCAATGGAATCTTTTTCTTTTTGTGCAACCATTGAGGAACCTATCCAATGGCACCTGTTTTTGCCTCTTTTTGAGGATTTCACAGAAATGTGACCTTGCACTGATGATCACCCACAATCCTGCAGTGAGAGAGAGAAGAACCATTGGCTCAGTTGTGATCATGTGACATTCAGCGTCATGTACTACTTGTATTGCAGAACATCACTTGTTTATCAAGGTAAAATTTGTTAGAAATGTTTGGTCATCTTGAAGAACACTAACAGAGCAAGTTACTCACAATCCAAGGTTTTACTTTAATCTCATATTCTACAAAATCATTTAATACAACAGAACTGTATTGGAATGAGCTATGTGATGATGGGTTAATAAGAATAGCAAATGCTTCTTAGTGACTTTATTTTTTTAAGTTTATTTATTTGTTTTATGAGAGACAGAAGCAGCATGAGGTGGGGAGGGGCAGAGACAGAGGGAGAGAGAAATCTCAAGCAGGCTCCATGCTGTCAGCATAGAGCCCAATGCAGGGCTTGAACTCATGAACTGTGAGATCATGACCTGAGTTGAAACCAAGAGTTGGATGCTTAAGCGACTGAGCCACCCAGGTGCTCCATTTCTTAGTGACTTTAAAGGACAAATTTGAATTTGTCACTGAAGCTAGATATTCAAAGTTGGTTGGCAAAAGGCATCTGTTCCTCATAGTCTGATGGAAGCAATGCTGTCTTCTAATGCTGCCATTTCAACTGGGTTATTTAGGGTCTAAGTTAATACAGGAGCAGAGAGCCAGAAATTCTTGAAATGGAATTCAGTACTTCTGCCCCAAAGGGTCATATGTCATTTTCACTCACATTTCATATAGCTGTCCTAATTTCAGCAGGCTGGAAAAGTGCAGCCATCTGGGTCGCCAGAAGTAAAAGGGAATGGAATATTGGCAACCACTTGGGAGCGCTTCCCACAGACAGTAAATCTGATCACCAAATTTTCAGTTCATTCTTCTTCCCACCATGTTAGATACTCAACCCTTGACAAGGGAGATGATCTCAAATCCTCATTTATATCAAAGCATAATGTGCAGTGGTTATTGGATTCAGATGTGGTCGCTGTTGGTCCAAAGGTCTCTGAAATTAAAACACAGTTGATCTCCTTCTCCTCCATGCCACACACCCAATATGTAAGGGTAGAGCAAAGATAGGGTAATCTTAATAAACAGCCGCATTTGTGGTGAGAAAAAAACGGAAAGTGCACAGGAGTCATTGGGTCGTATACTGGCAGACAAAGTGAGGGCTGAATACTCTGGGAGTGAGGACTGTTCCTTAATTAGGTCCTGAAAATATTGGTAAGAGGACATCTTTTGCTCATGTTCTCCATGGCCCATAGCTCTTCCTTTTCTTTTTTTCAAATTTTAGGGAGTGAGAAAGAGAGAGAGAGCACAAGAGGGGGAAAGGGTCAGAGAGACAGAGAGAATCCTAAGCAGGCTCCATTCTAAGCATGGAACCCAGCGAGGGGCTTGATCTCACGACCCTGGGATCATGACCTGAGCCGAAATCAAGAGTCATATGCTCAAACCAACTGAGCCACCCAGGTGCCTGTGTGGTGTTACTTTTATCAGATCACTTTCTGTGTGTGGGCATCTGGGTGACCAAGAGTCATTTTAGGTCTGATATAATTGTGGGCTTCTGGTTCTTTTATTAGTATAACTCTCTTAAAAGTTTGATAAGAATCTTACCTATTTGATTCTAGCAATCTCTATCAGCCATAAGCTGATAAAGCCCCTCTTTATTCAAGAGAATGAAGAATCACCATTCATTCTTTTTAATTTTTTAAATGTTTATTAATTTTTTTTGAGCGACAAAGAGAGACGGAGCGCAAGCAGGGGAAGGTCAGAGAGAAAGGGAGACACAGAATCTGAAGCAGGCTTCAGGCTCTGAGCTGTCAGCCCGAATCATGGCTCAAACTCATGAATTATGAGATCATGTCCAGCGCTTAACTGACTGAGCCACCCAGGTGCCCCTTCCTTCATTGTTTTTAGGTCAAGGTTCCCCAAATTTCTACATGGACAAAATTGGTCAAGCACATCTGTCTGCTCTTTTGCCCAATGGAAGGCCCCTCAAGTCTTTTGGCATTGGTGCAAGAGTCACATCTTACACTCTTTACCTTGATCATTTCTTTTTTTGTAATTAAAAACTTTTTTAAGTTTATCCATTTTGAGAGAGATAGAGCCAGCAGAGAGAGAGTGAGTGAGAGAGAGAGAGAGAGAATCCCATGCAGGCTCTGCACTGTCAGCGCAGAGCCCAATGTGGGGCTCAAACTCACTAAGTGTGACATCATGACCTAAGCTGAAACTGAGAGTGGGACGCTTAACCAACTGAGCCAGCCAGGAGCCCCACTGAGTCATTTATTTCTAGCTGAAAAGTTGCAAATCAGGATTTCTACCTCTGACCATAATGGAGAAACACAGACCAAACTTAACCTCCTGCCTTTACACAACTAGAAAGCTGGGAAATAACTTGTTTCTGACACTGGGTTGAAGCAGCACAAGATTGTGATCACTAACAAAAAGGAAACAAATGAGATGAGCTCCAGGATGGCCTAACTTTTTTTTTTTTTTGATGATTATTTAGTTTTGAGGGGGGGGCAGAGAAAGAGGGGGACAGTTTCTGAAGTAGGCTCTGAGCTGACAGCAGAGAGCCCATGCAGGGCTCGAACACACAAACGGTGAGATCATTACTTGAGCTGAAGTCAGATGCTCAACTGACTGAGCCACCTAGCTTTCTACCTGGAGGCACAATTGGAACCGTGAGGCAGGAAGAGGATGTCAAAAAGAACTGGAGTTGCCTCCATGACTTGAGAAGGCAGAGGTGTCCAGGTCACTAAAACTGGTGGAAAAGATTTAGAGAGGAAAAGTGCTATAGAAAAAGCCCCAGAAATCTGACTATAAGTTCCCTCAGGCTGTCTGGCTGAACAGCACTCTGCTTGTGCTTGGGATGAAATTCTGGAAGTTGAGGCAAGAAGAGAGCAACTGGGGAGCCATGAACTGAATGATTCCCAGAACCCATCAGGGCCACTATGAGGAGTTCCCATTAACCACTCAGTGGAGACCAAGAAGGGCTGCACCTCAGTTGTGGGGCTACCGTAGACTTTCACAAAGCTTACAAACAAAACTTGAAAGGATCAGGCTCAACAACACGGAACTTAATTGTCCACACTCCTTAAAGAAGACAGCAAAATCAAGAATCTCAACAATGTAAGCTTCCTGATATCCAGGATTCCAAAGAATTATTAGATACAAAACATTGGGAAAATAAGACTCAGGAAGAAAACTCAGTCAACAGAAACAGACCCAGTAGTCAATAAAAATCTGTAGAGAAGATGCAGTCTTTTCACTTGAAATGTGTCATTCACATAATTGTGAATGCTGAAGTTATAAGTCTTTTGGAAGAAGATTATGACCTTGGGATAATGTTTTTTCTTTTAATAAACACCAAAAGTACTTTATTTTTTTAAATGCTTATTTATTTTTGAGAGACAGAGAGACAACATGAGCAGGGGAGGGGCAGAGAGAAATGGAGACACAGAATTCGAATCAAAGCAGACTCCAGACTTAGAGCTGTCGGCACAGAGCCCAACACAGGGCTTGAACCCACAAACCATAAGATCATGACCTGAGCCAAAGTCGGACTTAAGCAACTGAGCCATGAAGGTGCCCCAAAGTACTTTATTATTATTAAAACATGAACTATTTGAAAGACCCCATCAAGAGACTGAAAATAAGAACCACAGATTGAATGAAAATATCCAAAGTATATATAAAATACATATGAGTTCTTTATATATATTTTAAATATGTATATTTGCATATGTATTATTTTATTATTGTTTATTTTGAGAGGGAGAGAGAGCACATGTGGAGAAAGGGCAAAGAGAGAATGAGAGAGAGAATCCCAAGCAGGCTCCTCACCACCAGTGCAGAGCCTGATGTGGGGCTGAAACTCATAAACCCTGAGATCATGAGATCATGACCTGAGCTAAAGTCCAACGCTTAAATGACTGAACCTAAAGGCACAATGAGATCCCACTATACACATATTTAATGGCTAAAGTGGAAAGACTGAGAACCCCAAGCATTGATGAGTACGTGGAGCAACAGGGACTGTTATCTGTCATCCATATTGGAAGACTTTTGAGCATTTTCTTATCAAGATAAACACATACATATCTTAAGACCCAGCAATTCTATGGGACTCCTGGGTGACTTACTAAGTTGAGTGTCTGACTTCAGCTCAGGCCATAATCTCACAGTTCGTGAGTTCGAGCCCCACATCGGGCTCTGTGTTGACAGTTCAGAGCCTGGAACCTGCTTTGGATTGATTCTGTGTCTCCCTCTCTCTTTGCCCCTTCCCCACTCACGCTCTGTTTCTCTCTCTCTCTCTCTCTCAAAATAAACATAGAAAAAAAGACCTAGCAATTCTGATCTAGATGATTACCCAAAGGAAATAAGAACATGCATCTACACAGAGGCTTGTATATGATCCAAATTTTCATCAGTATGAATGGATAAACAAAATGTAGCCGTCTTCACAATGGTATACAACTTAGCAAAAAACAATGATTTTCGGCTACATGTAGCAACATGGATGAATTTTTCAAATACCTATGCTGGGTGAAAGAAGCCAGACGCACAGGAGTACATACTGTATGAACTTAATCAATGAAATTCTAAGGAAGCCACATTTAATCTATAGTGATCTATAGAAAGTGGATCAATTGCTGATTGAGGCCAGGGTAGAGAGAAGTTGGGAAGGGAGGTGAAAATCTGTATTTTGATTGGCTTCATATAATTGCCCAAAGTCCCCATACTGTGTACTTAAAATCTGTGATCTTCAGTGTTTGTAAATATAGTTGACTTAAAAATCCGGTCATTTGTCTCTGAAAGGCATTCTTGAGTTTAGCTTTTACTCTTCAAAGTCATGGAAAAGTAGCCTTTTAACTTTGCAAGGGCCTGAATATTTTGTGTTCTCTTTACTCTGTTCCACTTTTATTTGGAACCTAGCCAATTCTTTTAGGAGCTCAACTACTACTACTACTACTACTACTACTACTACTACTACTACTTTTTCTTCTTCTTCTTCTTTTTAATATTTAATGTTTACTTTTCGAGAGAAAGAAGAAGAGACAGAGAGCGAGAGCAGGGGAGGGGCAGAGAGAGAGGGAGACACAGAATCTGAAGCAGGCTCCAGATCCCCTGATGTGGGGCTGGAACTCATGAACTGTGAGATCATGACCTGAGCTGAAGTCAGATGCTTAACCAACTGAGCCACAGCCACCCAGGTGCCCCAGGAGCTCAACTTTTAAAAAATTTTACCTTGTCACGTACAACCCATGTTAGTTCTCCGGGCCACCATAATAAAACACCACTGACTGGGCAGCTTGAACTGCAGAGATTTGTTTTCTCACAGTTCCAGAAACTAGGAGTTTAAGATCAGGGTGTTGGCAGCAATGATTTCTCCTGAGGCCCCTGTCCTTGGCTTACAGGTGGCTGTGTCCTTACCTGTTTTTTTCTCTGTGTGTTGGCACTTGGTGTCTGTCTCAGGATAGAAGTCATATTGGATTAGGGTCCAACCTTATGACCTCATTTAGCCTTAATTACACCCAGAAAGGTCCTATATCTAAATATAGCCACACTAAGTAGTAGGGCTTTGACAGAGGAATTTTGAAGGTACACATTTCAGTCCATAACATTCTGTTCTCTGCCTGCCCCCACCCAAATTCAGGTCCTTTTCAAATGCAAAAAAATTCACTTCCTCCTAGCAGTCCCCAAAATCTTGTTTAAAAAATTTATTTATTTATTTTGAGAGAGAGAGCATGAACAAGGGACAGGGAGAGGAGAGTGAGAGAATCCCAAGCAGGTTCTGCACTGTCAGAGCAGAGCCTGACATGGAACTTGAACTCACAGACTGTGAAATCATGATCTGAGCAGAATAAAGAGTTGGATACTTAACTGACTGAGCCATTCAGGTGCCACCCTTTTTTCTTAAGTCACCCAATTTTTAAAAGTTTGCATTCTTAGATATCCATTTATTTATTTGTTTGTTTATTTATTTAAATTTACATTCAAGTTAGTTAGCATATAGTGCAATAATGATTTTAGGAGTAGAATCCGCTGATTCATCCCCTACATGTAACATCCAGTGCTCATCCCGCCAAGTGCCCTCCTTAATGTCCCTTATCCATTTAGTCCATCCTCCCACCCACAGCCATATCAGTTTGTTCTCTGTATTTAAGAGTATCTTAGGGGCACCTGGGTGGCTTAGTCGGTTGAGCGTCCGACTTTCACTTAGGTCATGATCTCGCGGTTCGTGGGTTCGAGTCCAGTGTCGGGCTCTGTGCTGACTGTCAGCTCAGAGCCTGGAGCCTGCTTCAGAGTCTGTGTCTGCCTCTCTCCCTGACCCTCCCCTGCTAACGCTGTCTCTCTTTCTCTCTCTCTCCCCTAGAAATAAATAAAAAAAAAAAACATTAAGAAAAAAAGAGTATCTTATGTTTTGTTCCCCTCCTTGTTTTTATATTATTTTTGCTTCCCTTCTCTTCTGTTCATCTGTTTTTTTATCTTAAATTCCACATATGAGTGAAGTCACATGTCTTTCTCTGACTTGTGAGTCCCCAAGTTCTTAATTCATTCTAGTATCAACTCCAAGACCACAGGCTCATCTCAATATCCTATAAATCAGGAATGGGGAAGACAGGAGGCAAGATTCGTTCTGAGGCAAAATTCCTTTCCAGCTATGAGTCTGAGAAGCCAGACAAGTATTTGCTTCCAAACTGCAATGGTGGGACAGGCACAGGACAGACATTCCTATTCCAAAAGTGAGAAGATAGAAAGACAAAAGGGGTGAAAGATCCCAAGCAAGTCCAATACCTAGGAAGATGAATTCCATTAGATCTGTGTTTTCTCCCCGTTACATCTTAAGGCTCTAGAATCATCTTCTCTGGCTCCCTCCACTCTGCTCTCCAGGCCCACTGAGGCATGAGTGGCCCCAACACCATTGTTTGAGGCTCCACGTCACAGCCCTGACCCTGGCCCAATGGAAGTAAGGAGGAGACAGACTTTACCCTTAGAAAACAAGGAGAAGGTGGCACTGACCCCCCAGGTCTGTGGTGGCAGTGACAGCCCTGATTTCTGAATCACCCTTGGGGTCATTCTTTCCTTTTCTTTAACCAAAATACAATTCATTTTGGCAGCCAGAGAGCTCTACTGTCTCATCCTGTAGAACCCCTAGAATTCCTATAGGCTTTTCTCCTTTCATCCTGCTTCTGTTCCTTGTCATCCATACTGGTAGTGTCCCTGTGGACATAACACCATTTCTAGACCTCACTCCTGCAGGGATGGCTGATTAAACCAATGAGTCAAACCTATGATCTCCTTATCAAATAATCTCTTCATCCAATCATATCCTTGGTGTTCTGTCCAGGACATGCTTTCACTCCACTCCCTTCCTTCCTTCCTTCCTTCCTTCCTTCCTTCCTTCCTTCCTTCCTTCCTTCCTTCCTACTTACCTTCCTTCCCCTCCCTCCCTCTCTCCCTTCTTTCCCTCCCTTCTTGCCTGCCTGCCTGCCTTCCTGCCTTCTTCATTCCTTCCTGTGGGGAATAAGAGTAAGAATTCCCCGAACTGGCACCAATGGGTTAATAAGGCTTAGAGTGGAAAACTGCCACAGGACTAGAAAGTGTCAGAGAATAAGTAAACAGGTAAACAGGGCAAAAGACCAATGCTGCAAGGTGAAATTGCCTGGAGTTAATTTGCACAATAAATAAATAAATAAATAGCCTTGTTAACCCTGAGGTAACATGCTCTGTCTTATCCCCTAGACAAGTTAAGATAAACTGACAGGGCACCTGGTGTCTGCAGTAAAAGGATGTCTGCTCAGCACCAGGATTTTGTTTTGTATTGACACAGCCCCCTAACACCACATACCTTCGAAACCCCCTTTCTCTCACACACGAGTTAATGATCACTGTTTTATTGTCTCTTTATGCACGTCCATCACATTTATAAACCTTTTGATCCTAATAAATATGGAGCAGAGACCCTTACTCAGGGTTCTTTCCTCCTCCTGGACATTAACCTCTTCAATTCTGCATCTGCACTCTAGCTGGACAAGAGAGAACTCCAGACTCAAAGTCTGTAACACCTCCTTCCTTCCTTACATCCTTCCCTTCTTCCCTTCCTTCTCTTCCTTTCTTTTCCTCCCTCCCTTCATTCTTTCCTTTCTTTTCCTCCCTCCCTTTCCTCCTTCCCTTCCTTTCTCCCTTCCTTCCCTCCTTCCTTTCCTCCCTTTTCCTCCCTCTCTTCCTTTCCTTCCCTCCCTTCTTTTCCTTTCCTCCCTCCCTTCCTTCCTCCCTTCCATATGGATCGGCTAAGCACTTTCCAGTTCTTCAAGTTATTGTTCTCTTTTGCTCAGTAATTAATTTACCTCTCTCCTCTCCCATTTTACTATAAGTAGTTTCTGTTATGGAACTAGGCTGCACCTTCAACACTTTGCCTAAAAGTCCTCTTGGTTAAATATTCAAGTTCATCACCTTTTAAAAAAATGTTTTATTTATTTTGACAGAGAGAAAGAGGGAGAGGAAGAGAGCGATAGAGAGAATCCCAAGCAGGTGCCACACTGTCACTGCAGAGCCTGATGCTGGGCTCGATCAAACAAATTATGAGATCATGAGCTGAATAGAGACCAAGAGTCAGATGCTCAACTGACTGAGCCACCCACGTGCCCCAAGTTCATCACCTTAAATTTCTGCTTTCCACAAAATATAGAACACAGCTTGGTCAAGTTCTTTGCCACGTGACTGGCACTGTAACTAGGTTTTTAAACTTTTTTTTTTTTTTGTAATTTGGTTTTTAAAAGGCCATTCCACCATTTTCTCAAACTTGCTGCTTCAGGATGGTGGAACACATGGGGTGCCTGGGTGACTCAGTCAGTTAAGCATCCAACTTCAGCTCAGGTCATGATTTCATGGTCTGTGGGTTCGAGCCCTGCATCGGGCTCTGTGCTGACAGCTCAGAGCCAGGAACCTATTCCAGATTCTCTGTCTCCCTCTCTGTCTGCTCCCTCCACAGCTTGTGCTCTCTCTCTCTCTGTCTCAAAAATAAATAAACATTAAAAAAAAAAAGGATGGTGGGGAACATGATGATATCAGTGAATTCTATGAGCATGGGCCCATTGCCTCACTTCATTTGCTGTAAGCGAGCTCCTTGAGTTCCAATGCTGTGTAGAATACCATGACAGTGGATAAGGTATTATATAGTCAATGGATGGGGGTTATGGCAGAAGTATTGCACACAGGGAAGACAAATACATAACCAAAGTATCTTTTCCAGAATGAACAAAATGTTGTCCTGTCCATGATGGAAGTGGTCCAATGTAATCAGCCTACTACCAGGTAGTTGGCTGATCACCCTGGGTGATGTCGCCATATTGGGGTCTCAGTTTTGTTCTCGTTTCTGCAGATTGGGCACCCAGCAGTGGCCGTACCCTGGTCAGCCTTGGTGAGTGGAAACCCATGTTGATGAATTCATGCATAACCACCACTGAATCATGGCTGCTTTGTTCCTGAGGCCATTGGATGATGACAAGGTGGGTGGGAAGAGAGGCTAACTAGGATCCATAGAACAGGTCATCTTCTTCAGTTAGTTAGTAAAATCTCCTCTGCTGAGGTCACTCTGTGTTGAATATCCTCAAATTTTTTGCCCATTCACAGAGTTCTGTTCACACAACTCTTCCCCAGACTCGTTGCCAATTTTCCACTGTTGCTTGTTCTTTGGTATGTAATGTGCTCCCAGGTTTTTGCAGTAATGATGCTGCCAGATATTTTTCTATTGTTTCTATAATTTCCCTGATGAGTTTTCTGAGCATGCATAGAACATGTACTTAAGCCAGCACCACATCTTTTGAGATATGGTTATGCCATCACCCATAGGGAGACCTCACATGTGGTTTTAGGATGAGAGAGTTGGAAAACTCCATGGTGGTACGGTCATGGGGAAGTGTCATCCACTGTGTCCTCAAAATTAGAGGAAAGCTGGATATTGGTGTACTTTAGTATAACCCACCTTAAGAACATAAGCTTAGACATTAAAACTTGTTGCTTCCTTTTTTTAAATGTTTATTTATTTTTAAGAGAGGGAGAGAGAGAGCACACGCACATGAGTGGGAGAGGAGGAAGGAGAGAAGGAGACACAGAATCTGAAGCAGGCTCCAGGCTCTGAGTTGTCAGCACAGAGCCCGACATGGGGCTTGAACCCATGAACTGGGAGATCATGACCTGAGCCGAAGCCAGACGCTTAACATGGGTTTGAAATGCTGTGGGCGTGAGTGAAATTGTTCATGTTCTATGTTGGTATTATGTATACTGTGGATATTGGGGTAAATGACTAACTTTCAAAGGAAAGATGGGCATTTTCATGGTTAATTTTCTATGTAGCTAGGCTACAGTGCAAGGTCATTGAATCTGCTGCTGTGAAGATATTTTGTATATGTGACTGAAGTCTCTAATCATTTAAAGAAGATTATCCTTGATCATCTAGGTGGATCTGACTTAATCAGTTGAAAGGCAGCACTCAAACTTCCCAGTTGAAGAAATTCCATCTTCGGATTGAGGTTTCACCTCACGCCTGAGAGGTACAGCCCACCCTGTACCTCCTGACGGCTTGCAGCTTTTGGACTCACCTCGCCAGCTTTCAGTATAAGCTCCTTCCTTGCAAGAATTCTCTTAATATATATCTCCTTGGGGTTCTTTCTCCCTGGTGGAGCCCTGGCTGATAATAGGCACAAAGTAAGAGAGAGAGCACAGATACCTGGAACCCACCAGGACCAAGAGGAACATGCACTAAGTGTTAACCACCTCCAAATCTCCAATCCTGGGGATGCTGGGGACTTGTAGGGAAAGCTGGCACCCTCTGTCAGTGCGGCTAGCATGCACTTTGGGAGCTGGAGAAGCAGCAGGAGCGAGCAGGAGTAGCTGCGGACATGGTTGCTTCGTCATGCTGACACCGTGAGCCGGCTGATCCCTCACAAGGTGCATGAGCTCCGACATCACTTGACTTTACACTGACCTTCCCAGTATAAATATGGCTGCACCTTCCAAACCTTGTGCACATTTTTCCTGGGCCTCAGCCCAGAACCATACAGAAAAGTGGATTCTGGTAAACATAGTTTCACCTTAGTTAGGTTGACACAATACACAACTATGACCACCACCACCAGGTGTCTTGGGGAAGGGCTTCTGGGAAGCTTCCACATGACTATTTCCTAGCTTACTGACCAGAATCTGTGGCCGCATCTGACTGCATATCTAAAAATCAAGGGTTCTCTTCTAAAGAAATGGAAGATGGGGGTGCTTTGGTTAAGCGTCCAACTTCAGCTCAGGTCATGATCTTGCGGTGGGTGGGTTTGAGCCCCACATTGGGCTCTTTGCTGACAGTTCAGAGCCTGGAGTCTACATCGGATTCTGTGTCTCCCTCTCTCTCTGCTCCCCCACTTCTTGCACGCTCTCTTTCAAAATTAACATAAAAAAAAGACGGGTGCCTGGGTGGCTGGATAGGTTAAGTATCCTACTGCAGCTCAGGTCATGATCTCACTGCTCACGGTTCATGAGTTTGAGCCCCGCTGTTAGCTGTGCTAACAACTCAGAGCGAGCCTGGAGCCTGCTTTGAATTCTGTGTTTCCCCCACCCTCTCTCTCTCTGATCCTCCTCCACTCATGCTCTGTCTATCTCTCTCTGAAAAATAAATAAAAACATTAAAAAAAAAAAAAAGGGAGGATGCCTTCTGGGGTAAATGACGAACTGTCTTTATTAGAGAACTACTATTTACAGGACCTAATTCCTGCCTTCTAGAGCCTGATTTTTAGGAGGGGATATACGACACTGTACAAAAACTCTTTTGAGCTTAGAATTTCCACCTAAATCGAAATACTTCCCCTACACAGTCCCTTGGAAAACTTCACAGAGTGTTTTTTATGTTTAAAGAACTTTTCATAGATCAAAGTATTATCCTCAGGATAGCAGTGAACCACTATAAGCAGGCAATTCTTTACCCTAGATGTCAGAGTGTGATATAGATCAGCAGCAGGACTTTTAAAAAGCCTTTTGGGGGTAGGTTTTTTTCCCCTGGAAGAAGAAAAGCCAGGGTCCATGACCAGAGGCCTCCTATATGTACTGAATGCCTTGGTTATATCTGCTTTAGTACAATGAAAAGAAAACCCACTTAGATGGTGTATTTACGGAGAGAAAAATAGATTTTATTTAAATATCGCTTTGTTCAAATTCAATCAAGTCAAGTCCCACTCCCATTTGTGTGGTGATAATAATATATTTAATGTCTTTTGAGCTTTATCACAGGCTAGGTATTTGTCTAAGCAACTTACCTAGATTATCTCATTTGATCTCATAAGAGCCACACAAGGAAGCTGCTATTACTCTTTTTCACATTTTATAGATAAAAAACTGAAGCACAAATGGTGAAAATAAATTCAGCAAGGTCATATAAACAGCCAGGATGAACTCAGGGCAAGGGGCTCCCAACCCTTTTTCTTGTGTTTGCCTGATGCATTTCTGGATCCTCAGCCCAGAAACAGTACATCCAGGACCTTTTCTTGACTAGGGCAGGAAAGTGATTACAGGGAAAAAGCATTTCAACCACGAGGACCTAAAATGCAAGGGGGTTTCTGCTTAGCCCATAGATAACTGGAGAGAGTTCAGTTATTTAGAAGCCTCATTCTCAAATCATTCTCATTAAATACGGCTAAATAAATAAGAGCTCACTATATTGGGATCAGGTCGTTTAAAAAATCTTTTTTAAAATGTTTTTTTTTTTTTGATAACGAGGGCATGAGTGGGGGAGGGGAGACATAGGATGTCTCTTCTCTGTGAAGGGAGCCAGATGCAGGGCTCAACTCACTAACTGTGAGACCATAACCTGGGTGGGAATCAAGAGTTGGCCACTTAACTGACTGAGCCACCCAGTCAGGTGCCCCTGGGATCAGCTCTTAAAAACAAAACAAAATGAAACCAAACCAAACCAAACCAAACCTGGAAAGTAGAAGGGGAAGGATGCCAAAGAAGTGGTAGAGGTTGGGGAACTTAGCACCCCTACCATAGACCTACAGGAATGCTCTTTGGTGGTCTTCAGGAGCTTCCTTTCCACACCTACTGGACAGGCTTCTTTCCTAAGTTCTGGGAGGGCAGATCCTGCTTGGTATTCCTCCCAAGCTCCTAGGGGGGCCTGGGACTTTGCAGAGCCCTGGTGCTCCCTGACTAGTTCAGGAAGGAGCGCTTGAAGGGAGAGGCTTATTAGAAGCAAGTTATTAGCTTTAGGACCTTCTAGACCGGTGCAATATGCTCCCCCATGTTATGCTCAAGGTACGGCTGGGAGCAACAGATGTTGTTTTCTCCCGTTACCAGGATCCACTGGGACCAGAAAACCCCACGCAGCACTATAACTAGCCTGTTTCCTCTGGGAGGGAGTGGTGGTGGTGTAGGATTTGACACAGAGCCCACCCAGCTGTGTGTCTACGCTGACAGACTGCCCTGAGGCCCCCAGTAGGAAGGCATTTAGAGGGCAGAGGATGTGATTTTCACTGCTCTTCAAATGGCTTCATATATCTTTTTTTGGCCATGCGCCTGACAGGCAAAAACCCAAACAGGTTGAGCATTGCAGAAAATATGCTATGAGCCCGAAGCCAGTAAACCCGTGGAGAATTTTGTTTCCATTTCCAGGCACCTGATCACCAAAGGTCCCCAGCCTGACAAACTGCCTGCCTGCAATTCACCTGTCTCCAAATCTTCTCGCCTTTTTTTTTTTTTAACGTGGAAATGGAATATATGAAAGACAGATTGAACAGTAGCAATCACAATCCAGAGGGCCAGAGACGTTTGTGCCATTCACAGAATTTATGAAAATTCCCCGTCTCTGTAAGGCTCTTCCAGCTCGGAAGGCTCAGCGCGGCTGGTGAGTTCCCCGCAGCAGCTGGAGGCCGAGCTATAAATAGCGCGGGGCGGGAAGCGCCCTGCGGAGGGGGAGCGGGCGGGAGATTCCCGGCTCCCCCATCCGCGGCGCGTGCTCAGCCCGGGGAAAGCCGGCGCAGCGGGCGGCCTTAACCCCCGCGGCGCCGGGCAGCTCCGAGCGCCACCCGCCCGCCCGCGCGAGATGGCGAGGACGCCGGCAGTGGACACGCAGACGCCTTTGTAACCCAGCACGGGGAGAACCACAATCTGTGTCCTCCCTCTCTCCCTCTACTTCCTCGGAATCTCCGGGTAACACCCGAAACTCGGCCCCGAAACGCGCGCGCGCGCATGCACACACACACACACACACACACACACGGGTATTGTACCGTGTCCCCCCCTTCTTTCTTTGAGCGGCTTAAATCCAAATCTTAAAATGAAAACCATCCCCAAATTTGGGCTTGGTTCCTCCCCCGCGCCGCTGGTGCTGCTCAAGGAAGGTTACTTTCCTCTGGAGGAAACGATCGGGGAGGGGAAGAGGGGTGTGTGTGTGTGTGTGTGTGTGTGTGTGTGTGTGTGTGTGTGTGTGTGTGTGTGTGTGTGTGTATGCGTGTGGTTCATTTGGGGCGCATGCACCCCCCTCGGTGGCCTCAAGGTCGGCAACAGCCCGAGCACTCCGGGTCCCCGCCGATCGGGCTCGTCCCTGCCAGCCAAGGACTCGACAAGGAGGGAGTCCCCAGTCTAGGCAGGGCAGCCTGCGAGCGGGGTCGGTGTTGAGCACGCTCGGGGCGGAAAAGGCACGCGTCAAGACCTGGGTTCTCCGAAGGTGGCGCCGGAGCGGCAGCCCCCGCCGCGTCCCCCGCCCAGACCCCGCGCCCTCCCGCTCCCCTGCGGGTGCTCGGCGCCCTGGACCCCGGGAGGAGGGAGGGGCGCGGCGCCCTCCCGGGCCGAGAGCTGTCACAGAATCTGACACCCGGAAAAGCAGCTGGTGCCGGGCCAGGACTCCCGCCGATCCTTCTCAAATGGAAACAGTTTCTCCCAGGGAACCTGCCGGAATTCTCCGTGGAATCTCACTTGGGCTTTGCCTCCTGGCGCACTTCACCAAGGCCGCATTTACCCCTTTGAGGCAAGGAAGGCTCCAGATGCAGCGAGGCTTCTGGTGGCAGAAAGAGGTAAGCTCTCGATTAAGGTGACATTGACTGGGGGGCCGGCAGATTTAATGGGGACCATACTCCCCCACCCCTCCTCAGGCGAGATGCTGAAATGAAGTTTGCCTTGGGCTTCCTCTCCTCCCCTCGCCCCCCTCCCCAGGCCTCTTTCTGCTTTACCTTTGGCCCGCCTCCACTCATGCCTTAAAAAGAAAAATTTTCTTGGGTGGGTGCGTGGGTGAGTGGGTGGTGGTGGAGGGGCTCCTTTATAGTTTCATTTTAGGCATTTTAATGTTCTAGAGGCCAGGGAGGGCCTCAGTGCGACCTGAAATCTCCCATCTCACCTCCGTCTCATCCCCTCCTGTCCTTCCCCCCTTGCCTTACCTCTCTGCTCCCCACTCTCCTTATCCAGTATACTTTTATTTCTTTGCCATCCCCCTTACTGACCTCTCTTTCTCCTCTTTGAAGATACGCACTGAAATAAAGGATGATTTTGTGTGTAACGCAATGCTGGGGTTACAGGGTGTATGGATTGATGGCTTGTGAATCATTCATTCATAAGGCATTGTTGAGCCCTTTCTCTGTGCTGTTATTCAGCTTCTTCATGTGTGGGGCTGACCAGACCACGTTTTGGAAAACAAACAGCCCCCCAAACTTTTCCCCAAGTACTCTCTACTTTCCTCCAGGCTGTGGGAAGGGGTGTCTGCAAGACCAGGGGGAGAGACCAAAACCTGTGGGCCAAGAGGAAGCTCATTAGGTCCAGGCGGGTTTGGTGCCTTGTGTTGGACAGCCATGGAGTAGAGATGATGGCAATCACACACTGATAATCGCAATCGACATTTATGGAGCACTTGCTATGCTTGTTGGCATTGCTCTAAGAACTTTGCAAGTATTAAGTCATTGAAACCTCGCAATAACCCTGTGAGGTGAGGACTACTATTATCTCTTTTGTAGATGGAGCCACTCACGGACAGACGATTTAAGTGATGTGTTCATGATCACATAGCCCGTACTGGGGGAGCTGACATTGCAGGTCTAGAGCGTCTGACTGTAGGACACAACTCTCAATCCTGTACATCTGTCTGTCTTTGCATATTGATCCATCCCCTCTGTGCTCTAGGCCCTGGAGATGGAGGAGTGAGTGAAGCAAGCAACATCCTTGGAGCTTGTATTGTAGTTGAGGGAGGCAGATAATCTGTCCGTTCACAAAGTAGATAATTTCAGGAAGTAGTAGATAGCACAAAGAAAAGAGGGCACAGTGATGTGCTGGAGAGTGGTAGCCTCTCACATGGTCAGGAAAGTTCTCCTTACGTGGACTGGACATTCAAGCATTCAAGAGAGGAAAATACAGGGAAGGGCACCTGGCTGGCACAGTAGGTTAAGTGTCTGACTCTTTTTTAAAAATTTTAAAATGTTTCTATTTATTTTTGAGAGAGACAGAGCAAATGGGAGAGGGGCAGAGAGAGAGAGGGAGACACAGAATCCCAAGGAGGCTCCAGGCTCTGAGCTGTCAGCACAGATCCCGACACGGGGCTCGATCTCAGGAACAGTGTAATTATGACCCAAGCCAAAATCAGATGCTCAACCTACTGAGAAATCCAGGCGCCCCTGCCTGACTCTTGATGTCAGCTCAGGTCTTGATCTCTGGGTCAGTGAGTTCAAGCCCAATGTTGGGCTTACTAAATATATATATATAGCCACAGAACATATGAAGTAACAAATATTACCTTTAGTAATCAGGGAAATGCAAATCAGGGCCATTTTGAGATTTCCACATATACCCATATGGCTGGCTCCAAATGGAGTTTGACCTTAAATGATTGAATGGGCTGTGACTTCACAGAACCTTCCAACCTCACTGGTGGCAGTATGAATTGATACAAAGACTTTGGAAAATAGTGTAGTATTATATCCTAATATGAATATTCGTATACCTGTGATTGAACAGTTCAACTTGCTTCTAGGCTTATATCTATGAGAAACTCTTGCACGTGTTCAACAGAAGACATGTATTCAAATATAAAGAATAGTCTGGTTCCAGATAATGAAACCCTGGAATGAATTTCAGAGTTCATACCTGAAGAGTGGATGAATGTTCTGACATTGTCACACAGAGGAGTATTATGCAGCAGTCAAAAGTGAAATAAACCAAATGACATATAATATGATTAGATTTTAGCAACATATTATTAAGTGAATATTAAGTCTAAAAGATTACATATAACATGATGATCTTTTATGACATTAAAAACTGCTGAAATAAAAAACCCTAACTGTTTAGGAATATGTATACACTTGACCCTTGAACAACATCTGGGGGTTGGGGCACTGACCCCTTGGGCAGTCAGAAATCTGTGAATAACTTAACTTCCTTAGAACTTAACTACTAATCATGTACTGTTGACTGAAAACCTGACTTATAACATGAGCAGTTGATTAATGCATATGTTGTGTGTTATGTGTATTATATACTGTATTTTTATAATAATACTTAACTTTTTCTTAATTTTTTTTCAGTATTCCTAAGCTTTGTGGTTCATCTGTGAGTTTTTTCAAATTGTCACAAATTTCCAAAAAAAATTTTCCAATATATTTATTGAAAAAATCCATATGTAAATGGATCCACATAGTTCAAACCTGTGTTGCTCAAAGGTCAAGTGTATTTATAGATGCACTAACATTATATAAATAGGAAAGCAAGACAATGATGAACGTGAGATCTATGCTAATGCCTACCTCCAGTGGGGAGAAACCAGGGGACCATATGGTTCATTAGAGCCAAGTCAGTGGCAAGGTCCCAGCTGTGTTTTGGCTTAGGGCGAGGTATGCATGCTTGTTACATTATTAAAAATAACTAGTAAATACTGAAATGTGGCAGGGAATACACGAGCTAATGATGACAGTAAATGTTAAGGCAAATATTAAGACTAGTCCTGTGGTCCAAAGTTAGCAGGTAGGAAAGAACACAGGTAGACGCCTCGGTCAGAGGGCAGAGAGCTTTGTGTTTTTAAGGATGAGAACAGTGGCCCAGTAAGGGCGGGTCAGAAGATGGTGCAGGGCCTTGGCGGTCAAGGGAGAGAATGAAGGGTTTTGAGCAGGGAGTGAAATGATTGGGTTCAAGATTTTAAAAGGCCACTCTGGATGCTGTGTGAATAGACCATGGGACTGTCACTTGCAGTGGTAGAGAGAAAACGGTGGCGGGGTTGTGACTATGTTTCTGCAAGTTATACACTGCACTGGGGGCCAGCCTGGCCTGTGTGGCAAGTGGAAAAGTTGCAATCCAGCCTGTGCCCGGCTTGCTGGTGAACATCCTTGTGCCGAGTGGTGAAGGCCTGGAGGAAAGGCACCTTCTCATCTGTGCTCTAAGGGCTCTGTTGGCCAGCAGTAGCCCAGTGGTGGATCTGGCTGGTGATAAATGAACTTGAAGTGAGTGAATTCAGGACGTGTATTGGAGGCAGAATGGACAGGACTGTGGATGGAGTAGAGGAAGGCGTTTGAAAGGGAAGGAGAAGAGTCAAAAATAACCCCTGGATTTTTATTTGACTATGAAGAGACTGATGCTGTTTACAGAGAAGAGGAAGAGCTGAGAAGGCAGGAAAATCATATATTAGATACATTAATTTTGAAATGCTATTCAAGGGCCAAGTAAAAATCCCAGGTAGGGAGCTGGATATGAGTCTGAAGCTTGAGGGAGAATTTGGGGCGACAGACATAAATGTGGGAACTATAAGCCTGCAGATGGTGGAGTTTGAGTTTCTCCACCTGGTTGTGATTGTCAAATTGTGAATTCCTTTGGGGCAGAGAAATTATCTTTTTTATCCACAGAGAGTGTAAAGTAAACTAGGTTATCTACAAGTGCAGGTTGACCAGATGACTGAGGATATAAACAATATACGTGTGAAGGAATAGAGGGAAAGTGGGGAGGAGGTTTGGACCCTGCCAGTGTCTAAAGGTGGAGGCTACATGATTTTCAATCCTTCCTGAGGGTGAAGCAAGTCTGGTGGTGGTGCCAGCCCATTAGGAGGGTATGACCCAGGGGTCTTGGGGCCAGTGTCACATGTGGGTACCCAGAGTTACTCAGAGCAGCCAGAAATGGTGAGGAGTAGGGAGTGAAGACATAGAGAGGGGCAGAGAAGGGCAACGAGGGGGCACTGAGCTAGACAGGGGGACTCCACCGAGCATGTGGTAGGCCCTTGGGCACAGGGATGGAGTGAAATCAGGAGGAGGAGAGAGAACCTTCCGGTGCCAGGCCTGAGGGGCTGGCCCTACTTTATTGCATTAGGGCCTGACAAGGTTCTCCCATGTCACCATGTCCCTCACCGTGCTGACATTGAGCCCCAGAGCCACCATGTCCTTGTAGTTCACCACTCTTTGCCTGTCAGCCCCCTCCCCTCAAGTGGCCACCCATTATCTCTATTCACTGTCCTATCTGTAGCTCCAGCATAGTGTCTGGCTCATGGTATGTGTGCAGCATTGCACAGCAAAGAGACGTGGGGGAAACTCTCTCTTGCTTGGCAAGTCAAGATGAGAGCATCCCATTCTCATTCATGGTGAAGGCGTAGGACCTCTCTTTCTTCAGATGGTCAAGTCCACTATTGCTTAAGATGACAGGCTTTGGAGGAAGAATGGAGAGAGAGTTCAATTCTGGCCCTACCACATGTAACTTGGGGAGGCCACTGAACCTCTCTGAGATCCTCCGTTTCCTCATCTATAAAAGGTTGAGAGGAACAAAACCTCCTTTCTATTGTCGTCGTGAGTTTTCAATGAGATAATGAGGTGAACCTTCTTAGTGCAGTGGCTGACATGGAATAAGGCTCTGAAGTTTAGCTATTATGGTCTTCCAGGGCATTTCATTTTCACTGCCTCTTGTGGTGGCTGACTTTAAGGCATGCTTCTAATTTTGAGAATTTAGGCTCTTTGTCCGGAGGAGCCAATGCTCTAGCAGTGAGGTGGTGGTAGCCATTTTTGACAGATGGGAACCGTCCCTGGGCACACAGGCATCTGCGGTTTCCTTTCTCACATTACGCCACATGGTTTTCCACGGCACATAATTCACGGCCAGCCGGGAGTCTGAATAACAGTGAGGATTCAGAATTTATTCATTCAACATTCCATCAACAGTGATTGAATGTCTTCCTATGTAAATGGAGAAACGCAGTGATGACTAACACACAGTCCCTGCTTTCAAGGAAATCACAGTCTAGTTAGGGAGGCAGATAAATATACAACTGTAGTGTACACATTCATGGGATCGCTTTTGGAGCAGGGCCCCAACCCCAAGTCCTCTGCCCCCCCACCCCCATTCCCCCAGTGCTGGGAAGAACGATGTGAACTTAGTATTCGTGAGGGTCCCTCGTGTCTACACATATACGTACAATGTACAAATCATGTGCGTTTTGAGTTATTTCTTGTGATTTTCCTACCAGCTTTGTGAATGAGGTAGAGCTTACTGCTCTCATTTTCTGAATGAAACCTAAGACTCCATCGAGTAGCTGGTGTGAAGTAAGGCTGCCATGTCCTGTCTTCCAGGCCCTACCATTGCCCTTCTGTTGTTCTTCTTCAGGCACCTGTCTAACTCACCATGCTTGGGGGCTGCGGGGTTAGTTTTGATTCTGAGTTCACACCCTTGGATTGGATGGCCAAGTTTAGGTCACTTGTGTCCTCAGGACACTCAACCTGAAAACTCATCCCATGTGGGTAGCTTTGTGCAACTCTTCCAATCTCCAGGCCACCATCTTGGTACTTACTGGCCAGGAGGCAAAGCCCAGGAGAGGGTTCATGATGGTTAACCCTTGAGGGAAGGGATCAGTGATAGATGCTAGGTTGCTGAGCTATGCTTGGGCAGCTGGGAAGCAGGGGAAGTGGCAGAGCAATCTTTATTTCTCAATAATACTGCTGGACGACCTCTTGGCTGGGGCAGGAGTAGACAAGTCACGTTAGCTTCCCTACAAATGGAATGACTTACATTTTAGCAGAGAGGCTTTCATGACAGTGGGTCACTTACAAAATACGTAGGAGTCTTCTACAGAGAGTATGTCAGTGATTACAGATCTGCTTATGGTTATTTACGTAAGGAATATGTCTTCTTAAAAATTTAGTCAGGGAAAGTAAAGCTCACAGATGTATCTGTCCTGTGATCATCACACAGGAAAGCCAGTTTGCTGAGAACATGTGTTTTTCCAGTCTACTTCTGTATATTTTATTGTTGTGGATGGTAACATCGTAGGTAGTTTTGCTGCCCACAGAGTGTGTGGGTGGGGCAGCTCGGATACCTCCTTCCAGACCTGCAGTGCAGCAAGAGGATTTGTACTGTAGCAGGCCAGGAACGTGGAGGACTGACCTCTGTCCCCATACCTTTAACCTTACCACTGTAGCTTTGATTATATTCTCTCATGCAGGAGGAAAATCCATTAGCTAGTCATCATCTTTTATTTTTTTAAAAGTTTATTTATTTTGAGAGAGAGAGCATGCACACCCACACACCCACCCACCCACACACACACACACGAGAGCACGAGCCTGGGAAGGGCAGACAGAGAGGGTAGAGAGAGAATCCCAAGCAGGCTCCGCACTGCCAGCTCAGAGCCTGACACGGGGGTAGAACTCATGAACTATGAGATCATGCCCTGAGCCTAAGTCAGCTGCTTAACTGACTGAGACACCCAGGTGCCCCCAACTGGTCATCATCTTTGAATTACATAGGAAGTTTGTGAAACAAGGAGAAATAAAAGCCATCATTTATCAAAGAGGAGTTCTGAGAAGGGCTTTTTAAATTCCATTTGCCTCACTGAGTTAGGGATCGAGTTATATGTTAATTGACTGGTAAGGAAACCCTGCTGAAAATTTCTGTTCTGTATGTAGAAAGAGTAGTCTGGTTAGTAAAAAGTCTTTGTGTGAGGGTTTGAAGAAATACCTTGGTTTTACTCTCAATTTATGCAGTACCAGGACCAGCAAAGGGTCCTACATTCGAGTCTTTTCCTTGTGGATCAACATCACTTGAATATAAACCGGTAAGTCCTTCAAACATTTATTTTTGTTTTAAGGTGGTTAAAATTTGGGGGTATCAACTTGCTTGGGAGAGCTTTTCATTGTGCTGAGGTGCACTTGGGTACCAGGGTAAACTGGTTCCAAAAAGCCTAATTGTGAAATGACTGAAACCTAGACCCTTCTTTTTAAAAAATTTTTAAATTTATTATTGAAAGGCAGAAGCAGACAGAGCACGAGCAGGGGAGGAGCAGAGAGAGAGAGAGAGAGGGAGACAGAGTTTGAAGCAGACTCCAGGCTCTGAGCTGTCATCCAGAGCTGGACGTGAGACTCGAACTTATGAACTGCAAGATCATGACCCGAACCAAAGTCAGATGCTTCACCAACAGAGCCACCCAGGTGCCCCAATTCTACATCATTGTTACCATCTATTCAAATTAAAATCCAAGCATCCAGTCACGGTTACACCTTGATTCTTCTCTCTAACTTAAAGGGAAAGATTTTTTTCCCTTCCAGTTTGGAGAAAATGTTACCACCTGTATTGATGCATCTGGTGTGTTCTGGAAGACACAGGCCTTGCCAACTGCAGACAGCTAGGCTCAGCACACCCTTCACACTCCGGCTACTGTTGTGGGTGTGAAAATTGTTTTATACAGACCCTCCAATTAAAACTGAGAAAAAGTAAGCCCCAACTGATGATGATCATGTAAGTGCCTGAAGATGCTGGCTGCTCTGGGTCAGGACGTACCTGGCCAGTTGGCACTGATTGAATCCTCCTGCTAGGCTTTCTATACCTCTTCCTGCAAACCAGAAATCTGGTATTGCCTTGTGTGGGATGGTAGAGATCGGGGAAGGTGCATGCATCTTACCACAGGTAGGCCAGATGAAGTGTTTCTCAGAGTCATGCTTTCAAAACACAGATTCCTGGGCCTTACTCCCCGAGATTCTGACTCTGTCAGAATTCCCCGAAATGTCCATCTCTAACAAGGGCCCGGGTGATGCCGACGTTACAGGGTGGTAGAAGGTACAAAGCAGCACTGGCCTAGGTGATGAATTTGGAAGGAACCCAGTTGGCAACAGTGGAAATGCAGTTCAGAAACAGAACTCACCAGAACATGATCGGTAGATCCGAGATGGATGAGGCAGTGTTGAGGTTGATCCACTGTCCACTTTGACCTGGACAGTCCTGGTTTTAGTACTAGAATCTATGTGTTCTGGGGAAAACACTCTGTCCCAAGCACATGGGAAAGTTGGTCACCCCAAAAGCATGCCAGGCTGGGTTATCATAGATGCTTTACTATGCTTTGAAGTGATTATGTTTCATTTAAATTTTATTTAAATTTAATTTTTTTTAACATTTATTTATTTTTGAGAGAGACAGAGCATGAGTGGGGGAGAGGCAGAGAGAGGGGGAGACACAGAATCTGAAGCAGGCTCCAGGCTCTGAGCTGTCAGCACAGAGCCCGATGCGGTGCTCGAACCCAGAGTGAGATCATGACCTGAGCCGAAGTCGGATATTTAACCGACTGAGCCACCTAGGCGCCCCTGTGTTTCACTTAAATTTTAAACCCAAGACAACCATTGAGCATGCTGTGAAATGACATATAACCGCATACAACTGTGGTCTGCCGGATCAAACCTTCAGCTCTGATATCCAATCCAGAGATTGGTTGTAGTGTGCAGGGAAATTTCACTGTTGCCAACATGGTAGCTTCAACAACGCTCTGCTCTTGCAGCCTCCAGAAAGCAGAGCCAAAGGCAGTGTTCAGAGTGCTGTCCGCGAGTCTGGAATGTGGGCCATCCGGGAGTGTGAGGATGAACAAGGCAAGGGAAAAGGCGACGTGATGCTGTTGAACGCCACGTATCCACACACTAGCTGCTGTTGAGCATTGAGCTGGCATGAGGCACACTGTCACTCCATGTGCATGCTTCCTTGGCACCTGGGGCTTCTCGCAAGGAGGAGCCATTCCTTGAGGTAGTTCATGGAAGGAAAGAGAATAAGTAAGATAGCTTCTCAGCTTCCTCTTTTCTTTTAGGACATTTACCCCACAGGGGTGCTGATGCCGTGTACTCGGGGCTCTCAGTGGCTGCTCGGGAATCCAGGCACAATACCACACAATATGTCGCTTTCTTGCAAGTCCAAAAGTGGTAGGACTCCTGTGTGTGGATGAGGTGCTCAACAAGAGAGACCCAGGAGGAAGATATTGAGGGAATCTGAGAAGGTGAAGAAAATTTTGTGTTTTTTGTTGGTTCTTTTTTTTTTTTTTTTTTTTTACCAACACAGATACTATGGGTTATCTTACTTGGTTCCTGCTCTTGCTATGTTCTGAGGCTGTGGTGACCCATTGGTGTAGATTCCCATTCTGCTGTTAGTGATTATGCTCAGAATGAATTCCAGCGCAAATGCAGCATTAGTCTTGACTGATCTTTTCCCACCCAGTTATCCTACAGAACACGACATTCTCCCTGGATGTTTGCAAATTGTTGCATCAGCTCTGTTTTCATCTACAACTCCAAGGGTTTTGTGCTGATCTTTTCTGTTTTGCAGTCTTTTCTGGTAGAGAAGACAGCGTGTGCATGCTTTGTAGCCTTGCGAGAAGTGGATACCAGTGAGCTGTCACTTCTGAACGTCTGTCTTCCTTGATGAGCTGTTATCTCTTTTCTCAGTCAGGTCGTCTTCTTTTTTCTTTTCTTTTCTTTTCTTTTCTTTTCTTTTCTTTTCTTTTCTTTTCTTTTCTTCTTTTCTTTTCTTTTCTTTTCTCTTCTCTTCTTTTCTTTTTTCTTTTTTCTTTTCTTTTCTTCTTTCTTTCTTTCTTTCTTTCTTTCTTTCTTTCTTTCTTTCTTGCGGCAGGGAAAGACAGTTTTGAGTATAAACATGATGGTACATTTAGTTATTTCATGAGGCTGAATGGTTCCTAAATATCAAATGGCTTTATATGACTGGTACCGTTATATTTAGCAACCTAATCCCATCCTGACTGTGGGAGCCTTTATGTAAGTGAATCAAACATCCGTTTAGCACATTGAATCATTTATTTGGTGCATCATTTTTATGGAAAAAATGTTTTTTGCTGGTTTCTCTGCAATATGCTGATGAAATTTTTTCCCCTTTTAATTGCTTCATGTATATAAGTGGCAAAGATCACCTAACTTCAGAAGGGCAGACAGAAAGAATTTGGCTGCAGTTAAAGTCTGTGAAGTGTATCTGGTCATTGCTTTTCCTGTGGACAAGTAGCCCCTCCTCATCTGTTTCCCATATTTGAAGTGATTGATTGACTGCAGGGATAGCTAGTCACCATCTTCCTTCCCTATTTGGGGTTCCGCGTGGTGAACTTTCTCTCATTTTTAATAGAAATATTTCTAAGTCGTAAGCATGAAACACCTGTGGCACAGAGCAAGCTAGAAAGGTTTGTAGAACACCTCATGCTTCAGTTCCCATATCGCAATGTGTCCGGGGTCTTTGGTAAAGAAAAGTCCTGGGGTGCCTGGGTGACTTAGTTGGATAAGCGTCCGACTTTTGCTTAGGTCATGATCTCGCGGTTCGTGGGTTCGAGCCCCGCGTCAGGCTCTGTGCTGACTGCCAGATTAGAGCCTGGAGCCTGTTTCAGTCTGTGACTCCCTCTCTCTCTGACCCTTCCCTGCTCACGCTGTCTCTCTCTCTCTCTTCTAGAAATAAATTAAAAAAAAAACATTAAAAAAATAACAAAAAGAAAATAAAAAAGTCCTAGGCCTGTGGTATCATTTTCTAGTGACCTTTCCCATGTTCACCTTATTCTCAAATGGAGGAGATGTGGTATGCCCTTAATGTCCAGGTAGTAGTCTATGCTTCCTAGGAGGCTGGATTTTCTCAGTGTTCCCCTGAGAAAGTGGTAGTTCTTTGGACCTAATTGTTGCTGTTGAATGGAAGGTAAAGTCTGTATGTGAAGATAACAAAGGTGTTGTTTTTTTTGACTCTTTGCTTCAGTGAGTGAAAGAGGTTCAGTTCAAGCCGACTCAAAAGGCTGTCTTTTTTCCATTGGATATTCTTTCCTGCTTTGTCAAAGATTAGTTGGCTGTATACTTTTGGGTCCACTTCTGAGTTCTCAATTCTGTTCCATTGGTCTATGTGTCTGTTTTTGTGCCAATACCATACTGTCTTGATGATGACAGCTTTGTAGTAGAGGCTAAAGTCTGGGATGGTGATCCCTCCCATTTTGGTTTTATTTTTCAGTATTACTTTGGCTATTCGGGGTCCTTTGTGGTTCCATACAAATTTTTGGATAGTTTGTTCTAGTTTTGAGAAGTATGCTGGTGCAATTTTGATTGGAATTGCATTGAATGTGTAGAGTGCTTAGGTAGTAATGACATCTTAACTATATTTATTCTTCCTATCCATGAGCATGGAATGTTTTTCCATTTCTTTGTGTCTTCTTCAATTTCCTTCATAAGTTTTCTATAGTTTTCATCATATAGATCTCTTATATCCTTGGTTAGGTTTATTCCTAGGTATTTTATGGTTTTTTGTGCAGTTGTGAATGGGATCAGTTTCTTGATTTCTCTTTCTGTTGCTTCATTGTTGGTGTATAAAAATGCAACCGATTTCTGTACGTTGATTTTGTACCCTGCAACTTGGCTGAATTCTTGGATCAGTTCTAGTAGGCTTCTGTGGAGTCTGTCGGGTTTTCGATGTAGAGTATCATGTCATCTGTGAAGAGTGAAAGTTTGACTTCCTCTTTGCCAATTCTGATACCTTTGATTTCCTTTTGTTGTCTGATGGCTGATGCTAGGACTTCCAGCACTATGTTAAACAACAGTGGTGAGAGTGGACATCAAAAAAGGGAATTGGTTGGCTCAGAGAAGACAAAGGCTGTGTGTGGGACCACCTTGTATCCAGGATTCAAGCAGTGATAGAAAGAACTCTCTCCCTTTTTCTTCCTCTTATTTTATCTCTAACTTGTGGTTCTTCTTTGGTCCATGATGGCCGTGTTCTCAGGCTTGATACTCAGTTCCATGATGTGCACCAATAGATATACATTTTACCCCAAGTGCTTAGTTTTACTTTAACAGAAACTCTAGGGTTGAGCTTAAATGTATAGGCCCTATTCAAATTGGGGGGAATCTGAGAGTAGAAAAGGGTTGATTTCCTCAGGAAAAATTCAGGGTGCTCTACAGAAAATTGGAAAAGGATATCAGGCTGGCAAAGCAACAATAAAAACAAAACAGTAACAGCAACAAAAACAAAACTGAAAAACTCCCTGCAAACAAACAAACCTAAAACAAACAAACAAAACCCCCAAATACTTACCACTCTGAGAGAGTAGCTAAAAGACTTCATTTTTGAGGAATCACATACCTAATTTTGACAGTTTCTTGACACTGAACCCAGGTTTCAGGGGTAGACTCTCATTGACTGAGCCCCGAGAGACTAATGTATAAAGCAAGTGTGGATTTATTACTTTTTTATGAGAAGGGCATTCAGGCAACCTCAAATGCCAATATTTACAGAGTAGTCCATTATTTTTTCTCATAGGCATACCACGAGAGAAATCTGTTAAACAAGGATGGGTTGCAACAAGGGGAGGTAGGGTAATGGTTCACAGTAGAATCTGCCTCAGGATCCCAAGAGCTGGGATTCCTAGGGACAGAGCAACATTGTTCCTGGATGGTACACACAGAATCTCTGTGAGAATTGGGGCTTCTTTTTTGGCTAGTCTTTAGTCTTTGGCCCCAAACCACTACCTGAGAATCACTGGGAGCTCGATAAAATGCAGATTTCTGGTTTCACCCAGACTTCCTGAACTGAAACTGATGAAAATAATCTATATTTTCAATCCCTCCCTTCCCTTGGTTTCCCCCTCTGTCCTGTGAGAGTTTCTCCTCTAAAGCTAATCAAATCCTTCTGCTCACACAATCTTTATTCTAGCAGGATGTAGATGATTAGATTTCTACCTAATGAATTATTAAACATCTCGGTTTTGACTACCTTTCATGGCTCTCCATTTAAAGTATTTTTAGATTTGTTTTAATTCTAAATTTCTGACAGCAAAATTTGGGAAAGAATGGAAATACAGAAGAGTTTTAGTAAAATCCTCTGAAAGTTCATTGCCGTTGTTCTTTTTCTTCTGCGTGTGTGTGGGTCCATCCGCCACTCCTCCCACAAAGGGATCTGGGAATATTGTATGTAGTGTTTAGTTCCTGCTTTATTTGATCTAATTTAATTGGAGAGCATCTCCTCATGCTGTTCACTCCCATGGTATTAGCGTCTTTCTCAAAATTTCCACTCACATATTTATGGACAGAATTTTATTCCCATAAACTATTCGTCCTATGTATTGTGTGTAGTTTTTACAGGCATGGAAGAGTAAGATTTTGTATTTTACTTTATTTTTATAACATATTTATTTTGGAGAAAGAGAGAATGCATACACAGGAGTGGGACACAGAGAGAGAGGGAGACAGAAGATCTGAAGCAGGCTGTGTGTTATCAGGGCAGAGCCCAATGTGGGGCTTGAACTCAGGAACCTCGAGATAATGACCTGTGCTGAAGTGGGATGCTTAACCAACTGAGCCACCCAGGCAGCTCTTGTGTTTTACATTAAAATGAAACCTATAGAAGTACATTTATTTTACAAACAAATGAACTTTTTTCCAGAGTGAGATGTTTTTATTTTATTTCATTTTTTTTTTTAGGTAAGTTCTTAATAAGGGAATAGTATAACAAAGTCACATACATCAGGGTTAATAGTTCATTGTCACGAGGTTGTCTAGTACATTATTGTTCACAAGCAGAAGAACTATTTTTGCTATGAAATATTCTAGCGAATTTATTTTCCATAACCAATGTACTTAGTCTCAAGATCATCCATTCTTAAAAGAAAACTGAGGGACACCTGGGTGGCTCAGTTGGTTAAGTGTCTGGCTTCGCCTCAGGTCATGATCTTGCAGTCTATGAGTTCGAGCCCCACATCAGGCTCTGTGCTGACAGTTCAGAGCCTGGAGCCTGATTCAGAATCTATGTCTCCCTCTCTCTGTGCTCCTCCCCTATTCATGCACTGTCTCTCTCCCAAAAATAAATAAAAACATTTTTAAAAAATAAAAAACTTATTAAAAATAAAAGAAAACTGAGGGGGTCCTGGCTCAGTCAGTTGTGTCTGACTTTGGCTCAGGTCATGATCTCACATTTGTGAGTTTGAGCCCCACATGGGGCTCAGTGCTGTCAGTCTGCTTGAGATCCTCTGTCTCCCTCTCTCCCCCCCTCCCCTGCTCTCTTTCTCTCTCTCAAAAATAAATAAACATTAAAAATGAAGATAACTATTAAATAAACTTCTGAATATTACATGAAGGATTTCCCCCTTTCTGGAAGACAGACTTGGGCAGAAACTCAACTTTGAGCTCATACAATAGAGAAGAAATTGGGATTTTTACAGAAAGTTTATGGCCACATAAAAATTTTATGGCTACATATGGCCTCCAGTCCTATTGATTGACTATTCCAGGTCAGCTTAGCCCTGTCTACCCCGTGGACCTCAGATTTGCAGCCAGAGCTGCCCGGGTGTCTGTTGACGCTGTTTGGGGGGATGAAAGCCCAGGCTGGCGTTGCTTCTGATGCATACAGTTCTGGGTCCCTGGCACACAGCTCTCACTGACAAGAGTGATGTCAGAGGCTCTGCCTTCCTGGAGCTGCTAGAGGGGCCAGGTAACAGTCTGGAGTGTGGGACATTTAATGCATAGCGGAATGGACGTCCACCAAAGAGAGCTAGGAGAGGAAGAGCCAGCAAATGAATGGCTTACCTTTCTGCTCCTACTTGCAGACTGTTTGCGAATTCAGGGGATTCGTGCAGCCTGTCTGGGAATGGCATGGAAGACTCTGAGGCTGCTTTGTCTGTGGCGAAGCCCTTGCCAGCTCGTATTTGCTCTCCTTTGGATTCTGCCTCGCTCTTGCTTCTCTGAGATTCCATGTCGCTGACACCACCCTGAGTAAAAGAGTTGGTAGACAGCTGCTTCATCTTTTGATGGTAGTGGATAAACTAGTGACTTGCCTCTCAAAACTACTTATGCTGACATCTTTCGAATTCTTAATTTTATTCTATTTAATGTAATTTTTTAAATGTTTGTTTATTTTGAGAGAGAGTGCATGGGCAGGGGAGGGGCAGAGAGAGAGGGAGAGAGAGAGAATCCTAAGCAGGCTGAGTGCTATCAGTGCAGAGCCCCATGTGAGGCTCGAACTCATGAATTATAAGATCATGACCTGAGCTGTAAGCTTAACCGACTGAGGCACTCAGGCACCCTGGTAAGTTTAGTACAACAGCAATCTGGTGATGCTTTACTTCCTTAATGGGGTGTGTATATACTCGTTTTTCTTGATCCCCTTCTCACGCCTGTATTTCACGCTGTCAGGATCTCAACCCCAGACTCTGATGATTATCTCCTAACTGGGCTTCCTGCAGGTCTCACCAGCTTCCCATCTCTGGGGCATCATGTCTCAGCAGCTATCTTTTTTTTTTTTTTAATGTTTTTATTTATTTCTGAGAGAGAGAGACAGCATGAGCAGGGGAGGGTCAGAGAGACAGGGAGACACAGAATCTGAAAGAGGCTCCAGGCTCTGAGCTGTCAGCACAGAGCCTGACGTGGGGCTTGAACCCATGAACCATGAGATCATGACCTGAGCCCAAGTCAGTGGCTTAACTGACTGAGCCACCCAGGTGCCTCCTCTTTTTTTAAAGTTTATTTATTTCTTTTTGACATGGGGGAGGGCAGTGGAGAGGGAGAGAAAGAGAAAATATCCCAAGCAGGCTTTGTGCTGTCAGCGCAGAGTCCAACTCAGGACTCGAACTCACAGACTGTACGATCATGACCTGAACTGACATCAAGAATCAGAGGCTTAACCAACTGAGCCTCAGGCACCCTGAAGCCATCTTTTGCAACGGAGAGTTGGTCATGTACACAGATGAAACCCTTCAGATAATCCCTACATGGGATCTGTGCCAGCATGGGGTGTGAGGCCCTTATAGATTCACTTCCGTTACTTGCCAGACTTCTCTTATGTTGTTCGACCAGCTTGTTTCATGTTTCAGCTATGCTTTGCTATTTAAAAATTTTTCTACTGTTTATTTAAACATTAAATAAATGTTTAGAGAGAGCAAGAGAGAGAGAGAGCACGTGCTGGCAGGGGAAGGGCGGAGAGGGAGGGAGACACAGAACCCAAAGCAGGCTCCAGCCTCTGAGCTGTCAGCACAGAGCCTGACACAGGGCTCGAATCCATGAACGGTGAGATCATGAGCTGAAGTCGGATGCTTAACCAACTGAGTCACCCAGGCGCCCAATGTTTCGCTATTTAATATTTTCCCAGTGAGCAATGCCTTTACTCTGTGTGATTCTTGATTTTTATTTTCTTCCATTCTGGGAAAGACTGCTAGTCCTTCAAGAACTAGTGGAAGCATCCTCTGAGAAATGCTGAGAAACTTTCCTAGGCTGTCTATTGTTGTTGAAGGAACACCTGTATTCAAAATGGTATTTTAGGGGAAACTGGAGGTAACTAAGAGGCACTCCATCTCCACTCCTGGTTAATAAATAGAGGTCACAGATGGTGGTCAGCACCTAGCTGCCTCTTTCAGAGGCCAATTAGCTGTCAGACGGGAACCCCCACAGTTAACTTGGTGAGGTTCCACAGACCTGGAGCTGCTTCCAGTTTCTGCAGGTTCAGAAACATGTATTTTGCCCAGTGTACTCAGTGATTATCGATATCCTCTGAAAATGAATCAAAGTCATGGTGATGGAGCTGTAAACCCTCCTGACAATGTGACCAGCTGTACTGGGTGACTCTAACTCCAGAGGAGCATGATGCTGCAAATATGTGTCATTAAGAGACACAGACCTGGGTTCATGTTCACTTAGGATGTGATGTTGGGCAGGCGATCACACCTCTCTGTCACATGTCAGCAGGTTTACAGGTAGAATTGTGGAAATGATACTTTCTATTACTGAGGAATATGAGGCATGAATATCCTTTTTTCTATTCTAGTAATTCATGCAGAAGTTAATTAAAAATTTCCAGGTTCAAGGAGCCAGTCAATAGACCCAGGATTGAAACCCAAGCAGTTTGGCTCCAAAGTTTGTGTGCTTCATCCCCCATTCTAAAATACAGTCATAAAGTCGACTACTTTTTGTTTTGTTTAGCTTGAGCTTCAGGCAAAGTAATGATTTTTGTGAAATCTTGGGATTGGATGTATTAGCTGCTACATATACTTATATGGATGTCTGTATTAGATTATAGAAGTAAAGCTAATTAGCTGCAATGAGTAGAATCCACTCCAGCTAGGTTAAACAGGAAGAATTTTTATTAAAGGATGTTAGAAAGCTCCCAGAATTTCCAGGAGGCCCAGAGAATCCGCCTTGGGAACAATAGTCCAGGAATCCTGGCAGCTAAGAAGCACACAGCCAAGAGAAACAGCCCCAAACATGGATGCTGCTTTAGCAAGAAAACCATTGCTCCACTATAGCTGCCCCATGGGAACTTGGCCACCTGAAGCCTTGACAGGAAATCTGAACTCCCACTCTGGGGCACAGGATCACATTGTTCATTCCTTTGTTGAAATTTTTTAAAAAATATATTTTATTTTTGAGAGAGAGAGAGTGAGCAGCAGAGGGGCAGAGAGAGGAGGGGACAGAGAGTCTGAAGCAGGCTCTGTGTGGAGAGCAGAGAGCCTGATATGGGGCTCAAACTCACAAACCACGAGATTTATGACTTGAGCTGAAGTTGGACACTTAACTCACTGAGCCACCTAGGCGACCCTCCTACACTGAAATTTTGTAAAGGCATGTCTCTTTGTAAAAACCTAGGTCCCATGCTTGCACCATAGCTGCAAGGGATTCTGGAATGCTGTTGGAGTTTTCCAATCTCTGTAGTGAAAAAGGCAACTTCCAGGGGCCTGAAATAGGGATGAAGTCAAAATACAGTGTCTGCTGCCACATGCGTGAACCTCAGCCAAAGTGCATTGGTGTATTTTCTGCAATCTTCCTATATGTAGAGTCTATGTAAGCATGAACATTTACATGGCGCTGGTATGGAGAGCACTTTGTACGTGGTGGTATTGGTGTTATTGCTGCTCTTCCCTTTGAGTTAGAGCATCTTTTCTGGGCAGTGCTACGAGGACACTATCAGATTTCCCTTCTAGTCACACTCCTAACTGACACCCGAGGAGGTGGAATGGTGTAGCTGTGAAGCATATGAGCTTCAGAGACAACCTGCTTGGGTTTCAATTCTGGATCTACCATTGACCAGCTCCTTGAACTTGGAAATGTAATTAACTTCTCTGTGCCTGAGTTTACTCCTCTGTATCATGGAGATAATGGCACCTACCTCATACAGTAGCCACAAAGATCAGTAAGTTAGTATTGTTTTTTAGATTTTTATTTTAGAGAGAATGTGTACAAGTGAGGGGGAGTGGCAGGGAGAGAGAGTGAAAATCCTAAGCAAGTTCCATGCTCCATGTGCAGCCCAATGAGGGTCTCAATCCCACGACCCTGGGATCATGACCTGAGCACAAATCAAGAGTTGGATGCTCAACCGATTGAGCCACTCAGGCTCCAAAATAACTTAGTACTTTTAAAGTTTTAAAAACAGTGCTTGGAAAGTAAGTGCTATATAAATGTTTGTTACATAAATTATGTAGTGCTAGGAATGTCTATTTTCAGATAATATTTACATTTCTGCTTTTATCCACTGCCTGCTATCTTATAGGCTATAAGATCATGCATGGTGAGCATTGCTTATTCAGAGTGACTTTTCTGTGATCTCCCTAGGATTAAGAGGCAACTTTGTTACAATTGATAGGACTGGCCTTCGACATACCATATATGTGTGTGTGTGTATATATATATATATATATTACAACAGTCTTGGATTTTTGTATATAAAATCCAAAACAGTTATAATAGCTTCTCTGCTCCCTCAGGCAGTGTCTTCTTCCAGTTCTTCTCTTTTTTGCCCTGGGTAGCACGCACTTAACTAGAATATTCCAATGAGGTAAGCCCCAGAGGTTTGAAGAGAACAGAACTCCCCCTGCTATACAACCAAGGATAAACATGTGGGTTGTGGTTAATTGGCTTGATGATGTTGCCTCTCATTTATTTGCAAAAATTCTTTACTGTGGAGTAACTTCCCATCTGCCTGTCCTATTGATATTCATTCTCTTTTTAGGGGTGCCTGAATGGCTCAGTTGTTTGAGCATCTGACTTCAGCTCAGGTCATGGTCACACCATTCATGAGTTCGAGCCCCACATTGAGCTCTTTGCTGTCAGTGCAGAGCCTACTTCAGATCCTCTTTCTCCCCCCAAGCCCCCTTTCTCATGGTCTCTCTCAAAAATAAATAAAACATTAAAAAAAACCCCACAACCTTTTTAGAACCCGATTCAGTGTGGATTCAAAAGAGCCTTACCTTTTACAGTCCCACCACACACCTGAATAATACCCAGTATCTAAAGTTTCAGCCTAAGCTTACTTCGCTCTCTGTCCCTGACCATTGTCTCCTCCCTGCAAAAGGAATGCATGTCAGCGGAAAATCACATATAAGACTCTTTAGTACTTAAATTTGTCTTCTAGACCCCTTGAAAGCAGGTCTAAAATCTGTTAATCATTCTGTCCTCATTGTCTGGCACAGTGTCTGACCCACAGCAGATACTCAGTCACTATTAATAACTAGTAAGTTGAATGGTAAGTACAGATGAAGCTATTTCAGGGAAAACAAAGAAAGCAGTATTGAGTATCCACCTCCACGATGGAAAATAAGCTGCGTTTAACACTTGCTAAAGCAAAGAGTAAAAAAAATTAGTAGACAAAATACAGTTCTCTAACTTGGTCCACAGTAACATGGGATTTCTTTTGAATATGGTCTGGTGGTGAATGGGAATTAGTTTTCCTTCGCATTCCTCAAGATACGATTTTAGGGATAATATCTACAACTTCCAGAATTTTGCCGGAGACTTATTGGAGCTTCTATTTGTTTTTTGGGAAAAATTATTAAACTTCCTAGCTGACGTTTGTCTCCTGTGAGAGTCTGAGGGAATTTTTATTGAGATTTTAAACTGATTAGCGAAACTAGGTAAAATTCATTTGCTCTAAGCTTCTGAGTTGATGGCATCTGTCTTGAGAATAGGCACACTCCCCCAAAATCCCTCTTAATGTATTGTTTAAAATCTCATCAATAGAATTAGTCTTGTTTGGATTTTATTGATTGATTGATTAATTTATAATTCTTATTCATTTTTGAGAGAGAGAGACAGAGCACAAGTGAGGGAGGGGCAGTAAGAGAGGGAGACACAGAATCTGAAGCAAGCTTCAGCCTCTGAGTTGTCAGCACAGAACCTGACATGGGGCTTGAACCCACAAACTGTGAGATCATGGCCTGAGCCGAAGTCCCACGCTTAACCAACTGAGCCACCTAGGTGCCCCGGTGTGTGAATTTTAAAGGCAATGGTGTCTGTAGGAGTGGGAGTGGAGGGGAGGGCAGAATTTAAAGGTAGACTATTAAAATGAAAACGTTTGCAAGGACACAAATACCATGAGTTGTCAATCAAAAAAACCCCGCACAACAGAAAATTCCTCCCAACGCATACAGTTAAATAGAGCAGAAAACCAAGAAGAGCATTTGAAATGACAGATGGACCAGAGACTAAAAGTGGACTTGAATTGTTTCAAATGTGTGGAGGACCAGCCTTTGTGGATTTTAAAAGAAAAAAATGTTAGGGGCAGTGGCACTGGCCTGTGTTTTCAGCTTGGCTTCTCAATGCCCCAGCTCTGGGTGGTGAAGCAAGCTTCCTTTGAAGTATAAGCTGAGTGAGAGACTGGTTCTGTGTAAGAGGAAATTGATTCAGAGGTTTTTTTTTTTTCCCCCAACTGCCCAAAGAAATTAATGTCCTCAGAAGGAGCTTGAGGACACTATCAGAATTAAAAATAACTTGGTGACACTTCAACAGGAAAAAGAAGAGAGTCCGTCACTTTGAAATCTTCTTCAAAGGACACAGAGTCTGGAAATTAAAAGTAGCTCCAGTGGTGGTGGTTTAAAATGTAAAATTCACCTTAATTTTGAAAATGAAGTACTTGAACTTTATTTCTTGCAACTGCTGCTGGGTTACATCCCACTGAATGGAAAGATACAAGACAAGAAGGCAGGTTCATTTCTGCCCTCCCAGCCTCCCTCCCCCGTTCCCATTTTCTTGTATCTAAACTCTTAGTGCCTTGCCTAGTACGCAGTTAATTGGTAAGAAATCTGAATGAAACGAGGATCAGATGAGCCTACTATAATGCTCAGTTGTATTACCAAACACAGATTGGAAATAAGAAGAGATGATGGATGATCCCTGTACTTCAGAGACTTAAAATTTCTCACTGGCCGTGATTACTCCTGAATTTCTTAAAGGAGTCATTGAATGAGTTACCTGAAGGCATGAGCTTGGAGCTTCAGCTTTCAGAAGGGCAATAATAATAGGAAATACCAAAGCAGACCATGAATGAGGAATTTCCTCCATTTGCGTTTCCATGCCTAATTTTGGACCTAAAGGTTAAGTGAGGCTTACAATTTTGCAAAGAGAATTTCCCATTTCTCTCCGATCTGCAAGCTCACGAATTTCATGTCTCATGGAAATATTTTTAGAAAACCTGCTGCTGAGTAAAATGCAAGAATAATTTCCATCTATTTACTTACGGACTCGAGGATGAAAACAAGGTCACCTTTACAGGCACAAACCTTTGTTTGTGCGATAGGTTGTGTAAGTGGACACAAATTCTTTCTGGGCTTTCACTCCTGGGCTTAAAATGTGACATTATAAATGCTCTTTTTTTTTTTTTTTTTTAAAAAAAAGGGATTTATTTTTGAGAGATAGTGTGACCAGGGGAGGAGCAGAGAGAGAGAGGGAAACAGGGGATGTGAATAAACTGTGAGATCATGACCTGAACCGAAGTCGGATGCTCAACCCGCTGAACCACCCAGATGCCCCACCCTTTTCATTCTATCTCATGCTCCTTAAATGGCCGTTTCATCTGAAATGGAGCTATGGCTTACACACCCTGGCTGTATGGTGTCTGGAGCCTTAAACATCTACTCCCAGTCAAGTAGGTCACGTGCAGTTGGCGTGGTGAGCTGTGGAAACTTCCAGCACTACCACTAAGGGGGTCTGCCTTAGGTCAGATGCTGATTCCACACCGGAGCACATCTGGTTTGTATGGGGGACCCTCGAACCACCAGAACATGACTGGGACCTCATGAGGCAGTGAGGCTGAGTGTGGCAGAGAGGCCTGGAGTGCGGACAGCCAGGGTTGCCACTCTGGAGCCTATATCAGGGGGGTCTATACCTTAGGGGCAGTGGGACAAATAGGAGTCGGGGCTCTTAAACTGCTGGGGTGTTTGTGTCCTAGGATCGCAAGGCAGAGGGCCCTGCTTGGGGCCCTGAAGGCCTGCAGATCTGCTCTCCTGAACATTCCCGTCAGGTGACAGGTGGTTATCTTGAAGCATTCCCTTCCTGTTTACCTTCAGGATAATCATTATGGCTGGCTTTCAGTTTTTTCTTTAAGTTTATTTATTTATTTTGAGAGAGACCGAGGTGGCATGAGTGGGGCACAGAGAGAGGAGCACAGAGAGAGAGGGAGAGAGAATCCCAAGCAGGCTCTGCACTGACAGCATAGAGCCTGATGTGGGGCTTGAACCCATGAACCACGAGATCATGACCTGAGCTGAAAGTCAGAGTTGGATGCTTAACTGGCTGAGTCACCCAGGTGCCCCATAACTGGATTTGTAATGCTTGGGAAACTGGAGAAGGATGAGGGGTTGAAGCCTCTGAGAGAGCAGAAATGATCTGTGTGCTCCCGGAGGCCAAGTCCACCCAGAGCTGGAGCAGGGGGCAGTCTCTTTGAGGCATCATCAGAAAAACACTGGCAGACACAATGCAGGTGTGGGGATAGGTGAATGTGTCTCAACTCCAAATAGCAGGAGGCCCCCTATAGCAGAGGAGGAGAGAAGGGCCTTGGGGAAGGCCAGTTCCTATCTTCATCTGTCACTTTGTGTCCTTGGAAGCAGAGATTGGGAGAGACTTTCTTTATTCATAAACATGAATTTGTCTCATATGTGTATATGTATGTATGTATGTATTTGTCTCATATATATGTATGTATATATGTATTTTTTTTTTTTTGAGAGAAACAACACAAATTGGGGAGGGGCAGAGAGAGAGAGGGAGAAAGAATTCCAAGCAGACTGTGCACTGTTAGGATAGAGCCTCATGTGGGACTTCAGCTGATGAACTGTGAGATCATGACCTGAACCAAAATTGAGTCAGATGCTTATCGGTCTGAGCCACCATGGAGCCCCATTGTCTTTAGTATATTTTATGTATGTATGTATTTATTTAAAATGTTTATTCTTGAGAGAGAGAGAGAGAGAGAGAGAGAGAGGAGGAGAGGCAGGGAGCAAGGGAGACACAGAATCCCAAGCAGGCTCAGTGCTGTCTGCATAGTGCCTGACGCGGGGCTCAATACCATGACTCTGAGATCATGACCTGGGCCAACACCAAGAGGTGGACATTCAACCAGCTGAGCCACTCAGGCACCCCAGTGTTTCAATATTTCTATATACTACTCAGTGCTCATCACTGTAAGTGTGCTCTTTAATCCTGCTTACCTACTTCAGCCATCCCTCCCCACCCACCTCCCCTCTGGCAACCATCAATCTGGGCATATTCTTTTATCTGTGTTATTGGTTTCATAATGCTGCTTCTAATAAAATACACATTCCTCAAGGAAAATGAATGATCAGTATAGTTATAGTACAGATCTGAGGGGACCCTCCCTTGTACAAATGTAGCCAGGAAACTGGGGGCAGTCTGGTCATAACACTTCAATTTCAAGCTTCTGACGGGTATTAAAAAATGATTAAAAGGGTTTTCAAACAATAATGAAAAATACCTTAAGGGTCTCGCTCCAAATTGGAAACTCAAATTGAGAGTTACATTAACAATTTAAGGTAATTTAGAATATGGAACACATGGCCCTACAGAGCAACAACCTTGGTGGTGGATTGGGAATGTGGGGCTGAGGACTCCTGTGCTGTTGACCTGCAAACTTGTGGAGTTGGGTTCTTGGCTGGATTTCCTTTCCATGTGTCTTAATTCTTGTGTTTGCTATGCATTCAGTGCCTGCATTGGGTCATCACTGAGCTAGGCACTAGTTGTCTAAAGAGTGAGGACAGGGGCGCCTGGGTGGCTTAGTCGGTTAAGCGTCCGACTTTCGCTTAGGTCATGATCTCGCGGTTCGTGGGTTCGAGCCCCGCGTCGGGCTCTGTGCTGACTGCCAGCTCAGAGCCTGGAGCCTGTTTCCGTCTGTGACTCCCTCTCTCTCTGACCCTCCCCTGCTCACGCTGTCTCTCTCTCTCTCTCTCCTAGAAATAAATAAAACATTAAAAAAAAAAAAGAGTGATGACACAGTTACCAGGCTCCTTCCCCCACACCCTGCACCCTTACCAGGACAAATGATGAGCAGGGCACCAGACAGTTGTACACATTCTCTGAAAACTAAGTCAAAGGAGGGATCAGTTTCCACAGGGATGAGATTTTACAGAGGAGTGGGTGATTGAGACTTATGGGCTCTTAGAAGGTGGAGAATGATAGATTGTTTATACGGAGAGTGTTTGGAAGCTTAGAGGAATATTTAAAAAGTGGTTTGCTTTCTGCTGTGGTTGAAGTGTCGGTGTGTAGAGGAAGGGATCCATGGCAGAAGATGACCCACAGAAATGGAGAGTCAGGCCATATTGCTAAGGGTGTGGGATTTCAGATCAGGATAGTGGACTTGATACCCCAAGCTCGGTTACCTCTGTCTGCAGAGCACCTGCTGACATCACACACACAGAGGGTATTAATCAGAATTACCGGTGAGAGAGAATGTATCACTGTTGGTGTATGTCTATTAACCTTATGACCTGACATCAGAAATTCACTTGGTAAAAATAAAAAAAATAATTAAAAAAAATGGGAGCATCTGGGTGGCTTATTTGGTTAATTGTCCTACTCTTGATCTTAGCTCAGGTTTTTTTTTTTTAATGTTTTATTTATTTCTAGGAGAGAGAGAGAGACAGCATGAGCAGGGGAGGGTAAGAGAGAGAGGGAGTCACAGACTCTGAAACAGGCTCCGGGCTCTGAGCTGGCAGTCAGCACAGAGCCCGACGCGGGGCTCGAACCCACGAACCGTGAGATCATGACCTAAGTGAAAGTTGGACGCTCAACCGACTAAGCCACCCAGGCGCCCCGATCTTTGCTCGGGTCTTGATCTCAGGGTTGTGAGTTCAAGCCCTGTGTTGGATTCCGCACCAGGCGAGAAGCCTACTTGAAAAGTGGGGCTCCTGGGTGGCTCAGTTGGTTCAGCATCTGACTCTTGATTTTGGCTCAGGTCATGATCTCATGGTTTGTGTGTTCAAGTCCTGCTTCGGACTCCATGCTGACAGTGTGGAGCCTGCTTAGGTTTCTCTCTCTCTGCCTTAGCCTCTGTCTCTCCCCTGCTCAAACTCCCTCTCTCAAAAATAAACATTTTTAAAAATAGTTTATTGTCAAGTTGGTTTCCATATAACACCCAGTGCTCAGCCCAACAAGTGCCCTCGTCCATGCTCATCACCCCCCAACATTTTTTTTTAAAGAAATTCTTTTGGGAGTTTCTTTTGCAGTGTGGAGATTTGTATTAAGACTTGACTTTTATAGCCTAAATATACTCATACCTTACTACCTCCAGCCTCAAACACAACCAAACTCCTAATAGCCCACATAAAAACCTCTGCAGAGACATCTGCTTATTGAACTTCTGGGTGAGGTCAAGGACACTGTATTTTTTTAAAGTTTATTTATTTTGAGAGTGAGTGAGCATGAATGGGTGAGGGGCAGAAAGAGAGGAAGAGAGAATCAAGGTGACAGTGCGGATCCTGACTTGGGGCTCAGTCTAAGGAACTGTGAGAGTATTACCTGAGCCAGGACCAAGAGTCCAACGCTTAACCAAATGAGACAGTAAGGCACCCCTCAAGGATGCTCTCTATTAAATGAAGTTTATTTCTACCTCAAAGTTGAGTGGGAAAAGTATTTTAAGGATTTTTGCATTTCACACAGTTGCCCAGAATTTTCAATGTATTCTGATAAAAACTTTGAAACCAGCCCTTCAAAAACATAACAGACAAGCAGTGAATATAATACAGCAGTGTTAGTCTTCTTAAATACAGATAAATTACTCTGCTAGTGAGATATAATACATAATCAGAATCAATTTAAGCTTTTTCTTAATTTAGTGGGACGGCAGAGTGGAAATGGCATCAGGCTTTGAAGTAGGACAAACGTAGGCTCAGATTCTATCCTTTGTCCTTTCTGGCTCTACAAACCTCAGTAACTTACTGTTACTGATTCTGTCCAATCTCAGTCACGTTAGCTATACAATAGGGGAAGTGGTAGTGAGCATATAGATTAATTTGGGTACTAGTTATTCTTGTTTCATTCAGTTTGTGGTGACTTAGAACCTAGATCGTATACCCTATGAGGACAAATGCCATGTTTAGTTTTGGTTACCTCATTCCCTGGCACATAGTAGGCTGATAGTAAGGAGTTACTGCAGTGAGGGAGAGGAGAAAGGAAGGAGTCTCAAAGATGATCTACTGAAGCAGTTCCCAGATATTTCTTGCTACAACCATTAAGCTCTAAGAGAAAAATCAATAAGCAATAGCTATTTAATGAGAGAGACACACAGGTACATGGTTGGGGGTGGTGATGGAGTGGGGATGTTGTGAAATGAATATATAACCTAGGTTGTACCAATGCATTCTGTTCTCTGATTCATGTCTACATTTCCAGTAGGCTTACCCTTTGCTCCCCTGAGTTTCATAGTTTGGAATTTACTTATTTTGTGAAGAGAAGACCTGGAAGGAAGGAGCCCCACTGGATTCACATTCAGTTGCTGTTATTTGGAGGTGGGAAGAGGTGGTCTGTCTGCCACTGGGAGCATCTTTCCTGAAGACCTGGGTCTGGGGTTGTCTGTTTGGGATGGTTTTAATTTATTCAGTTTTATTGAATAACTGAATACAGCTTCTTTAATAGACATGACCTGTGTAGATTCTCAGTTTCTTTCGTGTATGTTTGAAGTCTTTCAAGGAATTTGCTTATTTCATCTATTTTGACAAATTTATTCATATGCCATTATTTGCAATGCAATTCCTTATTGTCTGTATCATTCTGTAGGATCCATAGTGGTGTCTCCTGTTTTGTTTTTGGGCAGTCTATCTAGAGGTTTATCTTTTCAAAAAATAATTTTTGATTTCATTGATTTTTTTTCAGTATTTCCTTGATTATTGCTTGTATCATTGTTATATTTGCTTTCTACTTAATTTGTGTTTAATTAGCCCTTCCAGTTCAAAAAAATTTTTTTAAAGTTTATTTATTTTGACATAGAGCAAGTGAGCTGGGAACATAGAGCTGGGAAGATAGAAAGAGAGACGCAGGGATAGAAAATCCCACGCAGGCATGGCACTGTCAACACAGAGACTGATGTGGAGCTTGAACTCATGAACTATGAGATCATAATCTGAGTCAAAACCAAGAGTTGGATGCTTAACTGACTGAGCCACCCAGGTGCCCTGGCCCTTCCAGCTTCTTAAGATAGAAGCTTAGATAATTGATTTTAGACAATGTTTTTTCTTTCTTGAATAAGGATTTAAAGCTATAGATTTCCCTCTGAGTACTGCTTTGGTTGAATCTTGCAATTTTTTTAAATGTTTTATTTATTTTTGAGAGAGAGATAGAGACAGCATGAGCAGGGGAGGGTCAGAGAGAGAGGGATACAGAATCTGAAGACAGACTCCAGGCTCTGAGCCAGCTGTCAGCGCAGAGCCTGACGCGGGGCTTGAACCCATAAACCGTGAGATCATGACTTGAGCCAAAGTTGGACACTCAACTGACTGAGCCACCTAGATGTCCTGAATGTTGCAAATTTTGAAATTTGTGTGTTTTAATTTTCATTCAGTTCAGAATATTTAAAAATTTCTCTTTATTTAGTTCAGAATATTTTCTAATTTCTCTTATTTTCTTGACTAATTTTTGGAAGTGTTTTTTTTAAACTGACTACTTTTAGAATAATTTTAGGTTTATAGACAATTGAGCGGATAGTATAGAGAGTTCTTGATACCCCCTCTCTCTCTTGCTCACTGTTTCCTCTTTTATTAACATGTTGTATTATCATGTGGTACAGTTGATGAACCAACATTGATGCATTAACTAAAATCCATAGTTTACATTAGGGTTCACTGTTTATTTTGTATAGTTTTGTGGGTTTTGACAAATGCCTAATGTGGTATATCCACCAGGAGAGTATCGTACGGAATAGTTTCAGTGCCCTAAAAATCCTCTGTGCTCTGTTTACTACCCTCTCCCCATCTCAACCCCTGCCAATCACTGATTTTTGTCTCGTCTCCATAAGTTGCCTTTCCTAGATGTTAGAATCATACACTATGTTGATTTTTCAGACAGGCTTCTTTCTTTTAATAATAAACATTTAAGTTTCCTCCTTATTTCTCATGGGTTGATAGCACATTTCTTCTTTTGATTTATAATATTGCATTGTATGTACCAGTCTATTTATCCATTCACTTTTCAAAAGATGTCTTGGTTTCTTCCTGTTTTTTTTTTTTTTTTCTAATTATGAATAAAGCTACTATAAACATTTCCTGGGCAAGTGTTTGTGTGGATATGTTTTCCCATCAGCTGGGTAAATATCCAGGAGTGTGACTGTTGGATCATTTGGTAAGACTATGCTTAGTTTTGAAAAAACTGCTAATATGGCTGTATCATTTTGCTTTGTCACCAGCTATGAAGATTCTCATTGCTCTACATCCTTGTCAGCACTTGGTGTTATCAGTTTTTTATTTTAGGCATTCCAGTAGGAATGTTGTCGTATCTCATTGCTGCTTTAATTCGGTGTTCCCTAACAGCATGTGATTGGGACCTCCATTTTTATATGCTTGTTTGCCATCTGTATATCCTCTTTTTTTTTAACATTTTCTTTTAATGTATATTTATTTTTGAGAGAGAGACAGAGCATGAGTCAGGGAGGGGCAGAGACAGAGAGAGACACAGAATCTGAAGCAGGCTTTAGGCTCTGAGCTATCAGCACAGAGCCTGACATGTAGCTTGAACCCACAGACCATGAGATCATGACCTGAGCCAAAGTCGGATTAACTGAGTGAACCATCCAGGCACCCCTGCCATCTATGTATCCCCTTTGCTGAGATACTCATTCAGATCTCTGTCCATTTTTTAATTGTCTTTTTCCCCCTCTCTGGTCATTGAGTTTTCGGAGTGTTTATATATTTTAGGTACAGGTCCTTTATCAGATACGTGGTTTTCAAATATTTTCTCCTTGTCAGTGCCCTGTCTTTTAATTCTCTTACCAGTGTCATTCATAGAGTAGAAAATTATAATCTTAAAGATTTCCTTCTTAATATTTTTTTCTATCCTGCATCAAACTTACGTGTTTGTCTGAAAGTCACCAAACCCAAGCTCACCTAGGTTTTCTCTTATGTTATCTTTTATGAAAATTATAATTTTGTATTTTACATATAGGTGTATGATCCATTTTTCATTCATTTTTATGAAAGGTATAAAGTCTATGTCTAGATTATTTATATTTGCATGTAGCTATCCAATGGTTCTGGTACTATTTGTTAAAGACTATTCTTTCTCTGTGGACTTGCTTTTGCTCCTTTGCCAACAATTAGTTGACTTTGGATTTATTTCTGGGCTCTCTCTTTTGTTCCATTGATAAATGTGTCTGTTCCTTAGCCAATACCATTCTGTCCTGATTATGTTAGCTTTATAGTAAGGCTTGAAGTTGGCTTATGTCTCTTCTTCAACTTTGTTTTTTTTCCTATGGTAATGTGTTAGCTATTTTTTTTTTTTTTGGTCTTTTGCCTTTCCATGGAGATTTTAGAATCAGTTTGTTGGTTTTCACAAAATAAATGGCTAAGATTTTGATTGAAATTGTGTGTATAGATCAAGTGGGAAAGAACTAACATCTTAACAATATTGGTTTTTCTAATCCATGCACATAGAATCTCTCTCCATATATTTAGATCTTCACTAATTGCTCTAATTAGATTTTGGTAGTTTTCTCCACAGAGATCATGGACATATCTTATGAGACTTAAGTATTTCATTTTTAGGTGCTGTTGTAAATGATAATTTGTTTTTATTTAAAAAATTTTTTTAAGGTTTTATTTATTTCTGAGAGAGAGAGAGAGAAACAGTGTGAGCAGGGGAGGGTCAGGGAGAGAGGGATACACAGAATCAGAAGCAGGCTCCAGGCTCTGAGCTAGCTGCCAGCACAGAGCCCAACATGGGGCTTGAACCCATGAACCATGAGATCATGACCTGAGCTGAAGTTGGACGCTTAACCAACTGAGCCACCCAGGTGCCCCGATAATTTGGTTTTTAACTGCAAATTCCAGTTGTTCATCACTGGGGTGCAAGAAAACAATTGACTTTTGTGTATTAACCTTGTATCCTGAAATTACCAGAATCTCAGATTTTAAAAAGTGAGTTTTAGTTAAATTCTGTTGTGTAGGAGAACATACTCTGTAAAATTTCAATCCTTTTAAATTTATTTATATACTTTTTGAGTTTATTCATTTATTTTGAGAGAGAGAGAGAGGGAGAGAGAGGAAGAAAGAGAAAAGGAACAGAGGAGGGACAGAGAGAGAGGGAGAGAGAATCCCAAGAAGGTTTTGCACTGTCAGTTCAGAGCCTGATGTGGGGTTCAAACCCACAACCCTGGGATCATGATCTAAGCCAAAATCAAGGGTCAGACACTTAACCAACTGAGCTACCCAGGCACTCCAATAATCCTTTTAAATTTGTTGAGACATGTTTTATAATTCAGAATGATCAAACTTGGTAAATGGTCCAAGTGCACTTGTAAATAATTTTATTTTGCAGGTCTTGAGGCAATTGTGTAAATGTCAGTTAGGTCAATTGGTTGATATATATATATATATTTAAGTTGCCTTTATTGTACCAAATTTTATCTTTGATTCCCATCAATTGCTGAAAAAGGATTATGGAAACCTCTGACACTAATTGTTGATTAGCTTGTGCTTTATGGGACATAATGTGGGTTAAACCACTGTCTTAGTAGAGTAGTAGTTGAATTTAAGTTTAAGGAGCTTTTAGCATTTTTCAGTTCTTCTTTTATAAACTTTAAATTTAAATCAGGGGTCTGAAGGGGCGCCTGGGTGGCTCAGTTGGTTAAGCGTCTGACTTCAGCTCAGGTCATGATCTCACGGTGTGTGGGTTCAAGCCCCACGTTGGGCTCTGTGCTGATGGCTCAGAGCCTGGAGCCTGCTTCAGATTCTGTATCTCCTTCTCTCTCTGGCCTTCCCCTGTTCTTGCTGTCTCTCTGTCTCTCTCTCAGAAATAAATAAAACATAAAAAAATTTAAATCAAGGGTCTGAATATGTTACTTGATTAAAATGCTTCTTTTTTTCTCATTTAAAAAAATGTTTATTTTTGAGAGAGAGTGCAAGTGAGTAGGGGAGGGGCAGGGTGGGAGACAGAGGATCCTAAGCAGGCTAACAGCAGAAATCCTGATGTGGAGCTAGAACTCCCCAGCCGCAAGATTAACTCAGATACTTAACTGACTGAGCCAGCCAGACACCTGCCCCTTGGTTAAAAGGGGTGATTTTAATGGTTTTACAGTGTGTGTGTGTGTGTGTGAGAGAGAGAGAGAGAGAGAGAGAGAGAGAGAGGGAGGGAGAGAGATGGATATTTATTCTCGTGGTCATATCTCAGGAAAAACTGAAGGGCTTGAAGCAGTAGATATCCTTTAATTAAATGCGAAAAGCTGAATTTTAGAATGTGAACTATCCTGTGCTGTCACTCCTCATATCTTATTTATTTATTTGTGTAATCAGTGTTTATTTTTGAGACATAGATAGAGCACAAGAAGGGGAGGGGCAGAGAGAGAGGGAAAGACAGAACTGGAAGCAGGCTCCAGGCTCTGAGCTGTCAGCACAGAGCCTGATGTGGGACTTAAAGCCATGAACTATGAGTCCATGACCCGAGTCAAAGTCGGAGGCTTAACTGACTGAGCTACCCCGGCGCCCCTCTTTTCATGTATTTAGAAAAACGGCAATTCCATGGGTTTCTAATAATCGAAAATTAAAGAAATGGTCTGTCTTGTACTACTGTGTAAGTCATTGGGCAAGGACTCAGGAAAATCTTTACAGTGTTACAGTGGTCAAGAAGCCTTACAGGTGAAGTGGGGGAGAAATCAGGATTTTTTGATTCTCTTGAGTTCCTTCTGTGGCACACCCAGCTAAAATTTCTGGAAGAAGAAAGTGCATTGGTACCTTTGCAACCTAAGGAGAATGAGTTCTATGGCTTTGTAGAGAACAGATGTGGACCACTGTCCCAAATTGGAAGGCTGGCTAATACCTTCAGGGGTTTATGTGCCCTACAGTCAACACCACATCGATAACCATTCTTGTATTTTGTGTAAATTTCCTCTGTGAAGAAAGTCTATAATTAATCACCTTCTTTTTCAACCATCTTTCAGGAGGAATTCTTCCTCAGTTGTACCTGAACAAGTATTGTGATCCTTCAGACTCCACATCTCAAGATGTATTAAGAACTAAAAGCTGCATCACTAGTCAGGCACAAAGCAATTGAAAACTTGTCTTGTAATATTCTTTCTCTTTATGACCACACTCAGTGTATCTTTACAGTCTTTGAATCTAGATTAAACTGCATATGAACTGAACAGAGAATAGAGTTCTATGGTTTACAAAATGATTTTTCACATCATTTTCATCCTCCTGTTTCCATCCTGAGAAAGATACTGTAGGGGCGCCTGGGTGGCTCAGTTGGTTAAGCCTCCAACTCTTGGTTTCCTCTCAGGTTCTGACCTCATGGTCCGTTAGTTTGAGCCCCACAGTGGGTTCCATGCTGATGGTGCAGAGCCTGCTTGGAATTATCTTTCTCCCTCCCTCTTTGCCCTGCTTGCTCTCTCTCTCAAAATAAACTTAAAAAAGATACTGTGGACATTTGCTATCTCTATAGATTTTTTCTCCTTAGCACATTTTCCTTCTATTTAAAAAAAGTTTTTTTAAATGTTTATTTATTTTTGAGAGAGAGAGAGAAAGAGTGCAAGCAGGGTAGGGACAGAGAGAGAGGGAGATACAGAATGTGAAGGCAGCTCCAGGCTCTGAGCTGTGGGGCTTGAAACCATGAAGCGCGAGATCATGACCTGAGCTGTAGTCAGATGCTTAACTGACTGAGCCACCTTCTTTAGCGTGTTTTCCTATTGGCCTTACTCTGATACTGATAACAGCTTCCCAGTTTTCCTTAGGGAAATCTCCACCCTACTCCTCACAGGGTTTCCATAAGTCTGTTCATCTCAGTTTCCTGGCTAGAGTCTGGTCAGCGGTAAGAACTTCTACCACTTTCCTATTCACAGGGACTGGTTAAGAGATTTCGTGAGGTTCTCGTGGGCTCTGTAAGAGCTCTTCTTGGCAATTTCCTCCTGAAACTGATGCAGAGAAAATAGCCTCTTGACTTTAGGTTTGTTTCACCAGATATGTATAAATTTGGAGCTGCTTTGAAAATCCAAGTTGCCTAGAGTCGGAGAGAATGAGGTAAACTGGTGAGGCGAGCAGAGATGGAATGAAAAGGTAAACATTTCTCCACAGCTTGCCTCCTTGGATCCAGTCATGTTTGAACTGTGTTTCATAAGCCAGTACCTTCCTTTTCCCTGAAGATGGTTGAGGATGGGGGTCTTAGTCTGTTCAGGATGCTGTAACGAAATGCCATAGACTCGATGGTTCTGAACAACGGAAGAGTATTTCTCATGGTTCTGGAGGCTGGAGAACTGAGATCAGAGTGGTGACATGGTCTGTTACTGGTGATAACTCCCCTCCAGGCTGCTGACTGCTGATTTTGTGTACCCTCCTGAGGCATCTAGCAGAGAGCAGCAGTCAACCCTAGTGACTCTGATAAGGGCACTAATCTCTCATTTCCCCTGAAATGATCTCCCCAAGGCCCTGCCTCCCAACCACCATCATACTGGGGAGTAGGATTTCAACATATGAGTTTTGGTCTTGGGGGTGGTGTGGGGATATAAACACGCAGTCCATAAAAATGGATTTTTTTTCACTTTCCACCCAGAGCATTTTCCCCATGACAGATATTTTTGGTTCACTTCACAGATGAAAAGCTGAGCTTCTGGGAGGTTAAGGAACCAATCTGTATCTATGTGTAGTGGGGGAGGCTTGCGTAAAGCGTGTTCTCGTGGCACCTCGCCGTTCTGTCTGCCAGCTACCATGAGGCTCAGGAAGAAACATCTGTGGTGTTATTTTATTTTATTTTATTTTATTTTATTTTTTTAAATTTCTGTGCCTGACCTAGACCTGACTGTATGAGCTCTTCTGCTTACACCCTGGCAGATGGATGACAGACGTATGGGGCTAACCTGGCTCTGTTGTGACATCGCCTGTCTTTGCCTCCTTGGGACCAGATTCCCAGGCTCCACGCCTTCCTCTCAGAATAGATCATCCTTCGAACCACATCCACCAAGACTGAGTCATTTAAAATCTGATTCTGGAGAGGATTGGGATGGACCCAAGCTGACCACTTTATCTCAAAATGGGTCTCCACTATTTCAGACTCTTTCAGAAGACATCCTTGGTGGGCAGGTGAAGGCAGAAAAAAGGATTCTCCCTATTTTTTTCCAACATGCGTAGGTTGCCCCCACCATCCTCCTCATCTCTAGAGGGTCCCTGCCTCCCTGAGAACCCAAATGGCAGTGAAGGGGACTTAGAACTTGGGAAAGCGTACTTCCACATTTGGTGAGCAGTAAGAAAAAGAACAAGTATTGTGATTCTTTTTTTTCTTAAGATTTTATTGTTAAGTAATCTCTATACCCAGTGTGGGGCTCAAACTCATGACCCCAAGAGCAAGAGTCATATGCTGTACTGACTGAGCCAGCCAGGCACCTCAAGTAATCTGGTTTTTAAAGGTTAAATACACTAACCTTCCCAGGGCAGCTTTGTTGAAGAAAAGAGATGCTCCATAAATGAATTTTAAAGAAACACTTAAAGCACCAGAAACTTCATAAAAACTTATTTTGATCATAATAAGGTAGGGATTTTTCTAAGGTCTAATGCACACTGTCCTGCTTTGCTTCCTCATTCAGAGCTCTTCTGATACAAACTATTTCCTTAGAGACTTAGAGGCTCGTTTGTTGATTTGTAGATGTAAAAAAGCATATTCTGCTTTTTTATATATTAATTTGCCTGTAGGCTTAAAAACAATTTTCTTTTTACATTTGTTCAGTTTTTGAGAGAGAGAGAGACAGAGTGTGAACAGGGAAGGGACAGGGAGAGAGGGAGACACAGAATCTGAAGCAGGCTCCAGGCTCTGAGCGAGGTGTCAGCACAGAGCTTGATGTGGGACTTGAACCCAGAAACTGTGAGATCATGACCTGAGCCGAAACCAAGAGTTGGATGCTTAACCACCTGAGCCAACGCAGGTGCCACCGCTGCCACCTCTAGGTTTTTAAATGCTAATTTACCCCGCCAACTGCCCCTCCTTATGGCTATTAGACTGTTCTTTACTTTGAATCTTCTTATTTTATACACGGTCTGCATAAGACTGGCCTTCAGCCCTCTCTTATGGAGCAGGGGGTGAAGGATTTGTGGCAGCTTTGTCTAACTACACAGATACCTCTTCCTTTTATCTCTGTTTTCTAAGCTCAAGCTTAAATACAGAGCATCACCGCTCCCAGGGAAAGAGAAGTAGCAGAACTTGGCCAAAGACCCACTCAAAAACTGGCATCACACCGATCCCTTGTCAGGTTTCCAGAACTCTGCCTTCTTGCATAAACCTCACAACAGGGCCTGGGGCAGGATGGCCAGATGCTTCATACATACCTCGCTTTGTGCACAAACCATCCCGGTGCACGTCCAAGGGGGTAAGGTAACTTGGAGGTATAACAGAGCCTCAGCTTTGACCTTGGTGCACTGGATCCTGGGCACAGATTTGGCAACATGATGGGGTGACAGATTCTATCCTAAAAGGTTCTTTGTAACAAGCTTCATTTCCCAGGGTCACAAAGCAAGTGGCAGAACCGAGATTCAGTTCAGATTATTCCGGGGGCTCTTAACCACCATCTACATGGCCTTAAATGCCTCATCAACATTTTCTACCTTGTTTTTCTGCTTCTATTGCATTTCTCCAGGGCTTGGCCTGCCTAGTTCCTTCTAGCTAGCTCTTCTTCTCTGGGGTGGAATTCTTCTCCCCATATATTTCACCCACCTGTAGACACATCTCTCCACGAACCCGATATTTCCCATCTGACTTCTAAATTAGGCCCAATGTGTGCACCTGCGGTACCTAAAATAGTTCACCTGTTCAGATAATGTATATTTCTAGAAGTGGGTCTGTATTTTATCAAGCACATCGGTACTAAATATATTTAAAGATGGGTTGTGTTCTATACCCAGCCTTATATAAAGTGCACATAGGGGTTTGCAGATACCTTGCCATAACTCGATAGTTTCCTGGAGCCACAGGTTTAAAGCACCGCCATGGAGCATGTAATTAATCGAATGGCAGAGAGCCAGGCTCAGCCATCAAACAGATGTGGGTTAAAACCATGATTCTTCAGGGGTTCCTGGGTGGCTCTCTCTCTTTTTCTCTCTCTCTCTCAAATGTAAATAAACATTAAAAAAGAAAAATGACCTGAAAATGAGGTACAGCATTTAAAAGGACATTAAAAGAAAGAGCACTGCTGGAAAACTGTGTCCTATACTTGGTGAGTTACAAGTGTCCTTCGTGTATGTTGAACACTCATTCATGCTTCATGGATAAGGCAGACAAAGTTCCCTATCCATTTAAAGTATCAGAATACAAACTCTTTAATTAGAACTTCTGTTCTGTCTTAAGCTCTGAGACTGGCCACCAGCTTCTCTCAGATTCATCAAGTGAGTTACCTTTGCTAAGCACCCTGTCAATTTCCTCTTCAGTTCCTCCTCCCAATTTTCTGCTAATTGGTCTCCAGTGCCCTAGATTTCTTACAACCTCCTGTATTAGTTTCTTTCTGCTGCTGCAACAAATGACCATAAACATAGTCACTTAAAACAACATGAATGTGCTGGGGGTCTGGGTGGCTCAGCTGATTAGGCGTCTGACTTCAGCTCAGGTCATGGTCTCACAATTTGTTGAGTTCGAGTTGGAGCCCCACATGAGTCTCTGTGGTGACTGCTGGGAACCTGCTTTGGATTCTGTGTCTCCCTGTCTGTCTGCTCCTCTCCCAGCCATGCTCTGTCTCTCAAAAATAAATAAACGTTTAAAACAACAACAACATGAATATATTATCTTACAGTCTGGAGCTCAGAAATCCAAAAGAAGCTTCATAGGGGCAGGGCTGTTTCTTTCTGGATGCTGTAGGGGAGAATCTATTTCCTTGCCTTTCCCAGCTTCTAGGGACGGTCTTTCTTCCTTAGTTCTTTACCTTTTCTCCCTCTGCTTCATTACTGAATTGTCTCTGTTTGATCCTTTTTTAAGGACCGTCGTGGTGATTACTTTGGACTCACCTGAATAATCTCTCCATCTCGGCGTCCTTATTCATGTGTTCAATGCCTTTTTTTTCTTTTTTTAACTATGTAAGGCAGCATTCAGAGGTCCTAGGGATCAGGAAGTGTCCATGTGGCTTTGGAGGCCATTGTTCATACTGTTTTCTTATGAAGGATTTCTCAAAGAAAAGAAAGGTTCTATGATTCCATGAACATAACATGAAACTTGAAGCCAAGATATTTGACTCCAGTCTTGAACCTGACATGACCCTCATTGTCAGACTGTGAACAAAGCACTTCAGTTCTCAAAATTGTATAATTGGAGCTTTGGGTTAATTCATGAATACCTTCCCAGCTATAATATTGTATAACTTGACAAATTTATTTGTATTAAAATATAAATGACTTGATGGGGCACCTAGGTGGCTTAGTTAGTCAAGTGTCTGACTCTTGATCTCAGCTCAGGTCTATCTCAGGGTCATGAGTTCAAGCTCCGTGTTGCATTCTGCACTGGGCATGAAGACTACTAAAATATATATATATAACATATGTGTATATATATGTATATATATATAATACTATATGTATTTTTAACATCTATTTAAATATATTAAAATATATATGTTAAAAATACATATACACACATATATAAAACATGTTTATGTATTTATATTATAAATATATTATGTATACTATATATCACATATAGTATATATATTATATATGTATATTTATGAATGACTTGAGGTGATTTTACTGTGGGTTACACTTTGGATTACACCAAAGGGTTGACTTTATTCTAAAAATAATAGTTAAGGGGGGGTGCCTGGGTGGCTCAGTCGGCTCAGCGTCCGACTTTGGCTCAGGTCATGATCTCACAGTTTGTGGGTTCGAGCCCCACATTGGGCTCTGTGCTGACAGCTAGCTCAGAGCTTGGAACCTGCTTCTGATTCTGTGTCTCCCTCTCTCTCTGACCCTCCCCTGCTCACGCTGTCTCTCTCTCTGTCTCAGAAATAAATAAAACATTAAAAAAAATAGTTAAGGGGTGCCTGGGTGGCTCATTTGGTTGAGTGTCTGACTTTGGCTCAGGTCACGATCTCACAATTGGTGAGTTTGAGACCTTTGTTGGGGTCTGAGCTGACAGCTCAGAGCCTGGAGCCTGCTTAGAATTCTGTGTCTCCCTCTCTCTGCCCCTCCCTTGCTTGTGTGTGCTCTCTCTCTCACTTGCTCTTAAAAATAAATGTTAAAAAAATTAAAAATAATAGTTAATCAAGTTTGATGTATAGAATATTTTCTTTAGGCAAAGAAACATACTCAGAACTATTGGAATGACCCCATATAGGCAAGTTCTTTGATCAAGATTAAGGCCTGTTCAACTTGGGACCAGTCACATACACGAGTATGCAGGCCACAGTTTCTCAAAGTGTGGGGCACAGATTCCCTACAGTTACTTCACCTGGGACACTTGTGTAAAATGAACACTTTTCTTTTAAAGTTTATGTTGAGAGAGAGAAAGAGCACATGAGCATGATTGGGGAGGGGTAGAGAGGAGACAGAATCCCAAGCAGAGCTTGACACGGGGCTCGATCCCATGAGCACAAGATCATGACTGAGCCAAAATCAAGAGTCGGAGCCTTAACAGACTGAGGCAACCAGGCATACCCCAAAATAGTCATTTCTGAGCCCAAGGCCTATATTCTCAGGGCTCATATTTGGCATATAACTAGCAGGCTCTTTAAAGTGAATTATTTGAACAGTTAAGTTTGAGAATGGCTAAAAAAATAGTCTCTGATGACAGGTTATGAGAGGTAGGCTGAGAAAAGTTACCGTACTCCCCTTTTCCAGACCCTGTCCAATTTGCTGTTCAGAAAGCTGAGGTAGACAGCCAAGGAATGTCTTGCCCAATCCCAGCAACTGCTCTGTACAGAATCGAGATGGAAGCAAAGTCCCCTGACTTCATGTTGAGAGCTCATTGACAGCTATGCTATTTATGTTTTTTTTCCTGGGAAGAAAAAAACTTTTCCCCTTAGATTCCTTTTCTTTCAGCATGATTGCCCCTGCTTTTCAAAAGCTACTTCATCAGAAAAGTGGTCTGTAGGATGCCTGAACATATTATTTTCTCTAATTGAGTTCCATTATTGATGTTGGACAGGTCCTCACATGAAGGCATTTTAAATAACTTTTTAAAGAAATAATTTGATTTATAACATTGAGAGTCATATTCAAGAAAGTCATGAAAGATACGTGTGCTTTAAAATGTATAGACAACTTGAAATATGCTTCTCTGATATTAATGGCTTAGGAGATGCCTTGTGTATTCCCAATTTACCGTCTACCATTTTATCTGTATTCCCAATGAAAACATCCCTGTGAATTTCAACCTTAGAGATCCATGTGAGATTTTGGAAGTGAAATTAAGTACCTGTGAACAGTGGATGAAAGTAGGAAAGACAGGAAAGAGATCTCTCCAAGTGTACTTTTAATGTAGATTTGACTTTTGAACCATGTTAATGTTTTACATCCTCTGAAAGGAAAAATGAGTTTCAAGGAATGGAGAGAATCCCTAAATTTAAAAGATTTTAAACACATGACAAATTTGTATCAAAAAAGCAGAAAAAAATAGTCCAAATAGCTTTTAGGTAGTGTTCTCTGACTTTATCCCTTTGGTGGGATGTATTCCTTTCTTTTTAGAGAGAGTGTGTGTGCATAAGCAGGGGAGAAGGAAAGAGAAAATCTTTTTTTAAAAAGTTTATTGATTTTGAGATGGGTGGGGAGCAAGGGAGGGGCAGAGAGAGGGAGAGAGAATCCCAAGCAGACTTTGCATTGTCAGCATGGAACCCAATGTGATGCTTGATCCCATGACTCTGGGATCATCACCTGAGCTGAAATCAAGAGTCACACGCTCAACTGACAAAGCCACCCAGGTATCCCTTTAGTGGGATATATTCTAAGAGAAAATGAATTCCAAAGAAAAATTAATTTGGTGAGTTTGTTGGAAGTGGTATGAGTATAGTCTTGCTGAATTTTGTGTATTTCAGGATTAGTCAAAGAAGGGCATATATTGTACTTGGAAGCCAATGAACAAAATAAGGAGAGGAGTAATTCTTACATCAATATAGATATATTTTATATGTATGTATGTATAGTGTGTGCTTGTGTGTATTCTGTGCTCCTAAAGGGTCTAGAAGCAATGAATCTCCATTGTCAATGAGATACCTGGAACCCAGGCCTTAGTTTCTAAACAGAAGAGACAAAGACTTCTTGCAGAAATGAAAGGTTCTGAGGCAGAGGGAGGTATGGTCTAGGCTTAAAGTGTGTGCTCTACCAGACAGTAAGAAGATGGAGATGTCAAAAGGTTCAAGAAAGGACTCCCACTGGCCAAATTTGGACAGTTTGAACATTGAAAGAATAGTGACAATAGTAAATTATTAAACATGACTAGAAAAGAATCTATAAAGGCTATAATGATAGAAAGTTCTACATGTTTACATCATTTTAAATATATCCATCTTCTAGACCTTTTTTCAAAAATATCTGTATAAGCATATGTATCTACTTTCTGTGAAGTGCTTCAGTAAATATGTTTCACTATTACTATACCTGTTCTTTCATAAGATTGTATAAAACTGAGTATGCTTATTGATTCTAAACTGAATATTTCTTTTTATGGAAGTGGAATGAAGATGGTGTTATATTCGCTTCAGGTACAATGTGATTCAGCAATTCTGTAACTCACCCAGTGCTCATCACGTAAGTGTGCTCTTAAGCCCTCCACCTGTTTCACTCATCTGCCTACTCACCTTCCTTCTGGTAACCACCAGATTCTTGTCTGTGACTAAGAGTCTGTTTGCTTTGTTTTGTTGCTGTTTGTCTCTTCTTTTCTTTGTTTTGTTCATTTGTTTCTTAAATTCCACATAGGAGTGACATCATATGACATTTGTCTTTCTTTTTCTGACTTATTTCACTTAGATTATACTCTTTAGCTCCATCCACATCATTGCAAATGGCAAGATCTCATTCTTTTTATGGTTGAGTAATAGTCCATTGTAAATTTTTAAATGTTTTATTTATTTCTGAGAGAGGGAGAGACACAGCGTGAGCAGGGGAGAGTCAGAGAGAGAGGGAGACACAGGCTCCAGGCTCTGAGAGCACAGAGCCCGACGCGGGGCTCGGACCCACGAACTGCAAGATCATGACCTGAACTGAAGTCAGCCTAACCGACTGAGCTGCCCAGGCACCTCAGTAATATTCCATTGTAATACATACACACAGGTATATAAATACACAGACACACACACCAAATGTTCCTTATCCATTCATCTGTGGATGGGCACTGAACTTGCTTCCTTCTTGTGGCTATTGTAAATAATGCTGCAGTAACAGGGTTCACATATCCTTTCGAATTACAAACTGAGTATTATTTGCTGTGTGTGCAAATTGGACATAATTGGGCAGTTTTTATAATTTACACCTAAATGGGGTTCATTTTATAACTTTGTGAATAGCCACAGAATTTTAGTAATAGAAAGGAGTTGGAGAATATTTGGTTTAAATTCATTCATGCCTCAAGTATTAAGACAACAAGACTCTGTTGTTACACTGCCCATCTCTAGGGGGCGCCATTCACATAATGGTTTATACCAATGGCACCGGCTGCGGTTTGCAAAGCAAAAACAGTGCAGTGCATTTGTTTGTTTCACTCTAGTTCCTGGAGATAAATAGCGAAAAAGACAAAACAGCTCCAGACTTGGAAGCTACTCAGTCAGGAGAAGAAAATACACCCAGGAACAGGCAAATATACAAGTGATAAAAAGCGACATGACCGGTTTCTATGAGAACTCATAGGAGTGACACCTACTTCGGAACTGGGGCTCGAGGGGAGACGTCCAGAGAACTGAGTTAAATCTCTGCTGAAATCTGAATGGAAAAGAGGCTGGGGAAAGTAGAGACGGGGAAGGAGGAGGTACATTCAGACCCACGGACCCTGCTCAGGGAGTGGAAATCGTCCTGATGCAGGAACAAAGAAATGCTAAGAAAAGCAGAAGGTACGGTGACACATGCTACACTGCAACAGATTGATTTATCACGGGCGCAGTGAGTTCCTGTGGGAAACGTTCTGAGAGCAACTATCTTACGTGTAATCTCAGAGAAACTCTCACCCTAGACCAGAGTTGTCTGTTCCAGAGCGTGGCACCTGTGTGCAGCCCATCTTTGCCCACCCACAGAGCATGCCCACTGTCTGCTTGCAGTGCGTCTTCAGGGATGTTTTGGCTCTTGAGCTGTTGAGGTCTCCAGCACACGTAGCTGAAATAAAAAAACACTTGTTAGAGAAAGAGGTTTGATCCGGATAGGGGGTATCTGCACATTCAAAAGCTAACACAAGTAAGGAGACTCGGAGCAAAAGCATATCAACTTCTTGGACGGCATCCTGTTTGCTTCCAGTGTTCTTCCTGTTCAAGTCAATACAAGTCATCTGTACGTCAAAATTGAATTGATAAAATGACAAGTCAATCTTAAGAGAGTCTTATAAAAAAGCAAGATACATTATATTTCCATTTATAGCGATGTTTAAGTCATCATGCTTTCTTCTAATCACATTATCTTGTAATTTTATTTTAAGAAATCAAATATATTTCACATAATTTTTGCTGTTGAAATAGCAGGGTAATTTGTTGCTAATGGATTATCGTAGTTGCTTTCTTTTATTAGGTTTATGGAATTTTCAGGAATTCACGTTAGCCCTGAAGGAAGTTCATAGTTGCCTAAGTCAGTCAACAGTCCTCACCTGGTTTTGCTTGGTAATACATAATTCCTTTGTCTGAGTTAGTTTAAAGCAGAACTTGTAATTTTCATGTACATGATTTATTATAGTTATTCTAAGATATTCTTTATTGTACCGTAATTCTAGGATATATTCTGTGTTGGAAGATATTCTATATACATTATTTCCATCAGTCAAATATGATCATTCATTTACTGTTTTTCCAAAGATGTTGTGGTCATAGTGTGGTTATTCAACCTATATTTGTTTGTGTTCATAGCTAACCATGCTGCTGATTCTTTCTCCTCTTTTCCCCAAAGTTTCACTATGAAAAATCTGAAACACAATTGCAAGCTGAGAGTGCTGATGCATAGGGGCACATGTACCCCAATGTTCATAGCAGCACTCTCAACAATAGCCAAAACATGGAAAGAGCCTAAGTGTTCATCAAATGATGAATGGATCAAGAAGATGTGGTTTATCTATACAATGGAATACTACACGGCAATGAGAAAGAATGAAATCTGGCCATGTGTAGCAACATGGACGGAACGTGAGGGTGTTATGCTGAGTGAAATAAGTCAGGCAGAGAAGGACAGATATCATGTTTGCACATATGGGTGGATTAGGAGGAACTTAACGGAGGACCGTGGGGGAGAAGAAGGGGAAAAATAGTTGGGGAGAGAGAGGGAGGCAAACCATGAGAGACTCTTGAATGCTAAAAATAAACTGAGGGCTGATGGGGGTGTGGGAGAGGGGAAGGGAGGTGATGGGCATGGGGGAGGCCACTTGTGGGGATGAGCACTGGATGTTATATGGAAACCAACTTGACAATAAACTATTAAGAAATTATAAGTTGAAAACATTTTTCAGTAAATAGCCATGTATCCAGCATCTAGTTTCTACTGTTAATGGTTTACCCTACCTGCCAATCCTTTTTAGTTAATTTTTAAAAGCTTTTTAAAAAAGTGTTATTTACTTTTGAGAGAGAGAGAGAAAGAGAGAGAGAGAGAGAAACTGCAGGAGGGGCAGAGAAAGAGAGTGAGAGGAGGAATCCCAGGCCAGCTCCACACTGTCCCACAGCCCCACACAGAGCCAGATGTGGGGCTCAAACTCACAAACCGTGAGACTGTGATCTGAGCCAGAATCAAGAGTCACATGCTCAACCGACTGAGCCACTCAGGAGCCCCTAACTGATTTTCTTAAAAACTTGGGGCACTTGGTGGCTCAGTTGGTTGAGCATCTGACTCTTGATTTCAGCTCAGGTCATGATCTCCTGGTTATGGGATCAAGCCCCACATTGGGTTCTGTGCTGACAGTGCGGAGCCTCCTGAGGAGTTGCTCTCTCCCTGTCCCTCTGCCCCACCCCTACTTGTGTGTGTGTGCACGTGCGTGGGCTCTCTCTCTCTCTCAAAAAAACCCACACTTAATTCTCTTGGATTTTGTGGATAAACAATTGAGTCTTTATGCAAATAATTTTTTCCCTCCTTATCAATATTACATTTCTTGTTTCTTGGCCTAATTCCAGAAATGTTTGTTAAATTAGGGCCACTGTTGACTTCAGATTAGAAGAAAATGTGCCATAATTTATTCAGCATGACATTGGAGGTAGTTTGGCTTAGGCATTCTTTTTCATATCAGGGAAGTCTTATTATTCATAGTGGAAGATTTCTCCATCAGGGTAGATGTTGAATTTCTTCAAATAATCTTGGACATTTATTAATGCTCCTAGCTTGTCCTCTTTGATTTTTCTTATCAACTTATTAATTACTGTCTTCATTAACTTAGGAAGTATTTATTAAAATTTTATTTTGTCCCAGGCACCTGGCTTGGTATTGAACTTGCAGTGATAAAGACCCTCAAAGGTCTTGATTCCTGCCTTGTAGGTATTAGAGTGTAGGGGAGCTTGTATGATAAGTTGTAATAATAGTTGTCTAATTAAGACATCCTGTTGTTAATTGAATAAAACCTGTTTGGTCTTAGGATTTTATTATTTCAATACACAGATGAGTTACGTATTCTAATATTTTATTAAGAATCTCCGCATTTTTGGGATGGGGACCTGGGTGGCTCAGTCGGTTAATTGTCTAACTTCAGCTCAGGTCATGATCTCATGATTCGTGGGTTCGAGCCCTGCGTCGGGCTCTGTGCTGACAGCTCAGAGCCTGGAGCCTGTTTCAGATTCTGTGTCTCCCTCTCTCTCTCCTCCTCCCCTGCTCATGTGTGCGTGTGCTCTCTGTCTCTCAAAAATAAATAAACACTAAAAATATTTTAAAAATTTGTTTAGAATCTCTGCATTTTTAATTTACAAAAAAGATTTATCAGTGCCTTCGGTTCTGATTTGTTTTTTTTGTGTGTGTGTGTGTGTGTTTGGGGAGTGCTGAATTTGCAAATTCACACACACAGGTTATACTTGCTTTGTAATTTTTCTTTTTCTGTGGCCTGGAAATTTGCAGGGTATGGACAACATGGCATGAGAATTATTTCATGGCCGGAGAATAATCTCTTCCTTGAAGACTGGAAACCGTTGGTCCAGGCAAACTTCTAGGTTGATTCTCTTTAATTCCAAATCATTTGTTTTGCCAGACATTATTCAATTTTACTAAAGTTTTAAAAATTTCTTCACAATGAGTTGCACAGAAAATTCTCTAACATTTTAAAGTGTTAATGGCTCTGTTTCCTTTTCCCTTCTTAATTTGTAATGGTTATAAAACTGAAGCTACTCTTTACTTCTGCACTACATAAAATGCTATATCTTTACAAGGGAATTGGTGTAAGTTTTAAATAATCTAAGAGTATATGTAATATGATTCCCTTTGTATGTAATAATGATATACATTATTTTTTTCTGAAATTTTGTGAATCTGTTAACAGTAGCTAACTTTGTAGAGAGAGAGAGAATAAGTGCTGGGAAGAGGCTTTTAATTTTATATGGTTTTTATTCCTTTAGTTTTCTAAACTAAAATGTGTGCATTCATCCCTATTTTTTTTTAAGTCATCAAGAGTTCTCTGAATAACAGGATAATGATTGTTATTGATGAGGGACCATGGTGATTTTTGATTCCTTTGTGTACTCTAATAAATTGGACAAATTTCAGTGAAAATTATAGACATGCTAATTTTTAAGATTTTAATTTTTTAAAATTTTCTTTAATTTTAATTTTTAAAGGTTTATTTATTTATTTTTAATGTTTTATTTATTTCTGAGAGAGAGAGAGAGACAGCATGAGCAGGGGAGGGTCAGAGAGAGGGAGACACAGAACCTGAAGCAGGCTCCAGGCTCTGAGCTAGCTGTCAGCACAGAGCCTGACATGGGGCTTGAACCCATGAAACGTGAGATCATGACCTGAGCTGAAGTCAGACACTTAACCGACTGAGCCACCTAGGTGCCCCTAAGGTTTATTTATTTTTGAGAGGGAGAGGGAGAGAGGAAGAGAACACAAGCTGGGGAAGGACAGATAGCAACAGAGGGAGACCCAGAATCCGAAGGAGGCTCCATGCTCTGAGCTGTCAGCACAGAGCCCAATATGGGGCTTCAGCCCACGAACTGTGAGATCATGACCTGAGCTGATGTTGGACACTTAATCGACTGAGCCACTCAGGGGCCCCTACACATGCTATTATAAAATCATCTGTTAATGTCTTTTTAAATTCAGAAGGAACAGAAAAAACATAATAAATTTGGGTAGTGGCTAACAGAAGCACCTCCATTCATGAAAACATACGTCTGTGTCCATATAGCGCTCATATTAATCCTTGAGGACCAAGGAGAAGGATGGATTTTGGAGGTATGGTTACCAAAAGATTCTTCTGCAGAGTGAAGGCAAAGTGCTATGGGTATTAGCCATCTCTGGGAACCTTACCCACTGTCTTTATCTCCTAGAAATATAAGAAAGCATACTTGGGGACTAGTAACTCTGAAGGTCAAATACATACTTTATTTTGAGAGTGAGAAAAGCAATTTTTTTCTTGAATGCAATGAGGCTCTCTCTTAGAACAAAGAACACCAAAGTCTCGGGGAAGCAGCTGCATTTACTTTATAATAAATTATAAGCAGGTAATTAATGTCAAGATACAGTTTCCCTGTCAATCCGTACAGCCCTAGAGGCAAAATGCCCAGACATTTGGAAGCAGCACCATAAAACTTTTGACCTTAAGCTTCATTTCTGGATTAGTTTGCTAGTTTATGCCTCTGCTCTTCCTTTAAAAAAATCCAATTATATTCTCTAGCCAAGGCAACATATGAATGTAGTAGTATTATAGCACATTAGGATAAAGAAGTTGTGGCCTATTATTATTATTATTATTATTATAATTATTATTATTATTTTTTGGTGGGGAGTTTGCAAACCTTAGTATATGTCAGAATAATCTAGAGAGCTCATGCAAGCATGGCTTTCTGGGTCCCATTCCCATAATTTCTGATTCAGTAGGTCTGGGCAGGCCTTACAAGGACTTCAGTGATGCTAATGCAGGTGATCTGAAGACCACAGGAGGAGAATTAGGGCTTAGGGCCTTTGTGACACCAGCTTTGTGAAATTCAGCAGGACCATGATGAATGGACTGTAGTTTGACCCTTCTTTCCCTGGTGTGTAATTTACAAACCTTTAATATGATCCAAACCACTGATTATCAAACATTAGTGGCAGTGAAAGTAAGTATCTCCTGGGGAATTGTTGAGCTTCGGGTTCCCAGGGCTTACCTCCGTGGGGAGGAGCCTCAGCCTTTGAACTTTAATTTTTAGTTTTTTAAATTTTATTTTAGAGAGAGAGTTAGCATGCAAGAAGGGAGAGGGGTAGAGGGAGAGAGAGAATCTGGTGTTCTAGTCTTTGAACTTTTAATAAGTACACGTTTAAGAATCACCTGTGTTTCTGAATGACTTTGGTATCTGCTCTTTGTGTGTCCTTCAGTATTATGTGTCAGTGAATACTACACCATTACATGGAAAGATCCCAACTTCCTTGTTCACCTACCGAAGAACATCTTAACTGCTTCCAGTTTTGGGCAGTTATGAATAAAGCTTCTATGAACGTGTTGTGTGTGGTCATAAGTTTTTAAATCAATTGGGTAAATATTTAGGAGTTCAGTTGCTGGATCATGTAGTAAGACTATGCTAAGAAATCACAAAACCATCTTCCATAGTGGTTGTACCATTTTGTGTTCCCACCCGCTATGAATTCCTGCTGCTCTGCATACAGTTCTTGTTGCCAGCATTTCGTATTATCAGCATTTCATATTTTTAAGTTTTTTTTTAATTTCTGAGAGAGAGCAAGAGAGACAGCGAGCGAGCGCGAGCAGGGGAGGGTCAGAGAGAAGGAGACACATAATCTGAAAAAGGCTTCAGGCTCTGAGCTGTCAGCACAGAGCCCAACGTGGGGCTCAAACTCAGAATGGTGAGATCACGACCTGAGCCAAAGTCGGACGCTTAACCAACTGAGCCACACAGGCACCCCAGCATTTCATATTTTAAATGTTTTAATAGGCAGTTGCACTTTGTTATAGTTTGCATTTTTCCTAATGACAAATGCCGTGGAGCAGATTTTTATTTAATTTTTAGTTTACTTTTGGGAGGTAGAGAAGCAGAGAGAGAGAGAGGGAGGGAGGGAGGGAGGGAGGGAGGGAGGGAGGGAAGGAGAGAGTCTTAAGCAGGCTCCATGCTCAGCACAGAGCCTGATGCAGTGCTTGATCCCGTAACTGTGGGATCATGACCTGAGCCAAAATCAAGAGTTGGACACCCAACTGACTGAGCCACCCAGGCACCTTTTTTTTTTTTATAAATGCATATTTATCTTCTGTATAATATTCTTTATTAAGCTATCAGTTTCTGTCATTTTCTAATGTTTTAATTGGAGCGTTAGCTTTTTCACTGTTGAGTTTTAAAAATCTTTGTATATTTTGGATATGGGTCCTTGATCAGATATGTGATTTGCAAGTATTTGGTCTCAGCCCGTGGGTTACTCTTTTGTTCTCTTCACACAGCCTTTTTCAGAGCAGAGGCTTTTCATGTTAATGAAAACTAACATCACCTTTTTTTTTGGATTAAGTGTTTGGTGTCCTATCTGCTCACCCAATCCTAGATCATACAGATTGTCTTCTACATTTATTCTGTAAGTTTGATATTTTTGCTTTTTATATTTGGGTCTGTGGTTCATTTGGAATTAATTTTTATGTAATGTGGAAAGTGCTCAGGTTCAGTCTTTTGTGTATGGGAGTCCAATTGTTTTAACACTATCTGCTGAAAACGTTCCCCTTTCTCCACTGGATTGCCTCTGTGCCTTTGTCAAAAAGTAAGTTGACTGGATTTGTGTGTGTCCATCTCTAGGCTGTTTATTCTTTCCATTGGATTATATTCCTTTAGTCAATACCATGCTGTCTTGACTACTGGAGCTTTATGGTAGAAGTTGAAATAGGATAGTACTAGTCATGCAACTTTGTTCCTCAGTATTATGTGGATATTCTAGGTCTTTGCTTTTCCCTGTAGATTCTAGAATCAATTTTTCGACAGCTACAAAATAGCTTTCTTTGGTTTTGACTAGTATTCTCTTCAATCTGTTGATCAATTTGGGGAGGGCGGGCAGAATTACTATCTTAATGATACTGAGACTTCCAGCATGAACATGGAATAGTTTTCCATTTATTTACTACTTCTTTGTGTTTTTTTTTCCCCCATCAGTGTTTTGCATTTTATGCATATCGGTCCTGTACCTACTTGGTTAATCCAAGAATTATAGCTCAGATGTTTCCAGGAGTCAAACAGTATTGGATTAGTGATCCTGCTTCCTTTGTATCTTGCTTTTCTTTTCCCACTTTTGAGAGACATATTTGCATTTGGAATATTTCATGTTTTAATGCAATTTTAAAAGATAGTTGCAAATGACATATCAGATAAAGGGTTGATATCCAGAATCTACAAGGAACTCACCAAACTACACGCCCGAAAAACCAACAACCCAGTGAAGAAATGGGCAGAAGATATGAACAGACACTTCTCCAAAGAGGACATCCAGATGGTCAACAGACACATGAAACGATGCTCAGCATCGCTCCTCATCAGGGAAATACAAATCAAAACCACACTGAGATACCACCTCACGCCAGTCAAGTGGCTAAAATGAGCCAATCTGAGAACTCTAGATGCTGGCGAGGATGTGGAGAAACGGGCACCCTCCTACACTGTTGGTGGGAATGCAAACTGATACAGCCCCTCTGGAAAACAGTGTGGAGGTTCCTCAGGAAACTAACAATAGAACTCCCCTATGACCCAGCAATAGCACTGCTAGAAATTTACCCAAGGGATACAGAAATGCTGAGGCATAGGAGCACATGTACCCCAATGTTCATAGCAGCACTCTCCACAATAGCTAAAACATGGAAAGAGCCTAAGTGTCCATCCACAGATGAATGTATCAAGAAGATGTGGTTTTATCTATACCATGGAATACTACATGGCAATGAGAAACAATGAAATCTGGCCATGTGTAGCAACATGGATGGACCTTGAGGGTGTTATGCTGAGCGAAATAAGTCAGGCAGAGAAGGACAAATATCATATGTGTGCACGTATGGGAGGATTAGGAGGAACTTGACGGAGGAACAAGGGGAGAAGAAGGGCGGAAATGGTGGGGGAAAGGGGGAGAGGCAAACCATGAGAGACTCTTGAATGCTGACAAAAACTGAGGACTGGTGGATGTGGGGGAGGAGGGGTGGGCATGGAGGAGGGCACTTGTGGGGATGAGCACTGGGTGTTATGTGGAAACTAATTTGACAATAAACTATTTGTAAAAAAAAAAATGCTCTCGTACATAATAATGAGAAGCAACACTTAGTCTCAGGTATTCAAGACTGGTGGAAACCTTGCTGAGTTGGAGAGCAAGTGTTTCCAGAAATAGGCTGCAGCAGCCATCCACCTGCAGATAAGGGATGTCTATCAAGGCAGGATTGTGTAGTTTTTTTCAAGAAGAACAAAAAATTTTTATTTTTTAAAAAGTGAGGTAGCCTTAATTTTAAATTTTGGTGATTAGTTAAAACCAACAAGCACTGTGAGTCTAACACGGGGACAAACACAACAAATTTGGTGCCTATGAATTCCAGAAGCCTCCAGTTTGTATCTCTTAATCCTTATTAAATAGGGAAACAGAGGCCTAGATAGAGTGGGCTAAGCAGTTGGCTCAGCGTTTCAGATAAATAAAAATCCCATATATTTCTTATTTCCAGATCACAAGTTGTTTTTTTCCTCCCCATTATCCTAGGCTTTTACCCAGTTCAGTGTGCTGATTATCTTCTGTGTAGTGGGAAAGAGTTTGAGTTTTAAAATCACCAAGAAAATCGAAATTTTAATAACTAGTGTATTAGTCATTTATTGCTTCATAACATATTACCACAAATTAACACCTTCAAACAATCTGCATTATCTCACTTTCCATGGGCCAGGGGTCTGGGTACAGATTAGAGTCTCCTACCTGGCCCAGCCAAGGAGTCAGCCAGGTCTGGGGGCTCATCTGATCCCTAACTGGGGAGGGCCCTGTTGCATAGGTCATGTAGCAGTTGGCAGGATTCATTTCTTGTGAGCTCTTGGATTGAGCCTTGGCTTAAGGCTGCCATCAGTTCTTTGCCATTGTAGACCTCTCCCTAGGGCAGCTAAATTAATCAAAATCAGTAATGGGGAGACTCAACGGAGAAACTCTTCTAGCAGAAGGAAGTTAGAGTCTTAGGTAACGTAATTGAAGAAGTGACTTGTCATCCACTTGGCCTTATCTTTTTGCTTGGGTACCAAATCATGAGCCCTGCCAGTGCTCGGGGAAACAGAGGTGGGCATCACACAAGAATCTGAATATTGGGATGTGGGGATAGTGGGGGCTGTCTTAGAGTCTATCCACCACAACCAGTTTTCAGAAGTGATTACATCCCTTCTCTAGACATGCACAGCTTTTCTGTCTTACCCATAACGCCCTGGAGAGTAATGACCCAAGTGCATATGATCAAAGAAATACAAGGCAGGACAAAGAGAGAGGAAGCAGGGTCTGTAATTAGACTTGCACGTTCATGTAGAGCAGAGACTCTTAGGAAGAAGGGTTTGAATAACAAACAGTCAACTGATAACAGTCCAGGGCATCCAACAATGTGCCTCCTTAATGTCCCCATAGGAACAGAGGACAGGAATAGAGAATCAATGAACATGAAGCAGATGTTTGCCATCTGGGGTTTTGTCATTAAGTGGCCGGTCCCTGTCAAGGCATGGGACATTTCTGGCAACTCTTCCATTGATGGGAGGGACTCACAAGAACACAAGTGAGGAGCTAATACTGGGTAACATAACACAATAAAAACATGGATCTAAGAAATAACCACTGTGTACACTATTAGGAGTGAGGCAAGAATTTTAGGAGAGGTCTTGGAATAAGAAACAGATCTCAGGCCTGAAGTGCAAGATCATGACCAATTGAGGTGAATCCCAGAGCAATTAAGGTTTTTGTTTGTTTTGTTTTGTTGTTTTTTCTGGTATTATAGTTAATCTTAAGCAGTTATGATTTGATTCTTCATCTTTACATTTGTGTAAACTTTTTAAAAATTTCAAGTTAGTTCTTAACACCTTAAATTTCTCTTGCTCTTGGATAGGAGGGAATCTAGGGACTGGGATAGAATGAAGCCTGCAGCTTTGCGGGGAGGGAACCCTAACAACAGAAAACATTGCAGGATCTGTTGCCAGGTGAATCCTCCAAAACCATAGGGAGCCTGACAACAAAAGCAGCCTACCTTTCAGCTTGCTTTTTTCTCCCTTTGACACACCATCTCCAAGGGCCCCAGGAAATACATTTCCCTCCAGCTCCCAATGACATTTCTATTTTAAGGCTCCTTTCAAATAGTGAAATAAAAGAGCTGCTGCTTTAGTATTGGAATTTCAAATATCCTGGAAGAGGTAGAAGTGTAAGAAGAGTTACATAGGAAAGTGATATTCGGTGTCTCTTTCTTTCTGAAATCATATGGACAGATAGTTACTAATCCTTCAATGAAAGGTCATCTGTCCATTCATTCAATGAATCGTTGATGTTGAGTACCTATCAGTGCTGTGAACTGTATTAGTGCTGCAGTAAAATTGTGGGGGGGAAATGCAGATTCTGCCTTTGACTTTGTGTGGTCTAGTGAGGGGTCAGACCTATCAAGTATTCACCCACATATGGTAACTGTTGGACTCTAGTTAAGGCACAGAAAAGGGAATATTTGATTTCCTAGTCATGAGTCCTTACAGAGGAATGGGTGGTGTGGTCATGCGCACCACTTTATGCCAGGTTAAGGGGTTTCTTATTTTTCCTATAAGATTATCGCGGTGGAAGGAACATGCTTTGGTGTTAAAAGATCACTTTGCTGGGGCACCTGGGTGGCTCACTAAGTTGAGTGTCTAATTCTTGGTTTTGGTTGAGGTTGTGATCTCATATTTCTTGAGATCAAGCACCATTTTGGGCAGTGTGGTGAGCATGGGGCCTGCTTGTGATTCTATCTCTCCTTCTCTCTCTGCCCCCCCCCCCACTAATGCTGTCCCTCCCTCTCTCAAAATAAATAAACGTTAAAAAATACATAAAAGAGCACTTTGCATAAGTAGTCAAGAATGAGTTGAAGAGGGAGCAAGAGTAGGTTTAAGAGGATCAGTAGGATGGATATTGCCATAAAAGGAAATGTAGCCTGAACTAGAGCAGTGCTACTGGAAATCTAGAAAATAAGTTTTACTGATACTTTGTGAGGTGTAAATCAGCAAGTCTCACACAGTGCTTTCTGGCTTGGACAACTGGATCAATGGTAGCTTCCATCCCAGAAACAGACAAGGCTGGAAGAGGCCCATGTTTTCCAGAAGGAGAATCTAGGAGTAGATCATGAGTTAAAACTTAGATTTGTGCAATTTCAAGAAGTGTTGGAAACATCCAAGGAGAATGTCAGGTGGGCAGTTGCTAGATAGTTCTAGAACTGAGAGTAAAGGTATGAGCTATTGGTAATTCTGATAATACTTGGATAATGCCACTGAGAGAAGGCCATATGACACGTCAAGAGAGATAACAAAATGAAATAAATGGACCAGAGTGTCATACATGCTTTAAAAAGTCTTCTGGGTCACAAGGGCTTTGGCAAAAACACAGTTGATCTCCTTTGATTTTTCTGTATTTTTGGCCATTTTTATGATCAGTTATGGCCTGAAACATTTCTCTGGGGATAATCTAGTCAGTATGTATGGTGAATAAAACAATCTCCAAAGACTGTACATGTAAAGGGCATTTTTCATATTAAAAAGTTAATTAAAAGATACAAATTTAAAAAGCTTGGGGGTGGAGAAACAGGAAATGTCTATATTATGTTTTATTTTTCATATTGAAGTAAAATAATTTCTACAAAGGTGAATAACCCCAGTTCTGCACATGGGAGTGAGGGTATATTACTTCACAATGTGTTTGTCTGTACATGGCAAGGGCATTTCTCTCCAACCCCTCAGTTCAGAGAAATGAATTTCTCCTGTTGGATAGGTTTTTATACCTGGAAAGGCATCCCTGCTTAAAAGGCAGATATGAATCAGTTAGCTAAAGTCTCACCTGTTTTAATGTTTTGACTTCACATTCAGACAGGAATGTACTTACTAAGAATGGAGAAGGAATCAGGATTCAGAGAACAGACAGGAACCATATAAACCCATGGAAGACAGTTCTTCTTGGGGCATATTTTTTATTTTATTATATTTAATTTTTTAGTGAAGTGTAGATGACATACAGTGTTAACATCAATTTGAGGTATATAACATAGTGATTTGACAAGTCTATATGTTATGTTATGCTCAGTAATCATTGACTATATTCTCTGTGCTGTAGCTTTCATCTCCATGACTTACCCATTCCACAACTGGAAGCCTGTATAGAGATAAAGGCTTCACCCATTTTGCCAATCCCTACCATCCTCCCCTTGGTAACCACCAGCAGTTTGTTTCTGTGTTTATGGGTCTGTTTCTGCTTTGTTTACTTACTTTGTTTTTTAGATTTCACACACAAGTGAAATCATATCGTATTTGCCTTTCTCTGACTAATTTCACTTAGCATAATACTCTATAGGTCGATCCTTGGTGTGGCACATGGCAAGATCTCATTCTTTTTTATGGCTGAGTAATATTGCAGTGTGTGTGTGTGTGTGTGTGTGCGCATGTACACACACACACACACACACACACACACACACACACCCCACATCTTTTTTATCCATTCATCTATTAATGGATACTTGGGCTGCTTCCTTATCTTGATTCTTGTAAATAATGCTGCAGTAAACATAGAGATATAGATATCTTTTTGAATTAGTGTTTTTGTTTTCTTTGGGTAAATAGTAGTGGAAGTACTGGATTGTATGATATTTCTGTCTTTAATTTTCTGAAGAAACTCTTGAAGGATTTTTTAAAAACTTGAAACAGCTTTGTCTCCTTTAAAGATCTCTGAATAGGACTATTTTATTACCCTTATTTGGGATATTTTAAAAATCTAATCAGTCTGAAGTTCTTAGTGTCCAGTCAAGTTATTTCTGGCTACACACTGAGACCATTCTTATTCAGAATGATCAGCAGCTTCCTAGATTCATTCATATAATAATAATTCATGTAAGTGTATATTAATGAAGTCTGACCTTAATCTCATCATCCAAGTTAAAATCATCAATTAAAGGAACAGTGTGCAATTACACACTTAATGTGGGGAAGAAGTCAATAAAAGGTACTGTGGACAACCAATTAGTGACAATCACAGCTAACCAAAAAGTCCCTTTGACAAAGTTTTAACAAATACTTTTATTCTTATGGTTTCTCTATTAACTGTTTATAATAGAAATAGGCATGCAAGAGGATGGTTCTGTATGTGAAAAAGTTAAATCAATGCAGACTCAGGGCACCTGGGTGGCTCAGTCAGCTAAGCGTCTAATTTCGGCTTAGATCATGATCTCACGGTTCATGGGTTCAAAGCCCCATGTCAGGCCCTGTGCTGACAGCTCAGATTCTGTGGTTCAGATTCTGTGTCTCCCTCTCTCTCTGCCCTACCCCACTCAGGTGCATGCTCTCTGTCTCAAAAATAAATATTAAAAAGAAAAAGAAAAACAAATGAAGAGAAAAAAAAAAGAAAAACCAGGAAACAGACTATTAACTCTAGAGAACAAATTGATAGTTACCAGCAGGGAGGTTGGTGGGGGGTGGTTGAAATAGGTGATGGAGATTAAGGACTGCACTTGTGATGAGCCCTGATGGATGTATAGAATCACTAAATGTTACTCCTGAAACTAATATTACACTGTGTCTTAACTAACTGGAATTTAAATAAAACTTGAAGGAAAAAAATAGTTCTTTAAAAACTATAAATGGAGGGGTAAAAAGGAGAGAGAGGAAAAAAGAAGAAACGTGCCTCTCCTTATGGACCATGAATAAAGTGGAATGACTGTCAGCATGATTCTGGAATAGGTAGCAAGAGGAAATCAAAACACAGGTCATTACCTGACAACCTACAGCAACCAAAAGATTTTGAAAGGTAATGGAAACAATGAGATAACATTGCATTCCTATCAGCATGGCAAAAATCCACACTGCTGACAACAGCAGGTGCTAGTGAGGCTGTGGAGCAACAGGAACTCTCGTCCATTGCTGGTGGGAATGCAAAGTGGTGCAGCCACTTTGGAAGACAGATTGTAGGCTCTTCCAGAACTAAGCCTGCATGTGCCATAAGATTTAGCAATCGCATTTCTTGGTGTTTCCCCAAAAGAATTAAAGTTTTACCTCACACAAAAGCCTGTATATAAATGTTTAGAGCAGCTTTATTCATATTTGCCAAAGCTTAGGAGCAATCAAGGTATCCTTCCATAGGTGAATGAGTAAATGGACAGTGGTGCATCCAGACAAATGAATATCAGTGCTAAAAAGGAGGATGCCATGAAGCCAGGCAACACATGGAGGAACATTAGATGCATGTTGTTAAGTGAAATAAGCCAATCTGAAAAGGCTCCGTACTGTATGATTCCAACTATATGGCATTCTAGAAAAGGCAAAATTAAGACAGTAAAAGGATCATTGGCTTCCAGGGGGTTATACATTTCATTATACATTTGTCAAACCCATGGAATATACACTAAGAGTGAACCCTAAGGTAGACTATAGATTTGGGGGTGATAATGACATTTCAGTGTAGACTTGTTATTCATAACAAATCTATCACTCTGATGTGGCATGTTAATAGTGAGGGAGACTGTGTGTGGGGAAATGAGGTATATGGGAAATTTCTGTACCTTCTATACCTCAATTTTGCCATGAACTTAAATGTGCTCTGAAAAATAAGTGTATGTAAAGGAAAATGTCTTGTAGAGACTGGCCATGGCTTGTTAATTGGTTAAAATGTGGGTGAGAGAGAGGGAGAGAGAAGTGATGTTGCCGGAGTTTCCATCTTGAATGATGCAGTAACTGGGGTGCCATTCACTCACCCCAATGGGACTAACAGGAAGAGGGGAGAGAAAGAGGGTGATTAGGTGAGAGAGCAATGGGAAAGGGAATTAGCTGGTTTAAATTAAGACCCTTTCAGAAAAGAAATTTGCGAGGCAACCCAGGATTAACAGGCTGAATGAGTGGCTGGGATTCTGGAGGTGGGGGGAGGTTGTTTGCTAAATTATGTCATCAAGTATATATATTTTCTCCTTCACAGTGTTAGTTGTTGGAATATATATAATGTAAAGATAGACTGATATCTTCTTGCATTCCTATCAACTAATGGAGTCTCTGTGGTAGCACAGTGTGGAGAATTCCTAATTCTCCTCCATTCTGGGAATCTCTCTGCTCTAGATTGATTTAGTAATATGTCAGGATTTCATTAAATTCACTAAACCCAGCAATTATTCCATATGGTTAGGTTTATGAAATATATGCAAAATAGGACCAGTAATTTAGATATTCCAGGAAACTTCAAACTTCTCTAATTGATGCAAATAATCTTTCTTGGTTAACTTGCCTTGTAAACATCTTGTCAAAAGCAGGCATTTGTCACCTGCAATATGGTTTTGTAATTCTTCAGACTGTGGCTAGTATTGTGCAAATTATAGATATGACAAATTAACGTTCTCTTCTTTGAATCAGCTGTTGGGGACCTTGCATGAGGGATCTGGATAGATGAGGCTGATGACAAAGCCCTTATGAAAATCCTACACAATCACTTGGATAACTTGCATGATCCTTTATAGAAGATGACACCAGTGTCCCAGCGTTGCTATGGAAATGTCAAATTCTCTAACAGATGCTGGTACTTAGACTTCTCAAGTTTTGCTACCTTGTCTGAATCATGGTGGGCTGTCACTTGAGAAATGTTGTAATTAAAAGAGAAAAAGGAGACTTTAGTAGATAGTCTTTGGGGAACCAGTCAGCTAAATGGATGATACCTCTCTTTTGGTGTTTGATCCCAGACTGATGAGGAATGGACCACCCATCTTTGTACGAATTTAAGCCTTTATACTCTTGGCAATAGCTTCTTGGTCCAGTGGTAGAAAAATACGTGCTTGTTAGAATCTTGGTCTTCTGGAATTAGGTAATAAAGACACCTGGCATGTGTTGGCATGAGACTGAGGCCACAACTACAAAACTTGGGAGCCTTGGTGATACTATGTTATGCCATGTGTGTGAAGAAGTGAAGAAGCCAGAACTGTAGAGGTGGAATGGGAAGCAGCAGAAGGTAGAGAACAGAAGACATGACATAGATAAGGGAGAGTCTGATAGGTTCCAGCTCTTTGCAGGTGAAGTGGCTGTGAAATGCTCACCCAGGAGCCATGGTGGGAAATTCAGCCCTTCTATTCCCCACCTTCTCTGCCAGTTAAAAAGACCAAGAGTGGGAGACAGGTGGATGCTTTTGAGAAAACCAGAAGAGCATTGCCAGAGGAAGGGCTAATGAATACCAGTGAAAGAAAACATTGGATGTTGTCTGTAGTCAGAGGCACAGGGAGAATTTTGCAACATTTGGAAGCTTTTTAATTTTTTTTTTATGTTTCTAGTTTTTATTTAAATTCTAGTTAGTTAACATATAGTGTAATACTAGTTTCAGGAGTAGAATGGAAGTTTTTTTTAGTATATAATGAAAGTGACCCCAAAATTACATGAGGAATCACTGTAGAATTTGGACTTCTTTAGAATTCATGGTATGGAGAGGATAAAGTAAATTGTTATTTAAAAAAATAATTGTAGTTAGTATTGAATTTATGATTGTTTGACCAGGATCAGCTTCATACAGTGTGTGAAGAAAGGGATCACTGGAAAATTGTCAGAAGACAGTTTTGCTATTTGCTCCCTTAACCCAGGCTTTAGGAGGTGATTTGGCAATATCCATTACTTCTTGCAAATATGGCTTACGATTCCAAATGCATTTTTCAGGCCCATTTTGAAACTTAAAACAATATTTAGTAATTCAGACCTACAGGTGGCATTTCCCACTGTTATTTGAATTAGGTAAACTTCTACTTGGACTCCATCCACCTTTTTTTTTTTTTTAAAATTTCTGGCCAATTGTAGGAGACTTCGGTTTTGAACAACTAGCAATTTATTCACGCTGTTGAAAGACTTATTCTTGGATTATAGGGATGAGGACAGGTCTTTTGCTTCCCTGGACAATTTCTCATTCATTCGCTGGCTTCATCACAAAATTATCATCTGCTTCCATGAAGAAAAGTCACGTAGGGAAAGGGGCAGACGGCTCTTCTTGGGTAATGGTCTTGCGTTGCTGCCTCTGCTTGTAGGAAGGATGAGAAGGCTCTGTGGCCTTGACAGTGGTAGACATTCAGCTCTGGAAACAGTGGGAGTAGAAAGCATGAACACATGCCAAGAGGGGAATTTAATTTCTGGCTTGATTTTTATAGAAGAGATGAGGCATGACTAAGTATTTCAGAAGAACTGGCTTCAGAGTAGCTGGATGGCTGCATGCTAGGATGTAACTGGAGACTTCCTAACCTAGTCACTGCACTGGGTGTGACAACTCAGAGGAGTTCAGGGGCTGTTGTCAGCAAGGCTCAAGGAGGACAGCCTCTAACCTGAGCTGAATGCTCTAGCAACTCTCTGAATGCCTGGACCTTCGTTTTTCTAGTAAACACAGTGGATGTCACAGCGTAGTCCCTCATACTTGGGATTAGCCAACAGCAGTGCCCAGTGATCTTTCTTCAGTGGTGGCAACATGCTCCTCAGTGACCCTACTCTGCCTATGAAGTGACTGGAGAATGGTGAAGTACGTAAGCCCACGGGACACCTAGGTGTCCAGTAAAGAGAACCAAAGGAGCCTGGTGAAAATAAATCTTTACTTGTCCTGAAAGGTGGAGGGCAAGGTGAGGGAAGTCTTTGAGAAGAGAAGGGGAAGCTTTCCTGGTGGGAAGAACCACATGAACCAATACAGGGAGTAGCAACATCATTACTATTCATTAGGCACTGCGCTACTGCGTGACAGGCATTATCTCATTTAATGTTGTTCTGAGGAAAGAAACTCAGGGAGACAAATTGGCTTGCCTAAAGTCACACAGCTAGTAAGTGGCAAAGGCTGGATTGCATCAGGAGGATATATTCACAAAGATGGGGAGAGGCTGGCCTTGCTGAAGCCAAAGGTTTGTGTCTTACAGAGTTGTTCTGCACTGGTAGCTTTAGCTGGAACAACTATACAGCTACAGAACTAGAGAGCTGAAAAAGGAAGGGTTTACTCCATAGAATTCTCCAGCCTCTTGAAAGGGCACATCTTTGATTCATGATTTCTAGGGGTCCTAGTGCTGTGGTGAGCTATTTGGAAATCATTCTTCACCACCTACCCCAAACAATCACAGCACATCAACACATCAGCCTGCACACACACACACACACACACACACACACACACACACACACACAACTGGAAATATTGATAAGTGATGGAAAGTCATCTCTGCATACCTACTGGATAATCTTGGTCTGCCAAGCAATATCAAAACCACATTTTTCTGGATCATGGATCCTGGCATCTCTCAAGATCAGAAAGGACTGGAGGAGGTGTCGTGTCCAGAGGCAAGGGTGATGCAGGAGTTGAGGCCTTGGAGTCCGAAAGAACTGAACTGTGATCCCAGGGCCTCCAATTTTTCATATGTAAGGTGCGGGTAATAGTGGTGACCTTACAGGTGGTTATGATGAGTAACATCCAAGAAGTCCCTTCCTAAGGCGTTGATCCCTTAACATGGGATCCCACGTTGATTCCTTAACATTCCTTACAGGGTCCATTTCTGGGTTTTCTATTCTCTTCTGTTGATCTAAGGGTCTGTTTTGTGCCAGTACCATACTGTTTTGCTAACTACAGTTTTGTAATACAACTTGAAGTCCAGGATTGTGATGTCTCCAGCTTTGTGTGTCTTTTTCAAGATTGCTTTAGCTATTTGGGGTCTTTTGTGGTTCCATATAAATTTTAGAATTATTTCTTCTACTTTTGTGAAAAAGGCTATGATAGGGAGTGCATTAAATGTGTAGATTGCTTTGGGTAGAATAGACATTCTGACAATATTTGTTCTTCCAATCCATGAGCATGGAATGTCCATTTCTTTGTGTTATCTTTAATACCTTTCGTCAGTGTTTTCTAGTTGTAGAGTACAGATCTTTACCTCTTTGGTTAGGTTCATTCCTAGGTATCCTATTATTTTTGGTGCAGTTGTAAATGGGATTGTTTTCTTAATTTCTCTTTCCACTGCTTCATTATTGGTATGAAATACAACAGATTTCTGTACATTGATTTTGTATCCTGTGATTTTACTGTATTTATTAGTTCTAGCAGTGTTTTGGTGGAGTCTTTCAGATTTTCTGTATATAGTATCATGTCATATTCAAAGAGTGAAAGTTTTCCTTCTTCCTTACCCATTTGGATGCCTTTTACTTCTTTTTGTTGTCTGATTGCTGAGACTGGGACTTCCAGTACTGTGTTGGATAAAAATGATGAGAGTGGACATCCTTGTCTTATTCCTGACCTAGGGGAAAAGCTTTCTGTTTTTACCTGATGAAGATGGTGTTAACTGTGGGTTTTTTACATAAGGCCTTTATTCTGTTGTAGATTGTTCACTTTAAGCCTACTTTGTTGAGGGTTTTTATCATGAATGGATGTACTTTGTTAGACCTGTTTTCTGCATCTCTTGAAATGATTATATGGTTCTTATCCTTTCTCTTATTGATGTGATATATCATGTTGATTGATTTGTGAATATTGAACCACCCTTGCAAGGCAGGGATAAATCCCACTTGATCATGGTGAATGATGTTTTTAATATATTGTTGTATTCAGTTTGCTGGTATTTTATTGAGGATTTTTGCATCTGTGTTCATCAGAGATGCTGGCCTGTCATTCCCTTTTTTAGTGGTGTTTTATCTGGTTTGATATTAGGGTAATTCTGGCTTCATAGAATGAATTTGGAACTTATCCTTCCTTTTCTATTTTTTGGAAGAGTTTGAGAAGAATATATATTAACTCTTCTTTAAATGTTTGGTAGAATTTGCCTTTGAAGCCATCTGGTCCTGGAGTTTGGTTTGTTGGGAGTTTTTTGATTACTGATTCAATTTCTTTGATGGTTGTCAGTCTGTTCAAATTTTTTATTTCTTCCTGTTTGACTTTTGGTAGTTTATGTATTTCTAGGAATTTATTCATTTCTTCTAGTTTTTCCAGTTTGTTGGTGTATAATTTTTCATAACATTCTCCTATAATAGTTTTATTTCTATAGTGTTGTTGTTATTTCTCCTCTCTTACTTGAGATTTTTATTGACTTCAATCCTTTCTGTATTTTCTTGATAAGTCTGGCTAGAGGTTTATCAATCTTATTGATTTATTATTAAATGTTCATTTATTTTTGAGAGTGAGCGAGCGAGCACAAGTGGGGGAGAAGCAGAGAGAGAAGGAGACACAGAATATGAAGTAAGCTCCAAGGTCTGATCTGTTAGCACAGAGCCTGACGTGGGGCTCGAACTCATACGATTTTTTTTCAAAGAATCAGCTCCTGGTTTTCATTGATCTGTTCTATTGTTTTTTAGTTTTTATATCATTTACTTTGCTCTAATCTTTATTATTTCCTTCCTTCTGCTGGCTTAAGCTTTGTTTATTTTTCTAGTTCCTTTAGGTGTAAGGTTAGGTTGCTTATGTGAGATTTTTCTTGTTTCTTGAGGTAGGTCTGTATTGTGATAATCTTCCATCTTAGAACCACTTTTGATGTATCCCAGAGGTTTTGGACCATTGTGTTTCCATTTGTTCCATGTTATTTTTAAAATTTCTTCTTTTATTTCCTAGTTGACCCATTTATCATTTAGTAGCATGCTATTTAACGTCCATGTATTTGAGTCTTTCCAAATTTTTTTGTGGTTACTTGAAGTTTCATAGCATTGTGGTCAGAAAGATGCATGGTATGACTTTGATCTTCTTGAATTTGTGAGGCTTGTTTTGAAGGTTAATATGTGATCAATTCTGGGGGTGCCTGCATGGCTCAGTTGGTTAAGCATCTGACTTCGGCTTGGCCATGATCTCATGGTTCATGGATTTGAGCCCCGTATCTGGCTCTGTGATGACAGCACAGAGCCTGGAGCCTGCTTTGGATTTTATGTCTCCCTGTCTCTCTGCCCTTCCTCCACTTGCACTCTGTCTCTCTCTAAAAAATAAATAAACGTTAAAAAAATATGTGATCAGTTCTGGAGGATATTCCATGTGCACTTGAAAAGAATGTGCATTCTGTTTTGGAATGGCATCTTCAGAATATATCTGTTAAATATATGCATTCCACTATGTCATTCAAAGCCCCTGTTTGCTTGTTGATTTTCTGTATAGATGATTTGTCCACTGATTTAAGTGGAGTGTTAAAGTCTCCTCCTATTATTGTATTATTGTCACTTAGTTCATTTAGGTTTGTTATTTTTATATATTTGGGTGCTTTCATATTGGGTGCATAAATATTTACAATTGTTATATTTTCTTGTTGGATGGTCCTCTTTATTGTTATATAATGCCCTTTTTTGTCTCTTGTACAGTGTTTGTTTTATTTTTTAAAAATGTTTATTTTGGGGGGGGGGGAGAGAGAGAGAGAGAGAGAGAGAGAGAGAGAGAGCATGTAGATCATGACCTGAGCCAAAATCAAGAGTTGTATGCTTAACCGACTGAGCCACCCAGGTGCTCCTATTGTTGTTTTAAAGTTCAGTTTGTCTGATGTAAGTATTGCTACTCTTTCTTTTTGACATCCATTTACATGTAGAGGTTTCTCTATCCCCTCAATTTCAATCTGCAGGTGTCCTTAGGTCTAAAATGAGTCTCTTGCAGGCAGAATATAGATGGATCTTGTTCATTTTATCCATTCTGTCACCCTGTATGTTTTGAAAGGAGCATTTAGTCCATTTATATTCAAGCAGTTATTGATAGATATATATTTGTTGCCACTTTATCACTTGTTATTTCTGAAGAATTTTCTCTGATCCTTTCTTGTCTTTCTCTTACATGTTTCACTGGTTTCCTTGAGTGATCTCTTTGGATTTCTTTCTCTTTATTCTTTATATGTTTATTAGCAGTTTTTGATATATGGTTACCTTTTTTTTGCATATAGCCATCTATGTTAAGTTGATGATTACTCAAGTTTGAACACATTCATTTTTCTGCTCCTCCTGACTTTTTAGGTATATGTTATTATATTTTATATCCTTTTGTTTTGTCACGTCCTTGACTTTTTTACAGAAATATTTATTTTTACAGCTTTTGTGCTTCCTACATTTATACTGTGACTTTTGATCTCTCCTTTGTACTCAAAGAGTCCCCAGTAATATTTCTTGCAGGGCTAGTTTAATGGTAACAAATTCCCTTAGTTTTTGTTTGTCTGGGAAACTTTATCTCTCTTTCTATTCTGCATGACAGCCTTGCTGGATGGGATATTCTCAGCTACAGATTTTTTCCATTTAGCACTTTGAATATATCATGGCATTCCCTTCTGGCTTGCGAAATTTCTGTTGAAAAATCTCTTGCTAGCCTTCTGGATTATCCCTTGTAAGTTAGTGTCTTCTTTTGTCTTGCTGCTTTAATTTGTTGTTATTGTTTATCACTATATTGTTTCAGTTTAATTATAATATATTTTGGTATGAGTCTGTTTTTGTTGACTTTAATGAGGGTTCTCTGTACCTCCTGGATCTGGATGTCTGTTTCCTTCTCCAGATTAGGGAAGTATTAAGCTGTTATATCTTCAGATAAATTTGCTGCTCCCTTTTCTGTCTCCTCTTCTTATGGGACTCTTATAATATGAATGTTATTATGTTTGATGGAGTCACTGAGTTTTCTCTGTCTGTTCTCATTTTGCACAATTATTTTTTCTCTCTTTTGTTTGGCTTGATTGCTTTCCATAACTTTGTTTTCTAAGTCATTAATTCTTTCCTCTGTTTCTTCCATCCTGCATTAATTCTATCAACTGTGTTTCTCATTTTGCTTATTGCTCCCTTTATATCTACTATATCATTCCTTATGTGTCTTTTAAGTGACTCAGTCATGTCTTCCAATCTTTACTCAAGTCCAGTGAATATCCTTATGACTATTGCTTTAAATTCCCTATCAGTCATGCTACGTATATATGTTTCACTTAGACGATTGGGGCCTTTTCTTGTTCTTTCATTTGGGATAAATTTCTCTGTCTCCTCATTTTGTCTGCCTGTTTCTATATGTTTCTCCATGTTAAAAAAGGCAGATGTGTCTTGTGCTCTTGAAATAAGTGACTTTATGAAGAAGAGATGCTAGAGTGCCCTGGAGTGCCATGTCCCCTGTTTAGAGAACCTGGCATTTCAGGAGAGTATCCTGTGTGTGTTGCATATCCCATGCTGTTGTGTCTCAGTCACCTTTCCTTTCAATGCAGTCATCTTCACTGACTCTGCCTGTTGTAGGCTGTGCTTGCCCTCTGTGGTGTTAGTGGGATGCAGGCAGGCCAGCTCTGAGAGGGAGTGCCCGTGGGAGAACTTGGGAGTGGGGCAGGCAGTGTTAGCAAAATTTGTGCTGGGCCACTAGTCCTATGCTGGATCGCTCAAGCACTGTGGGGGCTAGAGGCTGTGTGCTGGGGTGGCAAGAAGTGCAAGGTTGGGCAGTGCAGGCAATAATGGCTGGGGACAATTGGGCTTTGTGTGTGATGGTGGCTGGGGACATGAAGTTGGGTGTGACATATAGCAGTGGCTGGGGTGCATGGCTGGGCACATTGAGGTGGATGTGCCAGAGTGTGGGGGTAGTTATGCAGCCAATGGCTGAGCAGGGCTCATGGGAGGCTTTAACAAAATTTGCCCTGAGCTGAAACTAGCTGGCTGGAGCGGGCGAGTCCTCAGGAGAACTCGTGGGCATGGCACACTGCTAGGATATTAGATAGCAAGTGTCTGTGCAACCCCACCTCCCATAGATGGCGCCGTGTTTATGGTGGTGGGCAGCGGAAGAAAATGGCTCCTGCCAGCTCCCTTGTTCATGGGAAAGTCCCCAAACACACTCTGAAATCAATATGAACAGATGTGTCTCCTATGTGCCGCTGGTATTGTGTAAAATGCTGTTTTTATGTTGCCTGTTTGTGCACGCTGTTGTCTCTTTCAGGGCAAAGACCCAAGCTGTCACTCCCTCTGCCTATTCCCTAAGTGCTGAGTCAACTGACCTCTATGTTCCAGGCTCCAAAGTCGCACTGGTTTTTACACATTCAGGGATTCCAGCCCTTCTTGTTTCTTTTTCTTTCTTTTTTTTTTTTTTTATATTTTTTTAATGCTTTGTTTACTTCTGAGAGAGAGAGAGAGAGAGAGAGAGAGAGAGACAGGGGAGGGTCAGAGAAAGGGAGACACAGAATCCAAAGACAAGCTCCAGGCTATGAGCTGTCAGCACAGAGCCCGACGCGGGGCTCGAACCCACGAACCTTGAGATCATGACCTAAGCTGCAGTCGGACGCTTAACCGACTAAGCCACCCAGGCGCCCCTAGCCCTTCTTGTTTCTAAAGCTAGACCTTATGGGGATTAGTCTTCCCTGTGTGAGCTCCTGGAAGGTTTCTGTGCCTTCTCCACAGGCAGTTCCCTCCCTCCTGCGGGTAGCCTCCATCCACCTTTCTGACCTTTCTAAGCTTTGCACTGCACCTTCTTCTCTTGATTGATTTATGGAGTTTGCTCTGCCAGTCTTCAGATCCCTCTCTGGTTTGGTGACTTGGATGTGGATGATACCTAGTTGAAAACGTGGGACAGGGTGAGCTCAGGGTCCTCCTACTCCAACATCTTCCCAAGCTTCCCAACCCCAATTGGCTATTTTTTTTTTTTATTAAAAGCCTTCTCTGTGCTTTAAAAACATGAATTTATGCATACCAGTTTTTACTCTGCCTTCATCATGTCTAGTGAACATTATTTTTAACCACTTTTATTGTATATACCAACCAGTGCATATAAGCAGTTCATCCCTCAGATTCCCTCTAATTTCTATGAAGATCTTACTTTATGCCTTCAGCCTTCTACTCCTGTCTCTTGGGACACCCTTCTTTCACTTCTATGTCTGGTCACATCCTCTGTTCTCTTCAAGACCCAATTTAAGATTTGCATTGTGGGGGCACCTGGGTGGCTTAGTCGGTTGAGCGTCCGACTTTCGCTTAGGTCATGGTCTCGCGGTTCATGGGTTCGAGCCCCGCGTTGGGCTCTGTGCTGACTGCCAGCTCAGAGCCTGGAGCCTGTTTCAGTCTGTGACTCCCTCTCTCTCTGACCCTCCCCTGCTCATGCTGTCTCTCTCTCTCTCTCCTAGAAATAAATAAAAATATTTAAAAAAAAAAAAGATTTGCATTGTGGATCCCAGTCCACCCTGATAGCTCCCTTCTCCTTTCTCCTTGTTTGTGGTCTTTGAGAAGAACCTAAAATGTCCTTGAAATTTATGGAGCTCCAAAAACCCTTCATCACTTAGCAAGACGTAGTCTTTTTATTTTATTATTATTATTTTTTTAAATAGTTTGTCAAGTTGGTTTCCATATAACACCCAGTGCTCATCCCCACAAGTGCTCTCCTCCATGCCCATCACCCCCTTCCTCTCCCCCCACACCCATCAGTCCTCAGTGTGTTCTCAGCATTCAAGAGTCTCTCACGGTTTGCCTCCCTCCCTCTCCCCCACTATTTTCTCCCCTTCTTCTCCCCCGCAGTCCTCCATTAAGTTCCTCCTAATCCTCTTATATGTGCAAACATATGGTATTTGTCCTTCTCTGCCTGACTTATTTTGCTCAGCATAACACCCTCAAGTTCCATCCATGTTGCTACACATGGCCAGGTTTCATTCTTTCTCATTGCCATGTAGTATTCCATTGTATAGATGAACCATGTCTTGATCCATTCCTCAGCTGATGGACACTTAGGCCCTTTCCATGATTTGGCTATTGTTGAGAATGCTGCTATGAACATTGGGATACATGTGCCCCTATGCATCAGCACTCCTGTATCCCTTGGGTAAATTCCTAGCAGTGCTATTGCTGGGTCATAGGGGAGTTCTATTGTGAATTTTTTGAGGAACTTCCACACTGTTTTCCAGAGGGGCTGCACCAGTTTACATTCCCACCAACAGTGTAGGAGGGTGCCCGTTTCTCCACATCTTAGCAACACGTAGTCTTAACACTCTCTGTAGGGGGCCATCCTGAGCAAGAAAGAATGAGGCAGGTTTCCTAAGTCTCAGTATCTGGTTTAGGTTTTGAGGACAGTTGAGATGCTGGAGATGACCATCGTTATGCCAGTAGGAGATGGAAAGTCACCAGGAACAAAGAGAAACACAGTCCCTCACTGAGGTGCAATTGTTTATTTACTCAGTAAAAATCATAGAAGGAATCTGTGCCAGGAAAGGTCAATTCTACCTCTTTACAAATGAACTTCGGGGAAAAAAAATGAACCTCAGTTTGGGCAGTACTGTAGTCTGTGATCATTATTCAGCCAAGAAGCTCTTACTTTTTTTTTTTTTTAAATATGTATAAAGCCCCAAACATTACGGAAATGTACCTGTTTTCTGCGGTTCATTAAATTATACTTAAGTTCATTTTTCATGTGGAAAATGAGCTTCAGGCCTGAATATGATGAATCGTTTCCTCTGTGTGGCAGCGGTGGAGGAAGTTAATTTAGTGCTGGTGCAGTAGTCTTGGTTGTCTCCTATTTTATTCTGGGGCCGGGTGATTAATAGGATTACACTGGAGTGATCACAGCTGCCTATTTGTTTATCCCATCGCCGAGGTCAGTATGGAGGCTCTGGTTTCAGGATTTTCTGGGTGTTGAAACCTAGTTTGTCATGTTCATCATGTAATGTGCTTCTGTATCATCACCGCATTGAATGCAGAACAGAGCTAAGTGAACTCTTGGAACCGTCCATGTTATGGGATCATGGGTATGGAAAGTGTTGATTGAGTACTGGTGGTGAGTGATATCTTCTGTGTAGAGGATCTCCAGGCCTCTGCACTGGATGCGGTGATGAAGGCTGCTTAATACTTTGGGAACCTGATTAGTGTCAGAGAGTGAGCAGTTTTGTACAGAGGTGGGAGTGAAATGCTAAGTGATTGCTTTTACTTGGCTTTAGTATCATCAAGAAGAAAGTGAAGATGGGACACCTGGGTGGTTCAGCTGGCTAAGCATCTGACTTTGGCTCAGGTCATGATCTCATGGTTTGTGGGTTCAAACCCGTGTTGGGATCTGTGCTGACAGCTCAGAGCCTGGAGCCTGCTTTGGATTCTGTGTCTCCTTTCTCTCTCTGAAACCTTCCCTGCTCCTGCTCACTGGCGCTCTCTCTCTCAATAAATAATCATTTAAAAATTAAAAAGTAAAGAGACTACATTAGTCTATTGTAAATTAGACTAAATGACAACTATTTTCCATATTTGCTCAGATGGTGAAAGACCTTGCCCTTTTATGGAGTATCAAGAAATACATATTTAATTAAATGTGGTTTAATGTAAACTGGGAGTTATATGTTTGTATACGCTACATGGATCTGTCATGTCAGCCTTGAAAGTATGAGCTTATGTGTCTAGGGACAATGCCACCTTTAGATTTGGACAAGTGGGCCCCTGCCCCAAGCTTCATGTCTTGAGGTGCCCTGTGCCTTAAACTAAACTGTGCCTTTCTTGAAATTTGTTCTGGGTGCTTTTAATGTTAACTAATCAGCGTGTCCTAGCCCCCAACTAGGACATGAGTAGGCCCCAGTCTTTTTTCTCCTTGGAGTATTTGCAGCTCTCCACCCCATGTGATAGGTTGGCCAGACACCCTGAGGCCTATGGGATCCTCCCAGGATGCCGGGGTAGGGCTTATGTGGCTGGGTCCCGATTCTGTATGGTAGCCTGGTGAGCTAATAACTCCTATGACCAGTGCTACATTTGTGAGCTCCCACAAGATTGGGCTGTTGGAATGATGCTGATGTGATCATTTTGGGTAATGTGCACAAATGCTGGAAGCAGAATGAGTTTTAGAATCTGCAGTACCTGTGGTCCACCATTGTCCCTTGGACTTGAGCCATTTAGATGAATCCCTGTATTGGCTCATGCCTATCTATGTTGTGAATGCAGGATCACCTCCAGTCTGCCACACCCAAGGGCAGCAGGATTGGAGGCAAGGATCTTTTATTCCTGATCTTTTGCTGTTTGAACCCAGAGCAGTTGCCCTAGGTCCTCTGTAGACTCCATGCCATGTGTCAAACTTTCCTTGGGGGTCGCTGTGTTTGTCTCCCCTCAGGAATGTCAAGACTGTTACTTTGCAGTGCCAGTAGACCCTTCCAACTTATGTCCTCTCTTGCCTTGATCCAGATGGTGATTTCCTGTTCTCTCAGGTTGCTGAGCAAGGAGAAGACCTTCCTTGCCCTGAGAATGCTCCTTGTTCCTTTAATCCTCCTCACTGGTGGTAGTGTGTGGAAGGCAAGGAGGAGGTCAATCCCAAGAAGGATCTCATTTCAACAATGCTGTGATTATGGGGGCACCTTGGCAGCTCATTTAGTTAAGCTTATGACTACATCTCAGTTCATGATCTCATGGTTTGTGAGTTTGAGCACCACGTTGGGCTCTCCACTGTCAGTGCAGAGGCCATTTTGGATTCTCTGTCTCCCTCTCTCTCTGCCCCTCCCCCCTCAAAAAAATCATTAAAAAGATAAGAATGTTGTGATTATGTCTTAAAGGGCTCAAAGAAGACATGGGGTTGGAGGATGTGCTGTTGTGAACTTAGACCGTACAATTCTGAAAAGTAAATTTAACATGACTGTAAAACCTTCATCCTCTGTGTAGGAACTGCACTTGTGGATACTGTCAGTGAAACACTATACAAACTTGTGTGAGAGACATGGGAAGCCAGTGTTTTTGGGCAGCATGACAGATGGTATAGTGTCAGGAGTAATGATGTAACCAGCGTTAAATAAATGGAATTAGGGAACTGCAGAGGCAAGAAGTCCAACGTTTTTTTCAATGGCATCGTGAGTAATAATGACATTGCTACTTTTTTCTCACAGTAGGTGATAGGAAATTAGCCAGGAATGATGCATGTGGCAGTAGAGAACATGAATTGATGATACCTGGGCTTGGACAGGAAGGGATGATACCTAGATACTAAGAAGAAACTTCACATGCACCAATTTGTACATCCACTCTACCCATTATTCTATCTCTTCATCCACAAACTGCTATGCCTTACATCATGCCTTGCATTCTGTACATTTAAAAACTCAAGGGGTGCCTGGATGGCTCAGGTGGTTAAGGACTCCACTCTTGATTTCGGCTCAGGTCATGATTTCACGATTCATGAGATCCAGCCCTGCATTGGGTTCTGTGCTGACAGTGCAGAGGCTGCTTGGGATTCTCTCTCTCCCTCTCTCTCTGACCCTCCCCCATCATACTCTCTCAAAAAATAAATAAGCTTAGAAAAAATCAAACCTCTAATAGCAGACAAGAGTCCTACAAAATTATTTTCCAGGGGCCCCTCATACCCTAAGGATGGCCCCATTAGGAAGGGTATTTATAATGGTACTCAGGAAATAAGGTGATCTCTCAACTGCCTATCAGAGGATTTCTACTGAGCTTAGACCCAAACCTGGAATACATTCTCCCTAAAGAAAAGGAGAGGAATGTGAAGAGCCCTATTTCTCAGCATAGAGGGGAAACAAAAGAGGGAAGAGAAAAGGTGGGAGAGAGAAGCCTGCTGGGCTGCCCAGACACAGAACGAGAAACTCTGCTGGGGTGAGAAGTTACTGGTGTCAGATTCTTAGTTAAGAGTGCTGAAGAGAAGCAGACTCTTAGGTAAAAGATGAACACCCTGTCATTTGAAATATGTGCTGTATGTGTTTGGGGACACAGAGTCAGCATTTCTGCTGGACTCTTGGAGAAGGATATGTCCATCCATCATATTGTGACAGAGAACAGTGTGAGAGATGTGTTTTAAGGCTGGCATAAGATGGATAGTGCAACTCAAAGATAAATCCAGATTATGAGTGAACCAGGCAGCACTATTATTGAGGCCATGTGTGTTTTTTTTGATTGAATATAGTTAACAGACAATATTACATTACTCTTAGGTGTACAACATAGCAATTCAACAACTGCGTACATTATGCTGTGCTCACTGCGAGTGTAGCTGCCATCTTGGACCAGACAGCACTTACAATACTGTTGACTATATTCCTTGTGCTGTGCCTTTATTCCCATGACTGGAAGCCTGTATCTCCCAGTCTCCTCCACCCAACTACCAGTTCTCTGTATTTATGGGTCTATTTCTGTCATTTGGTTTTCTGTCATTTTTTAGGTTCCACACATAAATGAAATCATATGATATTTGTCTTTTTATGACTTATTTCACTTAGCATGATACTTTCCAGGTCCATCTGTATTGTGATAAATGGAAAGATCTCATTATTTTTTTCTTTTAAGTTTATTCATTTATTTAGAGAGAGAGAGTGGGTGTGAGAGAGTGGAGGAGGGCAGAGGGAGAGAATCCCAAGCAGGCTCCATGGTTGGTGCAGAGACAATGTGGGGGTAGAACTCACAAACTGTGAGAACAGGCTCTGAGCCAAAATCAAGAGTTGGACACTTACCAGACCGAGCCACTCAGGGGCCCCAAGGTGTTGTTCTTTTTAATGGCTGAGTAATATTCCGTTGCATGTATGTATACCATATCTTCTTTATCCATTCGTGTATCGACAGACACTTAGGTTGCTTCCACATTTTGACTTTTGTAATAATGCTGCAGTAAACATAAGGTGCTTATATCTTTTTGAATTGGTGTTTTCATATTTCGGGGGTAAGTACCTACTAGTGGAATTACTGGATTATGTGGTAGTTCTATTTTTTGATTTTTTGAGGAACCCCCATACTGTTTTCCACAGTAGCTACACTAATTTGCATTCCCATCAGCAGTGCAAGAGGGTCCCCTTTCTCTGCATCCTCACCTTGCTCTTTGTCTGAGTCTAGCCATTCTGACAGGTGTGAGATGATAGCTCGTTGTGGTTTCGATTTGCATCCCCCCAGTAATTAGTGATGTTGAGCATCTTTTCATGTGTCTGTTGGGAAGCTATCTTTGGGAAAATATCTATTCAGGTATCCTGTCCATTTTAAAATCAGATCGTTTGTTTTTCCAGAGATCTGTTATACCTCTAATCCCTTGTAATTTTCCAGCTAATTATTGACAGCTACTTTAATCACCCAGTGAGGTACATTTTCATAATCCTTTCTGTCAGGTTGTCTTCAGCCTTTTCCTTAAGCTTCAGACCATTCTTTGATCTTCAGGGCACTTAAACATTTTTTGATGTTTATTTATTTTTGAGAGAGAGAGACAGAGTGTGAGCTGGGGAAGGTCAGAGAGAGACAGGGAGACACAGAATCTGAAGAAGGCTCCAGGCTCTGAGCTGTCAGCACAGAGCCTGACATGGAGCTTGAACCCATGAACCACAAGATCATGACCTGAGCTGAAGTCGGATGCCCAACTGACTGAGCCACCCAGGCGCCCCTGATCTTCAGGGTACTTTAAAAGATTCGTGCTCTTCTGTTGTATTTCTACTAGACTGTATGCTTCTAGTTCCACTCTAAAATAAATACCTGTAAGATACTGCCTCCTCCCCACTCACCAAGAACTATCTGAGTAGCCACTCTGATTTATTGATGTTTTGTCCTTATTCTTCATAATGGGCATTTTTGCAACACCAGGTCTTGTCAGTAATACAGCTTCTGGTTCAGCCCAGCTGATCCTTACCAACCTTTTCTCCTGCTCAAGGTTTTGCAATAGACATGGTCTTAGGCTGCAAAGTCAACATCTCATTAATCAAGGTGTACAAGTGTCTTGTGATTTTTATAGTGTATAAAATCTAAAAGGTACACATTTCACTTACTTCCCTCATTTTCTGTCAATTTGGTCAATTAAGAGGCTCACCACAAAAAAGGCAATATGGAGGCAGGGATGATAAGTAGATTGAAATTACCAGAGGGATAACGTCAGAAACTTGTTGGACACTCACATAAAAGAAAAAAAAAGAAAAAAAAACTCTTTCAAATGACGTCATAAAACAAGCTCTCCCCAAATATCACATATAATTCTTGAATATTAACTTTTCTTTGGGGACCTAGAGAAGCAAAATTACAGAACAAACTATGTGATTTGCAAAGCTGGATTTCGCCATGAGCTTTTACCTGGTCTTCCAGAAACACACTTGCTTTAGGAAGAGCACTGTGTCTTCTGTTCTGAATGCCCTTTTTCTTTTTCAGAAACCTGCATAGCTTGTCTTTTTATTTCCTTTCAGTTTTATATCACATCTCTCCAGCTCCATGTGACTTTTCTTCCCTGGCCACTTTATATAAAATTGGTCCTCATCTTCAACACCCACACATGTGCACACACACAGGCACACACACATGTACTTTCTGTTTTACTTCTCCACTTTCCTTTTTTTCTCAGCATTATCCCATCTGCCAGTGTAAATACAGGCCTGCCTCAGAGACTTTGAGGGGTCGGTTCCAGACCACTGCAACAAAACGAGTCAGATGCTTGTTTTGGTTTCCCAGTGCATATACAAGTTATGTGTATGCTATGCTGTAGTCTGCAATAGCATTATGTCTAAAAAACACATCCTTTAGGAGTTCTTTATTGATAAAAAGGTACTCCCCATCATCTTAGCTTTCATCCAGTCATCATCACTGATCATGGATCACCCTAACCAATATAGTGAAAAAGGTGGAAATATTGCGAGGATTTCCAAAATGTGACACAGCGGCATGAAGTGAGCAAATACTGTTGGAAAGATGGTGGCAGTAGACTTGCTCAGTGCAGGGTTTCTGCAAACCTTCAGTTTGTAAATAAATAAATAAATAAATAAATAAATAAATGGAATAAAGTGAAGTGTGATAAAATGAGATATGCCTGTATTTTATTTATCTATGTTGTTTATCTTTCCCCATCACCACATTGGGGGATCAGAATTTTTTCTGTTCAGGTTACTGCTATTTATTTATTTAAAAAATTTTAATGTTCATTAAGTTTTGAGAGAGGGAGAGAGCAAGTGAGCATGAGTCGGGGAGGAGCAGAGAGAGAGAGGGAGACACAGAATCTGAAGCGGCTCCAGGTTCTGAGCTATTGGCACAGAGCCCCATGTGGGGCTTGAACCCACTAACCATGAGATCATGACCTGAGCCAAAGTTGAATGCTTCCCTGACTAGCTACCCAGGCACCCCAAAAAATTTCTATTTACAGTTTTGTCAATTTTTGGATATAAAGTTGAATAAATGCATTCTTTAAATTTGGTAAGCATGTGATACATGCATTTTTTTCCTGTTTTACAGTTCAGAGAATAGTTTTTTTCCCTCTCCTCTTTTCTCTTTATTCATCCTTGATTGGACATAAATCTACTCAACCCTATAACCTCCCTAAGAGTAAAGGGCTTTACTTTCCTTAGCTTTCTTTTCTGGTTCCTTAGGCACTAGTAGAACTTAAGCAGTAGGGGGAAAAGTGAGCTTACACCATCATTGTCTTCATTCGGGAAGATGAAGATCACAGAAGGAAGTAGGTGCTTTGGATCTTACTTATTGGAGCTGTTCGAATGGGATCCAGCTTTCCTCTTCTTGCCTACCAATATCTGGGTCTTCTCCAAACTCTGGTGGATTAACATCCTGTAATTCTGCTTCTTTGACTCTGTGCCAAACTATTTTGCTGTCTCAGCTTTGTAGGTTTACTGCCAGCTCTGACTTGCAGAGCTGGGTGTGGCTCTAGTCTGTTTCTGTGCCTGTGGTCCATCTGGCTCTCCTTATCCAGCTTTGCTTCTCTTCATCTCTAGTCACTGAATAAGGAAGCTTAAATGCTTTGCAGTGTTTGTCTCTTACAGCCCGGTGCTACTATGGTCCATGCAGGCATTTCACCATGGGTAAATTCAGAGAACCTCAATTCCATGCATCCATGGGACGATGAACATGTTTATAGAGACATGGGCCTCCCTGTAGGTCCACACGCAGTAGTCAGTCAAAAACAAAAGAAAACAGTAATTTGATCTGATTCTCTTCCTATGCCCAGTAGCTCAGAGAATTTGGCCTCGGTCTGGGAGAAGCTTCAAACTATAGCAAATGAGTGACCTTAATTTTCTGGGCCAAAAATAACACTGTGAGCATCCAGAAGTAAATGGAAAGCCTGTATGGTGTCTTAGGCAGGATTCCTAAAATGACATGTTCAAATCCTATCCAATATACTTTTTTCTTTATCACATAGGGGTGAGGATACATCTGTAAAGGGATCCCCCCTCCCCATATTAGACTCTCTGCCTTATGTATGTCTTGACCTTTGTGCTCCTGCTGTCAAAAGGTTATCAAAACAGTTTTCTGGTTTGGAAAATATTCTTATGACCCAAGTGACCTCCAGGCCTTACTAATTTTCTGTCTCCATTTTCTTTCTTGTTATTGGGGCCAAGTATGCCTCACTCCTTTTTCAGGGTTTCATTTGTTTAAAGAAGGTATTATTTAAGTTATATTCAGGTTTATCAAAGTTGTTTTCAGAGGAAGGTTTGGTAGGAATAACCTAGCCAGTCTTAACAAAAATCTGCAAGTGTCCTGTGAACTTTTGAAGGGTGTCCTCGGACATTGGCAGAGAGGGAGAAGCTAAGTGATATACCCAACCTGATCCCGCCCTATGTGCTCAGTCTTCTATTTGTACACCCCTTCTTGGTGCTGGGCTTATACTGCTTTTCAATTTTTCTATTTTCTTTCTTTGTTCCCCCTTCCCCTTCCCTTCCTCTTCTCCTCCCCTTCCCCTTCCTGTTTTCCTTCCCTTTTCCCTCCCCTTCCCCCTTCTCCTTTCCCCTTCCCCTTCCCTTTCCTTGAGAGAGTATATCTCTAGCAGTTCCATGCCCGACAGGGGCTCGATCTCATGACTGACATCATGACCTGAGTCAAAATCAAGAGTCAGACACTTAATGGACTAAGCACCTTGGCACCCCTAACTTTTCTTTTTAACCGAAGTACAGGTGACAAGTACATGTCACTGTACATGTTCAGGTGTACAACACAGTGATTCAACGATTCTATACATCACTCATTGTTCACCAGGATAAGTGCAGTCACCATCTGTCACCATATGTCCTTACAGTATTATTGACTATATTCTTGATACTGTACTTCTTATCCCCGGGTCTTACTGATTTTTATAACTTGTAGTTTGTTCCTTGTAATCCCCTTCCCCTACTTTGTCCATCCTCCCTCTTCTCCCCTCCCCCAGAAACCACCAGCTTGTTCTCTGTATTTACAAGTATGTTTCTGCTTTTTGTTATTTTAAAGTTTTTATGGAAATTCCAGTTAGCATAAAATGTAATATCAGTTTCAGGTGTACAATATAATGATTCAACACTTCCATATGACACCCAGTGCTCATCACAAGTGGCCTCTTTACTACCCTTCACCCATTTCACCCATCCACCCACCCACCCACCTCCCCTCTGGTGACCATCAGTTTGTTCTCGAGAGTTAAGAATCTTTCTTGGTTTGCCCCCTCTCTGCCTTTTTTCCCCCTTTTTGTTCTTATAAGTGAAATCCTATGGTGTTTGTCTTTTCTCTGACTGACTTATTTCACTTAGCATAACAGTCTCTGGCTCCGTCCATGTTGTTGCAAATGACAAGATTTCATCTTTTTTTTTTTAATGTTTGTTTATTCTTGAGGGACAGAGAGACACACAGCATGAGCAGGGAAGGAGCAGAAAGAGAGGGAGACACAAAATCCGAAGCAGGCTTCTGGCCCCGAGCTGTCAGCACAGAGCCCAACAGGGCACATGAACTTATGAACTATAAGATCATGACCTGAGCTGAAGCCAGATGCTTACCTGACTGAGCTACCCAGGTGCCCCAAGATTTCATTCTTTTTGATGGTTGACTCATATTCCAGTGTATGTATACAACACATCTTCCTTATCCATTCCTACTGTTGATGGACACTTGGACTGTTTCATTAATTTGGCTAGCATAGATAATGCTGCCGTATTTTTTGTTTGTTTGTTTTTATCTCTATCATTTTTAATGTGTGAAATGGGTGATACCTTGGTTTCTAGACATTTCATTATTATTTCAAATTGTCTTGATGGATACTGGCAGCATAGAATAAAATGACTGGAAGACCATAAATACAGCATAATGATAAACTACAAAGCATCAATTAAGTGCCACAGAAATTAGCGTTTGGTATGGTCTTGCTTAATGTCTCTATTATAACAATGTAGGTAGAAGTAATGTCTTGCTAAAGAAATTAACACAAGTGCATTTTGTGTCATGAACAAGTGTACGAGATGACCATAACTGCAGAAAGTCATGTTTAGTTCACTTATGATTAGACTATTCGAAAAGATAAGTGAACACTAATGCTCTGTTGAAAGGGATCTTTTATACACTCTGATGTAACTGGGAAGAGAGAACAAGAAAGAAACAAAGATTCCTCTACTCCTTCCCTTAGTGCCCAGGAAGGATTCTTTCAAAACCAGAAAACCCAAGGTACATTTTTTGTGGTTTTCTTGCCTTTGCCTGAATTTAAGAAACATAATTAATGGATTTGTATCTCATGAAGGCATTATTTGGAGGTGATAAATGAATCTGTTATTTATAATGGTTTCAGATTCCAATTAGACTTATTACTTCTGAAATGCATTGTTCCTCCATTATTCTAAAGCCACTAATAGAATAACATGCCCTAGAGAATGAACCAATACAGATCAGGGAATTTTGTTTCCATGATTCTTTTTGTGCCATAAGATTTACCTGCTGTTTTCCTTTAAAATATCTTTTTGACTTGGGGCTCCTGGGTGGCTTAGTCAGTTAAGCGACTGGCTTCAGCTAAGGTCATGATCTCACAGTTCATGAATTTGAGCCCTGCATCAGGCTCTGTTCTGACAGCTCAGAGGCTGAAGCCTCATTCAGATTCTGTCTTCTTTCCTCTCTCTCTGTCCCTCCCCTGCTCATGCTTTGTCTCTATCTGTCTGTCAAAGGACAAATAAACATAAAAAATTTTAAAAATATATCGACTTCACGGAAGGTTTTCTTAAGAGGTAGAGGACTTTCACTGAAGCTAACCATTGCTCACATGTGATAGAATGTGCTATTCTGTATCTACTCAATAAAAGCATGCGGTCTGCTCATAACAAAAGTACCTTCTTGAAAATTACAATACTAGTGTTGACCCTTGAACAGTACAGGGGTAAGGGATGACAGCCCCTTGAATAATGGAAAACCCATATATAACTTATGACTCTCCCAAAATCTCTGATAGCCTACTGTTGACCAGAAGCTGTGGATCCCTGATCTAGAGGTGGAATTAAAAACATTGTGTTTGATGGTAAGTAGACCACTTCGACACCTTTGGTGTTGAACTTGTGGGGTCCTGGGTGACCAGGAGTATTGTCTGATAGATATGAAAATAATTTAAAAGGCATTCCTTCTTGACAGAGTACTTTCTGACTTCAGCAACAAAGCATTGGTGGAACTAATCTAGAAAAAGGGTTCTCATCCGGGCCGTCTCATACAAACAAGAGACTGGCAGCTTGGGTTAATAGATTCCCTTCAAGGCCCAGAAATCCACAACATCATAGATGAGGACAGTCCTATTCATAAAACCAACTGCATTTGTGCCCACCAGTAGAGTTAGCCTCTCCTTTCCTGCCTTAAATCCTGGCACTTGCTTCTCGAATGTCTTTTGTGGCATCTTTTTTCCAAAACAGGGCACTTTTGTCTGCATTGGAAACCCATTTAGGCAGAACTCCTTTCTACTCAATGATTTTTTTAATGGTGTCTGGGAATTCATCTGCTGTCTGTAAGTCAGCTGAAGCTTTTTCTCCTCTTATCTTGACATTTTTTAGGCCAAACCTTTCTAATATTATCAAACTATCCTTTGCTGGCAGTAAATTCACCAGCTTTAGGTCCTTCACCTTCCTTTTATTTTGTATTTATTTTTTTTTTGAGTCTTGGTGACACACAATATTTTTTAAAATTTTCTAAAAAATTTATTTCTGAGAGAGAGAGAGAGAGAGGGAGACACAGAATCTGAAACAGGCTCCAGGCTCTGAGCTGTCAGCACAGAGCCCGATGCAGGGCTTTGAACCCATGAACCATGAGATCATGACCTGAGCCAAAGGCGGATGCTTAACTGACTGGGACACCCAGGTGCCCCAGTGACACACAATATTAACGTAAGTTTCACAGGTACAACATAGTGATTCAACATCTCTATACATTATGCTCTGCACACCAGAAGTGTTGCTACCATCTGTGCCCACACAGTACCTTAACAGCATCATTGGCTCTATTCCCTACACTGTGCTATTCATCCCTGTGATTTATTTGTTCCATAACTGGAAGCTTATATCTCTCACTCCTCTTCATCCATTTTGCCCATCTCCCCCACCCCCTCCCCTCTAGCAACCGTCAGTCTGTTCTCTGTGTTTGTAGGTCTGATTCTGCTTTTTGTTTATTCATTTGTTTTGAGTGAAATCATATGGTATTTGTCTTCTTCTCTCTGACTTATTTCACATAGCACAATACTCTGTAGGTCCATCCATGTTGTGATAAATGGCAAGATCTCATCCTTTTTTAAGAAAATATGTATTTATTTATTTTTGAGAGAGAGAGAGAGAGAGAGAGAACATGAGAACATGAGCAGGGGAGGGGAAGAGAAAGAGACGGAGACAGAATCCAAAGCAGACTCTATGCCATTAGTGCACAACCCAACTTGGGGCTGGAACTCACAGACCATGAGATCATGACCTGAGCTGAAGTTGGACAGCTAACCAATTGAGCCAAGCAGGCACCCCAAGATCTCATCCTTTTTTATGGCTGTGTAATATTTCTCTCTGTGTGTATTAGAACTTATTTATCCACTTATCTGTTGATGAACATTTAGGTTGTTTCCATATTTTGGCTCTTGTAAATTATACTGCAATTAATACAGGAGTACATCTATTTTTTTGAATTGGTGTTTTTGCCTTTGGGTAAATATCCAGAAGTGAAGTTACTGGATGATATGGATGATTTTTAAAAAAATTTTTTGAGGAACCTCCATACTGTTTTCCACAGTGGTGCACCAGTTTGCATTTTCCCACCAACAGTGCATAAACACTCCTTTTTCTCTACATCCTCGCCGACACTTGTTATTTCTTGTCTTTTTGATTTTAGCCATTCTGACAGATGTAAGGTGCAATCTCATTGTGGTTTTGATTTACAATTCCCTCATGATTAGTGATATTGAACATTTCTTCATGTGTCCGTTGGTCATCCTATTATTTCTTTGGAAAGATGTTCAGATCTTCTGCCCATTTTTTAATGGGATTGTTTGGGGGGGGGTGTTTTTGGTGTTGAGTTGTTTAAGTTCTGTATATATTTTGGGCATTAATCCCTTATTGGGTGATATCATTTGCAAATATCTTCTCCCATTCAGTAGGTTGACTTTTTGTTTTGTTGATGGTTTCCTTTGCTGTGCAAAAGCTTTTAATTTGATGTAATCCCAGTAGCTATTTTTGCCTTTGTTTTCCTTGCCTTAGGAGGCATAAAACACTGATTCACCTTCCTTTTGCTTTAAGCTGTCATATTATGACTTAGCTTTGTCTTAAATCATAGTAGAATTTATAGGTATGCCTTTCGGATTGCAGTCCTGCACACATAAAAACATTTTCAGAGCACCTGTGCAGCTCAATCAGTTGAGTGTGACTCTTGATTTCAGCTCAGGTCATGATCCCAGAGGGCTCTGAGCAGAGCATGGAGCCTGCATTGGAGTGTCTCTGTTTGTTCCTCTGCCCACCTCCCCTGATCATGAGCTCTCCCATTAAAAATATAAATAAAATTAAAAAGTTGCATTTTCAATATGGGCTTAAAAAAGTGTTTTGAAAAGAGTGCAAGGTTTTTATAGCTGCCGGTATATCTGCAGTGATAGCTTCACAAATTTCCTTTTTTTTTTTTTTTTAAGTAGTCCTTATACTGGATTCCTTTATCTTAAAATGGTGGGCAACTACAGATCTCAATCTATAGTAGACATCAAGCACTTCAACTTTTTCTTGTTATGTTGTGATTTTTTTTCTCTGCTTCTTGGGACTACTTCTAGCATCACTAGAGGCACTTCATATGAGTCCCATGGTGTTCGTCAAGGTTTATGGTATTGCTCTGAACATGATGAAATACACATGAGAACCGCGAGAGATCACTTTTTATGGCAACACATAATTTACTGGAGAGATGAACTCCTCACGCGGAGATAATTAGCAGTACGTGGCATTTTAAGTAGCTACAACACTCAAGCTCACTGTAAAAGCAACAGGGAGTGGCTACAAAATTCTTACAGCAGGACAGTATGTACTATAGTTAATTTTATACAGTTGTGATTTAATACTGCATCTTTACATGTGTTTACATTAATCTCGACAGTGTTAGTGTGCCTAACTTTTGACAAATTTTATGTTCTTCTAATAGATTTGTGCGTATGATAAAATGGTAGTAAATGATAAAATAGACTAGTATCCACTTTTTGTATTTATGACATGCCTAACTTTTTCTTATTTTTTTCCCCAGCATTTCTAGGCTACACAGTTCGTATGTGAGTTTTTTTCAAATTGACATAAATCTCGAAAAAGTGTTCCAGTACACTTATTGAAAAAATCTGAATGTAAGTGAGTCTATGCAGTTCAAACACAAGCTGTCCAAGGGTCAACTGTAATAGGACTTCTACTTGGCATAGGCACTGACTGGTTTTGATTTGCTGTATTGGTTGTGATTATTGATGTTCCTTAAAATCATTTGTTTAGGGAACAGAAGAGTAGGGACACTCAACTCTGTATGTTGTCTGGCCTCTTAACTGCCAGTTAGTGAAATACAGGGCAGCAAGTGGCATATTGCCCACTTCTCTGTGATCCTTGGTTATTGAGACTCCAGAGCCCTATTGGGGCCTTAAAAGTTTTGTCCTCTTGGTGGCATCTGTGGTGTGTTTTTGTGGTCTGTGAAAGCTGCTGTGGGTTTATTTAAAAGAAACTCCTGGGTGACTCGTTTGGTTAAGTGTCCAACTCTTGGTTATGGCTAAGGTCATAATCTGTTCGTGGGATTGAGCCCTAAGTTGAGCTGTGTGCTGACAGCTTGGGGCCTGTTTGAGATTCTCTCTCTCTCTCTTTCTTTTTCTCCCTCTCTTTCTCCCTCTCTCTCCCTCTCTCTCTCTCTGCATGTCCCTCTGTCTGTTTCTCAAAATAAATAAATTAAAAAGAAAACCTCAGATCTTCATATGGGGACTGAGACTGCTTATAAATAAGTCAAGATCTTAACAGTTAAGGAAAAATAGATGTTTAACACTAATGCCACGTTTCTATAGGTTATCAATGCCTCCCAGCATGGTAGGCATCCTGACCATGTAAGGAGCCTGTTGATATGTTACCAGTGGTTAAAAATATATATAGGGCCACCTGGGTGGCTCAGTTGGTTAAGCATCCGAAGTTGGCTCAGGTCATGATCTCACAGTTTTGAGGGGATTTGTGGGCGCTGTGCTGACTGACAGCTCGGAGCCTAGAGCCTGCTTCAGGTTCTGTGTCTCCCTCTCTCTGCCCCTGCCCTACTCATAGTCTGTCTGTCTCTCTCTCTCAAAACTAAACATAAAAAAATTTTAAGAAGTATATAGACTGTGATTTTTTTTATTATATCACAAAGAGGTAGCTTATTTATTTCTACCTTGTTACTATAGAGGCCACTTCTCTAATTTGCTTATTTTGACTCCATTTAAAGATGTCATCTGTCTAATCCTACAGCATTATTGCTCCTGAACGCCATTGGCTGAATATCTCTAACCTATATGGAGAACTCTGCTTAGATTTCCATGTGGCAACTGATTCTCATGTACCCTGCACAGAGACTCCTAATCCATCTTGAGATGCTCTTTTACCAGCTTCTCTTCCACCAACTATGGAGAGAGGCTTAGGGCTAAGACTTCTTTCTCCCTTCCTCTCTCTCCAGGCTACTTACTCTACCTTAGCAAGGAAGTTTTATTACTGTCTGTAGAGCAGGAATCTCCTCCTCAGTGGTACTTGTTACTTTATGGTAAAAACCATACGCTTAATCCTCTTAGCTTTGGGTCTTGATACTTACTGGGGGATTTTTTAATTTAGAAAACAGCTTCTCTCTCTTAATGATGCATCTCTTATAATTAAAAGCTTGGCTTTTCTGCTGATTTTTTTAGAAAGAGCCTATTCTGCAGTACTTTTCCTTGGAATTCCAGCTATAAAAGTTCTAATTTTCCTCAAGGCAAAGAGTCTCTCTTGTTGAATGGAGAGAAAGCCAAAAAACAGGGAAATGCAAAGAAGTGAAGTACATTACAGGATGTTTCTCTCCTACTGGAATAGTGGTGAATACGTGGGATTCTGAGGGTTTCTGGTTAAAGGTAGGGCACTAACGTATGTATCTAGCACAGATGCACATGCTTCTTGAATTATTTTCTGAAACATCACTAAAACAAATGTCGAAGGGCATAAAATAGAGTGGAAAGGGAAGGCTTCAATGTCAGGAATATTTTAGGAATAAGGAAAAGACTTAGTTGATCTGAGATGGCCGAATCTTAAGCCAACTTCAGATAAATACAGGAAGCATTCTTTTGCAGAGCAGATCTGAAATGTGCCCCAAATATGGTAGCCCCAGATACCTCAGAAGTGAGGGTGAAGGTGGTGTTAAAACCAAGAGAACTGACTGGAAGATTCTTAATGGATCCGTTTCTCCCTCCCATTAAACACTATGTCTACTCCAAGCCAACTGTAAGCTGATTTTTCTTTGTAGGTAAGGAACAAGGTGTTGATGAACTAGTCACATAGGAGGGAAGAGGGCCAGACTGAAACATAGATATTAAATGAGATGTTGTATATGAATGAATATTGAGATTCTCTTCTCCTGCAGACCTCTTTTGCCACTGGGCTTACAAAACTTGAGTGATTGGAAGATTGACTTCCGACAAGCCTGAGAGCAAATAGTTAAAGATACTGAGCCGGGGTTTCTCTAATAAAAGAAGAGCCAGATCCCCTTGTATAAAGGTCATGGTTGAACATCCCACAGAATTTCCAGGCACCCTTTAACATATAAGAATATAGGCAATAATGAACAGACATGTGAAGGAGTGACTAAGATAAAAGACGTCAAAACAAAACTCACAAGATGACTGTAAAACCTGTAAGAAGCTACTCTTCATAGGAAAATGAAAGCTTACAGAAGTTGATCATTACTATTGTTGGGCATAAAAGAAAATATTGGATCTGTGAAGGAAGAACAAGATACAGTTTTTGAAGGAATATTCAGGAAAAACTCATGGAAATTAGTATATACGTATGGGAAACTGGAAAGAAAAGTCAGCTGAGAAACTCAGTAGTGGAGATACCATATCTGAAAAACAGAGAAAATGGAAAGGAGAAAAACATTAAAAATGAATTCAAGAAAAATTTCTAGAATCAAACAATTGAATTTCCTGGAATAGCAGATGAAAGCAGACCCCTACCAAGGCATAGCATGAAACAGAACCCTGGAGACAAATAGGTCCTAGAAGCACCATGAAGGAGGCGGGTGGTGATGGGATTATATAACAAGATTGGAAATCAGAAGAGCTTCAGAGCTCCTCACAGCAAATGGAGGCTGGAAAACAGTGGAGTAATGTCTCCAAAATTTTGAGGATAAACAATATCCAACTGAAAATTGTATACCCAGAAAAACTACCAATCAAGTGTGGAAACACCAGGATATTTTCAAACATGCAAGGCCTTTAAAACATTTTAACTCTTGGGGTGCCTGGGTAGCTCAGTCGGTTAAGCGTCCAACTCTTGATTTCAGCTCAGGTTTGTGAGTTCGAGTCCCAAGCCCTGCTTGGGATTCTCTCTCTCCTTCTGTCTCTGCCCCTCCCTTGCTCACTTTCTCTGTCTCTCTCAAAAATAAGCAAGTACACTTTAAAAAAAAGAATATTTTAACTCCTAAGAACTCTTTCTTGGAAAGCCACAAGGGAAGGTGCTCCATTAAAATAAGAGAGTACATGGAGAAAGAGCAATTAATGGGATTTGGGGAATAAGAAATCCAACTCAAGGGAGAGATGAAGAGAGTACACAGGATGCAGACTGGTAATCAGTACAGAGGGTCACTCTATTGAGTGGAATGGTTCAGAAAACTCTGGGAGTGATGTCTCCAGTAGAGGAAAGTGACAAAAAAAAGAATACTTTTGGCATATTTGGGTACTGAAAGATTTAGAGAATCGGAGAGGAGTGGAAATAGATTAATGCTAAGCACTTGGGACACTAGAAGATTTATTAAATCTGAAGAAAACAAGGTTGTGCAAGAAAAATATAACCAAGGTATACTATGGCACAGAAGTTAAATGGTCATGATGATGTAAACACTGAATAGAGTTTGGGGAGGATGGGAGACTAGAGAACAATAGATATGGTGTGGAAGTGTGGAAGGTATAGAGATGGTGATAGAGTCTCATCTTTCATTGTGAAAAACAATAGTTAATCTCTCTCCCCCTTGGCTGCTCCTTCCTGTCCACACCAGTCAAGTAGTGTACCATAAATGTGATTATTTACTGATGCAGAGATAAATGCCAAGAGAGAGACAGCTCAAAGACTTCTAGGATATTAACTCTGGGGGTTGAGAATGGTGGAAGGTAGACCTATAAAGACCAATGGTTTTCATCATATGCCATTGAGAACAACTTAACATGTAAAACCCTTTGTTGGTGTATCTTAAAACAAACTTAAAACAGAAGGAAACAGCCTAAGATCGGAGATAAAACTGTTCCAATCCCAAGTCTGTTGTTTTCTTACTGTGTGACCTAATACTCTGACCCTCCCTAACTTCCCAGGGAAAAATCACAATTAAATGAGATAATTTATGTAAATCACTTAATGATAGGAAGAGCTAACCTCAAGTAAGTAGTAAATAGGAGGCATTCGATTTAGCTTTGTGTGTTTTCTGAGCCTCTGAGTGGGAAACTTAGGGTGAGCAATGTTCAGGAATGCGTGCAAAATCAAATAGCTAAAGAGCATAAAAGCCACATTTGACTCGAGTCTGAGCTCTGTGCTTGTACTGTCTTCTCTTTCCTGCATTTCCTTGTTGATAGAAACAACTTTTTCATCTTTATTTATATATCTGGTATAGCACGAGACTGATGATACGCAATTAATTAATAGTAGAACCAATATTAGGCTGTGAGTTCAATAGTTATTCCCCTGCAGTTGAATCAAAGACTCTTTTTATGCATAGGACGTGATATTCCCCCGTTTTAGGTAATGTAATAGAGAGAAGAATATATTCAATGTGTAGTGTACCACACTGTTAAAAAAAAATAACTAATAGCCCACCCCAATCTTTTAAGCATATGCCAAAAATGTTTCTTAAAACACTATTCAATTCTTTTTCAGTAAGGGAATCATAATGTTTGTCCTTTATTTCCCTGTTCCCTAAGTACATGTGTGTCCTTCATGCACACATCAGAGAAGAGAACATTGAACTAGACACTGGGTACATCATTTTAATTTGTGTTGACTTGAAGCAAACCAATCACATAGATATTATCCTATGTGAGAAAGCTGCCAGAAAGGACCCAAGAGTAGATTAAAAAATGAACACTTAGCATCATGAAGCTTAGATATGATAGTTTGTCTTAGAGACAGAAATAACACGACATAGGATAGGGTGATTGTAACTCTTACCTGAGTCTTAAAGAAACATAGCGTGTTAAGTACCAACTACTTTATTAGCTTCAGAAATCGAGAAGGAATCAGAAAAAAGCACCAAGAATTATAAGGAGCTCATGATTTAAGAGAAAAAAAGAATGAAACAAGAATTGCTTAGATAAATATGTGGAAGGAAGGAAAAATTATTGGACCTTTACCCTAGCCCCACAAAGATAGGAGACTCCAAGGTAGCCAGGCAGTGGAGGCTTATATGCCATCCTGAGCTAAGGAAAAGTTGAGGGTACCACGGCTTCATAGTGGGAGATGCAATTCACAAGGAGATGAGAGGAGAAGATGATAAAATTCCTTGGTAATCAGATGATTGCTTTCACATGGTAGAGAAGTCTCTTAAGTGAAAAAATTATCTCTGGTAATATCTGAGACAGGTCCTCTTTCTTTTAGGCATTTAAGGGAGAAGTAAGAGGGTTTTCTGCAGTCTGCTGGGTCTTGATTATCTTCTTTGAGCTCAAAATAATCCTTATACCAAAGAGGCATGTTCTGGGAGGCATGTATGCCACTGCACAGTGATAAAGAAATGTAGTGATATTGCATATCTGAAAAATGGAAACATTGAAGGCAGCAGTAGGGTGAGTAATTACAATGGCATTACACTGAGGTTTGTTGTTTTATTTATTTTAGATAATTATTCAGTTTGAGAGAAAGAGAGAGAGAGAGGGAGGGAGGGGTAGAGAGAGAGGAGAAAGAGAGTCAAGCAGGCTCAGCACTGTCAGCACTGAGTCTGACTTGGGGATCAAACCCACAAAATGCGAGACTGTGACCTGAGCCGAAATTGAGTCAAATGCTTAAAATGACTGAGACAGCCAGGCACCCCTGAAGTTTTTTGTTTTTTAATCACTTGCTATAAAGAGCATATGGAAGCATTAAAAAAATATTTTAAATGGAACTAAGTTAAATATAACCTTCCAAAGAACAAAATTTTAGGAAAATATTTTAAATCACTGCTTCTATCTTAGATATTGACTAGGTGGCACAATTTTGCAGTATTTAGATTAATATCTTTATCATGTTAATTTTTATTTTTTTAAAAATTTATTTATTTTTGAGTTGATATGCTTTATTTACTTTAAATTTTATTAACATGGAGAATTATATCAATTGTTTTTTAAATTTTTTTAATAGTTTATTGTCAAGTTTGTTTCCATAGAACATCCAGTGCTCATCCCAACAAGTGCCCTCCTCCATGCCCATCACCCCCCTTCCCCTATCCTCCACCCCCATCTGCCCTCAGTTTGTTCTCAGCATTCAAGAGTCTCTCATGGTTTGCCTCCCTCCCTCTCCCCAACTATTTTCCCCCACGGTCCTTTGTTAGGTTCCTCCTAATCCTCCTATACGTGCAAACATATGGTAGCTGTCCTTCTCTGCCTGACTTATTTTGCTTAGCATAACACCCTCACGTTCCATCCATGTTGCTACACATGGCCAGATTTCATTCTTTCTTATTGCCATGTAGTATTCCATCATATAGATAAACCACATCTTCTTCATCCATTCATCAGTTGATGGACACATAGGTTCTTTCTATGTTTTGGCTATTGTCGAGAATGCTGCTATGAACATTGGGGTACATGTACCCCTGTGCATCAGCACTCCTGTATCCCTTGGGTAAATTCCTAGCAGTGCTATTGCTGGGTCATAGGGGAGTTCTATTGTGAGTTTTTTGAGGAACCTCCACACTGGTTTCCAGCTTACATTCCCACCAACAGTGTAGGAGGGTGCCCGTTTCTCCACATCCTCGCCAGCATCTAGAGTCCTCTGATTTGCTCCTTTTAGCCACTCTGACCGGCATGAGGTGGTATCTCAGTGTGGTTTTGATTTGTGTTTCCCTGATGAGGAGGGATGCTGAGCATCGTTTCATGTGTCTGTTGGCCATCTGGATGTCCTCTTTGGAGAAATGTTTGTTCATATCTTCTTCCCATTTCTTCACTGGATTGTTTGTTTTTTGCATGTGGAGTTTGGTGAGTTCCTTATAGATTTTGGATACTAGCCCTTTATCTGATAGGTCATTTGCAACTATCTTTTCCCATTCTGTCAGGTGCCTATTAGTTTTATGGATTGTTTCCTTTGCCATGCAGAAGCTTTTTATCTTGATGAGGTCCCGAGAGTTCATTTTTTGCTCTTGATTCCCATGCCTTTGGGGATGTGTCAAGTAAGAAATTGCTGCGGTTGAGGTCAAGGAGGTTGTTCCTGCTTTCTCCTCTAGGAGTTTGATGGTTTCCTGTCTCACATTCAGGTCCTTTATCCATTTTGAGTTTATTTTTGTGTATGGTGTGAAAAAATGATCTGGTTTCATTCTTCTGCATGTTGCTGTCCAGTTCTCCAAGCACCATCTGTTAAAGAGGCTGTCTTTTCTCCATTGGATACTCTTTCCTGCTTTGTCAAAGATTAGTTGGCTGTACACTTTTGGGTCCAAATCTGAGTTCTCTATTCTATTCCATTGGTCTATGTGTCTGTTTTTGTGCCAATACCGTACTGTCTTTATTTTGACAGCTTTGTAGTAGAGGCTCAAGTCTGGGATGGTGATGCCTCCCGTTTTGGTTTTCTTCTTCAAATTTTTCAATGGTTTGTTATAGTTTAGGGAAGAATACTGGTGCAGTTTTGATTGGGATTGCATTGAATGTGTAGATTGCTTTGGGTAGTAATGACATTTTAACTATATTGATTCTTCCAATCCATGAGCATGAAATGTTTTTCCATTTCTTTGTGTCTTCTTCAATGTCCTTCATAAGTTTTCTATAGTTTTCATCATACAGATCTCTTATACCTTTGTTTAGGTTTATTCCTAGGTATTTTATGGTTTTTTGTGCAATTGTGAATGTAATTAGTTTCTTGATTTCTCTTTCTGTTGCTTCATTGTTGGTGTATAAAAATGCAACCGATTTTTGTACGTTGTTTTGTATCCTGCAGCTTTGCTGAATTCATGGATCAGCTCTAGTAGGCTTCTGGTGGAGTCTGTCGGGTGTTCTATATAGAGTATCATGTCGTCTGTGAAAAGTAAGAGTTTGACTTCTTCCTTACCAATTCTGATGCCTTTTATTTCCTTTTGTTGTCTGATGGCTGATGCTAGGACTTCTGTCACTATGTTAAACAACAGTGGTGAGAGTGGACATCCCTGTTCTGTTCCTGATCTCAAGGGGAAAGCTCTCAGTTTTTCCCCGTTGAGGACGATGTGAGGTGAGGGCTTCTCATAGATGGCTTTTATGATGTTTAAGTAAGTTCCTTCTATCCCAACTTTCTCGAGGGCCTTTATTAAGAAGGGATGCTGTATTTTGCCAAATGCTTTTTCTGTATCTATCGACAGGATCATATGGTTTTTATCTTTTCTTTTGTTAATGTGATGTATCTCATTGATTGATTTTTAAATATTGAACCAGCCCTGTAACCCAGGAGTGAATCCCACTTGATCTTGGTGGATATTTCTTTTTCTGTGCCATTGGATTCAATTTGTAAGTATTTTGTTGAGGATTTTGCATCTGTATTCATCAGCGATGTTAGCCTTTAGTTCTCTTTTTTGCTGGATCTCTGTCTGGCTTGGGAATCAAAGCGATGCTTCATAAAATGAGTCTGGAAGATTTCCTTCGATTTCTATTTTTAGGAATAGCTTGAGGAGAATGGGTATTAATTCTGTTTTAAATGTCTGGTAGAATTCCCCAGGGAAGCCATCTGGTCCAGGGCTCTTATTTGTTGGGAGATTTTTGATAACGGATTCGATTTCTTCACTAGTTATGGGTCTGTTAAGATTTTCTATTTCTTCCCGTGTGAATTTTGGTAGTGAGTGTATGTTTAGGAATTTGTCCATTTCTTCTAAGTTGTCTAATTTGTTGGCATATAATTTTTCATAGTATTCCCTGATAATTGCTTGTATTTCTGAGGGGTTGGTTGTAATCAGTCCATCTTTGTTCATGATTTTCTCTTTTTGACTGCTCTCTCTTTTCTTTTTGAGAAGCATGGCTAGAGGTTTGTCAATTTTGAATATTTTTTTCGAAAAACCTACTCTTGGTTTCATTGATCTGTTCAACTGTTTCTTTGGTTTCTATATTGTTTATTTCTGCCCTGAATTTTATTATTTCTCTTCTCCTACTGAGTTTGGAGTGCTCTTGTTGCTCTCCCTCTAGTTGCTTTAGGTGAGCTGTTCGATTTTGGACTTGCACTTTTCCTAATTTCTTGAAATAGGCCTGGAGTGGCAGAGAAGGACAAATATCATATGTTTGCACGTATAGGAGGATTAAGAGGAACTTGACGGAGGAACAAGGAGGAGAAGAAGGGAGAAAATGGTGGGGGAAAGGGAGAGAGGCAAACCATGAGAGACTCTTGAATGCTGACAAAAACTGAGGACTGATGGATGTGGGGAGGAGGGAGGGATGGGCATGGAGGAGGGCACTTGTGGGGATGAGCACTGGGTGTTATGTGGAAACTAATTTGACAATAAACTATTTGTAAAAAAAAAAAAAGAAAGAAAGAAAGAAATAGGCCTGGAGTGTAATGTACTTTCCTCTTAGGACTGCCTTTGGGACTTCCCACAGAGTTTGGATTGTTGCCTTTTTGTTTTCATTTGTTTCCATATATTTTTTAAATTTCTTCTCTAATGGCCTGATTGGCCCATTCATTCTTTAGTAGGGTGTTCTTTAACCTCCATGATTTTGGAGGTTTTCCAGACTTCTTCCTGTGATTGATTTTGAGTTTCATAGCATTGTGATCTGAAAGTGTGCATGGTATGGTTTTATATTTATTGAGGGCTGCTTTATGTCCCAGTATGTGATGTATCTTGGAGAATGTGCCATGCACACTTGAGAAGAAAGTGAATTCCATGGCCTCAGGATGTAGAGTTCTAAATATATCTGTCAGATCCTTCTGGTCCAATGTATCATTCAAGTCCATTGTTATTTTAGTGATTTTCTGTCTAGTTGATCTATTCATTGCTGTAAGTGGAGTATTAAAGTCCCCTGCTATTAGCACATTTTTATCTATAAGCTTGTTTCTGTTTGTGATTAATTGTTTTAAATATTTAGGTGCTCCCATATTCAGTGCATAGACATTTATAATTGTTAGTTCTTCCTGATGGATAGACTCTGGTTATTATATAATGCCCTTCTTCATCCCTTGTTACTGTCTTTAAAGTCCAGCTTGTCTTTTGTAAGTATAGTTACTCCAGCTTTCTTTTGACTTCTTGTAGCATGATATATATTTCTCCATCCCCTTATTTATAACCTGAAGGTGTCCTCCAGTCTAAAATGTGTTTCTTGTAGACAGCAAATAGTTGGATTTTTTTTTATATCCATTCTGCTACCCTATGTCTTTTGATTGGATCATTCAGCCCATTTACATTCAGTATTATTATTGAAATATATGGGTTTAGAGTCATTGTGTCATTTGTAGGATTCATACTTGTGGTGGTGTCTCTAGTATCTTGCGTTCCTTGCAACATTTCCCTCAGAGAGTCCCCCTCAGGATTGCTAGGAGGGCTGGTTTAGTGGTGACAGATTCTTTCAATTTTTGTTTATTTGGGAAGACTTTTATATCTTCTTCTATTCTGAATGACAGGCTTGCTGGATAGAGGATTCTTGGCTGCATATTTTTTCTGTTCATCACATTCAATATTTCCTGCCGTTCCTCTCTGGCCTGCCAAGTTTCAGGAGATAGGTCTGTCACCACTCTAATAGGTTTCCCTTTGTGTGTTAGGGCCCTTTTCTCCCTAGCTGCTTTCAAAATTCTCCCTTTGTCCTTATATTTTGCCATTTTCACTATGATATGTCGTGCAGAAGATTGATTCAAGTTATGTCTGAAGGGAGTTCTCTGTGCCTCTTGAATTTCAACAACTACTTCCCTCCTCAGGTTGGGGAAGTTCTCTGCTATAATTTGTTCCAGGACTCCTTCAGCACCTTTCCCTCTCTCTTCCTCTTCTGGGATTCCTATGATATGGATATTTTTCCATTTGATTGTATCGCTGAGCTCTCAAACTCTTTTTCATGTTCCTGGATCAGTTTGTCTCTCTTTTTCTCAGCTTCCTCTTTTTTTATAATGGTGTCTTCTAAATCACTTATTCTTCTTTCTGCCTCTTCAATCTGTGCATTGGACGCCTCCATTTTATTGTCTGTCTCATTTATAGCGTTTTTTTAAATTCATAATAGCTATTTTTGAGCTCCATTGTGTTTGTAGCAATAGTTTCTCTGATGTCTTCCATGCTTTTTTCAAACCCAGTGATTAATTTTATGATTATTGTTCTAAATTCTTGTTCAGTTATGTTGCTTATATCTGTTTTGAGCATTTCTCTAGCTGTCAGTTCTTCCTGGAATTTCTTTGGAGGAGAGTTCTTCCATTTTGTCATTTTGGTTAGTTTTCTATCTCTTACTTTTAAAAGCTTGTTGTACACTCTGCGCCTGCGAGTTCTGCTGTATTAAAGAGGACTCTTTGAATGTTCAGGGCCTGTCCATTCAAGAAGTGTTCTTTGAATGGTGTCTCTTGGTTTCTCTTGTTGAGCATTTGGTTATTTTGTTTTCCTACTCGTAGCCGTATCTGAGACTTTCCACCATGTGTACTTTGGCTTGTTTCCTGAGGTAGCCCTGGAAAAAGAAAGCAGACAACCACAAGGAACAAAGGTACACAAATGCACAGACAAAACCAGTAAGCACGCAATCCCAGGCTCAGGTAAAAACAAGAACAAGAACAAGAACAGAACAGTTCTCTGGCTGGGATGGGCATGGTTTGGTGTAGGCAGGTCTTGCCTCCACTGTGTCCCTCTGGCCACTCCCTGGGACCTCACCTTGGTGGTTGTGGGAAGAAGAATGGCGTTGCCCCAGTCCCTTCTCAATCAAGCGGTGCAAATCACTCCTTTGGGACCGATCTCCCAGTGCTGAGGACATAACCAATGTGGGCTGAGTTCTATGCCCCACGCCCCACTTTATTTCCAGGTCCCAGTGGGCTTTTTTAATACCGCCCAAAAGAGTCCTGCAGGTCGCTGCTTCCCTGCTGCTGGGGGTTGAGTGGGAGCAGGAGGAAGTGTCGCAGCCTCAGATCCCCCAGGGTCAAGCAGCGATACAACCTGGGATCGAAGGCCTCTGTGCTGCACATGCAGGGAACTTAGCAGATTCAGGGTGGCCACTGCCACCGCCTGTGCCACTGCCGCCACTTGCCTATCACGTTAATTTTTAAATTTATAGCCAAAAACATTAATATTTATCACATATCTGGAGAGAATCTCAGACCAACTGTTGAAATTCTGTGATCTTTGGGTCAGAAAACAGATTGACCGTGAATCCAGTGAATATTCTGTTATATATTTGCAAAGAAATGTGTTAGTGTACTTTATAGCTCAAGAGAATATTCTGTACATACATTTGTTGTCTTGAGTCAGTTAATACTTCATCTGTGACAAAGTACACAAAGAGTCTTCATTTTAGGAGGACTAAGTTTAGGAGGATTAGTTCTAGTTGGTGCCTATTTTATTCTCTCCACCATCCAGCACAGTGCTTGGGACCTAGAGGTGTTCAACAAGTATTTTTTAGTCGATGCATGAGTTGTATGATTCTATACTGTCTTTTATCAAGAGTCAGAAACTAAAAATTCCTTCAAGTTGTGTGTACTGCATTTCCAATCGACACGAGATTATAGGTTTAGTAACCAAATGGAGAATCTAAATGTCTTTCTCCTTGGAGCTAGAATTTGGATGTATATTTTTACATCAATAGCCAATAACAGTGCTATTTACTTGACCTGTTCATTTAAGGTAGCCTCCATTTACAGCTATCTCCATTCTCTCAATCTTGAACGAGAAACTTTAATAAAGTTCCCAAGTTCCACTCTGGTGAAGCAGATTTTCTGGGATGGGACTTTGGCATTTGTAAGGGAAGAAGAAGAGGAAGGGGAGGAGAAGGGCACCCCTGAACATTTCTTTTTCAAAAATCAGAAGTTGCTCTACAGGTATGCCTGGTGGCTCAGTCGGTTAAGCATCTGACTCTTGTTCTCAGCTCAGGTCATGATCGCAGGGTCATGAGTTCAAACCCTCCTTTGTGCTCCACACTGGGGTATGATGCCTACTTAAAAAAAAAAAAAAGTTGTACTGCATATCGATCGGCAAGTTGCGTTTAAAAAAATTTTTTTTAAAAAATTTATTTCTGAGGGATAGATAGAGACAGGTGAGCAGGGGAGGGTCAGAGAGAGAGGGAGGTACAGAATCTGAAGCATACTCCAGGCTCTGAGCTAGCTGTCAGCACAGAGCCCGACGCGGGGCTCGAACCCATGAACCGTGAGATCATGACCTGAGCCGAAGTGGGACACTTAACCGACTGAGCCACCCAGGTGCTCAGCAAGTTGCTTTTTAAAATCTAACAAATTATCATAAACTTAGTTTTAGATTCATTCATAGGGTTTATGTAGAATACTTACAACTGAATGAAAGGTCAAAATCCCTTGCTTTCAAACTATATATCTGGACCAGACCAAATTATTTTTCTTTCATATGCTTCAACCTGAGCAACAAATTTGCAATGGATCAAATGCAGAAACACATAGAAAATTGCAGTCATTTCTTGTTAAGCCAGACATAAAGAAATGGGCAAAATGTGTGAAACACTGCCAGTTGTATCATGTTTTGTTTTACAATATTATTTTTCATATAAATTGTTATCTGTCTTCCAATATGATTTCTTATTATTTTAAAATTAATAAATACTTAAAAGATTTCTTAGTTTTAGTCTTCTATATGGTAAATATTAATAGTATAGCCCATATAGAAGGAGGCTGTCCTGGGCTCCTCACTAATTTTTAAAATTTTATAATTTTACAAAAGAGTAAACTTTGGATATTTGTTGGCATACAGACTGAGGTTTATTTCAACTAGCCAGACAGTCACTCAGTGAACCTTTTGTTTGGGGCTAGATCTGGAATACCTATATCTATATGACCAACTTCTAATCATTAGCTTCATGCTCTGTGCTTGCCTGATACCATCTGTGGATCCTGCAGAGTTAGGGGCCTCACGGTATTACTTTCCGTACCCTGTATTCATGTGTTCTTTCTAAGTACCCCATAAAGATACTTGGTGTGAAAGTAATGTGTAGATGTGGAATAGTTAATTAGTCCCTGAAACATGCTATGAGTAATTTGATTCAAATATTTGAATTAACATTTGTATAAATGCACTTTGTATTATAGCACCTAAATTTTAGACAAGAATTCCTACTTTGATCCTAGTGTGAATTTCTAGTTTGATAGCAAGCAAATTGACTTGAGCAAGCAAAACATTATAAAAATAACTCATGCTGTAGATTGATGTTTGCTGATGAGCATTTTAGAATTTGCTTTTATTTTTCTGTGTATTTATCAATGGCTATAATGAAATAAAACCAAAAATGGTTTTTTAAAATGTTTTATTTATTTCTGAGAGAGAGAAAGAGAGCGTGAGCAGAGGAGGGTCAGAGAGAGAGGGAGACACAGAATCTGAAACAGGCTCCAGGCTCTGAGCTGTCAGCACAGAGCCCAACACGGAGCTCCAACCCACGAACCGTGAGATCATGACCTGAGCCGAAGTCGAAGGCTTAACCGACTGAGCCACCCTGGCGGCCCCCAAAAATGGTTTTTTTATTGATTCCTACGGATTAGTCTTTTGCATAAAGCTACCTCATCCTTATTATTTTTTAAAGCCAAGTATCACGAGAAACTTTCAGGCATAAAACAGTTCTAAGTTCCACTTTAGAAAGAAGTGATTTTCTCTCTCTCTCTCTCTCTCTCTCGCTCTCTCTCTCTCTCTCTCTCTGACTGTCACTTTATGATAATAGAAATCACAGAGCTTAGGGGTGCCTAGGTAGCTCAGTTGGTTCAGTGTCTGACTTCAGCTTGGGTCATGATCTCACGGTTCATGAGTTTTAGCCCTGCATGGGGCTCTGTGCTGACAGCTCAGAGCCTGGAGCTGCTTCAGATTCTGTATTTCCCTCCCTCTCTCTGCCCCTTCCTTGATGTCTCTCTCTCTCTCTCTCAAAAATAAATAAATAAACTTTTAAAAATCTTAAAAAGAAATCACATAGCTTAAAAGACCTAGAGTTAACACACATTTTTTTTTATTATTATTTTGGAAACTGAGTTAAAGATTATATGGTAACAGATCAGGGGCAAAAGTCAGGTACCACCCACATCTCTCCTTTAGTCTTTATTATACCGTTGTATACTTATTATACATTGTGTCTTTATTATACTGTTCTGTGACTCCAGAGCCCCTCTCCCCACTATTCAGGTAGAAAAAGGGTTGTAAAGAAAAGCATCAGGAAAATCAGTTGTAGGTTTGTTGTTGCTGATCCTCTCCTATCCATAACAGCTTCAGCTGTGACAAAAAACATATAAAAGATGTCCAAAAGTGGCACCTGGGTAGCTCCATTGGTTAAGCGTCTGACTTTGGCTCAGGTCATGATCTCACCATTTTGTGAGTTTGAGCCCCGCATCATGTTCTGTGCTGACAGCTCAGAGCCAAGAGCCTGCTTTGGATTCTCTCCCTCCCTCTCATCCTCTGCCCCTCCCCTGCTCTGTCTCTCTCTCTCTTGAAAATAAATAAACATTTTTTAAAAAGGTATCCTAAAAAACCTGGTCAAAGAGCAGCCCAGTCAAACTAAGCATATGAAGAAGTATGAATGCCCTCGCCCCACATTAAAAAGCTTCATGGATTTTTTTTTTTTTACATCCTAGCTGGTGGCAGAGCTCACTTGGGGTTGCTTACCCAGAACTGAACATTTGAAGAAAGGTGGAAAGATGTGTTTCTGATGCCTTATTCAGGTGTTTGCCTTTGGAATTGGTGGGACTGTCTAGAAAAATAAAACCTCCGCCTGGCATTAAGGGGAATAGACTCTTTGTCACATTTCTCTAAATAGGTAGTGAAAATACCAATGTTTGTGTTCATGAAATGTTAACACTGTCCCTTTGTAGATAAAAGTGAGGAAATGAAAGTGTTCTTGTTCTTGGAGCAGTAATGTAGTGATGGATAAATTGTATTATATTGTGTTCCTACTCATGTGGAGCTAGAGTCCTTGTTTTTCATTTTATACATTTCTTTTTAAGTGTAAAAAATGATATTAAAACCAGAAAGTCAAAGGTTGGATGTTGTGGATGAGAATAAATGCTTTGGAATAGGAATGAAAATGTCTCAGGGATAGTTATAATTACCATTCCTGTTTCTGCTACATTAATTTAGGTTCAAATTGCTCTAGGGGAGATGTCACCTATGTTGTTTTAAAGTGATGTTTTACATTTCAAAAAATGTCAAGAAGACCATGAAAAATATTTGGATAGCAAATTTTCATTTCAGCACAATGAACACTTAAAAGTTATTTGGTCTATATTTCACACACTTGAGGGTATTTCTTTGGTAACTTTTCCACTTTGCTAAAAATTCCCAAGCAGTTCAAAAGGAGATCCTCTGATCCAACGTTATTGTTATATTAGGTGAGTTACTTGCACATAGAAATGTTTCATGGACCTAGTCAGCCCTGACACAGTAGGCATATTTGACAGGTGCTTTATTTGACTGTGATCTGGGCCACTGTGTTTCATTGTACTCATCCATGTGACATATATATATATGTGTATATATGTATATGTATATGTATATATATGTATATGTATATGTATATATATATGTATATGTATATATATGTATATATTTATATGTATATATATGTATATATTTATATGTGTATATATATGTATATATTTATATATACATACATATACACACACCGGAGACTGCCCTGTGGAAGCACGGTGCTTGGAGCTGGCATTATCATGGTGAGCAAGAACAAATTGGTTTCTACCTTCATAGAGAACTTAGTCTGGTGGGGACAGAAAGACGAGGCTTAGCTGAGGGTTTGGGGGAGGCATCTCTTTTTTTTCTTTCATAGTTTATTGTCAAGTTGGTTTCCATATAACACTCAGTGCTCATTCCAACACGTGCTCTCCTCCATGCCCATCACTCCCTTTCCTCCCTCCCCCACCCCCATCAGCCCTCAGTTTGTTCTCAGTATTCAAGAGTCTCTCATGGTTTGCCTCCCTCCCTTTCCCCAACTATTTTCCCCCTTCTCCTCCCCCATGGTCCTCTGTTAAGTTTCTCCTGTTCCACTTATAAGTGAAAACATATAGTATCTGTCCATCTCTGCCTGACTTATTTTGCTCACCATAACACCCTCAAGTTCCCTCCATGTTGCTACACATGGCCAGATTTCATTCTTTCTCATTGCCATGTAGTATTCCATTGTATAGATGAACCACATCTTCTTGATCCATTCGTCAGTTGATGGACACTTAGGCTCTTTCCATGTTTTGGCTATTGTTGAGAGTGCTGCTATGAACATTGGGGTACATGTGCTCCTATGCATCAGCATTTCTGTATCCCTTGGGTAAATTCCTAGCAGTGCTATTGCTGGGTCATAGGAGAGTTCTATTGTTAGTTTCCTGAGGAACCTCCACACTGGTTTCCAGAGGGGCTGCACCAGTTTATATTCCCACCAACAGTGTAGAAGGATGCCCATTTCTCCACATCCTTGCCAGCATCTATAGTCTCCTGATTTGTTCATTTTAGCCACTCTGACCGGCATGAGGTGGTATCTCAGTGTGGTTTTGATTTGTGTTTCCCTGATGAGGAGGGATGCTGAGCATCGTTTCATGTGTCTGTTGGCCACCTGGATGTCCTCTTTGGAGAAGTGTTTGTTCTGTTCATGTCTTCTGCCCATTTCTTCACTGGATTGTTTGTTTTTTGCGTGTGGAGTTTGGTGAGTTCCTTATAGATTTTGGATACTAGCCCTTTATCTGATATGTTATTTGCAACTATCTTTTCCCATTCTGTCAGTTGCCTATTAGTTTTATGGATTGTTTCCTTTGCCATGCAGAAGCTTTTTATCTTGTTGAGGTCCCAATACTTCATTTTTGCTCTCAATTCCCTTGTGGGGGAGGCATCTCTAAGGAAGAAACACTTGATCAGAAATCTGAAGGATGAACAAGAGTTACCCTCACAAAGAGGGGAGGAAAACTATTCCCAAAAGAGAAGTCAGTGTATAAAAGATGTATCAAGGGAGGTCACAGAGCTACTAGGAGGAACTGGAAGAATATCATAGTGGCTAAAGTATTGAGAGAACTCAAGAGGAGCTAGTAATGATGAGGCAAAAAGTATAAGTTGGTATGTCTTCCAACAGGCAGATGGTGTTGGCCTCATAGGGTGGTGGTCACAGAGGTGAAGAGCAAGGAACAAGCTAGAGGTGAATTTGTATTGACAAAGTGAGATTTGGGGAGTGAGAAGGATGAGTTAAGAATAAAACACAGATTAGGCAGCTGGACAGATGGTTGATGGTGTCATTGCCTGAAATTGAAAACCTTGGAATTTGGGTGCCTATGGCATAGCCAGGGAACAATCAGATGTATGGGTCAGAAGCTCAGGATATTTGTTTTCAAGCCTGGAGATACAGACTTGACAGTAGGAGTCAGATCACGTGGCAGATACATTCCACTTGTCCCTTCAGATGTACTTCTCTCCCTCTTCTCGCTCCAGAAGGCTGACCTCTGTGAATTAGCCAGATGATAGCTCGGCCCTCTGACTTCAGATTAGGTTCTGCCCATAGGGACCTCTGTTACAAACTATGAAGAGCTTGAGATTTTGCTTTACTTATGAGCAAATGAGTCAGTTCACCACAGAAGCTGAGAAGACACAGGACTCTTGGTCAGTGAAAAAGAACTATATCACTTATTATAAAAATACTGATTTGAAGGGGCACATGCATCTCATTGTTTATAGCAGCATTTTATGGAAAAATACCAAATGTACATCTACAAATAAATGGATAAAGAAGATGTGGTAGAGGGGCACCTGGGTGGCTCAGTCAGTTAAGACTCTGGGTATTGGTTTTGGCTCAGGTCATGAGTTTATGGTTTGTGAGTTTGAGTCCCATGTCAGGCTCTGTGCTGACAGCACAGAGCTTGCTTAGGATTCTCTTCCCCTCTCTACCTTTACCCCCTCTCTCCCTCTTTCTCAAAATAAATTAATGAACTTTAAAAAGAAGATACGTGTGTGTGTGTGTAGTGTAACATTTAGTCATCAAAAAAATGAAATCTTGCCATTTGCAGGCAGTGTAAGTCAATCAGAAAAGACAAATACCATATGATTTCACTCATATGTAGAATTTAAGAAACAAAACCAGTGAAAATAGGGAAAGGGAATAAAAAAGAGAGGGAAGCAAACCATATAAGACTCTGAACTATAGAGAAAAAACTGAAGGTTTCTGGAGGGGAGTGGGTGGAAGGATGGGCTAGATGGGTGGTGGGCATTAAGGAGGGCAGTTGTTGGGGTGAGCACTGGGTGTTAGATGTAAGTCATGAATCACTGAAAGCAGTTTTACCATATATGGAAACTAACTAGAATTTAAATAAAAACTTTAAATCAAAACAAACAAACAAAAAAAGAAAAAACTGTATCCTTTTATAGCACAGTAGTAGCTAGTGTATCAGAGTTTTAAGGGCACCTGGGTGGCTCAGTCAGTTGACCATCCAACCTTGACTCAGGTCATGATCTCACAGTCCATGGGTTCAAGCCCCACTTTGGGCTCTGTGCTGACAGCTCAGAGTCTGGAGCCTGCTTCAGATTCTGTGTCTCCCTCTCTCTCTGCCCCTCTCCTGCTTACTCTCTGTCTCTAAAAATAAAGACATAAAAAAATTAAATAATTTTACTGTGTCTGTTCCCCAGCCCCTAATGTATCCACAAGAAAATGTGAAGAGGGCCAGTGGCACCTGCACAGGAAACCCATGAGCTTGCAGAGCCTACATCTTTAAAATGACTCTTGAGGGAGACACAATGTTTATCTTCAAGACTGTGTGCTATACCGACATCCTTGGAAAGGTAGTCTGTAACAAAGACAGTCAGTGCCTCTGCTCCCAAGATGTGAAGAAATGTGAACAACCCAAAGGGAATTCCTCCCAAAGATCCCCAGAAGGAGATCAGTGAGAGCAGTTGTGAGACTGAGGTCAAGTTTATTTATGTACTTATTTCCTTCCCTTGGAGATTGCTTAGGTCTGTTTGTGTCCCTCAATAGAAAGTCACTTCTCTCAAGGGGGCCCTCTCCAAAATTCCACTCATCATACTCTTGGTCCCTGTAGGTCTGGGGTTGGTGGTGGTTCCTTCTTTGCCCTGCCTGAAGTTACCACACTATCACATGATGGTCTCTCATATCCTCTCCACTTCTTTGTAAATAGCTTCTTTTTAGATACACCCTTCATGATTTGCCCCACTTTGAGTGTGCCACCTGTTTCCTGTTGGGATCGTGGATAACCCCAAGATCATAAGGCTATGAGATTGGGTGAGATGGGTGAAGCATCAGAAGAAAAAAGAGCAAGAGGAGGCCCCAGGAAATACATGCCTGTTAGGGCATGTTTGGAGAAATGGGAGTCTACAGAGGAGATGTTAGTAACCACAAAAACTGAGCTTTCGAATTTTGTGATACAGCCTTCCTCTTGGAAGGTTTGACACTGAAGTTATTTTCAGGCTCTGGCCAGATGGGAAGGTGTGTACTGGTGTGGGTGGCACAACAAGACAGTCAGCAGGATGGAAGACGGACCCCTGGACTGATGTTACCCACACCACAGGCTCAGAAATCTGATTTTGCAAGCATACTGCAAATACCTGTTTCCAGCAATGATGCAAATGCCAATTTACTTATTTTTGGGGAGAGATATTACTGTCATCCAGGTGGTGTATGTAAATCAGCATTGTCTACTTGTAGGCATTTTTTCTAGGTCACTAAAAGTTGCTTTTTTGGGTTGCTTGCTACACAAGATGTTTCCTAAACCAGGCTTCTATGAGCTGATGATCCTCTCTACTTCTTTGGTTCTCAGGTAAGCATGATTTCTCTGTACTGTGCCTCCTTCTGGACGCCATAGAATTTCTTTAGGTACATTATGGTGATCTATCAGTTTGTAGCTATATTCGTACTTTTCCTTTATCTGGAAATAGGATGTTTTGCCTCAATGCACATTTTTGCATGTTGCTTTCATGTCTGTTTTGTGTGGACTTCATTAATTACTTCTTTCATGTTCTTCTCCCCTTCAACCAGGGCACTGGGGAGTCTGTTTCCTCTTGGCCTCCCTGGTAACATGGGGGAGACAGACTGTGTGTCCTCTTACACATACCGTTCAGCATGGTTAAGGGATGCCTCTGTGAAGGTCATTGGGAAAGAAGCATTTGCAGTGCTTTAGAAAATATTTAAGTGGTCAATAAATTTTTTAATGGATGATATGGTTAGAAGACTGGTATGATTTTGCTGCTGGGATAGTAACTGGAAGTTAGCAGGTTTTCTGTGCCTCATTTTTAGTGTGCTTTCCCTCATTCATGGGTAGAGAATATTAGGAGCAGCAGGCATTTCATTATTCAAGGATGGGGAAGGGGAGTGTTGTCTGTCTTCTTTTGAAACTCACGGAATAAATCTGATTCTCAGGATAGATGAATTGCCAATTTCCAGTGAATTGTACCATATCTTACAGGAAGGATTACAGAAATGTTCAAAAAGATACCTAGACAGGGGCGCCTGGGTGGTTCAGTCAGTTAAGGAACCTACTCTTAGTTTCACCTCAGGTCATGATCTCAAGGTTTGTGGGATCGAGCCTCATGTTGGGCTCTGTGTTGACAACGAGGAGCCTTCTTGGGATTCCCTTTCTCTCCCTCTTTCTCTGTCCCTCCCCTGCTCATGCTCTCTCTCTCTCTCAAAATAAATAAATAAACTTAAATGAAACGAATACTTGGACATTACTTTCTTGAGATATGTAGTATAATAAATCCAACTTAAAAACAGGAGACATTAGAACAAATTTGTGGCCCCCAAATGGGAATCAGGCAGGAAATCTGTTTTTCATGTGCATCATTTGGACTCATTTGAGCCAAAAATTAGCCTTGGCAGTACTGGTATCATGCAGCATTAAGAACTAATGAAACCTTTAACTGGATTAAGATGATCTGTTATCGACACTTCTCCAAAGAGGACATCCAGATGGCCAACAGACACATGAAACGATGCTCAGCATCCCTCCTCATCAGGGAAATACAAATCAAAACCACACTGAGATACCACCTCACGCCAGTCAGAGTGGCTAAAATGAGCCAATCAGAGAACTCTAGATGCTGGCGAGGATGTGGAGAAACGGGCACCCTCCTACACTGTTGGTGGGAATGTAAACTGGTACAGCCCCTCTGGAAAACAGTGTGGAGGTTCCTCAGGAAACTAACAATAGAACTCCCCTATGACCCAGCAATAGCACTGCTAGGAATTTACCCAAGGGATACAGAAATGCTGATGCATAGGAGCACATGTACCCCAATGTTCATAGCAGCACTCTCCACAATAGCTAAAACATGGAAAGAGCCTTAGTGTCCATCAACAGATGAATGGATCAAGAAGATGTGGTTTATCTATACCATGGAATACTACATGGCAATGAGAAACAATGAAATCTGGCCATGTGTAGCAACATGGATGGACCTTGAGGGTGTTATGCTGAGCGAAATAAGTCAGGCAGAGAAGGACAAATATCATATGTGTGCACGTATAGGAGGATTAGGAGGAACTTAACAGAGGACCAAGGGGGAGAAGGAGAGCGGAAATGGTGGGGGAAAGGGAGAGAGGCAAACCATGAGAGACTCTTGAATGCTGATAAAAACTGAGGACTGGTGGATGTGGGGGGGAGGAGGGGTGGGCATGGAGGAGGACACTTGTGGGGATGAGCACTGGGTGTTATGTGGAAACTAATTTGACAATAAACTATTTGTAAAAAAAAAAAACATGCATTTTAATAAAAAAAAAGATGATCTGTTATCTTAGTCATAAATCACTTAGATTTATCTTGCCATTTTAACATCTAAATTAAGTGCTAGAGTTATTCACATTAAACAACGTTAAGCTGAACTCATGACATTCTTTCTATCTGGATGCTGATAGGGGCACTCAGGACCATTGGATACTAAACTTACTTTACACAGTTTGGAGGTGACATGTGACTGGAATGGATTTAAGAAGCAGAAGCCTTAGAAATTAACCAAATTCAGGCTATCTGACAAGCATAATACTGTCTGTAAGAAAAATCAAGCACAACAAATCCTAACAAAGGGCCAGCATATGTCCATAAAAACTGGAGTTCCTGAGTTGGTCATGCACATTTGAGCTGTACATATTTAAACTTAGTAGCACAAGGATCCTTTAATAGTAGAATTATTCAGCCTTCCCTTTTATTAAGCATCATGTCTATAGCCAGTTTTTTTTTTAATATTTTTATTTATTTCTAGGATAGAGAGAGAGAGAGAGACAGCATAAGCAGGAGAGGGTCAGAGAGAGAGGGAGATACAGACTCTGAAATAGGCTCCAGGCTCCTAGCTGGCAGTCAGCACAGAGCCCGACGCGGGGCTCGAACCCGCAAACCGTGAGATCATGACCTAAGCGAAAGTCAGACGCTTAACTGACTAAGCCACCCAGGCGCCCCTCTATAGCCAGTTTTAAAAGTGTAATTACAGAAGGCATATGATAAAACCATTACGTACCAAGAATTATGTTGGCCTTTTCTAATACTAATAATATACTTATTTAGTGTTGCACTAAATAAGCACTTAAAATAGTGCTTGGCATATAATAAGAAACTTGATACTCCTAATGATTCCAGGAGGAAGGCACCATTATGCCATTTTACAGATGAGAAAAGTGAGGTACAGAAAGTTTACCATGCTTAAAGTTACAAAGCAAATAAGTGGTAAGGATTGGGTAGACTGGCTTTAGGATTTCTGCTTGTCACCCCTAGTTCTATACTTGCTATGATTCTTGCCAATGTGGTTTTTTTGGTTGTTGTTGTCGTCATTGTCGTTAACTTTGCCAGCTGATGAGAATAAGCACTCTTTGTATTGTCTCATTATCTGTGAATCCTCAATTTTTAAAAGTTTCTTCTTGCACATCTTAATTCTATGATTCATACACTCTTGCCAGCATTCCTAAATTCCCTTTTCCCTCTTGTGTTTCATATCTGGCAAACCCTTGCTCCTGATGAGCTCTGCTCTTGACTTTCTTGGTGTTTGTTCCATAGCAACTGAGAACTGCCAGAGAAAGTCACAGAGTAGAGCAGATGGTTCTACTATATTTAGATACCACTAACCTCAGGTTGGTCTTACACTCTGCCTGGCAGTGTATAACTCACTACTCCTCACTTTCCCACATATAATAGCTTTTCCAAACTTGGTGTTGCCAAGTGGAATTCTTCCAAATATGGCCACAACAATATCCCGCTGGCTGATATAACAGTGGGACTTTGCTGTTCCTTTCATCAGAGAGGTGGGATCTATGTTACCTCTTTTCAAATTTAGGCAGGTATGTTATTAAAGAAGCAGCTTTCAAGTAGGTCATAAAAGGTAGTGCAGTTCCCATCTGGTTCTCTTGGGAGAATTTCTTCAGGTCTAAAATCAGAAACTATGTTGTGAGGAAGCCCAGACAGCCTTCTGGAAAGACTTCAGGAAGCATGAAGATGTTCCACCCAGTAGCCCCAACTGAGTTCCTGACCATAGCCAATATCTGTCTTCACACATGTGAGAGGGTGAACCTTCAGATGATTCAAGCCCCAGTCATTGACATACATCCCTCTCTCAAGAGAACTGCTCAAGTCCTAGACATTTTGGAGTAGAAATAAGCTATTTCTGCGGTGTCCTGTCCATATGCTCGACACACAGAATTCTCGAGCATAACGAATGGTTGCTATTTTATGCCACTAAGTTTAATTTATTCTGCAGTAATAGTAACTGAAATGCTTTCCTTATTGCTTTTTAAAGTCTCTTTCTCTCCCTCACCTCCCTTTCCCCACTCTGAACAGGTAAACTTTACCAACTTCAGATCAAGTAACAGTGATCAGATAAGAAAGCTGCCTTACTTCCAGCATATCTACCTGTATACACACGCATTCTCTTCTTCTCTCCTGTTACTGTAGAAGTGTTCCTTTTACTTCAGTCCAATAACTTCTGCTTGTTCTTGGTAACCCATGCCAGCTTGCTAGTGAACCAATTATTATATCTTCCATTGTATTTTGACCCTCTTCTCCTTGAACCAAACCTTTCTCATTTAAAAATATTGAGGTATAATTGGAGTACACAATGTGAAAATGGGCACATTGACTCCTTTTAAGTTATGTATTCACCTGAGAAACCACCTGCAATGAAGATAATGAACATTTAACCCTAAAAACTTCCTCCTGCTCATAGCAGTCTATCCCCAAGCAACAGCCGACCCTCTTTCTGTTACTATAGATTAATTTCCATGCTATAGAATTTTATATAAATGGAATCATATAGTTTGTCCTCTCTTATTTGGGTTCTTTCAACTTAGCATAATTATTTTTAAGATTTTTAAAGATTAATTTATTTATTTTGGAGGAGAGAGAGCATGTGTGCACAAATGGGGTAGGGACAGGAAGGGAGGGAGATATATAGATAGATAGAGAGAGAGAGAGAGAGAGAGAGAATCTCAAGTAGACTCCATGCTGTCAGTGCAGGGCCCGATGTGGGGCTTGAACCCATGAACTTTGAGATCATGATCTGAGCTGAAACCAAGAGTCGGATGCTTAACTGATTTTTTGAGATTGATTCATGCTGTTGCAAGTATCAGTTGTTTGCAATTTATTTTTATATTTTTATTAAAAAATTTTAAAAAATGTTTATTCAATTTGGTGAAACAGGGAGACAGAGTGCAAGCAGGGGAGGGGCAGAGAGAGAGGGAGACCCAGAATCGGAAGCAGGCTCCAGGCTCTGAGCTGTGGGACTTGAACTCCCGAACCGAGAGATCATGACCTGAGCCGAAGTCAGACGCTTAACTGACTGAGCCATCCAGGTGCCCCAGTTGTTTGTAATTTTTATTGCTGAGGATTATGTCATTATATAGGTATTCCTTGATTTATAATCATTTGTTGAATGGCCTTTTGGGTTGTTTCCAGTTTTTAGATATATATAGAATCTAGGTAGTGTTATAAATGCTAAACCTACATGTATGTGGTATGTATGTGTGCGCACACAAACACATCCAGAGTTTCCATGTATCCATGAGTCTGATTATAAGTTCTACATACAGTTTCAACAACCTGTTTTTCTTTCTGTGTGCCCGTGCCATGTCTTACTTTAATAGAGTCCGATAATAGGGAAAGTCCCTTGTCCTTAATCATCTACTTCAAAATGGTCTGGGCTATTTTTGTCTAAAAGATGCTTCGTTAGCCTCTTAAAATGAAAATGTCAAGTTAATTGAGCATTTCTTTTAATTACTAAGGCAGCTCCATTCTTGAAAATCACAAGCCTCCATTTCTCAGGCTAATATCCTTTTATGAGGAAGAGACATTGGTCATTTCATCTCGTTACTGTTAGATTCCCTTTCAGTAAATTTTGCCATGAACAACCTAAAATATTTCCAGTTTTTATTTGTAATTTCTTTGTATTCTGTGTGTAGGAACATTTTACAACTAAGGTTTCTGTCCTCAGCTTCAATGGATGGTGTCGTGATATGTTGTGGTCATTCTGGTGTGTGTAATAAAGACCCGTAGTTATTCTCAACGCTTACTAAAATTATCCCAAATGTTAATAATTAGAATAGACTTTAACAGTATTCATGATGTATGGCCAGTATACCCAAGAATTCTGGCTTTATCCCACAACCACCTTACCTCACTCCCAGTAAGATTCTCTCAAGGGAGAAGTGTATGTATGTGTGTGTGTATAGACAGACAGCCCCTCTCACCTCTGATAACTAACAATTTGTTTCCTCTATCAGTGACTCTACGAGTGTGTTTCTGTTTTGTTTGTTCATTTGCTCTGTTCTATAGATTACACGTATAGGTGAAATCATGCTGCATTTGTCTTTGTCGGACTGATTTCACTTAGCATCATACCCTCTTGGACCATCTTTGTTGTTATGAATGGGAAGATTTCATTATTTTTTTGTGGCTGAGTAATATTCCATTGCATGTATATACCACATCTTCTTTATTCATTTATCTGTTGATGGACACATAGTTTCTTTACATTTGACTATTGTAAATAATGCTACTATGAACATATATCTTTTTGAATAGGTACATATATATTTTTGAATTAGTGTTTTCATTTTCTTAGGATAAATACCCAGAAGTCGAATTGGTAGATCATAAGGTCTTGCTATTTTTAATTATTTGAGGAAGCTGCGTGTTGTTTTCCATGGTAGCTGTACCATTTTGCATTCGACGAAGAGTGGACAAAGGTTCCCTTTGCTATAAATCCTTGCCATTAGTTGTTCCTTTCTGTCTTAAAATTTTTTTTAACGTTTATTCATTTTTGAGGAGAGAGAGAGAGCGAGCATGAGTGGGGGAGGGGCAGAGAGAGAGGGAGACACAGAATCTGAAGCAGTCTCCAGGGTCTAGCTGACAGCAGAGCCCGATATGGGGCTCGAACTCCCAGACTGCGAGATTATGACCTGAGCCGAAGTCAGACACTCAACCAATTGAGCCACTCAGGAGCCCCAGTTTTTGTCTTTTTCATAATAGCCATTGTGACAGGTGTCAGGGGATATCTCTTTGTGGTTTTGATTTGTGTTCCCTGGTGATGAGTGATCTTGAATATTTTCTCATGTGTCTGTTGGCCATCTGGATGTCTTCTTAATGTCCATTTGCATCCTCTATTCTTTTTAAAATTGAGTTTAAAAAAATAATAAGTTGTATAAATTATCTATACATTTTGAGTTTTAGCGCTTTACCAGCTGTATGATGTGCAAATACCTTCTCCCATTCAGTAGGTTACCCTTTTGTTTTGTTGATGGTTTCCTTCACTATGCAACAGGTTCTTTGTTTGATGCAATTTCATTTGTTTATTCTAGCTTTTGTTGCCCTTGTCTGAGGAGATTGGTCCAAAAAAAATGCTGCTAAGACTGATGTCCATGAGTTTACTGCCTATGTTTTCTTTTATGAGTTTCATGGTATCATTCTCACATTCAACTCTTTATCCATTTTGAATTTATCTTTGTGTATGGTGTAAGGTAGTGGTCCAGTTTCATTCTTTTGCATGTAGTGGTTCAGTTTTCCCAACAACATATGTTGAAGAAATTCTTCCTCATTATGTATTCTTGCCTTCCTTCTCATACATTAGTTGACAAGATAAGCATAGGTTTTTTTCTGGGCTCTTTATTCTGTCCCATTGAGCCAAGTGTCTGCTTTTGTGCCAGTACCATACTGTTTTAGTAAGCTTTGTAGTCTAGTTTGAAATCACACAGCGTGATACTACCATTTGTGCCCTTCTTCAAGGTTTGCCTTGGCTACTTGGGGCCTTCTGTAGTTCCATACACATTTTAGGATTTTTGTTGTGGTTCTGTGAAAATTCCTTTGGTATTTTGATCAGGTTTACATTGAATCTGTAGATTGTTTTGGGTAGTATTTGCATTTTAACGGTATTGATTCTTCCCACCCATGAACGCAGAATATCTTTACATTTATTTGTGTTGTCTTCAGTTTCTTTTATCAATGTCTTAGAGCTTTCAGAGTACAGGCCTTTAATGTCTGGTTTAATTTATTTCTAGGTATTTATTCTTTTAAGTGCAATTATAAATGAGATTGTTTCTTTTTTTAATAGGTTATCTATTTTCAGAATGGGAGAGCACAAGTAGGGGATGGGCAGAGAGGGAAGGAGAGAGAGAATCCCAAGCATACGCTGCACTGTCAGCATGGAGCCCAATGAAGGGTTTGAACTCAGAAACCGTGAGATCGTGACCTGAGCTGAAACCAAGAGTCGGATGCTTAACCAGCTGAGCCACCCAGGCTCCCCAAGATCGTTTCTTAATTTCTTTTTGATAGCTTGTTAAGTACTGTATAGAAATCCAACAGATTTTTATGTGTTAATTTTGTATTCTGCAACTTTACTGAATTCATTTACTAGTTCTAATAGATTTTTGGCAGTGTCTTTAGAGTTTTCTATATATGATGTTATATCATCTGCAAATCATGGCAGTTTTACTTCTTCCTTTCCAATTTGGATCCTTTTAAACTCTTTTTCTTGCCTAATTGCTATGGCTAGGACTTGCACCGTATGTTGCATAAAAGTGTGAGAGTAGGCCTCCTTATTTTGTTCCTGATCTTAGAGGAAAAGCTTTTAGCTTTTCACTATTGAGTGTGATATTATCTCTGTGTTTGTCATATATGGACCATATTATATTGAGGTATGTTGCCTTGGTACTCATTTGGTTGAGATTTTTCCTCATAAATTGTTGTAGAATTTTGTGAAATGCTTTTTCTGCTTCTTTTGAGATTATATGGCTTTTCTCCTTCATTTTATTAATGTGGTGTATTACGTTTATTTGTGGATTTAGAGCCATTGTCGTATCCCTGGAATAGATCCCACTTGAATGTAGTATATAATCCTTTTAATACATTGTTGATTTTGGTTTGCTGATATTTTGTTGGGTATTTTTGAATCTATGTTCATCAGGGATATTGCCTGTGTGTGGTATCTTTGGTTTTGATATCAACATAATGCCTGCCTCACAGAATGAATTTGGAAGAATTAACTCCTCTTCAACATTTTTGGAATAATTTGAGGATAGGTACTAACTCTTTAAATGTGTGGTAGAATTCACTCGTGAAGCTATGTGGTCCTGGACTTTGGTTTATTGGGAGTTTTTAAAAATATTGATTCAGTATGATTTTTTTGTGGTCAGTTCAGATTTTCTATTTCTTCAAGATTCAGCCTTGGAAGGTTGTGTGTTTCCAGGATTTATCAGTTTATTCTAGGTTTTCCCATTTGTTGGTGTATAATTATAGTGGTGTCTTAAATCCTTTGTATGTCTATAGTGTCATTTCTGATGTTGTTTATTTGGGCCCTCACTTTTTTTTCTTGATGATCTGGTTTTTTATTTGACTTGTCTTTTTACTGAATCCACTTTTAGTTTTATTGATCTTTTCTATTTATTTAGTCTCCTTTTTGTTTATTTCTGCTATTATCTGTATTTCCTTTTTTTCTAATAATTTTGGGCTTTGTTTTTAGTTCTTTTATATGTAAAGTTAGTTTATTTGGAATTTTATTTCTTGGGATAAGCCTGTATTGCTATAAACTTCCCTCTTAGAACTGCTTTTGCTGTTTCCCATAAATTTTGTAAAATTGTGTCTCAATTTTTATATGTCTCAAAGTCTTTTTAAATGTTTTCTTTGATTTATTGACCTGTTAGTTGTTTAGTAGCATGATGTTTTACCTCCACATGTTTGTTTTACCTCCGCATGTTTTATTCCAATTTTCTTCTTGTAATTGATTTCTAGGTTCATACTAGAAATGTTCTGTGTGTACTTGCAAAGAATGTATACTCTGCAGGTTTTGGATAACATGTTCAGTTATAATTGTTAAGTCCATCTGGCCTAATATGTCATTTAAGACCAGTGTTTCTGTATTGATTTTCTGTCTGGTTGATCTTCCATTGATGCAAATCAGGTATTCGGGTCCCCTACTGTTACTGTATTCCAGGCAATTTCTGCCTTTATTTTTTTAATATTTGCTTTATATATTTAGGTGCTTCTTTGTTAGATGCACAAATATTTATGAATGTCTTGCCTTCTTCTTGGAATGACCCCTTTATCATTATGTAATGCCCTTCTTCGTCTTTTGTTACAGTCTTTGTTTTAAAGTCAGTTTTGTCTTGGGGCGCCTGGGTGGCTTAGTCGGGTAAGCGTCCGACTTTCGCTTAGGTCCTGATCTCGCGGTTCCTGGGTTGAGCCCCGCGTCGGGCTCTGTGCTGACTGCCAGCTCAGAGCCTGGAGCCTATTTCAGAGTCTGTGTCTCCCTCTCTCTCTGACCCTCTCCTGCTCATGCTGTCTCTCCCTCTCTCTTCTAGAAATAAATAAAAATATTTAAAAAAATAATAAATAAAATCAGTTTTGTTTGGTAAGAGTACTGCTACCCTAGCTTTTGTTTTCTTTCCATTTGCTTGGAATATTTTTCTCCATCCTTTCAGTTTCAGTCTGTGCAAGTCTTTATGTACCTAATATCTTATCAGAGAATACCATCTCGAAATGATCTCTAATTTTTCCAAACCCATAATTATGCAATTTTTTAATATCCTTAATCGTATGCTTAAAGTCAATCAGACCTTTATAAACCAGCTTATCTGAACTATGGATTCAGCTTATCTGAACTATGGAATGTCCTATGAAATTCCTCAAAAATTTCTCCATAATCTCAATATCCTCTTTCCTTGCAAATCATTTTGTGTTTATTATATTTATGCTGTGAATGTATTTCGTTTTTTGCTGTGGCCTACAAGGAGGCTCAAAGTCCTATTTGTTTCCCAGCTTTAACAATTGAATAAGACCTTGAGGCCTGGCTTTCAAGCACTAATCTTTACTTTTTTATTTTGATATTCCACTGGTCCCTAATTTTTAAATTTTTTGGCTAGTGTTCTTGTATGCACCATGTCTAAAAGTACCCCAGCAAGAGCCATGTTTACAAAGGAGGTAGGCATTTCAGAAACTTTGTCCTCAGCTGGGAGGGGACATCAGGCCAGATGTTAGAAAATGACATCAACAACAGCAAAAACTTTTCACATTTCCCTTACCTTACTAGGACACATGCCCTACAAGGGAAATGCCTTCTGAGTGGGAGCAGAAAATTGACACTTCGGTGTGTTTCCCATTGCCTTTCAAATGTCATTTTTGTTCCTTTGACTAAAACATAGTTTCAGTTTGACTAAAACTAAGAGAAGATCTGTGGGGGAGTTCAATGAGATTTACAGATTATTCAGTGACTATGTTTTTCAAAAGCATCGCACAATTTCCCCTTTGCATCTTCTGCTTAGAGGCATAGAGCACAACCCTTTGTATATATTTAAGTCCTTATTATTTACCTTGTTGCACATATGGGGATATGTTTTTACCTCCTTATAGACTTCTCTCTCTAGATTTAAAACTTAGCTAAAATTCTGGAATTCCAGAGCTTTGTTCTCCATAAATGCTTCTTTGTGAAGATATGCTGTCTTCACCTCTCTATATTTTTCCCTGATGACTAACCGTAATTATGAATACCTTGGGGACTACTGGTTAACGGTTTTGCACAGTGATCCTAATTGTACTCTTTGACCTGTGGATGATCATTTTATGGCTGAAGTCTTTATGACTTCTTTGAATTCGTGTAGCCTGAAACTGAGTTGCATTGTGTATGGGGAAAAAACCTTATTACTATAATGATTGCAGTTTGCAGAGTGTATAGTATTGGGACCTCTAGTTGTGGTAAAGCAGTAAAGATGAAAAATATGGGACCCACTCTGGGTCTTAGGAACTTAGGAAGTTGTATTGATTTTATGATGCCATCTCAAGCCAAGCCTGAACAAGGGAAGGGCAATTTTACAAAGACTTTGTAGACAGCCCTTGGAGATGACTGTAATGACTTATTTCTCAATTCTGCACAAGCTTCACTTTTATCCTATTGTAGCAGTGTGTACCTTAAACTGAACTACCAGCATCATTTATTACTTCAACAAATGTTTATTTAGTATCTATTATGGGCAACGCATCATGCAAAGCACTTAATAAATATTAATCAAGGAGGAAGTAGACTGCTTCTATTCACAGGGTTCTTAACTCATTTTTGAAATTCTAAAACTAACATTAACTATAAACCCAAGGTCTTCTACCATTCCAGTCTTCTTAATACCCACTAAGTTATTTTAATTTTGAATTCTTCCACTAACAAATATCCAAGCATTAAAAGCTGTAGGTTGCATAGATTTTTAAAAATGTTTATTTATTTTTGAGAGAAAAAGCATGAGCGAGGGAGGGGGCAGAGAGAGAGGGAGACACAGAATCTGAAGCAGGCTCCAGGCTCTGAGCTGTCAGCACAGAACCTGATGTGGGGCTTGAACTCATGAACTTTGAGATCATGACCTGATCCAAAGTTAGACACTTAACCGGCTGAACCACCCAGGTGACCCTGCATTGATTTTTATAGAACAGGAAGAATAGGTTTGTCCTCCCTCTCCTTTCTTTTACCTGTCATTGGGGTATTCACATGTTCTTAACAATTATAGAATGACCCTGACCTTCTGGACATGAGGAGAAATACAGTGTGTGGGTGAGTCATACTCCATAATGGAAGCTTTCAACTGGGAAAAATATAGAAGAATGGCTCATACATAGCTTCATATACATATTGCATGTTATATATAGAGTATATCTATATTGTGCATAAAAATTTTCCACTTCACTTTAGTATATATTAAGATGTTTCCAGGGTGCCTGGGTAGCTCATTCAGCTAAGTGTCCAGTTCTTGGTTTTGGGTCAGGTCATGGTCTCATGGTTTCATGAGTTCCAGCCCCGTGTTGAATTCTGCGCAAACAATGTGGAGTCGGCTTGGGATTCTCTCTCTGCCTCCCGCCCGCCCCGCCCCCCGTCTCTCTACCCCTCTCCTGCTCATGCTATCTCTCTCAAAATAAATGAATAAACCTAAAAAAATTTAAAAAAGATATTTCCATGTTGGTATGTTCAATTTGAATTTAGTCTTTTAGGTGGATTGTTTCAATGACTATCCCAGTTTACAAACGTTCTCTTGTTAATTGTATTGCAGTTACTTCCAATTTTTCCTATTGCAAATGATGCTGCAACTAACAACTTAGACATTCTTAGTGAACACGTCGAAGAGCATCTCTAGGGCCTGTAGGTAAAATTAGAAAACTGAGACCTCTCTTTGGAGACCCCACTTTGTGTGATGTTCTTCAGAGTTCGCTCTGCCTCATCTCTGAAATTGCAGCATTTTTATGAATTTGTATTTAATATGCCAGAAATTTGAAAGAGGAATTTTGAAGCATTCCAATGGAAGAAATGTGTCTCCCAGAAGAGAAACTTTCAGTTTATTTTCTTTGTGTGATATTCATATCTCAATGCCTTAGGGCACCTGGGTGGCTCAGTTCGTTAACTGTCCTACTTCAGCTCAGGTCATGATCTCACAGTTCATGGGTTCCAGCCCCACATCAGGCTCTGTGCTGACAGCTAGCTCAGAGCCTGGAGCCTGCTTCAGATTCTGTGTCTCCCTCTCTTTCTAACCCTCCCCTGCTCACTCTCTCACTCTCTCTCTCTCAGAAATAAAACAAACAAACAAACAAACAAACATTAAAAAAAACCCAAATATCAATGTCTTACCTTCTGGGGACTGATGGTGCTCAAAATGCTATAGAGTATTTTAATTAAATTATTCTTTGTTTTCCATCAGTGACCTTACCTAAAAGTACCAAATCAAAAAAAAATGTCTGAGAAAATCATCAGTGTTATGGGCAATGGGATGGTGAATTCAATAAGAATGTAGTTAGGAAATAATATGTTTTATTTTAACTCTTCTCAAATGTCTCTATGACAGAGTACTATAAAGAAAGAGCTTTTCTGTATCTAGTTTTCACAAACAAGTTCTAAATAGTTACATTTTCCCCAAAATTGCCTTTTTATTAAAAACTTTTTAAAAATGTTTGTTTATTTTTGAGAGAGAGAGAGAGAGCACGCACGCATGCACGCAAGTGAGCAAGGGAGGGTTAGAGAAAGAGGGAGACACAGAATCTGAAGCAGGCTCCAGGCTCTGAGCTGTCAGCAAAAGCCTGACATGGGGCTTGAATTCATGAACCATGAGATCATGACCTGGGCTGAAGCTGGCTGCTTAACCGACTGAGCCACTCAGGTGCCCCCCCGCCCCCACATTGCCTTTTTAAAAGAATGTTTCTTACAATGCAAATATGATTCTTAATCTCTTCCCATGGTTCATATTTAAGGATAGTTGAAACCACAGTGCTGAAGAGAAGATGAATTTAGAAAACCCAGAGACAGTTGGCAAATTTTATGCCCCACTGTAACCTATGCATGGTTTTCCTGGCTTCCAAGCTACGTGAGCTCTGCTGGAAACTTGTATGCTACTCTAAGAAATGACATGTAAATCATTTCTAAAGAATTGCTTCCTACAATAAGTGTAGTTTCTAGCCCAAGCAGTAACACAGACCCAGAACAGATGTATAACAGCTGCCATACAGAGTTGAGAATATTCTGGGCAAGAACACTCAGAGTGGATTATCAGAATTGACCTCTGTAGTGTCTGATTTTCAACTTTGTAATGTTGAAGGTTTCCAATATTGCATGCTTCTCTTCAGAACTGACTTCTGCCTCAAACGGCAGATCCCCTATCCCAATAACACGGGAAGAATTTATTCTGTATTGCATGGGCGTTGATGTGTATTTCAAAGAGTTCACTTACAGTCAGATGTGCTGCATTTGCTCAGAGGCAATGGAAGACTTCTCTTTCTGGCAAGCTCTGGCAGATGAATGTGTCCATTTTCCTTCACAATCAAGTAACATTTCATGAAATCTAATTCCTGATTAGATCCAAAGGGCCTGCTTCCTCTGGTCATGGATAGTATGTATTTGTCCTTGGGATGATTTTGGATGCCCTAAAAACTGCCAGACATCAGTTGAATGAACTGAACTGGATTCCCTGTCCAAGGTGGGGCAGGGAATGGGAAGTGATTGTGTGGGCTCTCAGGATATGAAATCCAAGCCTTCTCAGTGGGCTTTGTGAGTCTTGATGTATGCTCCAGGAAATAATTAATTGACAAAATAAATTGGTGAGGAATTTATTTTGTCAGCATGTAATATCATCCTGGACATATTTGGAGAGAGGTAGTGAAAGGCTACGGTTTAGACATTTTTTTTAAAGACTAGAATGATTCCTATTATCATGTTATTCATCATTTTCTCTCTAGGCAAGGATTTTTGGGAATTCTTACTTCAATATTCTTCTAACACAAAAGGAAAATGTTACATCCTGCCACTTAAATGTATCACAAGATTTCTCCCTGAGGGCTGGAGGTCTGTTTCTGCCTATAACTACTTGTGTAGATTTTGGTTCTCTGCACCATTAAGTTGTGCTGTTATGGACATAAAGGCTTTTGCTTCCTCTTGAAAATACTGCACTCATGAATCTCGGAACAGTTTCTTAATCAAATATATGTACAAAGGTGAACAAGATTTACAATTGAATATGGAGGTGTGTTCATAGCTTTTGAAAGGTGTGGATTCTTTTGGTTCTCTTTGTGCTTCAAGAGAAAAGCCTGGAAGGATTCTTTTTTACTGTGAAAACCCTGGTAGAAATTACTTAGAATTCCTCAGATGAAGTAATATCTCAATTCCGATATTGAATGATGAAAGGAGACGTAATGTATAGGTATAGTCATGGACACCTGTTTTCCAAGGGGAATGTAGATACTTTGCCTCAAAATTCATGTAGGAAATGACCAAAAGTGAAATTAAAACCTATGAAATATTTCATTTCTCTGGAGAGTTAACACAGCCCATAAAACAAGTGGCAATTGTACTTGAGTCAAACTGTTGTATAACTTGCCATTTTGCCAAAGTTATTGTGAAAAATGAAAATAATTTGCTATTCTTAATGTTCGACATCAATTCTGAAATGAATCACAAGCTATATTACCTGAAAACACAGAATGCACTTCAAAGGTAATTGCCATACTGTTTCTTAGACTCATATAATATCCTCATACAGAATTTTTATTGGGGGGAATTACACTTCATTTGTAATTGTCTTCCCCCTAGTTTTTTGCCTGCTAATTTCTCTACTCACTTTGCTTTGATACTGTAGACCAGTCTTTATCAACGTTAGTGCAACTAACATTTTAAGCCATCTTGTGCAATGTAGGATCTTGAGCAGTAAACCTCGTCTCTACCCAACTTGCAATGCTAGTAGCGCCTTCTGCCTAGTGATGGCCACCAATCCTGACCTCAGATGTTGCTAAGTGCCCTCTGGGGGGTAAAACTGCCCCAGTTGAGAACCACTGCAGACAGAGCATTAACGCCATGTCTGGTTGTAATTTTTTGTTATTCTGTCTATGAACTCCTTGTTCATTTGGAAATGATTGGTCATTCATTCATGTCAAAGAAAATTATAAAAGAATCCTGGAGCCTGCTTTTCCCAGGGCTTGGAAGACTTTGAGTGCTGTAAGGTTGAATATTTGAATGTAGTTTATCAAACATTTTCCTCATGGGCCAGAGCTCCTCAAATGCTTTACATTCTAAATATCATGAAGGAAATAGCACACAAATGACTGAGAAAGATGGAATTGGTTTTGGTGCTGCATTTATAATAAGACAGTGTTATCATGTATTATTATTACTACTATGTGCTATCAGTCATGACTCTTGTTGAAATATAAAATCAGCACATGTCAAACATTTTTTATTCAACACATAAATTAATAAGGCAACCAGTATGATGTCAAACTGGTCTGAAGAGCATTTGAAGGGCTACGTATTTGCAGGCAAATTAGTAAAGGAATTTTGGACACAGAACAGGCTAATATTTTCTGAGGGCATTTAATAACAACTTCGGGGGATTTATTTTCAACCACACAGAAATGATTGGCATCTCTATAAAAGTCTACAAGTTAACATGGAACTTCACTAAGTCTTAGACCTTTAATCAATATGCTTAATAGTGTTGGAAACATTTCCTTGTTCATAGGCAGAAGTGTTTACTTTTTCTAAGCTAAATGCCTCTACCTCCAGAACATCCCTTTCTCCATGGAGTAGCCTGTTATCCATTATTTGTCTTTCATCAAGGGGAAATGGATTTTTTTCAAATGTATGTCTTTGCCTACCTCTAAAATAGTCACTAAATAAGTGGTCCACCATGACTACATCCGTTTTCCATACCCTAAAATCATGCATCTAGTATCTTGGGATTATTGAAATCCAGATAGCAAATGTTGAGTCATAATTCAGCTAACATGTCACACTCCAGACAAGAAAATTAATAGGGATTACTAATACATGAAATCATGGCAGACTTTTGTTGGGGACCTAAGGTAAATTTGGTACATTCACTGCTTTCTGTGGAATCTATGATACAAAGTGTTAAAATAGGTCCTGAAAAATAGAGCGTTAATAAGTCTAAGCTATTAACAATCATAATTAGAGCTTTCTCCTGGAGTGCTTTAATTAAAATTGTGCTAACTCAGTGGAAACCTAGAATTACTTCCAAAGCCAAAATGAGGTAATTAATCAAGACTTAACTTATCCTACTATGCTGGGTTTTTTTTTTTTAAATAGAAAATACTCTTTTCTCAAAGAAAAGAAACAGGAAATACCAGAAAAGGAAAGGAATAATTCTGATCAGTTAGGCATTGGATTTAAATAAAGCCCTTTAAAAAATAGATTTGAGGTCTTTGCAAAACAGTATGTTATGACCCAAGTGCAGAAATCTGTCCATTTTAGAGAAGCCCATCAAATGTAGACTGCCTTTGCAGTTTTAATGCATGATAGTGTTTTTCATTCAGTCATGGAAGATAGTAACACTGACCTTAAATGGGACTCCTTTTGTTTTTGTTTTTTAAACCATCCAACTTACTTGTTTAATATAGATTTTTTTAAAAGTTGTATTTCAAGTAGGCTCCATATAAGGGGCACCTGAGTGGCTCAGCCAGTTAAGTGTCTGACTTTTGCTTGGGTCATGATCTCACTGTTTATGGGTTCAAACGCCATGCTGGGCTCTGCGCTGATAGCTCGGAGCCTGGAGCCTGCTTCAGATTCTGTGTCTCCCTCTTGCTCTCTGCCCCTCCCCCATTTGTTTTCTCTCTCTCTTTCTCTCTCTCAAAAATGAAGAAAACAGTAAAAAAAAAAATTTAAGTAGGCTCTATACCCAACATTGGGCTTGAACTCATGACCCTGAGATACAGAGTTGCATGCTCCACTGACTAAGCCAGTAGACTCAGTGTGAGTTTACTCTACAAGCACTCCAGTATGACTCCTTTTGGATGCTTTATAAGCACTGCCCATTTCCCTCCACTGAGGAAGAAAATGAAGATCATTATCCACACCAAAATAAACTAGTATAATGTGTTTTACATTTTCATCAGTATTTAAATAGGAAATGTAGAGACTTTTTGATGTATGTGTCTTCAGACTTCTACAGAGGCTCAACTTTCCTCATAACTTAACAGGATAAACAGATGGAGGGAAGGAAAACAACAGCTCCCTAAACTATTTGCTGTCTGGCAGTTGCTTTCCACTTTGGTCTGATTTGCTTCCTCTGGTGGTTGAATGTGTCTGTCTGAAGATAAGTGAATTCACACACAGCACGGCTTGATGATCATGTTACATTTAAGGAGAAACTGTATGTGATCAAACTTGTTAATGACAGTTTCTATGGAAGTAAAGCAATTTTCAAAGCTTTTAGAAGATTTAGAAGCTGGAGATGACAAATTCCAGATACAGTCATCTCTCTTCCTCATCCAAAGACTGTTCTGTTTATTTCCCTTGTGATAGAAATGACTTAAATGCATGACCTTCCCACTTCAATTCATTTAGCCTTTAAGTGGGCTTCTCTTGGTTTTATATAACACTTTTCTTTTGATGTTTTTAAGTGCTTCCTCTTTACAGTTCCAAGAATACAGCAGTTAATTTTCTGCATTGCATTTTCTCTCACTCTAGAATTCAGGTTAGTCATGGAGTTAACATTCCAATTGTCATTTTGTTAAGGTCACATCCTGTCGCTGTATTGAATTTAGGTTGTATTTTGGTGTTCTGGCCTGATGTATCTCCTGAAATATGACCAGAAATACTTGGCAAGTGAATTATCTTTTCTGCTTCTTGCCTATGACCTCTCATCTCTTCTAATTATGGTCTTAGTTTGAGAAAGAGTTTGGAAGTGGCTTAGTCTTTGAAGACTGAATGCAGAGACATGAGTGTGTGTAGCCTTGTTGTGATTTCTCCAAGACAGAATTCATCTAATAGAACAGAGGCTTTAAGGAACTGTATTAATCATCCATTGCTATGTAACAAATTGCCCCCAAGCCTAGCAGTTTGAAACAGTAATCACGTATTATCGTTTGGTAATTGAGGATCAGAAATCTGGATGTTGTTTTACCCAGTGGTTCTGACTTGGGTTCTCTCACAAGGATTTAATGAAGTGGTTGTTTGGGATACAGTTCTCAAGGCTCAGCTGGAGTGTCGGCAAGCTCAGACTATGGAGGTTAGAATGCCTTCATTTCTTGCTGGCTGTTGGCTGATGCTTCGGTTCCTCTTCATGTGCTCTTCTCTGCAAGGCTATGACAGCTTGGGAACTTGCATCCCCTAGAGTGATACGAGAGAGAAGGAGGAGAGAACAAAACAATGCTTAAGACAGAAACTACAGTCTTTATAACCAATAGGAAGTGACAAACTGTCATATCTGCCACATGATACTGGTCACATGGACTATTCTTTGTACCGTCAGGGGTTGGGGGGCACTACACAAGGACTGTTTGTCCTGACACCAAAAGTATTCTAGCTTCCATTTATCTGATGCCAACAGAGTGGTTTACTGAAATGACCTCCTCCCTTCTTCCTTAATATGATTTCAAGCAGAGAATATTATCTCCATTTAGAAACCAGAGGCTCAGGGGCACCTGAGTGGCTCAGTCAGTTAAGCATCCAGCTTTGGCTAAGGTCATGATCTCACAGTTTGTGAGTTTGAGCCCTGCACTGGGTTCTGGGCTGACAGCTCAGAGCCTAGAGCCTGCTTTGGATTCTGTGTCTCCCTCTCTCTGTTCCTCCCTCGCCTGTGTTCCATATTTCTGTCTCTCAAAAATAAACAAACATTAAAAAAAAAAAAGGGAAAAGACAACAGAGGCTCAAAGCACAGAAGATAAATAACTAGCCTAATGTCACAGAGCCAGGAAGTGAGTGAAATGCTCAAGCTCCTTTCACTATACTGTACCTTCCTTACCTTGGGAATCTGCTGTGTCTACTGTGAGACCACTCTGAACATTCGTACTTGTCTATTTTATTAATCCAAGCTTCCCCCATTTCCTTCGGACTATTAAATATATTTTTAAGAAAGCTGAAGGTGACTTCTGTAGGTCAAAGCATATCACCCATTTGTCTTTTGCCTCAAATGCCAGGATGGGTACACTCTGTGGGCAAACATAATAAAACAGAATGGCATGCAAGGTAGCATTGAGTAAGAAATGGCAAAATGGTTTGAATTGACTCATTCACTGCCCCTGTGCTGTTCTCCCCATCTCCCAAATTCATATGAACATATTTTCCCCCTCTGAGTCTCAGCTAGAGCTCATGGTTGCCGTCCAGAACTTGACTGCTACCAAGTCTCATTTTGTCCAGAACCTGAAACTGTGCTGTATTTAATATTTAATCTATTCCTTTATTATCACCATTATAGATGGCAATATTTCAGATAATATTTGTAATCCTAATAAGTCTGTTTACCCTTAAATCCCTTGCTTTTTTATCTTTATGGCTCACCGTGTACACAGGGAATTTGGGAGACTTTGCAGTTAAACAAGTGCATGCATTTTAATAATACTTAAAAATAATTTAACATTTATTTATTTTTGAGAGACAGAGAGACACAGAGCAATTAGGGGAGTGGCAGAAAGAGAGGGCAACACAGAATCTGAAGCAGGTTCCAGGCTCTGAGCTGTCAGCACAGAGCCCCACGTGGGGCTCGAACCCATGAACCATGTTTAATTTTTATGTTTATTTATTTTTGAGAGACAGAGTGTGAGCAGGGGAGGGGCAGAGAGAGAGGGAGACACAGAATCTGAAGCAGGCTCCAGGCTCTGAGCTGTCAGCACAGAGCCTGGCACAGGGCTCAAACCCACAGACCATGAGATCATTACCTGAGCCGAAGTTGGATGCTCAACTGACTGAGCCAGCCAGGCGCTCCTATTTTAATAATGATTTTTAAAAAAGAAATAACAACCTTCTTATTCTAGCTTATTTTTAAATAAAAGCAAATTCCATATAAAAATACTGTTGGTAAGCCCCTGTTGTATCAACATCAAAGGATAGTTTGGCACTATTTATGTGCACATCTAAAGACTCCATCAACGTTTGAAGGGACAAATCTATGAAGAAAACCAAGTACTTGGCTGTGAATTCTCTTTTTTAAAAAAATGTTTATTTACTTTTGAGAGTCAAGGCAGGGAGAGGCAGAGAGAGAGGGAGACACAGAATCCAAAGCAGGCTCCAGGCTTCCAGCTTCAGCACAGAGCCTGAAGCGGGGCTGGCACTCACAGACTGTGAGATCATGACCTGAGCTGAAGTTGAATGCCCAACCAACTGAGTCACCCAGGCACCCCTATTTTTCTTAATAACTGTGACTTAGGAATAGATCATTGGAGTTTTGGAATAGGAGAAAGATCAGGTTTGAAGTGATGTTGCTTTGAAGGGTCTTCATAGGAAAGTTCTCTGGGATTTGCTCTGTTTCCACACTTCTTAGGTGAGTACCTCATTGTGGATTGGAAATGGCTCTTTTGGTGGTTTTCTATGCCCTCTGTGTGCACACCAAGCATGGTTATCAAAATGAGTTAACTTATCAGATGGAATACATTTTATTCACTTCTCTTTAGAAAAATCTGTAGAATTCATTAAATAGCATGTAATAGTAGGAAATTGACATCAATTATTTATAAATATGAAATGAAGTCAGCCATTTAAAAGCTTTATACTCTTAGAATCCTAAGTGGGTGACAGCAGGAATGGTCTGAATACGGGGAAAGCCAGTGAGACATTTTTGGGGGAACTTTTGCTAAAGCAGAGTTTTTGTCTCTATCCTAATGGGGTGTAAGTAGTAAAAAAAAAAACCTCTTGAATTGAGTTGTCTTTGTTCCATTTGGTTAGCATTTTGTATCAAATCAGAAATTGTTAAATTATTTTCCTCACCCCTGCTGTTAATGTCAGAACTTTTAATCCAATTTAATATATTTGATACAAATCCTTGGAAGGGGTTGCCAAACAGAATTTAAAACAAAGTTGCTACCAAGAAGGATAATTTCTCAGTTAATGGTAAAGAGGTTTCAAAGACTTTGTTTTAGGTTCAGAACATATACCAGCATCTTTATGGGAAAAAAAGTAATAATGGTAATATATTCCCTCATTATGAAGGAAACCCGTGAATCATTAAATCGTAATAAAATGTGGTCATTATAAGACTAAGATTAGTACAAAGAAAATAGAAATGAGAGCTATCATTTTACTCTGGTCAAAAGGTAATTCATAGTAAATTCTAATTACTGGTGTTTGTGTTTAACTTTTAAAGAACTGAAGTATAGTTGACATAAAGTATTATGTTAGTTTCAGTTGTTAGGACACAGTGATTAGGCATTTATATACATTATAAAATGCTCAACAAGATAAGTCTAGCTGCTGTCCTCATATGAAGTTATTACAGTATTACTGATTGTATGCTCTATGCTGTGCTTTACCTCTCGTGGCTTATTTATTTTATAACTGAAAGTTTTTACCTCTTAATCACCCATACCCTTCCACTCACTCCCCTCCTCCGGCAACCACCAGTTTGTTCTCTGTATTTATGAGTCTGTTTCTGGTTTTTTTGTTTGTTTGTTTGTTCACTTGTTTTTTTAGATTACAAATATATGTGAAATGTTACGGTATTTATCTTTTTCTGTCTGACTTGCTTCATTTAATATAATCTTCTCTAGGTCCAGCCCTGTTGGCACAAATGGAAGATTTCATTCTTTTCTTCATGACTGAGTGGTACTGCTGTGTGTGTGTACATCTGTGTGTGTGGACAGCACATCTTTATCCATGCATTTATTGATGGACATTTAGATTGCTTGGCTATTATATCTTGGCTGTTAAAAATAATGCTGAAATAAGCATAGGAATGCATATAACCTTTTGAACTATTGTTTGTGGGGTTTTTGGTGGATAAACACCCACAAGTGGAGTTGCTGAATCATATGATATTTCTATTTTTAGTTTTTTGGGAACCTCCATACTCTTTTCCATGGTATCTGCACCAATTTACAGTTTCGCCAACAACATATGAGGATGTCCTTTTATCTATATCCTCACCAACACTTTTATGTCTTTTTGATACTAGCCATTCTGACAGGTGCTATCTTATTACAGTTCTGATTTCTTTCTCTGATGATGAATGATGTTGAGCATCTTTTCATGTATCTGTTGGCCATCTGCATGTCTTCTTTGGAAAAATGTCTAATTAGGTCCTTTGTCCATTTTTTAATCAGATTTTTTTGGTGTTAAGTTGTATAAATTCTTGATACATTTAGGATATTAACTCCTCATATGCCTCATTTGCAAATATCTTCTCCATTTGTGTAGGCTGCCTTTTTGTTTTCATTTGCCTTTTGCTTTTTGTTAACTTTATATTTCTGTAATTAACATTGAAATATATAGCTGCTACATAATGAGAGAGGAACAAGCAAGTATTCTTTCTAGATTAAAAATTAGCTTTGCACACTTGAATTTTATTAAAGAGGCTAAACACCATATGTAATGTTTTCCCTCATTAGTTAAATACCTGATGAGGATAGCTCTACTATTTTACCTCAGAAACCTGGTTATCCAGATACAAGGTTTTTTGTCCTTTTTTGGGGGGGGGGCAGAGAGAGATAGAGTGGGGGAGGGGCAGAGGGAAAGGGAGAGAGAGAGAACCCCAAACAAGGTCAACACTCAGCAAAGAGCTGGACAAAAGGGCTCGGTCACACAACTGTGAGATCACAACCTGAGCTGAAATCAGGACTCAGAGGCTCAACCAACTGAGCTACCCAGACACCCCTCAGATCCTGTTTTTGAATGGAATGATTCAAATGGGATGGTTAGAATATAATAGAATATATTACATATTTTTTTCAGTTTTATTGAGATATAGTTGATACACAGCATGGTGTGTTTCAGATGTGCAGCAGCATGTTTGGGCTTATATATACTGTGTAATGATGACTGCAGCACATGTAGTTAACAACCATCATCTCTTAGAGAATTGAAGAAGAGAAAAATGTTTTCATCCTTTTAATGAGAACTGAAAATGTTATCTAAAGGATTTTTTTTTTTTTTGTATCGGTGAAGGAAAACAAATTTTCTTGAAAAGAATTTTAGGGCCACCTGGGTGGCTCAGACAGCTGAGCTTCCGACTCATACATGAATTTTGGCAAGGCAGGGAAATGAAAAATCAGAAGAATGTTAGATAAGGAGGATTTTATACACATAGACATGCACACACTGAAAGTCCTTCTGTTAAATCGCAATTGAATTTGCAGGTTGAGCTTGAAAGCTCCAGCTGAAGATGGGGAAAGTGTAGCCAGGAACCTCTCTCTGAGACATTCTGCTAGAATGATACCTTTCAATGAGTTAAGCTCTCACATTTCTTGTACTAAATAGCTATTTCTTTTTAGGTAAAATTTACTAGCATTATAATCTATAAATCCCAGCTGCACAATTTTGATAAATGAACTCACTGTATTCATTTTCTTAATGACATCTGTCGATGAGAAGTTTTTAATTTGATGAAATATAATTTGTGCTATTTTTTTCTGTGATTACTCCTCTTGTGTCTGAAGTAAGGAATATTTGCCTGCTCCTAGTTCAAGATGATACTCTGTTTTGTTTAAAGGTTTTGTAGTTTTAGCTTTCTCATTTGAGTCTATTTTCCACTCTGAGTTGATAGTTTTGTATGGTGTGAGGTGGGGATCAGGATTTATTTTTTGTTTCTGTATGTATATCCTGTTGCTTTTACATCATTGGTGGAAAGGAATTTGCTTCAGTACTTCTACTGACAGTCAATTTGCTGTGTAAGTCTACATCTATCTGCATTCTCCTAACTTATTTGTCACTTATTAGATGAATACCTGATTACTTAATTACTGGTACTTTTTCAAAAGTCTTGAATTCAGGTTGTAAAATTTCCATTGTTTTCTTTCCAAGATTACTTTTAATTTTTTATAACCTTTGCATTTCTGTATGTATTCTGAATCAGCTTATTTCTATAAAAAGTGTCTACAGGGATATTAATTGGGAAGAGTGACATCTGAATAGCACTGTGTCTACTAAGTCATGAAGACGATATATTCATTTATTTGTCTTCCTTAATTTTTTTGCAATATGAGAGGTGTGCATGACTTTATTTCTAAATATTTTATGAATTTTTACAGTATTGTAAATGAAATGGATTTTTAATTTCAGTTTCTAATGGTCTCTCACCAGTATGTAAAATACACTACTTATTTTTGTATATTGACCTTATATCCTGTGAGCTTCCCACATTTCCTCCTTAGTTAAATGTTTTTATAAATTTCTTAGGATTATGTACATACATGATCATGAAAAGAAAATTTTATTCAATTTTTATGTGGCTCTAGTGATAAAACTATAATATTATGATGAAGAAACAGAAGAAACTGTATGAAGCATGCTTTTGGAAAGCAGTCACACTGTAAGCCATTTAAGCAAAGAAGTCAAAAGTAGTGTTTTTATAAAAGGCTTGAGCTGTCATCAAACAATGGGGTTAAGGGCCTTTAGCTTCAGGCCTTTATCCAGGCTCAATTCTTGATCTCACAATGTAAGATTTTTAGAGTGGAAGATGGAGAAGTATACTTGGCCTAAAGTGGTTGACAGAGTGTATCTTGAATACTGAAAAATGGAGATCAGATATTTGCTCAGACTAGACATGAACTATAAAATTTCTCTCCTCTAACCAAGTTGATTATCTGTCCCTAGGATCTTAGAATTTAAGACATCTCACTGTGGTGTGGAAAGAAGCAGTTTCCCCACAGGCATGGGATCAGGGAGACATTCTAGATGCTTGTGCATGACCCTGAAGAATTACTGGAATTACTTTTGGCAACTGGTATTGCTCTAGTGTGGCTGATTAGGACGGATGGTTGGCAAGGAGGAGCCCTTACAGCCAAGTGGAGGGCAGAGTATTATTTTTGCTCTCTTCCCCTTTTCTAGAGGAAGAATTTTGCTACATTTTGATACCCCGTCTCTGGCTACCTTAGAAAGGAACTCTGGAACAGACTGTGAGATGAAGATTTGTACTCATGGGTTGGGGACTGCTCTTGGGAGCAACAGTCTTAATGGAGTGAGTGAAACAGGACTGGATGGAGGAAGAAGTTGAGCTTAGATACAGTTGTAATGGAGGCCAAGCCAGTTCTGGGGGGAGCACTAACCTGAGATGGATTTTTAGAATTGTCCCTAAGTAAAGCAAGGTGAGGGGCTTTGTTTTCAACCAGTCATTGAATGTGAGCGTCCTCAAGGGAGGGTGTGTAACCTTAGGCTAGTCAAGGCTTTCAGTGGGGGGTCAGTTTCCATGAAGGGACTCAGCTGTGAGCTGTCAGCAGCCAGCCCTCCCACAGGGGGGAGATGAGAGGCTTAGTCCTAAAGCTGGTGTATCGCAGCATCCTCTACACAAATCAAAACTGAACTGCTGTGCTTGTAGGATCTCCACATAGAGTGGACTAGGGAAGTAACTATCACACATTTTATACTATTTGGATAGCAGAATTTTTAGAGTTTATTTATTTATTTTGAGAGAGACAGAGACATTATGAGTAGGGGAGGGGCAGAGAGTGAGGGAGAGAGAGAATCCCAAGCAGATTCCTCCCTGTCAACACAGAGCCCACTTGAGGCTCAAACTCATGACTTGAGCTGAGACCAAGAGTCGGATGCTTACTGATTGAGAGACTTTTTTTCTTTCTTTCTTTCTTTCTTTCTTTCTTTCTTTCTTTCTTTTTTTTTTTACCAGATGCCATTATCACACATAAACATGAATTCCTTAATGTGACCTGAGACTTAGTCCATGAAAATTTCCCCAGTAATATCAGAAATGTCATTTTAAAATTTGTTTGTTAGAATTAGGATCCAAAAAGATAGAGTAGTTATATAGTGTTAATAAGCTTTTATATTCATTGATTTTATTGTATTTATTTATTTATTAAATGTTTTTATTTATTTGTTTTTGAGAGAAAGAGAGAGACACAGCATGAGCAGGGGAGGGGTAGAGAGAGACAGAAATACAGAATCTGAGGCAGGCTCCAAGCTCTGAGCTGTCAGCACAGAGCCTGACATGGGGCTTGAACTCGTGAACCGTGAGATCATGACCAGAGCCAAAGTAAGCCACTTAACCGACTGAGCCACCTAGGCATTCCTCATTGATTTTAAATAAGCCAAAGGTGGCTATAATTCTGGGAAGTTCTGTCCACAATTCATCTTACCCATTGCATGTCATAATGATTGAAGTGGGATCTCTTCTTTACCATTATTTTAATCATTTAAAGGTACCCAGATTTCATTTAGTTTTGATTTCATTTCACTCTAGCCACTGACTACAGTGTCAAGTATAATGCCATCCAAAATAAATATTTGATTTATAATTTCTAAAGTTGCTGCTACCACTTAAAATATTTCACCAAAACTAATTAACTTCTTCTCAATAGAATTAGGCTCTCTTTTAATATAGAAATTATAAGACTTAACTTTGATAGAAAGGATCTCAGGAGATCATGATTTTGTTTTGTCTGTTGAAATTGGTTTCTGAACCACTCTTATCTCTTTCATTCCTTTGACCAAAATATTCCTTAAGTATTAAGATTTTCGTCCTCTGAGAAGGCCATTAGGTTATTATTTTGTGTTTTATACTCTGCCACATTATCTACAGAATGTGTAGAAAACAAATGGGTCACAGATTTAAATGGAGAAAATCAAATTATGTGAACAGGAATAAAACCTTGATATTAATATTGCATATTCTGAAAGCTGACATCTTTTAATGATTAATATCACTCTAATTTGAAGAAAAAAATACTAGGGGGTGGCATCGTTCCTGAAAATGTACCAAATTCATGATTATTATACCTTCCAAATCAAGTAGGTCTTAACCATATTTTTTCCAGTATTTAAAAATTTTCAAACATACAGAAAGGATGAAAGACTTTTTCAGTGAAAATTAGCCCATTAATCATAAAATTATCTTTATATTAGCCTTATCCCATAAGTACCCACCATGCTTTTTTCTATATATCCATCAATTTACTATATTTATTTCATTTTAAAGTAAATTACAGACATCATTATAGCTCCCAACCACCATACTTTAGTATGAATAGTAATATTTTTTATGGTTCTTTTTTTTTAATTTAACAATATTAAATTTTATTAATTTATTATTTTCATGTTTATTTCTGAGAGAGAATGCACACCACATGAATGGGAGAGGGGCAGAGAGAGAGGAAGACAGAGGATCTGAAGCAGGCTCTGTGCAGCAGAGAGCCCCATGTGGGGCTCAAACTGACAAACTGTGAGATCATGACTTGAGCCAAAGTTGGGCACTTAACCCACTGAGCCACCCATGGGCCACAGTTCTTTTTTAATTTAGATTAATCTTATCTACAGTAAAATACACAAACCTTAAGAGTACAAAATGCACAATATTTAAATGTACCATTAGATAAGTTCCAGCAATGCATGCATCTCTTCAACCTAAACCCTTAATAAGATACAGAATATTGCCATCACCCCCAAAAAGTTCCCTCAGTCCATTTCTCGGCCAGTTCTCCCGCAAACCTCTCAGAGACAGCCTGATCTGAATTTGTCCTCAGTTTGCCAATTCTAGAACTTCCTGTCAATGGAATCATACAATACGTACTTTTTTGTTTAACACTTCTTGGAGTCAGTAAAATGTTTTTGAGATCGATAACCATGCAACTTCTATCAGTGTTTGATTCCTTTTTTGTTGTTGCGGATTATTCCTTTGTATGAATATATCAGTGTATCCATTCTCATGTTAATGGACACTGGCCATTTACAGTTTTTGATCCTGTGAATAAAATTGCTATGCATGCTTTCATTCAGGTCTTCTTGAGGATATATGTTTTTCTTTTCTGTGGGGTAAATACTTAGTACTGAAGTTACTTGGTAATAGAGTAGACGTGTTTTTAGTGTTAGTGTATTTAGTTGTTCAGGAACTCCCAGGCCTTCCTCCAGAGTGGTCATATCATTTGCATCAGAGTTTGAAGTGATACATTTCCTGGCCAACATCTGGTTTGGGGAGTTTTTACTTTTAGCTGTTCTGCTTTATAGGTATTGATATCTCCTTGCAGTTTTAATTTGCATTTCCTTGGTGAATGAAGATCCTGGGTATTTTTGTTTTTGTTGTTGTTAGAGTAGTTGATGCACACTGTTAAACTACTTTTAGTTGTACAACGTAGTGATTCAACAACTGTATATGCTATGCTGTACTTATCACAGGTGTAGCTGACATCTGTCACCACAACACTATTACAATACTATCTACTATCTTTCTTATGCTGTACCTTAGATACTGAGTTCTCTCTCTCTCTCTCTCTCTCTCTCTTTTTTTTTTTGAGGGTGTATGTGAGAGTTGGGGAGGGGCAGAGAGAGAGATGGGGACAGAGGATCCAAAGGGGCTCTGCACTGAAAGTGGTGAAGCTGATGCTGGGCTTTGAACTCATGGACCATGAGATCATGGCCTGAGCTGAAGTCCGGTGTTCAACTGACTGAGCCACCCAGGTGCCCCAGATACTGAGTACTTTTAAATTTTTTTGTCAGCTACTTCTTTATCTTACTTTGTGAAGTCTTCACAAATAATTTCCTTCTTTTTTTTGTTAGAGTACTTATTATTATTGAGTTGTAGTTCTTTTACGTTCTGGATAGCTGTCCTTTGTGAATGTATTTTTTCCCCCAGTGTATGTATGCATTTTACTAGTGATATTCTTTGCTGTGCCAAAATTTCTTAATTTTGATAAAATCTAATATATCATTGTTTTTTTTATAACTGTTGCTTTCTGTTTCCTGTTTTGAAATCTTTGCTAACCTTTAAGTTTCAAAGATATTCTGTGTTTTATTCCAAAATCTCTATAGCTTTTATGTTTAGATCTGTGATCCACCTCAAGTTAATTGGTGTGTGTGTGTGTGTGTGTGTGTGTGTGTGTGTGTGTGATATGGGGTCAGGGCTTGTGTTCTTTTTTAAAAAACTATTCATGTCCATTTATTATAGGACCCCTGATTGAAGATACTGTTTTCCTCCTTTGAATTACTTTGGCATCATTGTTAAAGATTAAATGGCCTTAGAGGTATGGGTTTACTTAGGGGTTCTTTATTTTGTTTCATTGGTCTACTTTTTAATTGTGTCTGTTGATGTGTCTTTGTTTCATAGTAATCAGGTGGTGTAACTTCTTCCGCATCACTCTTTTGTAACTATATTACTATGGGTTCATGGTTCTTTAGGTTTCTATATAAAAATCAGAATGATCTCTTTAATCTCACAAAAATCACTGCAAGATTATGATGAAACTCCATTGATTCTATAGAAAAGGAATTATGTCTTTCCAATATTGACACTTTTAGAATTACGCATTTCTTGGGGTATCTGGGTGGCTCAGTTGGCCACTCTTGATTTCAGCTCAGGTCATGATCTCATGGTTTGTGAGTTTGAGCCCCACACTGGGCTCACTGCTGTCAGCACAGAGTCTGCTTCCAATCCTCTATCCCCCAGAGCCACCCAGGTGCCCCTAGACTATCTAGGTGTTTTAAAATTTTGTTGATCTTTCAGAGAACTGTTAGGTTTTTAAACTTTTTCTATTGTTTGCTTGTTTTCCATGTCATTGATTTTTTTTAAACCTGCTCTGTACTACTTTCTTCCTTCTATTTTGAGTTTGCTTTGCTCTTCTTATAGATTCTGAAGGTGAAAAAATAGGTCATTGATTTTGAACTTTTTTTCTTTTCTAATGTTAAGAATTAAATACCATGAAGGTAAAATAACATGCCAGAGGATATACACCTTGATAATTATGGAATTAGATCTCAGACATGGTCTAAAACCTTTAAGTCTAGAGGCACCTGGGTGGCTCAGTCCATTAAGCATCCAATTTTGGCTCAAGTCATGATCTCATGGCTTTTGAATTCGAGCCCCTTATCAGGCTCTGTGCTGACAGCTCAGAGCTTGGAGCCTGCTCTGTCTCTGTCTCTGTCTCTCTCTCTCTGCCCCTCCCCTGCTCACCCTGTTTGTTAAAAAACAAACATTAAATTAATTAGTTAATTAAAGCTTTCAGTCCAGTGTTTATTCCATTGGATTTCAGCTTACTTGCCCTTCCTTGTCCTTACAGCTACAGCCTTCTAAGTTCCTTAGATGTTTCAGATTGCTCCTAAGGACTGTGAAAGTTGAAGAGCTCATCTTTACTCAGAGGACTCAGAGTACCGTTGTGTTGTCAAGACCTCCCTTAACTGATATGTAAACACTATAGACTGCCAGGACTGCCCTGGAGCCTTAGGCAGTGCTTTGATTGGTGAGGAATTCAGAAGTGATTTTTGTAATTGGTACAGTCCAAAATTGTTACCAGATTGGTAACGGTGTTGATAAATTCTTGGCATTGCCAGGTCAGAGAATGCAGATCAAAACATTACAAGAAGATAGACAAAAAGAAAAAAAAAATGGTTGAAACTGAAAGATTCTTTTTGATTTTAAAATTTCTTAACTTTTTAATATTTTACTTGTTTTTAAGAGAGAGTGAGTGGGGGGGGGGCAGAGAGAGAGAGGGAGACACCAAATCTGAGGCAAGCTCCAGGCTCTGAGCTGTCAGCACAGGGCTCAAACCCACAAACCGTGAGATCATGACCTGAGCTGAAGTCAGATGCTGAATCTACTGAGCCACCCAGGTGCCCCTGAAAGATGTTTTGATTGCAAATTCTCCAGTCTTCAAGAAACTATATGCCATTTTTTCCAGAATTTTTGAGAAAAGTTGTAATGGCCGATATGAATGATACTTTAGTATATAGTATGGCTCTCTGTGATGACATTTGTTAAGAATGCTTGCTTATATTTAAGGCTATATGCTGATATTTTGAAAATTAGATCATAATAACTTGCTACTCAAGTGTTAGTATTCCCTTTTGTTTTAAGATGAACTGAGCTAAATGACCCAAGATGCTCATTACTCTCTTGGCATAACATAAGCATTCAAATGATATTAGTTCTTACCCCTTTTCTCTTTACCAGATTAAACAAAATTTCTGAGATTTCATATTATCCCTAAAATGACTCCTTTTGGATTTGATTTTGTAACAAGTTATAATATTCATCATATATATTTTTTGGTAACATTTCTGTGCATTAGTTAGCAGCAATCGTTTTAATGTCTTGTTTATAACAAATTTTTAGTTATAGGAAATTATGAATCTCCTGGAGTCTAACAAAGTCATTTTCAGCTTTTAAATGCTGCACCATAATCCTTTATTTCAGTTTTTAGAAAGATGGGTGATTGTTGGCCAATAAGCATGGCTCTTAATTCTCATGAGCATCTCGTACTATTTTCTAGGTGATTCAGATCACTGCAGTTTAAAAAGGGAAAAAGGAAGGGCACCTGAGTGGCTCAGTAGGTTAAGTGTCTAACTCTTGATTTTGGCTCAGGTCATTATCTAATAAAACCCTGAGTCAGGCTCTGTTGATGATTCTTCTCTCTCTTTCTCTCTCTCTCTGCCCCTCCTCCACTCATGTTCTCAAAATAGATATACATTTTTTTTTCAAAAAAGGGAAAAAGGAAAGGGGGGCATGAAACAAGGGGTAAAGCACAGGACCAGGAGTAAATAGAATTAAGTTCAAGGGCTCCTGTGCCATTAGCTACATGAATGTGCCCCCATAAAAGTTATTTGACCCTAAATTTACTCTTCCTAAAAAAATTAAAGTTACCCACAATTCCCAACCCTGAGATTCTATTCATCCTTATATGTGAATATTATTCTAGACCGAGATTACGCTCATCTTGAAAAATAAGATAGTGATTGATTTGGTGAGGAGATGAGACTTGGGTTTTATCCATCAACAAAACTTAGGTGATTGCTCAGAATTAAAGGAATTTGACCGAGAGCAAGGAGGGGCCAGTGGGAAGGCTTATGCTACCAGGTGCTTCTCAGCTGATTTCGTTAAAACTTTTGGTTTGACCTGGGAGAAGACTTGAGAACAGGCTGAAACAGAATGGTGACTTCATTGCAGAGACAGTTGAAAATTTTGCTTTGCAGGTGACAGTTCAGATGAAGTCAGTAGCTAACTGAGGCCTACGTTTTTAGGACAGAATGAGTGTAACTGATACTATTTCCCTCTGTGTACTTTTCATTTTGCTGATTAATTATTCAGTTTCCTTCCTCTTTCATGTGACTGAAGAACTGTGTGATTTCTGCCTTCTTACATGTCATCTCTTATTGGAAAATTATGGTTTAGTTTTGTGATCAACTATACTAAATAATACATGTTTGTAAACATGTGTGTGTGTGTGTGTTCTGTTGTCTGGAATTTGATATCATTAGATAATCCTGGTAATTTGACTACACTATGTTACTCCCAGAAAATTTAGATGAAAAATTTCTGGATTGTACTTGATAGTACCTGATAGTAGAAAATATATTTTGTATATATTAGCTCATCAGAAATTGGAATAAAAAGCTGAGAAAAGGGGCTAAAGCAGTCTCTGGAAAAAAATGAAGTCTCATTTTCTGGTCAATATGAAAGAGTGAGCTGAAACCTGAAATGTCATTCACGTTCCAAACACATCAGAGACTGGATACAAAATAACAGTTTATCAGTTTGTCACTCAATGAATCAAACAGTATGAATTCAAAACCCAGAAAAGATCCTAGAAACAAAGGTTAATGCATAGCCAGGAAGTTCACAAGTAGAATTATATTGGTCTTAGAAGCCAGTGTAAATGTTTATGACAGTAATTTTGAAAGCACATATGAAACGGACAATTTATTGGGCAACTACACATGATAAAAATGGACTTAAACTATAAGCACTAAAGATTTTTGAATCAGTTGCCCTTTCTGTCCCCTCTCATCAAGACCTCGGGTGTAGGCGGTATTACAGAATATATTAAAACAGTCCTTCAGTGGAGGGGTGATTTTTATTTTGTGCAAAATGTCAGAGAGAAGGAAGTTGAAACTACCATTTAAACCATTTTTTTTTTTAATTTTTAAAAATGTTTTATTTCCTTCTGAGAGACAGACAGCATGAGCCAGGGAGGGCCAGAGAGAGAGGGAGATACAGAATCTGAAACGGGCTTCAGGCTCTGAGCTAGCTGTCAGCACAGAGCCTGATGCAGGCCTTGAACCCATGAACTGTGAGATCATGACCTGAGCCGAAGTTGGACGCTTAACCAACTGAGCCACCCAGGTGTTCCTGTTTATAACCATTTATAAAGCCAGTAAAACCTTAATCCCAAACTTGATAAGACACAGAAATAAAATCACAAGGCAGTCTCCATGTTAACATTGATGTAGAAGCTCTAAATAAGGTGTTGCTTCAGGGGCGCCTGGGTGGCTTATTGGGTTAATTGTCTGACTCTTGATTTGGGCTCAGGTCATGATCTCATTGTGAGATCGAGCCCCATGTGGGGCTCCATGGAAACCAGTGCAGAGCCCCACATGTGGAACCTCCTTAAGATTCCCTCTGTCTTTCTCTCTCTATCTCTATCTCTTTCTCTGTCCTTCTCCCCCGTTGTACTCTCTTTCTATCTCAAAAAAAGGTCGCTTCATACAAACTAAAAATGTTTATTTACTTACTTACTTATTTATTTATTTTGCGAGAGAGCATAAGCAGAGGAGGGGGCCAGAGGGAAAGAGAAAATTTAAACCAGATTCCAGGCCCAGTGCAGAGCCCAATGCTGGTCTTGAGCCCTTGACCCTGAGATCATGACCTGAATCAAACTAAAAATGTTTAAAATTGGGGTCCATTGCTGGCTCAGTTGGAAGAGCATGGGATTCTTAATCTCAGGGTCATGAGTTCAAGCCCCATATTGGGTGTAGAGATTACTTAAATAAATTTAAAACATGTTTAAAATTAAACATATCATCAATTAGGATTTGGTTCAGGAAGGCAGAAGTGATTTAACATTAGAAAAATCTATTAATGTTATAAATTTAAAAAAATTTTTAACATTTATTTTTGAGAGACGGAGTGAGACAGAGCATGAGCAGGGGAGGGGTGCAGGGGAGAGAGGACACAGAAACTGAAGCAGGCTCCAGGCTCTGAGCTGTCAACACAAAACCTGACAAGGGGCTCAAACTCATGGACCACAAGATCATGACCTTAGCCAAAGTTGGACGCTTAACTGAGCCACCCAGGTGCCCCTAATGTTATAAAATTTTTTAATGTTTTATTTATTTCTGAGAGAGAGAGAGAGACAGTGTGAGCAGGGGAGGCTCAGAGAGAGAGGGAGACACAGAATCTGAAACAGGCTCCAGGCTCTAAGCTGGCTGTGAGCACGGAGCCCGATGCGGGGCTCAAACCCACGAACCATGAGATCATGACCTGAGCCAAAGTCGGGCGCTTAACCGACTGAGCCACCCAGGTGCCTCTAATGTTACAAATTTTTAATATTCATGTTTATTAATTGTATTTTGAATGGCCTATGAGGTGTCTGGATGAGAGATTTATTTTTCATTACCTTGTAGTGAATAATAAGCACATCACCTCTCCTTTCCTTTCCACCCCTTGGGTAATGCAGTAAAATGCAGGTGGAAGAATCTTTTGCACAAGTAGCCTGAATACTCGATAGGTGAGGGATGGAGAACAATGAGTTTATTCCTTTTATATACAGGGGAGAGGTGGCTACCCTCCTCCTCTCAAGTGAGGAAAGAAATACATTTTTCCTCGAAGGGGATAGAAAGGATCCTGGATTCTCAGTCTTACCTTTGAAATGCAAATACATCTTTCCAGGGATAGGAGAAATGGCTGGTATTTCTAGCTTTTAGGACCTAGAAATACGCGTGCTCAAGGTCTGGCATTCATACAAGTTGAAATGTGAATACTTAGGGTGATAGAGGGCCAGTCTTCCTGGTATATTGGAAATTAACTTAGGGACCCAGTCCAGACTATAGTCACTTAGCCTTCCTAATTCTTTCAGATCACAGCAATGAACTAGACAAAAGGCTGCAGACTTATTTCTTAGAGCATTTTTCTAGGGGCAGTGAAGGCAAACATTATCTTTACATCATATTACATCATATATATTTTTTGTATGTCTCAGAAGGATAGGGCATTGATATCATAGGCCAGTATTAAAGTTTTATTAGAAGTCTTTTTATTGATTGATTTTTTAAAATTTACATTCCAGTTATGCTTACATTTACAGTTAGCATATAGTGCAGTAATGATTTCAGGAGTAGAATTCAGTGATTCATCCCCTATGTATGACACCCAGTGCTCATCCTGACAAGTGTCTTTCTTAATGACTCTCCCCTATTTTGCCTCACCCCCCACACCCCTCCAGCAACCCATAGTTTGTTCTTTATATTTAAGAGTCTCTTACGTTTTTGTCCCCATCTGTTTTTATATTATTGCTTTCCTTTTCCCTATGTTCATCTCTTTTTTATCTTAAAGTCCTCATGTGAGTGAAGTCATAGTATTTGTTTTTCTCTGAATGGCTAATTTCGCATAGCATAATACCCTCTAGTTCCATCCATGTTATTGCCGAAGACAAGATTTCATTCTTTTTGAGTGCCGAGTAATACTCCAGTGTATATCTATACCATATCTTCTTTATATGTTCATCTCTCGATGGACATTTGGGCTCTTTCCATACTTTGGCTACTGTCAATAGCGCTGCTATGAACATTGAGGTGCATGTGCTCCTTCAAAACAGCATACCTGTGTCCTTCGTATAAATACCTGGTAGAGCAATTGCTGGGTTGGAGGGTAGTTCTATTTTTAATTTTTTGAGGAACCTCCATACTGTTTTCCAGAGTGGCTGCACCAGTTTGTATTCCCACCAGCAGTGCAAAAGAGTTCTCTTTCTCCACATCCTCACCAACATCTGCTGTTAGAAGTCTTAATGCAAAAAGATAAGAATACTAAAAAGGTATAAGGATAGGAAAACAGAGAAAGAGACAGTCCTGGTATATACTGCAGTCTAAACAGTGTGCACACAGAGCATTCAGGGTATCACTCAAATAAGTTATTAACAGTAATAATAAATTCAGCAAGGATGTTGAATGCAAGATCCATATACAAGACCTGACAGGATCCTATCCAGTAACAAATTAAAAATGAATTTGTAAAATACAATTTCCTCCTTAATAGTGAAAAATACGGTATCTAGGAATAGATCTAATAGAAACCTGTATTAAGTTCATCATGTGGAAAATTAGAATATTTAATTGGAAAAATAAAAGAAAACTCAAAGAGGGGGGATAGAAGCTAATCATGGAGGTCAGATTCAGTATTAAAATTTCTATTCTCTTAAATCTGTGATCTGAGTGCATTTCTAATTAAAACCCCTGGCGCATCTTTGAGCAATTTGTAAAGCTGAGTCCAAAAGTAACGTGAGAGAGGGAAGGTCTGAGGAAGTGAAGAAAAACTTTGAAGAGATAAAACTTGCAGTATCAAAAATCAAGAAGTAATATACACGTGAGGTTCCCCAGGGAAAGAGAACTGGGAGGGGAGGGGAGAAGAGGAAGGAAGGAAGAGATTTTGATTGAGATTGAACATAATGAATTAGCTCCCATAATAATGGAGGCCGAGACGTGCCAAGATCTACAGTCGGCAAGCTGAAGACCCAGGAGAGTCCGTGGGGTAATTATATTCTGCTTCCAAAGGCCTAAGAACTAAGAGAGCAGACGGTATGAATTACAGCCCGAGTGCAGAACTCCAATGTCCCAGCACAACAGTCCTTCTTACAAGAAGTTCCTTCTTATTCAGCCTTTTTGTTCTATTCAGGTCTCCACCTGATTAGGTCAGGGCCATGCATGTTAGGAAAGGCATCTTCTTTACACAGTCTATGGATTCACATGTTCATCGTGGCCAATGACACCGTCACAGACTCATCTGGAATAAAGTTTGACCAGTTATCTGGGAACCCCATGGTCCAGTCAAATGAACACATAAAATTGACCAGCACAATGGCTAACTTGTGTATTTTACTCACTCTATTCTAAGCACTCTTCATATGTTAATTTACTTAATTTTCACAGTAACGGGTGAAATAGGTACAATTAAAAACTGGAAATATAAGAAAACTTGAAATAATACATAGTGAGCTTCCACTGTATCTTTAATATATTTTTGTAAAATAAGAGTAAATATCCAATGTTAATGTTTACTGATTCTGGATGATGAGTATATAGGTCTTCAAAAATATCACCATCTTTACTCACATGTATTTAAGAAATATTCAATAGTAATTGAAATAAATTAAGGGAGAAAAACTGTAAGGGGGTAATCATGGTCTTTTCGCAACTGTGTAGTGGTTTTGTTTAGATATTGATGAGAGCAGGATGAGAGCTTCAGAGAGAGAGTGAGCTATGAAAGTGAGCCCCCTTCCATACTCACGGAACCCAAGTTTGATGAGTCTCAAAGTAGACGATTGGACCACTTTAGGATGAAATCATGGAGCTAGCAACACAGTCCTTATGAATATTGCAGACTGGAGCTGAAGTGCTCCAAACACTCCCATGGGGACAGTCCTTGATTCTTTCAATAAGAATGGGTCAAGGCATAGATGTAAACAATTGAGCAGAGTACCTGCCACTCTACAAATGCTCAGTGCTGGTTGTTGTTATATGAACTGAGTAATAAGTTTAAACTTTATTTTCCAGAGTGTATACATGGTGTACAGCTTCTGTAAGTCTTTGGAGGTTTGGTTAGGTCTGAAAATCAAGAGTGGGAAGAGCTTAGAAACTACTGTTTGAAATCCATTACCTCCTTGCCAGCGGTGATCTGGTATGTGAGGCATTTGCTTTTCCATCCAAAGCACCCCCAAACCTTGGAGTGTTTGCCTGCAATAAGTAGGAAACTGAAGCTTCTAAAATCATTTAAGGAATGCTCTTTGGCCTAGGAACTCTGTGCATTTTTGTTTGAAGGAGGTAGGCAAAAGCCCTTGAGGCATGCCCTGGGAAGGTTAGCTGGTTAACTGGACAGGACACCGAAGGCTTTCCTTGGGCCATTCAGCACAACCCAGAAGATGGCCTTGAGTGTTGTAGACTGTGAAACCCTAATTGTGAAATGCCATCCAGATTGGGTCACTCAAACCATCCTATATTCTGCCCATAGTGGATATGTATCCTTAGTGATTTCTTAACATGATGCTTTAAAATGGAGCTACAGTGTCCTCTAAACAACTGTTGCTGTAGGCTTTTCCAGCCTTTGCCCCCAGCCCTCTCCTTCTGTCCTAGTCTCCATGTCTGGGAGCTTCTCCTTCACTTCCCAACCTTTACAGCTGCCAACTGGTTGTCTAGATATTTCATTAGGAGCTTTGTCCACTGGATTGGAGTTAACAGAGTTAGCAAACATAAATGCAAAGAAAGACACAAATTTAACATAAAAATATGCTCCATGTTCTTTGTATTTATAGGTTTGATCCTGTTTTTTATTTGTTTTGTTTTTTAGATTCCGCATATAAGTGGTATCTTATGGTATTGGTTCTTTGTCTGACTTATTCCACGTAGCATAATATCCTTTAGGTCCATCCATATTGTTGCAAATGGCAAGATCTTATCCTCTTTTCCCCCTAACGTTTATTTCATTTTTGAAAGAGAACATGAGCAGGGGAGGGGTAGAGAGAGAGGGGGACAGGGGATCTGAAGTGGGTTCCATGCCGACGGCAGAGAACCTGATGGGGGGCTCGAACTCACAAGCTGTGAGATCATGACCTGAAGTCAGATTTTCAACCGACTGAGCCTCTTTGGTGCCCCAATATCTTATCCCTTTTTATGTTGAGTAAAATTCCATTGTGTATGTTTGTGTGTGTGTGTATATATATACACCACATCTTTGTCCAGACAAAATGGGTGAAGGAACTATGGGTGGGATGGTTATAGGTTATGGTTATAGGATGAATGAGTCATGGGAATAAAAGGTACAGAATAGGGAGTGTGTATAGTCAATGGTATTGTGATTAGTGCTGTATGGTGGCAGATGGTAGTTTGCACTTGTGGTGAGTATAGTATAACAACTAGACTTATTGAATCACTATGTTGTACACCTGAAAATAATGTAACATTTTTTGTTGACTATCCAAAAAAAAGTTCTTTAAAAAACACCTGGAAACACATATAAATAAAACTTATCATCATTGCTGTTAAAAGGTGTCCCATGCAGCATCTGGGGTGTACTTATACTAAAAAAGAAGTTTGTTGTTTATCTAAAATTTACATTTAACCAGGTGTCCTGTGTCTTTTTTTTAAATGCTTGTTTGTTTATTTTGAGAGAGAGGGAGAGAGGCAGAGAGAATAGGGGACAGAGGATCTGAAGTAGGTTCTTTGCTGACGCCTCCAAAGAGCCTGATGCAGGGTTTGAACTCACAATCTGTGAGATCATGACCTGAGCCAAAGTCGGACACTCAACTGACTGAGCCACCCAGACATCTTGTCTTTTTATGGCAGTCCTACTCTGACTTCTTGCCGCACATCCAACTCTTCAGGTGCTTCCCCTCCATGACTGATCACATTTTCTGAGATTCTATACTTTTCTTTCCTTTGAAAATGTAAGCAACTACATTGAGATGTAATTCACATCTCAATTCACCCTTCAAGTGTAAAACTCAATGTTTTTTAGAATGTCCCCACAGTTGTGGTTCCATCCCCACAATATAATTTTGGAACATTTTCATCCCCCTCCCCCAGAAGAAGCCCATATCCATCAGTACTCGTTTTGCATCCCTCCCCTTCTCCAACTTCCTCTGCTCTGAACAACCAGTAATTTACTCTTGGTCTCTATAGATTTATCTCGTCTGGAAATGTCATATAAATGGAATCACATAATATGTGATCTTTTGTAACTGGCTTCTTTCTTGAGTGTGTTTTCAGTCTTTATCATGTTGTAGCACATATCAGTATTTCATTCCTTTTATGACTCAATAATATTTCATCGTATGAATACATATAGCCTATTTTATTTATCCATTCATCTGTTGATCACGTTTTGGTTTGTATGAATGACACTGCTATGAATATTCATGTATAAGATTTTGTGTGAACATATGTTTTAATTTCTCTTGGGTTGATAGTTAGGAGTGGGATGGCTGGTTCTTAGGGTAACGCTATGTTTAATCATTTAATCATTTGCTGAACTGTTTTTCCAAAATGCCTACATCATTTTTACATTCCTTACCAGCATAGGAGGATTTCAGTTTCTCCACATTTTTCCCAATCCTTACTGTGGTTTCTTTTTTTTTCTTATAGGCATCTTCGTGAAGTAATATCTCATTGTAATTTTGATTTACATTTCCCTGATGGAAATGTAAAACAACAACATTGTTTCATGTGTTTATCGGTTATTTGTGTATCTTTTTTGAAGAAATGTCTGTTCAGATCCTTTGCCCATTTTTAAAATGGATTGTCTTTTTATTGAGCTGTAAAGTTTCTTTACATATTTTGTATACAAATTCTTCATGAGAGATTTTCTTTTTCCTAACATATCAGGGATATGTTTTCTCTTATTTGATGGGTTATAATTTTACTTTATGTTATTATTTGCACCATGAAATTTTAAATTTTAACAGAATCTGATTTACCCATTTTTCCTTTTGCCCCTTGAGTATTTGGTGGCATTTCTAAGAAACCATTACCTAGCCAATGTAACTTATTGTTTTCTCCTGAGATTTTTATAATTTTAGCTCTCTGGTCAATTTTTAGTTAAATTTTGTGTATGGTGTGTGAAATGAGCCCAATTTCATTCTTCTGCATAACTCTCCAGTTCATACAGTACCATTTGTTGAGAAGACTACTCTTTCTCCATCCAGTTACCTTGACACCCCATGCAAAACAAGTTGACCATAATGGAAGGATTTATTCTGGAGTCTCGATTCTCTTTCATTGATCTATTGATCTGTCTTTATGGCAATGACCCATTGTATTAAGTACTGCAGCTTTGTAGTTAAGTTTACATTTTTAAAACATGTGAGTCTTTTAACTTTTTTCCTAAGATTGTTTTAGTTCTTCTAGGTTCCTTGCCTTTGCATATGAATTTTAAGATCAGTTTGTCCATAAGTGTTTTAAAAAAAGCCAGCTAGAATTTTAATATGGTTTTCATTGAAACTATCAATCAATTTGAGATATATTGGCAACTTGACAGTGACTTGTTTTCTAATAAATGAATATGAGATATCTTTCTGTTTATTTAGATCTTTAATTTCTTTTAACAATTGTCATAGTTTTAAGGGTGTGCTTTATATTTCTTTTGCAAACTGCATATTTAAGTATTTTATCCTTTTTGTGTCCATTGTAAGTGGAATTGTTTTCTCCGTTTCATTTCTGGATTTTTTTTTATCCCTAGTGGATAGAAATTTTTTAGATTTTTGTAATTTATCATTTATCCTGGAACTTAGCTGAACTTACTTATTCTAATAATGTTTAGTGGAATTCTTAAGATTTTCTATATAAAGAATCATGTCATCTGTGAATAGAGATATCCTCACTTCTTCCTTTCCAATCTAGATGCCCCTTCTTTCTTTTTGATTTCTACTTATTATGACCAGAACCTCCAGTACAATGTTGAATAGAAACAACAAACTTCCTTACTTTGTTCTTGAACTTGAGTGGAGCAAGCACATTTTTGTTTTTAACCATTAAATATGCTGTAAGCTGAAGATTTTTAAAATATCAGGCTAGGTTTCCTTCTATTCCTAGTTAGCTGAATACTTTTATCGTGAGTGAGAATTGGATTTTGTCAAATACTTTTTTGTCTCCATTGTGATGATCATATGATTTTTGTCCTTGATGCTATTAATATAGTGATTATAATTGATTTTCAGATGTTAAGCCAATCTTGTGTTCCTGATATACTTCCCACTTGGCCTCAGTATATATTACTTTAAACATGTTGTGGGATTCACTCTGTTAATATTTTGTGTAGATTTTTTTGCTTCTGTATTCATAAGGGATATTAATCTGTAGTTTTCATTTCCTGTGATGTCTTTGTATCAGGATAACATTAGTATCAAAGGATTAGTTGAGAAGTGTTCCCCCTCTTCTTTTTGGGGGAAAGAGTTTATAAAGAATTGGTATTCATTCTCTTTTGAATACTTGGTAGACTTACTTCATCAGTGAGGCCAGCTGGGCCTGGGATTTTCTTTGTGGGAAGTTTTAAAATAATTAATTCTATCTTTTTGTTCATGATTGGCCTACAAAGATTTTCCATTTATTCTTGAGTTCATTTTGATAATTTTTCATTATAAGAACTTGTCCATTTCATCGAAGCTACCTCATTTGTTGGCATATAGTTTTTCATAGTATTCTCTTTTTATTTCTCTAGGGTTGGTAGTGAAGGACAGGCTTTGTTCCTGATTTTGGTAATTTGTATTTACCCCCTTTTTTGGTTTATCATTCTAGAAAAAGACATGTCAGTTGTGTTGATCTTTTCAAAGAAACAACTTCTGTTTTTATCGATGTTCTCTCTTAAATTTTTATTCTCACTGTCGTTTATTTTTGCTGTAATCTTTATTACCTCCATTTTGCTTGCCTTGTGTTTGTACTTCCTTATGGTGGAATATGGTGTTATTCATTGAGATCCTTCTTCTTTGTTAACATAGAAGTTACTGCTCTAAGTGTGACTCTGAATGCTGATTCATTTGCAGCCCACAAGTTGTGTTACATTGCGTTTCCATTTTCATTCACCTCAAGATATTTTCTAATATCCCTTGTGATTTCTTCTTTGGCCAATTGGTTATTAGCACATTTCATTTCCAGATTCTTGTCAGTTTCTCAAATTTCCTTCAGTTATTGATTTCCACTTTAATTGTTGTGTGATCAGGAAACATACTTTCTATATTTCAATTATTTTCAATTTATTGAGATTTGTTTTATGGCTTAGCATTTGTATGCTCTGGCATATGTTCTGTGTGTGCTTGAGAAGAACATGTATTCTATAGTGCAGTTGGACTGCTCTAGAGAGAGTCATTAACTGTAGTTGGTGTATAGAATTCATCAAGTCTTACCTTTCCTTGATCTTCTGCCAGGTTGTTCTACCCACTATTGGAAGTGAGGTAATAAAATTTCCAACCATCAATGGTAATTGCCTGTTTTTCCTTTCATTTCTGTCAGATTTTCTTCCTCTCACCTTGCCTTGCTCACTGTGGAACTTCTAGCCTATGATGAGTGGGGGAGGAGGATCACCCCCAGTATTCTCTGCCTACAGTGACTGGGGTAGAACTTCCACCCCCTAGGTGGCACCTGGTCCTGTTCACCTCATCTGCCTGGAACAGAGCTTTTGGAACATACAGTTTGAGGGAGTGGGGAGATGAGAAGTGCCAGAAGCTGCCTCCGCCTTCGGTTGAATCCAGAGCTTCAAACTGGGAGGCATTGAGGAGAGGGGAGCTCCTGTCTTCTTGGCCACAAATGCCTGGGGTCAAGCTTCCCATGAGCTGCAGAATGGGCGTCATACACTGAGTCATGGCTCAAATACCACAGATTCTCTTTTTACTGAGAGGTAGTAGATTTTGTTGAGTGAATGGCTCTCCATTGGCTGTTTGTATTTAGAGCAATTCCCAGAGAATATGAATGATTAATGTTAATGATTGTTTTTTTTTTTTTAATAACATACACCTGTTAAGTTGTTGTTTTTCTCAGGAGAAAGTCTTCCAATCTCCCTTGTCCTTCATTTGCAAAGTCCTCCTCCTTCCTTTGTTTGTGAAAATTCTGAAATACCACGATTTTTTGCTTCTTTCTATTTCCTCTCTCGCTTTTGCTTTAATGATTTATTTTTACAAGGAGATTGTTTCAGTGTTAATAACATGAAATGGAATTATAGAGGTATATGCAAGAAATAGTTTCCTCTCTGTGGGGTTGCTCTCTGTCATTTCTTAGTTAGTCCATGAATACATATGGTTTCACTGAGATTTATGTGGATGTTGAGTGTGATAAAAATTGTAGGTAACATTACATTGAATCTGCTCTGTTTTGTTTTTTTTTTTATATATAACATTGATGTACTACTGTCTGTGAGCATACCCTGTAGCCACTTGATTTATTTTTCTAAAATGGCAAGGGCACATTATGGTGGAGCCCCCAAACCCTAGGTGAGTTTGCAGAGCACAGCTCTGGCCTTGCTGGTTTTGGACACGCAGGGTGAGAAAGTCACAAACTCTCTTGTGTTAATCCACTGAGATTGCACAGTCACCTCTGTATTACCTAGTATCTCCTTCTGAGTATAATTTCCAAAGCTAGATAGGAGAAGAGATCACTTCATGACATTGTTGCATTAAAGATTCACTTTGAAAATCGTATGTGGCGTTCTTTCATAATGAGCACTAAGCAGGACACCACATCTATTGAGCCAGCTGAGGAATAGTAAGAAAGAGCCAGCTTCATGGAGCTGAAAGCCTGACAGGATTCTTCAGGTTTTTTATTCTAATTCAGACCATTTCTATGTTCTGGTAAAACACTGTCCATTCTTGTGCAGAGGTGACACGGACTAAATTTTGGTTGTTGTAAAACACAGAAAGCTAGTAAGAAGTGTACTTACACTTGAGGTTCTGTCTTTGTATATTTTATATATATATATATATATATATATACATTTAAACATATTTGAAAATAATCTGGCTAAATCACCCTGTGTGGAAGACATTAAAGATATTAAGTTTGATAAGCTGCTTTACAGTGTATTCTAATGACATTTATCAGTAGTATGATTTCTTTATATGCTACACAGTCATTTTTATGTAATATTAACTTCATTTTATGTTTTTTGGATCATTCCCACAATACTTAGTGTGCAATAGGTTGTGGCCTAATTGCCCTATTATTGAATAATCTATAAGAAGAAAAAAGAACAGAGCATGAATTAAACGGAATGAGTCTTGGTTACTGTAGGTGGTATAGAAGACCAAACAATAGAATTATCACAAATGTAAATGGAATTTTAAGCAGAACATACCACCGGAATAAAGACCATTGAGAAGATTTCTTTTTTAGAAAGAAACCCCCCAAAATGTACCAATGGGGATTTATTTAAATCTGAATGAAATGAAGAGTTAAATAGAACTCATGTAAGGACGCCTTCTATTTTACAAATAATAATTTTTGAAAAATGTTTATTTTGAGAGAGCAAGAGAGCATGTGTGAGCATGAGTAGAGAGAGACAGAAAGAATCTCAAGCAGGCTCCATGCTGTCAGTGTAGAGCCCAAGGTAGGGCTCAAACTCATGAACTGTGACATCATGACCTGAGCCAAAATCAAGAGTTAGACACTCAAGTAACTGAGCCAGCCAGGCACTGCAAAAACAATATGTCTTTCTCAGTATTTTACACCTAATTTAAAATGTCCATATTCTCACTGCTCTGAACAGTATATTAAAAAATTGTAAGTGATAATACTTCCAGGTTTAAAAAAGTTATGTAAGTCATTCCTTTTCAAAGACATCTACCTCTTACAGATGATTACGTATGGGACAGTGTGAAAAGGACAGATATATACTGTTATTTTCTAATAGTAAGGTTGTTAATGTACTAAATAGTACTGACTAGTAATTTCCCACTGTAACTGTTCTTTGCAGTTCAGTTAAAAGAAAGACATGAAGATCAACATTTAGAAAATTGGTGTAGTTATAAATGCTAGTTAGTTGGGTTTTTATCCATTGCTTTTGCATTTTTATTTGTTTTATTTTTATTTGTACAAAGTAGACAACTCCAGGATAGTAGTTAAATCTGACCTGAAACAATAATTTTTTTTAAAGTTTATTTATTTATTTTGAGAGAGGGAGAAAGAGACAGAGAATGAGCTGGGGGAGGGAGGTGGGCAGAAAGAGAGGGAGAGAGCACAAGAAGGGGAGGAACAGAGACAGAGGGAGAGAGAATCCCAAGCAGCCTTCACACTGTTAGCACAGAGACTGATGTGGGGCTGGACCTCACAAACTATGAGATCATGACCCGAGCCAAAGTCAGGAATTGGACACTCAACCAACTGAGCCACCCAAGAGCCCCTGAAACAAGAATGTTTTTAATTTGTTTGCTAACTTACCTAACCAAGACACCTGTTTCTATAACTTTAGCTCTCAGCCCCAAATACATGCACTGCCACATTTGAAGCTCTCAAGACCCCCTCCCCACCTTCTTCCAAGATTAGTTCCTAATATCCAGCCCTTCTGTGCTTATTTTCATTTGGATGGTAAGATACACCTAAATTCAGTGTGTCTAACACCAAATTTGCCTCTTCCTCCAGTCTCAGCTCCCAAACCCATTATGTCTCTCAGTGACTCCATCTTCCTCCCTGCCCCGAGCTTGGATTCTCCAACTCAACTTGCCTCCTCCCTTCCTCTAGTTACCTTCCATCCATATTTCTTTAGCACCAGATCCAGGTCATTCTTCACTTTGAATATCTCTCAAATAGCTCCTTCTTTCTGCCCCATCCCTCACCATGGCTCACCAGCACTGGGGTGGCTGCTTCTTGACTGGTCCCCTTGCCTTCCTCTCCTGACTGCAGTCCATCTTCCATAAGACCCCAGCAACTCTCCTCAAGTACCCCTTCCCCATGATTTTCAGCTGTTTGTAACACTCTACTGCTTCTCTTTGGCCTATAGACTAGAGTAAAAAGGTCCCAGCCTCAGACTCAAGGATTCACATACGTCTGTCCCCAGTCCATGTTTTTAGTCTGACGTTCTATTCCTCCTTCATCAAGTGTCTCCACTCCAGCCAAGCCTGTCTTTTAACCAGTCAGCAAGATCGTAATTGCTCTTTTGGATTTCGAGCATTGTCCGCCATATGTCTCACTTAGAATTTCCTCTGCTGTGCCCACCCAGATCCATCTTGGTGCCTATTTACCACACCCCTCTTTATTTCTGTAGATTTTCCTGTACTCAGTATGTATTTAGTGGGCATGTGCAGTGGGTTCTGTCTCTGAAGCTGGTCTGGGTGGGAGCTGAGGGAAGAGTCTTTGTGTCTAGCTCCCTTATGACAAGCTCCTGCTTTTAGTATGTAGCACAACAACCCGGGGTCTCCCAGGAGACCTCCCATAGTAACTGCTCTCTGCACACACAGAGAGCCTCATGTTGTTCACTTTCTCATGACCTCACAACATCCATAGATAATATGGCTACCTGGTGCCTTTTTTTGTCAATGAGTGAACTAACTGTGCTTTGAATGGGGTTTTAGCTTTCGTATGAGTCAGTGTCCTCATATGTGAAAAGAAGAATAAAAAATCTCCAGCACTGAGACAATTCCATGATACTGGTCATTGCACAAGTGTTTTCAGTGGCCATGTGTTATTGGCCAACTTTCCATATCCATATCTATTAGACTGTATGATCTTTGCAGAAAGACTGGTAAGTTCTAAGCAAATCCGTGTTGCTCGATTTTTCACATCTTATACATCTTTTTTACAGATCTTGCCTGGGAACATTATTTTCTGCTCTTTTCCCCTAATTCCTTACAGGAGTTTGTTTCTTGTTCTTGAAAGAAAGGCAAACAGGAACATTCCTAATACACTGTCTGTTTCAGAATGTTTTTCAGGAACATTAAGTCTGTTTGTGTTTACCTCTTGAGGGCAGTTTGAGGAAAGAAAACATGAGACTCTTTTCTTAAATGGTATTCATCTCTCCAGTGTTATCCAGTACTCTAAAGTTACCCAGCCTTGCCACTTATCTGCTAGAAAGGAATGGCAATGTCTAATCACAAAGAATCAAAGTGATGGTGGGTTTAGTCATTAAGTGAGAAACTCCATCTGAGTCACAAGTGATTTTTATATATGTAAAGCCCAGAAGAGGCTGGTGTGTAGGCAGTGTGTATCAGAACAAGAATCTGCAGTGGGACTTCATTAGGGCTGGAAGTAGTCCTGGAATCGGGCCTTTAAATGCTGCTTATTGAGTCTGTGCTCGTAATATTGCCAACATCCCACCATGGGCTCAGTGATTAAAATAACAATGTGCATAACTCACATTTTGTTGGTGAGGTAAGACATACATTATTCTTTCCATCCAGGACAGAAAATCCAGCCTAGGTTCAAATCAGACTCCTACAGATTTACAATTCCTTACTTCATCTTGGTTCTCAGATCTTCTTGTGTATCTGTGTCATCATCCCCTCCCAAGCTTTGGTGTGAACCAGTCCAGACCTTTGCCCTTGCCTTATGATTCGTTCTGCTCCTCACTCTCAGTGCAAGATTTTGCCTTTAACGTCCTGGAGACAATAAAGGGCCTTATATCCCACCTTCCTATCCATCCCATGCTAGCTTCTTTCACTGCTGTTGAAATGCATGAAGATGGTGTCCAAAGGCCGAATCTGCTCCATGGTTTCAAAGTGTGTTGATCAGCTTGTCCCTCTAGAACAGTGGATCTTAACCCTAGCTGCACATTAAAATGAGCTGGCCTGCTTCTGCAAAACTAATTCTCAGGCTCCACCTCTGGCCAATGAAGTTGGAGTCTCTAAAGGTGAAACCCAATGTATCAAGACTTAAAAAAAATATTTTTTAGTGCTTATTTATTTTTGAGAGAGAGAGAGAGAGAGCACAAGAGGGGGAGGGGCAGAGAGAGAGGGAGACACAGAAAGTGAAGCAGGCTCCAGGATCTGAGCTGTCAGCACAGAGCCCCATTTTGGGCTCAAACTTCTGAACTGTGAGCTGAAGCTTGACGCCTGACTGAGCCATGTACCAGGCACCCCATGTACCAAGATAAAGCTCCCTAGGTGTAGCCAGGCCTTATGTGGGCAGTCAGTCTTACAAACTCATCCTTAGCCTAAAAACTCCACAAGGTCAAGTATCTTGAGTGCGTTGAAAACTGTTCTACTTCCCAGAGCTCCTCTGTATCATGTAATAATAATGCTCTTCACATACATGCCCTTACTATACCAGACTTGAGTGAGTTTTCATATTCATACAACCAAAGTGAAAAAAATTATGATACTATGGTAGTTTTTTTAAAGTTTATTTTTATTTATTTTGAGACAGAGCATGAACAGGAGAGGGGGAGAGAAAGAGAGAGAGAGAGAGAAGCAGACAGAGAGAGAGAGAGAATCCCAAGTAGGCCCCATGCTGTCAATGTGGAGCCCAGTGTGGGGCTCAAACCCATGAACCATGAGATCGTGACTTGAACTGAAATCAAGAGGTAGATGCTTAACCTACTAAGCTACCCAGGCAGTAATTTTTAAATTCTAAGAAGCGTCCAAATACCTATTAAAGAAAATTATAGTTATTAGGGATGGTTGGGAAGAAAAACAAAGAGGTAAATAGTTTATGCTTCAGTTATTAGAATTGATATGTTCACTATTTCTCACATATATACTTGACCTCAAAAGTTGTAACCATTTCTCACTTAGAAAACTAGCCACTCAGTGCTTTGTTCACTGAATGTGAACTTCCTTTGCTCTGGAAAAACTGTGATGTTTAAGGTGGGATACTGATTGGAATACTGAAACATGACTTTATGGAGAGCATTTCCCCTATATATAGAAAATGTTTTCCTGAGCCACATTTCTATCTTTATCAATTGTGTCTATGTGTGAACCTTGAACAGGGCTTATTATTTCTGCACATTGATAACTACATTTGTGGTTGGTTTCTTTTCTTTTCTTCTTTTTTTTTTTTTTTTACAAATAGTTTATTGTCAAATTAGTTTCCACATAACACCCAGTGCGCATCCCCACAAGTGCCCTCCTCCATGCCCATCCCTCCCTCCTCCCCACATCCATCAGTCCTCAGTTTTTGTCAGCATTCAAGAGTCTCTCATGGTTTGCCTCTCTCCCTTTCCCCCACCATTTCCGCCCTTCTCCCCCTTGGTCCTCTGTTAAGTTCCTCCTAATCCTCCTATACGTGCACACATATGATATTTGTCCTTCTCTGCCTGACTTATTTCGCTCAGCATAACACCCTCAAGGTCCATCCATGTTGCTACACATGGCCAGATTTCATTGTTTCTCATTGCCATGTAGTATTCCATGGTATAGATAAACCACATCTTCTTAATCCATTCATCTGTTGATGGACACTTAGGCTCTTTCCTTGTTTTAGCTATTGTGGAGAGTGCTGCTATGAACATTGGGGTACATGTGCTCCTATGCCTCAGCATTTCTGTATCCCTTGGGTAAATTCCTAGCAGTGCTATTGCTGGGTCATAGGAGAGTTCTATTGTTAGTTTCCTTAGGAACCTCCACACTGTTTTCCAGAGGGGGTTGGTTTCTTTTTTAAAAAACATTTATTCATTGTTGAGAGACAGAAACAGAGTACAAGGGGGGAGGGGCAGAGAGAGAGGGAGACACTGAATCCAAAGCAGATTCCAGGCTCCGAGCTGTCAGCACAGAGCCCGATGCGGGACTCAAACTCACGAACCACGAGACCATGACCTGAGCTGAAGTTGGATGCTTAATTTACTGAGCCACTCAGGTCCCCCTGTGGTTGGTTTCATAAAGAACCCAACATCTGAATTCAATTAAGTGTTGAATTTTTATTAAAATCAGTGCTAAAGTATTTTACATTAAATAGAGTATATATTTAAAATACATTAAAATGTCAAATGTATTTTATTATATTAAATATGTTATAGATTTGTTAAATATACATTTAATGTTAAATATATGCCCTATTCTGAATATGATAACCATATCAAGGCCAAAGCTGATAGAGAAAAAAATGCATTCAAACCATTTCTTAAAAATTTTTGTGAGCTCTTATTTCCATTCAAATATTAATTTGCTTATTTTATTCTACATACAAGATAGAATAGTATTCAGCCTTAAAAAGGATGGAGTGCTAATATATGCTATTACATTGCTAAATCTTGAAAACAGTGTCCTAAGTAAAAGAAAGCAGCCGTTACCAGAATTACTGCGTGATTCCATTGATATGAAATGCCCTTCAAAGATAAATCTATAGAGACAGAGAAGAGTAGTTGCCTAGGGCTGGAAAAAATGAAGGAAAATGGGCAGGATGGATAATGGGGACAGGGTTTCTGGGTGATGAAAATCTTGAAATTGGAGTGATGGTTGAACCACCTTGTGAGTGTACTTAAAAGCCCTGGACTATAAACTTTTAATGGGTGAATTGTACTGTCTGTGAATTATCTCAATAAAGCTGTTATAAAACTTTTATTGATGAAAAGAAATATGAATCACATTTTATCTTCATTCTACCTGAACCTCAAGTATAAAGGTTTGATAGAACCCCTATGAGTATGCAGAGATTCAAGGTATATTGCAATCATGAGCTCTTCCTGCAGGATTTACCAAGCAATGGGTTTTAGAAGATGAGAATGGAGAGATACCACTGTAAGGATGGGTGATACACATGAAATAGACATTACCTTGTAGCAGTAAAACTAAATGGTTGCCATAAATGGGATGATCATATATGCGCCAGTACACTCCAGTTTATATTTCTTTCCCTGGCCTTAACTATCGAAGTTAACTCTCAAACCTTTTCTGACTTAGTAAATTATATGAATATCCTCAAACCGTGGGAGGTATTAGCATGTGTAAAGGCAACATATTCTAATAATGCAGGTATATATATCTAACATAATGTTAGTGATGGGGGAAACTTGGGCTGAATGAGTTCACAAAAAGTAGGACGAGCATAATAATTACCTTTGATATGTTCCTGGGAGTAAAAGAATATTCCTTTAAATTAAAGGCTGGGGTAGAGGTTGTTAACTAATTTTAGACTAGGAATCCAATAAAAGACTTATAAATATTTAGGTCTTCTAGCTCTCAAGGCCATCAGAAGTCCTTTGCCTTCCGTGCCGTGTGCCATACATTTCCTCCCCCATCGTTGTTAATCAAATTCAGATCTTGCTGTTTTAGTAGTTCTTTTCCACCTACTCTTTTTTAAAAAAATTTTGTTTATTTTGAGAGACTGAGATAGAGAGAGCATGAGCAGGGAAGGTACAGAGAGAGAGGGAGAAGGAGAGAGAGAATCCCAAACAGTCTCCACACTGTCAGCGCAGTTGACATGAACCATGAAATTGTTATCTGAGCTGAAACTAAAAGTCAGATGCTCAACCGACTGAGTCACGAGGCATCCCTCCCACCCACTTTTACTTCATGATGGACGGGATACATTGTCACCACATTTTGTTGTAGGTGTTTTCTGTTAGTTTTTGCTTAATTTATGCTCTTTACTATTTCTTTAGGGGTAATTCAGGGAGATTTAAATCTACACTGCAACCCCCTACCTGCTTCCCAGGTAGCCTGCCTCTAGAAACCACATCTCCCTCTTTCTTGGTTAATTTTTTTTTTCTTATTTAACACACCTTACAGCAAATAACCAAGAAAGAGCTTATGGGTGGTTTTGTTTTATAATTCGAATTCCTGATATATCTTTATTTTACAAAGACCTTTAGATAGTTTGGGTAAGGAGAGCATTCTGGTTAAAAATCCATTTCCATACATGGCAATGAGAAAGAATGAAATCTGGCCATGTGTAGCAACATGGATGGTCCTTGAGGGTGTTATGTTGAGCAAAATAAGTCAGGCAGAGAAGGACAAATATCATATGTTTGCACGTATAGGAGGATTAGGAGGAACTTGACGGAGGAACAAGGGGAGAAGAAGGGGGGAAATGGTGGGGGAAAGGGAGAGAGGCAAACCATGAGAGACTCTTGAATGCTGACAAAAACTGAGGACTGATGGATGTGTGGGGGGGAGGGGGGATGGGCATGGAGGAGGACACTTGTGGGGATGAGCACTGAATGTTATGTGGAAACTAATTTGACAATAAACTATTTGTAAAAAAAAAACCAAAAAAAATCCATTTCCAACAAAATCCATTTGTTTTATTTTTTAAATTCCAGATATGACTGAAATCATATGATGTTTGTCTTTCTCTAACTGATGTATTTTACTTAGCATTATACTCTCTAGCTCCATCCATGTCCTTGTGAATGGCAAGATTGGTGAATGGGAATGAATAATATTCCATTATACACACACACATACACCACATCTTCTTTATCCATTCATTTATTGATGGACCCTTGGGCTGCTTCCAAAATTTGGCTATTGTAAGTAATGCTGAAATAAATATAGGAGTGCATATGTCTTTTCAAATTAGTGTTTTCATATTTCTTGGGTAAATACCCAATAGTAGAATTACTGGATCATATTGTGTTTCTATTTTTGATTTTTTGAGGAAGTTCCATACTGTTTTCCACAGGGGCTGCACCGGTGTGCCTTCCCACCAACAGTGCAGAGGGTTCTATTTTCTCTACATCCTCACCAACACTTATTGATTCATGTGTTTTTGATTTTAGCCATTCTGATGGGTGTGAGGTGATATCTCAGTGTTGTCTTGATTTATATTTCCCTGGTGATGAGTGATGTTGAGTGTCTTTTCATATGTCTATTGTATACCTGGATGTCTTCTTTGAACAAATGTCTATTCATGTCTTCTCCCCATTTTTTAATGGACTGATTGATTTTTGATGTTCAGTTGTAGGAGTTCTTTATATTTTTGGACATTAACCCCTTATTAGATAGTTGTTTGCAAATATCTTTTCCCATTCACTAAGTTTGTTTTTCATTTTGTTGATGGATTCTTTCATTGTGCAAAAGCTTTTGAGTTTGGTGTTGTCTCAAGTGTTTATTTTAGCTTTTGTTTCCTTTGTCTAAAGAGGTGGATCCCAGGAAATGTTACAGGAATGTCTAAGAGTTAACTTTATGTGTTTTCTCTTAGGAAGTTTATGGCTTCAATTCTTAAATTTAGGTCTTTGGTCCATTTTGAGTTTATTTTTGTGTATGGTGCAAGAAGGTGGTCCGTTTCATTCTTTTGCATGTAGCTGTCCAGTTTTCCCAACACCATGTGTTGAAGAGACTGTCCTTCACCTATAGTATATTTTTTACTCCTTTGCTGTGGATTAATTGACCATGTAAGTATGGGTTTATTTCTGGGCTCTCTGTTCTGTCCTATTGATCTATGTATCTGTTTTCATGTTAGTACCATACTGTTTAGGTTACTATAATTTTGTGGCATAGTTTGAAATCTGGGTGCATTTTTTGTTGCTCATATAAATTTGAGAATTATTTGTTCCAGGTCTCTGAAAACGCTGTTGGTATTTTTGGTAGAGATTACATTGAAACTTTAGATTGCTTTGGATAGCACGGATATTTTAACAATATTAATTCTTTTAATTCATGAGCATGGTGTATATTTTCATTTATATTTGTCATCTTAGTTTTTTTCATTAGTGTGTTAGAGTTTTCAGAGCTCAGGTCTTTCACTCCCTTCATTAAATTTATTCCTAGGTATTATTTTCTTATTTTCTCTTTCTGATAGTTGATTATTAGTATACAGAAGCACAACAGATTTCTGTATGATACTTTTATACCTCAATTTTACTGAGTTTATTTATTGGTTCTAATAGATTGTAATGAAATCTTTATGGTTTTCTATATATAGTATATCTTCTACAAATGTGGCAGTTTTATTCCTTTCTTACAACTGTGGATGCTTTTTATTTCTTTTTCTTGTGTGATTACTGTGGTTAGGACTTCTAGTACTATATTATATAAAGTTAGAAAGAGTGGGCATCCTTGTCCTCCTCCTGATCTTAGAGGGAAAGTTTTCAGCTTAGCACATTGCATATGATGTTAGCTCTGAGTTTGTCATATGTGGCCTTTGTTATGTTGAGATATGTTGCTTCTATACCAACATTGTTGAGAGTTTTTATCATAATAGATATTGAATTTTGTAAAATGTTTTTTCTGCATTTTGTTATTGTGGTATATAATATTAATTGATTTGTGGATGTTGAACCCTCTTTGCGTCCCCTCAGATAAATCCCACTTAATCATGGTATATGATTCTTTAAATGTACTATTGAATTCAGTTTGCTAATATTTTGTTGGCAATTTTTGCATCTGTGTTTACCAAGGAGATTGGCCTGTTTTTTTGTTTTTTTTTAAATTTTTTATTTTTTGGAGTGGCTGTTTTTGGTATCATGGTAATTCTTTTCTCCTAAAATAACTTTGGACATGTTTCTTCCTCTCAGCTTCTTGGAATAGTTTAAGTATAAATATTAACTCTTTAAATGTTTGGTAGAATCTACCTGTGAAGCCATTTGGGCCTGGACCTATGTTTGTTGGGAGACTTTGATACCAATTCATTTTAATTGATATTAATTACCAATTAATTTAGATTCTCTCTTTCTGATTCAGTTTTAGAAAACTATATGGTTCTGGGAATTTGTCCATTTCTTCTAGTTTGTCCAGTGTGTTGGTGTATAATTGCTCATATTATTTCTTACAATTCTTTGTTTTTCTGTGGTGTCAAGGATTTCACTTTCATTTCTGATACAATTTATATGGATCCTTTCTGTTTTTCTTGATGAGTATGGCTGGCTAAATGATATTGATTTTGTTTCTTTTCAAAGAAACAGCTCTTGGTTTCACTGACCTTTATTATTTATTTGAGTCCCTATTTTATTTGTTTCCACTATGATCTTTACTATTATTTTCCTTCTACTAACTTTGGGCTCTGTTAGTTATTCTTTTTCTTATTCCTTTAGGTATAAAGTTAGAATGTTTATTTGATATTTTTCTTATTTCTTGAGGTAGGCCTGTACCATTGTATAATTTCCCCTAAATAGTGCTTTTGCTACATCCCAAAGATTTTGAACTGTTGTTTCCATTTTCATTTTTCTCCATCTATTTTTTAAAATTTCCTCCTTGAATTCTTTATTGACTTATTGATTGTTCAGAGTGTTTTGTTTAGCATCCACATGGTGGCATTTTTATAGGGTTTTTCCCTGTAATTGATTTCTAATTTCATACTGTTGTGGTTGGAAAAGATTTCTTGATATGATTACAGTGCTGTTAAATTTATCAAGACTTGTTTTGTGGCCTAATGTGTCATGTATCCTGCAAGTGTTCTATGTGCCTTTGAAAAGAATTTGTATTCTGCTGGATGGAATGTTCAGCATATACCTGATCTAATATGTCATTCAAAGTCACTGTTTCCTTAAATATTTTCTGTGTAGATGATCTCTCCATTGATGTAAGTGTGGTTTTTAAGCACTTCTGTATCATGGTGTTACTGTCAATTTCTTACTGTATGTCTGTTAATGTTTGCTTTATATATTTAGGTGCACCAATGTTGGGTGCATAGGTATTCATAATTGTTATATCCTCTTCTTGGACTGATCTCTTTATCATGATGAAATGCCTTCCTCTGTCTTTTATTATGGTCTTTCTTATAAAGTCCACTTTTTCTGGTATAAGTATTATTACCCAGCTATTTTTTCTTTCCATTCACATGGAATATCTTTGTATCTCTCCCCCTTTCAATTTGTGTATGTCTATTAGTCTGGAGTGCGTGTCTTGTAGGCAGCATATAGATGGTTCTTGTTTTACCCATTCAGTCACCCTATGTTTTTTGATTACAGCAGTTAGTCAATTTTCATTTAAAAAATGTTTACTTATTTATTTTGAGAGTATGAGCAGGGGAGGGGCAGAGAGAGAGGGAGAAAGAATCCCAAGAAGACTCCACAATTTGAGCATGGAGCCTGCTATGGGGCTTGATTCCACAAACCATGAGATCGTGACCTGAAGCAAAATCAGGAGTTGGATGCATCTATGTCTTTGATGAAGTTGTCACTGTGTCCATTCATTCTCCTGAGTTCAGTGAGACTTTTTATTACTTTGAACTCTTTATCAGGTAGATTGCTTATCTCTTGTTTGTTTTGTTCTTTTTCTGAGGTTTTGTCTTGTTCTTTGATTTAGAACATATTCTTCTGTATTCTCATGTTGCCTGATTCTGCAGTTGTTTCTATGTATTAGGTTGGTCAGCTATGTCTTCTGGTCTTAAAGGAGTGGCCTTAAGAAGAAGGTGCGTTTGGGGCCCAGAAGAAAAACTCTCCTTGGTCACCAGAACCAGATGTTTCAGAGGGGGGGTTTCCCTGTGTGGGTTGTATGTGCCCTTCTGTTTTAGCTGGGCCATAACTGCTGAAGTCACACTGGTGGGTATGGCTGGCCCCTGGTCTGGCTGGCTGGTATGGACAGCAGCCATATAAATGTACTTTATATCCATGTCTTCTGGCTCACCGGTGAGCAAGGCTCAGCCCTAGTGTGACTAGCTACAAAGTCCTGCCATGACTGCTGCTGGTGGTACAGTTTGCCATCACCCCCAGGACAGGAGCCAGTTTGGGGGAGGAGCTTCTAGTCCTGACTGAGGCCACCCACTGGGTGTGAGGCATTGGGAGCCACCTTGGTAGAGTGGGAGCCAGGGGACACATGCTGGTTTTGGCTGAAATTGCTGCCAGGTTTAGTGGGATAGAAGCTAAAGGTGTGCTGTCCCAGCCAAGGCCAGCAGCTGGGTGTGGTGTGGTATGGTGGGTACTGCCTTGGGAAGGGGCGCCAGTCTTGGCTGAAGCTGCCTGTTGGTATTGGTGGGGGGGAGGGATGCCACTTTGGAGGGGTAGCTGCAAGGGTGGGTCCATGAGGAAGCCAGGGTAGTATGATGGTGCTAACAAGGTAGATGGAACGTCAGAACTGGTGACCACATGCACTTCTTTCCTGGAGAAATTTCCTACAAATCCCTGCTCCTTGGGCACATACACTAAAATTAGTCAATAAATTTCCTTCACATATGGCTCAGGTACTATTCAAATGGCTGCTTCTCTTCTGGGCCCTAGAGCAAGTAAGCTTGTATACAGGCCCTTTAAGAGCAGAATCTTATTTTCTATAGGACTCTGGCTCTCCTGGACTTAAGCCTCATTGATTTCCTTAAGTCCCTGGAATTAGCGCTGCTGATTTAAAGCCAGACATTATGAAGTCTTGTCTTCCCTGTGCAGGTCCCCGTGGTAGTGGTGGGTCTCCCTGGTGTGGGGCTTAAAGCCCTTAGTCCTCAAGGAGGACTTCCATGCCTGAAATATCCCTCCTACTTGTGTGTCACCAGCCCAGGGGTGTGGGTTCCAATCAGACCTTGCCTCTGCACCTGCTATACTTCTTCATGTGAGGTTTTCTTTATATCTTTAGCTGTGGAAGAGCTGTTGTGCTAGTGTCATCGTCAGAGGGGTGGGTGCTCTGTATGTAGTTGTAGCTTTGGTGTGTCCGTGGGAAGAGGTGCACTCAGGGTCACCTGTTATGCCATCTTGATGGGGAACCTCTCTAATAGCTTATTTTACAGATGCTCATCTATTTCCTGACAGACTTTTTTCTTCTCACTTTTCAGCCTTTTCATTGTTTTGAATTGGGTCTTATCTTGCTTTTTATCTTCCTCATTGTCTACCTTTAGCTTTTAGCATTCTCTAATCATTTAGTCTTAATAATCTGTTTCCTGACTTATAAATATCTATTAGCACTTCTTATTTCATTTCTTTTTTTAACATTTTTAAAATGTTTTATTTATTTCTTGGGGGGGGGGCAGTGTGAGCAGGGAAGGGTCAGAGAGAGAGAGGGAGACACAGAATCCGAAGCAGGCTCCAGGCACTGAACTAGCTGTCATCACAGAGCCCGATGCGGGGCTTGAACCCACAATCGTGAGTTCATTACCTGAGCCGAAGTTGGACACTTAACCAACTGAGCCACCCAGCTGCCCCTTCCTATTTCATTTCTTATTTGCTTCAGCTCTTTGCCAGCATCTTTGATTTTGCAGAGTTTGGGTTTTTTACTCAATTACTGTCTTTTTTCAGTTGGGCATTGGGAGACTTGGAAGGGGACATGCATTGAGTCTCCCGTCTTCCTTGGTAGCTCACTGGTACACTCAGCCTCCAAGGTAGCTTTCTTTATTCCCATTATATAGCTACAAAAGAAAGGTAGAATAAGTTGCTCAAGATAGTATAAGTAAGAACGTCTATCATACAGATTGAGCCTGGGTTTGATGTCTTGTCCTTTGTACAAACTGATTTCCAAGAAGTAGTTCAAACTGATAGCTTCCAAATAGACATCTGGCCCCAACAATATGAACATTTACTGAGTGCTTCCCCAGACCTTGTGTTAAATGCTTCAAATTATCTGGTTTCATCTTTACAAGAACCCCACGAGAGAGTTACGATTTCTCTCCCCAGTTTACAGGTGAGAAAGTTGAGCCATAGAAACTTCACACAGAAAGTAAGAGAAAGTCCTAAAGAGTGTCCAGACTCTAAACTCCAAGGATCAGCGAACTTTTCCTGTAATGGGCTGGTTAGTAAATATATTAAGTGTTGCATGACTTGTCTCACAGTTACATAGCTTTGCCATTGTAGCAATGACAATGGCCATGGAAACTATACAGAATGAACATGGTTGTGTTCCAATAAAACTGTTTAGAAACATAGATGATGGTCTGAATTTGGCTTGTGGACCATAGTTTGTCCACCTCTGCTTTAGATAATAATGGAAAGAAATAATGAACACTTGTTATTGAAGCTAACTTCAGCCAGAAAGATTATTACACTTTTGCTACTAGACAGAGAGTCAACAAATGCAAAGGCATTTCAAAGCCTCAATGATTATTCAGGTGTAGGAACTTAACTAGAAGGAAGAGGAAGTTGACAGAGCTCAGAGCAGCCATTGGTAGCACTAAGTGCTTAAAGAAGGGGTGGAGGATTGCCTATATATTCCCCAGTTCTTTCCTGTGCTTCCTTGGGGAGGGTGGGGCAGTCAATGGCTCCACATCTGGGAGTCAAACACTTGCTTTCAAAGAATGTATCATGAAAATGGATTAATGGCACCTGAATCAGCAATTGTAATTTGGACCAAGTAGAGCCATGGCTTGAGAACTCTGAATCTTCTAACAAAACAAAACAAAACAAAACAAAACAAAACAAAACAAAACACCTTTCTCTGAGGAAAAAATTTGAAAGCAACCTCAGTGTCAATTAAAAGAAGTAAATCAGTGAAGTCATCAATGCCTAACTTTTATGTTACAACCTCATAGTTTTGGTAACAAGAAGCAGGTGGTATCATCAGTTCCAAATGAATAATGAGATGCTCTCTCTCATATTATTCATTTGGAAGGAACCAAGATCAGAGGAAAGGTTTACTTACCACCTCCACATAGCCAAGGGCTTAGAAAAGAGGCAAAATGTGCTGGTTTGGTGACAGAAAGATTTTTGCCTTGCCAAGAGTGTAACTTGGATAGACTTAATGAAATATTTCCATTTTTCAAAAAGATTCAGTTCACAGTTTGTCTTTGTATTGTATAGGAAGCCAGCATGATAGCAATCATTTAAGATTTTATTCCTACTAGAGTATGGGCTTGTCAGCTGTAACCAGAATCCAAGGCTCAGGATGGAAACTCTAATCACTTTTTTTATCCTCTCTGCCACAGTGAATAAGAACAAAATTTCTAAAGGGTGATTTTAAAGTGGAAAATGTACTTTATATTTAGCTGGGAGAAAGAATCCAGTAGCTAGATAGAGAATAGCAAAGGAGAGTTACTTTTCTTTGTTGTGACACTCAGTAGCATAAAACCCTTTCAGCATGATTATGGGCTGAGTCTCTGAGGCGGGAAAGGACTGCACTGTCCCCAGGATTTGAAAAATAGTCAAGTGCAGTCACCGCAGTTAAATCCATAAATCAGATTAGAACCCAAGACACAGAGTCATGACAAGTCAGACTTTTCCCTTTGCATTCTTTCCTTGAGCCATGGTCTCTGCATGTTAAAAATTTCACCGTGTGTTTCTGTGTCACTTAGTTCCAGGACCCCCAGTCTGGGAGGAGGGGGGATGACAACAGTGTGTTGATATTTTATCACCAGCTAAAGGTCACCTGGAGACCTCACATTGCTGGGAAAACATCTCTGCAAAAAAAAATTGAGCTCTTTTGCATTTTATCTTGAGAAGTGGATATGAATTGGGGCACCTGGGTGGCTCAGTCAGTTAAGTGACTTTAGCTCAGGTCATGATCTCAGCATGTTTTTAGTACCCAGAATAAGACTAAAAAACAAACAAGTGTGGGGCTTCACCACATAGAATTGGGAGGATTTTTATTAATTAACCTGCTAACCAAATGATACTCACGGACGCATGTAGCATTTGGTTCCTTTTCATTGGGGTATAATTTGTATATAGATTGTATTAGTTTCAGGTGTACGACATAATGAAATTCTAATGTAGAGCTCAGGTATTTTATTGAAAAGCACATTATTTGGCTTGATGCATTTACTCTCACTGGGATTCTCCTATCTGTGGTTTTCAAGTCTTGATTAGGTGACTCACTTTCTGTCAACCAATGACTTCTTATTTCTCCCTTCAGCCTGACATTACTATACTAAGAAAAGAAAAGTAGTTTCAAATTTCAACAATGTGAGAAAAAAACATCAAAGAGAAAGTAACTTATTTAGGTTACTTAGGTGTGATCTAAAGAAGGAGGCTGTACTTATACATATGGTATTGGAGTTGGGTTAACAAAGAAGATAATTGATCATGAGCATAGGTCTCTATAATCAGCGACAATTAAAAATATTCAAATGATTGGGTTCCATCATGAACACTTTGGGAAAACTTAGGTTGGTGGACCTGTTTGTCCCTACAGCCAATGTCTATGGACTTCCTAGGATAGGGTATCTGCAAGTGTGGTCGAAGACCATATGAATCAGAATCATGTGAGTTTTTATGTAAAAGTTACTTTCTGAGCTTCACTACAGAGTTTTAAAAAATAAAATCACTGGGATGGTAGTGGTGCCTGGCATGCTCAGTCTGTAGAGCATACAACTCTTGATCCTGGGGTTGTGAGTTGAAGCCCCCTGTTGGATGTAGAGTTTTCTTAAAATATAAATAACATCGTCAAAAAAAAAAAAAAAAACCCACTGCGATGTAGAAAAAGATGTAGAAAAAGCATTTGACAAAATCTAACATAATAAAGCTTTCAGTACAGTAGGAATAGAGGGAAACTCTGTCAACTTGATAAATCATATCAACAAAAGTCTATAGCTAGCATTCTACCTAATGATGAGAAACTGGAAGCGTTCCCATAAGATCAGGAACAAGGCAAGGATGTCTTCTCTCACTACTACTTGTCACCATCATACTTAAAGTCTGAGTTAATGCAATACGAAAAGAACATGAAAGTATACAGGTTGGTGAGGAAGAAATAAAACTGCCTTTGTTCACAGATGACATGACCTTTACATAGAAAATCTGAAAGAATTGCATTCAAAACACAGTACCATATACATTGGCACACCCTTAATTGAATAATTAGATATAAATTTAACAAAATACATATAAGAAATATGAAGAAAACTACAAAACTGATGGAATCCAAGTGAATAAACCGTGGTCTATACAATGGAATATTATGTGGCACTGAAAAACCCCTGAGCTAGCAAACTATGGAAACATGTTTTACAGGAGGGGTTTTACAGTCATATTACTAACTGAAAGAAGCCAGTCTGAAAAGGCTACGTGCTGTTGCCAGGGGCTAATAGGAAGGGAGGATAAGTAGAGTACAAGGGATTTTAAGGGCAGTGTAACTACTCTATATGATTACATAATGGTGGACATATGTCATTATACATTTGTCTCAACCCAGAGAATGTATGACATGGAGAGTGAACTCTATGTGGGGCGCCTGGGTAGCTCAGTCGGTTAAGGGTGCGACTTCGGCTCAGATCATGACCTCATGGTTCGTGGGTTCCAGCCCCATGTCAGACTCTGTGCTAACTGACAGCTCAGAGCCTGGAGCCTGCTTTGGATTCTGTTTCCCTCTCTGTCTCTGTGCCTCCTCTGCTCAGTGTCTGTCTCTCTCTGTCTCTGTCTCAAAAATAAACATTAAATTTTTTTTTTTTTAAAAGAGTGAGCCCTATGTTACCATGAGTAAACTATGGTCTTTGGGAAATAATGATGGTTCTATGTAGATTCATCAAATGGTAATAAAAGTTTTGGGGGGCATATTGAGAATGGGGGAGGCTATGGATGTGTGGGGGCAGGTGGTAGATGAGAAATCTCTGTCTTGCTGTGAACCTAAAGTGGCTCTTGAAAATAAAATCTATTTTTAAAAATCAAGAGGAGAAAAGAAAACCTGGATGGCATCTGATGATAGAATGTATCAGGGATCAGGAAACTTTTTTCTGTAAAGGGCCAAATTATAAATATTTTAGACTTTATGGGGCTTGTATGGTTTCTGTTGTACACTTCTTTAAAAATGTGAAAATAATTTTTAGCTGACGGGCATGAAAAAAACAATCCAGGTAGCCAGTAAGATTAGGCGCATGAGTTATAGTTTGCTGATCTCTGGACTGTGTAATTAGAAACATTGATCTTGCAAAAAAAGTTCTGAATGTTAACCTCATAAATCAAACCTATAAAATATTTTTGCACAGCATCTGGTTTAGCACGTAATGCATTAGAAATGTATGTTTGAATCTGATTAAAATCCTATTGTTAATTGGTGCATTGACTGTCTCCCTCAACACCTCTGACAAGGCAATGCTGGTCAAAAATCTTTTAAAATACATATTTAAAGTATCTAGATGCTATGTCACTTAAGGAAGTGAGCAAAAGAAATGAAAAATATCACCCAAGAATACAGAAACAAAACTTCATGGAAAGTGGCCATTAAGCTCAGGAGGCTAGTGAATTACCATTCAAAGAAATACAAATCCTAAGGGAGCGTTCCAAAATGAATTTTTAAAATAAGTAGTTTTGAAATTCTAAAAAGATACAGGAGTAAGTAATATTCATAACAGAAGAAGAAGGAGTTGTGAAATACAAAGACAGGATATGTCTCAAGAAGAGGGAACACAAGAAAGAACCAATTAGGAATCCCAGAACTGAAAATTATGGTGGTTTAAAAAAATTATTTATTTATTTTGGATGGGGGAAGGAGGAGGGATAAGGCGAGAAAAAATCCCAAGTGTGCTCCTTGCAGTCAGTGCAGAACCTGATGTAGGGCTTGATCCCACAAACCATGAGATCATGACCTGAGCTGAAATCAAGACCCAGATGGAAGGGGCACCTGGCTCAGTCAGTTAAGTGTCCAACTTCAGCTCAGGTCATGTTCTCATGGCTCATGAGTTTGAGCCCTGTGTTGGGCTCTGTGTTGACAGCTCACAGTTGGGAGCCTGCTTCAGATTCTGTGTCTCCTTCTCTCTCTGTCCCTCCCCTTCCCTGTTTCTCTATAAAATAAATAAACATTAAAAAAGATTAACAAGTGAATACAGCTAAAGAGATAATTAATAAATTGGAAGACCCAAAACAAAACACTGAGAGTCTTTTTTTAAGTGACATTAAAGACCCAGATGAAAAGATAGATTCATTAAAGACATTAAAGACCCAGATGAGAATTTTGTTCCAACATATGCCTGATATATATTCTAAAAATAAGAACTATGATAGAGATTATCTTCCAAATTAAAGACATAGATCCTCAGATGGACAATGACCCAAGTGGTGAGTACAAGAAATAAAAATTCAGTTCTTTATACAGTATGATGATAACATTACCCTATATGACACTTCTGTGTAACACAGAACATGGCAAATGCTGTCCTTCAGTTTCATGACTTGGGTCGAGGGGCCCATGACCTAATTTTCAGCCCCCACTTCCTCTGGTAGCTGTATTCCTTCATATATGGCAGTAATTTCAGAACTCTACATGGTGAGAAGAGAAAGAATCTAAACAGTAGTTGTTTTATGGATTTTCTACAAAGTAGCAACAAATATGCTGGCTATAGATTTTTTCCCGTCTTTTTAAGTGATAATGCATGCTAGAAGGCAATGGAATAAAATCTTTAAATGCTGAGCAGAAAGGATTCACACAATGTGAGGCTCTGTAGATTTTGGATAAAATCTAATATAATTTACTTCTTACAGATTCTTGTTGAGAGAACTACAAAAGCATGGGCTCCAGCAAGAGGAAAAGTGAATCCAAGGAATGGAGTGGGATATAAGCAATAGCGGTGAGTAAAAATTATAGTAAAATATGTGTGTTCAATTCAAATGTAAAACATGGTGATTCGGTTAAAAAAATGTTAAAGTTAGGTCAGCTAATATTTACTTCACTTGGACTCTCCTCTTTGCCTATGGCTTCAACTATTTTCAATATATTGACTTTTTCAACCATTAGTTGCTCATTCCTTTTACTAGGTGACTGCCACTTTTCAAAGAAAAAGATAAACAGTTGGAATATCAATAACTTAAGGAAAAAACCCAGAAAGTAACTTTTCATTTGTCTTTGTAACCCCTGAGAAGGCTCATTCAGTGCTTCAGAAAGGTCCTACTATGTAAAAGGTGCTCAAAAATATTTCTTGACTAAATAAATTTGTTCTTATTTTAACATTAATGGTAGTTTCCTATGAGAGACAGCACTTTGGCATGGAATTAAGTATCAGCACAGAGAATTATGTCCTTGGTTTGTTTTAACCAGAACACTGTGATAAAGATGAATCTATAATTAAAAAAAGAAATTACAGGGGCGCCTGGGTGGCTCAACTGATTAAGTATCCTACTTCAGCTCAGGTCATGATCTCACGGTTTGTGGGTTCAAGCCCCGTGTTAGGCTCTGTGCTGACAGCTAGCTCAGAGCCTGGAGCCTGCTTCAGATTCTGTCTCTCCCACTCTCTCTGACCCTCCTCTGCTCATGCTGTCTCTCTCTCTCTCTCTCTCTCTCTCTCTCTCTCTCAGAAATAAATAAAACATTTTTAAAAATTAAAAAGTTAAAGAAAAAAAACATATTACAATGTCAACATTTAAAAAATTTTTTTTAAAATGTTTTTTATTTATTTCTAGGAGAGAGAGAGAGAGAGAGAGAGAGATAGCGTGAGCAGGGGAGAGTCAGAGAGAGAGGGAGTCACAGACTGAAACAGGCTCCAGGCTCTGAGCCGGCAGTCAGCACAGAGCCCGACGCGGGGCCCGAACCCACGAACCGCGAGATCATGACCTGAGCGAAAGTCGGACGCTTAACCGACTAAGCCACCCAGGCGCCCCACAATGTCAACATTTTAAAGAATTTATTGCAGGCTTCAATGACTACTTTTGGGGAGACAGTCTTCTGTGAGATTTTCTTTTAGGTCCTTGAATAAATTAATACTAAGTTAAAAAATACTTCCTGGTTTTATCTGGACAACAAAAATGGTTTTCGGTTGGAAAGGAGAAACATATTTTTGAAGATAAAGTTCTTAATGAAGTACTCTTTCTGGGTATGTCACCCAGTTATTTTTATATGTAGCAGATAGACACAAGCTTCTCACCTTCCCTTGCTCCGTCTAGAAGCAATTTCTGAGTCCAGGCTGTACTCACTACCCTATTATTTATTTAGGGCAATCTTAAACATTGCCTGGCAGCCCCATGCTGATGGTAAAATTCTCATCTTGGCAGACTAAGGGTAATTCTCTTATACTTCTGCCCCCCACCAAGCTTGCCAGCACACAGTTGGGTACATTTAAAGTACTGGCACTAATAGTCAAAGCCGTTGGCTTAATTGTCAGATTACAGTCATTCCCCCCGTTATCTGCAGAGGAATGTTACAACAACCCCAGTGGGTGCCAGAAGCAGTGGATAGCACCAAACCTTAAATACACTATACATTTTCCTATGTATACATACCTATGATAAAGATTCGTTCATAAATTAGGCATAGGGAGAAATAAACAAGAAAACTAGCACAAATTTATTTTTCCTTTGCCATTTCATGGATAGAAGAGTCACTTTTACTGTAGCATATGATATTTTTTTCTTGTTAAGTTCAGAACTTTTCCCTTTCCCTTAAAGGAAACACTTTATGGCTTTTCTTTGGCATATCTAAATTGCTAACATTATTACTCTTATACTCTGGGCCCATTATTAAGTAAAATGAGGATTAATTAAACACCAGCATTGCAGACTGTGACAGTTGATCGGATAACCGAGATGTTTGCTAATCACAACTAAGGGACAGATAGCATCTCCAGTACAGATGTACTGGACAAAGGGATGATTCGCATCTCAGGTGGGACAGAGCAGGTTGGTGTGAGATTTGATCACACTACTCAGAATGGCTCCTGATGTGAAACTTACAAATTGTCTATTTCTGAAATTTTCATTTGATATTTTCAGATCGTGGTTGACTACAGGTAACAGAAACCACAGAAAGCAAAGCCATGGATAAAAGGGAGATACTGTACCTTAGAGAGGCATGACCCAGGTCCATCTTCTCATGGCTGCTGAGTCCAGACTTTTTTCAAAGCCAGACTTTTGGTGAAGCAGGTGGTTCTGGTCTCAAAATCAGCATTTATTTGTTGCCTCCTGCCCATGTCTGTTATGAAGAAGTCCCCATCTTGTGCTTGCTGGTGTTAACTACTTCATCTGGAGTTTTCGATTCTGAAACAGGTGATAGGACTCTTCGTTGAGAGTAGGCTGCCACTGGGAGTCTGTAATTGAACTCAAATATTTAATCCCTTAGGACAGGGCAGGGTGATGAATGCCAGGGCATAATCCAAAATGAGAGATCTAAGTCATTTTCCTGGGAACAGCAGTATAATGTTCCATGGTGTCTGGTACGTCCTAAGATGATGCTGTTTTGTTATTGCTACTGTTAATAATAAACATTCTTGAACACTTATTCTCATGTAAAGGAAGACAGCTACGTCAAATCACAGGCGAGGATCTAATTGTAGCAGACACAACTGAATTTCTTTCCCTTGAACCTGTTTGTTTTCCTGGCCACTCAATCCAGAACAAACTTCTTATTGCTCTTTGACAGTTTTGTTTCATTTGTTCATTTTTCCTGGTATTTTACTCAATTTAGGCAAGGCTGGTTAGGCAGAGGTTTTGTCCAGCTTGTGATATGCCCAACTATTATACTCAATGAGTTATTGAATGAGGGGTGCCTGGGTGACTCAGTCAGTTAAGCATCTGATTCTTGATGTTGGCTCAGGTCATGATCCTAGGGTTGAAGGATCTACTCCCACCTCGGGCTTTGCACTGACAGCGTGGAACCTGCTCTGGATTCTCTCTGCCTCTCTCTCTGCCTCTCCCCATCTGGCACTCTCGCTCTCTCTCTCTCTCAAAATAAATAAACTTAAAAAAATGCATGTACCTAATAAGTGTTTGAACGAATCTATGCATACATGTGTGCAAGTATGAAGGAAAAACATACAGTATCTTCCTGCCTTCTTGGTTTTGTTCCTGCCATTCCCTCTGCTAAAAATGTTGTTCCCTATCAAACCGTGTATAACTTTCAAGACGCATTTACTTCTAGCCCAGGAGGCATTCCTGCATCTTCTTCCTGTCAGAGACAACACTCTCATGCGCTACGGTCTCCGGGGTGCTCTGTACTACAGTTCTCCGCTCTTACCTCCTCTGACTTCCACCATAATGACATCATGAGTTGTCCACCCAGCTGTGTTCCCAGTAGATGGTAAACTCCTTGAGGGGACAGCCTATGGCCATTTCTCGTTTTTGTCCTCTAGAGCACACAGATCTTTGTACCTTGCACTTGATAGAGTTTTTAACTGAATTGAGAATTTTACCCTAAGTACCTTCATACTTTCTTCAGTAGCGGGCTTAGTAGAAAAAAGGCGAAGTTTGGAACCATTAATGACCTCAGGGTTCTTTGACTCTCTGTGTAGAAACAGACACAAGGCGGGTAGTGTTTATTGCAAGCCTGGGCATGAGGGAGACGCCTTAGGAAGAGGGATACCCGGTTGCTGCTTGAAGGCGGCCAGAGAACTTCTCAACAAGGCTGAGACTGGAAAGGAGCAACTTCTAAGCATGGAGCGGGGAGGGCGCAAGCACATTTGACAGAGCCTGCTGCTTCAAAAGCCATGTTTCATTTGCATGTTAAGTGTCCACCCCTGGGCGTGGCTTTTAGCATTATAATGAGAGGGGAAGTTAGTGAAAGGTCAGAGATGGGATCCACTCTGACTGGTCTGGTCTGGGCTTTGCAGGAACAAGGCTGTTTGTAAACTGGGTCCTGAAGCTTGTTTCAGGCTTGGGGCTTCTGGCTCCCTGATTGTGTAAAGCACCTGCCAGGTGGGCTAGATAAATGGGTTATCTGAGGGGGCCTGAGGTTTTCTGCAAGTTCCTATTCTGTATAAGAAATGCCTCAGAAAAGAAAATGACAAGTGGGCAGGCAGATATCCAAGGAACTTTCATTTTGAAATAGATTAAATTTTTAAGATTAGGGCCTAGGGCAACCTCATGCAAGGATAAGCTTTTCTAGGCAGGCCCCCCAGAATCCTTACCTGTCTCAGAACCAGAAAAAAAGCCCCACAAAAACCTATGAAACTTAGTTCTTCCCACTCTGGGCTGTATGATAGTGTTTTTGAGTGAACTTCCACATACCTTTCTCTTCTCGTGTAAATGAGGGTTAGAATTCCTAAGTTGCCAGGTTGCTGTGGATATTAAGCATAAAACATGTACAAGTGAGGGGCACCTGGGTGGCTCAGTGGGATAAGCACCTGTCTCTTGATCTGGGCTCAGGCCATGATCTCACTGTTTGTGGGATCTAGCCTTGCCTTGGGCTCTGCGCTGTCAGCTCAGGATTCTCTCTGTCTCTGCCTCTCCCCTGCTACAGTTTTCTCTTTCTTTTTCTCTCAAAATAAATAAATAAACATTTAAAGCAAAAAAACAAAAAACCTGTTCAGGTGAGGTACACATGAAAAGTATGAAGCTTAGTTCTTGAAACACAGTAGATGGGCAGTTGGTAATTCATTCATTCATTCAGTAGACATTTGAGTGCATACAGTGTGCCAGACACTGGTGGTGGTGGTGGTGGTGGTGGTGGTGGTGATGGTGATGATGATGCTGATGGAGGAGGATGAAGGGAAGAAGGAAGGAGGGAAGGAGAGAGAGAAGGAGGAAGGGGAGGAGGAAGAGGAAGAAGCGCCAAGCTTTTGTAGAATTCCGATTGATATATGCTTGTAATTTGGGGAAGTATAAAAAAACAGGGAAATACATTAAAAATTTTTTTCAATGTTTATTTATTTTTGAGAGAAAGAGACAGAGCATAAGTGAGAGAGGGGCAGAGAGAGAGGGAGACACAGAATCAGAAGCAGGTTCCAGGCTCTGAGCTGTCAGCACAGAGCCTAATGCGGGGCTCAAACTCACGAACTACGAGATCATGACCTCAGCTGAAGATATATGCTTAACTGACTGAGTCACTCATTGGGGCCCTGAAAATACATTTTTACATTAAGCGATTAAGAGGGTTGAAGTTCAGGTATACACTGTGTTGGAACAATAGAATTCCAGTCTTGAGATGTCCTTTCAGCTTCTTTAATATCAAATTCTGTTTCATTGAAAAATGAGTAAACACAGAACCCCTTCTCCTTATAAGTCTCAAAATAAAATAAGGAACATGTGGATTACTTTTTGGGCTCTATTAGGTGACATAAACAAAATATACTTACATACAGTTTATTAGCATTGGAGTACAAGAGAAAATCTTGAATATTGCATTTACCAAAATAATAAAATTAAGGTTTAATAAAAATAAGACCTGTTTAGAGCCAAAAACAAGGGTAGAGGTTGAAAAAGGATGGAGCCTTGAGCTGGAAACAGACTTGAACTTGTAATAGATCCATCCTCACGGCTGGAACACACTTCACCAAGTTTTTTCTTATTTTCTTTTGAATGCCTTATGCTTTAGAGAGATGTAGCAACCTGTTATAACAGACTTACAGAGTGAACAGTGGTGCTTGAACACAATAGAAGTTAAGGAAATTGCCTTAAAACTAAGAGTTTGAGGGGCACCTGGGTGGCTCCGTCAGTTAAACTTCTGACTTGGGCTGAGGTCATGATCTCAGCGTTCATGAGTTTGAGCCCCACGTCAGGCTCTCTGCTGTCAGTGTGGAGCTCGCTTCTGATCCTCTATCCCCCTCTCTCTCCACCCCTCCCCTGCTGGTTCTCTCTCTCTCTCAAAAAAAAAATAAATGAACTTAAAAAAAATAAGAGGTTGAATTTCTTTTCAGCTGGATTGGCAGTTAATTTTCTCCTTTGAATGTAGTTCTCAAACAGAGTTTTGAAGGGTAAGTTTAGAGCTACAGTAGAATTCTTCATTTCTAAGAGATATCAGCAATGATAAACCCAAAGAGTAGGGATGCCTCTCTTTTAAAGTTTCCTGGGGAAACAGGGCTGTTCCTTGATTTTCCATTTGTGTCGCTGATGGTAGATGATGTTGTGATGAGTTATGTTGACAGTGACCACCATGGTCGCATTTATTAGCCTTTGCTTCTAATATTTTTCTCACCCCTGTGTGAATTAAGTTTACCAGTTATGGTTTAAAAACTGTGACAGGCAATTAAGAAAAACTTTAGGCTGGGTTGCTTTGCTGAATTTTGTGCAATTAGTAAAGGTGAATATTCCAGGGTCGTGTCCATAACTAGATGACTTAATCCCTTCCTTGTCCTCTTTTCCAATTTCTACCATCCCATGAAATGTCTTGTTCATTAGGCTGTTACAGGTAGAGCTGTAGGATAATTGGTCTCTAGGCCATTAGCATCTGAGCTGGCAAAAATATATTTAAATGAATTAAGTTCCAAGTATTGAAGTCAGTGAAAAATTTTAATCCACTAATTTCAGTTTTTAAAATACTTTTAATCTTGTACTGACATCCCAAAGATAAATAATAGTACAAAACTTGTGGGAATCCCAGGATCTTTAATTTCACTGACAATCTATGTTTTGAGTTGAAGTAGAACACAGCACATCGGAGTAAACCATTAACCTGAGAGGCTGTACTGAATGGAGAATTAATGGTCTAGTCTCAGTTGGAAATAGGAACAGAACACATCATCAATACTATTGATCCTGAGTTATTACATTAAACTTAATTTTAAACTAGTGTTATAGAAACTAATGGTTCACCTTAAACCATGCAGTATTCCTTCTCCTCCATTATAAATCACAAAGATTTCATGTAAAAATATAACTAAATAGTCAGTGGTAGCCATCAGGAATCTTTTAACATTAGCATATTCCTTTACGTAAAATTTTTTTTAGATGTTTAATTTTGAGAGACAGAGAGAGAGCAGGGGAAGGGCAAAGAGAGAGGAAGACACAGAATCTGAAGCAGGCTCCAAGCTGTCAGCACAGAGCCTGATGTGGGGCTTGAACCCATGAACCATGAGACCATGACTTGAGCAGAAGTCAGAGGCTTAACCGATTGAGCCATCCAGATGCTCCAAATTCTTGCATTATGTTAATTGTGTCTCATTATTTTAATTATGTCTGAGTTCTGAGAAGACTCTTGAATTTTTCATATACTTCACTGATGTACATCTCCTTAGAATGTCTACTTCTTGTTATAGTCTCCAAGATGAATTTTAACTTGGCTATAGCATTATTGTTGGTAAGCCATCCATCTTGATCTCATCCACTTGACTTTTTTTAACTTTTTGCCTCAAGTTACTATTTATAACCCGTAGCTTTTTACTTCATAGTGACCATGTAGCTTGAACTTCATTGAAGATGTCAACAGTTCTTGAAGTTGTTTTTTTTCTGAGTCCCACTCTAAATTATTCTCAGAAGTATCTTTTATATCCTGAATCTCTACCTTCTTTGGCAATAGTTTTCGTGGGTCACATGCAGTTTTTTTCTCTTGTCCTCAAACTATGCAAAATCAGATTTTTCAGTGAACAGAGAGGGCTGACCTTGCCCTTGCCCTTTGTCCACATGTGTGATGGAAATGTTGCCTTCTCCAACAATCAGATTGGGCTGAAGGGTAGAAAGGTAGTTTTTACTTAAATTCTAAGATTCAGTCAAAATTTCATATAGTACATATTTTTGTGCTAAGATGCCATTTTCTTTCTTCCCAAGGCCTTGTTACTTGATTGAACTGATGGAATGTATCAAAGAAAAAAAATACTGGAAGAATTAGGGAATTTCTTCATTCATAGATCCTTCACCCAGTGAGATGGGGTTTGGATCCACCCAAAATGCTCTGTGCTACTAACTTTCCAGTGATCAGGGATCTGCTGTCTCAGTTTGATGTGTGTGTTGAGGGGCTGGGGAATGTGGAGGAAAGAAGGGTGGGAACAGTGGCCAAGGACAACATTCTCTTTATAATGCGGGGTAGTATCTAGGGTTCCGAGCAGGATGCCAACCTACTTAGAAGTTTGCCTCCTTGTAATGGACTGAGCAGCAAACACTGGTCCACTGCCTTGGTCTGTCTCACTCTTTTTAAAGATGGTTTTTATAATCATACATCAAGTTCAGGATATTTTATGAGCTAGAGCTTGGAAAGGAGTTTTGTAATCTGTCTAGATTTGCACTCAGTGAATTAAACATATTTATGACCCTCCTGGGAGACGATGAAGAAACTGCTCAAAGTTTCACAATTAACTTCTCTGCAAATGTGAATATTACTTCTGAGAGCTTTGTTTTTTTCCTCTTCTGTCTCTTAAGAGCAAAGGAGGACACCCAGGACATCATTTCAAAGTCACCCCTCTGTGCCCCTCCCTGCCTCAAGTAAATTGGCTCTTTCTTTCATCAACACATGATTAACCTAACTACCATTCCCAATAAAATAGCACAGCTACTCTCCTGAGCATGTTTATAAAATATGCAAATCTAACTTGTCCTTTGCTTCATTATTGCATCCATTATTTAGTTTCATTATAAAACATTTGAGGGTGAGCAAGGATAATTAATGCAATTAAATTTCCATGGCTTAAAAATTCCCTAATTTTAGTAAATGTTTTAATGGAACTCTAGCACAAAAATGAAGATGAAATTCATTACCTTCATTATAACAGTGCCAAATAGAACAAAATAATTACTCCGAAATTCGAGATCTTCTATAAGGGAACATCCATTCCTTAATAGAAGGCCTCTGAACATACATATGGATTGCCAATGTCTATCCATAGTTCTTTTTCTGTGGTTCTGGATGTACAGATTTAGGGAAGATTGAAGGGGTGAGATTTACTTATTCATTTGTAAAGGACTTAGATCTGTTTCATCACCTTGCAGCTTGCCTGGAACATCACTGAATGTGTATCTCAATAATATTTGCTTTTTAGTCTACTTTGAGATTAAATCCAATCAACATTTCTCAGAAAACTCAGATATCAGACACTGTACTAGTATTTTCATTTGTTTCCTTAGGCTTGCAAAACTTGATGGAAAAACTAGGGTATAAAAACTTTCAGTGATAAGCTCAAGATTACCCACATGGTAAGAGAAGAAAACTAGTCGGAGTCAAAGGTCACCACGCTTGTGTTGGGTTTGTAAAATGAGAAGTGCAGTTGAATTCAAAGCCTGCCTTATTTGAACTGTCCTTTTCAAATGTATCCTCTTTAGGTGAGCAGTATGTGTTTTTATGTATGTAAACATCAGTCTGTAATTGACTGGATCATAGATAATTTTCTCCTGTTTGGGACGTGAAAATTCATTATTATTCTTCAGTTGGGTATGGTTTACCAGTTGTATTCTTCAGGTCACCTAGAATAGTTCTTTATCTTTCCAAAAGCTACCAACATTAACAGAGAATTGCTAATTTCTCCTTTGATATTTAAACCTAGAGCACCCAAGTATCATTTGGTGTCCCTCTGGATTGATAAAGAAACAAGTTTTGCTTCCAGTGTTTTGGTCTGAAAAATCCATTGAGCTTCCTTAACATTATTTTTCCTTTAGACCAAAGGCTCAGGACTGGATTCATCACAGTAGTAAATGTTCAAACCACAGGTCCATTTTTGGTCCATAACTATCTGTCTAACTCTCTAAAATCAATGAGCACCTGTGAACCCAGAACCTAACGCAAAAGCTAAGACCTCAGAGAGAGTGACTAGCCCCTAATATGTCCTCCATCCCTTTGCCTCCCTTAATCCAGCCTAATAATTATTTTGAATTCTGTGTTTATCATTAACCTGCCTTCCTTAGTGTGTGTGAAATACGTAGCTATTGGTTTCATGTGGATTACACGTACATGTTGAAACACCTCTATACACACTTAGTGTTTAACTTTATAAAACAGAATAGTATGCTCTATGTAATTTCTTGGGAATTAATTTTTTTTTTTTTTTTTTTTTGCTTTTTTTTTTTTTTTTTTTTTGCAAATAGTTTATTGTCAAATTAGTTTCCACATAACACCAGTGCTCATCCCCACAAGCCTCCACATGCCCACCCTCCCCCACATCCACCAGTCCTCAGTTTTTGTCAGCATTCAAGAGTCTCTCATGGTTTACCTCTCTCCCTTTCCCCCACCATTTCCCCCCTTCTTCTCCCCCTTGTTCCTCCGTTAAGTTCCGCCTAATCCTTCTATACATGCAAACATATGATATTTGTCCTTCTCTGCCTGACTTATTTTGCTCAGCATAACACCTTCAAGGTCCATCCATGTTGCTATACATGGCCAGATTTCATTGTTTCTCATTGCCATGAAGTATTCCATGGTATAGATAAACCACATCTTCTTGATCCATTCATCTGTTGATGGACACTTAGGCTCTTTCCATGTTTTAGCTATTGTGGAGAGTGCTGCTGTGAACATTGGGGTACATGTGCTCCTATGCATCAGCATTTCTGTATCCCTTGGGTAAATTCCTAGCAGTGCTATTGCTGGGTCATAGGGGAGTTCTATTGTTAGTTTCCTGAGGAACCTCCACATTGTTTTCCAGAGGGGCTGCACCAGTTTACATTCCCACCAACAGTGTAGGAGGGTGCCCATTTCTCCACATCCTCGCCAGCATCTAGAGTTCTCTGATTTGCTCATTTAGCCACTCTGACTGGCGTGAGGTGGTATCTCAGTGTGGTTTTGATTTGTATTTCCCTGATGAGAAGCGATGCTGAGCATCGCTTCATGTGTCTGTTGGCCATCTGGATGTCCTCTTTGGAGAAGTGTCTGTTCATATCTTCTGCCCATTTCTTCACTGGGTTGTTTGTTTTTCGGGCGTGTAGTTTGGTGAGTTCCTTGTAGATTCTGGATATCAACCCCTTATCTGATATGTCATTTGCAACTATCTTTTCCCATTCCGTTGGTTGCCTATTAATTTTCTGGGTTGTTTCCTTGGCTGTGCAGAAGCTTTTAATCTTGAGGAGGTCCAACAGTTTATTTTTGCTCTTAATTCCCTTGCATTTGGGGATGTGTCAAGTAAGAAGTTGCTGCGGTGGAGGTCAAGGAGGTTGTTTCCTGCTTTCTCTTCTAGGGTTTTGATGGTTTCCTGTCTCACGTTCAGGTCCTTAATCCATTTTGAGTTTATTTTTGTGCATGGTGTGAGAAAACGATCTAGTTTCATTCTTCTGCATGTTGCTGTCCAGTTCTCCCAACACCATCTGTTAAAAAGGCTGTCGTTTTTCCATCGGATATTCTTTCCTGCTTTGTCAAAGATTAGTTGGCTGTATACATTTGGGTCCACTTCTGAGTTCTCAATTCTGTTCCATTGGTCTATGTGTCTGTTTTTGTGCCAGTACCATACTGTCTTGATGATGACAGCTTTGTAGTAGAGGCTAAAGTCTGGGATGGTGATCCCTCCCGTTTTGGTTTTATTTTTCAGGATTACTTTAGCTATTCGGGTCTTTTGTGGTTCCATACAAATTTTTGGATAGTTTGTTCTCGTTTTGAGAAGTATGCTGGTGCAATTTTGATTGGAATTGCATTGAATGTGTAGAGTGCCTTAGGTAGTAATGACATCTAACTATATTTATTCTTCCTATCCATGAGCATGGAATGTTTTTCCACTTCTTTGTGTCTTCTTCAATTTCCTTCATAAGTTTTCTATAGTTTTCATCATACAGATCTCTTGTATCCTTGGTTAGGTTTATTCCGAGGTATTTTATGGTTTTTTTGCAATTGTGAATGGGATCAGTTTCTTGATTTCTCTTTCTGTTGCTTCATTGTTGGTGTATAAAAATGCAAACCGATTTCTGTACGTTGATTTTGTACTTTGCAACTTTGCTGAATTCATGGATCAGTTCTAGTAGGCTTCTGGTGGAGTCTGTCGGGTTTTCTATGTAGAGTATCATGTCATCTGCGAAAAGTGAAAGTTTGACTTCCTCTTTGCCAATTCTGATGCCTTTGATTTCCTTTTGGTGTCTGATGGCTGATGCTAGGACTTCCAGCACCATGTTAAACAGCAGTGGTGAGAGTGGGCATCCCTGTCGTGTTCCTGATCTCAGCGGGAAAGCTCTGAGTTTTTCCCTGTTGAGGATGATGTTAGCTGAAGGCTTCTCATAGATGGCTTTGATGATGTTTAAGTAGGTTCCTTCTATCCCAACTTTCTCGAGAGTCTTTATTAAGAAGGGATGCTGTATTTTGTCAAATGCTTTTTCTGCATCTATTGACAGTATCATATGGTTTTTATCTTTTCTTTTGTTGATATGATGTATCACATTGATTGATTTGCGAACGTTGAACCAGCCCTGTAACCCAGGAATGAATCCCACTTGATCTTGGTGGATGATTCTTTTGATATGCTGCTGGATTCGATTTGCAAGGATCTTGTTGAGAATCTTTGCATCCGTATTCATCAAGGATATTGGCCTGTAGTTCTCTTTTTTTGCTGGATCTCTGTCTGGCTTGGGAATCAGTGTGATGCAGGCTTCATAAAATGAGTCCGGGAGTTTTCCTTCGCTTTCTATTTTTTGGAATAGCTTGAGAAGAATTGGGATTAATTCTGTTTTAAATGTCTGGGAGAATTCCCCAGGAAGCCATCAGGTCCAGGGCTCTTATTTGTTGGGAGATTTTTGATCACTGATTCAATTTCTTCACTCGTTATGGGTCTGTTCAGGTTTTCTATTTCTTCCCGTGTGAATTTTGGTAGTGAGTGTGTGTTTAGGAATTTGTCTATTTCTTCTAAGTTGTCCAATTTATTGGCATATAATTTTTCATAGTATTCCCTGATAATTGCTTGTATTTCTGAGGGGTTGGTTGTAATAAGTCCATTTTCATTCATAATTTTGTCTATTTGGGTGCTCTCTCTTTTCTTTTGGATAAGTCTGGCTAGAGGTTTGTCAATTTTGTTTACTTTTTCAAAAAACCAACTCTTGGTTTCATTGATCTGTTCAATTGTTTCTTTGGTCTCTATGTTGTTTATTTCTGCTCTAATTTTTACTATTTCTCTTCTTCTACTGGGTTTAGGGCGTTCTTGTTGCTCTGCCTCTAGTTCCTTTAGGTGAGCTGTTAGATTTTGGACTTGCGCTTTTTCTAATCTCTTGAAGTAGGCCTGGAGAGCAATGTACTTTCCTCTTAGGACTGCCTTTGCCGCATCCCATAGATTTTGAATTGTTGTGTTTTCATTTTCATTTGTTTCCATATATTTTTTAATTTCATCTCTAATTGCCTGATTGGCCCATTCATTCTTTAGTAGGGTGTTCTTTAACCTCCATGTTTTTGGAAGTTTTCCAGACTTCTTCCTGTAATTGATTTCAAGTTTCAAAGCATTGTGATCTGACAGTGTGCATGGTATGATCTCTATTCTTTTATATTTATTGAGGGCTGCTTTATGTCCCAGTATGTGATCTATCTTGGAGAATGTGCCATGCGCACTTGAGAAGAAAGTAAATTCCCTGGCCTCAGGATGTAAAGTTCTAAATATATCCGTCAGGTCCATCTGGTCCAATGTGTCTTTCAAGTCCATTATTTCTTTAGTGATTTTCTGTCTGGTTGACCTATCCATTGCTGTAAGCGGAGTATTAAAGTCCCCTGCTATTAGCACATTCTTATCTATAAGCTTGTTTCTGTTTGTGATTAATTGTTTTAGATATTTAGGTGCTCCCATATTCGGTGCGTAGACATTTATGATTGTTAGTTCTTCCTGATGGATGGACCCTGTAATTATTATGTAGTGCCCTTCTTCATCTCTTGTTATTGTCTTTAATTTAAAGTCCAGTTTGTCTGATATAAGTATCGCTACTCCGGCTTTCTTTTGATTTCCTGTAGCATGATATATATTTCTCCATCCCCTTAATCTGAAGGTATCTTCCCGTCTAAAATGAGTAGACAGCATATAGATGGATTTTGTTTTTTAATCCATTCTGCTACCCTATATCTTTTGATTGGAGCATTCAGCCCATTTACATTCAGTGTTATTATTGAAATATGTGGGTTTAGAGTCTTTGTATCTTTTGTAGGGTTCATGTTTGTGGTGGTGTCTCTGGAATCTTTGTTCCTTGCAACCTTTCCTTCAGAGCATCCCCCTCAGGATTTCTTGCAGGGCTGGCTTCGTGGTGGCAAATTCTTTCAATTTCTGTTTGTTTGGAAAGGTTTTTATCTCTCCTTCTATTTTGAATGACAGGCTTGCTGGATAGAGGATTCTTGGCTGCATATTTTTACTGTTCATCACATTGAAGATCTCTTGCCATTCCTTTCTGGCCTGCCACGTTTCAGTAGATAGGTCTGTCACCACTCTGATGGGTTTCCCTTTGTATGTGAGGGTCCTTTTCTCCCTAGCTGCTTTCAAAATTCTCTCTTTGTCCTTGTATTTTGCCATTTTTACGATGATATGTCGTGCAGAAGATCGATTCAAGTTACGTCTGAGAGGAGTCCTCTGAGCCTCTTGTATTTCCACATTGACTTCCTTCCCCAGGTCGGGGAAGTTCTCTGCTATAATTTGTTCCAGGACTCCTTCAGCACCTTTCCCTCTCTCTTCCTCTTCTGGGATTCCTATGATACGGATATTGTTGCGTTTGACTGTGTCGCTGAGCTCTCGAATTCTTCTTTCCTGTTCCTGGATCAGTTTGTCTCTTTTTTTGTCAGCTTCTTGTTTTTCTAGAATGGTGTCTTCTAAATCACTTATTCTCCTTTCTGCCTCTTCAAGCCGTGCATTGGAGGCCTCTAATTTATTATGGATCTCATTTATCGCATTTTTAATTCTTCATGCCTATTTTTATTTTCCATTCTGTCTGTAGCCATAGTTTCTTTGATGTCGCCTATGTTTTTTTCAAGCCTGCTATTAATTTCACCATTATTATTCTAAAATCTTGTTCACTTATGCTGCTGATATCTGTTTTGAGCAGTTCATTAGCTGTCATTTCTTCTTGGAGTTTCTTTGGAGGAGAGCTCTTTCGTTTCGTCATTTTAGTTAGCTTTCCGGCTCTTGTTGGTTTTAAAGACCTGTTATTCTCTCTGTTTCTATGAGCACTGCTATATCCAAGAAACTCTTGACTTTCCAGGGCCTATCCTTTCAGAGATTGTTTTTTGAATGGTATCCCTCGGTCACTCTTGTTGGGACCTTAGTTATTTTATTTTCCTATTCGTAGTGATATTTGGGACTCTTCACCTTGTGTACTCTAGCTTGTTTCTTGAGGTAGCCCTGGAAAAGAAAACAGACAGACAGACACACAGGGAGCAGGAGCACACAAACGCACAGGCTGATTCAACTAACATGCAAAGTGAGAGGGAAAACGAAAAAGTTAATAGAAAAGACGGAGGAAGGAGGGCGAATAGGGAGCATAAAATACATAAAAGGGTCAAAAAGGGGAAAAGAAAAGGAAAAAAGAAGAAAACCGATGGACAAAGAACGGTTTAAAGCATATACCTGGATTTCCCAGCTACAGTTAAATAGCCGTGTGTATGCAGTGCTGGTTGAAGAGCATAGAGAAAAAGAGAGAATGCAGGGTGAGACAAGGCAGATTTGGAAATAGAATGAACAGGCAGAAGGGATAAGAAACTTTTTTCAAAGAGGTAAAGGGTAGAATGTGGTTGGATAGGTGAGAGAAGGATGCTGGAATTATCCAGAGAAACTATATAGTCTAATTACTCCTGAGAGAAATAGCTGAAAAAGTCGGTAGGTGTAGAATTTACATTTACAGAATGGACTTGTGATTGTTTAAGCAAGCTGGCGACAAGAGTTAATCAGGTCAGTGTTTTGGGGAAAAAAGCGAGAAAAGAGAAAGAAGAAGAAAAAAAGAAAGAAAAGAAAGGGGAAAAAAAAGAAGAAAAAAAAAAAAGGAAAAAGAGAAAAAAGAAAAAAAAAAGGGAGGAGGGCACCTCTCAGGCAGAGATGGGCGTGGCGTGATCCGATGCCTCAGGCGGGGGTTCTGCCTTGGCGATTGTGGGAAGGAGAGTGACGGTGCTCCAGTCCCTTCTTGAACCCCGCGCTGCAGCTCGCTTTTTTTTTTTTTTTTTGCGTGTCAACTCCCCGTTCCGGGGACGCAGCCGAAGTTGGTTGCACTCTTCAACCCAGGCCAGTTCCAATCTCCAAATCCCAGCCCGCGCCCCGCTGAAGTTGCCTTAGACACAGCTTCCCAGACAACCCCCTCGGGCAGGGAATTAATTTTTTATAATATTCTGTTGCCAAGATTCATCAATATTTCTCAGGTCACTATAGTCAGCTTCTTTCAACTTCCCTCAAATGAACTATATCATAGTCATCAGCTCTCCAATGGAAGATCACTATTCATGGTGGTTCTTTCTGTAGTGAACAATGTTGTTACAAATACTCTGCTTTTTTAAGTTTATTTATTTGTTTTGAGAGAGAGAGAGAAAGCAAGAGCATGAGTGGGGGAGGGGAAGAGAGATAAGGAGGGACAGAATCTCAAGCAGGCTCTGCTCTGTTAATGCAGAGCCTGATGTGGGGTTCAAACCCATGAACCATGAGATCATGACCTGAGCCGAGATCAAGAGTTGGATGCTTAGGTGACTGAGCCACCGAGGTACCCTGCTACTACATATATTCTTGGATGGGAATTCTGTCACACATGTGCATATTGTTTCTCTTGGGAATCTATTCATAAGATTGACATTTCTGGGCCCCAGGAGTTATGTGGTTGTTTAGCTGTAAGAGATAATGTCAAACTGATTTCCAGTGTGACTGAAGCAATTCTCATTGTTCCTTAAAATTGTTTATTGGTCCCTTGGATTTATGCAAACATTGATACATTCTCTGATAAATATCCATCAAATAACTATTCAGTGAGTATTGATAGGTAGGCAGTGGGCTGGGCTTTGCCCTAGAGGCAAACCAGTGAATCACTGTCGCAACCCCTCTACTCAAAAATTTTACTGTCTGCAGGGCTCCTGGGTTTCTCAGTCAGGTTGGTAAAGTGTCTGACTCTTGATTTCAGCTCAGTTCATGACTTCATGGTTTGTGAGATCGAGCGCCACCATGAGGCTTGGGATTCTGCTTGGGATTCTCTCTCTCTGCCCCACCCCAACCCTGCTTGCACCCTCTCTCTCAGAAATAAATAAATGTAAGAAAAAAATACTTCACTATGTGCTAGAGTCAAACTTTCATTTCATGATGTGGGTTGAAACAATTCACACACACACACACACACAGAGAGAGAGAGAGAGAGAGAGAGAGAGGGAGAGAAATAACCCTGGTTCTGCCTCTACACGTATGAGAGAATCTGGCCAAAACACCGAAGTTCCTAAAGCTTCTGCAAGTGGAAGGAGCTAGACTAGATTCAAACTTTGTCCTGTGGTGACCGTGCTCTGTGTGTCTGTGAAAGTGAGCATGTTGGAGATTATTTGGTAGCTGAAGGTAAAGGTATGGGAGGGGAGAGGGGATGAAGAGACAAGACTGGGGTCCCAGGAGAACCTTTAACACTTTTTTTTAATTCTTCGTTCACAATTTTTATTTCTTGCAATTAACTTTTATATCTTCAAAGTTGATTTGTCTTTTAAAAATTAATACTTTTTGTTTATCATACAATCCATTCCCCTCCCATAAGGAAAACAAACCCAGGGAAGGAGTAATCTAGGGGACAGTTGAAATTGGTACTAAAGATTCGTGACAAAGGCTTCCAGCCCACCAACCTGTACATATACAACAAAACGTCAGCACCTCAAGTTCTCCTGAATGAACTACAAAATTCCAGCCCTAGGCAAGTGATGTACGTGAATGCCATGCGAGTAACAAAATGGAAGCTTAATCACTGGCTTCCATTTTCTTTCCATGGTAGTTAGCAGAGTCTTTGAACTGCCTTCCTTGGTAAAGTCAAAAGGAAGCAAATATATAGAGCAACATTTTGACCCAGCCAAGAGTAATTACAAGTAAAACCAGAAATAATTTACCTGGGCCAGAGAAATGAATTTGTCATGTTTTTCATTAAGTTCCCAGCACCTGAAGTTAGCAAGTTCTAATAATGGGCTTCTAAAGGCATGCAGTTTTTCACACATCTACTTCAAAGACTTTCTTCCACTCAAACATAGCACAATCAAAGATAAAATATTTTTGGAGGCACAGGAAAAGCACAAAAAACAAGTAAGTATATGCTGAGGCCTGTGTATGGCCAAGATGGTACACTTCATACAGAGAAGCAGTGAAAGCTGTTAAAGTGCTACTTACAAAGGATAGTCTAACATTACACACACAACTCAACTGCACTACTAAATATGGTTGTCTTTATTTTCTTTTTCCTTGGCCAGCCCAGTCTACGCAAAATAAAACTACAGGACTGAAATTAACAACCCATTAAAATTGGCAATAAGTTATGAAAATCATAAAGCTTTTTTTAAGTAATTAAAGGTAGTTAAATTATTTAAAGTATACAAAGTCAAAAGAGCCAGGGGTAAGGTGTCCAAGAAGACTTCCTGGGGTAAAGGAGAGGGCCAAGGGGGAACCTTGGATTTTGAAAGACAAAGGGAACACATGACATCAAAGTGCAGGTTAGAAAAGAAATTTCACTCAAAAGAAAACATTTCTGAAAATATTGAGAAGAGCAACAATAGCATCTGCACAGTGGAACTGTGCAGTTTTGTTCTTATCAGTATTTTATATTTCATGTTGGTAAGCACCATCAAAACCATGAAACACACTGGAACAGGTAATCTCTTGGGTCTATTTCTTCCCTAATGTCCTGTAATAATGCATTGTATGATTTAGGGTAATTAATGCTAGCTGCTACAACAGATAAAGCCCCAGATCTCAGTGGTTTTGCCTATATAGGTTTATTTTTAACTCTCACCTGACTATGGGTTGGCAGACTCTCTCCTCCATCAGGTGATGCAGGTCTCAGTGCTATGTTGTGCTTTCACCCTGTGGCCTCTTTGGTTGGAGTAGCATAGGGAGGAAGAGAAGACTGGAGGAAGCCCACCCACCTTGAAGTGACTCCGTTCACAGGTGATCCTTGAGCTCACAGCCCATTGACCAAACTGAGTCACATGGCCCTAGGGTCACCACAAAGGAGGCTGGGACATGTTGGGCAAGTCAGTGAATATTTGGTATACAGTAACTCTGGCACGTGTGCCAAGTGAGAGAAGCATGATTCAGATGCAGAAGGGCAGAATCATCTGACTAAAGATGATGTGCATTTAGAGACCAGAAATTTCCTCAGGAAAGGTACCTTGTTATCCTCATATAAAGTTATTCCTTAAAAAAACATTTTTTAATGTTTATTTATACTTGAGAGAGACAGAGAGAGAGAGCACAAGCAAGGGAAGGACAGAGAGAGAGAGGAGACACAGAATCTGAAGCAGGCTCCAGGCTCTGAGCTGTCAGCACAGAGCCCAATGCAGGGCTCAAATTCTTGAACCGTGAGATCATGACCTGAGTCAAAGTCACACTTTAACCAACTGAGCCAACCAGGCGCCCATCAGTGGTTTTTTAAAACAAAGTTTTACAGTACAGTCCTTCATATTCTTTTGTTTCTTGGGAAATAGGTAATATTCCCAGAAGAACCCATATTTTTCTTGCTTTTAGTGTTGAAAGATTTTTAAAAATTGGGTTATTGGTCTCTATTGAACTAAAATTCAATTTAAAAAAATTCTAAGGTTGTACCATGAGGAGCAGGTAAAGCAATGTATGTAAATTTGGAATGCAGTTCTGCTAACCCACCTCTTACCAGCCTGAGCAATCTATTTCCTTTTACACAGATCAAATTGTCAAGGCCCTTTCCTCTGAAAGTGTGTGTCCCTGTTTTCCTCCCTGTTGGGTCGAGATGAAGGAGAGCAGAGTACAGGCAGCCTTCCTGGCCATCTTTTTTTTTTTTTACAAATAGTTTATTGTCAAATTAGTTTCCACATAACACTCAGTGCTCATCCCCATAAGTGTCCTCCTCTATGCCCATCCCCCCCTCCCCCCCACATCCATCAGTCCTCAGTTTTTGTCAGCATTCAAGAGTCTCTCATGGTTTGCCTCTCTCCCTTTCCCCCACCATTTCCGCCCTTCTTCTCCCCCTTGTTCCTCAGTTAAGTTCCTCCTAATCCTCCTATACGTGCACACATATGATATTTGTCCTTCTCTGCCTGACTTATTTCACTCAGCATAACATCTACACATGGCTTCCTGGCCATCTTTGATGTGACTTAATTGTGTTTTTTTGAGCTTGTCGGTATCATCTTTACTCTCCTCTCCTGGTGGTACAGCTGACTGTGGTTCATTTTCTCCAGCAACAGATTCCATTTTGACTCTATTGATGATGAGGAGGGGTTCAAAGCCTGCATCAGAGGCAATTAGATCATTTCTGAAGGGACCACTGCTGAGAGAGTGTGCTCTTTGGGGAAGTGGGGAGGGGTGGTTCTGATGACTCAGAGCAGCAGTAAGAGCTGAATGGAAGGAAGCCCATGTCTGGTGTGGGTGTGTAGCTGAAGGGGGGCTTGGACAATAGTCCAGCGAGGGAAGCAAAGATAAAAGGACAAACCTAGTGCTTTAGGAAATGACTGACATTTGGGGACATATTTTAGGGGGCTGATAAAAACAAATCCACTGGAAAGACTTTGAGAAGGAAGAGAGGGCAAGTTGCCTGGTATGAAGAATAAATACTAGAAAGGAGGTGCTTATGAAAATATGGAGAAGAATATATTTAGGACCTTAACAACTGATGTCTGTGAAGGAAATGACAAATTTGTTTTCTGACCTTTGTTTATTTTTACTAAAAAAATTTTGTGGATGTTTATTTTTGAGAGAGAGACAGATAGACAGAGGGTGAGTGGAGGAAGAGCACAGAGAAAGGAGGAGACACAGAATCTGAAGCAGGCTCCAGTCTCTGAGCGGTCAGCACAGAGCCCGATGCGGGGCTCGAACTCATGGACCATTAGATCATAGAGCAAGAGAGAATCCCAAGCGTTGAAAGTGCAAAGCCCTGTGTTGGGCTGCATCCTATGGCTGTGGGACCATGATCTGAGCTGGAACCAAGAGTCAGACGCTTAACCGACTGAGCCCCCCAGGCGCCCTGAAAGATGGTTCTTTGCATTGTGAGTGAAGTAACTCTCCAGTGGTTTTCCGGTGGGACTTTACTCTTCCCAGACATTTATTTTACCAGTTTTCTTGAAGAAATCTTCTGAGAGCTTTATTTTATGCCATAGGTATTAAAGCCTTTGAATTATCAGCTGCCAACACCAAACAAACCAGAGCCATAGGAGGTACTAGAAAGGAAATTAGAAATCTCAACTTTTTGAAGCAATAGACTGAAATGATTTTATGGTTGAATTTTAACTAAACATATTTATGTATGTATTTATAATTTTTAACATTTATTTTTTTGAGAGAGAGTGTGTGTGAGTGCGTAAGTGGGGGAGGGACAGAGAGAGAGGGAGACACAGAATCCAAAGCAAGCTCCAGGCTCTGAGCTGTCAGCACAGAGTCCAAGGCAGGGCTCACATTCACAAACCAGGAGGTTATGACCTGAGCTAGTCAGACAGCTTAACCAACTGAGCCACCCAGGTGCCCTTAACAAAACATTTTTAAAATGCAATTTCTGTTTTACTTAAATAATCTATGTGATATTAAAAAAAAGGGGGGGGAAGCTTCTTGACTTACTTTAAGGTATCAGCAGAAGTTTAATGCCAAGATTCTATAGAAATAGTACCTCCCCCAAGAAAACTGAAGGTTATTTTCACTTATGAATATTGATATGAAAATTTAAATAAAATGTTAGCTTATCCAATCCAGCCAGGTTTAAGAGAATAATAGAATAATAATCTCTGAGTTACTGAAATTTAATTCAGGAATGCAAGCATAGTTCAACATTATTAAGGCAAATATACTATATCAAAAAATGTTTAATTAGAATTATGAAATTATATCAGAAGGTACCACTGTCATATATTATATAACATTAGAGGCACTGCTATGATTCATCATTCCTCATAAATACTTATAGAAGAGAAGGAAATTATTTAAGGTAAAATTATTTATATAAATACCTACTCTTATTATTTAAAAATGAAATCAATTTTCAATAAAACTGTGAATAATATAGAGATATATACTTATCAATACTATTATTCAGTACGTTTTTGACAATTATATTTAATGTAATCAGGCAAAACAATTTTTTAGGCAAAATATTTTTTAAGTCCTTGAAAAACCTATATTGAAAAGAATTTTAAAAATTGCATTTACTGACAATGTAATTATACTTGAAATCTCAAGAGGCTTTGTTGAGAGCACTTAGGCAATTGGGAATTGGTAAAAGCACTAAATTATATATATATATATATATATATATATATATATATATATATAAATTATATGGCTTTCGTGCAAACTAGTATCTAGTTAGTGCAGATTATTTTGGGGAGAAAATAATTTGTGTATGTGTCTGTATATATCCTGATCCAAAGAAAAAAAACATAAAACACCTAGAAAAAAGCCCTTAATTATATAAAGAGAGTATAAAGATTTTTAAAGGACTTAATAAGAACCAAACAAATAGTATATGTCTGGATAAAAATATCTACATCACAGAATAGCAATCATTACAAACATATTACATAAATCAATGCACTTCCACTCAGCATTTCAATGGATTTATTTTGAAATAGTTAAAAAATTATATTAAACAACTCACACAGTAGGATAAATGCTTATGAGTACTAAAACCTTTTTTTTTAAGTGTTATTTATTGTGAGAGAGAGTGGGTGAGTGGGGAGGAACAGAGAGAGGGGGAGAGAGAGTCCCAAGCAGGCTCAGTGCTATCAGCACAGAGCCCAATGTGGGACTCAGTCTCATGAGCCATGAGATCATGACCTGAGCTGAAATCTAGAGTCATATGCTTACCTGGCTGAGCCACCCAGGCACCCCAAAGAATATGAAAAATCTTAAATAAAAATAGCAAAAATAGTCATGACTTAACAAAAGTTAAAATGTACACAGAGCTGCTATAATAAAAAGATTATTCTCTTTCCACAAGAATGTAAATAAGTGAGTGGGTGGAACCTAAAATATTCCCAAATAGATTCGAGTATATATGGGAGTTTGTGTACAATGAGAATAAACTTTTCATTCAATGGGTAAAGGATGATTTATTAAATAAAGATTCTTGGCCTGTGGAAGAAAATGCTAAGGCTCTTCTACAGGAACAAAAATGTAATATATTTTGAATGTTGAAATGTAAAAAATATTAGAAGAAGATTTATGAGAGTGTTTATATCAACTGTGAGCGTGAAGACCATCAAAATGAGACATAATATGAGGTACCTGGGTGGCTCAGTCAGTTAAGTGTCGAACTCTGGCTCAGGTCATGATCACATGGTCAGTGGGTTCAAGCCCTGCATTAAGCCTGCTTCAGATTCTGTGTTTCCTTCTCTCTCTCTGTCCTTGCCCTGCTCATGCTCTCTGTTTCTCAAAAGTAACTAAATAAACATTAAAAAATGAGACATGACACCCAGAAAGCTTAACTATATATATATTGCACTATCAATTTTTGTAGCCTGTGTGTAGCTATTTAGAATCATGAAGTATTTGAGACTTTACCAACTTGCAAGCTAACACATTAGCCTGCCACCATTTTACGGATGCTCACAGAAGATACATTTCCTGCTTCAGAGACAAACACTTCATTGCGCAAAGGAATAACAGTAGCCAGAGTATTGATATTTTCTTTTACCTATTATCCAGAGCCCCAATTCCCACTTATCAAAGTGGGGAATGTCAGATGACATTTGTAAGCATTGTGGGAGAGGTACCTGGAACTTAGAGACCCTGAGTTATTTATGATGGACAATAAGCATGTGTACCTTTTCCTCCAGTGTGGAGTACTATCTCTGGAATGCTGTCTTCTGTACCAACATCCTGGTGAGGATAGTGCAGGACACAGGCAGTCAGTGCCTCTGCTCAGGAGGCAGGTAGAAAGTCAAGAGACTCATAGAGACTTATCTCCCCAAAATGGCATAGACAAACTTAGAAGTAAAACAATAAAGTTCATAAAAATATTTACAGCAAGGGGTGCCTAGGTGGCTCAGTCCATTTAGGGTCTCACTCTTGATTTTGACTCAGGTCATGATCTCACTGTCTATGAGTATGAACCCTGCATTGAGCTTTACACTGATAGTGGGGAGCCTGCTTGAGAGTCTCTGTTTCCCTCTCTCTCTCTGCCCCTCTCCCTTTTGAAAGTGCTCTCTCTCTTTCAAAAATAAATAAACATTAAAAAATATTTAGTGAGTTTGTCTATTGTATGTGCATATGTATGTTTAATATGCATAGTTTCGACCCAGAAATTCCATTCTGGTAACTATATCTGACAGATGGAAATTCAGTTCTCTGTAAATATCTGTTTACAAAGATATTTACATAAGCATTGTTTACAGTGACAGGAATTGAAATACAACCTGAATGTCCATCAAAAGAAGAATCATTACATTAATTTAATTATTTCTCTGTTCAGTCCTTAGACCAATGTTAGCTCTATTTCTATGGCACTGGAGTGAAATCTGTCTTAACATAAGTGCAAGAAAGGTACTTCAGAGTAAATGTTATAAAGAGAGAGTGGCGCCTGGGTGGTTCAGTCAGTTAAGTGTCCAACTCCTGATTTCGGCTCAGATCAGGATCTCACAGTTGGTGAGTTTGAACCTGGAGATGGGCTCTGTGCTAACAGTGTGGAGCCTGCTTGGGATTCTCACTCTCCCTTTCTGCCCTTCCTCCTATCTTGGAAATAAGTAAACATTTAAAAAAATATTGGAAGAGAAAAAAGTAGGGAGAGGGGAAGATGGGGGAAGAAAGGAAAGAAGGAAGAAAACCTATCTGTACATACTTTAATATATCATTGCAAACATATGAAAAGAGTAGAAAAATATATTACATTGGATTTCATAAGGCGAATACAATGTAGAGAGGGTAGATTATTTATCTAAAAAAAATCCTATCCCTTTTTGTGTCATTTCTCCCATTACAAATTATTTCATTAAATAAAAAAAATGAAATTAGCCATTCCTTTGGCAGCACATGAGTCTCAACATGCCTTGTTCTGGACTCATTCATTCACTTTGTTCATCCTACAAATGTCATTGAGTATTTTCTATGTGCCAAATGCTGCTTAGGCAGTGGGGAATATAGCAGCGAACACCAATTCTCTCATTTCATGGAACTAGAGTAATAGCGGGGATGTCAGAAAATAAAGAAATAAACATATACTATGTGTTCCGACCAAATTTTTGGTACCTCGTGTATTTCATACAGAAAAAAGAAAAACCTTTATCTGATTTGTTTGGATCGTGGCTTAGAAGAAATGTATTGTAAGTTCTCAAAGTTCAACAGAAAGAAAAAGAGGAACAAAAACTTAGGATGACTTTGGACAACAACGCAAGCACTTTACAATTTAGGATACCTACTTAGGTTGTAGACAAGCAAAACAAGTTTTACTTTGGGCAGGAGTCAGCAGGAGATGAGCAAGCTTCCATTCAGAGTCTCTGATTGGTACAAAAACCACATTTAAATCCCTGTCATCAACCCACACTTTTAAAGCCAGCTCCAACCAGCTGGAGTACCAGCTCCCAAAAGGAAGAACTCACTGGAGGTATCTGCAAGGTGAGTATGGTTAATGTTGACTCTGGCATTAATCTGACACCTGGCAAACCTCACCTCAGCAGTTGGTCTAATGAGATACAAATATTCCTGATGACGCTCCTGAATGATGTGATCCTGCAAATCCAGAACTAAAAGAGAGCTTTGAAGGAGCTGCATATGCATCTAATTAGGGCTGTCACCAAATTGGAGAATTTCCTAAGAACAGGAAGGAGTAGTTAAATTTTTTAATGTTTATTTTTGAGAGAGAGAAACAGAGTGTGAGCCAGGTGGGGTCAAAGAGAGAGGGAGACTCAGAATCCAAAGGTGGCGCCACGCTCTGAGCTGTCAGCACAGAGCCCAACGCGGGGCTCAAACTCATGAACTGTGAGATCATGACCTTCGCGGAAGGCAAATGCTCAACTGACTGAGCCACCCAGGTCCCCCAGAACAGGCAGGGGTCATTAAAAAGTGACTGTACCATTTTCCTTTTGGAGCAGGTAGCAAACAGACTCCGGATCAGACAGGACCATCAATGGCATTTTTGGACCTAATAGCTAGGAAGACCTTTTGCTTGTTTCCTTAAAATGAGAGAGAGAGAGAGAGAGAGAGAGAGAGAGAGAGAGAGAGAGCTAAAGAGAAAGAAAAAGAAGTATGTGGATTTCCTCAGACGTTGGTCCAGACATGTCTCCTTGCTGAAGTTTGAGATGATAGAACCAGCTTCCTGGTGTTGAATTTATGTTTCCCACTAACTGTGCTGCCTGAAGCTATATTTAGTGAGCTTAATATGGCAGACTATGGCTCTAAAGACATAAATTCCAATTCATTTTTTTAGTGGGTTGCTTCTTTAAAATGGTGGCTTCATTTTGGAGCTCCTAGAATTGCTGGTTTATTCTGTAACTCAATAATAACTTGGAAAATGAAACCCTTAAATAAAATAAAGCAAAAAAATGTTAATGGCTGTCAGATTACTCGGCATAAAAGCCAAGGAATAATGGGTTTAGGATGCATACACTGTTTAAAAAGAATTGTCAATTAATGGGCTCAGCCAGTTGCAAACAAATTCATCAAACAAAAGCAGGTGCTGATAAAACATTTAAGCCTTTAAAATAATAAAGGAAGATTAAGGCGTCAAAGTTGATGAAAATAAATATTCTGGGATAAAACCAGGATAAGTCTCCTCCTTAATCAAAAACTCCGGTCCAGCTATCACTGTTGTGGTGTTTGGTATGCAGGTGAAGAAGGGAGAGAGGAATTTGGATGTCTGGTCAGACTTAAAATGGCCTGAATGGTAGCAGGATTATTGATGGATGTGCTCTCTCTCTAGGCAAGTAATAAAATGTCTTGCAATTGTGTAGCATTTTATACTTCAACCAAAGCCTTTCACATATATTATTATACTTAATCTCCTCGAGACTGTTGTTACTAGCAAGAGGTTCAGAGAGTAAGATGAATTGCCCAAGTTTACATGGAAACTGTATCAAAAGTAGATTTGCTAATTTCCCCACATGGCCTGCGTTCACCCACAGGATAGTGGTGTTTTTGTTTCAAGCAGCTCTGATGAGTTGTTTTTCTCCTAGAATGATTTATCTGACGGCAAAATAACAATATAAGCAATTTTATTGACAAATTTCAGTATTCTTTCTCAAAAAAAAAAAAAGGAAAAACCAAAAACCAAAACCAAAACCAAAACCAAAACCTAACCAATAGAGCTTCTTGAGACGATCCAGATACAAGTCATTCAGTGTACAGATGAGGAAAGCAAGGTCAAGGTCCAGGATGGCTAATCAACACTGCCAAGGTGCATTTAGCATGTTGGAGAAGAGTCCGGAATGAATTGACACACTTAACACACCCAACCAGTAAATGATCCTTCTCTTTCCCCGGGCTGCTTCTCACCACCATGTCACCCCGTTTGCCCATGCCACCCCCAGTACAACTCCCAGGGAATTCACTCAGAAGGCCAGTTGACTTGGTGTGGCCTACAATCCCTCAGGGAAATTGAAATCTACAGACAGATTTACTAGGGTACAAACGATTTCTTATAACATCAGGATGATCTTTAGGCTTTAATACAGAGCAATGGCTTTGATTTCTGGTTTTCTCTGATCTGTTGGTTGAATTGTCCCTGATTTTAATTCATACCTTCATGAATGCCAAGCTGTCTCTCTCATTCTGTCTGTAAAACTGTCTCCATGCTTCTTACAAAAGTAGCTCTCTCTGGAAAACTACCTTACTGGGGCGCCTGGGCGGCTCAGTCAATGAAATGTCTGACTTTGGCTCATATCATGATCCCATGGTTCATGAGTTTGAGCCCCGCATCAGGCTCGCTGCTGTCAGCACAGAGTCCACTTTGGATCCTCTGTCTCCCGCTCTCTCTCTCTCTGCCCCTCCCCTACTATGCTTGCTCTCTCAAAAGTAAATAAACAGTAAAAACGAAACAAAACAAAACAAAACAAACCTGCCTTGTTATATACCCAAATATTCCTCGGAGACAAAAATGTATCTAATATTAACAAGACCAGCATATACTGTCATGTTGTTTATTTATACCCATAACAATACCTAACAAACGTAACTTGAGGTGATTATATATTCTGTTGGTAGAATCATTTTGTGATTCCTTTAGACAATGAGGGCAGCCTAAACTTTTAGGTAGAGATAAATGGTGTTTTTGAAATTTAGGAAAGGAACGTAATGTCAAGGACATTTTTCATGTCTGAAATTCTGCCTATTATAATGATGCATTTTGGCCTCTGAACTGAATTGTTTCTAAAGCAGAATAAATCATTGAGAACCCAGAAAGGCTAGGCAACGATCAATAATTATGCCAAGTGGAGTCAACATGATCATCATGTAAAACTAAAGAAATCTAATATTTGTATCATTCTACTGAGTCTTACTGTACATTATTTTAAGGCTGATTAAACAGGAAAACATTTGTGATCATCATAATCCCAAGGAGATTTCCAAAGCCAGTTGGTTTTTAACTTTCAAATGAATTACTTTAACTGCATTTAGAAGCCTCAGTAAGTAATGCCTTTTGTCATCTAACATAATAGTAATTTCTAAAATCTAAATCAATGAATTACTGGAATATTCTCAATCAATGAAGAATAAAATGAACACTTTTGTTGGAACAGACTTTCTCTGATTTGCCAAATCATTCCAAGGACCAAACTCAAGCAAAATGTGTGCTCCCTGGAAATGGTAAGATGGTATCACTGCCTAATGAATAGGACCAAGGATTGATATGAACCAAATGAATGAGGATGTATCTTTGCTGACCTGACCTGTCAAGGACAACTTCCTATAGCTCTTTGCTTTCCCCTCTAACTCACTTGAAGAATGAATCTGTCACCCTCTGCTAATAAACATCTCCTCAAAATCCATTTACATTAAAAGGTCACTATAACATTGGATTATTTAGATTTTGACCTCTGGATGCATTGTTGGCAGGCACCAAAAAGCTAGGAAAGTGCTAGAAATGTCGGCTAAAGTGAATAACTTGTTCCCTCTTGGGTAACTTCTGAAGATATTTTAATTTTTTTAAGTTTATTTATTTATTCTGAGAGTGAGAGAGAGCATGAGTCAGGGAGGGGCAGGGAGAGAGAATCCTAAGCAGGCTGCATACTGTCAGCACAGAGCCCAACTTGGGACTGGATCTTGCCAACATGTGAAAACATGACCCGAGCTGAAATCAAGAGTCTGACACTTAACTGAGCGAGCCCACCCAGGTGCCCCCTGAAGACATTTTTAATGAAAGGACTAGGAGTGAAGACAGAGTTGGGATCCATTTTCAAGTTCAAGTTATCTATCTAATAGATCAGCCACAAAAAGTAGTTAAATCAATCACCTAATATTTTTAGTAGCCTGAAGTTGCTAAAGACATGCCTGCACAGTCCTTTCTACGATGGAGTTGAGTCCTTATCTAAGGGTAGATTTGGTTCTCCTCTCTGCTCTAGCAGGAGTATCTGGTGTGATGCTTGCAGCTGTGAGGCGTGTAAGGAAAAGACAAGGAGTCAGTGGGCATGGCAGAGGTGTAGAACTTCTTAGCTTATTTGTGAGCTGTGTTCACTCCAATTTCCCTTTTTTAAAAATTGCTTTAAAGTTCATTTATTTTAAGAGAGACTGTGCAAGTGGGAGAGGGGAAGGGAGAGAGAGAGAGAATCCCAAGCAGGCTCTACACTGAGTGTGGAGCCCCATGCCCAGCTTGAACTCACAAACTGTGAGATCATGACCTGTACTGGAGTTGGACGCTGAACCGACTGAGCCACCCAGGTGTGCCTGTTCACTCCAATTTTCTTAAGAAACTGGTCACATATGATTGATCAGAATATTATGTCTTAGGTTTGGAAAATAGAAAAGAGAAACCAAAGAAAGAAAAGAAACAAGAGGACTGGTATAGTGTTTGTCATGCAGATATCCATCCCCTAACCTAAGACAAAAGAGGCTGTCAGCTAAAACAGCAAACTGTAAGTGGTATGCGCTTTGCACAGTAGAGCAAGACCTTAATAATGAGTGTACAAGCCAAAAATGTACATGGAGATCTTAATAATTGATGGAAAAAAATTTTTAAATTTTTTAAAATTCATTTTTGAGACAGAGATAGAGATGAGTGGGGGAGGGGCAGAGAGAGAGGGAGACACAGAATCCAAAGCAGGCTCCAGGCTCTGAGGTGTCAGCACAGAGCCCGACATGGGCTCGAACTCACAGACTGTGAGATCATGACCTGAGCTGAGATTGGATGCTTAACTGGCTGAGCCACTCAGGTGCCACAATTGATGGGAAAAATTAAGATGGTCCCATGGTCGTTCAGAATTTTTGTCAAAATGTCAAAAACTGTCTTACTGATTTAACTGTCTTACTGTTAAATCTGTAGAGAAATTTTAAAAAATAGCAAAACTTGGGGTCCCTGGGTGGCTCACTTGGTTGAACATTTGACTCTTGATTGTGGCTCAGGTCATGATCCCAGGGTCGTGGGATCAACCCTGTGCCGGGCTCTGTGCTGAGTTTGGAGCCTGCTTGGGATTCTCTCTCCCTCTCTCTCTCTACTCCTATCCCCTGCTTGCTTGCTCTCTCTCTAAAATAAAAAAGATAGCAAAATTAATATTTAGTATACTGTAATTTAACAGAAATATTGAGAACTAAAATATTTTATTTCTTGGGTGCCCCAGTGACTCAGTCTGGTAAACATCCAACTTCAGCTCAGGTCATGATCTCACATTTCATGGGTTTGAGCCCCATGTTGAGCTCTGTGCTGACATCTCAGAGCCTGGAGCCTGCTTTGGAGTCTGTGTCTCCTTGTCTCTTTGCCCCTCCCCTGCTCATGTTCTGTCTGTCTCTCTCTCTCAGAAATGAATAAACATTAAAAACATTTTTTAATGAAATGTTTTACTTCTTTACAAACAATCTAGTAAGAATAGTTGGAACAGTGTTTTCCTTGTCCTTCTTGTCATGCTCGTTACTCTATGGAGTGGACGTCTTTTCTGTGCCTCGGTGAATTGTCACACTCCTCCTTACGTATGGATTGTATCGGCTTTGTGCTCTCAGTATCATGAAATTGCTCCAACGTCTTTTCTCACATCACTCCTTTTAGAACATCTTCACCCTTTAATCCATAAGTTCACCTTCACCAGATCTCTCTGGCTGCTTATCAGAGTCTCTTAAGGTGGGTATTGCCCACCTTCTTGTGATCTCGTGATTTATTCTGTAACCTTGTCTACCTTCTATTCTAGTTTGGCTTCCAGTTATAATATTTTTTGTTTCTTGCTCCAGTTTCATCTTGGTTGAGCGTCCCCTCCGTCCATTACTATTTATTTAAAATGTCATGTGGTTTATCGCTGAGGGACAACTACCTGCTTCGCTGTCTTTGTGTGGACTGAATACCACATGAACAGTGACCAACCAGTGATAGACTTTGGGTTAAGTCTCTTTGTGATCAGTAGAGGTGGTAGCAAAGCGCACAAGGGTCCATTGTATACTTTCTCATGGTTAATACACTGTGGTAACTGAAATTTAAACTGTGTGGTTGAGGGGGCTGGTGTTATTTAACTAAACCATAGCAATGGAAATTCATGCGTTTCTGAACCATGCCAAGCTCAGACTGCTTGCATTATACTCTAATGTTCATAACATATTGGGGTTAAGAATGATCCAGTGCAGCAAACAATAATATTTGTGGCAGAGAGTACATAAGGACACTTTGGAGCCCCTTAGGCAGACAGCCTCTTGAGTAGCAGACAGATCCACCCACATCCATCCTCCAGAAGAAGCTGGAGAGGTCATCATTTCCATCATTGGATGTCAGTTGGTAGATGTCCCCAAGGGAAGTTAGAGAGGAAGCGAAGAAAGTAGCAGACTGGAGTCACCTGGAAGGGTCGATGATTCCCGGGAACATCCTAGAATGATAAGTGAAGGTGGATCTAAAAGCAAGATCCTGGGGCGCCTGGGTGGCTCAGTCTCTTAAGCGTCCGACTTAATGCTCAGGTCATGATCTGACCATTTAAGAGTTTGAGCCCTGTGTTTGTGTTGTGTTGACAGTGTGGAGCCTACTTGGGATTTTCTCTCTCTACCTCTCTCTCTGTCCCTCCTCCACTCATGCTCTCTCTCTCTTTTTTTCTCTCTCTCCCTCCCTCTCTGTCTCAAAAGTAAAAATTAAAAATAATAATTTTAAGATCAATAAAAATTAAAGTAAATAAAGGAAAATAAAAGCAAGATCCTTCAGTGACACCTGGAGGTAGAACCAGAGAAAACTGGGTTGCCCTAAAAAGACCCAAATTTGCACCTTTGTGGGTGTGGCCTGATAAACAAGATTCCTAATCTGCTCTGGGAGTTGCTGGCTTAAGAGTCACAGATAAATTCTTGTCTCAAAACAAGGTGCCTGAAACATCTTGGAGGGTGTCTTTGGAGTACCCCAAGGGCCTTTTTACCTCTAAAGGATATTTTTCAACTGTAAAAGAAAATTTTTAGTGACCCACTAAGCTATCAAGTGCCAGTCTAGACATTCCTAGAAAATGTAGCAAGGATGTGTTGGGAATTCCCCGGAAAAATGTATTGAAAAACTACCTCTTAGCTGTCTCTCAAGAGCCATGTTTCTATTCGTTATCCTCCCAGAAGTGTTAAGATTACGTAAAACAAGGAAGCATCTATGAATCTTCACCCAGTAGATTAAGTATTCATCATCTGTAATATTCACAAAGAATGACAGTTTTGTGTAGAATTTCATAAGCCCTATATGCAGCAACTGCTGCATTATCTGTTTCTGTGGACATTCACTATTTAGGCAGTATTAAGGCAATAATTTGGGGGGGTACGTGGGTGGCTCAGTTGGTTAAGTGTCTGACTTTGGCTCAGGTCATGATCTCACACTTCGTGAGTTCAAGCTCCACGTTGGGCTCTATGCTGACAGCTAGCTTAGAGCCTGGAGTGTGTCTTCAAACTCTGTGTTTCCCTCTTTTTCTCTCCCCTTCTCACACTGACTGTCCCTCTCTCTTAAAAAACATTTAAAAAAAAAGGCAGTAATTTTTTTTTTTTTAATTTTAGAGAAAGAGTGAGCAGGGCTGGGAGGGGGCAGAGGGAGAGAGAGAGAGTCCAAAGCAGGCTCCATACTCAGCATGGAGCCCAATATGGGGCTTAGTCTCACAACCCTGGGATCACGACCTGAGCCATAATGAAGAGTTGGATGCTCACTCGACTGAGCCACCTAGCCACCCCCATAAGCTTGTATATCTTTTTATACAAAGACTAATAAGCTATGGGGATGTGTGACAAGATAGGGACTTGGGCCAGGCCACAATTTGCTAATTGTGGGGCAGTGATTAGGAAATATATTGGAGAAATTAATGGAAGGTAAGAGTTATTTTAGTAGGTTTGTTTGGAGAGGTCTCATTGTGCCATTGACTCTCAGCCTCTATTGATGAGTATTCTTTTCCTCCTGGTTCAGGGAGGGCATCTTTCTCACGGGAAATTGGATGACCTGCTGTGAGGTAGAATGGAAGTCACAGACCCCTTCCTACATCTGCTGTTTCTCACGTGCCTTCATCCCAGAATAATAAGCAAAGAGGTGTTTGGTGGTGGCGTGTTCTGAGCTTATTCAGCTCCAGGCTCCATAGAGGGGTAGGAATGGTTCATTCTTCCAGTGTGAGTGGAACCATGTGGCTGCCAAAGGGCCCACACTTCCTGCCTTGTCTCCCAGCCCCATGGCAGTAAAAGGGTCCAGTCATGAGCCTGGAAGAGTGATCTTTGTCTCAGGTTTAATGCTAGGAGGCTATAAGCTTCCTACCAGCCTGCGATGATAATTTGCATATTAGAAAACACAGCAAATGGTTTCATTCTTTGGAGGGGGGAGAGAAGGCACATGTGAGTGATGGGCAGAGAGAGAGGGAAAGAGAGAGAGAATCTCACAAGCGGCAAAGAAAGAGAAGGAGAGAGAGAGAGAGAGAGAGAGAGAGAGAGAGAGAGAGCGCGGTTTACCCAAAGTGGGGCTCAGGATCACTTGAGACGTGAAGTCAAGAGCCCTGAGATCATGACCTGAGCCAAAGTAAACATGCTTAACCGACTGAGCACCACCCCCCACAGGTGCCCAAAAACACAGCAAGTGTTTTGCAAGCCTAGCCACATGGAGGAGACTGTGATTTAGGGGATGAAGATGTGACTACAAAGTGGATACAATTCTACTACTTTATGGGATATTTGAATGATAAAGTGATGGTTTTTTTATAAGCCCCTGTAAAATTATCTGACTCCCGGGGCCCGTGGGTGGCTCAGTTAGTTGAGTGTCCAACTCCCAATTTCGGCTCAGGTCGAGATCTGAGGGTCGTGGGATCGAGCCCATATCGGCTCTGCACTGATGGCAGAGCCTGCCCAAGATTCTCTCTCTCTTTCTCTCTCTACCCCTCCCTCCACCCATTCTCTCTCTCTCTTTGTTTCAAACAAAATAAATAAGCAAATAATTCAGAATATCTGACTTCTGGGTCGTTCCCCACCCCACCCCCCTCCCGCCCAGCCCTGCAGAATCAGAAGCTCATGGTAAAGGCCCCGGAGACTCTATTTTTAACAGATGATGGATGAGGCTGGTGCGTGTTTGGCCCAGCATGTGTTGCTTGGCCAAGTTTTGGTTATACAGCAGCTGGCGCCCTACCCAGCATGTAAATGGTAGCTCTCAAGGCGTCTGCTGTTGTTATTAATTACAACACTATAGTTATCCAAAACTAGAATGTATGGGCTGCCTTGGAAGGTACCGATTTTACTACAACTGGAATATGGCTGGGGCTACAGCCTGGTGGTCAAGAGCACAGTCTCAGGAGCCAGTCTGCCCAGGATTCATTATTAGCTTTTCCATTTAACTAGCTCTTTAACGTTGGGTGAGTGACACTGATTCAGTTTCCTTATCTGAAAGTCAGAGATAAGCAACAGTGCCTATTTCCTGACGTACTTGTAAAATGACTGTATCTCAAACTTAACATTAAAAAAAAGCACATGTTTAAAAAGCTTTTACCATCTCTGAAATCAGAGCCTACTATACAATCAATGCTGCGTTATAATACACGGCATTTTTTTTTCTTTTCTACTGGTACACAAGATAATGATGCTTCTTATAATCAACAGAAGCCTAGATTTAATCAGAGATGGTAAATTATTTAATCTATGGAAATTGCTAACAACAGTATCTAACTCATTAGCAAGCATTCAGGAGGGTAGCTATTATTGATTTAGTTCTGTGTGTATTTTTTTTTTTCCTTAGGAAAGGATGATATTTCAGGTGGATCTTTGGATTTGATATTTATCTTCTGAGTTTAATTCGAAGCCCTCCTTGTGCCTCTCTAAACACAGTTATTTTCAGAATTCAGCCTTGTCTTTATGTTTCGCACCTGAGACTCTGAACTTACTTTTGTTTTCCATCCTGATTTAGAGCAAGACCTGAGGCTTTTCACCAGGAGGATGACTGGCATAGAGGGTTCTCCATGCTTCCTTCATTAGTTGGGTTGGGTTATAGGTATTTCACTCAAGGCTGTTAGTCCTAGACCTTCTTGTATAAGACTCCTTGTTTCATCCAGATTCTTATGTGGACAAAACGGGGGAAATGTATATTAGGGTCTCAAGGCTAATGTAGAAGATTTCAGCTTCTGAGTGGGTATTATCCACACAATGATATTAACAACACTCCCTTTGGGATGCCTAGTTGGTTCAGTCAGTTAAGCATCCAATTCTTAGTTTTGGTTCAGGTCATTATCTCATGGTTTGTGCTATTGGGCTCTGAGTCAGACTCTGTACTGACAACATAGTGCCTGCTTCAGATTCTCTCTCTCTCCCTCTCTCTCTGCCCCTCCCTGTTTACATTCTCCTTTTCTCTAAATAAATAAATAAATAAAAGAAAAAAATAAGGGTTCCCATCATCCTCAGTAGAACATTGACCAAAGATATTTCCACCATTAAATGGTATCTGTAGTGCCTATTATAATTTATCTCACTTAGAACTGGAAAGGCTAATGAGAAGTTTAGTTATTTTTTGAATATGTTACCTCACATAAAGTGTATGCTTGACCAACTTCCAAAAAAATATGAGGTTGATGATAGTAAAAAGTAAGGTATTTACAGGTCTAAGAGCTCATAGTCTGTCTGAAGGAAACAGAGGGCATAGATGTTTCCAGGTACTCTTGTGAAAAATTGCATTGCCTATACAGTAAGTTAGGCTTTATTTCCTGGCAGCTAAAGCAAAAAATAAGTTGGATGCAGGTTTGTAGTCTCATTTACCAGCTAGAGAATGATATCAGATGTGTTTGCAGAAGAGAAAACACAGCCTTTGAAATTAAACTCCAGCAACTGTTTATCGCATGGGTTTCTGATCTTGGAGAAAGATACGATACATTATCTAAAGCAAACATTTCCAAGTAATTTTACCAGCTTGCTCCCATGATAACAAATATTTTGAAATTCATTGAAGTTGTTCCCATTAGCTTGGAAGCTGCAGAGAGTACTCTGAATGGAGTCATGGCATAGAGTGACCATTTGATGAGTCATTCACGCTGGAATACTTCCAGGAAGTAGAGAGCCGCTGTTGGTAATTGTGTCAGAACAGCAAGTGGAGAGGCCCAAATCTCCTAGTGAACGCTGGCATGGAAGGTCACCCAGCACAGATGGACCATTCCATATCCATTTCAGATTGAAGTTGGTAGGAAATTTTCAAGAGTGAAGTACTATGGAGACAAGGTTTTTGTATAACATGAAGTGTGAGGAAAGTGTAAGCAGTCAAGAAGCAGGGCATTATATTAGCTGTGCTGATGATTCTTAGGCAATGAAGACTACTCGTTTGTTTGTTTCTTTAAGGTCATGAATTTGAAGTACCATGGACCAACTTGGTAGAGGATACAGACATGGTACCCTAAACGCTCATTGTAGATGTCCAAGAAGAAGTTTTCCCTGACAATGTTGCAATAATAGATTCAAATTTGGAAGAAAATCAATCCAGCTATTAAAATAGGCATAAATTGAACTTAGGCTGAATGAGTAAAGGCTTAAACAGCTAAGAATTTAAAAAAAATTCTTAGCTTCCAGAGAGAGAGAAAGAGATAATATGAATGGAAAGCATTTGTTTTGTTTTTCAGCAAGAGGTATGCTGATTTCCTGCAAAAAAAAAAAATGCAGTGGATCTAACAATGAGGAGAAGATTTTCAGGTCAAATTAGCAGTGCTGAAATTTATCATCCTGGGTTCTGGGTCACAGGAGTGGCTTAGGATCTTTGTGACTTCCGATTCACGTAATGTTCTCCTTATGTGAGCTTTTCTGATAACTCAGGCAGTCTTGCCTGGATTCCTTGGCTCCGTGTGGTTTTCAGTGCACTGTACACACCAAGTTCAGCATGTACATTTCTAGTAAAATCTTGCTAAGATTCTAGGTAAATTCACAGAAATCTTTCAATGCCACTGTGATTCTGCATGTTCATTTTGTATGGTCCTGTAAGGAGACTGGAAATACCAAGTCTCATGTTAGCTTCTGGATAAACCATTAGTAGAAGGAATATTACATTATAAACAAGCTTCATTATTTTCATTGATGTCTCTCCTCAAAGACAGTGTGGTTCTCTGTTATCTCTCAGCACGTTTGGATTTAGAATTGGGACCTTGATGGAATTGCTTCTTCATGGCTGGAATCTTGGCTTTCTAGGCTCACCCACATAGGGTTTCAAGAGAAGTGGAAGCAGAGAGCCAGCCCGCTTAATGTTGAGCTCATGTTCAAAGGTTCTCCAAGACCAGAGGTTTAGAAATGAAAAGCAGCTATATCTGCTTTGATGTGTCAGAACAAAATTAGAGACATTTTCAGTACTTGGATGGAAATGTCAGCTGAGACTATGAAGAGGTAGAGTGCACAGGGCACATCACAGGGAGTCTGATGGAAACGGCATCCAGGAGATGGTGAGTAATTGGACCCTATAAATGATATAATGAAGTCCAATGCCCCTCAAGGAATGCAGGCAAGAGTCTGTGAAATGCACAGGCAGGATTAAGAGTAAGTGGTGCCATAGTCTATTTTGGGCCACGCTTAGAGCCACGTTGGTGTGACTGAGTTATTCCCACTCTGAGTCTTAGTCTGGTACTAATTGAAAGATGCTGAATGCTTCTCTCCAGCTGTTGAGAGACCATTCGTTGCCTACCCGCAGTGCTGAGGAGGTGGTGACTCCCAGACCTTAGGAAATAAGAAGATTACTCTGGCTTTAAGGTTTTAAGGACATATCAGGCCAGACGGTACACGGAAGGTTGATATGGTTTCATGGGTGAGCCATATTAGCACAATATTTAAAAAGAGTGACTTCAGGGCACCTGGTTGGCTTGGTTGGTTGACTATCCGACGTTGGCATAGGTCATGATCTTGCAGTTCGTGAATTCTAGCCCCACATTGGGCTCACTGCTGTCAGCTTGTCAGTGCAGAGTCTGGTTCAAATCTTCTGTATGCCCCCCTCTCGCTCATATGCTGTCTCTCAAAAAAAAAAAAAATTAAAAAAATAGAGTGACTTCACAGAAAAATATATAGACTTACAATAATAAGGTGAGCAGTCCAGATAAAAGATCTTCATTTACCTGTTGCATCTCTTCCCACTGCTTCTGCTCGGCATGGGTTAGAAACTAGTTCTGAATAGTTGAAAGCTCCCTTAATACTAGTTCCACATGGTGTCCTGATAGCAATCAGATGGACTGCTTGTAGGAGGGAGCAAGTGCTCTTCTGTTTGCCACAGACTTTTTCTCAACACTGAATTATGGTGCTGTCCTTACAAACTGCCTGCTTGTCCCACTTTTATTGCCTCTTAGCCTTTATAAACATGTGATTTGCATGGGTGGAAAGTCACCATGACTTAACAGAGGTTCAGAGCCTTACAAAACAGATTTTTAAAAAAGTTTATTGATTTATTTTGAGAGAGTGAGAACAGGGATGGGGCAGGGAGAAGAGAGGGAGAGAGAATCCCAAGCAGGCTCCATGATGTAAACACAGAGGGTAATGCTTTCTTTCCTACTTAGCTAACAGAGAGGAGCAATAAAAATCAGTTTATGGCAGATAAGTATCCTGGGATTGCCTCCTTGTACTACTGTGTGTGGGGGTCGGGGGACAGAAGGACAGATGGATGAGATGCTTTTATGACAAGTGTGCATGGCTACCTGAGATGAAGGCAGGGACTAGAAAGAGAAGAGAGCAACTGGGGCTGTGAACCTTGCTGACTTGTTCCTGACCCACCCACTGCATCTGCAAGCACCTTGGCCAGCACCTGCATCTCTTCTATAGGCAGGGTCTTTCCTGGTTTGTTGAACACTGCTTTCATCCAAAAGAGCTCTGCCTATGTCTGCAGGGGGAGCTCTTCTTCAGTAGCCTTTCTGTATATCCCAAGTGGCCAATAAGATCTTTTTCAGTATTTGGCCATAGGGGAAAACAGCAGGGTTTTTGTTTTTGTTTTTTTGATTTCTTTCCCAGCAAAGCCCAAAGGCTGCCTTCCATTCTGTCTGGGATGCTGCTGGAGCAGTGAACCTAGATATTTTTCCTGGTGCCTTCAACCCCTAAGAAAAAAAGTAAAGTCTAGAATGAATAATCAGAGGGGAGATAAGGCTGCCTTGTGGGAATGGAGGTCCTGGTGAAGCCCACATGGAGGCTGAAGTTAGTTTCCAACCTGTGCCCAACAGAAGCAATGGAAAGAGACACAACAGGTAAATGAAAGATCTTTCATCTGGACTGCTCACCTAAAGCTCACAGAGGTAAACCCTAACAGTGTGTTTTTTCTCATTTGTTGAGAAAATGAGAAAAAGCTCTTGGAAAGGATATTTGAAGAGGAGGAGGAGGAAGATCTCTTTCTCTTTGCCTTCTTGTTTCTTCTTTGTAGATGTATTCCATCTCTACCCTATTTGCACCATGGGTTTTTCACAGATGGTGAATCTTGTAGAGTTACTTTTCAGAGTTCATGGTTGTGTTACATGGTTGGATGCTTATTAAATCTTTATTGAGTCCTTATTATGCAATTCATCTGAGAGTCTTGGCACTCTGCTTGAGGGGTCTTTATTTTACATCATAAGCAAATGCCTGTAAGGGGGCTTCATTAACACGGTCATTGTGGGAGGTCTGAAGATGTGGAGCAAAAAAACTTGACAGCACACGTTGTGCTAAGTTAATGATAAAGTTTATAGATCTTTTATTCTGAGGTTCACTGGCAAAAAATATTTTTATCTAATGAAAGTATTTCTGGGGAAAAAAAAGAAACCTGAAAGTATATTGCAGTATTTTGCTATAGATTTTTTAGAAGAGGCTCCATTGTATAGAAAAGTAACACAAAAAGATAGCAAACATAAAAGTATACTCAGCATTTCCATAGACTATTTATTTTTTGAAATAAGCAGACGTTTTATAAAAGACCTTTAAATTATTTCTACCTAAAGGGAAAAATTTCTCTCAAAATGCAGTCAGTGTCTGAATCTCGTATATGTGCAGATTAGAAACCTTTATTTTACTGATTTTGAGATTGTGGGGAGCAGGTATCAGCTTCTGTGAAATGACAAATAGTTTTCATTTCTTTAAAACTGATATTTAGGAAGAGATATCGAAAATCCACCCTCCTGTAGGTCATTTAATTTCTGCAGATCGCCCTTCTTCAAAAACTTTGGTAGTGCAAGGTGGTCGAGCTGAAGCAGCCCCTACTGTCTGCAGAATGGAGCTTTTATACAAGTTATCGCAATAAACAGTTCAGAAAAAATAAATAATCCTAATAGGTATTAGGTGCTTTTAGCTTACAGTGTGTTTTTTCTATATTTTAATAGAGCACTTGGACTAAGCCTTTTCTTTGTCATATCTGTGCCTTAAAGTAGTTATTGTCTGCCCTACTTTGCCGGCTTATCCTTATATCCATCCCTTAATCTCCTGAAACTGTAACTTTAAAAAAAAAACTATTTAAGTGAAATGTGTTTATTTACTTGGGGGAAAAATGATCAGCGAGATTTTCAAAACTACAGAAAATCCATGCACAATTATGCTGAATGTTCTGATTTTACTGTCCTGTTCAGCATCTACCCATAAGCTTGGCTTTACCCAAAATAAACCTTAAGTAATCTGATGAATTTATGAAGTGGGATTTACTCATTCTGGTCAATCAATAATGCATTGGTTTGCCACATTTAAAGAGTGGTTTGTTTCTAGGGCAGAACTTGCCAAATGATAGAGCTTAATGTAGGGAAAACCTTTTGCTTTAAATATGTTTGGTCCTTTTTATTTGGTGTTGGTGGGGGGTAGCAGATGTGGTGATAAGAGTTGAAGGGAGAGGTGAAAAGACACTTTGGAGAAGTATGGTGTGTAAAGATCCTCTAAGGGTGCCTGGGTGGCTCAGTCAGTTGAGTTTCCGGCTTTGGCTCAGGTCACTATCTCACGGTTCATGAGTTTGAGCCCAGCTTCGGACTCTGTGCTGACAGCTAAGAGCCTGCTTCGGATTCTGTGTCTCCCTCTCTCTCTGCCCCTTCCCCACTCATGCTCTGTCTCTCTCTCAAAAATAAATAAACATTAAAAATATAAAATAAATAAAGATCTTCCTCTATAGACATGTCCTTGAAAGGAGGCTGAAAACCCAGGTATATGAGAGGATGCTGAAGGTCTCAAGCAGTCATGGGAAAGTCTGACCCTCTTCTCTCTGGCATATTTCACAGACCTATGTTATTCTAAGAACCACTTCCATGAGTACCCACACTCATTAAAAACCAAAGCTAAATGATCATAATTGGGAAGTATCTTTAACAAATCCCAAACCCTGCTTTTCATATCTCCCCCACTACTCTCATTTCCTAGGCTAATTATGTCTCACATTAGCACATCCATTATTTCCTAAGCTTGACTCTCCAGTTCAAAGAGGAGACTTTAATATTCAAACGGCTTATAAAATGCACAAGTACTTTAATTCATCAACAGCAAGATCAAAGCAAATTCTGTTTTTAAATTAAAAATCTAAATTTTTAATTTTTCTTTCCAGAGAATACTTGGTCCTTAGACTGAGCCATTGCTAACCCTTCTGGGTTTCCTGCTGTTTAATGAATTCAATGGTTATTTCAAACATAGAGGCTCCTGGGGATGTGTGGGAGGACTGGAAGAGGAAAGTAAAGATGAGAAGTTGGGTAGGGGGACATTGACTCAGAGGTCAGTAGAAATTCTTAGGGCTAATGTGACCCTGACTGCATAACAGAAGAACTTTGTATTAGGTTAAGGGAGGGAATAGTTTTCCAACACAGACATCCCCTGAATTGTGCTAGGTCCAGGAACCCCTAGCTGAGGAAGGCTACCAGGCCCAGCAGGGGATCACACTGTATCCATAAACAAGAGCTGGGAGTTTGTCTTGGCAACAAGCTGATTCAAGTACAGTCAAACCTTGTTTTGGGAGCATAATTTGTTCCGGAAACATGATTATAACTCAGCAAATTTCCCCATAAGAAATAATGGAGACTCGGATAATGCGTTCCACAACCTCAAAATATTTCTATAAAAATGATTACAATACTGTAATATAATACAAAAGAATAAAGAAAGTACAAAATATAAAGAAAAATAAACCTGCACTTCCCTTTGAAAACCTTCATAGTTGATGTGAGGGAGACGAGAGGAGGGTTATTGTGTAGAATGACTTTCACTGTCACTAACGGATATTGACTACAGCATAGTATTAAAATAAACTATTGTCATACGCTATATTTAATGTAACTGGCAGCGTGACCTAGAATGAAGCAAAGCATTCCTAAGCTTACTCTTGTGTGGGAAAGAAAGGACTGTCCAGTGCTTTGAAGTGACAAAAGATACAGTATCACCAGTAGTGGGCACCTTCCAACCTTCTGAAAAGTCACTGATTTCTGCCAAACACCATGGCCTGAGATTGAGCATTTGAGTATGGGAGACCATCACCCACAATCCTGCAGAGGGAGAGAGAGAGAGAGAGAGAGAGAGAGAGGGAGAGGGAGAGAGAAGAAACATTGGCTCAGTGTTTGGCGTCATGTACTGCTCCTATTGCAAGGCAGCACTCAATGATCAAGTTAAAGTTTATTAGAAATATTTGGTCGTCTTGCAGAACACTCACAGAACAAGTTCCTCACAATCTGAGCTTCTACTGTATATGAAAGGCTTCCTGATGTCTGTTAATGTTGGCTCTAGGCTTAGGAGATACCCGCCTTCATTCACTTCTGTTTGCATGACCATGACTCTTTACAAACACAGTCTCTTCACAGCAGCCAAAGTGCCCTTCAAAACATCTAAGTCAGGTCATGCCACTACCCTGACTATGGTCCTCCAATTGCATTCCATTATGTTTAGAATAAAATCCAAACTCCATCTCACACTCTCAGCAGGCTCTGTGATCCAGCTCCCACCCAACCTGCCACGCCCACCTTGGCCACTCTCCCTACAGCTTATGAGCCTCTAACCACAGAGTGCCTCCATTCCTTGACAATTTTTAAAAGTAGCTACCATTCTGTCTGCAATCCTCTTGTCCCAATCTTGCCAAGACTGGATCCTTTGGGTTTTTTTAATCTTTCAAATGTTATTAAAATTTTTTTTTAAATGTCTATTTATTTACTTATTTGAGAGAGAGAGACAGAGTGTGAGTGAGGAAGGGACAGAGAGAGAAGGAGACACAGGATCAAAAGCAGGCCCCAGGCTCTGAGTTGTCAGCACAAAGCCTGACTCAGGGCTTGAACCCAGGAACCTTGAGATCATGACCTGAGCTGAAGTTGGATGCTTAACCTACTGAGACAACCAGGTTCCCTGCAGATGTCATTTTAGATGTCAACTGTTTTGAGAGGCACTCCATGATTCCCCAGTTTAAGGACCTCTGTTATTTTATCAATTCAATGTGTGTAATTTTCTGTTTAGAACCTAACACACTTAATTTCCTTGCTTATATACTGTTACTCTGTCCTTCCTCCATACTAGAACATAATATCATGAAAACAGGTCCTATCTTGTTGTTTGACTCCTTTAATGCTGAAATTTAATAAATGCATGAAAAACTTAAAAAAGCAAGGAAGCCCAAGATGAATGGGTAAAAAGGGATGGACAGAGAAGAGGCATATTGAGTTCAGAGTCAATAAAAGTATTTACACAAAGGCTAGGTGGCTGCTTGATGGAGATAAAGTAGAGGTTTTGAATTTAATTCTTCACTTAATATTTATTGATCATTTGGTAGATACCAGTCACTGTGAAAGGCACATAGAGAAGAAGGAAAACCTTGGGTGCCTGCCTTCAAGGAGTTTACAATCCAAAGAGGAAGAAGATGTGTGAACCAGACCTCACAAATACAATACAATGTTGTAACAGAACTACATACACAAGGTACAGTGCCAACTAAAATTTGACAGAGACAGTGTATTGGGAAACTCATTGGACTCTTGAAAGAAAATGAGGAATAATATTCCAGATGGATTAGGTGTTGAGGAGGGCTTTTGAAGGAACACAGCACCATGAAATGGGCATGGTGTGTTTTAGAAAGTGTATGGAGTTTGTTATGGCCTTCATGAAGGATATGTAGGGATGTAAGTCTCATACATGCACACACACACACACACACACAGAAAAGGGGTGTGGGGCGACAAACAGACAGACAGACAAAAGGAGGGAGAGAAGTAGGGAGGCAAAAGCCAGGTAGGAGCCAGATCAGGAAACACCTTTTTATTTCTGTAAGGAATTTGGATTTTCTCTTGTTGGCAGAGAAGAACCTTTGTTCAAGGATCACATCTTCAGTCTTGAGAGATGAATATAACAGCCAGAAAGTGGTTACATGAGACTGAGATTGCAGTTATTGTAACAGATTAGGGATGGTAAAGGCATAAATTGGAGCATTTAGAGGCCATGGGGACATGGAGACATTTTGTGGGTTGTTGGACCAGGGTTTCTGTTGGCTTCCAATTTTATGATTCCACAGTTGTTCAGAGTTTTAGAAGGGGAAGAAAAAACTTTAGATTCCATCTTTATTTCCTCTCTTTCCCTCTCAGCCCATATCCAATTCTTCAGCAGTCTTACCAGTTCTACCTCAAAACTTGTCTTAAATACATCTCCTTTCTGTGATCTCTGCTTCCACCACCCTACTCTGAGATACCGCCATCTTTTGTTCAAACTGTGCAGTAGCTCCTCACCCTCTTCCTCTACCCCTTCTCCTCTGCACAGCAGCTAATGATCTTTCTGAAAAGTAAATCAAACCTTATCACTCCCCTTAGTGTTAAATTTCAAAGTCTTTCCCTGGTCTAAAATGTGGAGTCTTTCCAAATACCATATGATTTCACTCATATGAGGAATTTAAGATACAAAACAGATTAACATAATGGAAGGGAAGCAAAAATACTATAAAAACAAGGAGGGAAACAAAACATAAGAGGCTCTTAAATACAGAAAACAAACTGGGGGTTGCTGGAGGAGGTGTGGGTGGGAGAATGTGCTAAATGGGGGAGAGGTATTAAGGAAGACACTTGTTAGGATGAGCACTGGGTGTTATACATAGGGGATGAATAACTGGAGTCTCCTCCTGAAATCAGTGTTCCACTATATGCTAACTAACTTGGATGTAGCTTTTTAAAAATTAATAAATTAAAAAATAAAATAAAATGTGGAGTCTTTCTAGAAAACAAACTAATGGTTACCAGCGTGGGGTCAGTGGGGGGGTGGGGAAGAGGATGGGTGAAATAGGTGATGGGGATTAAGGAGGGTACTTGTGATGAGTGTCATATATGGAAGTGTTCAATCACTAAATTGTACACATTAAGCTAATATTAGACTACACATTGACTATATGGTAACTAACTGGAATTTAAATCTTTAAAAAAAATATGGAGTATTTCTCCTAATGGCTCATGGAGAAAAAATATAAAAAATACGATGGAATCATGCAAAGTACATGTAATCAGCTACATGAAAGCTAGAATGTAGGTCATGTTTCCTTTTCATTCTGCTAAATTTAGACCATGCATTCTCCACCATAGGTGATATCACCTTCAAGGGGGATGAAAATCACTTCTTGGGGGACAAAATAGAAGAATACAGAGTCTCTGCTTACCTCTTAAAGCCAATCTCAAAATTCTTTTACAACTCAGCCCCTTGGTTTTATCCCATCCTCTTCTCTGAAATCTTTCTTCCAGATTTTTCATGGTTTTACCCCATCTTGTCATTCAGCTCTCAACTTAAATCATGCTTCTAAATGAGCATCTGTAATTGTCTGCTGTGTATATATGTTTATACATGCAGATATTAATTATCTTTCCTTATCGAAGGCCAAGTTCTGGAAGAGAACTTGAAAATCTTGTCCTCTTCTGTATCCTGTGCACAGTGCCTGCGACAGAGTAGAATGTGAATGTATATTTTTTAAAACAAATGTATAGGGTGCCTGGATTGCTCACTTGGTTAAGTGTTGGACCCTTGATCTTGGATCAGTTGTGAGATCAAGCCCCATGTCGGGTTCTGCACTGAGCTGAGCATGCTTCAGATTCTCTCTCTTCCTCTGCCCCTCTCCTCTGCTCTCTCTCTCTAAAAAAAATAAATAAATAAAATGAATGAATAAGTGAAATAAAAGAAAACAGCCCTGTCTTGATGCCTTTAGCTCTCTTTTTCCTGAGAGCAGTTCAGGGGAGTCTCTTTCCCTTCTTTATCTGGTTTGCCTCCTCTTCTGGCCTGAAGTCTTCCCTCATAGCTGAATGTTCTAGTAGCTGTAGGTGGCTTTTGTCTGAATATGGAAAACTGGCCACGCTCCCACCTTCCTGTGTTTACAGTGTTTGCATAGAGTAAGGCAACAACAGATCTGTCTAAGCCTTAGCAGGTGTGGCTGGAGAGTGAGGGAAAGGGGAAAAAAAGGAAGGAGGAAATTGTTTTTCTCAAAGACTGTGTGACCTCATAAGTCTGTGACCGCTGCAGTCTCCTGGACCATTGAGCTTCCCCAGGGAGTCATGTTAACTGTGGTTTATTTTTAAGCAATTCAGGATAAGCATGTGATAAACACATGGTGTGTACATTAGTAATAACAGACTCTTGGGTGTTTTTGTTAACATTTGAAGAGCCCCACTGAGGAATTCACTCTCTCAGGATCTCTAAGAAAATGATTTCAAGGTGATGATTTAAAAGCACATCTGAAGATTCAATAATTAACAACAGAGATGATAGGGATGCCTGGATGGCTCAGTCGGTAAGCCTCTGACTCTTGGTTTCAGCTCAGGTCATGATCTCACAGTTTAATGGGTTTGAGCCCTTCATTGGGCTGTGTGCTGGCAGGGATTCTCTCTCTCTCTATCCTTCCCCCACTCATGCTGTCTCTCTCCAAATAAATTAATCAACTTAATTCTTTAAAAACCCAGAGATGATAGAAATACCTTTCCATTGTTGAAGTTAGTTGTGTTCAAGGCATTCAGTTGACTCTCAAGGTTATGTGGGCACCTCTACCTTTTTGTGATGAGAACAAGGGCCTGGAATAAGTATCTGTCCTTCCATGAACAAAGCATCCGGGAGCCCAGCATGTGTGGACCCCAGTTCTTCCTGGTCCTACCACCCACTCATCCCTTAATGCAGGCCCTAGGCATGCGATTTGGTAAGAAGGCAGGCTGACGTCTTCATAAGAATAGTGTGTGCTGGCCTCAAGGTGAACCTTGTGTCCAAAGTGCTCATCAGAGGGCCCAAAAGGCAGAGAACCGAACATGACTGAATTCACTGGAGCATGATGTTTGATGCTTTGCGCCTGCTTGCTAATACCTATGTGTACTTGTGTAGGATTTTCCCTGGTAATCATTTCCATGGCAGTGTATGACTAATCGCGAGCTCAGATGGGGAGCAGGTGGATAATACCAGCCTGGATCCCAGAGACTGTGCACATTTACTCAAGAGTCTGATCTTTGGGAGTGGCCCATGAACTTGTCTCCACTTGCTGGCATCACCCACAAACCAGCGGTCCATGGCCCTTGAGTGTGCTTTCTATCAGGCCCTACCGAGCAGACAGATACCATTCAAGAGAGGGCATAGAGAAAGCTGGGTACACGGTACTGATTGCTGTAATGGGTCAGTAATGAACTACACATCTGGAAACCTTGCCTCATAACCTAGAGGGGGCTCATTCAAAACACAGAGTGCTGGATACCACTTGGTGACATATTTTTTTTATTGTTCTATTTATTTATTGTTTTAAAATGGGGGGCAGATAGGGGGAAGTAGAGGATTCCAAGAAAGCTCTGAGCTGACAGCAGTGAGCCCCCATGTGGGGCTTAAACTCGCCAACCATGAGATCATGACCTGAGCCAAAGTTGGACACTCCACCGACTAAGCCGCCCAGGTGCTCCACATTTTTGTTTTTAAAAGATCTAACTGGCTTTATTAAGTGATTCATGAATTGAGTAGCATCCCATCTATCAAGTAGAATGGAGCTCTCCACTTTGTTATACGTCTAAATCCTTATCGTGACATAGCTTTTGTTACATCTCGGTGTGGGGCTATGATATATATACCCCAATATATAGGCCACAGCTAACGAGATTTCTGTTTCACTTTATAATTTCCTAGCATCAGCGTGGAGAACTCTGTCTACTAAGGGGTCAACTAGTTTTCTTCATAGCTGATCCCGAAAAAGTAGAAATCTGCAATACCATCAGACTCTGGAAAGGAGAAATAATATCTAAAGACCAGCCACTTAGCAAATTAATGTTTTGGTTCATTAGAGCAAATTGAAGTTAAAAATTTTTTAAAAAGTCAGATGACTCCCAAAGTTTCTAGAAGCCTTAAAGACATTTTTCAAGAGAGTCAATTTAGCAGAGTGGATTAAAAAAGTATGAGCTTCAGAGCCAGACTGCCTGGGAGTGAATCATGGCTGTGATAGTCACTAGCTGAACAGTCTTGGGGAAATTTCCTTCACTGTGCTACAGTTTCCCAGTGGGTAAAATTGCAAAACTAGTAGTAATTTCTTCATGGGACTGATTTAAAATTAAGTTCTATCAGACATGAGAAGTGCTAAGAATACTGGCTAAAAACATGTGTTTTTAAAAATTATTATCAATGTTGAATATTTTCAGTCCTTTTAAAGCCTAACTTCAAAAGACAGGAGGTTCGTTGTAATGCAGTGAATAACTGGATCCCATTTGCAGTTTATCTGCCATCCATCTGGCTCTTTGGCCTTGAAACAATGATTTGACCTCTCTGGGCTTCAGTCCTCCTATTTATAAGGAGCTCAATGGGCCCAGATAATCTCTTAGTTTCCCTGTGATGCTCAAATGTTAGGATTTTGCAATATCATCCACGTTCTGGAGTTTACAGAAAATACTTTCAAAGAGAGTCTCAGAAAGATGTAATAAAATAATAAAACTGGAATGGAAAAGAGAGATTGTATTTAAATTTCTTTGGATTTGGAGTCAGAACCACTGGACCCAGGTGCACTTGGGTGGCTCAGTCAGTTAAGCGTCCGACTTCAGCACAGGTCATGATCCCGCGGTTCATGAGATCGAGCCCCACATCAGCTCCAGGCTGTGCATGGAACCTGCTTGGGATACTCTCTCTCTCTCTCTCTCTCTCTCTCCCCTGCTCACGCTCTCTCTTGAAAAAGGAAGAAAAGTCTGTAGCACATGTTAGACACTGAAGATTGTTCCTGTATGATAGTCTCTCTCCTTCACCCTCTGGATTGGGTTGCCCTCTTCAACCTGGGTTTTGAAGCTTCTCCAATCCAACCCTTCCTCAATGGCCAGTGCAGCCTAAAATCAGGCATCCCCCTGTTCCACCAAGACAACTCTAACTACGTTTGATTTTTCAACTCTTTGTTTATAAAATACAGAGAATTCAGTCTTCAAGTGTTAGTTCACATGAGAAATTCTCCCTTTTCCGAAAAGCTCCTCTATTTAATAAAATGTTAAGAGATGGAGGAATAAAATGGCTGACTCGACCAGCATCCTGTAGACTATGCATGGGCCCCTTTCTCTCTCAGGGGTGTTGGGAGCTTCAGGAGGGATCTTACTGAGTAGAGAGATTGTCCAAACAGTGCCCCTCACATCCCTTCATCTGTCCTGGCCTTGCTGCCTGCACAGGCACACAAGGCTTTCTGAGCTTCTATCTCCCGGGCCCAGGGAAAACCTTCCCTACCCCCAAGTTGTGTAATGCAGTTTAATGAGGAAACATCTGTGAACCTGATTTATGGACTAGAAAACATCCTTCCAATTAAATGATATTTGGGGCTCCCAGCTAAATATGCCTTAATGACCGATTCCATCTTTATACTTGGGCAACAGCTCATCTTTTCCCCAAAACCTTGAAGTCTACCATCCTTGTCATCATTTCTGTAACTCCATGAATTTTCTTCATAACTGAAACATGATCATTAACAATACACATTTGGTGACTTCTGTGTATAAACTGTGATGTGTGCTTTAATATTTTCATCCTTTCATGATCCATAATCCTGGCACTTCTGAGCTCTCCTTTTTAAAAAATTTTTATTTATTTTGAGAGAGAAAGAGAGAGAGGGAGAGAGAGAGAGAATGTGTGCAAGTGGGGGAGGGACAGAGATAGGGAGAGAAAGGACCCTAAGCAGGCTCCACACTGTCAGCTCAGAGAAGAGGGCAAGTTTTAATAATACATTTTATTTTACCCAGTATTCCAAAATTGTTATCTTTATAATGTACTATCTGCATAAACATCACAGAGATCTTTTATACTATTATTTTGTTTGAAGCCTTCGAACAGTGTGGAGGTTTTTGTTTTTGTTTTTTGCAGCCACAGCACATCTCTGTTCAGACCAGCCACAGTGCACAGGCTCCATCACCACACATAACTAGCGTGCAGCCACTCTGTCTGCTGTGAATGCTCTGTCTTCCGTACCTTATCTCATTGTGTCATTCGAATCAATTTGTTGAGGTTCAGGGTAGATAGCATCTGTTCGGAGGGTTTGATATAACCCAAGGGAGGTCTAAATGATCTTTCTCAGGATGAGCTGCCTGGGGAAAATCAGGCTGGGTCATTGGCACTTACTCCCCATCTTCAAACTGCCAGAACTCCATTGAGACAAACTTATATGGGTTTTTTTGGACCAGAGCAGGCTCCATTCTTGGGCAACCTTGCCCCCAGCTTTTCCTTCCTGCTCTGCATTACTCACATGACTTCTGTCCCAGGTCACCTTTCCTGTTCCATGCCACATGAGGGAAGCCCTGGGTCTAGGAGAGTGCAGACTGGTGTACAGAAGAATGAGTCACATCACACTTCACACAGGTGTCTTGCATTGCAAAATGCTCAAGGGTGACAATATTAAGTATCTAGTATCCCAAGGTTTTGCTGACTGATTCCCATCAAACGTACATAAACTGTGTTCTTCTCACAGCTCCTACTACAGCCACCTTCAGGCAGATAAAGTTCGATAGTTTCCCTTGAGCATAACTTTTACATAGCCTGACATAACACCTGTAAGAAAATGTGGTAATTCTGTTTCTGACCATCTTCTCTCCTTGTCCCATTTGGGAAACTAGTATTAAGATATTACATGAGTACTCTTCTCTCTTTCTTTTTTTCTCTCTCTTTTTAAAAAAAGCTTATTTCCTTATTTTGAGAGGAAGAGCAAGCTGGGGAGAGGCAGAGAGAGAGAGGGCAAGAGAGGGGAAGAGAGAGAGAGAGAGAGAGAAAGAGAGAGAGAATCCCAAGCAGGCTCCATGCTGAGCACAGAGCCCAATATATGTCTCCATCCCACCAACCGTAAGATCATGACCTGAGCCAAAATCAAGAGTCAGGCACACAACTGACAGAGCCACCCAGCTGCCCTCTTTTTTTCTTAATGAGGTTTTCATGCGTAGACTTTCCCAGGAAGACATATCTGGGCCCATTTGCCACTCACCCCCACTGACCATAGACTAAGTCTTCACCTGCTCATGGAATTTGCCCTCGACGATGGTGGTTTTTTGAGTATTTATTTGAGGGTAGACAATGTCACTGATGTTATATACCAAGGGAAAAAAAATCATCTCCACTCTCAAGGGACTAGGGCCCCAAAAAGTAGTGTTTGACCCTGAATTTTGAGCCAGATTACTCTGAGAATTCAATCTCTACTGTTCCATGATGGTGTTTTTCTTAAAACATAATTTTTCTTAATGAAGCACAGACTGATTTTTTAAATTCTCTTTGTCCTCTTAGATGAAAATTATTTTAATTGCCTGAAAAACAATATTCTTTGGATAGTGATTGAAAGGCTTTTCTCTTGAGGAGAAAAAAATTTCATATCCTATCAATATTTACATTAAAGTCAGACTTAGCTATGTAAATTGTGGCTAATTCAAGCACTCAGGTGTTTTTAAAACACCTGAGTTTTTAAAATTTATTTTATTTTTTATTTTTATTATTTTTTAAAGTTTTATTTATTTTGAGAGAGAGAGCAGGGAAGAGGCTGACCACTGTTGGCACAGAGCCTGACATAGGACTCAAACCCAACAACTGTGAAATCATGACCTGAGACAAAATCTCAAATCAGTTGTTTAACTGATTGAGTCACCCAGGAGTTTTTTAAAAAATGTTTATTTACTTATTTTGAGAGACAGAGCATGAGCAGGGGAGGGAGCAGAGAGAGGGAGATAGAGGATCCCAAGCAGACTCCACACTGAGAATGGAGTCCAATGTGGGGCTTTATCCCACAACTCTGAGATCATAATCTGAGCCCAAATCAAGAGTTGGATGCTCAAATGACTGAGCCACTTAGGAACCCCTAGATACAGACGTCTTGAGTCAACTTACAGTTAACTGATTTTTTTCCTCACGTGGGAAAACCGGTGTTTCTTTTTCTGTCTTCAGATGTTAGGACCGTTGCTTCTTTCCGGGAGAATGTTCTGTCCTTTGCAAGAAGCTCCTTCCCCCGCTGTGCCAGAACACCTGAAATGCCACCTCCTTCTGATCCCACCCTCAACACTTCTCGATGCTCCCCAAATAGCCTGATTTGCTCCCTGAATTGCTCACAGTGAGCACTGACACCCAAACTTATGCATTTTGGCAAACTGTCTAAGCCAAATGAGAAGAAAACACCAAGAGCTGATGAACAAAGGGAGGTGCCCTGTCCAATGCACCAACTCATTCATCATGCATTCATTTGCTTTTCTACCCTCATTTTCCTGAGTTCTGTCACAACTTTTATTACTAATATGCGTCTTTATGCTTATTATCCTTTCCATATAGATTTTATTTTTAAAAACATTTTTTAATGTTCATTTGTTTTTGAGAGACAGAGACAGAGCATGAGCAGGAGAGGGGCAGAGAGCAAGGGAGACACAGAGTCCAAAGCAGGCTCCAGGCTCTGTCAGCACAGAGCCTGATGCAGGGCCCAAACCCACAAACTGTGAGATCATGACCTGAGCCAAAGTTAGATGTCTAACTGGCTGAGCCACCCAGGTACCCCTCCATGTAGAATTTCTAAATTGGATTCCAATTCTTCGATCCCAAGATTATCCTATGTTTTATTTTTATTTATTTATGTATTTATTTATTTTCTTAAATATTTTATTGTCAAGTTGGTTTGCATATAACACCCAGTGGTCATCCTAACAAGTGCCCTCCTCCATGCCCATCACCCCCCTTCCCCTCTCCTCCACCCCCATCAGCCCTCAGTTTGTTCTCAGCATTTAAGAGTCTCTCATGGTTTGCTTCCCTCCCTCTCCCCAACTATTTTTCTCCTTCTTCTCCCGCACCATTCTCGGTTAACTTCCTCCTAATCCACCTATATGTGCGAACATATGGTATTTGTCCTTCTCTGCCTGACTTATTTCACTCAGCATAACACCCTCAAGCTCCATCCATGTTGCTACACATGGCCAGATTTCATTCTTTCTCATTGCCATGTAGTATTCCATTGTATACATAAACCACATCTTCTATTTTTTAAAAATTTTTAATGTTTTATTTATTTCTGAGAGAGAGAGAGAGAGACAGTGTGAGCAGGGGAGGGTCAGAGAGAGAGGGAGACACAAAATCCGAAGCAGGCTCCAAGCTCTGAGCTAGCTCTCAGCACACAGTCTGATGCGGGGCTCAAACCCACAAACTGTGAGATCATGACCTGAGCCAAAGTCAGAGGCTTAACCGACTGAGCCGCCCAGGCGCCCCAAACCACATCTTCTTGATCCATTCATCAGTTGATGGACACTTAAGTTCTTTCCATGTTTTGGCTATTTTTGAGAGTGCTGTTATGAACATTGGGTACATGTGCCCCTATGCATCAGCACTCCTGTATCCTTTGGGTAAATTCCTAGCAGTACTATTGCTGGGTCATAGGGGAGTTCTAAACAAGGAAAACAGCCTGCAGTACTGGAGAACTAAATATGAACCCATCTCTCACCTTTGGCCTTGCTAGGCTTATATTTCAGCGGTTTGCACCTGCATGGGTTAATATGAGCCTCCCTTGTGCAAAGACCAGTGCAGCCCCTTTCAGTTTTCCATGGGTTGCCTCAGTACTTGTGTAGGTGATACCTGATAACCGAAAGAACAGAGGAAGTGGGTCATGAACAGAGAGGTGCCTCCTGGGTCCCGGGGACTTAGAAGACCGAGACCCTTCTAAGATCCAGCCTGGCATTCTGAGGCCAGGTCTCAGGAGTCATTTCTCTCCAGATAGAACCATTTGGTCTAGTCCCTATGAAATGGCTTTCAGTGATGGTACTGTCATGCTAGACTACTTTATGTGACTTTTTACCATCTTAGAGTTCAAGGTGAGGAATTCAGCTCGAGCATGTGAATGCAGGACAGAAGGACTCTTTCCACAGGCAGGGCAGCAGGTGCAGAATTCATAGTGTAAAATAATTAGACTCTTCAGGTTTTCTTTTAGTAATAGTGGAAGTAACAATTCTTACTATTTGACCAGTTTAGGTTCCGAATTTGGAGGAATGTCCACCTATTTGTTTAAGCAAAACAAAACAAAATCAAGCATTACGCAGACTTTTCCAGGATAGCATTGGTAAAAGTTAATTTCCTGCTTAATTTTGATTCACTATTTTTCCTGGATAACTGTAGGCTCTTCATAAGAATGTGCTTATCTGCCAGGAATTCAACGGGGCTTTAATATGTCAAGAGTTTCTGCTATTTTTAAAATAAAGTTTATATATTTTGTTAAAGGTAGAAAGAGGGAACAGAGGAGGGGCAGAAAGAGAGAGAAAATGAGCAGGGTGGAGGGGAGAGAGAGAGCATGAGCAGGAGAGAGGCAGAGAGAGAGAGAAAGCATGAGCAAGGGAGGGGCAGAGGGAAAGTATGAGCAGAGTGGAGGGCGCAGAGAGAGAGAGAGCATGAGCAGGGGAGAGGCAGAGATACAGAGAGAGAGTGAGAGAGAGCATTATCAGGGAAGAGGCAAAGAGAGAGGCAGAAAGAGAGAGAGAAAACACAAGCAGGAGAGGGACAGAGGGAGACGGAGAGAGAATCCCAAGCAGGGTCTGCACTGTCAGCTGGGAGCCCAATTCGGGGCTTGAACTCACAAACCTCTAGATAATGATCTGAGCTGAAGCCAAGAGCCAGACGCTTAACCCACTGAGCCACCCAGGCACTCCAAGTTTCTACTATTTTTTTTAAAAAGTATCTGATCCGTACGGTTTGATCCTATAACCTCCTTTTTATTTCCACTGAGACAAAAAGAATTTGATAGTAATTATTGGTTATGTGAAGGGTTATAATAAATGATATATGAACTCTTATTCCAGTCATGAGGTGCTTTCATTGTATAATAACTTCAAGGGTATCAGCCTGTATAAAGCAGTTTGGTTTAGCCATTTAACACGTTGAAAATATGGATAGTGGACATGATATTTACATCAAAGTTTAGTCTTCAAGGCACGCATGTGATAACATATAATAAAAGCTTATCTATCTGGCATCTTCTCGGGATTCTTGATACTTATTAATGCATTTGAAGTCACTAAGACAGTTGATGTATATAAAGCTAAAGCACAGTGAGAATTACTAAGGATTCACTTGTATCTGTGAATGGTGTGTTGTGTCACCGTTTATTCTCAGTATCTGACATTTGGTCATTTATGTTGGATATGACTGATAAGCCTGTACCCAGAACACTTTATAACAGTTTGATTCTTAAGGAAGTTGCGTAGGCAGTGGAAAAGCTTAAAATTACAGATAAACACAAAGAAGAAAATGTAAAGTAGCAGTAATTCTATCACCAGGGAGGATGTATAATGAGAGTGATTTCCCTCCATAGGGAAGTTGAACTTCTATCATGAAGGCAGGAATTTTTATTATGGACTCAACTATCACATCAGCTTCTGCTTTCTTCCTTTCGTTTCAACACAATCTTCCCTTTTAATCCCTGTCCTTATTTTCCAAATGCATTACTGTTTGTGGTGTACATATGATGTGTAAGACTCTTTTTATTTTCAGTCAGGATAGTGGATAGGAGCACGGGCTTCTGAATCTGACTGTTTCCATTCCAAGCTTGGCCCTGCCTCTTTCATGCTGTGTGAGCTTCAGCGACTTCCCCTTTGTCTGAAATTTATCACCTGTTAAATGGGAAAATTTTAATACCAATGTCATAAGGCTGAACACTCATCCTAACGGGGAATGCATGAACTAGTAAATGCACAGTTCTTAGTGCATTATCTGGTATTTAATAAATATTAACTATTGTGCCTGCTATTATGGGAATTTTTTATTATACTTTTGAATAAAAATAATTTTTCTTTTTTTGTCATAAGTTTTATAATGCTTATTGTAAACAGTACTTACCTATACAGATTGGGAAAGGACAATACCTTCTCCTAAGTAATAGCTTCCTCCCATCCACTTACCTACCACCAACAGTTCACAGTGTTAAATTTTTGCTATAACTAAAATTATATACACATACATATACACATGTATACATACAAAAACACATAACTTGTGTTGTTGATTTTTAAAGGAATCACACTCAGTGTTCTTTTCTTTCTGTTCTATGTATTCCTGAGTTTTTTCATTGGTAAATGCTTTCCATGGCAATATGAAACAGTACATCATGGTCTTCATAAGATCTTGCACATTTTTTCCTATAGTTTATTTATATGTATTTTAAAATTTTATTGCTGCTGTACAGGAAATCTGTTAATAATCTTGTGTGTGTGTGTGTGTGTGTGTGTGTGTGTGTGTGTGTGTGTGTTATATCCAGTTCCTTTCCTGGATTTTCTATTTGTTTTCTTACTTTTGTTCAGTTTATTCTTTGGATTATTTAGGTAGATATCATATTAAGTGTAAACAATATAATGATGTCTCATCCTCTCCAATATTTTCTGATAGTTTCCATTTTGTTCTTATTGCATTAACCAAAATCTCCATTATAGTGTTGAAAATTATAAATACTATCTTCCTTCTTATGCTCTTGACTTTAATAGGAATGCTCCTTTCATTCAAGTGCTAAGTTTGTGTGCTAAAACCTTAGAGTCATATTTGATTTATCTCTTTGGGTTTCATAATTCACCTTCAGTCTATCTCCACAAGCAGTTGGAAATACACTCAAAATATATACTGACTTCTGGGGCGCCTGGGTGGCTTAGTCGGTTAAGCATCTGACTTTTGCTTAGGTCATGATCTTGCGGTTTGTGGGTTCGAGCCCCGCGTCGGGCTCTGTGCTGACTGCCAGCTCGGAGCCTGGAACCTGTTTCAGTCTGTGACTCCCTCTCACTCTGACCCTCCCCTGCTCACACTGTCTCTCTCTCCTAGAAATAAATAAAACATTTAAAAAATATATATATATATATATACTGACTTCTGGTTACTTTGCGATATCTCTACTATTCTTCCCTAGATAAAGTCACCATATTTTCTTGCCTGGAACTGCAGTGGCCTGGTAAGGGCTCTGTCTGTATCTACTCTTTCTTCCTTAGAAAATATTGTCCTTCAACAGAGTGATCCTTTTGAAATGTAAAGCATATCTTATCCTTCTTGTGGTTCAGACTTTTCAGCAGTAATAACAATATTTAGAATCAAATCCAAAATCTTTAAGGTTTCACATGATCTGACCCCTGACCATCTCTCCAGCCTTATTTCCTGAAATTCTGTCCTTATTTTGTTTTTAGGTAGGCTTCACACCCAGTGCGGAGCCCAGTGTGGGGACTGAACTCTCAACTCTGAGGTCAAGACCTGAGCTCAGATCGAGAGTTGGATGCTTCACTGACTGAGCCACCCAGGAGTCCCTCTCTGCTCATTCTTTTTTTTTTTAATGTTTATTTTGAGAGAGAGAGAGACAGTGTGACCCGGTGAAGGGCAGAGAGGGAGGGAGACACACAGTCCCAAGCAGGCTTCAGACTCTGAGCTGTCAGCACAGAGCCCGACACGGGGTTAGAACCCTAAATTGTGAAATCATGAGCTGAGCCAGAGTCAGATGCTTAACTGACTGAGCCACCCAGGAGTCCCTCTGTCCTCATTCTTGTTTCCAATCTTGCCAAATTGGCCTTGTTTCTGTTCCTTAAACACAACAAGCATCCTTCTGCCTTCAGTCTCTTATACTTGATGTTTCTCTCTTAATGGAATCTTCTACACCCAGATCTTCCTTTGTCTCCTTCCCACCTTATATAGATCAGTTCTCAGGGACCTCCTTAGAAAAGTACCTTCTAACCATCTTGTCTATAATAGCACCTCATTCATTGCTTTATGTCCTTTTATGCAGGTTTTAATCATCAAAATGACTTGACACTAAAAGAAAATACAAGATGTTATATATTTATTTAATGTTGTCTCTAAGGATATAAACTCTTCAAGACTTTATTTTGCTTGTTGCTTTATTCTCCATAATTATGAGAGTATCCAGGACATATCAGATATTTAATGTATACTATTTTAGGATGAATAAATTAATGGCTACAATACTTGCTGAATGCCCCTCATAGAAACTCACACTTATATTGACATTATGAAGACTCTGAATTCAAATAATAGCTCTTTTCAAACACTGTTTCTGTCTCTCATCTTTCTTGTTCTTCTGGAACTCAAAGTAATGTATATTAGACTGTAATGTATATTACAAACTGAAAATAATTTGTTCTGTACTGTCCAAAGTCCCATATTTTTATCTCTCCACACTTCCTTCCAGCTAGTTTCTTCTGATCTGTCTTCTAGTTTATTAAGTTTCTCTTTGGTGGTGTTGAACCTATCTATTGAGTTCTTAATTTCATGACTGTATTTTCCAGTTCTATAACTTCTAGTTAATTTTCAGATCTTTAGTGTCATATTTTACTTTTTCCTATGCTGTATCATACTTAAATTCAGCTTATCTCTCATTGATCATAGCAACTATAACTGTACTACTTTCTACATCTGATAATGCATAAATATGGGTTTTATTTCTCTTGTCTGTGGTTTGTAATGACTTTGACTTCTGTTGTCACATAGTCCATTAGTGTTAGCTAAAAAATTTATTTGAAAAATTATTTTTGAGATATACTGTGGCGTTTAGAATATATCTTCTATCAGAGAGGAATTTTGTTTTTTCATGACAGGTACCTAAGAGTGGAGGCAGTGTGGGATCAAGGGTTGAGGATTTTCTGAACTACCTTGTTGACTTGCCAAAGCACCGTAACTTAATAGTGCAGCCCTTATGTCTTTATCACAAGTAGAATGTGAGTTATATCAGGTTTCTGCCTTTGGTAGGCACTAAATTCAGACTTGCCCTTCCAGCTTCTGAAATTTCCATGAAAGATCTGCTTGCCTTTAAGCCCTTTCCCCAGGAATAGGCAAATTACTATCAAAGTGACACCTAGGGAGAAGGGAATCTTACTCAGGGTATTGACTCCTGGTGTCATTAGCACTCCCTCCTTTTCAATGTAAAGAAATCATGCTTGGGGTGCCTGGATGGCTCAGTCCGTTAATTGTCCGACTTCAGCTCAGGTCATGATCTCACAGTTCAGGAGTTTGAGCCCCATGTTGGGCTCTGTGCTGACAGCTCAGAGCCTGGAAGCTGCTTCAGATTCTGTGTCTCCCTCTGTCTCTGACCCTCCCCTCTTGTGCTCTCTCTCTCTCTCTCAAAAATGAATAAACATTAAAAAAATTTTTTTTAAAGAACTCATGCTCTTGGTGTGTCACCTGCCTGGGCAAATACCCTGAAAGGGAGGGCTCTAGTGCATCTCCTTTTGCTTCATCCTCTTAGCAAGAACTTTCCTAATGTGTTGGGTCTTTGATAGTAATTAAGATACTCTCTGGCTCTTTACCAGCCATTTTAGTGGTCCTCTTGCAAGTTACCTAGTCTGCCATTACTAAAAGTGGAAGCCTAGCGTATGCTTGTGTGTGTGTGTGTGTGTGTGTGTGTGTAATAATTAGACTTCTTTGAAAAACCCATTTCCAGTACCAGTTGTATTTCAGTACGAGCTATAATTTTTCTGTTATGTAGTCTTGCTATCCTCCTTGTAAATTGTGAGTTTTTGTCATATGTGTGATGATTTTTCATTGGCCACTCTTTGAAAGGTGATCTAGCTAATTGAGTATTGGTCACTGATGAGATCTCCATTTGCTGTCCTGTTGGTCTTCATCCCAGTATGGTTTGAAATCTTTATGGGTGTATTGGATGAAAATAGGTATGTTCCAGCATGAAAGAGTGTATTCACTACATGAATTTATGGGTGAACTTCACCCCCACGCTCTGAACAGTTATACCCACAGTGGGCAAAAGGATGGACATGTCCTGTGTTCAGCACTAGCTGACAGTACAAGAGATGGGTTGGTGTTCCCTTGTATATCCCTTTTACTTTTATGGTTTCCATAGGCTTTAAAGACTGTTAAAGAGTGTGGGCTCTGAAGCCACATATCTGAGTTCAGATCTCTGTTCTGTATTTAGTAATTGTGTACTTTGAGCCAAGTAATTTATTCTCTCTATATTTTAAAAACCTAATGTCTTCAGTGGGGATAATAATAAAACCTACCTAATTGAGTAATTATGAAGAGTAAATAAATGAATATATATATATAATTAGAACACTATATGGCATTTATGGCAATAAATGCTCAATAAATGTTAGTTATTATTTTGTCCATACATAAGCTTTTAATACATATATCTAAGTTCCTTTGCTAATGTTAAAATCCAAAAACAAAATTTTCTCACTTCTCAGAGTATTACAGTAAACAGAGCACCACAATTCTAGATCTTTCTAGATATCAAGAAAAAAAGTTTTAGTAATTCTTCCTTTTCATGTCAAATTATTATACTCTAAAACATTCTCTTCAAATTTCTTTATTGTTGGCTTTTGTTAATAAAGTTACATTTAATCACTCAGATAATTAATTGCCACTTGGAAATGTTTCTATTCAGTGGAAGTGATCTCATTTTGGCACCTCAAACAAAGGGCTATAATTTGTATTAAGTAGAGCTATCCTTGTCTTCTGATGTTGAGAATGTTTAAGTCTGGGGAAATTTTAAATAACCAATTCACTTATAAGTACATTTGAAAAGTTAAGAGTTCTAGTTGAGGGGCACCTAGCTAGCTCAATTGGTAGGACATGTGGCTCTTGATCTCAGGATTGTGTTTGGGCCCTATGTTGGGTATAGAGATTACAAAAAAGTAAAATAAACTTTAAAAAAAAGATGTAAATAAGGGTGCCTGGGTAGCTCAGTCAGTTAAGTATCCAACTTCAGTTCAGGTCATAATCTTGTGGTTTGTGGCTTCAAGCCCTGTGTTGGGCTCTCTGCTGTCAGTACAGAGCCTGCTTTAGATCCTCTGTCCCCCACTCTCTCCAGTCCTCCCTTTGAGCTCTCTTTCCCAAAAATGAATAAACATTTTTACAAAAAGATGTTAATGTCTAATCCAGGGGAAAAAGGTAAAAATATTTTTAAAAAAATGTTCTAGTTGAAAAGGTAGACAACATCCATGGTCAGATGAGTAATACCAGTGGAGCTGGAAGTTGTAAGTAAGGAATAATCAAATGGAGGGGCGCCTGGGTGGCTTAGTCGGTTGAGCGTCCGACTTTCGCTTAGGTCATGATCTCGCGGTTCGTGGGTTCGAGCCCCGCGTCGGGCTCTGTGCTGGCTGCCAGCTCGGAGCCTGGAGCCTGTTTCAGAGTCTGTGTCTCCCTCTCTCTCTGACCCTCCCCTGCTCGTGCTGTCTCTCTCTCTCCTAGAAATAAATAAAAAACATTTAAAAAAAATAAAAACAAAGAAATAATCAAATGGAAATACTAGAAATTATAAAGATGTAATTAAGGATAAAGGAGGTCATAAGGGTAGGGTCCCTGATCCAGTGGGATTAGTGTCTTTATGAGAGACCTTGAGAACCTCACTCTTCCCTTATCTTCATGCACATGCACGAAAGAGAGGCCATGTGAGGACACAGTAAGAAGGCAGCTGTCTACAAGCCAGGAAGAGAGCCCTCCCCAGAAACTGAATCAGCCAGCATCTTGCTCTTGGACTTCTAGCCTCCAAAACCATGAGGAAATGCATTTCTGTTGCTTAACCCGTTTGGGATTTTTTTTTTACAGCACCCTGAGCAGACTCATACAGTTGGGTAGAAGATATAGATAGTTCCAATTGGGGGTGGTGGTAGAGAGATTGGAATAAGCCCACAAGAGAAAGAGTAATGGTGGTCTTGGAGGGTATATGCAAGTGGATTCGTATTTCAAGAACAGAAAAACAGGACTGTGATAATTAAAGAAGAATATGAAAAATAATGATAAACACAGGCCATTTCATGGAGGTTGTCAATTGCTGTACTAAGGGACTTGGATTTTGTCCTAAAAAGTAGATGCAAATTAAGTAGTGAATTCGCTAGTGATGTCTGTGGGGTGTTTTTTCTTCCATAACTATTAAATCAACAATTGTAGGTTGTATGGATGATGAATCTGTTGTGGATGTAAATTGAGGGTGAGGAGATCATTAGCGAGCTGTTTTAGCCTTCCAGGTAATAAATGGTCAAGTCTGAAACTCCATTATAGATAGAGATGGAAGGGGCTGAAATAGGTCTAAATATTCTTGTGTAGGTAAAATTATAACTTGTTATCCTCCTAGGTGAAATTTAAGAGAAAGATGTAAGGGATTCCTTGCAGGCAGAGATGGATCCTGATTTGTAGTAGCCTAAAACATGAACAGTTTGGGAGACCCAGAATAATTCAAACTTATAAACATTTGTTAGGCCTCACCCAATTGAGCTTTGTGATCAATCCACCTGCCATGTTGGATTTTGTACTTGAATCTCAGGGTGGATCATGTGCCACCCACACAGGTGACATTCACAGGGACAAGATAGTGGGTTCAGCTTGGGACGTCTGCATGTAGACAGCAGAGAAGCAGTTAGAGATGTTTGCGAGGGTCTTCAGCAAACCCGTCTTAAGTTTGTGAAATCTGACTTTCAAGAATATGTATATTAATTTAGGAGTCCTCCGAGAATCAATTTGAAGTTGAAACTAAGAAAAAAAATTCAATCATCCACAGGAGGTATGAAGACTGGTAAAGGAGGAAAAGGAGACTATGAAATTCTGAGGAAGACTGACATTTTAGGGCAGGTAGAGACTCAATGCCAGAGCAGTTACCATTTCAGTTCAGTGTTCTAGGTAAGAAAAGCTTGAACAATAGCCATGCAAAGGAAATCTGGAGGGTGGGAATGGAGTATTATTTCAGAGCTTTGAGTTGACCAATAAAACTAGCAGGACAATTTGACAAAGGAAGGAGTTAAAGGTGATAATGAGTTTCCAGTGCTTGGGCATCAGGTGAGTAGATGAAATTTTCATTTACTAATCTGGGAAGCCAGAAAAGGGGCACCTGGGTGGCTCAGTTGGTTAAGCGTCCAATTCCTAGTTTTGGCTCAGGTCATAATCTCGTGGTTTCATGAGTTTGAGACCCGCATTGGGCTCTCTGCTGATGGGGTGAAGCCTGCTTAGAATTCTCGCTCTACTTCTCTTTCTGCCCCTTCCCACTCATGCTGTCTGTCTCTCTCTCAAAAATAAATAAACTTAAAAATATATATGGGAAGTCTGTTCTTCTCAACAGACTTCGTAAAAAAATTATTAAAGTGCTTCTAGAATATCATGATAGAAATTATTACACTATATGTTAACTAACTTGGATTTAACTAAAATTAAACAAAAAGAAATGTCTATTAGCAGCTGGCAATATATCCAGTTAGCCAGTTGGCAATTTCTGATTTGGAGCTAAATATTATCTTTGTCTTTGTACTGACACGTCAAGAAGAAAAAAGAAGGTCCAACATGTTCTGTCATTTGTCTCATGTTGCATAGTAACTGGTGCTCTTACAGATGGTGAGCTCAGGATCATCAGACACTGAGTGGTATTCTAAGCTTTAAGAGCAGAGAGAATTCCTGGAAGAATATTCAGAAAATGTCCACAGACAGAATCCTGGGGAAGACCAAGGGCCAAGAAAGTAAGGAGAGAAGAGCCAGCCTAAAAGAAGTTAACTCTGTTCTTCCTCTTCCCTTACTTCTTGGCAACTACCAGTTTGCCTTGTGTCTCTCTGGATATATCTATTCTGGATATTTTATACAAGTGATATTATACAATGTGACCATTTGAGTCTGGTTTCTTAGCATAATGTTTTCCTGGTGTATCCAAGGTGTATCATGTATCAGGCATCAGTACTTCATTACTTTTTATGGCTGAATAGTATTCTATTCTGTGTATATACCACAGTGTGTTTATTTATTCATGTATTAGTGGACATTTGGGTTGTTTCCACCTTTTAGCTATTACAAATGGTGCTGCAATGAATATATTTATACATGCTTTAAAATACCTGTGTTTGGGGCGCCTGGGTGGTTCAGTCACTTAAGCGTCCGACTTCGGCTCAGGCCATGATCTCATGGTTCATGGGTTCGAGCCCCACATTGGGCTCTGTGCTGACAGCTCAGAGCCTGGAGCCTGCTTAAGATTCTGTATCTTCCTCTCTCTCTGACCCTCCCTGCTCACACTGTCTCTCTCAGAAATAAATAAAACATTTAAAATAAAATAAAATAAAATAAGTAAAATAAAATAATAAAATAAAATAACTGTATTAAGTATTTTGGGTATACCAAGGAGAAAGATAGGCTTGTAATTCTTTTTTTTTAAATTATTTTTTTTTATTTATTTATTTTATTTTATTTATTTCTAGGAGAGAAGGAGAGAGAGAGAAAGCATGAGCAGGGGAGGGTCAGAGAGAGAGGCAGTCACAGACTCTGAAACAGGCTCCAGGCTCTGAGCTGGCAGCCAGCACAGAGCCTGATGCGGGCTCGAACCCACGAACCGTGAGATCATGACGTAAGCGAAAGTCGGACACTTAACCGACTAAACCACCCAGGCGCCCCGATAGGCTTGTAATTCTACATTTAACGTTTTGAGAATTCATCAAACTGTTTTCCACAGAGAGTGAACCACTTTACGTTCATTAATATGTAAGGGTTCTAACCACCTCACATCCTTGCCAACACTTCTTATATCTGTTTATGTTTTATGTTTATTTGTTTTTGACACCGAGAACAAGCAAGCATGGGTGGCGGAGGGGCAGAGAGAGAGGGAGACAGGAGATCTAAGTAGGCTCTGCACTGACAGCAGTGAGCCCAGTGTGGGACTTGAACTTTCTAACCATGAGACCCTGCTGACCCATGAGATCAACTGAAGTCAGATGCTCAAGTGAATGAGCCACCCAGGTTCCCCTATTTTTTTTTTTTTTTCTGATAGCCACCCTCCTGTTTGTAGAGTGGTATCTAATTGTGGTTTTGATTTGCATTTCCCTAATGACTAACAATGTTTGCATATTTTCATGTGCTTGTTGGCCATTTGTGTTTCTTCTTTGGAAAAATCTCTACTCAAGTCCTTTATTTTTAATTCTTTTTCAATGTTTATTTATTTTTGAGAGAGAGACACAGCACTAGCAGGGGAGAGGCAGAGAGAGAGGGAGACACAGAATCTGAAGCAGGCTTCAGGCTCCAAGCTGTCAGCACAGAGCCCGATGCAGGACTGAACCCATGGGCCGTGAGATCATGACCTCAGCCAAAGTTGGACTCTTAACTGACAGCCACCCAGGTGCCCTGCAAATCCCTTATTAATTTTCTAATTGAGTTTTGTCATTTTTTAATTGAGTTATACATGTATTTCATATCCTGGAGATTAAACTCTTGTAAGGTAGTGATTTATGGATATTTTTATCCAACCTTTAGGTTATCTTTTCACATTCTTTATAATGTCCTCTGGTATACAAATATTTTAAATTGGTGAAATCCAATTTATCATTTTTGTTGTTGTTGTCATCATTATAGGTGCTTTTGGTGTTATTGTTAGGAACCTGTTGCCAATCTAAGGTCATGAAGATGTATTCCTATATTTTTTCCTTAAGAGTTCTATGGTTTGAGGTAGTAGTCCAGCTTCATTCTTTTGCATGTGCATATACATTTGTTCCAGTGCCATTTGTTGAAAAAACAAATCTTTCCCCATTAAATGGGGAATTTAACTCTTTAACTCTTGTTAAAAATCAGTTCGGCATTGAGGTATGGATTTATTTCTAGACTCTCAATTCTCTTTCATTGGCCTAGACATAATGGTAGCCACACTGTTTTGATTACTGTAGATTTGTAACAAGTTTTGAAACTAGAGCAAGTCCTCCAACTTTGTTCTTCTTTTACAAGATTGTTATGAGTGAGCAGTTTCAAGATTGTTGGGCTTACAATTCCTGTATGAATTTAATAATCAGCTTTTCTAGGGGCGCCTGGGTGGCTTAGTCGGTTGAGCGTCCGACTTTCGCTTAGGTCATGATCTCGCGGTTTGTGGGTTCGAGCCCCGCGTCGGGCTCTGTGCTGACAGCCAGCTCAGAGCCTGGAGCCTGTTTCAGATTCTGTGTCTCCCTCTCTCTCTGACCCTCCCCTGCTCACGCTGTCTCTCTCTCTCTCCTAGAAATAAAAAAAAAATAATAATAATCAGCTTTTCTATTTTTGGAAAAATTCTGATGGGATTTTGATAGGATTCTTTTAAATCTGTGGATCACTTTGGGTAATTTTGCTATCTTAACAATATTAGGTCTTTCAAACCATGAATATAGACAACCTTCCATTTACTTAGATCTTTAAAAATTTCCTTCCCCAGTATCTTTTAGTTTTTAGAGTATTAGTCTTCCATTTCTTTGGTTAAATTTATTACTAAGTACTTTATCCTTTAGGACATTATTATAAGTAGAATTATTTTCTTAATTTTCTTTTTGGATTATTCATTGCTAGTGTATAAAACATAACTGATGCTGTGTGTTGATCTTGTACTATGTCACTTATTAAACTTGTTTATTGTTCATTAGGGACATTGGCCTGTAGTTTTCTTATCTCATGGTACCTTTGTCTGGCTTTGGTATCAAGCTAATACCAATCTCAAGAATGAGTTATCAGGTGGTCGCTCCTGTTCTGTTATTTTGGAATAGTTTGAGAAAGATATTCTTTTTCATACGTTTGGTAGAAATCACCAGTGAAGACTGGTTGTGGACTTTTCTTAGCTGGCAGGTTGATTAGTATCTCTTGACTGGTTATAGGTGTGTTCACATTTTCTGTTCCTTGCCAGATCAGTTTTGAAAATTCGTACATTTCTAGGAATTTCTATTCACTTACATTGTCTATTTTGTGTATAATTATTTACACAATAATTCTCATACTGCGTATAATGCTTTTTACTTTTGTTATAATGCTTTTTAGTTCTGTAAGGTCAGTAGTCATATCTCCATTTTTATCTCTGATTTTAGTTTTGTGCATCTTTCTTCTCTTTTCTGTAGTGGTCTAGTTAAATTCATTTTGTTGATCTTTTTTTTAAAGAATCAACTTTGGGTTTCATTGATTCTCTCTGTTAGTTTGCTCTTCTCTAGTTCATTTATCTCAATTCTTCGCTGTTTCCTTCTTTATGTTAGCCTTGGCTTCTCTTTGCCCTTCTGCATAAAGTTAGGTGATTGATTTGAGATGTTTCTCTTTGTTTATGTAGGCATTTTTAGCTATGAAATTCCCTCAGAGCACTGCTTTTGCTACATCCCATAAGTTTTGGTAATGTTGCATTTTTATTTTCATTTGTTTCTATTTACTAATTTCCTTTGTTATTTCTTCTTTGACCTATCGTTTACTTAAAAAGTCAATGCTGTCAGGGTGCCTAGGTGGCTCAGTTGGTTTGAGTGTCCAACTTTTGATTTTGGCTCAGGTCATTATCCAAAGCTCATGAGATCAAGCCCCATATTAGGATCCATGCTGAGCATAGAGGCTACTTAAGGTTCTTTCTCTGTTTTCCTCTGCCCCCTTCCCCTTCCCCCTCGCTCATGCTCTCTCTCTCAAAAGAGTGTGTGTTCTTTAATTTCTACATATTTATAAATTTACTAGTTTTTCTTCTGTTACTGATTTCTAGCTTCATTTCAGTGCTCTTGGACAAGATATTTTGTATGAGTACAATCCTTTTAAGTTTATTGAGATTTATTTCATGGCCTAACAAATGATCTAACCTGGAGAATGTCCTTGAGAATACGTGCATTCTGCTATAACTATGTTTTTGTGCATAAAATAAGGTACATTGGATTATAAAGGAAAACAGAATACAGGTATTAAAATATCTTCAAATGTGTGTTATAGTAATGTGTGTGATTTTAAATTAAAATCCAAAATAAACTACCAGAATCTCAAAGTAGCAATGTATATAAATAATATTTCAATATAACTGTATAGCCTAATGTGATATCTGTCATTTCTGTTGGTGACAAAATCATAGGTTTGTAATTAAGGGAATTAATATTTTTCCATTAAATGTTAGTGAAAATAAAGATGCCAAATTTTTTCCCCACTCAAGTTTACAGACACACAGAATTCTATCCTTAGGCCCTCTGGAGGCCTAAGGACCTTAGGTGAAGCCCTTGTTTAATGGGGTTGTCCTTCAGTTTGAAAAACACTGCTCTAAGCCATTGAGTAAATGTTGTTTAAAGAAGGAGAATGGGCAACCTCAAAAAGCCCATGTTGGGCCCAAACTGGAATATAAATGATGCAAGTTCATCTCAGTGCCGTGATGAAAGGAAGAGGCAGGAACTCTGTCTGATGTCACTGCTTATGCTTAGAAAATAGCATTGGGGACAAATCATCAGGTATTTAGTAAGACTAGAAAAGAAAGTCTCATTTCTAAGACTTCATTAGTGTTAGTACAGCACCAATAGGTCTCTATAAAAATGGCCCTGGGCAAGAGCAAATTAGTGTTTTTAATTATTATCATTAAAAATGAATATTTACAGGAAGTTGGGCTGAAGGCCATCTGGCCCAAACACATTCCTAAGGGAGGCCATCAAGCACTGAAAGGGTGGAGGGAGAGCATGGATGGAGCTATTTATAGCTTCTCTAGGCTCTAGTTTATGTCATCGACTGGAAAGGGCATTTAAAAGTTAAAGGAAGCATCAAGACACTCAATAGGAAGAATTAGTACTCTTTTTATTTTTTAAAAAAATTTTCAGAAACATTTTCATACTTGAACATCAACTTGTGATGATAATATTATTTTTTTCTCTTCCTCCCTATGTATAATCTTCGTTATTTCTTTAACTGAAATGAGGTCTTGGCAGGTCATTTTATTTCAGGGCTCTCCATGAATAATATTTCCTCCTTAGCTACTCCCTTGGTGTTGTATTGATGGAAGAGTTAGTACTGGTGTAGTTGTGCAGTATTTGGATTCTTTTCAAGCATAACTAATTCATGGTCTCAATGATGCTAAAATAGCATAGTAAATACCGGATTTAATTTTAAGGTGTTAACTTTAATAGTAAGATCATATCTTTTGTCTACATTTTTAATTTTTTTTTTTTTATTTCTAGGAGAGAGAGACACACACAGCGTGAGCAGGGGAGGGTCAGAGAGAGAGGGAGTCACAGACTGAAACAGGCTCCAGGCTCTGAGCTGGCAGTCAGCACAGAGCCTGACGCGGGGCTCGAACCCACGAACCGCAAGATCATGACCTAAGCCAAAGTCGGACGCTTAACCAACTAAGCCACCCAGGCGCCCCTACATTTTTAATTATTATAAAATATTGTTGACTTATAAAAAATGAAAAAGAGTGATTAGATATTGTTTGCTATTCAGACCAGACTGACAAAAGAGTTCCTAATGATAGTAAGATGTAATGATAGTAAGATTTTGGTGAAAGAGAACCTTCTCCTACTTTATTATTGGGGAAGTAATTTGATATGACACTTTTGGTGAGAAATTTGCAATGTATCTCAAGACCCTTAAAATAGTCCTACTATTATACTTCATAACTCCTAAGAATGCATCCTATGCGTTTATGAGAATTCATAAATACAGGAAAATGATTTCTGTGAAAATATATTCATCAGAGCATTATTTATGAAATTAAAAACTGAAACCATCTAAAAACTGCATAAGAGAGTTTGGGTTATGTAGAGGATGTAACATTTGTTTGGTCATTAAAAATAATCTGCGTTAAGTGTCTATAATAACAGGGAAAATGTTCAAGGATTTGTGCAGTATGTAACAAGTGAGGTGTGTTAGCACAGTGATAGAAGCATAAGCCCTTAGCTATGCACTTGGGCAAGATGCCTGACCTGTGTCTCAGTTTCTTTATACGTAAAGTGGGAATGACAAAGCTGTAAAATGACATAATACCTTTATATAATAACCATGAAGATTAGTTCTTAGTATGTGTCAGATGCTTAAATGATACCTTGCACAGAGTAAATGTTCCACACATGCCATATGCTATTATTATCATCATTACTATAGGCTTGTCCCACTAGACTTAGGGAAAGAAACCAGTGGACCCCAGCAAAGAACACAAGTTCTTTAATGTGCATAGATGTTCCCGTTTACTAGAATGGTTCTGATGGACAAGAGACCCAAAAGTACTTCCATTCATGGGGCTGGGCTTCCCTTGCCATTTGCTTTCACAGAGACCAGTGCTCATCTGCTTACCAGCTACAGAACAGAATAGCAATCCCAGCACACTCCCAAGTGATCACCAAAAGATCAAAAGTTGAATCTGGGTCAGTTTTCTGACCCAGCTCTAGGCTTTAGGGTTGTGAAGTTTATTCCTGCAATTACAGATTAAGTGAATAAACCAGGATGAAAAATTTTGATAGAACATATCATCAAGTGGTGCCTGGATGGTTCAGTTGGTTAATTATCGGACTTTGGGTCAAGTCAATCTCACGGTTGGTGGGTTCAAGCCCCATGTCAGACTCTGCTGATGGCCCGGATCCATCATCTCCCACCCTTCCATCATTACCTGATCCATGGGGCCATTTTGGAAAGGAATCTTTGCTAGAGGGCTTCCGGTTTCTTGGGCTGTTCCCAGAGAGCCTGCTGATTCATAAACACATGGGTTTTTTTTGGCCAGCCTATTCCTGTTACTCAGCCCTCCTGCCTTCCTCATAGTCAACATTTCCTGCCCTTCCTACATGATGAGCAGTTCTTTCTCCAATATTTTATTTTTGGACAAACCTTATGGCCTCTTCCTTCAGGCTTTGGCTCTTGGTTTTCCAAGCAAAGTTTTGAAAATTCCCCACCCTTTTTCAGTGTCTTTCCAGGACTCTTGCATTTAAAAATGATTTTCAGTGTCTTTCCAGGACTCTTGCATTTAAGAATGATTTTCAGGACAGTTGTCTTTACCTACTATAGGTTTTTAAAGGTTTCATTTGGAATTTAAAAGCCTAGAAATCACTCTTGGTTTTCACTGAGTTCTTTTCCATCTTTTCTTCCCAGGGGCAATCAACCTAAGTCTTTAAGTGCAGATTTAATTGCTGAAGGGCTTTAGGGTAAAATACAGGCTTTAAAACAATTAAATTAAGAAATATTTCAAAACATTGTCTTGCTACCATAATAAATGCCAAGAATCATGCAGATATGAAATGCTATAGGGATTCAAAGAAAAGAGAAATTCAGTTCTAGCAAGGGAAATCAGATATTACTCCTGCAAGTAGTGGGACTTGAGTTAATTCTTAAAGAATGAGTACAAGTTTGATAAGAAAAAGAAAAGGAGAAGAAAAATGGAGCTATGTTTGGTGGCTTGCCTTTGTTGTAATGGGTTATATAGGAGAATATTTTCTGTGATGAGCCCTTCCTTCAGCAGAGCTCGGGCAGTTGATCCATATATTTGTAGGTATAATTATTAATTACAAATATCATTTCCCTCAAGAGTGTACTTGGTTTAGTCCATTTGGGCTGCTATAATAAAATATAATCAACTGGGTAACTTATAAATGAGAGAAATTTACTTTTCACTGTTCTGGAGGTTGCGAAGTCCAAAATCACAGTGCCAGCAGATTTGGTGTCTGGTGAGAGCCCATGTCTTAGTTTGTAGAGGACTGTCTTTGCTCTGTGTCCTTACATGGCTGAATGGGTGAGGGAGCTCTCTGGGGTCTCTTTTATAAGAGCACTAATCCCCTTCATAAGAATCCACCTTGATGACCTAACTACTTCCCACAGTGCCCCCATCCAAATGCCATCCCACTGAGGGTTAGGTTAAAACACAGAAATTTTGGAGGGACACAAAAATTCAATCTAAGAATCTCATTGCCTCCAGCAAGTATATATAAAGTACATATTTGCTTTCTAAGCTCAGTTAGCTCTCTTGAATTCCATGCTTCCTTTTTTTACCCCGTCCTGTTTTCATGATCGCATTGGACAGCTCCTGTGCCTCTCAACATGGCGGGCGGGGGGGGGAGCGGGATAGGGGAAGGTCACAGATCTTCTTTTCATTTTCCTTTAGATGAAAATGTAAAATAACAACAATTGATAAGTAAATGTCCTATCTTTAGTGATGAATCACAGAGGAGGCCTTTTTCAAAAAGTAAAATTTAAGTTTCTTGGTGTCTTTGCTTGTTTTTATGTATTTACTTTGCTTTCCGTCTGGGATGTGTGGACTGTTTTCGAGGGTCCTTCCAGTCCTATGTAAATTCTCTAATGAGTGTCTTCTGCCAGGAGCTGCTTTTACTGATTCCTACAATTGAAATTGCAACTTTACTATTTGTTAGCTCCGTAGCCCTGGACGTTTACTTAAACTATGTCCTCTTCTGTAAAATGGGACTGATGAATCTTACTGAGTATTTCTTGAAAGGATTAAATGAGAAAACTATGTAAAGTCTGGCCCCCACTTTCATTATGGTTAGAATTATTTGATGGCACAAGAGAAATTTCTGCATTGTTATATCCCTCATTCTATGTCTGCTGAGAGAGTGCTTTTTTTTTATTATTATTATTTTTAAGGTTTATTTATTTATTTTGAAAGATATAGAGAGCTTGAGTGAGCAGGGGAGGGGCAGAGAGAGAGAGAGAGAAAGAGAGTGAGAGAGAGAGAGAGAGAGAGAGAGAGAGAGAGAATCCCATGAATCCCGCAGGGCTCGATCTCACAACCCATGAGAGCATGACATTATCCAAAATCAAGAGTTGGATGTTAAACTGAGTGAGCCACCCAGGTTCCCCTGCTGAGGGTGTGTTTCTCAGAGGCATTGTAATTATAAGCTCTCTTTTCATCTATTTCTACTCTAGTGCTACTGCCATGAAACACCCTTTGGTGGACATTAACTTGCCCCCCTTCTCCTGGTCTTACTGGTCGTACTAAAAGTGGTATTGTTTCTAGTGTCCCATTCACCATGCTTTCTTTACAGCTACCTCCCAAGACACCTGCCCTGAGCTCCCAGGAGAAGGCCAGTGTAGGAGCCAAGCTGACACAATGTGGCATTGGCTGTAGTGAGCATTCCTCAGCCTGACAGGAAGCTGAGTCCTCCTTAGCTTCTTAGCTGAGAAGTTAATCCATAGAAACCTACAGAAAGGGTGAGAACGGATTCACTCAGCATGGGACAGAGGTTTTTCTGCTGTAGTGAAACCAAATTTGCTTATTTGACTGAAGATATGTAACAGCTCAGGTTTGTTAAGTCACTAGTAAAAGTAAAGCACTTTACCTATATTATCTCTAATGCTCCCTTCAAAAAATCCTTGCCAGGTATGAATGATTATTTTAGATTTAATATACTGGTACTCAGCATTAAGTAGCACTCCAAAATATTATACTTTTTTTAAATGTTTTATTTATTTCTGAGAGAGAGAGAGACAGCGTGAGCAGGAGAGGGTCAGAGAGAGAGGGAGTCACAGACTCTGAAACAGGCTCCAGGCTCTGACCTGGCAGTCAGCACAGAGCCTGACGCGGGGCTCGAACCCACGAACCGCGAGATCATGACCTAAGCAAAAGTCGGACGCTTAACCGACTAAGCCACCAAGGCGCCCCGCACTCCAAAATATTATAATCCACTTCTGTCAAGCTTCAAAGAAGTCTCTTTCCACCTGCCCAAGAATTGGAGCATGTCCATTGGAATTGCTTTAGATAGAGGACAGACTGCTGACAGTGCTCTTGGCTGGGGGCTGATGTCCTCCACAGTGCCTCCTTTTTGTGTTGTTGAACTTTAGTCAGTTCAACTTGATTGGACGTTTTTATATTATTGAACTGGAATCATGGTTGACTTTGCATAGTTATTAGCAGTTCTTCATTTTGTAACTTGAGTCTCCTCCTAAAAGGTGCATTCTTAGTAGACTGAGATTTTGTCTATATTTCTTTATGTATCCTGCCATATTAACCACAATACTGTGAACATTTGTTCATTCCAAATATAGTTATTTTGGACCTGCTTCATTCAAAGCAGTGTATCCAATAGACGCTGCTGTTGACAAAATATATAGACATGAGGTCCCTAATCACAAAGAGATTCCTCATCTAGTAGTAAAAGAACTCAAGCAATTGGAATAATAGTAACAATAGAAGAAGAGTATAGATAACTTTTGGAAGTATTCAGAAAAAATGAAAATGGACAGTTGGCAAAAGAAAGGGAGACAAAATCAGTGGCAACAAGCACATAGAATTTTATTTTATTTATTTTACATTGCACTCCCCTGAGACAAAGGACCATGAGAGGAAGTTTCTCCGGGCCTTCTGATTCCACCATTGCATCGGAGAGTTCTGAGCATTTAGATGGACACTACGTACTCTGAAGGGTCTGTACATTCTGGCATGAGGTCACTGTGGACAATTTACAGGAAGCGTGGGTTTGGGACAAGGTGTCTGATGGAGGTCAGCCACACAACCGCCATCAGAAGGATGAAAAAGTTACTCAACCATCTGTTACTCTGTACTTCAAGGGCCATGTTAGTTGGACTTAGAAGGTGAGGGATCAGAGACAAGCCTCTGTGAAAGTTCATATGTAAGATAGAAGACTTGTCCATGGAAAGGGTTGCAAGAGACCCCATACACAGCAACACACAGTAGAACCATTTCAGGCAAAGCTCAGAGGCAGTAAACTTGGATATATGTCAATGTACTGGAACCAGTTTGCCAAAAAGTCAATTCAATTTGGCATACTGGCCATAAGGCAAGTTGACTTTTGGTGAATTGGCTTGCTTCTGGAAATCTTGGGACATACATAAAAAGGGAGAAGAGATGAACAAAGCAGTATTCATTGCTCTTCTGCTAGGTATTAGATGCTGTGACTCAGTGCTTTGTATATATCATCATATTTCACTGTTCCAGCAAGGCTTTATGGTAGGTATTAATTATACTGTTTTTCAGATAAGAAAAACTGAACATCATTGTTTATAGAATATAGAAGGTAAATGTTTGGCTCAAAATCTCTCAGTGATTTAGTTAGAGAGCTAGGGTTTGAACACAGGTTTTTGTTTTGTTTTTTTTTTTTAGTTCTAACACTCTGTAGTTTTTGCTTCAAAACGCAGCCCAACTTTATGTCAAAGTAGAGGTTATGAAGGAAAGTTGGTGGGAATAGGTTTTTACAGGCAGGCACAGGCCAGAGCTTGAATACTAAGCCAGAGATCTTGAACCTAAAGACTGGAAACCACTAATTCATTGGAAGAGACTAACATTTCCTTATTTAAGCATTAAGGAAATTAATCTTATAATGACTGTGCACAGTACCCGAGAGACCATTTAAGAACCTATTGCAAGAGATCCTATAAAAAATAAGAACCTAGTGAGGGTCACAATGAGAATTGGTAAGATAAAAGAAATTTAAGAGAAGTGGAATGGCAAGTCATAGGGCACGAGAAAAAGAGAAAAGATTATTACAAAAGTATTATCTTTGAGGGGAGCCACTATAAAAAGCAGATTCAGGAGGAAGGACAACATGCTACATTTTTTACCTTGAGAATTTGAGCTATCAATTGTATATGCAAGCAGAGAAATCCTTTTGGTAGAGGGAAACTTGTGACTTGCCCTTGGATAGTTTTGGCTGAGATATGATTTGCATAAATAGGAAGTAAGGAGAAACAGTGCCAAGCACTGTTACAGACTTTGTTTTGAATGAAATTACTTAGGAAGTAGAGTCAGAAGATAAAGTCAGGCTGAGGACTAAGCCTCTGAGTACATTTAATCAATGACAAGGATCCCTAGAGGGGGAAAATTGGTCAGAGAAGGAGAAGAAACAGGAAAGAGCACTGATTTTCAGAGAACAGTGGGGAAAAAAGGAGCATGGGAAAAAAATAGAACCAATATCACAGAACTCAAGGGAGGTAAGACTGAATACCATTTCATATTTCAGTGAACAAAGAAGTCATTGGTAACATTTAAAAAATGAGAGGATATATAGAATGAGAGCTTATAAACCTAAGCAACCAGAGGTTATGGAGTGGGTAGATGATTAACTGTAAGGAAGGAGGGTCAACCAAAGTAAACTCATCTTTCCAGAAGGCTGGTTGTAAAGTAAAATAAAAGAGAGAGCAAGAATTCAAGAGCAACAGCTAATGTGAGAGGAAGCTTGGTGACCCATATCTTGTGAGAGGAAGTAACCCAGGAGTATCCTCCTTTTTTTTTTTTTTTTACTATCATGGCTATTTCATTCATCAGTCCATTGGAATACCACTGGACTATCTGAGGAAAGATGCTGGTTGAAATCTATAAGGAATGTTGTCTGGTGAACATTAAGATGGAACACAAAAATCCACTCTTTTTTTTAATGTTTATTTTATATTTGAGAGAGAGACAGAGAGAGAGAGAGACAGAATGTGAATCAGAGAGGGCCGGGAGGTGGGCGGGGACGCCAGAATCTGAAGCAGGCTCCAGGCTCTGAGCTGTCAGCACAGAGCCTGATGCAGGGCTTGAGCTCACAAACTGTGAGATCATGACCTAAGCCAAAGTTGGATGCTTAAAACTGACTGAGCCACCCAGACAACCCCAAAACTCCATTCTTTATTTCCACTGTTGTAGGTCCATCTATGTCCTTCTCCTCCAGAATGTCTTATCTCTAATTCTCCAGTGATATCCATCACTGGCCCCTGAACCACCAGGCAAGCCATTCAATATTGTTTAGGAGACCACACATACCCATACTCAAGCCATGTATTTCCCATACAAAATGAAGAACCAAGCATCCTGATCAAAGTTCTGCCCCCTGGAAGAATTACTCTTCATCACTGCTCTTTAGAGATACCCCAGAGAGGACCTATAGACAATGGCTATCTATTTTCAGCTAGTTCTACCATATTGAGCCAACCCATCTCTGAAGCAGGCTTGAGGACTTCCTCTTCCATCAGTTAGTTGTAAGGAACTTCTCATGAGGCCATAAGTGTGAATTGGTGAAAAGGAATTGGTGTAACACAAGCAGGTGACAAGGGAGTATGGACCACTTTATAATGCAGTGTTTTTAGGCCTTTTGGACCTATTAAGACTCAGCTTTGAATATACCATTTCCAACATACAGTAGATTGCTATACCAGCTCATGATGGGAACTCTGTGCACACCATCACTTGGTGGCTCATAATGAAGTTCTTCATCTAAACTAGGGCTATATACCATGCCTGATGCCTTTCGAATTCAATGAGACCCATCAAGTGCTATCCCTGTTATTTAGTATGAGGGTTTTGAGGTGTTACACTTTGTCTTTTACCTTGTGGGGGTGAGGGGCTGTCCCATCATGCCACAGACCATTGGACTCTTAAAGTATTAACCCAGTAGCAGGTCCTGAATTTTTTTGAGATTGTATTAGTCAGGGTATAATCACGGCACAGAAACAAAATAATTAGACTAAGGAGAATATAGTATTAGGAACTATTAACTGTAACAGAATAACTATAATGGTTTAAAGGAAACCCTATGGTTGAAGGAAAATATGGGAGGAAGGAACTAAGTTGCCAAAGGAATTCAAATTCTTAGAATACATGTGGTTGACGCCCATAACATGGCAGAGAATTCACAGGTTTGTTCAGGCCATAGATGGCCCACAATTGGTAGACAACCAAGAAATATCTCTCTAGATACAAGTAAAGCTGGTGGGTTGCCTCCCAGAAGGCATCAGTCTCAGGAGCCTGCTCAATATTGGGAAGGCCAGGAAACAAGGCTCCAAGCTGCAGATGGATGTAGGCTGGTGTGGGCAGACAGGAAGAGTCAGGACATTAGGAGCCTGTTCACCAGCAGGGGAGCATAAGGCCCAGGGTGCTTGTGTTTCCATCCATGAGGCTCAGCAAGGTGGTCATGGGGCCAAGTCTGACGTTGCAAGCTCAGCAATGGATTGTATGCTCTGGGCTTGCAGCTCTGACGAGGCATCTCTGGATGTCTCCACAAAAGCATCTCTGTTAACTGCAGAGCAGAGGTGAGAAGCAGCAAGATAGCAGCATACCTGAACCAAGAAGAGAAGCCCCTTTCCTTTGCAGTGTCGCTCCAGTGCCCTCTATTGATCGATTGAATATTATACTTCCTGCAAAGGAGAGATGCTTAAATGTTCTCACGTTCCCATACATTCTCACAGAAGTGGGTGGACTTGGAGCTGAGGCATTAACTTTGAAACTGGCACAGGGATTCAGTCCCTATGCTGCAGCATGCATTTTTCTATTAGGATAATTGTTGCTCCCTGATCTTCAGGTCTGATAACACAATGCCATCAATATAGTGAAACAGCATGGTATTCTGTGGTATGTTGAGTCGAATGAGGTCCCTATGGATTATATTATGACAATGAGCTCTTATGGCCCTGGGGCAAGACAGTGAATGTGACCTGGTATCTTTATCCCATAAAAACCAAACTGCTTTTGATTTCCATACCGATGGGTTTTGAGAAAGATGGGGTCACCAGTGCCACAGCTTTCACCAGATCTGTGGCTTCATGTCAGGTACCAGAGTCCACATCCACTTCTCCAGTAGGATACCTCATTCAGCACTGCAGCTGTGATTAAAGTTGGAGTTTGGCTGGCTCTTAGGGTGTGCATTATCATGCATCATAACTCTTACTGATTTTGTAGAGACCCAACAGATAGATTGAATACAATTGGGGAGCATTTTCATCCTTTGTTTCTGAAAGTGCTACTAATTTGTGCAATTCTTCCTGGAGTACATTATTATTTCTAACTTAGCATTTTAATGGGGGTGGGCAATTTCTAAGGCTTACACTTGACTGTTTCTACAACAATTATTCGTGCTTCTCTGGTCATATTTAATATTATACATTAGCATTACACAATACTGATATAGTATATACTATATACACTACATATACTGTAATAGTACTGTAATAGTATATGTAGTGTATATACTATATTTATTATATATATTATAGTATAATAAATATTTATTTATTATTACTATTATAATATAGTATTATATATAATAAATATAGTATATTTATTATATATACTATATATACTACATATACTGTAATAATACTGTAATAGTATATGTAGTGTATATAGTATATTTATTATATATATTATATATAGTATATTATATAATACTAATATACTAATATTATATACTATATATCACAATACATATTATATAATATATATTATATAGTATATACCTACCAGTTTATATACTTAGGGCCCAGGGAAAGAACCACAGGACATTTCTGGGGACCTAATAGGAATATACTTGGACCAGAAATACATTCCTTGCCAGCCTTCCATCAGTCCCCACTTAATAATGGGACCCTGAGGATGTTTTGGTACCCCTTGTGTCTGTGTTAGAGTCTGTGTCCGGTGATCCTCGAAAGTATGGATAACTTTTCCCCAGGTGCAGAGGTATTGGTAAATGGCTGTAGATACCTTTGAAGGAGGGCTACGGGAATATTTATTCTACACGTTAATGTTGGCATTGCCAGATTATCTCTTCAGTCATTGGGTTCTGGTTCTGTTGACCACCTCAGATCTGGAGACAGGATGAGGAATCATGATTTCTTCCATTATAATTACTGACCTCAGAGTTCTGTTTGCCAGTCCTGATTTTTTTTAAAGTAACATGCTAGTGACTATATACATATTGTTCTTAATAATTCTAAGCCCTATGGGTCTGATTATCACTTTCAACTTTTTATTCATTGTGGTAATTACATCAGCCTCTCTTCTGATGGTTAAATGCCACCCACCTTCCTTCTCCCATTCTGGAAACCTGCCATCCTCACTGATGCTATGGTAGCATGGTAGAAATCTTTTATTGTAAATTCTGACCTAGAGGGGTCAGCCGCCACACTGTGTCATTTTCACAGATGGCAGTATGCCCTTACCAGTGCATTTCCTTTTTCTTTTTAAAAAATATTTATTTATTTTGAGAGAGAGAGAGAACGAGGGGGAGGGGCAGCGAGAGAGCTAGAGACAGAATCCCAAGCAGGCTCTGAGCTGTCACCACAGAGCCTCATGTGTGGGGGTGCTTGATCTTATGAACCCTGAGATCATGACTTGAGCTGAAATCAAGAGTTGGATACTTAATCGGCTGAGCCACCCAGGCGCCCCACCAGTGCATTTTTAAATTATCTTAATAAAGGGACCATTTTCTGGGCCCATAGTCTATTGTATATAAGTCTCTTCTTACCCTTTTACCCCTTCAAGCATCTAAGCTCAGTACTCTACTAAGATAGTTTCAGCATCTCTACCTCATTTACTGTAGGCCATCACTTTAAGGAGCCGTCCAAGCAGCGTATTAGCACTGGCTCTGTGGGTGCCTGCCAGAACATTGATCATCAGCCTATTCCTCCTTATAAACCCCAATTCAGCTTTATTCCTCTCCACACCATACTCCCAAGATCTTCATGATCCATCTCTACATACAGCTCAGTGATTCCTCCTGGTGCATATTAGCTGATTCCTTCATTGTGGAAGTATTTCCTCCCAGAGAAGGAACTGCTTTTCCCATAGCAGGCTTTGCTGTGGCTCTCTCCTACCCAGCCTTATCCATCACATCTGAGAATAATTCTGATACCATGACCTGCTGGGGATTACCACCACTGCACCACCACCAACAGGTCCTTATTGCTGTTTGGCCAGCTCCAAATCCCATCATAACATCTTTCCGTGGCCAGTTTTGGTACCAACTGTTTTTATCCTTAGCCTCCCTGAAGATTCTGCCTGAGGTGAAAACTTGTATATAGGTAGTTTACGGGGGAAGTGTTCCTAGACAAAAGAGAGTGGGGGGCTGGGAAAGGAAGCGGAGTAGGAGAGAAAGGCTGTTGGCCACATTGCAGATGCCTGGTGCTTGAGCCTGTGTTTGTTAAGAACAGACTTGTGGTCATGAAATCCCCTGAAATTCTGGGTTATATATGTGTGAGTGTCAAGTGTGTGCCCTCAAATGTCCTCCATGCCAGTGTCAGAGAACCCCCAGAACAGGCAACAAGAGCACACTGTAAAGTTGAGGCATTGACGTAGTGTATGTGAAGTCTGTCAACACCAGTATGGAACAGGGGGTAATAATAATGGCTCTAGTAACTTGATGCTGGAAGACTGTGAAATGTTGCATAAAAGTTATCTGAATCATTAAGGGAGTACACAGCAATGGCTCACACCAGGGTGGATGGATGGATGGATGGATGGATAGATGGATGGATGGATGGATGACTTCCAGAACCAAAATCTGATGCTAAATTATTCCCTTTCTAAATAGGAAAATGAAATTTTGCTAATAATGGTAATTTATGGAAAAGTTGTTTTCACATTCTAGTAAGCATATATCAAAGGATTTGGTTATTGTACAGCTACATTTATACCAGAACTCCAGATTAAAGAAACTAGAATCTTTAGTTCCACTATTGGGTTTAGGCCTGAAGGAGCTGAAAATGAAATTAATCTCCCCGTCTGATCTATTTTCTTACCATTAGTGAACTGGCTGCCAGTACATTTAATTTAGGGCATGTCAGCAATTACATTCATTTACTTATGCTCATCTGAGAGCCTGCATATTACCTTTAAAATGCTTCATATGGGCCAGCAGTTTTCCTTGAGGCAGACAAAACTGAAACAGTATATTTCAGGGGAAAAAGCAATTTAAGGTTAAAATCAGCATCCATAACATAACCTAACTAGACTCAATTATCAAAGTCAAATCCAACTTTCTCCTGGACCACTTGTGAGAAGAGGTATACTAATGCGGCATGAGGGTTTATAGACTGGATTTTCCTACAGAGTTACATGTGATCCTGTAAGAAGGCCACATGCAGAGTACAGCCTTATGCTATGAGTCCAGGTTTCACTGGGTATGAATTGAAGCTTCTTAATGTACTTTCCCCCAATATTGGGAAGGAGAAAGCAACAATAGCATGGATTATTCCTTTGCAGAAAGGGCCAGAAAGTGTGATTATGCACTGGTGGACAAAATGAAGAGAAGGGCAGATGAAGTCATTTATAGGTTTGTCAGAAAGAGCCACTAGGGAGCTATAATACCCTGCCAGACTAGATGCCAAAAGGAATATGGAGAGGTTAACTGTCTGGGAGAGCCAACCATTAAGTGCCAGACAAGTATAACATAAGAAGGACTGTGATAGATGCTGCAGGAGAGATGTGCAGAATGACTGCTGGCTCAAAACATGGAGGGTCACCTGGGTGGCTCAGTCATTTGAGCATCTCACTCTTGATTTCAGTTTAGATCAAGATCCCAGGGTTGTGGGATTGTGCTCCACATCAGGCTCTGTGCTGGTGTGGAGCCTCCTTAAGATTCTCAAAAATAAAAAACATTTAAAAAATTAAAATGGGGTGCCTGGGTGGCTCAGTTGGTTGGGCGTCTGACTTTGGGTCAGGGCATGATCTCACGGTTCGTGGGTTCGAGCCCCGCATTGGGCTCTGTGCTGACAGCTAGCTCAGAGCCTGGAGCCTGCTTCAGATTCTGTATCTCCCTCTCTCTCTGACCCTCCCTTGCTCGCTCTCTCTCTCTCTCTCTCTCTCTCTCTCTCACACACACACACACACACACAAACACAAACATTAAAAAAAAAGATTCTCTTTTTTTCTCCCTGTGCCCCTCTCCTGCTTGCTTGCTCTCTCTCTATAAAAATTAAGGCAAAAACAAAAGCATGGAAAGAAAATATGAACAGTTTCGGGTGTTGGCATCAGGAATGGCTTTACATATAGACTAGAGTCCAAACTGAACCCTGAAGAGATAGGTTGGATTTTGAGAGAGGTGACATAGAGATGGAAAGGCACACCAGGTGGGGAGAACATCTCTGCTCTCCTGAAAGCTCAACCCAATATGACTCCTTCCTCAAAGTCCTTCCTTGTTGCTTTCAAGTTTCAGGAACCACCCTCTTGTCAAGCGTTTGGTGCCCCTTCTCTAATATTCACAGCATACTGTCGAGATTACTGTTGCGTGCATGCCTCAGTGCCCTTACTGGACGAAGACAGCTTGAAAGCGGGATTCGTGTCTGACTGTGTCATAGAGCACTGGTATCCCCGCAGAGTACTCTGGACAGAGGGAGTGCGCAGTAACATCAGTGCATGAATAAGAAAGGCGGCAAGCAGCAGAGCCAGCACATTCTGTCCTGGTCTTATTTGCGATTCTTATTGTTCCCCTTGTGAGATTTTAAGTCCTCTTGTCTGCCCTTTGGCAATGGTACCCTCTTGTGTTTACACACTACCACAAGAGAGAAAGGGAAGGTTATGGTAGGGAGGCAGGGAGGGGGAAGGGGAAGGAGAGAGAGGATTCACAGAAACCACAAAGCTCTAGTGACCAGATACCAAACAATAAATGAAAGACTGCACAAACACAGGACTGCCTCTCAGGAGCGCCTTTGTGGAAGAACAGTACAGCAGTGCAGAAGGGATCAGTCAGATTTTCTTTTCTCCATTAAAAAAAAAAACAACCTCTAAGGCACATTAAAAGTTTTAAAACATTACAAATGAAAGAGTATCACTCTACTCATAAACATGGGGCAGTTCACAAGGCAGAACCCCCGCCTGAGGCATTGGATCACGCCACGCCGTCCCTGCCTGAGAGGTGCCCTCCTCCCTTTTTCTTTTTTTTTCTCTTTCTTTTTTCCTTTTTTTTCCCCCTTTTTTGTTTTTTTCCTTTTTTTTCTTCTTTCTTTTCTTTTTCCCTTTCTTTTCTCTTTTTTTCTTCTTCTTTCTCTTTTCTCGCTTTTTTCCCCAAAACACTGACCTGATTAACTCTGTCGCCAGCTTGCTTAAACAATCACAACAAGTCCATTCTGTAAATGTAAATTCTACACCTACCGACTTTTTCAGCTATTTCTCTCAGGAGTAATTAGACTATATAGTTTCTCTGGATAATTCCAGCATCCTTCTCTCACCTATCCAACCATATTCTACCCTTTACCTCTTTGAAAAAAGCTTCTTATCCCTTCTGCCTGTTCATTCTATTTCCAATTCTGCCTCGTCTCGCCCTGCCTTCTCTCTTTTTCTCTATGCTCTTCAACCAGCACTGCATACACACGGCCATTTAACTGTAGCTGGGAAATCCAGGTATATGCTTTAAACGTTCTTTGTCCATCGGTTTTCTTCTTTTTTCCTTTTCTTTTCCCCTTTTTGACCCTTTTATGTATTTTATGCTCCCTATTTTTCGCCCTCCCTCCTCCATCTTTTCTATTAACTTTTTCGTTTCCCTCTCGCTTTGCATGTTAGTTGAATCAGCCTGTGCGCTTGTGTACTCCTACTCCCTGTGTGTTTGTCTGTCTGTTTTCTTTTCCAGGGCTACCTCAAGAAACAAGCTAGAGTACACAAGGTGAAGAGTCCCAAATATCACTATGAATAGGAAAATAAAATAACTAAGGTCCCAACAAGAATGACCGAGGGATACCATTCAAAAAACAATCTCTGAAAGGATAGGCCCTGGAAAGTCAAAGAGTCTTCTTGGATATAGCAGTGCTCATAGAAACAGAGAGCATAACAGGTCTTTGAAACCAACAAGAGCCAGAAAGCTAACTAAAATGATGAAACGAAAGAGCTCTCCTCCAAAGAAACTCCAAGAAGAAATGACAGCTAATGAACTGCTCAAAACAGATATCAGCAGCATAAGTGAACAAGATTTTAGAATAATAATGGTAAAATTAATATCAGGGCTTGAAAAAAACATAGGGGACATCAAAGAAACTATGGCTACAGACAGAATGGAAAATAAAAATAGGCATGAAGAATTAAAAAAATGCGATAAATGAGATACATAATAAATTAGAGGCCTCCAATGCACGGATTGAAGAGGCAGAAAGGAGAATAAGTGATTTAGAAGGCACCATTATAGAAAAACAAGAAGCTGACAAAAAAAAGAGACAAACTGATCCAGGAACAGGAAAGAAGAATTCGAGAGCTCAGCGACACAGTCAAACGCAACAATATCCGTATCATAGGAATCCCAGAAGAGGAAGAGAGAGGGAAAGGTGCTGAAGGAGTCCTGGAACAAATTATAGCAGAGAACTTCCCCGACCTGGGGAAGGAAGTAAATGTGGAAATACAAGAGGCTCAGAGGACTCCCCTCAGACGTAACTTGAATCGATCTTCTGCACGACATATCATCGTAAAAATGGCAAAATACAAGGACAAAGAGAGAATTTTGAAAGCAGCTAGGGAGAAAAGGGCCCTCACATACAAAGGGAAACCCATCAGAGTGGTGACAGACCTATCTACTGAAACGTGGCAGGCCAGAAAGGAATGGCAAGAGATCTTCAATGTGATGAACAGTAAAAATATGCAGCCAAGAATCCTCTATCCAGCTAGCCTGTCATTCAAAATAGAAGGAGAGATAAAAACCTTTCCAAACAAACAGAAATTGAAAGAATTTGTCACCACGAAGCCAGCCCTACAAGAAATCCTGAGGGGGATGCTCTGAAGGAAAGGTTGCAAGGAACAAAGATTCCAGAGACACCACCACAAACATGAACCCTACAAAAGATACAAAGACTCTAAACCCACATATTTCAATAATAACACTGAATGTAAATGGGCTGAATGCTCCAATCAAAAGACATAGGGTAGCAGAATGGATTAAAAAACAAAATCCATCTATATGCTGTCTACAAGAAACTCATTTTAGACGGGAAGATACCTTCAGATTAAAAGTAAGGGGATGGAGAAATATATATCATGCTACAGGAAATCAAAAGAAAGCCGGAGTAGTGATACTTATATCAGACAAACTGGACCTTAAAATAAAGACAATCACAAGAGATGAAGAAGGGCACTACATAATAATTACAGGGTCCATCCATCAGGAAGAACTAACAATCATAAATGTCTACGCACCGAATATGGGAGCACCTAAATATCTAAAACAATTAATCACAAACAGAAACAAGCTTATAGATAAGAATGTGCTAATAGCAGGGGACTTTAATACTCTGCTTACAGCAATGGATAGGTCAACCAGACAGAAAATCACTAAAGAAATAATGGACTTGAAAGACACATTGGACCAGATGGACCTGACGGATATATTTAGAACTTTACATCCTGAGGCCAGGGAATTTACTTTCTTCTCAAGTGCGCATGGCACATTCTCCAAGATAGATCACATACTGGGACATAAAGCAGCCCTCAATAAATATAAAAGAATAGAGATCATACCATGCACGCTGTCAGATCACAATGCTTTGAGACTTGAAATCAATTACAGGAAGAAGTCTGGAAAACTTCCAAAAACATGGAGGTTAAAGAACACCCTTCTAAAGAATGAATGGGCCAATCAGGCAATTAGAGATGAAATTAAAAAATATATGGAAACAAATGAAAATGAAAACACAACAATTCAAAATCTATGGGATGCGGCAAAGGCAGTCCTAAGAGGAAAGTCCATTGCTCTCCAGGCCTATTTCAAGAGATTAGAAAAAGCGCAAGTCCAAAATCTAACAGCTCACCTAAAGGAACTAGAGGCAGAGCAACAAGAACGCCCTAAACCCAGTAGAAGAAGAGAAATAGTAAAAATTAGAGCAGAAATAAACAACATAGAGACCAAGGAAACAATTGAACAGATCAATGAAACCAAGAGTTGGTTTTTTGAAAAGTAAACAAAATTGACAAACCTCTAGCCAGACTTATCCAAAAGAAAAGAGAGAGCACCCAAATAGACAAAATTATGAATGAAAATGGACTTATTACAACCAACCCCTCAGAAATACAAGCAATTATCAGGGAATACTATGAAAAATTATATGCCAACAAATTGGACAACTTAGAAGAAATGGACAAATTCCTAAACACACACTCACTACTAAAATTCACACGGGAAGAAATAGAAACCTGAACAGACCCATAACGAGTGAAGAAATTGAATCAGTGATCAAAAATCTCCCAACAAATAAGAGCCCTGGACCTGATGGCTTCCCTGGGGAATTCTACCAGACATTTAAAACAGAATTAATCCCAATTCTTCTCAACCTATTCCAAAAAATAGAAAGCGAAGGAAAACTCCCGGACTCATTTTATGAAGCCAGCATCACACTGATTCCCAAGCCAGAGATCCAGCAAAAAAAGAGAACTACAGGCCAATATCCTTGATGAATACGGATGCAAAAATTCTCAACAAGATCCTTGCAAATCGAATCCAGCAGCATATAAAAAAGAATCATCCACCAAGATCAAGTGGGATTCATTCCTGGGTTACAGGGCTGGTTCAACATTCGCAAATCAATCAATGTGATACATCATATCAATAAAAGAAAAGATAAAAACCATATGATCCTGTCAATAGATGCAGAAAAAGCATTTGACAAAATACAGCATCGCTTCTTAATAAAGACTCTCGAGAAAGTTGGGATAGAAGGAACCTACTTAAACATCATCAAAGCCATCTATGAGAAGCCTTCAGCTAACATCATCCTCAACGGGGAAAAACTCAGAGCTTTCCCCCTGAGATCAGGAACACGACAGGGATGCCCACTCTTACCACTGCTGTTTAACATAGTGCTGGAAGTCCTAGCATCAGCCATCAGACACCAAAAGGAAATCAAAGGCATCAGAATTGGCAAAGAGGAAGTCAAACTTTCACTCTTCGCAGATGACATGATACTCTACATTGAAAACCCGACAGACTCCACCAGAAGCCTACTAGAACTGATTCAAGAATTCAGCCAAGTTGCAGGGTACAAAATCAATGTACAGAAATCGGTTGCATTTTTATACACCAACAATGAAGCAACAGAAAGAGAAATCAAGAAACTGATCCCATTCACAATTGCACAAAAAACCATAAAATACCTCGGAATAAACCTAACCAAGGATACAAGAGATCTGTATGATGAAAACTATAGAAAACTTATGAAGGAAATTGAAGAAGACACAAAGAAATGGAAAAACATTCCATGCTCATGGATAGGAAGAATAAATATAGTTAAGATGTCATTACTACCCAAAGCACCCTATACATTCAATGCAATTCCAATCAAAATTGCACCAGCATACTTCTCAAAACTAGAACAAACTATCCAAAAATTTGTATGGAACCACAAAAGACCCCGAATAGCCCAAAGTAATCCTGAAAAATAAAACCAAAACGGGAGGGATCACCATCCCAGACTTTAGCCTCTACTACAAAGCTGTCATCATCAAGACAGTATGGTATTGGCACAAAAACAGACACATAGACCAATGGAACAGAATTGAGAACTCAGAAGTGGACCCAAAAGTATACTGCCAACTGATCTTTGACAAAGCAGGAAAGAATATCAGATGGAAAAAAGACAGCCTTTTTAACAGATGGTGTTGGGAGAACTGGACAGCAACATGCAGAAGAATGAAACTAGATCATTTTCTCACACCATGCACAAAAATAAACTCAAAATGGATAAAGGACCTGAATGTGAGACAGGAAACTATCAACACCCTAGAGGAGAAAGCAGGAAACAACTTCCTTGACCTCCACTGCAGCAACTTCTTACTTGACACATCCCCAAAAGCAAGGGAATCAAGAGCAAAAATAAACTGTTGGGACCTCATCAAGATTAAAAGCTTCTGCACAGCCAAGGAAACAACCCAGAAAATTAATAGGCAACCAACGGAATGGGAAAAGATAGTTGCAAATGACATAGCAGATAAAGGGTTGATATCCAGAATCTACAAGGAACTCACCAAACTACACGCCCGAAAAACAAACAACCCAGTGAAGAAATGGGCAGAAGATATGAACAGACACTTCTCCAAAGAGGACATCCAGATGGCCAACAGACACATGAAACGATGCTCAGCCTCGCTCCTCATCAGGGAAATACAAATCAAAACCACACTGAGATACCACCTCACGCCAGTCAGAGTGGCTAAAATGAGCAAATCAGAGAACTCTAGATGCTGGCGAGGATGTGGAGAAACGGGCACCTCCTACACTGTTGGTGGGAATGTAAACTGGTACAGCCCCTCTGGAAAACAGTGTGGAGGTTCCTCAGGAAACTAACAATAGAACTCCCCTATGACCCAGCAATAGCACTGCTAGGAATTTACCCAAGGGATACAGAAATGCTGATGCATAGGAGCACATGTACCCCAATGTTCATAGCAGCACTCTCCACATTAGCTAAAACCTGGAAAGAGCCTAAGTGTCCATCAACAGATGAATGGATTAAGAAGATGTGGTTTATCTATACCATGGAATACTACATGGCAATGAGAAACAATGAAATCTGGCCATGTGTAGCAACCTGGATGGACCTTGAGGGTGTTATGCTGAGCGAAATAAGTCAGGCAGAGAAGGACAAATATCATATGTGTGCACATATAGGAGGATTAGGAGGAACTTAACAGAGGACCAAGGGGGAGAAGAAGGGCGGAAATGGTAGGGGAAAGGGAGAGAGGCAAACCATGAGAGACTCTTGAATCCTGACAAAAACTGAGGACTGATGGATGTGGGGGGGAGGGGGGGATGGGCATGGAGGAGGGCACTTGTGGGGATGAGCACCGGGTGTTATGTGGAAACTAATTTGACAATAAATTATTTGTAAAAAAAAAAAAAAAAAAACATGGGGCAGTTCAACATTGTCATTTTCTTAGATCCGTGCTTCATTTCTAAAGGTTAAATTTTTTCAAGGTTCTCTTGAAAATCTATTCGGGGAAAACAGGAAAATTACGAATGAGAGAGACAGGACATAGCAACTGCGACTGTATCAAGATGCGGATATTTCTTAAATTATAAGCTCTTGAAGGGTTGGTGCTATGTATGAAAATGGGCAGATAAAAATCATAGTTCCCTTTTCCATAAAGTTCAGTTGGAAGTAGAGGAAGTGGCATATATGAAGCAGATGTCTACGTTCATCACCTGTTGACTGTGTCTAGCAAAATACTCTGTTTTTAAAGCAAAACTCATTTCCCTTTTCCTGAAGGCGGGTATGTGTCAGGAAATGAGGTACATCACGATCTACAGTCCGATATATCTTAATGTTGGAGTTGCCCATCAATCAAAGTCTATCTGCTTTTGTAGCCACTTGACAGTTTCCTGTCTCACACAAGTCTGGAAATAAGCAAACTTCCTGGCTGAAGACTACTTTTCTCTAAATGTGGGCGATGGCTGGCTGAAAGAAAATCATATTAAGTCTGTGTGAACTTTAAGCGATCTTGTGTCTTTGCATTGAATGCCTAACATTTTTTTTAATGTTAGGCGTTGACAAATTTCCTCCTAAAAAGATAAGGACACTGATTTCAAAATGATTGAACCAAGGCATGTTTGTGGTTATTGAAATAAGAGGTAAAAATGGAAATAAAAGAGTGTTTCATTTATTGTCTCATTTGTGGTTGATGAAGACCCTCTTTGGATTCCGGAAATTAAAGTCACTCTATTTAGCAATGACTGATTTATAAAATAAGAATCTCAATAGTGTAATAGCCATGGATATGGAACCTGTCCAGTGAGATGCTGCTTTAGGGTCAGCACCCCTTGCAGACCCTTCTTCATTTTTAGTTGGATGAAAATTAGATTTTTCCTTTAAAAAATGTATTTTCAAGGTGCATGGGTGGCTCAGTAGTTTAAGTGTCCAACTCTTGATTTCAGTTCCGATCATGATCCCAGAGTTGTGGAACTGAGCCCTACATAGGGCTCCACAGTGAGCATTGGAGCCTGCTTGAGATTCTCTCACTCTCTTTGTTTCTCCCTCTCTGCCCACTCCCTTGTTCTCTCTCTTTCTCCCCCTGTGTCCCTCTCCCCTGCTTACACTCTCTTTCTCTCACAATTTAAAAAAAAAATTTATTTTCACTATCTTTGGTAGGCTCCCTCCTAGAAAATCATTCTCATGTCATCTCTGTCCACTTTGTGTCTTGCATTGATGTAAAGAATTTTTCCCCTCTACTTTGCTTTGTTTTATCAAGATTCCAGCAGTCAAGTGTACAAAATACTTAGCACAGAGCCAAATATTTACTAGGTGCTCACTTTATTACTGTTGTAACTAACAAGGTGTTTACATATGGATTAGGGATGAATGTTCGGTTTCATTTCCAATGTGCTTGCTCTACACTTACAAGTTCTTGCTCTGCTACTTTCTTTTAAGGTGTTTTTTTTTTAATGTTTATTTGTTTTTGAGAGAGTGAGGCAGAGTGCAAGTGGGGAATGATCAGAGAGAGAGGGAGACACAGAATCTGAAGGTGGCTCCAGGTTATGAGCTGTCAGCACAGAATCCAATGTAGGGCTCGAACCCACAAACCATGAGATCATGACCTGAGCTGAAGTCAGACGCTCAACCACTCAACCAACCGAGCCACCCAGGCGTCCCTCTCAGCTACTTATTGTGTTGATACATTGGGCCAGTTACACTTTCCCAGAGTGCCACTCCTTCATCTGTAAATGAGGAAAGTCATACTGTCTCACAAGCTGTAGTGAAGTTGCATACACACAGTGAATGCAAACGTGTTTTGGTTTGTCAGGTGCAGCACAGAGTAGCTCTTCATACTGAGAGGAAGAAGAATCCAAACCTCACAATGGATTATTTCTTGTATTATCTACTCCTGTTTGTATCTATGCAAAGAAAGATCTTTCCACATTGGAAATAGAAGTATCGGCTTTCTCAGCCCCCTGGTGAGTTGGACCATTGAAATGCTAATTTATAAGACGGGGAGCTGCCCCTGCTCTCTCTCTCTCTCTGCCTCTTGGCATGAATTTCTGGCATGATCACTTCTCTTCCTGCTGCTGGCTCTTTGAACAGGCTGTCCAGGCATTTTAAATTTGGCAACCAGTGCAGTGAATTGCTTCTTCTTAAAATAATTCAAATCATTTGATTTGGCTTGTTACTAAGCCTCCTCCCCACCCCCATCCATTCTGTAGAAATAGAAGAGGGAAATGGGAATGTCTTCACAGACCCAGCCTAGTTCCATCTTCTGTTCAAGTACAAATCCCCGTATGGTCAAGAACACAAGTGTTGCCCTTTCCCAGAACAGCTGACCCTGCCCAGAATTCTGAGCACTAATGCTTGAGGCCTTCTAAGGATTGATTGGAACCCCTGGAAATTTTAAAATTGGCGGATGTATGTAAGCCATCCTGCTGTAAATTCCTGTAGGGGTTAAGCCCTAATGATTGAGGAAGATCTAAAATGGAAAAACCAGCTCTAACTGGGGAGGATTGCACTTGACAGAATTTCCTAGCAACCTCCCAGTTTTCAAGGCAATGTTTATGTGATGCTTTTCGAAGTGATGCCTTTGTTATTGCTATGTAACATGGTTCATTTTCTCAGTAACCTATGTAGCTCAAGGAAGATCTACGGTAAAGACTGAAAACCCCCAACTGTCAGTATTTGCAAAGTACCTGGTTAATTACATTTTGAGCTGGAAATATGCTTTTTTGGATTTTGCTGTGCAGCTATTGTATTTATAAGCTCGCCTGCCTCTCTGAAATTTTATTTTGATCTCTGGAGAAGAGCAGATATTAGTATGATTTGCTCTTACACATATTCTTGGTTTTTGGCTTCTGATTACATTGCTCCTGATCCATTAGTTTCATCATTTGAACATTTATTCTGAAATAGAAGGGAATTTTCACTTTCCTTCTGCTGGGCCACTGAATGTTGTCGATGTCTTCAAATACAAGTGGACCTTCTCGTTCACAAGGGGATCTTCCTGAGGCCATCAAAAATTCTCAATTGATTAATTTCAAGGTACATTTGTTTTCCCCTCTCCACAAAACAACAGAAGATTTTTTTTAATGTTTATTTTTTGTTTCTGAGAGAGACTAGGCTTGAGAGCAGGGGAGGGGCAGAGAGAGAGGGAGAGAGAGAAACCCAAGCAGTCTCTGTGTCTGTGCTGTGAGCACAGAGCCCGATACGGGGCTTAATTTCACAAACTGTGACATTATGATCTGAGCCGAAATCAAGAGTTTCACACTCACCACCCTGGTACCTCAGCAGTAGAGGATTTAAAAAAAATTTTTTTAAATGTTTATTTATCTTTCAGAGAGAGAGAAACAGAGCATGAGTAGGGGAAGAGCACAGAGAGAGGGAGACACAGAATCAAAAGAAGGCTCCAGGGTCTGAACTGTCAGCACAGAGCCCGATGTGGGGCTCAAACTCATGGACCTTGAGATCATGACCTGAGCCACCTGAGTCAGATGCTTAACTGCCTGAACCACCCAGGCACCCCAGTAGAAGACTTTTAATGATACTTTTCAGACCCTTAACAGTTCTAGATATATAAGCTTACGTCATTTGTCTGCATGTAGCTATTAAAGACAGCTACTAAAATAAGCCCAGCCCTTTACTACCTGATCATCTTTTGCTAGAAACCTATGATAAGATACTCAGGTGTGTGGACAAAGATGAAAGTGAAGAAGAAATGTATTACTTGGCAGCATAAAGCATGTCTCCTCAGCTCAGGAAGGTGACATGAAGTGCTAGGGCATAGCCATCAGGTATCAGAGATGACCTACTCTCAGACTTTTTTAGACTCCACAGTTTCTTCCCTCTTAGATATACACATCTGCAAAAAGCATCTTCCTTTAACATATGTGCATTTTGTGTCTTCAACCTGAAGGCATGTTTTTGCAGTTAAGTGGCCCTCCCCTATTAAATTCACACCATGGAACATTTATGAAAAAGCTTCCTAAAATTGACATGGGAAGTGGTCATTCCAATTGTTTTACTGGTTGCTTCATAGAAATATTTGTTTGGGCTTTTGGCATCTGCCAGTATGGCTATTCAGTGAGAGGGTTTCTTTACTTATTTTGTCATAACCAGATAACTGCACATTTCATTTTGATGAACATTTTATTTTTCCTTTGATAAACCACTTTTGCACATGGTGTAAGCACTTGCTGACATGGTCTCATGGATCATTTTTCTGTTCCTACAGTGTTTATGTAGTTGGCCCTGATGTGTAGATTGGAGCCACCTTCTAATGCAATTTAAAACTTTTTTTAATGTTTTATTTATTTTTGAGACAGAGGGAGACAGAGCATGAGAGGGTGAGGGGCAGAGAAACAAGGAGATACAGAATCCGAAGCAGGCTCCAGGCTCTGAGCTGTCAGCACAGAGCCCGACATGGGGTTCAAACCCAGATACATGAGATCATGACCTAAGCTGAAGTCGGACGCTTAACCAACTAAGCCACCCAGGTGCCCCTTCTGATGCAATTTTTAAAATGAATATTCTTTAGGGGCTCAATAGGTTGAGCCTCCACCTCTTTATTTCTGCTCAGGTCATGATCTCATGGTTTGTGGGATTGAGCCCCGTGTCTGGCTCTGTGCTAACAGCTCAGAGCCTGCATGGGAATTTCTCTCTCCCTCTCTGTCTGCCCCTCCCCCACAATGCTCATCCTCTCTCTCTCTCTAAATAAATAAATAAACTAACAAAGAAACTTAAAAAATATGAATATTCTTTAGGGTAGTTTTACATTTATAGAAAAGTTAAGCAGAAAGCACAGAGTTCCTATGTATGCCCCTCCCCCTACACATAGCTTTCCTACTAATATCATGCATTGAAGTGGTACATTTGTGACCCTCAATGAACTAATATTGGCACGTTATTATTATTAACTTACATTAGAGTTCACTTTTGGGTTGTCCAGTTCTATGGCTTTTGCCAAATCCTTAATGGCATATACCCTCCATTACAGTATTCTAGAGACTGATAGATAGAATGCCTTGGGCTCCAGCTGGACATACATTTCCCTTCTGCCTCCCTCTCTCCGAGCAGCTCTTGGCAACCACTGAATTTCTTACCATCTCTGTACACAGGGCTGCCTTTTCTAATGTAGCTGTCCCCTCTTCAAAACTTGTTTTAAAAAAATTCTGGTCGAGAACTATGCTTTGGACTTACATTATTTTCCATTCATTTCATCGCTGAACCAGCAGAAGATTTTCTTTTCAACAAGAATATGTATTTTTCCACCAGAACATTATTGCCAAGGTAGCAAAAGTGTAGAACAAAAATAGCCAGTCTGCGGTATAGGTACAAAGAGGCCCACTCACCTGCTAAGTGTCTCCCTTTTGTATATGAAGGTTTGAAGCATAAGAGTCAAAGGTATTCCTTAACAGGATATAAGTTGCTACATGGTATGGGTCTTTGGATGGTCTTGAGAGCCCGCCAAACCATGAGGCACTTTTGCAAGTGCCAAAGATATATTCCTGTAGGGGTTAATCCCTAATGATCAAGGAAGGTCTAAAATGGAAAACTGCTCTAACTAGAGAGGGTTGCCTTGACCGAAGTTCCTAGCAGGCTTGAGCATGTCCCTGAGGCTAGGTTCTCTAGACAGACCCTACAGGTTTGATTGCTACCCTGCATACTCACAGCCTAGCTTGATTCATTGACCATGAAACTGGTGGAATTAGAAGGTATCGGTGACCCCAGCGCAGGAATGTTAGAATGGGGGCCAACAGGAATCAGAGCCCTCTTATCCATGCTTCATGGCTTTCAAATGTCTCTACCCCAGGAAGACATGAACACCTCTTGCTCTCCTGTTTCCTTGTCGTGGGTCATGTTCCCATAAAGGGTTTGTTATAACAGGTGAAGCCAGTTAATTCAAATAACACTCACCAGTTACAGGCTTCTAATAAAATAATTCCAGCTCTTTCGGCATCTGGTCAAATGGTGTGCCAGCACTTGTTTTACAAAGCTATCAAAAGACAAGTTAAGCATCCGACTTCGGCTCAGGTCATGATCTCACGGTTCATGGATTCGAGTCCCCACATTGGGTTCTGCGCTCTCAGTGCAGAGCCTGCTTCAGATCCTCTTTCTCTCCTTCTCTCTCTGTCCCTCCCCTGCTTGCTCTTCTGCTCTCTCTCTCTCAAAAGTAAACATTTTTTAAAAAGGCAAGTTTACTGTGTGCCATGGAAAGCAATTAAAATAAATAGCTTTAGGGGCACCTGGGTAGCTCAGTTGGTTAAGCATCCGATTCACCTCAGGTCATGGTCTCATGGTTCATGAGTTCTAGCCCTGGGTCGGGCTCTGTGCTGACAGCTCAGAGCCTGGAGCCTGCTTGAGATTCTCTGTCTACCTCTCACTCTGCCCCTCCCCCATGCATGCACTGTCTCTCTCAAAAATAAACAATCTTATGCTATACGACACAGGGGAGGCAGACACTTATTTATTTATTTATTTATTTATTTACATCTCTTCTATTTTATATCTCTCTGTCTTCAAAAAAAGGGGGGGGGACTGTTTTCAGTATTTAGGATTCATACTATTTTATTTCTGTTTTCAGGGCTTAGATGGTTTAAAAATGAAATACTTTATTATATTTTCATCTTTCATGAAATAAGCAGCATTGATTAAAAACAGACCGCAACAGTTGTCAGATCCCATTACTGCAAATTCAGACAACTATTCAAATTTCTTTATTTTATTGGATTTGGGCTAATTAAATATTTTGATTGTCAAAAGGATGTGTTTCTCGAAATAAAGCAGCCTTGTTAACGCCCTTTGTAAGGTTATATAGCTAGAAAGAAGTAACAAACATATAAAGAATTCTTTTTTTAAATATTTTTATTTATTTCTAGGAGAGAGAGAGAGAGACAGCGTGAGCAGGGGAGGGTCAGAGAGAGAAGGTGACACAGACTCTGAAATAGGCTCCAGGCTCTGAGCTGGCAGTCAGCACAGAGCCCGAAACGGGGCTCAAACCCACGAACCGCGAGATCATGACCTAAGCAAAAGTCGGACACTTAACTGACTAAGCCACCCAGGTGCCCCACAAACATATAAAGAATTCTTAAAGAGTTCTCTGGATCCTTGAACAGAGGAGCTTTTCCATGGAGTGATTGTACTGGAACCATCCATTTGTGGAAGCCAGGGTTATCCAAGATGCATGGATACTTAGAGTGGGGAGACTGGCAGAGACCAGATATTATCCTCAGGGTAAGACTTGAAGGGAGACAAGAAAACTTTCTAGCCTAGGTCTCACATTAACCAGGGACCTTCAGTTGAGAGGCTGTCTCCTGTAAGTTTATGCATGCAGCATTGAGAAACATTGATAGCACTGAGGGATATTCACCTATCTTCTATAATTCATCATTTTTGTAACCAATTTTAGGATTTCTTCATCTATGAGGAGCCGCCCAAATGGAAGCGGTTAGGGGAGCTTCTGACTTATAGGCGGTGTGATATGGTACCTTACAGAACTTACAGGTCTGTATTATTATAAATTCCTTTTTGGCAATAAACTTCTTCTTAGCTTGTGACACCCTGTGCAGAGTCCCAACCTAGAAAACAGAACCAGAACTGCTTTCTTGGAGTGAGAGGTTACCTCAGCCTTATCCTGGCCCTTAAAGTGGCATCTAAGATACCTCGGGGGGGGGTGGACGCCTAGGTGGCTCAATTGGTTAAGCGTCTGACTTCAGCTCAGGTAATAATCTCATGGTTCAGGAGTTTGAGCCCCGCATTGGTCTCTGCTGACAGCTCAGAGCCTGGAGCTACTTCAGATTCTATCTCCCTCTCTCTCTGCCCCTCCCCTGCTCACACTCTCTCTCTGTCTCTCAAAAATAAACAATGAAAAAATTTTAAAAAACAAGATACCTATGGGGAAACTTAGAACTTCAGAAAATAAGATTTGGAAATCATTAGACTGGTTTAAACCATTTGATGTACAAAGACCAAAATCGAGGCTTGGAGAGGTTAGGTCTCGTGTTCAAGATTGCCCATCTGGGGAGAAGTAGACCTTCAGATATACAGTGTATTGCTGAACGGTATTTTCCCTTTGATCCAGAGCTTCAGGGTTCAGAAGCCCAGGGCCCTCGGGAATGATGATGCATGGTAAGCTGTTAACATGAGCCCAGAAATTAATCCATCTAGGAAACACATATTCCCACCAATTATGTTAAGAATATATGTATAGGGGTGCCTGGGTGGCTCAGCCAGTTAAGCTGCTGACTCTTGATTTTGACTTGGGTCATGGTCTTACGGTTCATGAGTTTAAACCCTGTATCGGGATCTGCACTGCCAATTAGGAGCCTGCTTGGGATTCTCTCTCTCCATGCCTGCCCCCCATTCCCAGCCCTCCCCTATTCATGCATGCTCTAAACAAACAGACAAACTTAAGAAACAAAACAATATGTATAAATATTTAATACATATGGCTTTCTAGCCCAGCCACTTAAAACATGCTCTCATAAAGTTGTTATAGTATTAAGGCTCATGTATGTAATTTATAAATATGTATATATTCACACATGAGAATCATGGTTATATCTGAGATACACATATGCACGAAAGGAAGGCAAAGAGAAGAATGGTTTGGGGTGCTCTTTGAATCACTGCAGTTACTTTGTAAATGTTTATGGAATAAATTCCAGATCCTGGGCTCAGGCTAAAGCCTGCTGAGACCAGCAAATGCCTTCCAGAAGGGGCTTTTCAGCAAGGCTGCATCCTTGCAACATCTTCCCAGATGGTTGTGGGTTTTGTTTTGTTTCCTTTTTGGCCCTTCGTTCATGCCTTCATCTGTCTTCCTAATGAACCCCAGCTGACCCTTTGCTGCTACTATAACTTTCTGCCTTTGAGACATAGCCCATTCATTGAGATCTTGTAGACATAGAAAGAAAATAGAGGCTTGTCTGGACTGCAGACATTTGGAAGCTTATTGATCTCATTTTTTTTTTCCGGGAAGCCAGCTGTGTAATGTCTCAAATCCAACTCAGAGGAATACATTTTGTGCGAAGCTTACATCACCTGGCCTTCAGGCTCCCACTAGGAAACAATTTCTCCATAGACTCTCAGTTAAGCAACCCTCTTCCAAAGTGATTTTTACTTTGGAAACCCCAGCCCCTTAATCAAAAGACCCCAAATGGCTCATGACAGTTCTATTAAGCATTGTTTAACTTGAGTTTGCAATGATAGCAAAAAACAGATATCTTCCCTTAGATGGTGATGGTTGGTCTCCAACCGTGTTGGCCTGAGATTAACCTCCTCTTGACTTTGATTCTTCTTGGGATTTTACTTTCACATCTGACACCATCCCCTCCCTAGTTTTGGCTTTAGGTGTACTGTGGTAGTGTTGTTGACTCCAAAGAGACCTACCCCTCCATGAGACAGGTGCTACAGCTCGTAGTAGGAATTAGAGGGAGTGGGAATTTTGGAGATCGATCTAATGGTTAATGCCATGCTTCAGGCAAGAAGTAGTGGCTCTGGGAGATCAGGAGGCTATTGGTGGTATCAGTCAGTATGGGACTGAAGTAATAAGGAAGCAGCAGGAAGCAGATTGAATGTCAGGGGAGTCAGGGAATATGAATAGAAATGAAACTGGCTTACCCATTAGCTGTTACTTGCAATTCCGTAATAATGCCATACTGAGCAAGATGGGCATGATGGGTTGCCACGGAACTGCCCACGATGGGCAGTGTGCCTACCAATCTTCACAGCGGCTCAAATGTGATGGTGAAATGGGTTGGGAGACACTGATAGGAGAAGAGGAAAGGGACCAAGAGGGGCAGAGCTAATAGGTAGAGGAAGCCACTGACCAACAGTACACCTGGCTATTGGCTGTACTGTATCAATACTCTAAACAGGTGTGTACCCACCCCCCATGTCCCCATGCTTTTAGTTCCATCACTGCATGGCTGCTTCAGGCAACCAAACTGTGCAACCCCGAGGTCTGCTCTGCACCTGACAATGTCCTGCTTGTTACCTGCCTGCCCTTCACTTGGACTCACTACATTTCTGCTTTCTGGAAGTGCTTTTTAGTTAAGTTTCTTTTTTGCGTAGGCAGGATAAAGCTGTGTTTCGAGGAAAAGTCAATGGAGTTTAAAGACAGGCACTCAAAGTGCCCTATCCACTGTCTACAACTCATTATAGAATATTTGAAGTCTGTTGCCAAATTATTATTAGCAGCCATTATTTTTTCCCTTGATGTTGTCTTGTAGTATCTTTCTTTGTTACTAAAATCTGAAGGATGGTTGCTCATGTAGATAACAGTAGAGTATATATTTTCTTTAATACATATATTTATAACTCCAGATCTAAAAGAGTTGAGACTTCAAATAATATATAAATTGTAGCTATAGTATATATCTTATATTATCATACCATTATATGTAATTATATACTTATAATAATTATAACATAATGCTGTATTGTATGAGAACATAAAATTATATATGATTATTCATAATGTATAAGTTAATATATATAAGTTACTATTCTGCATTACTGTTCACTAGTTGACAGGCACTTTAATTACATTATTTCTGTAATCTTAAATTTGCTCATGATTTACTGACTGAACTTATATGCCATGAATATAAGTTATAGCTGCATTGAAATTCTCTTTCTTCCTAACCCTTCCTCCACACTCCTTGCTGTCTGCTCCTTGGAAAGGTTTATTTCCTATAAGTGTGGTTATTTCATTGTTTTGGTTGTGCTCCTTTCCACCATTTTCACTCAACAATTTAAGTGGTGGAGCTGAAAGAGACTTTGGAGAACCATGATTTCACTGTGGGTAAACTAAAGCTGAAAGATATTAAGTGAGACATCAGGCGTTACATCCTACACTTGGATCACTAGAATTAGTGTTCTTTCTGATGCCCTCCACCATATCTAGACATCAGTGCAAAATACCGAAACTCTGGGGACACATTCCTTAATGGCATCCCAACAGGTAACTTTCCAAGAATAGGGAAAATAGAGTTTATCAGGGGTGACCTTCATAAGCAAGGCTATGTGTTAGGTGGGAATGGAGAGAGGTTCCTGGCCTCTTCTGTGATCAGTCTCCTACCATGTTCTCCTCTGTAGGACGGGGCTTCCAGCTCATCTCCATTGGGGCATCTACAGGCAGGTTTCCTACAGGGGCAAGGCATTTCCCTGAAGAGTCCTGCAAAGGGAAAGAAAGCAGACGCTATACAAATGCACCTCCTAGCAGTTCAGACCCAGGCTTTCTATCATCATTTGGCCGTTTGTAGGAACACAGTGGAAATTCATAGTGGAAATGCATGCTCTCGTATATAGCAATTTAGAATACAGCCTGAAGCTCAGAGAGATAAAAGGTAGTTCTTTAATACCCATAAATATATTTAAAGCTGAGGTGAGTGGCTGGGTAGGAAGTGATTGTTTTATGAAAGTCTCTACTCTTTTGACATGATGCTATTATACTCCTTGTTCATGGTAAATAAATCTTTATGCATTAAGGAAAAAGTCTGACTTACATTGCATCCAGGTTAAGCAAAACAGAATTGTGTAGTATAACACAATTATTTCTTGCTCCTAAATCAGACTCTATAAAAATGTTCTACAGTGTTTTATTCAGTGTTCCATTATAATACTAAAATACCACCATTTCTCTCTCTTTTTTTTTTTTTAAGAAATTTAAACCAAAGAGACTTTGCACCATCCCGTCTTCTGTCTCATTATGTGGTTTTTCTGTGCTAACTATGACACATAAAATCAGCTTGTAGAAATTCTCCATCTTCCTCCTGGATATTAGTCCAAGGAATCAAGTGTAGCCTTTGACGCAGAGCTCCAAAAAAGACTTCTCTCATTTCCCATCCAGCTTGGTTCTTTTCATGAAGCTTCTGTGGAGAAAATATTCAACAGTGATACCTTCTTGTCTTCTTAAATGGAAGTTTTGACAGAAGTAAAATCCAATCCCCATTTTCTCCACCCCTCCTTCAATATGAATGAATAATCATTACAGAGGAAAAGATTCAAGGGTAATCAACTGATGTACTGAATGGGCAAACAGGTAAGAGCTTTATGTTCAGATCACTTCTTTTAAATGCTCTCTGTATTCCTTTAATCTGAGTGATTATCTCAGGCAGCCCCCAGACCTTTTCTGGGTACTTGAGAGTATTACATCAAAGAAGGTTAAAGCAGGGGCGCCTGGGTGGCTTAGTCGGTTGAGCGTCCAACTTTCGCTTAGGTCATGATCTCGCGGTTCATGGGTTCGAGCCCCGCGTCGGGCTCTGTGCTGACTGCCAGCTCAGAGCTTGGAGCCTATTTCAGAGTCTGTGTCTCCCTCTCTCTCTGACCCTCCCCAGCTCATGCTGTCACTCTCTCTCTCTCTCCCAGAAATAAATAAAAATATTAAAAAAAAGAAGGTTAAAGCAAAACAAAACAAAACACCTCAGTCCAATTTAAGTAGGAATATTTAAAGCATTCATCTGATTCCTAACTTCTTCCTCACCAGATCTGCCCCAGCTGGTGATTCCATAGCCAGGGCAGGGAGTAGGAGTGGAATGGGGGCCAGGGGTGGGGGTGGGGGAGATGATCTGTTCCTCTCAATGCCTGATGCATTTTCTTTCTTAATCATTCAAGAAAAAGCATAAGGTGGGGGATAGTGACGTAAAGGAGTAGAGGTTGTCTTATTTTTCCTCTGTCTTTCTCTTTTCCTTCCTTCCTTTCTCTCCTTCCTTCCTTCCTTCCTTCTTTCCTTCCTTCCTTCCCTCACTGATTCTCTTTCAGTTCTATTACTTGTCAAATATTCTGTATCATGGCAAGCATTGAAATGCTAGCTTTTTCACAAGGTTCACTAGAGCAGACAGCCTCTCCACAGGGGCCCCCACATTATAGAACAAATCTCTGATGGGGTGAGATAGTCTCTAGTTGGACCTTTTAAGACCCTACCCCAGCTCCTGCCCCAGTTGAGCCAAGTTGCCTTCCTGAGCATTGAGTTGATTGCTGGGACACTCTGCTTTTCCAAACTCTAGAAGTACAGTTTGCCCCAATTGTTGTCCTCTCTCCTCATTGTATATTGAGGGTGGTTCAAAATGTGTTCCCACCTTCGTCTTCTACAGAAGAGGAGTCTTGTGTCCCTGTGTACTTCCAAACTCCAAGAGCCCTGAGCTCTGCCAAGAACTCTGTTATGATCTTTTTTCTCTGGTAGCAGCATGTGGCAGGCCTACCTGCTTTTATAGCTCAGGAATTAAGGAGCAGGGTGGTGATGATGAGCTAGAAGTCCCCTCTTCTGGAAGACAACCAATTTTTGTTTTTGCTTTTGTTTTACCAGTAGCTCTCTTTGCCTCTGTCATTTGATCTGATGGCAGAGAATTAGAAGCCCAGGGAAGAAAGGTAAATGTCACACTGTTCTTGTCAACTATGAAAGACTCTTCAGGAAGTTTCTTCTCTGTAATGGATCTCTGCCTTCTCTTACATCAGCTCATAGGTGCAAGGGTCATTGGACACTTTGCAGAGATTTGTAGACCTGTATCTAGCTTTTCTCTTCAGAATATGATAGAATTCATTTCCCAGTTTCCTCAGTAGGAAGTTTTAAATGAAATTCTAAGAGAACTGGAAATCTCATTCTGTATCTGTATTCTGTTGCAATAAAACTTACAATTAAGTTGCAAACAGGGGCACCTGGGTGGCTCAGTCAGTTGAATGAACAACTTCGGCTCAGGTCATGATCTCATGGTTCATGAGTTCAAGCCCCACACTGGGCTCTGTGCTGACAGCTCAAAGCCTGGAGCCTGCTTTGGATTCTGTGTCTCCTTCTCTCTCTGTCCCTCCCCTGCTCACAATCTGTCTCTGTCTCTCTCTCAAAAATAAACATTTTTTAAAAATTAAAAAAAAACAAGTTGCAAATAACACAGAGACTTAATAATTTGAATTTCACATTTCTTGGCTGTATTTCAAAAAGAGTTTGTAGAACCCACTGTAGTAAGAGTTACTTAACCAAAAAAAAAAAAAAAAAGGCAGAATTTTCATAAAATTTTTCTAGTCCAATCATTTCACTCCTCAGTCCATATAACTGAAATTCAGAGGTGTTCAGTAGCTTAATTGGAGACAAATAATGTGTTAGTAGGTGAATACATTTTTTTAAGTCTTAGAAGAGTTTCTTTTAAATTTTTTAATGTTTATTATTTGAGAGACAAAGAGACAGAACATGAGTAGGAGAGGGGCAAAGAGAGAGGGAGTCACAGAATCTGAAGCAGGACCCAGGCTCTGAGCTGTCAGGGCAGAGCCCAGTGTGGGATTGAACTCACAAACTGTGAGGTCATGACCTGAGCTGAACTGACTGTGCAGGAGAAGAGGAGAATGTTTTTATAGAGGTTGGTGGCCTCAGTTAAGCATGTAAGAGAGTTTGAAAGTCATATTGGTCTGAAGAGAACCTTTGCAATCTCTTGCAAGGTTTCCTTTGTTATCTCTTTGATTTATTAACTATACTTGACATTTTGATGGCACTGTGTTTGGACACAACGAAATTACTAGGCTTTTTTTAAAAGTGAGCCTCTGCTCAGTCTGGACAATGAGGAGCCCAGCTTACATTAGGGTTACCTAATTATAAAGCTAGTCAACAGTAAATCATCTCATTAGGAATCTGCAAAGCATCATGGTCAAGAGCATAGATTCTGGAGTCACACTTTCTGGGTTTGTTTGTTTGTTTGTTTTTTAAAAACATTTATTCCTTTTTGAGAGACAGAGAGACAAAAACACAAGCAGGAGAGGGACACAGAGAGAGGGAGACACAGAATCTGAAGCAGGCTCCAGGCTCTGAGCTGTCAGCACAGAGCCTGACTTGGGGTTCAAACTCACGGACTGTGGGATCATGACCTGAGCCAAAGTCAGAAGCTTAACTGACTGAGCCACCCAGGCACCCCTATTTATTTATTTTTTAAAAATTTTAATGTTTATTTTTGAGAGACAGAAAGAGAGAGAGAAAGACAGAGCAGGAGCAAGGGAGAGGCATAGAGGGAGAAGGAGAAACAGAATCCAAAACAGGCTCTAGGCTCTGAGCTGTCAGCACAGAGTCCAACATGGGGTTTAAACTCAGCAACTGTGAGATAATGACCTGAACCAAAGTCGGACGCTAGGTCAGCTGAGCCACCCTGGTGCCCCCACTTTCTGAGTTTAAACCTGGATTTGTAACTAACAAGTTGCAAAACTTTGATGGAGTTACCTGAGGTCTATGTGGCAGAGTTTTTCTTACCTGTAAATTAAAAATAATAGAAGTACTCATTTCATTTTATGGCCATCATAAGCTCCAAATACTGCATCTGCATTGAGTTGGTCAATGCAGGTCAACCACTTTAAGGTTAAATCCTTAAAGATAATAATGGTAACCAAAGTTAACTTGGTAAACAAAATATTTATTTCTTTATTTACAGCATAAATCAGATTAATTTAGTAAACAATTTCACATTCACTGTATGATATATTCTTCTTGTCTAGATAACAGGACAGAAAACACACTGAACGTAGAAAATATATATCATGATGTAAACAAACCAAAAGATGTAATTATGGCATCCGTGAGAACTGAAAGCACAGTGGATTCTATAAAGCCCTATAAAATCTAAAATAATGACATCATTATCCTATACCTAATCTTGTTAGAATCCATGTTAACATGTTAAAAAGTAGATGTGGAGTAGAAATGAAAACACAGTGGATGAAAATGATCATTAATTTGGCCATCTTTTTGTCTTCTCCACTAAAAAATAATTTTGTTATGATCCATTCTTCACATACTGTGTACTGAATCCTGTGAAATTCAAAGTGACAGTGCAGTAGGCAGAATAATGTACCCCAAAATAATATTCCCCAGATGTCCATGCCCTAATCCTTGGGACATGTGAATATGTTACCCATTTCTTTCTGGGATCTACCAGATTATTTTGTTAACGACAATGGACTCTGACTTGGAAGATGAGAAAAGTTACTGTTTATAAGCTAAAGAACATTCTGCAGAAAGGAAGGGTTCTCCCTCCTCCACCTAGCACCTCCCACTGAATATTGTTCAAGAAGCAGCCAGATTAAAGGGACCACGAGCAAATCACAGCACAAGCACATGCGCACATGCACACACACACACACACACACACACACACACACGAGACAGAGTGGGATCAATGTGGAAAAATGATCTTTGCAGATCTGAGTAAAGTCAAGAACCTTGAGATGTAGAGGTTTTCCGGATTGCCCAGGTAGGCATAACCTTGTCAACCAAGTACTTTCAAGTGGAGAGCCTTTATTGGTTATGGTCAGAGTCTGGTCAGAAGCAGATGTTACTACATAAGAAAAGGTCAGAAAGATATAATGTTGATGAAGGAAGAAAAATGGAGAAATAGGGCCAGTAAAGGAATATTGGTGGCTTCTAGCAGCTGGAAAAAGCAAGGAAATTGCTTCTCTTCTAAAGCTTCCTGAAAGGAACATAGCCTTAGGTTTTAGCTTGTTTAAATCCATGTTGGACTTCTCACCTACAAAACTAAACTATAAGAAAAGTGATTTGTTTTAAGCCACTAAATCTGTCTTCATATGTTATAGCTGCAGTAAGAGCTAATAAAGATTTTCGTCCCTAGATGTGGGATCCAGCTGTGGGACACCCGAAATATGGAAGCGGCTTTGGAGTTGGGGAGTGGGCAAAGGCTGGAAGAATTTTGGGAAGCAAAACAAAACAACACCAAGATTGTCTGGAACAGGCTGATTGTAAGAAAATGGGTATTGATAACTCACCCAGTGGAGGTTGTTTAAATAAGTCAGAAACATGGTAGAAAAAACATGAATTGTCTTAAAGAATACCTGAATCTTTGTGAAGACTGTTCTAGAAATATAGGTGTTAAAGGCATCATAGGTTAGAGCTCAGAAGGAAATGAGAACTGTGATGGGACACTGAAGAACAGGGGCACCTTGGTGGCTCAGTTGGTTGAGGTCCAGCTCTTGGTTTCACCTCAGGTCATGATCTCACAGTCATGAGCACGTGGGCTTTGTTCTGTCTCATGAGCTTCTCAATGAGCCATTTCATGGCCAGCTCCACCTGGGGCCATGTGTTAAAGGGTGGGTGCATCTAGAAAACTGTGCTTCTGCACAATTTCTCTAAGCCAAGACTTGCCACAACGTGGTTAGAATTCTCTTTCTGCTCTCTGGTCACAGTTCAGCTCTCTGCCTGTGTCTGGTTGCTTTCACAGCCTTGTGACCATGCTAGGTGTCTCCATAAAGGATTTTATGAAGGAAAACCTATTTAAAAATTGTGGTCTTTCAGTCTGTTTATTATTCCAAGTCATGGGTCCTGTTCTTGCATTTCTACTTGGAAAGTTGCCCCATGGCTATAGCAGCCTTTTCTTTTTGGGATCTACCAGATTGTTTTGTTATTGACAATGGACTCTGACTTGGAAGATGAGAAAAGATACTGTTTATAAGCTAAGGAACATTCTGCAGAAGGGAAGGGTTCTCCCTCCTCCACCTAGCACCTCCCACTGAATATTGTTCAAGAAGCAGCCAGATTAAAGAGGCCAAGAGCAAATCACAGCACAAGCACATGTGCACATGAGCATGCGTGTGCATGCGGGCGCGCGCACGCGCGCACACACACACACACACACGAGACAGAGTGGGATCAAAGCAAAAAAGAATTGAAAACAATGTGTTTCCTATCAATAACAAGTCACATATTCCTGGAGCCCAAATGAAAATAAATATGGGTTTTGATACTATAGGAAGTAGATATGTGATCCCAGCAATCTGCCCTTCAAGACAAATAGTAAATTATCAATTGAAACAAAGTCTTAGCGGGTATGAAAGTATCATTGGTTAAGTTTCTCATCTGCCTCCCTTGAAATAGATATTTGCAAGGTGGTCTTATTTCAGACTTGTATATTTGGGAGCAGAGTCCCACAGCACCCAGAACCAAGCTGTTCTTCTGAAATGTCCTTCGCTACACTGTGGGATTCCAGTAAACGTTTTCGGTGCAGTGCTTTTTGATCTGTTAACACGGTTGCATAATTATATCACTTCAAAGCACAAACCAAAATCACAAGGCTTTCCCAGAAAAAAAAAACAAACAGTTAATTCTGAGTTGATTTCAACTATATTGTGAGAGCTGAAGCAGAACTCGTGAAAATAAATAAGTGAAGAAAGAAACCAAATATTGGAAGGTAGAGAAGCTTGGAATTATGTAAATAACTGAAAGCCAGATCAAACTAGATTTGTGGACTCAAAGGAGAAGTCTTCTGATAGTGGCAGTGGGTTGGCAATTATTATCATTGAAAGTTTCTTGGGGTGCCTGGGTGACTCAGTTGATTGAGCATCTGACTCTTGGGATTTCAGCTCAGGTCATGATCTCACAGTTCATGAGTTCGATCTCTGTATCAGTGGGGAACCTTCATGGGATTCTCTGTCTCTCTCTGTCTCTGTCTCTCTTTCTCTCTCTTTCTCCCTCTCTCTGTTCTTCCTTTGCTTGTGCTCGCTCTCTCTCAAAATAATTAAGTAAACTTTAGAAAATGTCTCAATTTGTGCTCTTTCTGTGCTATTCCTTCTTTTGGACCAAAGATGAGGCAGAACTTGGCAATCACAAAGTCTTGTTTATTATTCAGCCCCCAAAGGAGAGTTCAGCTGGTGTAATTTTATAAATCAAAGAGGTTTATGAAAATACAATAAGTACATGGTAAGTTGTTGGTACCCTTCTAATTTTAATTTCCTTGTAGAGCTACTACCACTACCTGAATCAGCCAGTCCTTTAAAATGACATCTGATTTTACTTCTACCAGAAAACCTACGGATGTCACTAACTGAAGAGGCAAACGAATGGCCTTTTATATAGAGAGGTGTAGGTCTGAAGTCTCTGGGCATATGCATGAGTATCATGTACTTTGAGGCTTATCCTGGTTGTAGTATCAGTCAACTTGTGAATGGCTTTTGTTTTGTTTTGTCTTGTTTTGTTTTGAGTGAGGCTCTAACCACAGTCTCTGTCATGTCATATGCTCTTATTATAGTATATAACTGCAGGATGTGCCAGCTTTGGTTGAATCATTCCTAAGACCCTACCCTGAGTCATGTTAGTTGGATCCCTTAATGGACCTGTTATCACTTGGCATATTCCAGAGTCTGACACTAATTCTCCAGAAGCTATAATACCATGGGTTAAGGAATAGACTTTACTGAGGACAGGAGAACCTGACAAAGCCACGAAGTAGCAAGAGAAAAAGAACCTTCGTCTGTCCCCCACCCCCAACCTCTGCCAGTTTGCTGCCATCTTCCCACCTTCCTAGGATGCTTTGCTGAGATAGTTCATGTTCCTGGCCTTCCCCATGCTTATCCTCTCATTTCAGTGTATGTGAGTGTGACTTTGTCAGTGGGGAATCAACAGGTCAATGCCAAGTGGTCTTTGTGAATGACAGAAGTTTGTAGGTGTGGCTTAGGCAGCCCTCTGCCTGGTGCCTGCTCACAAGGGGGTCCAAAGGAAGCTCTATTCCTCCTTTTCAGTAAAGAAGTCACATTCCTCTAAGAAATTGAACTTTGGAGCAGCCCTTCCTATAGGGAGGACCTGTCTACCCTCAGCCCATCTTAGCTAAGTCATTGTAAGCAAGGTCACATGGGCACCAGAGCTCACTTTTAGACACTTATGATCATTGTTTCTCACACTGCCACCTTGTGGGTGGCAAATACCACAAGACATTCATCATTAGTTTCTTTAGGTGGCAGAAAAGTTACCTTTCTGCCTCATACCATCCTTAATTATATTCCCTTAGCCCTACCCCAAATTCATGCCTGTCCTCATCATTCCTTACTTAGAACCTTCTCATAGCCCCAAAACCAATATTTGTGCCTCTGTTTCTTTCCTGTATTACCAGATAACTGTTCTTTCTGTAGCCTACATTTCTCTTAGGATCCTCCTCTCCTTGGATTCTAGTAGTATCCATTCCTGAATGTCTTTGGCACACCATAACCATCTCCTAATGCAGAATGCCCAACCCCCTGCCAAGTCGAGCTCATTGAAGACTTTTAAATCTCTGGAAAGTCTGTTCCCTCAGCACCTGCCTGCTGCCACTTCTCTGATGGGCATGGTGGTGCCCTGATGTTGCTCTGTCCTCCTTTTCCCTCCCACTCTGCTGAGCACAGTCTCTCTGCACACAGTGTCCCTGAACCCCCCTGTGAGGACCACCCTCTGCAGTGGTTTGTAACAGAGAAGGGAAGACTGGCTCTGTCCCCCATAGACTTTGTTCTCTTATATGGAGCCCAGTGTGTTACCGAGTATGTCAGAACAGCCTGTTCAGTTACTATGTACAGCTCATTCTCCTATTTGGAACTTGACCTTTATCTAGATGGTTGTGATAGAAATGAGTTCTAGTATGAGCTACGGTGCTGAGGCTGAGTTTCAGATTTTTCCATTTTCTCACCTAAGGAGCGGCCATGTGTTAGGCTTACTGTGTCCAGAGAAGGCACTTCATGGTATGAGCTCTGTCCCAAGGTGCTCTTTACTAACCCTGCACCCCACTCCCCATCGTAAACACATACACATGCACACACGCTTATAATGGAAACACTCCACATACTTTCCATGTGTACCCTCAGACTAGTTGTAAATTCCCTGCAATACCCAGGCCCAGCTTAAGTATTTATTACATTTCAGAAAGTTGGATTGCATGACTTTCATTCTTCAAAGACTCCAAATTATATACAATATGATAGAGTTCTTAGAGTGGCCCCAGTTATCCTGTGCAAAGCTCTCTTTTTTTCTCATTTCCTCCCACCTCGCAGCACCCGCCCTCTAAATAGCAATCTCATGGGTACCTTTCTCAACAGAATAGGATTCTTAACAATGCCCAGCCTCTACAGAGTCGGTACCCTTTTCTTGGAGCAGACTGTCCCCAATCTGTCTGTTTGACAAATGCTCACTCATTCATAGAGGTGCAGTTCAAAACTCATTCTCCGTGAAGTGTTCTTTGATGATTGTGGTTGCTTTTTCCGGTGGCTCCTGTGGGCACTTGCCCACACTGGAAGACTTGCTATTTGTGCTGTTTGTTACCTGTGAGTGGGATCATTCTCCCACACTGGACTTCCCTGCTGGATGGGATGATCTTGACTTACCGAATTTTATATCTCAGTGGAAGGCAGAAAAAAATCAGCAGGTGCCCAGGGTTTATTAAATGACGGTGGAGCATGAAAGAACAACATGATACCCACGTCTGCATTTACAAAGCTGACCCACCTTATCTTCGTGAATTAACTTTCCATTGAGTATTCTGCTTCTCTAGTGGACTGTTGGCTCTCTTTCCATTACTGCTTGAAGAGCTGCAATGTCAACAGGTGGCCAGATGGCTCTGCTTAGAATGACTGAAGGGACCAAACCTGTTTCTGGGTGTAGAACTGATGATAAATATTGGGCATTCTGAGGTGTGGAGACAAAGCAAGGGTAGGCTTGGGAGGAAGACAATGGAAATGAAAAACGAACACAGGAGCATTGGGGAGGGGAAAAAGTCTAGAATAGTTCATGGTTCGGAGACACAGAAAGAGAGAGTAGTGAATGGGCTAGAAATGGAAGATGGGGTGGGGGGTACAGGATGGGGAGTGCTGGGTGACGGAAGGTGAACGAGTCTACAAAATTCTGTTCTTCCTTCTCGGCCTGAGCAAGGTAGTGTGACACGGGATAAGGCTCACTAGCAGTGAATCTGCCACTTGAAGGCCATGAAGATTCTTTGGTATTTTATTAATATTAACAAAACATCAGGAAACAAAGAAGGCTCATTAATTTGAATCCCACTAATGTAGAATTTGTGGCATTTTAAGGGGCTGTGATAAAATGTATCTTTATGCTCTATACAGAATTGACTATGCAAATTTATAGCATAAATAATTAATCTACTTAAGAAAATCAACTGCTCTTGAGTATCCTCAAGGACTTTAGAGCCACTGATTACATAAAAACAATGATTAATTCTCTTCTTCAACAGTGAAGTATGTTCTTTATAAACATCTATCAGACTACAGTTGGCTCACGTATTTTAAATGATAAATGTGTCTGTAACAGGACTGCATTCCTTGAAAGGTATTCAAAATTTTCTACAAATGTAGAATGATCTTTCACTCAGAGAACACGTATTGGTGGGTTTGGCCCATTCACTGTTGAAACCCTGTTGGATTCAAGGTCTTGTTCTACCGGTTGGGGCTGTAAGACAACCAAATTCAGGTTCATTCACATGTTGCTGAGAATATAGTTGGTAGTTTTAATATATGCAAAAATATCTACAAGTCAAAAGCTGAAAATGTAAAAAGCTCCACCAAGGATAGGTATATATGAGCTCTTTGGGAGTTTATAGGGGGCAAAGATTTCATGTATTTCATTTCATTTGCTTATTCTCATAATTCTAGGGTTTCAAATTGCAGGGGCCATGCTGATTAAAAGTATAAGCTATTCTGGGGCACCTGGGTGGCTCAGTCTGTTAAGCCTCTGACTATTGATTTAAGCTCAGGTAATGATCCCACGGCCATGGGATCAAGCCCCACATTTGGCTCTGTGCTGAGTGTGAAGCCTGCTTCAGATTCTCTCTCTCTCTCTCTCTCTCTCCCTCTCTCTCTCCCCCTTCTCCCTTCCCCTCCCCCTCCCTCCCCCTCCTTCTGCCCCTCTCCCCAGCTTGTGCACATGTTTTCTCTCTCTAAAATGAAAATAAAGTGTAAAAAAAAAAAGTATAAGCTATTCTGTATCCTCAAGAAGTTAGTTCACAGTCTGGATCAGAGTTGAGTAGAAGAGACCGAACATGTGACAGAGAGATTGATTATACTTAGTGCAGAAAAAGGATGATGTACTATCTTAACTAGGTGTCCCAGTTTCCTCAGCAGCAAGATAGATAGATAGATAGATAGATAGATAGATAGATAGATAGATAGAAGCTTAATTGACAGAGGAGAAGGGTGCCTGGGTGGCTCAGTCAGTTGAGCGTCCGGTTTCAGCTCCATTCCTGATCTCACAGCTAGTGAGTTTGAGCCCCACATCGGGCTCTGTGCTGACAGCTCAGAGCCTGGCACCTGCTTCAGATTCTGTGTCTCCCTCTCTCTCTGCCCCTCCCCCACTCACATCCTATCTCTCTCTCTCTCAAAATAAATAAACATTAAAAAAAAGTTTTACTTGACAGAGGAGAAGAAAAATCTCCTCCATTCTCCCCAGCCCTTGCAAGGACCCAAGAGCCAAGTAAAAGGAAATACCATAGAAGATTCCAGAAAAAATAGTCCTTGGCAATGATAGATGGTAGAGAAATGAGTTGAACAGTGATTTGACAAAGCTGGAGGAAGATCCTGAAATGGCTTAATTGTTATGATAAAGAGTGTGCCCTTTGCTTTGTCTTGTCACTCAGCCAGATCTGAGAAGAATAAGATCCGAGGTGACCTGGGCTCTTGCCCAGCTGCCCCACAGTAACAGAACGTCTGTACCCAGCAAGCCGTGAGCACGAGTCATTTATCACCACACTTGCTGAAGTAACAGCCTACACACCTGCTGTTGGCTTTAGGGGTAGAGGCATTAGCTGAAAACCACAGAGGGGAACCACTTAGCTTCTCAACTGCTTTCACAGATCGAGCTAAACAGTCCCAGAATCCCAAGAACCATTGTTTTCTGTATTCCCCTCGGCTCATCCAGATACTACTACTTTTGACTTGCTTTCATGGGTGTGTAAATGTAGATTGGGAGGGGAGCACTTTTTTTTTAATTTTAAAAAATGTTTTTATTTAGTTTGCAGAGAGAGAGAGAGAGCGAGAGCGAGCACGCTGGGCAGAGGCAAAGAGAGAAGGAGACGCAGAATCTGAAGCAGGTTCCAGGCTCTGAGCTGCCAGCACAGAGCCTGACATGGGGCTCGAACTCATGAATCATGAGATTATGACCTGAGCTGAAGTGAGATGCTCAACCGACTGAGCCACCTAGGTGCCCCATGGAAGTGGAGCACTCTTAATGTCAGAGTCACTTAATGCCCCTGGGGGGGCGGAACCCATTTCTCCTTGCCCACATGTATATTCCCCCTGACCTCACCTAACAGTAATACTCACCTTGTTAACCTTAGTGGGTATTCTTAGCCCTAAAAACTCATGTTTATTTGGTAACACATAGTGATCATGCGCTGTTGGAAAGAATAAATGCTTCTTTCGATGCATGAGGATATGGAGAGAAACCCTAAGGAAGAAGGGAAACAGCCATCTATTTTAAATAGAGTGAGGAGAAGAGGGATGGTATGTGAGGATAAAGCAAGGCGGGGACACTTGGCAAACCAGCTGCCAAACGCAAATTGGAAGAAGGATGGAGCAAGTGACAAAGCTAAAAGGGGTGGAAAACATGGACGCGTGGAACACCAGGGAAATTTCTTTATCCTTGTGCCGTGTACGCCCTATGTTCTGCATTTTATTCCTGCCTGCTTCCTTTCATTAATTATATTGAAGGATGTCAACCAGTCCTCCTTTCTCAGAATAATGTCTCTTCTTGAAGTTGACAACACAGAGGTTCTTTGCTCTTTTGGGCGGTCCATTCTGTTCAAGCAAAGTCTAGTGGATTTGCGCTAGGTGTCGTGGGGGCTGAGTGTCACAGGTGCTGGCTTCCTACGTTTTCCAGGCAGGTGACTTGATAAACGGAGACATCAACTGATGTAGTTCCATATTTCTGTAGATGACATTTGTTATTTTTGTTGGGACGTTTCAGTAACAGAAAACCTTTTGGGGAGATTCTTGGCTGCCTTTGAAATACCTCCATTTTACAGATGCACTATAGTTTCTTGGATTTACTGTGCCTAGGAATTCTGGAGCCATACAGACATGTATTAGATATATTTATTGTTACAGTCCTTTAGCACCCACCAGGTACTGGGAAATGTGGGCACATATAAAGGTTAGTCCTTCTTTTATACGATATCCTGAATCATGGAGTCTAGAGCATTTCTTGTGCCATTTTATTTTATTTATTTTTTATGATTCTATTTTATTTTATCTTTTCAAAATTTTTAATTAAGTTTTTATCTATTTATTTTGAGAGAGAGAGACAAGGACAGGCAGAATCCCAAGAGGGCTCTGTGCCATCAGAGCAAAGGCCGATGTGGGGCTAAAACCCACAAACTGTGATATCATGACCTGAGCCGAAATCAAGCGTTGGAGGCTTAACTGACTGAGCCACCCAGGCTCCCTTAAGATTTTATTTTTAAGTAATCTCTACACCCAACAGGGGGCTTGAACTCACAACCCTGAAATCAAAAGTCATTTGCCTTACCAACTGAGACAGCAGGTGCCCCTCTTGTGCCATTCTAATTTTATGGGCTTGTTGGCTATTTGCCAAATGTAGAAAGCCTCAGCTATGATGAAGCTAGTTAAGCTTTTGCTTCCCAGTCTCATGCCTACCCTTCCAAAACCCATGTGGATGTGAATGTCCTTCACATTGGGGTGCCATAAGCACTATGTCACATCAGCTAATCTCAGTTGCAAACATGCAAGTGAGAAACTTGTCTCCATTTGTAGAATGCATCCATCAGACCCCACCCAGCACCACTGCTTCCCAAGGCTCAGGCAAATAGAATCTCTTCTCCAAATGTGGGAACAGTTTTTCCTTTGAATTCCCTCTGGTACAAGCTGCCTTCAATTTTCTTGTACTCTCCAAAGAGCCTGTAGGAGGAATAATCCCCTGGGTGTTTTGCAGCCTCTGGTTTTGGCTCTGTAAACACCTCAAACTTGGGAACCTAGACTTAGAACATAGGCTTCTTAATTTCTGTAGGAGAAACAACAAAATATAAGTATCTGATTATAGTATCTTGACACAAAAACAAAGAGGAAAGTAGCACTAACGAAGAAGAAAGTTTCCATATGAAAAAAATATAAAGCTATATCAATAAGCAACTGTATATAAATATTTAACGGTGAATACTAATAAACTATATTTCCATGCAATTACATGGATAAATCTTAAAACTGTAATAAAGGCAGAGGCATCTGGGTGGCACAGTTGGTTAAGCATCCAGCTTTTGATTTCAGCTTGGGTCATCATCTCAAAGTTCGTGGTGTCAAGTCCCGCATCAGGCTCTGTGCTCTCTCTCTCTCTCCTGTCCCTCCCTGGCTCACGCTTTTGCTATTTTTCTCTCAAATAAATAAATTATAAAAAAGATTTATTAATCAAAATGTATAAAATAGGGGCTGACTCAGTGGCTCGACACCACACTAGCCACTGTGAAAGATTTTCAAAAACAGTATTAACAATCCTGAGGATGGACTCTGTCTGCACAGTTGGTGCAAATGAGACTGACAAATGTGAAAATACTGGGGAAAATGTATAATAGCCTATCAAGGGTGTGGAGTACATTCCACACAGTGGGTCAGAGTTGTCTGGGGAATCTCCAGCAGATGAGCCTTCTTAATTCATTCAGGAAGGGAAATGATAAACTGGTAAAGCTGAAAGCTTTTCCTCTAAGACCAGGAACAAGACTAGGATGTCCTCTTGCATCACTTATATTCAGCATAGTACTGGAAGTCTGAGCGAAAGCAGTTAAGCAAGAAAAAGAAATCAAAGGCATCCAAATTGATAAGGAAGAAGGAAAATCGTCACAATTTGCAGATGACATATATAGAAAACTCTAAAGATCCCATCAAAAAACCATTAGAATTAGTAAATTCAATAAATTTGCAGGTTACAAAATCAATATATAGAAATCTGTGGAATTTCTCTACAAAAATACCCAACTCTCAGAGAATTTAAAATTCTTTGCATTTACATTTGCATCAAAAAGAATAAAATACCTAGGAATAAATTAAGCGAGGAGATGAAAGAAGTATATGTTGAAAACCACAAGACATTGATGAATGAGGTGGAAGAAGATACAAGTAAATAGAAATATATCTCATGCTAATGAATTGGAAGAATGAATATCTTTAAAATGACCATGATACCTTAAGCCATATACAGATTCAATGCAATCCCCATCAAAATTCCAATGGTATTTTTCACAGAAATAGAACAAACAGTCCTGAAATTTACATGGAACCACAAAAAATGGCTAAAGCAATCTTGAGAGAGAAGAACAAAATTGAGGGCATCATGCTCCCTGACTTCAAACTATATTACAAGCCATTGTGACTATGACAGCCTGGTATTATCATAAAAACAGGCACATAGATCAGTGAAACAGAATAGAGCCCAGGAATAAATCTGCCCAGATATGGTCAATTTGTTTACAACAAAGGAGCCAAGAATATACAATGAGGATAGGACAGGGTCTTTAATAAGTGGTGTTGGGAAAATTGGGCAGCCACATGTAACACAATGAAACTGGATCATTGTCTTACACCATACTCAAAAATTAACTCAAAACATATTAAACACCGTATAGGAGGATTAGGAGGAGCTTAACAGAGGACCAAGGGGGAGAAGAAGGGCGGAAATGGTGGGGGAAAGGGGAGAGGCAAACCATGAGAGACTCTTGAATGCTGACAAAAACTGAGGACTGGTGGATGTGGGGGGGAGGAGGGGTGGGCATGGAGGAGGACACTTGTGGGGATGAGCACTGGGTGTTATGTGGAAACTAATTTGACAATAAACTATTTGTAAAAAAAAAAAAAACATATTAAACACTTGAATATAAAACCTGAAATAGGGGCTCCTGGGTGGCTCAGTCAGTTAAGCGTCTGACTTCAGCTCAAGTCATGATTTCGGGGTTTGTGGGTTCAGGCCCCATATTGGCCTCTGTGCTGACAGCTCAGAACCTGGAACCTGCTTCCAATTTTGTGTATCCCTCTATCTCTGCTCCTTCCCCACTTGTGCTCTCTCTGTCTCTCAAAAATGAATAAACATTAAAAAATTTTTTTAAAAAAAACCCTGAAACCATAAAAACTTCTAGAAGAGCAAACTGAAAACGTAGGCCTCCTTGACATAGTTCTTGGTTATGAATTTTTGGATCTGATACCACAAGTGAAAGTAAAAAAAGCAAAACATAAATATGTAGGACTACATTGAACTAAAAAAACTTCTGCAAAGCAGGGGAAATGACCAACAAATTGAAAAGGCAAGCTCCTGAATGAGAGAAAATAATTGCAAATCACGTATCTGATAGGGGGCCAATATCCCAACTAGATAAAGAACTCATACAACACAATAGCAAAAGAGTCAAAGAATCCAATTTAAAAATGGGCAGATTAGAATAGATATTTTTTCTAGAGAAGACATCCAGATGGGCAAGAGACACATGAAAGTTGCTCAACATTGCTCATCATCAGGGAAATGCAAATTAAAACTGTAATGAGATATCACCTCACACCCGGCAGAATGGCTAGTATCAAAAAGACAAGTCATAAATGCTGGTGAGGATGAGGAGGATAGGGAACTCTCGAGCATTGTTGGTGGGAATGTAAATTGGGACAGCCGCTATGGAAAACATGGAGATTCAAAAATTAAAAATAAGACCACTCTACAATCCAGCAATTCCATTTTAGGGTATTTATCCAAAGGAAACAAAACACTAATTTGAAAGGATATCTGCACCCTCATGTTCATTATAGCATTATTTACAATAGCCAAGATAGGAAAACAACCTAAGTGCCCATTGGTGTATAAATGGATAAAGCAAGCGTGGTTGGTGTGTGTGTGTGTGTGTGTGTGTGTGTGTGTGTGTGTACATTGTTGCCATTTGCAACAACATGAATGGATCTAGAGAGTATGATGCTAAGTGAAATAAGTCAATCAGAGAAAGACAAATACCATATGATTTCATCCATAGGTGGAATTTGAGAAACAAAACAAATGAGCAAAGAAAAAGAGATAAATTGAAAAAAACAAACAAACAGATTCTTATCTCTAGGGAACAAACAGATGGTTACCAGAGAGGAGGGCATGGGGAATGAGTTAAATGGGTGATGGAGATTAAGGAATGCATTTGTTGTGATGAGCACTGTGTGATGTATGGCTGTGTTGAGTTGTTATATTGTACACTTGAAACTAATATACCACTATGTTAATTATACTTGAATTTTAAAAAATAAAAATTAAAAAAAACCTTAAATGATGAAGATAATTAAGAGTTGGGCTATAAAAGACATTCTAAAGTAACTGTTTGATATTATTTAAGGGTGAAGGGTGATGATAATTGCCTTTAAGTATAAGATAAGAATGATCCATTCACCAAATTTTGCAAATCCTTAGTGAAAGCAAATGTGCTTAAAGCACTCACATATAAGAAATAGCCATTAAACAGAGAAGAATATCTTGGGAACTGTTAGAGTTTCTGACTGTAGTTATGTGCAAGAAGAGCATAGGAAATCATTATAAATGTATGAATGTATATGTATGTATGATCTGTTCAGGAAAGCAGAAAAGTGAAATGATATCTAGGTTCTTTTAAGAGCTGTGTTATGAATTCTTACTCTATAAAGGAATTGAATAATGGATCTGAAATGCCAACCCCAATTCCTATAGCATAAAGAGTACTCAAATAATATTAGTCATCTTGTCACCAGTTCTAGATATTAATTCATTCATCCCCAAATTTATGTGTATCCACTATCATAGGTACTATAGATGAATCATTGAACAAGACATTAAACCAACACTTGTTACATCCTACTGGAGGGAACATCTTGAAAAAAATAAACATGGGAATAAAATACTTTGTTAGTTGTGGAGAAACCAAATAAGGGACAGAAGTGCAAAGCATGTGAGAAAGAAGTGCAGACTGCTACTTCAGAAAGGTCTTTGATTTCTTTAAAAATGATATGAACTGGCGGCACCTGGGTGGCCTAGTTGGTTAAGTGTCTGACTTCGGTTCAGGTCACTATCTTGTGGTTCATGAGTTCGAGCCCCACATTGGGGTCTCTGCTATCAGTGCTGAGCCCGCTTTGGATCCACTGTCTCCTTCTCTCTATATACTGTTCCCTTACTCCCTCTCTCAAAAATAAATAAAATATTTAAAAAAGTTTTTAACATTTATTCAGTTTTGAGAGACAGAGCACAAGTGGGGGAGGGGCAGAGAGAGAGGAGGAGACACAGAATCTGAAGCGCTTGACTTCATGAACTGTGAGATCATGACCTGAGCCAAAGTCAGACAGTTAACTGAGCCACCCAGGCACCCTTAAAACAGTTTTAAAAAATGATATGAACTGATTTTTTGGAATGAAGTAAAAATCCCTTGCCTTCTGTATAATGAATAGATCTGAGCAAGAGTGGAAGTGAGAAGGCTAATGAAGGAGATGTTCTAGACGATCAGAGATACATTTTGGAGACAGTATTTCCAGGGCTTGCTGAAATTTGGGCAGGAGGGAGAGAGTTGAAGGAAAGAGATTTACACCAGGGGCAACTGGGTGCCATAAACAGATTAGAAATTAAGAGGTGGTAAAGTCTATGAGGAATGTGAGATGAGTAACAGAGCCTTAGAAGCTGCTGGGATTGAGATGTTTAGAACACATGCTAGTTGTGATATCACCATAGATATGTGATTTAGAGAAGAGATCATTTGCATGTAGTAATAATGGAACTTAGAGCTATTTATTCAAAAACATGTTAATATATGAAAAACTGAACACGGTCTTTTTAAGGACCAAGATGACACAGAGTTAATCTTTCCTGGAAATGATCAGGAAACCTTTCTTACATGCTCTTTGGCTATATAGCTAGTGGCTCCTTTGTAGGAATATACAAAGTTTGGGACAATAGCCAGAGCTCACCTTACTGCCATAACAAGACTAGCTGAGTTGCTCTTGGTGAATAACCATAGTCAATAGTGCTTTCATCCCAGAAAAAGAAAATACTGCTTTTGGCTTATGTTGAATTTTAACATGCAGAGCCCAGCATGAATTCATAACTTGAGTCCAGCTAGATTTCTTTCTGGGACAAATAAGCTTACCTATTAAAAGTTTCATTTGACATTTGGTTTGCCTTGAGTCATTAGACGGAAAAATTAAAGACATCTTCAAGTCTGAATTGTACCTTGGATAGAGCCAGTCACTGGAAAATGAAAGATTAGATGCATTGAATTTGTATCAGCTAAAGAGACTGGTTATGTTTTCCTCTGTCTCAAAGACTTTCAAGTCATTTCCTTGAGCAAAATCAACCAGATATGCACTTTGAATATCTTTTGCGGCACTTTTTATGAGTGGGTTTTTTTTAAAGGTCCATTAAGCCAACATTGTTGTTTCACATCTGTATTTTAATTTTTTTCTTTCCTTTTTATTTTTCATGCACAATTTGATAGGTGAACACAAATTATCCAAGTGCTATTTCCACATGAAACCGTAACAGCAAAAACTGGTTGGAGTGAAAAAGACTTCCATGAATTAGTAATAAGCACAGGGAGGTGATGCTAAAGTGATTTCAAGCTGCCACTGATCCCTTCTAAATATGAATATATATCTAGGGAGAAGGAAACACAGTATTCTTTTTGTACATGTAAAAGAGTTTGAGTATTTCAGGTCTTGTCTAATTTGTGTTCTCAAGGTCCTTTTGCACTGTAAGTACCAAATATGGGCCATTCTAATGACATTCCAGAAAGACAGGTACTGCTCTCACTTTACAGATTAAAATATTTAAATCTGGGAAGGATTAAGTAATCTGCCAAGAAAATAGATGGAGCAGGATTTTAAATCCATGTCTTCCTTCAGCGATAGCTTTTTGTGATTTCTCTGCATTACCATATGAAGGAGGTTAGGTGCCCATACCGGTCCATAGGATTGGATATAACCCGTGAGGAAAATGAAGAATAGAGGCTACAGTTAGAGCTTTGGAAACACCCAGTATTTGTTCTGGGTTTTAGATTTCCTGGAAATTCCCTGTCCACAGCCCCTGTTGAGGACTCCAGCAGCCTGAGACAGCAGCCTCTCTGGGTATGAAGGTAAGGGGGGAGGTGGCTAGTGTGATGGGAGGCACCTGTTGATTTCCAGTGTACCCTTCCATAGTAGTCACTGAAGAAGTTATTCCAGAAAAATGAGAGAGAAAGCCCAGAAAAAAGCAAACGTGAATCCCAAGACACATAAAGGATCTTGCTGGCCTTGTGTCATTCAGGGACTCGAGAACTTGGGGGTCAGTTGTTGGTGGGAGCCCCTGCTGTTGCTTGGCATATTCAGAGGCAGACAACTCCAATTGTGGTTCTTTTTTTCTGCCAAACTTGGAAGGAGAATCATCACAAAGTTTCCCTAAGAGGAGATCTGGTCTGGGTTTCTCATCGTCACTGAGTCAGTTAACTCTTGCTGAAGTCTTGCTACCCCGAGAGGTCTAGCTGAGCTCTTGCCCTCTCAGAAAACCTGTGACTCGGGCTCCCTTCCCAGGTGTCATTTCTGGTTGGCCCCTCCTCAGATCATGCAGTTTCGGCTCCTCATGATCCTGGCTCCGAGCTGCAGATTGGTGGTGTCAGATGAACTCTGAGCAGTACACATACCTTTCCCGTGACTTTGTATTCAAAAATTTTTTTGAAGCTGCAAATATTAAAAATTGGGAGGGTTAACATGAAAAGTTGGATTCATATTTATCTTAAAAAAGCAGGGATGCCTGGGTGGCTCAGTCAATTGAGTGTCTAACTCTGGACTTTGGCTCCAATCATGATCCCACAGTTGTGGGATGGAGCCCTGCACTGGGCTCTGTGCTTGGTTCTGGGCACGGAACCTGCTTGAAGTTCTTTCTGTCTCTCCCTCTGTCCCTTTCCATGTCTCATGCATGCCCTCTCTCTCAAATAAAAAGAAAACAAAAACAAAAAAAGACAGGAAATCTGGGAGTATTGGTCCTATAGAACTTGATGGCAATAGCTAGCTTGAAGTGAATTGGGTCAGCTTCCTTCATGTGGGGTGGAAGCTTCCCAGTGACCACAACTACCTATTGTCTGGCCAGTGACAACCCTATTGTCCCACCCAAAGGGATCTGCTCATTTGTTTTAGGCTGGGATCCGGTGAGTATCTGATGTTACAGCCTCTACCCAGACTTCAAACCAAAAAGCCCAGTTTATTAGCCTCCCCCTGCTGTGTAAGGAGAGTTCCAGTTTGGGATCCAAAGCCCTACATTCCTCTTGAAAAGGTTGAGGGAGGAGGAAGAACAGTGTGAAAGTTAATTTTTCACTAATCCTGACACATACAGTGGAAAATACTTTGCTTAGAGAAGATGGAAGGTGTGCCTCTGGATACATGGGCCAGTCAGGTTTTGAATTCAGGACTTTCTACCTCCACATCCAAATGCTTTCCATTTTACAGTGAATGTGAGCATTATGAAATAAAGCAGAAGTTAACATTTTTCCCCTGAAAGAGATTTTCTTGATTCTGTCTCTACTCACCTAAGAGGAATTCAAATGATCGCTTGCCTAAAGATTGAGCAGATTGTCATTGCTTAATTGTGTTCTATTTAGGTTTTTCTAACTTCGTACTTGCAAACTAAATTATAATGTATAGTACAAATATTTTCATTATTTGTAGCCAATTGATTATATGCCAGATGATTGGGATCTGAAGAATAAACTATATAATATCTAGATAATGTATATCATCTACATCATACACACACGTGCACACATTTCCCTTGGTTGATGTTTCTTTCCCAAGCCAGTGTCTCCCATTAAAATGATCAATAGCCTGAGTATGATAAAATGCCCGTAAAAAATATAGCATTAGCCAGAGATTTTACTCATAAAAAACTAATGACAAAGGTTTATAGACTTTTCTGCTGTTAGGTTTGGTTTTACTGCCAAATTGTAAAAGTTTTAAGAACTTTTAGTATTTTCAATTTTATTTGATAATGACACAAATCTGCTATTTGTTAAAATAAGGCATAAACAAAAACTGAAAAGTTCATACTGTTAGGAAGTATATATCCCCAGATTTGTATTTTTCCAGTCTTTTTAATCATGTCATGAAACAGCATATTGAAATGTCTCCTTAGGCAAGGTGCTGTGAGGATGGTAATAAAAAGCAAGTTAAATAGATAGATTCCTTTAGAGCTTACATTTTAAAGGCATCCACAAATTGATAGAGATGTACAGAATATCAAGAATTATGGAAGTGTCCGGACACCTGGGTGGCTCAGTTGGTTAAGCGTCCAACTTCAGCAGAGGTCATGATCTCACGGTTCAGGAGTTCAAGCCCCACATAGGGCTCCATGCTGAAGCACAGAGCCTGCTTCAGATCCCCTGTCTCCTTCTCCCTCTGTCCCCTCCTCTGCTCTCTCTTCTCTCAAAAATAAATAAATAAACAAAAAAGTTTTTAAAGAAATTATAGAAGTGTCAAATCTCATGCAAGTCATGCAGTATATATAAGGAGGTGGGTGTGGCAAGCATCATATTCATGTACAAAATGAAAGATTCCTTCCAGAAAGATATCTTCTGAGCTAGCAATCACACCAACCTATGAGACCTAAACCTAGGTTCTCAACAGTAAAGCCTTAACAAACTCTCAACTACAGTGAGTTCTTGGAAAGCTAGATTTGTGGAAAATTGAAATTCTAAGATAAAGGTTACAGCAGTAAGATTTTTACTTTAGTAATTTTGGAGATAATTCTTCTAAAATGAGTTACATGCTTTCTTGTTTCATTACCCAAACTATAACGTACATAATTTAAAGGTTTCTTGATTACTCAGGGTTATCATCTGCGATGGTCGATTTTGTGTATCAGTTGTCCAGATTGTTAGTCAAACACTATTCTGTGAGAGTGTCTGTGGATGAAATTAACATTTGAATTGGTAGTCTGAATAAAGCAGACTCCCCTCCATAATGTAGGTGGGCCTCATCCAATCAGGTGAAGACCTGAATAGAACAAAATGGCTGAGTGAGAGGGAACTTCTCCTGCCAGTCTTTTTTGCACTGGTCCATCAGTCATTTCCTGCCTCTGGATGCAAAATGAAATAGTGACTCATCTTGAGTCTCAAGTCCCCTCAGTCTAGAAGTTAGACCATCAGCCATCCTGGGTCTCCAGCGTGATGATTAGCGACCTTGGGACTTCTCAGCCTCTATTAACATGTGAACCAATTCCTTACAATAAAGTGTATGTGTGTGTTTGTGTGCACATGTGCACATGTATAATAGAGTCTTGTTTATTTTATTTCTCTGGAGAACCCCAATTAATACACCATCCAAACACATGTTGGCATCATTTTGAATTCACAGGTGACACTTATTCAAGTATGAAAGACTGCTTACCACATACTGTATGTTTTTAGTTCTCATGTTGCACAAGTCTCAATGTATGTTGCTTTGTTTATAAATCCACCATTAGATGGTTTTTCAAGCAGTCAGTTGTTGTTTCTCCTTGCTATTTTCAATTGAACAGACTCACTAATTTTTTTGTTATTCTTATTTTAAGATTTTGATGTGTTGGGGGGAGGTCAGGAAATCAGGCAATCAGGATTCCTGGAAGTATGAAGGGTTGCTCATGAATAACCAACCCAGGCTTTTTGACATTGATTCTTGGCCATTGGGGGGGGTCTAGAATGTTCTTAGTCTGTAGCTTAATTCTGGATAGATGGATTGCTTGGCTAAGAGGGTGCTATATAACTGAGTTCTGTGTATTTGGTTATTGAGATATAATAATTAATACTGCCCCAGTTCTAAAACTATTAAAGCATAAATGTGCAGAAGGAGAAATGAATAAAAAGGAAAAATGAATAAAAAGGAAGCTTGAGGCGTGAATACATCTTTCAACTGCAACCCAAATCCATAAGGCTGATGGAATTTGGAGGAAATGTCAGGTACATCTGAGACCCTTGAGATTTCCATAGAAGAGATAGGGCTTCATGGTCTTTTCACTGGGGTTGGTTGGTGCTGTGGTCTAAATGTTGGCATCCTCTCAAAATTCATATGTTGAAGATCTAATCTCCAATGTGGTGGTATTTGGAGTAAAAAGAGAAAATGAGAGTGGAGCCCTCATGACCATTTTTCATGCACTCATTAGAAAACAATGAGAGGATTTCTCTCTCTGCCATGTGAGTATATCACAAGAAAGTATCTGCAAACCAGGTAGTGATCCCTCATCAGGAACCGTAATAGCCAGCACCTTGATTTCGGACTTCCTTGTCTCCAGAAGTGTGAGAGAGAAATGCTTTCTTTGTTGTGGAAGCCAATCAGTCTGTGGCACTGGTTATAGAAGCCTGAGTTGATTAAGACATGTGGTGAAAGGGAAGAGGAACAGATCAAGGAAATCAGAGTGGGAGGGAGAATGCTCATCTCTCTGCAATGGATGAACATGGGACAAAGACTACGCTATCTTGGCTACTTAGGGGCAAAGATACTCGGTATGTGTAGGGAGCAGGGAGAGGTGGGGACTCCCTCTTGGAGATATCAGTGAATCACTGTGGTACGTATAGTAACTGTACCTACCTGCTTCCTGTATAAAGTGTGTTGAGAAGCTGCCTAATTCCTCTGATATCCCTCCCTAGTAATTCACGCAATATATTGACAAGTAAAAACAACAGCAGTGTGAATCTTGGATGTTTATGTAGCCTCTAGGTGTTTTCTTTTTTCCTAAAGCAGCAACTTTTAACTTCTGAATTTAATTCAACATTAATTCAACAGACCCTGATGGGTCACCTCCCATGTAACAGCTGCTGTGGCCACAGAGATGACATAGCATTTCAGGAGGTGTGTGTCGAGTGGGAATGGGGAGTCACTAGTTAACAATGCTGGGAAGTACAGAAGTGGTGTTCACAGCCTGTAAGAGATCAGGAAAGGACTCAAGTACATTCAGGTGCCTCAGTGTTCTGTTTGTTCCTTTTTACTGTATTTTCAAAAATGTGTTTCTTGCGTAAGCCTCACCCCCCAGGCAACACCTAAAGACTGCCCTTCCTGCTTGTAGCCACATCACTGTGCAGCACTGACCACACCGATCCCAATGATCACCTTCCTGTGAACTTATATAAATGTGACCATCGGACTTTGTATGTGTGAGATCACACTTACCAATTGGTTTGTTACTTGGTTTTGCTTAATGGCTAAGTGTTGGTGATCACTCCATGTTTCTAGATAGAAGTCTTTTTCATACTTTTAAAAAACATTGGAGGGTGCTTTTGGGTGGGCATTTTCTCTCTATGATATATCATGCTACAAGGAACACCATTGTAAATATAACTTTGTACATATATGCAATGGTTTTATTCATTTATTTGTATTTATTTATTTAAAGTCTATCCATTTATTTTGAAAGAGAGAGCAAGCAAGCATGAGCGGGGGAGGGACAGTGACAGAGACAGAGATGGAGAGGGAGAGAGAGAATCACAAACAGGCTCTGCACTGGCAGCACAGAGCCCGAGGTGGGGCTCTATGTGAGGTTCTTTCTCATGAACCATGAGACCATGACCTGAGCCAAAACCAAGAGTTGGATGCTTAACCAACTGAGCCACCCAGGCACCCCAATGCAAATGTTTTTAGAATAGATTCCTGTTGGTGGACATAAGTATAAAGTTGTGTATTTGACATTTTGGGAAGATATTAGCAAACTGGTTTTCCAATAGGCTTCACCAATACTTCTTGCTTTTGGTGTACGAGAAAGCTAGTTTCTTGCATCCTTACCAATGCATTATATATAATTAATGTTCAGTGTGATAGAAAAAATTATTTCAATTTGCATTTCTTTGATTCTTTAGGAGGTTTTCTTTCTTTCTTTGACATTTGTATTTCATCTTCTCAGAGTTGCTTGTTAATACCCTTTTATTATTTATTTCTCTATCAGTTTGGTTTCATTTTTCTCTTACTAGTTTCTTAGACCTCTTTAAAAAAATAATATGTATTCTTGATATTAATCCTCTGTGTGTTAAATATGATACTTGTCTTTTTGGCTTCGGTCCCTTTGGATGTTTCTTAATGCCATGAGATCAGATCAGTTTTCTTTTCCTTTATGGCTGTTGGGTTTAGTCAATACTTAGGGAAACCTTACCTTGAGATTATAAAACCGTATCTCCTTTATATTTTTCTGCATTTCTATAGTTTTGTTTCTTCCATTCAGTGAGTTGTGTTTTCTAAGGATTAGTGGGCTCAGTTACATGAAGAAGGCTTAGAAAGTCTTCCTAAACATTCCTTTGAGGCAATTGTCCTCGTTTTTAAAAAGTTGAATGAGAAAGAAACAAGTTCCTTGTCCTTTGAACTTCTTGGGGACATAATCTATGTCCTCTGTGTCACTATCTTCATTGTAAACTAGGGTTTCCTCTTCCTTTCTATTTCATGTTTCAGTCTGCTGATAATTGAGGTCTGTCCAGTCATCAGAAAGTCTCCGTCCTTCCCTTTTTTTCTTGAACTCTCCTGTAGACTGTGAAACCAAGATTTTCCTTAAACTGGGAGGGGAGAATGAAGGCTGCTTCCTAAGAAAATCAAGAGACTCCTCTCTGGAACAAAAATGGGGAAAGGGAGGTGGAGAAGATGAAAAGAAAGAAAAATAGAAGAGATCATAGGGCCTCCTAAGGATCATAGTCCTGAGACCTATAAATACACAATTATTTTCTCTGGTGCTTGTTAAAGAAAGTGACAAAAATGAAATGAAGGGGGTATGCCTGGGTGGCTCAGTGGGAAGAGCATACAACTCTAAATCTCGGGGTTGTGAGTTTGAGCCCCACATTGGGTATAGAGATTACTAAAAATAAATAAATAAACTTAAAAATATTTTAAAAAAGGAGGCAAAAAGCCCTTTCTTACCCCATCTTATATAACTCCCCTGCCCTCTGATGGAGTAGCCCTCCATCAAGTATTCTACCCCCTGTAAGTAAGCCTAATTTTAAGACTGCCTTTTCACCATTGTCCTCCAAAGCCTTGATCTTGGGATAAGCAACATACTAAAATCTAGAACAGGAAATGTAAGACTCCTTTATCTTGGAATTCTACTTATTAATCACCTTGAAAAATCTTTTTGATTAATCGTATTTCAACGGCTTGGCCCATTTCACATAATTTATCTTCGATGACAAAGTGCCCTGTTTCCTAAGTCTCTTTCCCACTGTCTCTGGGACCACTAAAAAAGTTTTTTCTTCTTAGCAAAGTATCAAATAAATGTAAGCAAAACCCTGGCTTTTATCTTGGCTAAAAACACAAACAAGAAACTCCACGAGCAAATTAGTATCTCCTGGAGACTGAGAAGCAGTCGGGAATTTTAATTCCTGTGATAGAATACCACCCCCCCACCCCCCGTCCCCAGTTTCCACAGACAGCCCTCTGCAAGCCAGCCTTACACTATTGTCTGGGCTTTCATAAGAAAGCTCCTGGTCTGTCTTTTGAAGTGAACACTGAAGTGAGTCTCATCCCCGGCGCTACAGTCACTTGTCAATATCAAATGAGACCCCTGCCACCTCTGTGGTGCCTGCCTTGTGCTATGTCTTCTTGACTGCTGAGAACTTTAAGATGTGTGCTTCAAACAGCCGAACCCCATGCTGCAGGCTGCTTGCGGTGTGCACTTTGGCTGCCAGCCCTAAGACTGAGAGCTGTGGACTTCTACAACTGTCACTGACAGCCTCTTATAAAAGGCTTCTGTCTCACTGTATTTTAAGTGTATGTCAGAGCTACTGGAGGGTGAGAGAGGGAAGACATCCCACGGGAAATTAATTAATGGCCGCAAGTAACCGTTGCCAATCGTCTTCAGAGAATGCTTTCATTCTTTTTCTTTCATCAGTTACGATCATCGGAGGACCGTGATTTGGTTTTTAACTGTAGCATTCATACAAAATATACCTGTTCTGTTACTTACATGTTAGTATGAGAAATTGACATTTCCATAATTTAAAATGTTGCAGTTCCTTCTTCTATTGGAATTCTTCATAGGATATTCATGGGACCGCGAGTCTCTCAGAATGTATAACTCAACCAGGTAGAGTGTCCCAAGAAAAGAGCGTTGAATCCTCAAATGCCTTAAAACTCATAGGTTAATAGTCCCTTGTGTATCACCTAGGAAAACTGACTCCTGCTCTTGTCTGATCTGTTAGATCAAGTGTTGGTTCACTAGTATTCATTTTAAGTGGATTTTTTCATTTCAGTGATACTTTTACTTTCATATTCAGTATTGTTTAGGGATTTCACGTCTTTTTTTAAGAGAGAAAGCATAAGTGGGGGAGGGGCAAGGGAGGGAAGGAAGGAAGGGGGGAGAGAGAGACAGAGACAGAGACAGAGACAGAGACAGAGAGAATCTTAAGCAGGCTTTTTGCCTAGCACAGAGCCCAAGGTAGGGCTGAATCTCATGACCCTGGCATCATGACCTGAGCTGAAATCAAGAGTTAGATGCTTAACTGACTGAGCCACCCAGGCACCCCTTTTCTCATCATCACATCTCAACTTTGTTGAGATACAATTTACATACCATATAATTCGCCCCTTAAAGTATACAAATCAATGATATTTCATGTCTTCATGGAGTTAAGTGACCATCAGTGTAAGCAAAGTTTTAAATATTTTTGTCACATCATAAACAAACACTGTGCACATTAAGAGTGACTTTCTGGGGCGCCTGGGTGGCTCAGTCAGTTAAGCATCCAACTTCGGCTCAGTTCATGATCTCACGGTCTGTGGGTTCAAGCCCTACATCAGGCTCTGTGCTGACAGCTCAGAGCCTGGAGCCTGCTTCAGATTCTGTGTCTCCCTCTCTCTCTGCCCCTCCCCAGCTCACACTCTGTCTCTCAAAAATAAATAAACACAAAAATTAAAAAAAAAAAAAAAAGAGTGACTCTCCACTTACTGCCCAAGATAACCACTCTGTAACTTTTTGTTGATAGCTTGATCCTATTCCGGAAATTTCCTATAAGATGGAGTTATACATGTGGTCTTGTGTGACGGGCCTTCCTTCACATGTTTTCAGGGCTCCTTCATGTTGTATCATGCATCAGAATTCCATTTCTTTTTACCAGTGAATAATATTCCATTGTAAGAGTATACCACGTTTTATTTACACACTTAGTGGTTGATGGGCATTTGAATTCTTTGCAGTCTTTGGCTATTATTATCAACACTGCCTCTCTAAACATTTGTAGGCAAGTTTTTGTGTAGATGTGTATATTCTTTTCTCTTGGGCATCTACCTAGGAGTAGAATTGCTGGTTAGTGAAGGAACTTTACATTTCATATTTTGGGGAGCTGCCTTCCTGTTTTCCAAAGCAGTGGAACCATTTGACATCCCCATCGGCCATGTATGAGGGTTCAGATTTCACCACACCATCTCCACTGGTTGAAAAGACTATCCTGGAGTCACCTGAGTAGCTCAGTTGGTTAAGGATCTGACTCTTGATTTCAGCTCAGGTCATGATCCCAGGGTGGTGGTATGAAGCCCTGTATCAGTCTCTGCACTGATGACACAGAGCCTGCTTGAGATTCTCTCTCCTTCTCTCTGCCTCTCCCCTGCTCACGCTCTCTCTCTCAAATAAATAAGTAAACTTAAAAATAAATAAATAATTTAAAAAAAGACTATGCTACCCCCATTGAATTGTCATGGCACCTTTGTCAAAAATCACTTCACAATAAATGTAAAGCTTTATTTCTAGATTCTCAGTTCCATTCCACTAATGTATGTACCTATCATTATGCCATTGCACACTGTCTTGATTATTGTAGCTTTGTGCTACGTTTTTGCTCAATGAGCATGAATCCTTTGGTTTTGTTTTTTCTCAGGATTATTTGGCTATTTGGGCTTGCATTTCCATATGAATTTTTTAATGTTTTTTTTCTTTTTCTCTTTTTTTTGAGAGAGAGACAGAGACAGCACGAGTAGGAGAGGGTCAGAGAGAAAGGGAGACATGGAATCTGAAGACAGGCTCCAGGCTCTGAGCTAGTTGTCAGCACAGAACCCAATGTGGGGCTTGAACCCATGAACCACGAGATTATGACCTGAGCCGAAGTTGGACGCTTAACCGACTGAGCCACCCAGGCACCCCAGCATTTCCATATGAATTTTAGGATCAGTCTGTCAGTTTCTCCAAAAAATCATCTAGGATTTTGATAAGAATTGGACAGAAACTGTAGATCGATTAGGGGATTATTGACCTCTTAATAATATCAAATATTCTCAGTCATGAACATGGAATGTCTCTCCATTTATTGAGGTGTCTTTTAATTTCTTTCAAAAATATTTAGTTTGTGTATAAGTGTCACATTTTTGTTGATACATTTTCTAATATCTTTATTGTATTGCACATGGAATTGTTTTCAAATTTCATTTTAAAATTTTTCATTGTTAGTATAAAAATACAAGTGATTTTTAAAAAATTAATGTTTGTTTATTTTGAGAGAGAGAGATAGAGTATAGGTTGGGGTAGAGGCAGAGAGAGAGGGAGACCCAAATTCTGAGGCAGGCTCCAGGCTCTCAGCTGTCAGCATAGAGCCCAATGTGGGTCTTGAACTCACAGACTGCATGAGGACTCATGACCTGAGCTGAAGTCGGATGTTTAACGCACTGAGCCACCCAGGCACCCCTACAAGTGATTTTTTATGTTAATCTATTATCTAGAAATCTCCTGAGCTTGTTTGTTAGTTCTAGTGATACTTTAGTGGGTTCCTTAAGATTTCCTATATATAATAATCATGTCATCTGTGAATATAGTTTTACTTCTTCCTTTCCATCTGGATGCCTTTTATTTCCTTTTCTTGCCTAATTGCACTGGCTAGAACTTCCAGTACAATATTTAATAGAAGCAGAAAGAACAGATATTGTCTTGTTTCTGATCTTAGAAAGCACTTTGCCTTTCACCAGTAAATATGATATTACCAGTGAATTTGTCACTGATGTCTTTTGTTGCATTGAGAAAATACCCTTCTATTTCTAGTTTGTTGACTGTTTATTATGAAAGTGCTTTGAATTTTGTCAAATGTTTTTCTCTATCTATCAAGGAGATTGTATAATGTTTACCCTTTTTCTGTTGATATGTATTACACTGATTGATTCTTTTTTAAGTTTTTATTTAAATTCCAGTTAGTTAATATACAGTATAATATTAGTTTCACGTGTACAATACAGTGATTTGACACATACAACACTCGTGCTCATTACATCAGGTGCACTTCTTAATCACACTAATTGGTTTTTGAATGTTAAACTGACCTTATCTTTATGGTACACCCCTTTTGGTCATAGTGTATAATAATTTTTATATATTGCCATTTTCAATTTGATTATATTTTGTTGATGATTTTTGCATATATATTCATAAATGATATCGGTCTGTCATTTCTTGTGATGTCCTCAAGTTCAGTGATTTTTTATTTCTGACCACTCATGTCTACTCCTGAGCCTCTGTAGTGAATTTGTTATTTTGGTTATCACACTTTTCAACTCCAGAATTTCTATTTGGTTCTTTTTAGTAATTTCTGTCTCTGCATCAGCATTCTCTGTTTGATGAGTCATTCCCATCATACTTCTCTTAAACCTTTCTCTAGGTATGGGTTAGAGCTGGGTTCAATAGATGTGTCAGGATATGTGTCAATATATGTGTTTGGCGGGTGGGAGACAGCAGATGATCTGCTCCCTTCTGAATGATGAGGGTGTGGGTATGAAGCCTAGAACCACAATAACTAGTTTTTCCCACCTCAAGGTAAAACACCCTGAGGATTAAGCCAATATCTATGAAAGAAGACAATGACAGGAAATAGCTGAAGAAAGTCACTGGAACCCTGATGATATCTTCTTCTTCTTTTTTTTTTTTTTAAGATTTGTATTTATTTATTTTAAGAGAGAGACAGGGAGAGAGAGAGACAGAGAGAGAGAGAGAGAGAGAATCCTAAGCAGTCTCCACACTGTCAGCACAGAGCCTCATGCAGGTCTTGATCTCACAGTGTGTGAGCCAAAGAGATCTGAGCCAAAGTTTAATGCTTAACCAGCTCAGCCACCCAGGTGCCCCAACCCTGATGATGTCTTACACTCTGAATCAATAGCATTGAAGTCTTCCCTAATTATGGTATTTTCAATTTTGAGAGGCTAGAAATACTCCTGTTAAGACGACTGGTGAATGAAAGTACCCAATAGTTTTAACTAATTAAAATATTTTTGAATGTTTATTTAGTTTTGAGAGAGAGAGAGAGAGCAAGCAGGGGAGGCATAGAGAGAGAGGGGGACAGAAGATCTGAAGCAGGCTCTGTGTTGTCAACATAGAGCCTGATGCGGGCTCAATGCACAAACCACGAGATCGTGACCTGAGCCAAAGTCTGATGCTCAACCAACTGAGCCACCCAGGCACCCCACTAATTAAAACATTTTTGAGAAGGAGTCCTCCTAAGTAGCGAGTGGGAAACACTATCACATTATTTGTCTAATAAATATCTGTTGCTAATAAATTATCATCATGTGTATAATTTTAGATCATATGGATAGTTCCTATACATTAACAATTAAAACAGAGGAAAAAGTGCCACTGAATTTACAGTCATAAAATAAAACAGCGAACTGAACAAAAGTCATTTTTAAGAGAAGTGTGGTGTATCAGCTAAGGATGAATAGGCAAATCTTGAAGATTTAGCATGTACAGTGTTCGGTTGCGCCCATGACCTTGTTATATTTAATTCAACTTAGAACCGACTGTTCTTTCCCTTCCTGTGAGTGGGCACCAACTCTCTCCTTGCCCTAAGACAATTACTTGGATAATGGAGATTTACAAATAGTTCTAGAGAGGCAATCAATGGTATAGAGACAGGAAAAGGGGGATAGATAGATCTCCTGAGACTGTTTGGCAAAAGGCAGAAAAACAAAAGGAAAACAATGAGTGTTTGATGAATAACACATGGGAATGGCATTAACAGGAAAAGAGAAAAAAGAGAGCTAATGCATTGAATGAACTAATTTAGTAAAGAAGAGCATATAATGATGGGGAAATACATTGTATTTCAGAGAGAAAATAAACCTTCCGGAAGTTTTATAGTCTCATTATGTTTTTGTAAAATGTTTATTTATTTTGAGAAAAAGAGGGAGAGAGAATCTCAAGTAGGCTCCACGTTGTCAGCATGGAACCTGATGTGTGGCTTGATCCCAGAACCCAGCTGTGAGATCATGACCTGGGCTTAAATCAAGAGTTAGACACTTCACTGAGCCACCCAGGCAAACTGAGCCTCATTATTTTTTAGGACTAAGCAACCATAGAACTTTTGGGATTGCCAAGTAGAAGCTTTGACCTCAGAAGTTAGGGATGGTTTTGCATGTCTCTGATCCATTTTTGTTGACTCTTTATCCCAGATGTGAGACACCTTGGTTTCTCTCTTCTTGTGTTACACAGCTTGGCTTCCTTTTTCTGGTCATTACCAATCTGGTAGGTTCTTTCCCTACTCAATACCTGTGGCCAAATAGTCAAATAACCAAACAGTATTTGATGGCAAGCAGGTAATTTATCCAATGGCTAGAGAATGGAGAAGGGGAGCGCATGTTCCAAGGGTATGAAGAGGCAGAGGGGACATAAATTGGGCTAGTGGAGGGCCAGGATGCTTGATGTCAGTCAGATTCTCAGGAAGGGGTGGAGATTTCCGGGAACTTAGGCCATGGCCCTTTCTCTTCATTCAGTCAGGAGTTTCCTGTCATGGTTCGCCTAAGGAGGAGTTTGTTAATGTAATATAATGAAGGAACAATGTGAATTTGACCCACATTGTCCACCATATTGGGTCTGTATAGTTTGATCTGGTTTCAGGTCATCTCTTGGGATCTGGGATCAAGCTTTTCTGGGTGGGAACACCTGTAGAGACGGTACTAGAAAAAAACGACTTTTAAATTTTACTTTTTGTTTTTTGAGAGACAGAGATAGAGCATGAGCAGGGGAGGGGCAGAGAGATAGAGAGAGGGGGAGACACAGAATCTGAGGCAGGCTCCAGGCTCTCAGCTGTCAACACAAAGCCTAATGCGGGGCTCAGATTAACAAACTGTGAGATCATGACCTGAGCCAAAGTTGGGCATTTAACTAACTGAGCCACCTGGGCACCCCCAAAATCCAGCTTTTAGATAAATTCTCTGCTGGGCTCTTTGGGATCTTTGGGGCTTGTTGGGTGACATGGTTCTCCCACTCTTTGACATAAAGGGAGAAGCAGTGAGAAGACAACAGGCTGCAGACAAGTTCCTCCAAGCCACAGGGCAGGGACCTTGAGCGCATTACTTCTCCCTTCTTACAGAAAAAGACAAAATGGGCTTTGCAAGTGCCAACATATACTTTTCGTTGCCCTGCAGCTTCTACTATGGGTGTTGCCAACAGTAAGGAATGCCAGACCTGCCATCAAAGTAGGCAGAAAACTGTGTGATTAGACCAGAATCTCTATATTTTTTTTATGGTTTTTAATGAGGCACCTTGGACCTGCATGCCTACAGCACCGCCATTTTATCCACACGTGTGTTAGATCCTCAGAACTTATTCTGTTGTGCAAATGAAGTCAACAGGAGGGCAGTAGTCAAGAATCCAAGAATCCCAACCACACCAATGAGGAAATGTCCGTGAGGACACCCAAAGGTGGTGAATGGTAGTGATAGGCCACTACTGTCCATTCCTGGACTACTAGTAAAGTACGAGCCTGTATGAGTAGATGGAGCCAATAGGTCATCCTCCCGCTGTGGAGGAGATGCTAGAAGAATGTGAAACAGTCTCAGCAGACAGAGGCTGTGTCTGCCCACTCCTTGGCCATTCACTGGCTGTGTGACTTGGGGTAACCCAGGCACCACATCACCAGTGTTATCCTTACCTATAAAATGGAAATGATAATGAAACCTTTCCTACCTTCCATAAGGGTAGGAAACAAGTAACATAACATAGGAGCAACTGCTATACAAGAATGTGCCAGGGTGGCTCAGTCAGTTGAGCTTCTGACTCTTTTTAAAAATTTTTAAATGTTTTTATTTATTTCTGGGAGAGAGAGAGAGAGAGAGAGAGAGGAGAGAGAGACAGCGTGAGCAGGGGAGGGTCAGAGAGAGAGGGAGATACAGAATCTGAAGCAGGCTCCAAGCTCTGAGCTGTCAGCACAGAGCCTGACAGAGGGCTCTAACCCATGAACTATGAGATCATGACCTGAGCAAAAGTCGGACACTTAACCGACTGAACCACCCAGGCGCCCCAGAGCATCTGACTCTTGACTTTGGCTTGGGTCAGGGTCTTGTGGTTAGTGGGTTCAAGCCCCACCTCAGGTTCTGCACTGGCAGTGCAGTCTGCTTGGGATTCTCTCTCTCTCCCTCCCTCACTCCCTCTCTCGGACTCTCCTCTGGTGGCTCTCTCTCTCAAAATAAATAAATAAGTAAACATTAAATAAATAAATATATATTTAAATAAATGATTTAAACTAGATTTAAACTAGAAGGTGCTGCCCTTCAAGGTTCTTTTTTGTTTGTTTTTTAGTGACTTTCTAGATTTGGATGTGTGTTTCTAGCTGCCAAGGGATATTTGTTTATGAAATTGCAGACTATTTTAAAAAGACTTAAGCTGTCAATAATTTTAACCTGGTGTTCACCTATTTAATTATGTTACAGAGTTTGCTTCTAGCAAAACTAGAAGAAACAGAAAACTGTTCTTATTCTTTTTTTCTGTTGGCACTCCTGAGACTTTGGCATATCTGCCAATTAGTGAGACAAAGATGATAGTAGAAAAAATTTGGAAACTTAATGAAGTTAATGAAAAGGCCCCAACATGGTAATTAGCCCCTGAATAATGGCACTGTGGCTAAAAATGAACAATACTGTCGTCAACAAGCTCATTCAGGTCTTGACACTTTCTGAATCATGATGCAGAAGTATAAAGAATACTTTTAATAATTATTATTCTAATGTTTTCTTCAAATGTGGTTTATTTCTTATGGAGCTAGGATAATCTGTGGTTTAAATATAACTGTTCTTGGGGCACCTGGTGGCTCAGTTAATTGAAGCATCCAACTTCAGCTCAGGTCAAGGCCTCGCAGTTTGTGAGTTCAAGCCCTGCGTTGGACGCTGTACTAACAAACAGTTCAGAGCCTGGAGGCTGCTTCAGATTCTGTGTCTTCCTCTCTCTCTGCCCCTCCCCTGCTCATGCTCTGTCTCTCTCTCTCTCAAAAATAAATGTCAAAATTTTTTTAATTAAAAAAAAACAGTTTTTATGGCCCTTAATTGTTCTGCTTTGACAAATGTGGATTTGTTATTTTGATAAGAAAGTAACTCTGATATTACCCTGATTCATTACTTAATATTTACCACTAAGCAGACTAAGTTCGGAGAGGCTGTGTCTTTTCACAACCTGTTTGGCATCAACCAAATGATTTCCTCACTTGGATAAAAGAAAAAGAAAATTTCAGAAAAGCATTTATTTTGTAGGTCAAAGTTCCCCCAGACTGTGGGTAACAGATGCCCTGGGTCCCTGCTTCTACTGCTCTGATGGCCTTTGGAAATAGACCAGAAATATCCAAAGTCAGGGGAGTCCTGCTTTTGAAGGCAAAATGAAGAGAGAGGGCACAAATAATTCCTACGAAAAAGAGAATTGTGAGCAATGTAAATCTGAATAAAATCAGGATCGGAATGTAAACCTGCCATTTTTTCCAAGCCCTTGTGGTCTGGGAAAACCATTCCTCTGAGAGACCTGATAAGTGTGTATGGATGGGTGTCAGGGGTATTATGTGTCTGTTCCTGTTCACAAGCTTGGAATACCACAAATAGGGGAACCCAGTTGTTCTTGTCTATTAAAAAAACAACAACAGGTAATTTTAAAAAAATGATACTGGAATTAAGGGCGTCTAATTGATTGGATTTGAAATGCATTTTGTGGATGAGTATGACCTCTGGTGTTAAACTAGAGAAATTCCAGTACTTCTATATCTTCATGGCAGAAAGAGAAGCAAATGTAATTTTCCAAAAGCTTATCCTTCAGAGGTTTCGGAGCTTGTTGTGTGACCTTTATTTCCAACTTTCTTCATCACCTCCCTCTCTCTTTCCCTTCTGAGTCTTAGAAATACTAATGAGTGTTATGTGCACAGCATCATCCTTGTGGAAGGACATGGACTTTGTTGCCCTGTTTGACTTTCTTACACGTTTGTCTATAATCCTTTATAGGGAAAAAAAAAAAGCAAAATTATGATAGATGGATTTTAAACGTTTAAATATACATTTCAGATTCATTTGTTAATTTTATAAAGGAGAGAGCAGTGATGCAAACAGGAACTTCTTAAATGTGCCCCCGCCACAGATCAACAGAGTGAGATGCCCCAAACCAGCAGGTTTATGGGGACACAGACAAAAAATGAAACGAGGTTGTTGGTGGCATCTCGTGGTTTGGCATCATCGTTCTGATAGAGGATTATTGTACTCTCCACACACACATTTATTAGCAAGGTGACTGTTTTGGGTGAGTGTAAGCAGGTGATTCGTTAAAACAGAAAAATGATATACCTTGGATTGACTTCTCTCTCCCCAGTCACAGTGAGTCTCATGAGCTTTAAAACAACAACAACAGCAACAACAACAACAACAACAACAACAACAAAAGAAACCCAGCCTGGCGGAGCACTATTAAGCTGAGATTTGGTATTCTGACAATTCCTCATGCTGTGGGTCAGATCTCCATTTCTTTTGTATGGTATGCATCCTGTCTTCCCCTCCTCCCCCAGCTTCCTTTGTGAGCGATGGGAACTCCATGCATCATTGCCATAAATCTTAGTCAACGCTCTTAGTTTCTACATGATTCATGGCCCTGCACCTAATCTCTAGCCAATCGATAGAGATATACATGGCAAAAGACACAATATTTTGTCCCTGTTGTTTTCTTTATAGAACCTCTCTTTGAAGCCTTGAACTTGATATTTGAGAAAGTCAGTGTGGTACATAGAATGTAGCCATTTCTTATGGATTTTAGTAATTCTACAACCTTAGATCTAATTTGCTGCTGGCAAAATTGTGATTTTTGGGGAGGCCACTATGTCATCTTTCATTTAAATTTATGAAAGGTTAAGCAAAGTAATAATTTACCATGGTAACCCTTCCTTGAGGAATTTAATTTGTAAAGAGGAATCAAACTTTTTTTTAATGTTTATTTTGAAAGAGAGAGCCTTTGGGGAGGGGGTGGGGAGGGTCAGAGAGAGAGAGAGAATCCCAGGCAGGCTCTGCTGTCAGTGCAGAGCCTAACAAGGGCCTTGATCTCACCAACCCTGAGATCATGACCTGAGCTGAAATCCAGTCGGCTGTTTAACTGACTGAGCCAGCCAGGCATTCGATTCAGCTACACAGAGCAGCTGGAAGAAGCCTGTAGAAAGGGTTATAGAGTGAAAATAAATGTATGATTGATTCTGCCCTTGAGTTGAATTTTGTTTCACACCAGCAGGTGAATCACTTTTAATTGGGAAGCTTTCATTGTAATTTCAAATTCAACTCATTAGAATTGTTTTTAATGGTCATGCTTCCTGTGAAATTCATCTGCTATCTACTCAGTCACACCCACGATTCAATGTTTCAGCTTTCTAAACACGTTTTATTGAATTGCCAAAAGTCATAGGCAATGATAAAAATAAAATGCTATCTCCATATTTTAGCTATTCAAATTCTACACTTGACCAAGGCTATTGAAAAATGTCAATTTTGACAGTACTCATTATCCGAAGTCAGGTCTACGGGCCTAAAAGCAACCCTGTCCTTTTCTTCTTGTGGATCTGTTTACTTGTATGTACAAAAAATTAAAATTGTTTAACCCCTGTCCAAAGGATATCCTAAAATGAATTATTCACTCCATGGCATTGAAAACGCACACACACACACACACACTGTTAGGACATTAAGGAACTTAAGGGCAGCTGCCCGAGTAGAATGTCAAGAAATTGGATCCAGCTGAAAATTCCAATTACCTAATGAGGGTCATCTCCTTACACTCCAGTTTCTTGGTCTAATTCATTATAATCTCGATCATAAAAATCACGCTTTAAAACTACGATTTAGAAATGGAAACAAATATTCAGCCAGCTAGTTTCTTCCATTTCCTTCTTGGGGGAGACGGGGATTTCAATTTGCAAAGAAAAACGAACTAGAAGGGCTCAAGATGGAGCAGTAACAGCCCTCGAAAAGGGTCCCCTACCGCTTTGTGTTGGTATATCCCCTAAGAGAAGAACACATCGCAGGAAATTGGTGAGACACAAAATGCCATTTTCATCGGTTTATTAGAAAGTAAATAATATACCCGCCTCCAGCAAAACTCCAGCACTGTCCCCGGAGTAGACATTCAGCCAGAGTTGTCGTTATTAATAATTTCTCAGCCAGGCTGTAACTAACGGTGCGAATCAGCCCGCTCCAGGCCCCTCTCCCACCGCCCTCCGCAGTCAGGGCTCCGCCAAGGAGACGCTTGGTGTTTGCGCATCTGTGACCAGCCTTTGCTTTGTCTGTGCTTTGCAGGTGGGGAGGAGGAAGAGGAACAGAAGAGGCGCTGGCAGCCGGTGGCCGCAGAATAGCCCCCATACCCTCCAGCAAGCCTCCTCTCCACCGCCGGAGAAGCCGGCGGGCCTACCCATTGGGGCGGCCGGAGGACCTGAGCGCCGGAGCCCGGAGACCCGGCGGCCGGGGGCGCCAGCCCCTCATGTTCCGCGGAAGGCGCAAATGTGAGCTGGCGGTAGCTGGGAAAGCCCTCCGCCCCCGCCAGGGGGACCCGGGAAGCCCGAGCGGGCTCCTCCCGAGGACGGTGGGGATCCCCTCCTCCGGCCCCGCCCCCATCCTCCCCCGGCCCGGGCGCGGAGGAAGTTAACCCTCCCAGCGCCGCAGCGCACTCGGGCCGGAGCGCCGCGCAGCCAATCCCGACTCCCGGGCGCCAGCGCCGAGCGGCGGGGAATGATCACGGCGCGGGGCTCGCTCTGCACTCGCAGCCGCCAAACTCGGCTCAGGCCCCGGGGTTCTCCCCAAGCCCTGCTGCACTGGCGTAGCCGGTTGCCAAACTTTTTCTCTCCGAAGCGGGTGCCCCCGCAGTTATTTGGCGGGCAGCCCGCAGCCCACTCTCCGCGGGACGACTAGGGAGAGGTGGGCGTGAGGCGAGGGGGCTGCTGTTCTGCAGCCCAGCGAGGCGTGCACGCGGGCGGACGAGTGCCAGAGGTTCCGCACTGTCCCCGCGCCTGACCCACGGCCGGGGTGGCCCAACGTGCTGCAGTGCCCGGCGCAGGTGATCTAGACTGCGCGTCCGGCACCAGCTATAGGGGAGGCGAGGGAGGGAGGGAAAGACGCCCCTCTCTTCTCTCTGTTCCCTGCAGCCTGGCTGCACAGCCTGGGAGCTCCCCAACCCAGGTGGTGCTCCCGAGCCCTCCCAAACGGCAGGTGGCCCCCCATACCCGCCCCCACCCTGCCCTGCGCACCCCAGGGTTCTCATCCTGCAGATTCCCTCCTCCCCATCTCTCTCTCTCATACACGCGCGCTCCCCTAAGCCTCGCGCGCCGCAAACTCAGTCTTGGTCCCCGCAGGTGATGTCATGCCCATTGTTTTGGTGCGCCCGACCAATCGGACTCTCCGCCTGGATTCTACCGGAGCCGGCATGGGCCCTTCCTCGCACCAGCAGCAGGAGTCCCCGCTCCCGACCATAACGCATTGCGCAGGGTGCACCACCGCCTGGTCTCCCTGCAGCTTTAACAGCCCTGACATGGAAACCCCATTGCAGTTCCAGCGCGGCTTCTTCTCAGAGCAGCCGCCGCCGCCGCGCTCCTCACACCTGCATTGCCAGCAGCAGCAACAGAGCCAGGACAAGCCGTGCCTGCCCTTCGCGTCCCTCCCGCACCCTCAACACCACCCGCACCCCGCGCACCAGCAGCCGGGCAGCGGCGGCAGCAGCCCATGCCTCCGGTGCAACAGCTGCGCCTCCTCCGGTGCCCCGGCGGCGGGGGCGGGGGCGGGGGATAACCTGTCCCTGCTGCTCCGCACCTCCTCGCCCGGCGGCGCCTTCCGGACCCGCACCTCCTCGCCGCTGTCGGGCTCGTCGTGCTGCTGCTGCTGCTCGTCGCGCCGGGGCAGCCAGCTCAATGTGAGCGAGCTGACGCCGTCCAGCCATGCCAGTGCGCTCCGGCAGCAGTACACGCAGCAGCCGGCGTCCGCCTCCCAGTACCACCAGTGCCACAGCCTGCAGCCCGCCGCCAGCCCCACGGGCAGCCTCGGCAGCCTGGGCTCCGGGCCCCCGCTCTCGCACCACCACCACCACCCGCACCCGGCGCACCACCAGCACCACCAGCCCCAGGCGCGCCGCGAGAGCAACCCCTTCACCGAAATAGCCATGAGCAGCTGCAGGTACAACGGGGGCGTCATGCGGCCGCTCAGCAACTTGAGCGCGTCCCGCCGGAACCTGCACGAGATGGACTCGGAGGCGCAGCCCTTGCAGCCCCCCGCGGCCGTCGGAGGAGGTGGCTGCGCGTCCTCCCCGTCTGCAGCCGCCGCCGCCGCCGCCGCTTCGTCCTCAGCTCCGGAGATCGTGGTGTCTAAGCCGGAGCACAACAACTCCAATAACCTGGCGCTCTACGGAGCCGGCGGCAGCGGCAGCGCTGGAGGCGGCGGCGGCGGCAGCGGGCATGGCAGCAGCAGTGGCACCAAGTCCAGCAAAAAGAAGAACCAGAACATCGGCTACAAGCTGGGCCACCGGCGCGCCCTGTTTGAGAAGCGCAAGCGGCTCAGCGACTACGCGCTCATCTTCGGCATGTTCGGCATCGTGGTCATGGTCATCGAGACCGAGTTGTCGTGGGGCGCCTACGACAAGGTAGGCACTGGAATCCTCCCCCCTCAACCACCATCCTCCAGCCTTCTGGGGCCTCGGGGCCGGACGCCGGGTGGTTGGGATGGGCACCGGTGGGAACTCCCTGCCTACTGGTCCCGAGCCTCCCTGGGACGATGGAGATGCCCGCCGGGACAGCAGGCACGGCTCCGACGCGCACCCCTGATCCTCGAGGCAACTCTAGGAGAGGAAACGTTTCTACGCGCAAAGTTCTAGAGGCAGCGAGTGCCCAGCGCGTTTGGGCACATAAAATAAGTAGTTCCAGGAGTCCCTGGAAGAAAGCCTTCTCCATTCCTTTATGTGTGCTTGAGATTTCGGAGGCCCCTTTCAACCCTAAGCGCTTAAACTCAGCAGTAACTCCCTCTCGGTTTCGAGAACCAGGATCTGCGCTCGAGTCTGTGATGGCGCGGATTCGCTGCCTGGCCATCCGCCTGCCCTGCTCTCTTCCCCCTTCCCTTAGAGGCCAAGTGATCTGATAGATCACAGAGGCAAGACAGGTGCTCCTCTCATCCTCATCCTCCTCCTGGGAGTTCAAATCCACATGCTGGGGACTGGCTGACCCCCACCCCCTGGGTGGGGGGAGGATGCGCTCTGGAAGGTGGTCTAAAGTACTTGTTTCTTAAAAGTGCTTCTGTCTGACTGTGTTGCAGGCGTCACTGTATTCCTTAGCTCTGAAATGCCTTATCAGTCTCTCCACAATCATCCTGCTCGGGCTCATCATCGTGTACCACGCCAGGGAAATACAGGTAACTTAGGCTCTGCTATTTATGAATGACCCAGAGCACTGCCGCCAGCTGGGAGAAGCAAGGCGGCTTTTTCCAAGCCCTTGTGCCCTTGCTTGAGGTTACAGAAGACACATGCTGTAGTCTTGCGTGAGCACCTGACCTGTTCTTTCAAGAAGTTCAAAACAAAACACAGCATGTAAACCTGCAGTTGCTTCTGGGTTGCATCTGTTAAACCCTTAAGATTTCTTCCTCTGTTCCTCAGGTAGATACAGTTCTCTAAATCAGTCACTGCATTTGCTTTCTTTAAGGCCTGTTAGGTGCTACCCTTCATCTGTAGGGTAAATGTGTGTTCTTGATTGCTATACCCACTTCTAGTGGGTGCGTTATGAAAACAGCGTCTATCTACCTCTATACAGTATTTTCTATAATGTAACTGAGAGAAGAAGATAATTGCATATGATACTCTTAGCTAATATATATACATAAGACTTGAGGAAAAACTCAAACTCTTTCCACATCCCCAAACACTAAAGAAAAAAAGATCCATTTTAAAGTTAGCATACAAATTCTGTATATGTGGTAGTTGGGTAGATTTTTAGCTACAATCATTACATCGCTTTTTTTTTTTTTAATATCATTTAAGCGCAAAGGCCACTGCCCTTGTGAGCAGGCTTGTTAGGAAATGTTCTGTTTAAATGCAGCCAGGAACTCTATTGTTAGATTTGGCCATTACTAACAATTTCACAATCCTTGTATAAAATTCATGGGTCATCTTTGAGTTGTTGACTTTGCTGTAGCCTTCAGTCAGAGGAATATGAAGGCTTGTGAATTAAAATAACTAGAGTTTTCAAAAATTAAGTAGGATTGGGATTTTCCAGTTTAGAATTTACACTAATATGTGTTTTCTGATTTTTTTGTTGTTGTTGGCGGGGGTAGGGGAAGCCGTTGTTGGGTATTTGTCGGAACTATCAAACCCTCACATTTAGGATGCTTTCCTTTAGAGTTACCCTTAAATTTAAAACCTCATATGGAACTTGTCATTTAAACAATTGAGCATTAATTATAAGTTGAAATAAATTTTAGGTTAGTAATTAGCAAGCACATACCAAGTATGGAAGAAACCAATTTTAACTATCATGCAAACAAAACAAAGACACCTGTGACCCCAAAGGAGCTGGGCAAATTCTTTCATCCTACTTTAACATTTGCAAAAACTTGGGATAGTGTCACTTTGAAGGGATAAAGTTAGCAAATGAGAATTAGCAAGGGTGAGACTATTCAGAGGTAAGTGATAAAACTGCACTGGCCAAACAAGGCAAATGCACATGGGAATACTAACATTTTAATAATCTGCAGAGGGCCATTTTAATTCGGTGCTTGCGACTGGGGCTTCTGAGATTCTTTCAGACATTCTTCCTTTTGAAGAAAAGTAAGATCACAACCTGAGCTGAAATCAAGGCGTCCGTCCTACGCTTTCATGGACGGAGCCTCCCGGGCTCCCCTCTTTTGAAAACATTTTTTTGCAATACAAAAATGTGACTTGACACATAATGAGCGTAGCTTCTTGTGTGGACTTTGAGAATAGACACTTCGAGCTGGGAGGAACAAAATAGGACTGAATGGTCCTTTGACTCAGTTTACAGATGAGGAATCTGAAATCAGAAGGGGTCCGTAACTTGCCAGATCTCCCAGCAAAACAGGGCAGAGTGTGACCAGGCCTCCAGCTTCTAGTCCAGATAGCTTTTTGTCCATGGTTTCTCTTAAGTCTCAAAGTTCAGTATATGGATAGGTTCAATGTGTTAAAATCTTCCCGGGTATTTTTTAAAAATTAAGTAACTGAAAACAACTTTTTTTGCTTGGAGACTAAAGCGGTTTTACTTCATTTGCCCTGGGAAGAGGACTTGCTGGTGTGTTTAGTAAGCATTGGCTTTCGCACCATTGGCTGTTCATTCTGGAAAGGACATAGCTACACAAGCATTCTCTAGGGAGACCTTGGAAGATATCAAGAGCAAAGTGTCTTCTGCCTGAAAACACTGACTTTTTCAGAATCATCAGGAGGTTTTTGGAAATAAAGGAGTTTGTGAGGAGTGGCCACGGGTTAATTATGGGTTGTTAAAAATTCTTTTTTTTTTTTCGAGGCACCTGGGTGGCTTAGTCACTTAAGCGTCCGTCTTTCGCTTAGGTCATGATCTCGCGATTCGTGGGTTCGAGCCCCGCGTCGGGCTCTGTGCTGACTGCCAGCTCAGAGTCTGGAGCCTGTTTCAGAGTCTGTGTCTCCCTCTCTCTCTGACCCTTCCCTGCTCATGCTGTCTCTCTCTATCCTAGAAATAAAAATGTTAAAAAAAAAATTCTTTTTTTTTTTTGATACCATATTAGAACTCTTGAACTTCCTGGAAACTAATAAAAATACAAGAAATCATATTTTTATAAATTTTTTACGCTTAGAATTCCACTCACTGGCTCCCTTTGAGGACGGTCTCTGTTGCGTAAACACACAGGTATATTGATGAGAAGATGTGTAGCATTGGTGACAAAAATGAGGACATGAACTGTTCCTCTAAAACTTGTAAGCACAGTGAACTTCTCTACTGTTTGGGCAACACAAATATCACAGGATGTTAGATTTTTTAAACTGGGTTTATTTTACATTACATGATATATAGTTTCTGTTAAAGCAGCCACACTCGAGAATTTGAAGATAGATGAGTGGGTAATATCATTTGGTTGTGTTGAGTGTCACTTTTTCACTAAACATTTTATCTGAGGGCATTTTTTCTCATGTTCAAGCTGCAAATTCTTATCTGAGTTCCTTTTAAAAATGTATAAATTGGGGGAAAGGACTAAACAGACTCAATACACTTGAGGACCCTGAGCTGGAAGTCAAGAGCCAGAAAAACACGTACTAATTTATCGAGATAATAGAGTCAGTAGTGTCACCAAAGTAGCTTCCACCCTGAAGCTCAGTGGACTAAGTAAGTGCACAGGCTTATGTATCTATGTATGGAAAATGAAGAATTGTACCTTTTCTTCCTCCCTTCCTTCCTTCCTTCCTTCCTTCATCTTATTGATGTCACTGCTATAGGAGTATTTCTTTCATAAGTTTTAAGGAGGTAGGAGCTTCTCAGTTTACTGTCAACAGTTCCAAACATACTGAGTCGCTTTAAGTGAAAGAATTCAGCTCAGGGGTTATGTTGCTGATCAGAGCAGGTCTTTGGATATAGCATGTAGTCTGAAAGGACAGTTTTCCTTCTCCCATTTAGCATACCAGCAGGATGATTGGATGGTGAGAGCCTGCAAGTGTGGGTTTCTGGTACATGGCATGATTTCTCCCTGCATTCAGGCAAAGCGTGATAGCCAGTGTTCCGGCTCTATATCCACCAGAATTGCTTAACGAAGCTTGGGGAGGCCCTGACATTTCCATGGAGAACCTTGGAAAGCAAGTCAGTGTGACCTTTTATAAAATGTTTATACACACTCTGGCAAAATAAGATGGTTCAGGTGAGTCATGGTCGGAAGTGCCTGAATTAAAATAGTGTGATGAGGAGGCTTTGGAAGAACAGAGCTCAGTACATTGCAGCTCTGGTGTCCTTTTCAGTACCACAGACAGCTCAGTGCACCAGACCTTAGTTTGTCCTTTTCACTAATTACTTGAATACCCCTCCCCAACCAAATATGAAATCGCTGTATGTGTGTGTCAGAATGCTTCCATAAAATCACATTTAGTGAGAGCAGTTTTGCAGCTAAGTAGATGTTAGACTTTTTTCCCCCCAGTAGATATTTGGCTTTACTTTCCATATCCACGTGTAAAGGCAAAGCAGCAGCAACAAGAATAAACAGCCCCCAACCCAAGATTGAATGATGAATAAATAAACTTCAGTAAATGCCTGTGTTTCACAGTCTTCTTTTTTTCAACATGTGTCTATTTATTTTGAGGGTGAGAAAGAGAGAGAGGGAAAGAAAGAAGCCCAAGCAGGCTCCATGCTGTCAGCACAGAGCCCACGGGGCTTGTTCTCATGACCACGAGATCATGACCTGAGGCGAAGTCAAGAGTCCAGTGCTTGACTGACTGAGCCACTCAGGCACCTCCACAGCCTTTTGAAAGAGGAAAAGCACTCTAGAAGCTGCTTTTAGATGATTTGGAAAGGTTACCCTTCCTCAGTCTCAGGTCATATGATAGGAAGAACAGAGGCATGATGTCCTGTGACTTTCCTTTTTATCTCCCCTCCTTCTCCACGGGATTGGGCGTATGTCTGAAGGAATAAGTACACAGTAAAGTTCAAATACCCTTTAAGGTCTTCAACATCAGAAAATCGGAATGTAAATTCCACTTCGTCTTTTTAGCGTCAGTATCCTTGCATTTATTGTGCAGAAGCAATTTTGGATGAAATAATTGCTTAGTTTTTTTTGAGAGATATAAATACAAGATTCTAAATCAGGAAAGAAAGCCCCATGGACCTCGATCTCTCTGGGTCTCATGGAATTTGGAATCACAGCAGGTACATACTTTAAAGTTGAAAACATTTTTGTTTGATTTTTGTCTCAGTAACAGTATGATTACATAAGTAGTATTAGAGGAAACACTAATTGTTCTTTTGGTATCATTCGCAGTAGTATAACTAACTTCTCCTCTTTCAAGTTCAGTTTTCAGTGATGGATGACTAAGACCTAAAACTGGAAGAATAGAAATTAAACATTCTCTCTACTCATGCATCTAGGCCATCCAAAGGGGGAAGGAATGAGTGAGGACAGGAGCCTTGGCAAGGTTACTTTGCCTGAAGGCTGTGGATAGAAAGGTGTGGCTAAGCATCCATTTAATAGATTGTCTTACCTTGGGGAGCCTGGGGAGAATGCTCCATTTCCCCTTCCTGCAAAGAGAAAGGAAATGCTTCTAGACTGTGCAGAAAATATGGCATAGAGTTACCATTCTTATTCATAAAATAAACATATAGTAAAATTAAACGGTACGGGATAATTTAAAATAAATGGGGTAGTCACATTCCATATACTCTCCGACCTATTTCTAAGAGACAACCACTTTTAAGTTTCTCATATACTCTTCCAGAATTTTCACAAATGACTCTTTAGATGTATTTAGGTACAGACAACACTTGCTTTTATTCCTTGATATCTTTTGGAGGTTTTTCCTCATCAGCACATAGAGGTCTGTCTCACTCTCCTTTAGCACTGAATATTATCCCATTTTATGGCTGTACTGGGGTTCACTAATAGGCATTTTGAGTTTTCCAGGTTTTGCTATTATAAGCAGTACCACAAATGAACGTTCTTTTGCAACTTACTTTAATCTACTAATTAGGGTATATGCATATAGTAAATATCCAGGAGTCAGATTGCTGAATCAAGGGAGTTTGTGTTTTAAATATTTTTAAAGCATATTTATTTATTTTGAGAGAGAAAGAGACAGCATGGGGGGGGGTGCGGGGAGATGCAGAAGGAGAGGGAGAATCCCAAGCAGGCTCTATGCTATCAGCGCAGGCCCCGACACAGGGCTCAATCTCCTGAAACCTTGAGATCATGACCTGAGTGGAAACCAAGAGTTCAAGAGTCCTCTGGTCGCTTAATCCACTGAGCCATCCAGGCACCCCAAGGGTGTTTGCATTTTAAATGGAAAGGCATTACCCACCAGCCCTCCCAAAAAACGTTTACACATTCACTTCTTCCCCACAGTATCCTCAACACTGGGATTACAAAAAGGAATTTTAACTATCTTTGGCTCTTTGAAGTCTAAAAAGTTCATTTGCCTGAAAAAAGAATTTTTGGGCGGGGGGAATTTAAGGATAAAGCTCTTGGCCTCCATGGCTTATTTGCAACATGGTGTGAGATCTGGTGGTGCCTTATCTGAGCTGCTGACAAATAATCATGGTAAAGATGCCGCAGCCAGAGGCGACTATTGACCACATGTTTTAATGTTTTTACTTAAAACATTTAGAGATGAAGGAAGCTGAGAAAGTAGGAGGAGGGCTTCTGGATGGGTCCTGAGGTCTCTGCTCTTGACAAGGAGGTGGGGAACTCGCCTGAATTGCCTTGTCCTGTGGTGGTCAGCTCCGTGGCTGATACCTGGATTGCCAGTCGCTTCTACATCAGGTGTAAGGGGACTCTCCGACCCTTTGACTCTGTGTATACGCTGTAGTAACGAAATCACTCAGGACTAATTTTCTCTGCCTGCCTCTGTAAAGATCACTGCATTATTAATGGGTGTGACGCTAAATAAAGCGATCCTGGTGTGTTTACAGAGCAGCGTCACAAATGAATGGAGAGCGCAGCTTTAGGTTTACCGCAAGAGGGTTTCCTTGATCTGCCGGCTTGTTTCTGGGCCACGTGTTTAAAGAGCTTACAAAGAAGGGCACCGTGGGCTGTCCTCATCCCAGACCACATCTGGCAGGCCCCACAGAGGGAGCCTGCACTGATTTAACTTCAGGAAGTCACTGCTGGGCAGGATATCAAGTGGTTTTGCGGGGCCACTTTAGAAAAGAATTTCTGCTCTAGAAAAAATAATAGGCTGTCTGCTACTTTGGGAGTGTATTTTTAACCCGAAACTCCTTACGAATTCTATTTGTAAAACCAGAAACTGCGTGGAAGGAATTATCTGGCCCAGTATCCCACCCAGTGTGGGAAATCCCTTTCTGTCATTTGAGATGAAAGTGGTCACACACTTTTCTGCCTGAACTCTCTTCCTGTGAATCGCAGTTTGTCCCTACGAGGCTGGCTGTACCACGGCCGGACGGCTCTTAGTTTTAGGAAGATTTTCTTTCCATCGAGGTCAAGTCTGGTTTTTTTCCTTCCTTATTTCACATTGTAAAGGTTTCTGAGCCTTGCATGTAGGCTGGAGAGTAAGGAACTGACATTCCAAGGACGCAGGGTTCGGGAGAGAGGGAAACATTAAGAAACAAAATCCTTGGGAGTCAAGGTCAGTGCCGGGAAGAAGATAGAGAGAGGGCTGAGATAGAACACAATGGGAGGTGTGTGGGGGGCTGGTACTCAGACAGGGTAATGGGGAGGCATTCTCTAAGGATTTGACTTTGAAACTGAGGCGTGAAAGACAAGAAGTCGTCAGCAGTTAGCAGAGTCTGTGGGAACAATTTGTGTGAAGGCCTCATGACTAGTAGGAGTTTCCTGCACTTAAAAAATGAGAGCAAACCCATGTGGTCCAATCAGGGGGAGAATAGTCTAGGGTGCGAGGTCAGAGGGGATGCAAGATTGTGATATTGAAAGGTCCTGAGGGTTTGATAATGATTTGGGGATTCCCTTCCTCCCTTCCTCTTTCTCTTTCTTTCCAAAGTGCTTGGCCTCAAAGTCATTAAAGAGTTGGGGCACCTGGCTGGCTCAGTCAGTAAAGAGTCTGACTCTTGACCTCAGCTCAGGTCATGATTTCACAGTTTGTGAGTTTGAGTCCCACATGGAGGCTCTGCACTGGCGGTGTGGAACCCGCTTGGGATTCTTTTTCTCCCTCTCTCTGTCTCTCCTCCGCTCATGCACATAAATAAATAAATAAAAATATTTGAAGAGGAGGTGGCAGACTGAGCTTTAAAAAAATAATTAAAGCGTGGGAGAGTCACGATACAACATGTTTAAGCAGACCTTTTGCTGATGTTCTTGAGCAGACTGGTCTAGACATGACTAGGAGGTTCTTGGGAATCCATATCATCGTGAAAGATAATGAAGAGCTATCTGACTTGAGACCCATGTTGGAGGTGGAGGTGGAGCGGACTTTCGAACACAGGGTTGGATGTGACAGGTGAGGGCAAGGGCTGTTGCAAGGACAGATCCAAGGTTTCTAGTCAGAGCCACTGAGCCTATGGTTCTAAGAGGGGAAGACACACATTTAAAACAATTTTTTTAATGTTTATTTATTTTTGAGAGAGAGAGACAGAGTCCAACAGGGGAGGGGTAGAGAGACAGAGGCATAGAACCGAGGCAGGCTCCTGGCTCTGAGCTGTCAGCACAGAGCCCAGCGTGGGGCTTGAACCCACAGACTGTGAGATCATGACCTGAGCTGAAGTTGGATGCTTAACTGACAGAGCCCCTGAGGTGCCCAGCATAGAGACTTCTTAAAGTCACATGAATTGATAAAGTCATTGAGCAAGAATAAAGAGGAGAAGAAAGTCAAGAGTTGATCGGCCTCCGATCAACTATAGATTGTGTAAAGAAGAAACAGAATAAAAGAGATGAGGTGAACCTTCCCAGACAAGCAGCTGGCAGTCTTATAAAGGGGGTGCAGTGCAATGTATCGAACACTGTGGAGTCTGTTACAATGGACTAGAGAAGTGGATTTGGCAAATTTGAAGGTCATTGCTGACCTTGATGCTGCATTTCCAGAGTGGTAGAGACAGAAGACGACAGACTGAAGTTTCCAGTTTAGCAGAATAAAATGATGCCTACCCCCACCCTCCGCCTTTGCAGAATCACAGAGCAAACATTAAACATTGGTTAGTTCCCCTTAAATGCCCTCCTCATTAAATAGTCCCAGTTTCTTTGAATGTTCCTGATCAGACTTACAGTGTCCCTGATCATATTCTTCTGTACCTGCTCTCTTTTGCTGAATTCCCTTTTCGGATAAGAAAGTTAGAAATGTACCCAACACTTTCAGGTGGGATTGTTAACCTCCTTTGTCAAAGATATCATGTGGTACCGACTGTCATGTGTGTGTGTCATATGTCATGTTTGTGTGATCATTGGTTCACACAAACCTTGCCAAGTAAGACTTGTAAAATTGTTCTTGAATTGAATGTATGGTTCTATGTTTCTTGACCCTGTTCTATAGCATCTTGGTTTCAGACTAGTGTTTGCGCCTGTCAGAATCATTTGAATCACAATTCTGGCATTTACTTGTTTAGGTTCACAAAAGTCTATAGAGTTGCTCTGTTGGTAAGACCCAAAGGAGTGCTAAATTCTGTTCCAGAAACATGGTCAATATTAGTGGCTCCCCCGGATCTGCACACTTGCCATCGACACATTTAAATAAATATCTCTTCTGGGCTTCTCGCTAGCTGGGAGTTTCAAAAATGTACCCTGGGAACCAGTGCTCAAGGCATGAGTTCATCAGCCATGATCAGAGCTCAGACATAGGACCTTTTCTGTTGAAAGACATCTGCTCATTCGTGATATTTGGTACAGCCTCAAAAGTAATAGCAACTCTGTGAACCCTGACTATCAGCCAGCCCACATTTCTCTACAAGAATGTCACTAGGGCTGGCATATCCGTCACTGGATCTGCGTCTTCCTTGGGAACGGAAGTCTCATGATCCTCCAGTCTAGTGACAATAAGTTGACGCGCTTATTATTTTCGACTTTATAATGTAGGCGTCAGGACCAAATGCTTTTCCTCTTAAACATTTCTTTCTCCTTTCCAGAGTATAAAATTAATAACTCTTCATATTAGAAAATTGATAAAACAGAAGCCACAGAAACAATGTTAGTGTAGTCTCACCACCCGGAGATAATTATTATTTGTGTTATGATGTATTTATGCAAAGTGGATGGATATGGTATTTGCTTTGTATCTGGATAAAGAAATTTGGATTTCTTTTCCTGTAATTTTCTCTTGATTTCCCTGTGCCATTAAACATTCTTAGTAGATCTAATTTTTCTCCCCCATCATATGGCTGTAATGAATTTAATTCTTTTCCTTATTTTAGATACTTAGAAGGAACCTAAAGAGATAGATTTTTTAAAGATTTTATCTTTAAGTCATCTCTAAACCCCACGTGGGGCTCGAACTTAGAACCCTGAGATCAGGATTCACACGCTCCATTGCCCGTGCCAGATGGGCACCCCTGAAATCATTTTTGTAATGACTACTGTTGCAGAGGAGCTTTTGTGAGCATCCCTGATGATTTCTTAGGGAAAAATTGCCAAAAGAGAAGTTCCTGAGGTCAAGGATATCATTTAAGACAATTGACAGTTTTTCAGATTGTCCTCCCCAAAATTTATATCCTTTCTTTCATTTTTAAAGTGCTTACAAACCACTTCATTAAGTAACCCATGCAGTTGTTTTTTGGGGCATCTCAGTCAAATTTCGCTGTTAGTAGCTTGAGCACTGTGCTACTTTGTGAGTCTGGGAATTTGCTTCTTTGTAGTTGGCCATGTCTTCCAGTTTCCCCATGATTTTGGCTTCTAAATATCCTCTAACCAGATTTGTAAAAGGGTCTCCCCGTGTAACAATTAAAGTTGATACAGAAATAGTGTGCGAGCCGGCATTGGAAGATAATATTGTCCCCAAATGTTCCCAGTCTTTTTTATTATAGGGAGCTGTAGAAATCCTAATTTCTGAAATTTTTCTCTGCAAACTTTCCTGCCGAGCAGAGCAATCAGACTTTCCTTTGGGTTGTTTACTGTTTTCCTGCAGCATGCCTTGTGGCTTTGTGTATTGCCTCTGGAGCCATTCTGTCTGGGCTCCTACCCAGCTCTGCCACTAATTAGCTGTGTGACCTTGGACAAGTTACTTAATCTCTCTGTACTTGAGTTTCCTTGTCTGTAAAAAGGGAAATACAGAGTATGTCTCTCATCAGGTTGTTAGGAAGATTATGTGAGTTTATATATATATATATATACATATATATATTATGGCATTTAACACGTAGAACACTGGCTGGCATGTGGTGAGGGCTATTTAAGTGTCACCTACTGGTTATTATTAGTTACTTTTGAAGTTTATTGGGGTGAAGAGAAAGAATTGGAGCCCAGCTTCTCTGGTCTTTCAGAAACCGTGATGAGTTTCTCTCTCTCTCTCTCTCTCTCTCTCTCTCTCTCTCTCTTTTGCAAGTCTTATGAGTGGGAGCAGGAAAAAAAAGGTGGGCATTTGAACAGTGTTCATTAGTTTAACAGTCTAGAATGTGTGTGTGTGTTCATTTTTTTTTTTTAATAAAAGCTTTGATATCTATTGAGGACAGCCAGCATTTTTTCTTTGAACTGAGTTACTTCACATTCTCCCGTTGGGCACGTTGGCTACCTGAGAAGATAAGTGTTCTTTTAGCTGTTAGGTTTCAGGTCCGTAAACAAGTGTGAAAGTACTCTAATGTTATGGCCAAGAGTTTTTACCAAAATAACCATTCACCACCCCTACCCCCTATAAAAACCCACCATACGTGTGCTTCAAGCTGGAAGTAAGGCTCTTCGTGAGCTAAGCATATCCAGGTCATAGCTGATGGCATCTCCTCATCACTAATGAGGGCCCTGGTGACTTAAAAGAGTTAAGTGAGGTGCTCTGAAAAGTAAGCAAAGGGAATAATTTGGATAATGGAAAATTCTGGTGTTAAATCCCTAATGAAAGGATAGGGGTAGTAAACAGCCAAAGGTGTACATGTACAAGACTTGTAATTGACAGCATTTCTGCGGGCATTAATGGTAGGGCTACAGGATACGTAAACCAAAGCACTTTTTCTTTCCTGCACTGGATTTGTCTCTGGCAAGAGTTTTGTTTCGTACGTCACATCTCTCAAGCACAGTTCTTGGAGAACAGCGGCCTGAAGGAATGGAGAAGTTTTGTGCATAAATATGACAAGTAACATCTCTCAAACTATTCTTGATACACTGATTGGATTGACTTTTTCTCAATCCTGTCTTCTGTTTCATGTCAAATAATCATTAGTTGAGTCTGTTTCACGGCATTCTCTCTTTTTGAGCGATGTGTTATTGATGGGTGAGTTTTGGACGTTGCTTTTTGAGTGCTCGCTTCGGCAGCACATATACTAAAATTGGATGTTACTTTTTGAATCTGTAAAACACATTAGGATTCAGACATTATAAACATTGAAATGAACGGTTGTAGTTTTTTTTTTAATGTTTTTTTTTTATTTTTGAGAGAGAGAGAGACACAGAATGCAAGCAGGGGAGGAGCAGAAAAGAGAGAGAGAGACACAGGATTAGAAGCAGGCTGTCAGCACAAAGCCCAACGAGGGGCTCGAACTCATGAACCAAGAGATCATGATCTGAGCTGAAGTCGGACACTTAACCAACTGGGTCACCCAGGTGCCCCTGTTGTAGACAGGTTTTAACAACTGGTATCTACAGCAGTAATTTGTCCTTTGCTTTCTTGAATATTTAGAGCATATTGACCTAATAATGTATTTATCTGTAGTGTGTTTTAAAAAAATTTTTTATGTTTATTTTTTTGTTTTGAGAGAGAGACAGCACGAGCAGGGACAGAGAGAGAGGGAGAGACAGAATCCCAAGCAGGCTCTGTGCTGCCATTGCAGAGCCAGGTGTGGTGCTAGAACTCATGAAACTGTGGGATCATGACCTGAGCTGAAGCCAAGAGTGGGATGCGGCTGAGCCACCCAGGCGCCCCTATCCACAGCAGTTTTATTCGGTAGGTGTTAAGATGGAGTTGTGTCTAAGTCATCTGACTATTGAGATTTGGTTATGTAGTTTTTATTGTATGGTCACTGAGGTAGTCTTCTTTTTTTATGGAAGCTTCCAAGGAAATTCTGTGTAATAGTTGTATATTAGTTTTGACACAATCATACTGAATTTTGGGAAGGAAGCATTAGACACCATGGTTTTGACCTTTGATCATGGTTTTCTGAGAACAGTCTGCTGTCATGAATGTTAAAAAAAAAATACATGCGTACTAATTCTTACACTGCTTAATTTTTTGCTGTGTGGCTAAGGGAAATTGTGTCTTAGTATTGGATTTATTCTTAAGGTCATGGATTATTTAAAATATTGAAAAATAATAATTAGGCTGAATGTTTATTGAAACTGCATGCATATAATGTGAAACAGAAGTGATGGCCATGGGGTTTATAATAGTCACCTCATGCTTTTCAAAGTCACATCTTGTACTTCTAGGCATATACCAAAGGAAAGCTTTTGACTGAAAACTTTGTGTGAAGCTATGAAATTTTAAAGCTAAAAGTTTTGGCTTTCAGAAACTTGCCATAGGTTACTTTTCATATTGGTAAATCTTCCCATACTTGGGGAAAAAGTTCTTATATCAAAGAGCATGGATTGCTCTCTGTCTTTTGAAGTGAGAATGGCTTAAGATATATTTATATAGTTAAATACGCTGTCAGTTGAAAGCTTTAGCTCACTGCTTAAGCCTGCAGCTGACGTTGCAAACTTTGATGCTGTTGTTGAAAAATATTTTGAATAGAATCTCTACTTCTTTCTCATTAGAATTTCAGTCCAGAACCTCACTATTTGTTCTCATTTGCCAATACCAGAAGAGATACTTCATCAAAGTATGCTTGGCCAGACTTTCAAAAATTAAGCAGTAGGAATATAAAGAGAAATCTCTTATATGCTTGTGTTTTTTGTGGGCTTGGGGAAGCCATAGCATTTGCATTTAGGGATGAAAACTATTTTTTTAAAAATTTGCTTGGGGTGCTGGGTGACTCAGTTGATTGAGTATCCAGCTGTTGGTTTTGGCTCCTGTCATGATCTCAGGGTTTGTGGGTTTGAGCCCCACGTCTGGCTTTGCACTGGAGCTCAGAGCCTGCTTGGGATTCTCTCTCTCTCTCTCTCTCTCTCTCTCTCTCTCCACCCCCCCCCCAGCTTGTGCTATCTCTGTCTCTCTCAAAATAAATAAAACTTAAAATTTTTTTTTCTTGATTTGGAACTCACCGATTGGCTCTGATAGGTTTCTTATATCATTTAGAAAGGTTCTATCTTCTGTATTTTTTGTTTTCTTCAGTGTATTTACTTTACACAATCTCTTTCGTCTTCCATGACAACCACACCCATTTTTTCCGTTGTACTCTGGCTGTGTTCTTCTTCACATCCCTGATGTGTCCCCTGGGTGTCCCTTTCGTTGGGGAAATGAGGATGCAGCCCACTCACTGTCATGTTCACGAGCTTGCTTAGTCTGGTACCTTGTGCACACAGATTGCTTCACTAGCAGCTGTTTGAAACTAATGAATCCAAGTCTGTCTCATTGCAGCTTTATGTACCTGGCCCCAGAGGGAGAGCAGACATACACGTAGGACTCAGTCCCTCAAGCCTGGTGAGAATATCCCGGGTTGGCACCACACAGCCCTGTCAGTGGCAAACATTTGTTCTGCTGCAGAAGGTCTTCCCTGTTACCATTGTGCGGGAGTGCACGTGGCCACGGGGAGGTGCTCACAGTGATGGAGAGTGGGATGAAGGCTCATTTTCAAGACCTGAATTAGGACATATTGCCACATGGGAACACATTCAACAGTTGCAAAGGAAGGGGATCGTCGGGAGGCTGGTGGGGTGGAGGTGCTGAGCTCAGACACCCCTGTGATGCGTGCTCTAGCTGTATTCCCATCCTGTGTGTGAATTTTCATTCATTTGTTCTCACATCCTCTCTCCTCTCTTGGTATAGTGATGACCTGTACACTTACAGTGGGGTCAGAGAAGTTGATGATCTTTACCCTTTTTCCTTCTTCTTAACCACAGTGGGGGGCATTCCACTGAAGGGCTACAGTCTGTCCCCCCTTCCCAAGAAGATGAGCAGGATGTTAAAATCATCTCATTGACATTGTTTTAAATGTTCCTGTTGGATCCTTTCTTCTGAGAAGCAGGCTTCCCTCCCCAGCAATCTCTGAGGCCCCTGCTGGGTGTGTTTACATTAGCCATTCCCCTCAACTCCCCTAGCCTTGTTCCCATGTGGGAATATTCTGGGGGAACACACGCTGTGTTTTGAGATTTCCAGGAACGGCAGGATTCCGTAACCAACTCTGATCCTAAGACACAGAGTTGCGGATAGAGGCTGATCTCTGATACCCTTGGGGACATCACTGCTGTGGGAGAGATGACATACAGGCATCCCTAATGTATAGGCTTACAAACATTAACATTTTCTGATCAGAGTGGGACCTTATCTGGCAGTTGTATTTGTGTGAAAAGTGAAAAGTAAAGGAGTCGCTGCCTGGAGGGAAAGATGCTATTTGGTGGGACCTATCACTGTCCAGTGGGGTGTGGGCGACGACACAAAGATGCGCCCCCCGGAGGATAGGATAGGAACAGCCATTGGCGGACACCTGTCTCGGCAGCCACAGGTGCTGCTGGGAAGCCGCCGGTGAAATGGTTAGGAATCCTGCCTCCGTATCCAGACAGACTGGAGTCAAAACTTGGCCTTGCCCTGTATGACTATGAAAAAAAAAAAAAAAAAAAAAAAAACCAGACCCCTCTCAGCCTTAGTTTCTGTGTCTGTAAAAGGGATATGATAATTACACCTATCTCATTAGGATCAGTAAGACAGTGTTTATGAAGAATCTAGCAGAATACTGCAACATTGTAAACGGCCATTCAGTGAACGTTAACTCCTTCTGTTATTACTCTTCCATCATCACTATTATTAAGAAGAAACCAGGGTTCCTGGGTGGCTCAGTCGACTGAGCATCTGACTCTAGATTTCAGCTCAGGTCATGATCCCTGGGTTGTAGGATCGAGCTCTGTGTCAGGCTTCAGCATGGAGCCTACTTGGGATTCTCTCTCTCTTTCTCTCTCTCTCTCCCTTTCCCCCACTTTTGCAACCTCTCTTTCTCAAATTAAAAGAAAGAAAGAAAGAAAATACTGAGGCTGTAGCAGGGAAACAGAACCTAGAGTCTAGCAGGACTCACAGTGGAGATGGGGAAAGGTAATAATAGACTTCAAGGCAGCTGAACCTAGTTCCAGTAAGGGAGAATGTGGGCAGACAAGACAAATACTTGATTCGTTAGGACAAGGACTTCGCAAAGCCCATAGCCCGTGGGCCAAATCTGGCCTCCTGGGCAATTCCAGTCTGGCTGTTTTTATAAACAAAGTTTTATTGGAACACAGCCATGCCCATTTGTTTACAAATTGTATGTGGTGGCTTTAGCGACACCAGCAGAGTTGAGTTGTTGCAACAGAGACTGTATGACCCACAAAGTCAAAAAATAGTTACTCTGGTTCTTTACAGAAAGTTCGCCAACCCTTGAGCTGGAGAGCGGGATGGTCAACAAAGGCTGCCTTTACGTCAAGAGGTTATTTAGCGTTTGCTCTGATTTTAGGCTTATTATTCAGGTAGACCTGCTCGCCACCTGGGAAGGTCTACTGTGACTTAAGCCGTCAGGCTCCCTGTAGGATCTTGCACTTGTGGGATTGAGGGGAAATGGTGTAATGGAGTTAGAGCTCTGTCCTCCGTGTGAGGACAGCGGCTGCAGCAGAAACTACTTCCATTGGGACTCTAAGCAGGGGCCTCAGGATCTTTCCTGGACAAGGCCAGTAAGGAGGGGATGTTCCTGTTTGCAGCCTGGTGTCCCATAACTGAGGCTCTGGACAGCTGGCCTGGGGGTGGTTGCCGGCTCCTGACACCTTGGGTGTGGCTGGCCTCAGTCAAAGAAGGGAAGCTCATTTGTTTGCTCTTTTGAAGCAAGTGCTTTGTGGCTGACTGTTCTCTAACCCCCTATTTTGCCATAAAAAAATCACCCAGGAAGTTGCGAAGCAGGACAGAGTGTTGGTTTTCTCTTTAGGTCTGTTTTTCCGGAAATTTTCTTTAGGTCTGGAATGTGTAATCGATTCATTTGCTTCTTTTTCTTCCCTTGTGATTAATTCTATTTCCTGTAGATTATCTTCTCCCCTATCAGCTGCCTGCTGGACCCTCCCCCGGAAGTCCTGCATGCCCTTCCCATTCCCCTTGCAGCCCTCCTCCTTGCCCCCTACGTTTGCTTTCCTAGCAAAGGGGTCCCCTGGCCTCCTAGGGCTCCAGGGACGGACCTGGCTCTGTCCTCCCCACCCCTTCCCTCACACCCGCACAGCTCTCTGCTATCCAATGGCGTCACAGGACCCTAAAGATGTTTCCTCCTTAGTGCCTGTTGTATTATCCCCTCTGCTTTATAACCTTCCTAAATGCCTCAGTTCTAGCTCCTGAACTTCACCTTTCCCTGGTTCTCCTAAAGTCTCTACTGTATTTACATGGAATTACTATTTTATATTTTATTATTTCTATCATATACTATGTTTTATATTATGTTGTACTATAACACACACTGTATTAACATATAACATATAATTACACATCACTTGTATAACATATGTATTGATCCTTATAAACTATATATTCATATATTACACTGCAATGAAATAGTATATTGTATATAATAGCACAATATGGTAATGTATACAATATATAGTATAATATACAGTATATATAGTACAATGTATATTATTAACCTCCTAAGTAAACCATAAAACAATAATTATAAATGATACATTATACAGTATATTTTAAATGTTATATAAACTATATGATCTCTGTAAAATATATTAAGATAATAAATAGTATAAGTTATACCATATGTTTTATTATGTTATATTCTTTCTGCATTAATGTTTATAGTATTTAATTTATCTCCTATATTCAGTATATTTCCTTAAATCAGTTCCCTTCTTGGGGTGCCTGGGTGGCTCAATTGGTTGAATGTCCGACTTTGGCTCAATCATGATCTAACAGTTTGTGAGTTTGTGTCCCACATCAGGTTCCATGCTGTCAGTGCAGAGCCTGCTTCAGGTCCTCTGTCCACTCTTCTCTCTGCCCTGCCCCTGCTCATTCTCTCTCTATCTCAAAAATAAATAAACATTAAAAAATAGTATAAGTCAATTCCTTTCTTATACCTTCATCTTAATAATAATACCCATGAAATTATGGATTGCAGTATAACATTGCATATGTGTACTGTACAATATATTAAAACTGTAGACTGACAACATAAGCTTAGAATCATCTCAGAGGAATCCATAAAGCCCCTTTTAGAAATTTCTACTTTGGTTTTTATTTAAACTCATTATTAAAAAAATTAATGTTTATTTTTGAGATACTCATTACTTACAAAAAAATTTTTAAAGTTTATTTATTTTTGAGACTGATAGAGACAGAGCATGAGCAGAGGAGGGATAGAGAGAGAGGGAGACACAGAATCCAAAACAGGCTCCAGGCTCTGAGCTGTCAGCACAGAGCCCAACATGGGGCTCAAACTCATCAAATGCGAGATCATTACCTGAGCCAAGGTCAGATGCTCAACTGTGTCTCCCTTTCTCTCTGCTTCTCTCCCACTCATGCTCTGTCTCTCTCTCTCTCTCTCATAAATAAGCATTAAAAATTAAAAAAAAAAAAAGTCAACCAAGTAAGTCTGAAGATCCAAATGGCTTTATTAGGCAATTCATGAATTGGGCAACAGCATCCCATCCATCAAGTAGAGGGGAACTCCAAGGAGCTGTACACATTGGAAGGTTTTTATTTTTTATTTTATTTTATTTTATTTTATTTTATTTTATTTTATTTTATTTTATTTTTTTAATTTTTTTTTTTTTTTAATTTATTTCTAGGAGAGAGAGAGACAGCGCGAGCAGGGGAGGGTCAGAGAGAGGGAGACACAGAATCTGAAGCAGGCTCCAGGCTCTGAGCTGGCAGTCAGCACAGAGCCCGACGCGGGGCTCGAACCCACAAACCGCGAGATCATGACCTAAGCGAAAGTCGGACGCTTAACCGACTAAGCCACCCAGGCGCCCCAGAAGGTTTTTATTTTTTTTTTCGATTTAGTTTTTAAAGTTTATTTATTTATTTTGAGTAACACAGAGAGACCACATGAGTGAGGGAAGGGGCGGAGAAAGAGGGAAAGAATCCCAAGCAGGTGCTGTCAGCATGGAGCCCCTCGGAGCACTGGACCTCAGGAACTCATGACCTGAGTGAGCTACCCAGGTGCCCTCAAAAGGGAAGGTTTTTAAAGGTAGAGAGGAGGTGGAAGGAAGGAAGAAGGAAGGAATTAGCAGGAAATGCATTGCTTTAGGCAAGGTCTCCCTCCAAAGGGGATTGGAAGGGGTCTATCAAGGGATTACCTCCTAGTGTTAACCAGGAAATTCCAGTCTGGCTAGTTGAAGCATGGGGAGGGGGATGGTGAAACTGCAGTTAGGTTATGTATGAAGTTTTAGTTTGCTGACATAGGGCCTTAACATAAGTGATGCCATTAAAATTTTTTTAATGTTTACTTATTTTTGAACAAGAGAGAAAGAGACAGAGCCAGAGTGTGAGTGGGGGAGTGGCAGGGGGAGAGGAAGACACAGAATCCAAAACAAGCACCCCATTTCAAAGATGAAGATACGGGACTGGGTAGGTGACTACTAGGTTTACTGTCATTGGGATCAGAGTAGGTGTATGATGGTTACAAAGAAAAGCTGGGCCAAAAATGTTATCACTTAGGGGTCGCCTGGGTGGCTCAGCTGGTTAAGCGTCCAACTTCGGCTCAGGCCATGATCTCAGGGTGACTGAGTTTGAGCCCTGTGTCTGGCTCTGTGCTGACAGCTCAGAGCCTGGAGCCTGCTTCAGATTCTGTCTCCCTCTTTCTCTGTTCCTCCCCTACTCATGCTGTGTCTCTTGCTGTCTCTCAAAAATAAATAAACATTTAAAAAAAATTTTAAAAAGAAATGGGGACAGCCAGAGCTACTTCTGCTTCTGAATCCACTGATGAATAGTTGACCATGTATGCAAAACAGCCTGTCTTGGAGAAGTCAGTAGGACCATTGAATACTAACAGTAGTTTGATGAACACACCTTACCTTAGCATAAGCCCTTTCTACTCAGTTGTTTTTTTCTATCAAAATTTCTATGCCACTAAAATAATTTAGCTTTCCCTGTTTGTAATTCAGCTTCACTGTGAATTAAAAGCTAGATGTTAAAGTGAATAAAAGTATAATGAGATCTATTGAGCCAGTCAGGGACCTTGGGGACAAAGCCTTGTGAGCCCCAGGACACTCCCTGCTGGCTGGTATCACTTCCCTTGCAGAGGGGAGTGCAGACCAAAGAGTATGCAAACCCAGACCCATTCAGACTGGCCTATGAGAGGATGGCCACCTAATCTGACCTTCCACCAACTTTCCCCTCATTTTCATGCTAAAAAAACATGCCCAGAGGCAGAGACTTAACATGCTAATGAAACCTAGGATGGAGGAAGCCTGAGTTCCCTCAACTGGGCCTGTGTGCCTACTTTCCTGGGATTCCCTGCCCCTACATGCGTAGACACCACTCAGTTCCCACCTCAGCCCTTTTGAAACATTCCCTAGTCATCCTTGGGGAGCTGGTCTAACACCTTTATCTGGACTACATCTCCCTTCAGCTGCACCTGTTGCCTTAATAATGCTTTGCCTGTGCCTTTAAATTTTGGGTCCAACCTCATTTCTACAGTTGTTGGGTCCAAGGACCCCAGGGCAGAAACAGCATCCTTGGTTGAAGCTGTAGCTATGCATTTGTTTCTGTTCTTTGTACCTCTCTCAAAAGAGACATATTGTGTAGATTTGGCTGCAAGAATGTGAAAATGAATCTATCGATTTACAGCAGTGCTCTGCTTATGAAGCGCTGAGCATTTTAGGAGCAGGTTGGGAATCAGGAGGCTCTAATAGGTGATAAGGTAGCTGCCAATACTTGTGTTTGACTGCAGAGCCCCTCTGTTTGAGCCTCTCTGGGACTTGCAAGATGATCACAGAGTCTCCCACTACTATGGTCCTCATTTAGTTCCTGATCCTTGCAAAATACCCTGTAACTTTTTCAGTTCATCTCAAACACTGTCTTCTCTGGGAAGCCTCCTGTGATTACTTCAGACTCTTGATTCTCTTCCTTTCCTGAGTCACATTTGCAGTTAGGGTCATTCTGTACAACTGAGTGTCAAGGCCTCCTGGAGTTATTTTCTCTGCCTGTGCTTGGCCTCTCAAGGGTATTTCCATAGCGTTCTGCCCTCAAGCTGCATCACAGGCTGCACTATTTATTGTATGTATGCTCCATTCCATTGTTCTTATGGAATTGGACCAGGGTAGGGTGAGGCAGGACCTAGTCCTGTCCCTCTTTTCTTCCTAATGGTGCCAGCACGGTACTGGGTAATGGGAGGAAGTAGGGATACTGTCAATGCAAAATAAACACACCTTTTAGACTTTCAAAAAGAGGAAGAGGGTCCTATTAGAGCCTGAGTTAAGACAGCTGCTCTGGATACACAACCTTCATAAGGAAAAGAGCGTAGGGCAATACCTAGGGGGCTCAGTCAGTTAAGCGTCTGACTTTGGCTCAGGTCATGACCTCACAGTTTGTGGGTTCGAGCCCCACGTGGGGCTCTGTCTGTGCTGACAGCTCAGAGCCTGGAGCCTGCTTCGGATTCTGTGTCTCCCTCTGTTTCTGACCCTCCCCTATTGACTTTCTGCCTTTCTCTCTCAAAAATAAACATTAAAAGACTTAAAAAAAGAAAAAGCATTGGGGCAAAGGAATTTGGTGTAGGCTTGTATACAGTTTTTTACATAAAAAGTTACACATCGTTAGACAAAGAACATTTCAGAAAGTTGTAGACCTCCTCTTAAGTCCCTAGTATATGCAGGGCTGTGTATTACTTTAATCTTAAGGAAACTAGGGAAGTTTCTCTTCCTTGTTCTTATCTTTTGTGCTCAGATTGCTCCTTTTTGGTTATTATTTTAATGAAGCAGATGTACAGTGTGTGCTCGGGGCAGAAACAGAGCCCATGCTTGAAAGTATTGCTGACTCATTTTTGACCTTGGTAAATGAAAAGGTACAGCTTTCCCTGGGAGCCCAGGAGTAGGGCCCAGAGATGTGAAAAGTTGAAAATCCCCTTTTTTGTGCCAATCTGTTGGTTGTACAGATGTTTCTTTAACCTGGTGTAATACGAGAATGTTCACGGGTCTGGAGCCTTGTCTGCTAGAGAATACAGACTGTCATCCTATTAATAGGTGAAAGGTGAAGTTCATGTTCTCTCATGTATATAACTTTTCCCATGTTTTAATCATGACTTGGAATGAGACTTTGGAAATGGTTTGAACAGTGGAATGGAGTGGAAGACCATGGAATATGTTTTCCTTTATTAAGAATCTGCAGTAGGAGTGCCCAGGCTCCCCAGTCGGTTGAGCATCCAACTTTGGCTCAGGTCATGATCTGACGGTTTGTGAGTTTGAGCCCCACGTGGAGCCCTGCGCTGACAGGTCAGAGACTGGAGCCTGCTTTGGATTCTGTGTCTTCCTCTCTCTCTGCCCTTCCCCTGCTGTGCTCTGCCTGTTTCGCTCTAAAAAATAAATAAACATTAAAAAATTAAAACACACACACACACACACACACACACACACACACACGCACGCACGCAGTAAAGTCCGTGCCCTTCATGGCTTTTATAAATGGGTTTTCCCAGCTTTTCAGTCATTAGGTGACCATCTCTGGCATCCATAGTATTTCCAAGTTGGCTATGCCCTCTGATCCTTTCTGTAAGAGACAGCCATTTGGGAGGGTTAGTAAATGAGGCAGATTGTTGTCTGTAGTGCATATTTGCCAGCCTGAACTCAAGTTCAAGTTTTAATTGTCTGATGCATGAGGTCCACATGAGATTATCACCACCTATGGGGAAACTAATAGATCTCTGGTCTCACGTTCCTTTGTGAATTGGTGTTTTGTGTTCTCTGGGTTCATACAATCATGCTAGCAGGACCCAAGGAACTGCTTTCAGGCACATAGCACGGATGCCTCTCTTTCTGGATGTTCGAGACAGAAAGCCAATGGAGAGAAGCCTCCTGGGAGACCATTCCTCTCTGTCTCTCAGGAGTCTGGAGTTCTGTTGCCTAACAAGCTGGTCCGTTTTTGCAGCTTTCTGCCATGAAACAAGTGGATAGATGACATCTGCTGTCAAGATACTGGTCACACGTGCATCTCTAGAGATCAGCGGCTCCCCTTCAGACCTTCTGCCTGAGCTGTCTGTGTTTAGGGTCGTGTCCTTGGCTAAGATTTGCTTGAGTGACATTTTGGTGAACATGTGAGCCTTCTTGGGTATCATAGCTGAGGTTCAGATGAGTGTCTCATCAAAGTGTTTTCCAGTTTTCCATGATGTGAAGCTACAATAGCCAATCTGTGACAGCCAGTAGAAGACACGTGTCTTTGTGTTTAGCCCAGTTATCAGAAGGGCCCGGGTAGATTTTCTCAGTAGAGCATCCTGTTCCCGAATGAGAGACTCTGGGCTACAGTGAACTCTGTATGTGTCAATCCTGAATTTGGTAATTATCTCATATAGTGTTTGGGAATTATCTCAAAAAGTAGATGTGGCAACAAAGGAAATAATGAGATGAAATGATGTTCCCTAGGGAATGTGCCAAAGCTTGACTGCCTGAGGATACATATGGCCTTAGAAGGGAAGGTGAGGTAAAGGAAGGATAATGAAGACTTAATAAGGACGCTTAGTGCTTTTTCAGTGCATTGGGGATAGGAACAGAAGACCACGGACATGACTAATTGCTCAGCAATGTAAAAGAGAAGGCAGGATCTCTTAGCTACGGGCTTTATGTCCAGTCTTTGGAAAGGTAAAATAACTAGTATGTATCAAAATAAGCAACCTGTGTCATGTACTCCCTGTGAACAGGCACATGTGCTGAGTATATTTCTATGCATTGTCTCATTTCATTTAGATCGTAATTTTTTTAAAATGTCTTTATTTTTGAGAGAAAGAGAGAGACAGAGTACGAGTCAGGGAGGAGCATAGAGAGGAGGAGGAGCAGAATCCAAAACAGGCTCTAGGCTCTGAGCTGTTAGCACAGAGCCTGATGCGGGGCTCAAACCCACAAACTGTGAGGTCATGACCTGAGCCCAAGTTGGACCCTTAACCGACTGAGCTACCCAGGTGCCCCAAGATTGTAATTCTTATTCAGCTAGTGAGTAGCAACACTGAGGCTCGAATTCAGATCTATGACTTCAAATTTTCTTTTCTTTTTGCAACACAGCCTTTACTGCTGGATATGGCTTTATCTGGAATAGATGGGAAAAGTACCATTTTCCATGTCAGTGATCACCATAACAGAAAGTAAGCACTTGAAAACTTAGTATGTCCAAATATTTGGCTTCCATTAATGGATGTGAGGGAGGTCATTTCTTCTGAATTTTACATTATATTACTTTTAGTTCACCAAAGTTGATTCAAGAAGACTATGGTAGAACTATTTTTATCTATAATTAATCGTCCCATAAAATATGTCTCATTTAGTCTTTTTCATCTGTCTCTCAATGGTTGTTTAGAAAGATCCACAGAGATGGGATTGAAGCCAATACTCAATTATCCATGAAGGTGAGGTAAAGGATCGCTGATGCCTGTAATAAAATCCGGATGGTATCTGAGCCTGTGCTCCACTCTGGGATTCCCATCTTAACCCCCTAATTCAGGCTGGGCAACTTCTTCACATATTTCCCTAGTGGAGCCACATCTCAGCCAAACCACTTGGCATGATAGGTAGTCCCGGGAAAGATTCTTGGGAAGGAGACCTCTGTTATTCTAGTTGGATGTGGCAAATAGGTTTCCTCACATCAACTGCCATCACTTGGTGGCCACCATCTGTAGCATGGCGTCAAGAATGATTCTTTAGTCCACAGAAGGGTGGACTGGTCAGCACCTTGATTGATTGCTCCTGTCTGTCAAGAGTATAGGACAGGGAAGTGAGCAGCTGCCTGGGTGACCTGTATTTGCCATCCCTTTTCTGTCATCTTAAATATATCATTTATGTTTCCTTCTCTGTGCACGTCAGGTCTGAACCCTTGCATGAAGAAGTTACTCCATTTCAAAAATAATCATCAAAGAAACTGTCCTCTAATTATGTTGTTTTGTTTTAGGAAGTTTGTTTGCATTAGTGTTGAATGAATGTGGTGTGGCGAAATGCTCTAGCTTCTAACAGTAATGGTGTGCAGATCAGTTGACCATTTACTGTTAAAATCGAGGAGTATGAAGATTTAAAGTGTCATGCCACTGGTCTTTTGCTCTCCTACATGGCTGGCTGTGTGCCTGCATATGCCTTCTTCTTTCTTTTCCATCTTCTTCTTATTTTTTTTCCTTCTCTTCCTTTATGCCCTCCCCTTTTTTCTCCTCTCTCTCCTTTCCTGACAACATGAAATAGATGTTAGACCCTGGTGACTAAAACTTTAATTTTTTTCTTTTACTGTTTCACATTTTCTTAAGTTTTTAAAAATCCTCTTTTATTTTTGAGAGACACAGTGAAAGCAGGGGAGGAACAGAGAGAGAGGGAGACACAGAATCCAAAGCAGGCTCCAGGCTCTGAGCTGTCAGCACAGAGCCTGACACGGGGCTTGAACTCACAAACTGTGAGATCATGACCTGAGCCGAAGTCGGATGCTGAATCGACTGAGCCACCCAGGCGCCCCTAGTATTTGATATTTGAAACTTAGAAATAGGTATTTATCTTGATTTAACTATTGTCAGTCATGAGGGTCACCTTCAGTGCCCATAGTGAGTGGTAGGGGTATTGAGCCATATTGCTTCTTGGGGCCTAGTAGGTTCTTTGTGATCTCCTCTTTCCCACACCTTTAGCCTCATTGTTTATTAGCAGCACCCGGTTTTAGCCCTGTACACACACACACACACACACTCACACACACACTCACACTCACACACACAAACACACACCATTGGAACCAACCTAAACTGTTGGGAGAGCCAAAGCCTGGCCATTCTTTTGGTTTTGTTTTGGTTTTTTTTCAATGTTTGTTTATTTGTGAGAGAGACAGAGACAGAGCATGAGTTGGGCAAGGGCAGAGAGAGAGGGAGACACAGAATCCGAAGCAGGCTCCAGGCTCTGAGCTGTCAGCACAGAGCCCGACGCGGGGCTCAAAGTCACAAAATGTGAGATTGTGACCTGAGCAGATGTCGGATGCTTAACTGGCTGAGCCACCCAGGCGCCCCCATCTTTCAGTTTTCCGTGTCTCTGTATGTGCTGCTGTGCCTTTTAACTGGAATATACTACTTCTATCCATCTGTCTTTGGACCCTGTTCAGGTTTTGCTCTCTGGGAAGTTTTTCCTGACCCTGTTGTCCTTCTCCTTTGTTATTAGCATCTTGTAGTGTACTAGTACTAATCTGATACTGTTACAAATCATGATGATGATGCCCTGGGTAATATCTGCTTAGCCCTTTTCATGCACCAAGGACTGTGCTGAAGCACTCGTAATCATATGATAACTTAGTGAAGTAGTCGTATTATCTTAGTGAGGAGGGTGAAGCAGGCAGAAGTGAGATGCCTGAGACGATGGCTTGAGTGTCGTGGAGGCTTTTCCACACAGTTTGACTGTTGATTTGCGGAGTTTGCTGTCCCACAGAGTGAGGTCCTGGACATCATGGACTTATTTCATTGATCTTGTCTCTCTCTCTCTCTTTTTTAGTGTTTTATTTATTTCTGAGAGAGAGAGAGAGAGAGAGAGAGAGAGGCAGCATGAGCAGGGGAGGGGCAGAGAGAGAGTGAAGCAGGCTCCAGGCTCTGAGCTAGCTGTCAGCACAGAGCCTGATGCGGGGCTCGAACTCACGAACCATGAAATCATGACCTGAGCCGAAGTCGGATGCCCAACTGACTGAGCCACCCAGGCGCCCTTGATTTTGTGTCTCCACAGCAGGATGACTTGGGATAGAGGCTCAAAATGTTTGTCCCATTGAATTTGAAATCTTTCTTTCTTTTTTAAATGTTTATTTTTCAGAGAGAGAGAGAGAGAGAGAGAGAGAGAGAGAGAGCGAGCATGAGCAGGGGAGGGGCAGAGAGAGAGGAAGACACAGAATCTGAAGCAGGCTCCAGGCTCCGAGATGTCAGCAGAGAACCCGATGCGGGGATCGAACTCACAAACTGTGAGGTCATGACCTGAGCCAAAGTCAGACAGACACTCAATCGACTGAAACACCCAGGCTCCTACCTCCCCAAACTTTAGAATGTAGGAGAATACAGTAAACTGGTTTTCTCTTTCTTTGTTTTTCCTTAGATTTGTGTATCTCCTCTGCCAGTGTAATGATCACGTATCCTCAGTATCAGTTTGTGGCTGTAGCCTCGGTTTTGAATTTAACATGTTCGAAAGACATAGGGAACTTTAAAATTCCCGCCATCTGAAAGATGAGTGACATTTCTCTCATGTTTTTAAAAGTGTATTTATTTATTGTGTGTGTGAGAGAGAGAGTGCAAGTGGGCAAGGGGCAGAGAGAAAGAGAATTCCAAGCAGTCTCTGGTGCTGAGCCTGATGTGGGACTGAAACTCATGAGCTGTTAGATCATGACGTGTGCTGAAGTCGGACACTTAACCGACTTGAGCCACCCAGGCGCCTCTCTTTCTCATTCTTAATCTGTGTCTTTAGTATAAACACCTAAGGAATTTAAGGGACAGGTGGTATCATATGTAAGGTAAGGAGCAAATTCCTTTTGCCTCAGAACTTTTTTTTTCATTACTTTAGAGAGAGTGAGCAAGCAGGTGGGGTAGATGAGGAGAAAGAGAGAGGGAGAGAGGGAATCCCAAGCAGTCTCCATGCTCAGCACGGAGCCTGCTGTGGGCTCAATCCTATGCCCCTGGGATCATGACCTGAGTGGAAATCAAGAGTCGGATGCTCACCGGACTGAGCCACCCAGGCGCCTCTCTCAGGATGATTCTGCCACAGGTAGCTTCCACTCTATTTACCACCAGTGATTTCTCATCAGCAAGGTTGCTGGTTTTTCTTTTTGATGGAGACTTTTCCTTCGAGGAGTAGTCCGTGGAGTTTTCCTTCCTGCCTTCCTTATTTTCTCCACCCTGTCTTTAGGATGCAGTACTTCTCTGTCAGGCCAGTTAGTGATCCTGGAATCCAAGCATGACTGCATAGATTTCATTTCCCTTTGTGTTAGGGCAGGAAAATGGACCACCCACAGGTTCTGGGGAAGACCAGACTTCATCATGACCTGAGGATTTCCTCTGTACTGAAGCAGTAAGAAGGATAATTTATCAGGCTTCAATTCCAAGAATACAAATTGATACGCTGTATTAAAAATCACCAGTACCAGCCCTGCCTGATTGGTCTTACTATGCAGGTGTTCTGAGCTGGGAGTCACAATTTGGACTTAATTACAGTTAATTACAGGCATGGCTAGTTGTAACAGACTTGCCACTTAATGTTTATTTTGTCTCCTTGTTTTTAAAACCAGGAAAGTAACTATTAATATAACACCACATGGCAGCCACAGACTAGTAAAGGAGAATGTTTTTTAAAAAGGAAGCTTTAGGGAATTAAACACTAAGCTACAGTGTAGTGCACTTGTGCTTAACCTTGACTGTTATCAGGCAGGCTTTAATGTGCTTTGTAATGCTCCATTGGAACTAACTTTGAGAGCTTAGCTTAGAAACACTTTTTAAAAAAAAGTACAACACTAAAAAAGTTGTTCTCTGGGGTTTGTACTTAGACTTCAGGCTCTCGTTTCATGGAGTTTCTGGGATTTTTTTAAATGTTTATTTTTGAGACAAAAAGAGACAGAGAGTGGGAGAGGGGCAGAGAGAGAGGGAGGCAGGATCCGAAGCAGGCTCCAGGCTCCTCCGAGCTTTCAGCACAGAGCCCAACGTGGGGCTCGAATCATGGACTACAAGATCATGATCTGAGCCAAAGTCAGATGCTTAACAGACCAGGCCCTCCAGGTGTCCCTCTGGGATGTTTTTTCCAGTGGCTAAGATGGTGAGAACTTGAGCTTAAAGAATCTTTCTGGAGACTTTTCTCCTTCACATCTTCTTCCCTGTCTTCAGTTCCAACAGAACCTTTTTTGTGTACTCAAGAAAGAAAAGAAAGGCCTGAAGGCCTCCCCGTCCCCACCAGGAGGGAGTCTCAGAAGAGCTTCCCCGACATTTCAGAACTGTTCCTTCCCAGAGGCTCCCTCACTCTTTGCCTGTCAGCAGTAGGGGTTGGTGTTGGGTTTTTTTTTTCCCCTCCAGATTTTATGTCTCGTAGGTAAAAAAGCACATCACAGCCAAAGATGAACAATACTTCATTTTCTTCCAAGTGATATTTTCCTCCTCCTGGCTGTAGCGACACCTGCCACTCAGAATGGTGCGCTCAACCTTCCAGCTCATGGTTTCCTGCGTTCCCTAAATGTTAACATCTTTATAACCCATCTATAGTATTTGTGATTCTGTATGTTTCACAGAGATGCTGTGCTGTGCCCATTATTTCACAGCGGGCTTTCTTCTTTCACTCCACATTATACTTTGGACGTATAGGCTAGTTCACTTACATTAACAATAGCAGTGGATATTTTGGTACCTATTTCTGACATTATTTTGACTTTGTAATGTTTTCTCACTGCTTCTATTTTTGCCTTTCTTTCTTTCTTTCTTTCTTTCTGTTGGGTGATATGAGGATTTTTAAAAAATTCTTATTTTTTTCCTCCAACAGCTTAGATGTTACACAATTTGTTTCCTCTCTTTTAGTGGTTACTCTATACTTTTTAGCAAATATGTATCTTTAATGATGTCTGACGGTCAGTCAGAATTCCTCTTTTTTTTTTTTAAAATGTTTTATTTATTTCTAGGAGAGAGAGAGACAGCATGAGCAGGGGAGGGTCAGACAGAGAGGGAGTCACAGACTCTGAAACAGGCTCCAGGCTCTGAGCTGGCAGTCAGCACAGAGCCCGACACGGGGCTCGAACCCACAAACCGCAAGATCATGACCTAAGCGAAAGTCGGACGCTTAACCGACCCAGCCACCCAGGCGCCCCCAGAATTCCTCTTCTAATTGCAGTGTAACAACCCTTAGAAGCCTTCCTTCCAATCCCCCTGCCACTGTCCATCTATGTTGTTACTATTTTTTAAATTTAATTTTTATGTTTTTAATGTTTATTTTTGAGAGAGAGTAAAAGAGAGCATGAGCGGGGTAGGGACAGAGAGAGAGGGAGGGCAGGATCTGAAGTGGGCTCTGTGCTGACAACTGACAGCCCTTTGTGGGGCTCGGACTCAAAACCGTGAGATCATGAGCTGAGCTGAAATCAAGAGTCGGACGGTTAACCCACTGAGCCACCTGGGTGCCCCTGTCTATCTATGTTATTGATGTCCAGGATTTTATTTGTATCTTGCTTTTCCAACCTCATTCAGGTTAATCATTATGATGATATTAATGACAATAATCACTTACAGTCTGTTTTTATTTAACCTTACCACCATGCTGACTTCTCTGCTTCTCAAGGCTCCTTCCTTCTGGGTTCCATTTGCTTCTTCTTTGTCTTCCTTCTTGAGTATGTCTGGTCGCTCTTCCTCTTTGTGCCTGAAAACGCCTTTTGCCTCCCCCACCCCCCCGAAAGGTAGTTTACCTGTGTATGGGCTTCTAGGCTGACTCATTTTCTTTTAAAGAAAATTTTTAATGTTTATTTTTGAGAGACAGAGAAAGACAGAGTACGAGCAGGGGAGGGGCAGAAAGGGAGGGAGACACAAAATCTGAAGCAGCTCCAGGCACTGACCTATCAGTACAGAGCCCGATGCGGGGCTTGAACCCACGAACAGGGAGATCATGGCCTGAGCCGAAGTCAGTTGCTCAACCAACTGAGCCACCAGGCACCCCTTGACTCATTTTATTTTAGAATTTTGAGAGAGATTATAATCAATTATTTTGCATTGAGTTTTATTTTAATGATCCAGGTAAAAATATTTTAGACCCAGCTTTAACGGTTTTATGTTCTCTTGCCTCCAAAAAGAAGATCTGTTAAATCTCACGGAGACTTGTAAGTTCAAGTCTGCATCATGTGTTTTGGAACATGAGGTACTAGATTGTATCATAATGCAGTGGTATCCTTTTGGGGACTGTTGGATCTTTGAGACTTTGTATCTGTCTTTCACTGCCTGTGTATGTATGTATGCGCTCAGTGTGTTGTAGGTCTTCCCTCTCTGCTATTACTGTCAGCTATAACAGATTTACTAAATGAAAATCAGTTCTCTTCCTTCAATCTGCTATTTCCTTCCCCATTATTTTATTTACTTATTTACATGTTTATTTTTGAGAGACAGACAGAGCTTGGGGGGGGGGAGGGGCAGAGAGAGAGAGAGAGAGAGGGAGGGAGAGACAGAATCAGAAGCAGCCTCCAGGCTCTGAGCTGTCAGCATAGAGCCTGATGCGGGGCTCAAACTCACCAACCATGACATCAAGATCTGAACTGAAGTTGGGTGCTTAACCAACTGAGCTACCCAGGTGCCCTTTAAGTGTTTATTTTTGGGAGAGAGAGAGTGTGAGCATATGTGCATGAGAGGAGGAGGGGCAGAGAGAGAGGGACAGAGGACCTGGAGTAAGCTCTGTGCTGACAGCACAGATGCGGGGCTAGAACTCGGAAACCATGAGATCATGACCTGAGCTGAAGTCGGAAGCTCAACTGACTGAGCCACCCAGGTGCCCCCTTAAAATTGTTTTATGACTGGCTAAGTAAGTGATGTGAGCAACAGTCTTCTTCCTGTGGGCACAGGATTGCTTGGGTCCATCTCTTGACCCCGTCCTTTAAAACCATACCACCCTGGCTCATTCTCTAACCCCGAGCCTCACTTAATTCATTCTTAAAATGTGGATAATGATAACAGCACCTACCCTCTTGGGTGGTTATGTGTTTTATTATTTAAAACAATTTTTTAAAATGTTTGTTTATTTTTGAGAGAGAGACAGAGCATGAGCACGAGCAGGGGAGGGGCAGAGAGAGAGAGGGAGACACAGAATCCGAAGCAGATTCCAGGCTCTGAGCTGTCAGCACAGAGCCCTATGCGGGGCTCGAACTCACCAAGCATGAGATCATGACTTGAGCCGAAGTCGGATGCTCAACTGACTGAGTCACCCAGGTTATGTGTTTTAAATGAATGAATACACATAACAGGATATAGCAATGCCTGGCCCTATAAACATATGTCGAGTTGAGCATACTTTAAAACAGCTTTCACATTTTCATCTCCAGCACTGTAGACGGTTTGAGGCTTCGTATAACCTAAGTTTGAAGAAAGTGTCCCGGATGAAGACTATGTAAAGTGAAGAAAGCCTGAATTTGAGATTATTCAAGTAATGTGTTTCTGTTACCACAGGGCATTGGCTGTAACTTGCAGGTTTATTTAAGTGTTTGCTTCTGCCAGAGACGTGTTCTAGCAGCTTCTGTCACCCAGGATCATCAGAGAGTGAAGATGGGACATTTTGGAAATCATAATGTCAATCAGCGGCTAAGCGTTTATTTGCTTTATAAATATTTGATTTGCACCCGACCTTTCAGTTCAGCTGGCTGCCCCCTGTCAAATGATGTGAGTGCTGTGAGACATGAACTTGAGCTGCAGGTGTTTTCGGTAATTCATGACATGACCCTGGCCAAGTTCTTTCAATTATCTGTGCTTTAATTGAACTGCTATAAGGGCAAATGAAATAATAAAAGCAACTGGCTTTTAGCTAGCTTTTTAAGTGCTAAAAATAACTAAGGAGATGATAACACATTTTAGCCAGTAGCAATAATTACTATAATGCTTTACATGAAAATATGCGGTTTTTATCAGTTTGAGTTATATTTTTTGAATCAACTGAGTTGGCTTGTCTTCAGTTATTTCACAGCTTTAGGACTCACCATATTTATTTTACTTGCTTAGGATTTATTCCTTATCAACCTTCCAAATGATGTGAGGACACCTTTCAGCATGGATCGACAGTTCACATAAGTGTGTTGAAAAATTAGTAAAGAAGTGGCCATGGAGGAATTTTATTCCAATTTCTCATTTCCTCTCATCTGGATTTTTATCCTTTCCAGTAGCTACAACCAGTGATGTCAGTGTGTCTGTCCGTCTCTTCTTACTCCACCTTTAATGCATTAAGAGTACATTCATTCAGGAGAGTCTGGGTGGCTCATTCGGTCAAACCTCTGACTCTTGATTTCAGCTTATGTCATGATCTCATAGTTCGTGGGATGGAGCCCTGCATTGGGCTCTGTGCTGACAGCGCAGAGCCTATTTGGGATTCCCTCTCTCTCTCTCTCTCTCTCTCTCTCTCTCTTCCCTTCTTTGTCTCTGCTCCCTCCAGTCCCCCACCCAAAGTAAATAAATAAATGTAAAAAAAAAAAAAAAAGAAAAGAAAGGACATTCACTCATTGGAGGCCTACTGTGGACCCAGAAACTGAAAATAATTATTATGTAAGAAATTAGCATTTGTTAGGTGCTGTCATATACCGTGAGAGAGATGCTCTGATTAGACCCTCCTTAAATGATAAAACTGAGGCTTAGAAAGTTCAATCAATTTCCTTGAGGTCACAGAACTAGTCACAGGTAGAAAGTCAAGCAGAACTTAAATCTGCCAGAATCTAGATCCTAGAACACGAGTCCCTGGCCATTTGCCTCAGTGCTTTCTGTGACATCACCATGGGGAGAACCTAGGTGGGGGGAAAAGTAATTCTTCCCTCTTTCTGGAGAAGTTCACAAGTAATTTTGAGAGCGAGCTCACATAAATTGCAAAGCCCTGTGAGAGTAATTCCCTGGCAATACATCAACATGTGTAAAATGCCTAAGTGAGGCCACAGAACGTGTGAATCCAGTTGAGTGAAGCCAGGTGAAAGGGGGTTAAGATTTTAACTATGTGTTAAGTGCAGCAGGGTGTAGATTTAGGATAGCCATCACTGGACCTCAGCGTTCAGTTCTAGGATTTTGGTCTGTAGACAGAGAGCTGTTGTCTAAGTCAGAAGACGAGAATTTGGGAAACTTCTAATTTGAGCAAATGGAACAATTCTTTCAAAAGTAGGTACGTTGGAAGCTTCTAGAACTCTTTGCAACACTGACTTTAATGTCCGTCCTTACCAATTCCCTTCCTTGTCTTCCTTGATTAACTTTCCCTTTTATATCACAAGTTAACATTGAATTCATGTGCTTTCACCCTCTTGAGGGCTCATGGAATACTATGACTGATTCATGGGGTCGCTTTTACTAGGGTGAGCCGAGCAGCTCTTGCCTCATTAATAACCATACAAGGTTGACATTACTTTAAATTTCTGTAGTTGAACAAACCGAGGTTGGGAGAGATTAAGTATGTTGCCACAGAGCCATGTAGCTAGTAAGTGGTCAAGCCAGAAATGAAATCCAAGCTTCTCTGGCTCCAAAATGTGTGTGTGTGTTTCCTATGAGTCACACTACTTGATATTCTGAGCAGTTGGTTGATATTTAAAAGGCATGAACCAAAGCCACCCACCCAAAAGTAACTCAGTTACTGTGCCTTAAATTCCAGTGCTTGAGATGCATCCCTTTCGAATTGTTTAGCTGTGCTGTCCCCGAAGTGTTTCAGTTCATGATCATTCTTTATCTTTTATAGACCTTCACACAGCACTTTAATGTGGATTAAATCAAACGTAGGCATACTTTAGCCTGCTCAAATAGGGGAAAAGCCAGCTAACAGTGGCTTACACAGACTGGGTGAGCAATGGCTGGCTCAGTGGCCTAAGATGTTGGGGCTGGCATATCTGTCGTTCTTCTTTTGTTTTTGTTTTATTTCTAATTTTTTTTAAGTTTATTTTTTAGAGAGGGAGAGAGAGCGTGAGCAGGGGAGGGGCAGAGAGAGAGAAAGGGAGACACAGAATCCAAAACAGGCTCCAGACTTTGAGCTGTCAGCACAGAGCCCGACTCAGGGCTCCAACTCACGAACTCTGAGATCTGACCTGAGCCAAAGTCAGACACTCAACTGACTGAGCCACCCAGGAGCCCCAATATTACTGTGATTCTTTTGGTCTTCCTCTCAAGGGCACAGATAGCTGCTGCAGACCCAGGGCATCCCCTCTTATTTAGGCTTAAAGGAAGGGAAGGAAGAGAGCCATGCCAGCCCGATGTTATTTCTATCCAAAAAAGCGAAGCCTACCTAATGTGTCCTCCAGCAAACTTGCTTCTGACTTCCAGTGAGAGCTGCATCCCATGGCCGCACATACGTGCAAAAGAGTCTGGGAACGTGGGTTATTTCTGTAATGGAGACGGGCCGGGGAGGAGAGGGAGGAGAATGACATCGGGTCAGCCAGTTGACAGTGCTGCCCACAATGTACAATATGCATGCATTGCATCCTCCAAACTATTTTCAGAGGCAGCAAAGAGCATTGTCTCCATGTGGCAGCGGATGGAAATAAGGTCCGTGAGGTCTGAATGACTTGCCAGGGTCCAAGAACAAGTTAGAGTATCTGGAATCTGAGCCTGGGTTTCCTGCATTCCCGGCAAATTCTTGCTATTCTACACTCCTTGCCCAGGGAAGAGTGAACAGTTCAGTGATTACGACTTTCCTGCGTTGGTTCTGAAATCCTCCTCCCTGGAGGCAGAAATCTCTCTGCGCAGGAGGCTCCAAAAGCCAGGAAAGGGCTACAGGCTTGGGGAGAGGGAATGACAAACCCAGTGCTGTTTGTTTCTTCCCAGTTTTGCTCCGGATTGGACTCTGGACATGAATTCTGAACATAGCTTTTCTGCCTCCTGCTGGTTCTGGGCTGAGCGTCTTACAGGAAATTTCAGTGAGGCCATTGAAGAGAATTGTTCCTTTTCTCCCCTTTGTCTTTTGACCTGGTCTCGACGGGCAGTGGCGGTGTAACCTCTGTGTTGACGGAGTCTCAGCCAGGCTTTGTAAAGAAAAGCCTCATTATTCGGCTTGTGTTGCTGGTGGCCTTTTCATTCGCCTTTATACAAAAGCTGGTTTCTAAGGAAGGGGCCTCCTTTTTGCGTGAAGACATTTCCGTGCATTTTCTTCGGGGCCATTATCCTGCAAATATCCGAGAGCTGAACTTGGAAGGTCACAATCCTGAGTTTTACGAAGGGTCCAGGCGACCCCGGCGGAAGGGAGGGGTGGGTACCCACGTCCTGTTCCATGAGGTAGCCTCTCCTGACCTCTCCTCTGCTGTGGCCGTTCCCACAGGCACTGTAACCATTCAGTTGCATTTCTTTTCGTCAGCCAACACAGAGAGGCTTTTTAATCTTTGTAGCCACAGAATTTGACAAATAGAGGCATTCAATAACTGAATGAAAAAAAAAAGATCTTGGCTTTATTGAATATTTGGTTTAAAGGTTAACCAAGAAAGCGGACTTAACTTCGTTCACGCTGCTGAAAACTGTTATGTAATGTAATGGTTCAAGGTTTCACCTTAGCAAGCAGAATGTTTTATTTATTTATATTTATCTTATTTTACTATTTTGTGTGTGTAAACAGAATATTTTATTTATTTTTTTAATGTTTATTTTTGAGAGAGAGAGACAGACAGAGCATGAGTGGGGGAGGGGCAGAGACAGAGATGGAGACACAGAATCCCAAACAGAATCCCAAATCTGAGCTGTCAGTGCAGAGCCCGACGCAGAGCTCAAACTTGGGAATGTGACCTGAGCTGAGGTTGGTCGCCCAACCGACTGAGCCACCCAGGTGCCCCCAGAATGTTAGATATAAATTGGATTCAGTGTGCTTTGTTCTGTAGGTCATGGTTGTGATGGTCAGTTGCTACCTTCTGGTTTTGCACTTTTCTACATGTAGAATGTTTGTTAGGATGCTTTTGAATGTCCGACTACCTCCTTTGTTCTCATTTCTCCTTCCTCTCTTGTGTACCACTCATATCCCTTATTTTTATTAATTCACTTTCATTTATTTATTCACATGGTTCTGAAATAGCAAAGTATTTACGATGGTGCCATTAAAAGTCTCCTTTCCATTTCTAATCCCCAGCCACTCAGTTTACCTCCCCTAACCCATACTTAGCATTCTTTCTAGAATATTCTTTCAGAAATATTGTGTACACATACAAATATATATTATGCCCCTTAACAAAACTACAGAGGTAGTAGCACATAGTTGTGTAATTTTTTAAACTTTGCTTATACTTCCTCAATTACTGTCTTCAATAGTTATAACAATGTTCCTCATCTTGTTTTTTTTAAAGTTTGTTTATTTTTGAGAGAGAGAGAGAGTGTGCACATACAAGTGGGGGAAGGGCAGAGAGAGAGGGAGACAGAGGATCTGAAGCTGGCTCTGTGCTGATGGCAGAGAGTCCGATGTGGGGCTCGAACCCATGAACCGTGAGATCATGACCTGAACTAAAGTTGGATGCTTAACCGACTGAGCCACCCAGGCTCACCCCCTCATCTTGTTTTAATGTCATACTATTTCATCTTGCGAAAGTCCCTAATGTGTTTAGCCCCCACCTTTATTAGTGGATATTTAGATTATTTCTAGTCTTGGGGCGCCTGGGTGGCTTAGTCGGTTAAGCGTCCGACTTTCGCTTAGGTCATGATCTCGAGGTTCGTGGGTTCGAGCCCCGCGTCGGGCTCTGGGCTGACTGCCAGCTCGGAGCCTGGAGCCTATTTCAGAGTCTGTGACTCCCTCTCTCTCTGATCCTCCCCTACTCACGCTGTCTTTCTCTCTCTCCTAAAAATAAATAAAACATTAAAAAAAATAGATTATTTCTAGTCTTTTGTTATACTTAAGCAAGGCCATAACAGAGGATCCTATATATTCATGATCACATATGCAATATATCAGTAGAACAAATTTCAAGTGGAATTGCCTGGTCAGAGAGTATGCATGTTTCTAACTTGGTAATTTGCCCTTCTCAGGGGTTATATGGATATGCACTTACAATTACAATGTATAAGTGTACCTGTAACCACATACCTCCACTGGTCTAGTGTGTTACAAAGCTGTTCGATCGTTTTGCAACATGACAGATCAAAAAAAAAAAAAAAAAAAAGAAAGAAAGACAAAGAAAAAATCAGGTATCTCATTTTCTTCCTATGATTGAAGTTGAGCACCCTTTTTTTTTAAATTAGGTTGAAGAGACATTTTTAGTTCCTTTTCCATGACCTGTTCTTTATGTCCTTCATCCATTTTTCTGGTGGATTGCTTGTCTCTTTTCCTAAGGGTTTGTAGGAACCTATATTTATACCAGGAAAAGGAGTCCTTTGTTGTGAGCATTTTTAGTTCAGATAACATTTGTGAAAATTTTTCCCACGTGGTATTTTTCTTTTTACTGTCTTTTGTTATAGTTTTGGCTAGGTGCAGAAAACAGAAGTTCAACGTAGTTAAATATATCCGTGTTTTGAGGCTTTGGGGCTTTTGTCATTTAAAAGGCCTTCCTTTTTGTGAGCTTATGAAGTAATTCTTAATTAATTATTTGTATGTTTATTTATTTTTGAGACCGAGAGAGACAGCATGAGCAGGGGAGGCGCAGAGAGAGAGGGAGACACAGAATCCGAAGCAGGCTCCAGGCTCTGAGCTGTCAGCACAGAGCCCAACATGGGGTTCGAACCCATGAACCGTGAGATCATGACCTGAACCTTGTCTGCCACTTAACTGACTGAGCCACCCAGGCACCCCACAAAGTAATTTTTATATGATTTCTTCTAATGTGTTAGTAGTTTCATTTTCTAAATCATTCTAATATCTAAATCTGTGGCCCACCTGGAGTTTTTCTTGCTATATTTGGAATCAGACATCGATTCAACTTCATGTTTCTCCAAATGGCTGTGTAGTTGTTCCCAAGTCATTTTTCAATAAACTATATTGTCCCTCCTGGTTTGACTGTTTTCTTCTATGACACTATGAAATTTTCTGTGTTTGGGCTAGTTTTGGATTCTATTCTAGTCTGTTGGCCTCTCATATATTTTGTATGCCAGTATCACATGATTTTAATTATTACTTTAGGGGTACCTGGGTGACCCAGTTGGTTAAGCATCTGACTTTTTTTTTTTTAATGTTTTATTTATTTTTGAGAGACAGAGACAGAATGCAAGCAGGGGAAAGGCAGAGAGAGAAGGAGACACAGAATCTGAATCAGGTTCCAGGCTCTGAGCTGTCAACTCGAACCCATGAATCATGAGATCATGATCTTTGCCGAAGTTGATTGCCTAACCAGCTGAGCCATTCAGGTGACCCGTTAAGCATCTGACTCTTGATTTTGGCTCAGGTCATGATCTCATGGTTTGTGAGTTGGAGCCCCACATCGGGCTCTGCGCTGACAGTGTGGAGCCTGCGTGGAATTCTTTCTCTCTCCCTCTCTACCCCTCCTATGCTCTCTCTCTCTTGAAATAAATAAAATAAACTTAAAAAAAATCATTACTTGAATAATCTGTCAGGGCTGCTTCTCCCTTATTCTTCTTACTTTTTGGAATTTTCTTGATTATTTTACCTCTTAAAATATTTACTTTCTTAACAAATCGACAACTACCATTAGTTTATTCAGTATCTATTTTTTAAGCCCCACCTCTGTGTTGAGCACGGCCCTGGATTCTTTACTAGAAAGGAAACACGGGATGTATAAGACGCTGTCCCAGATCAGACTGCAGAACTTGTAACCTCATTGAGGAGGGAGAGAACACGCAGAAGGCAGCTGGGACTTCCGTATCTGAGCTTTCACTCTGGAGAGCTGGCTGGGCAAACGTCGTCCCGCACCAGCAGGTGACTTAACCCTGAGGAAGGTCTCTCAGTAAGCTCCAACCCCTCTTCCTGCTAATGACCTCCACTTCCAATTCATCTTGGAGAGCGGGCTTCAAGGATAATATGCTTTGGGTATTCGAGCAGATGAAACACAGTTCAAGCTTGGGTGGAGGGGTATTTTCTGGGGATAGATTCTGTGTTATGCCTGCGTGTTACTTTAGACCTCTGGCGAAGACCACTAACCATAGCTCTAGAATGCAAGCAGATTGAACCATCATCATGTGTTGCTCCTAAAATTTTGCTCATTAGCATCAACGTGAAAAATGACTATAAAGATGTCTTGGCATCCGTCATTCTGATTACTCTAACTCCCCCACAAGTGAGCTTGCAACCCATCATGTATTTTAATCATATGCAATATAATGGGAATATTTTTACAAGTGGATTTTAATGCATGCATTCTGGTGTTGAATAGCTGGGATGTTGAGTGCTTTCCATTTTCTCTAGAGAAATATTATTTTGCAGTTTTGATGGACAGCCCTTACCCTTGACCCCTTAGCGCCCTTTCCTGTCTTCCTGCTTGACAGACTGGCTTGACCTTCCAGCTGCCTTCTGCATGTGTGGTCCTTTAGGACTTGGTCTTGTGTCCTGTCCTTTTCTCTCCACCTCCTCTAATTTTCCCACTGATCTCAAAAAATGACCTAACTAGTGATGCCTTCCAAGTTCATTCCCCTGGTCCAGACTTCTCCTCTCAGTGACTTGCATATACTGCTGCCTGCTTGGCATCTTTGCTCAGATGACAGTGGCCAACATGAATCTTTGCTTCCCTCCACCCCACCACCAGCCCACTGTACTCAGGAAATGGCACGGCCATCCACTGTGTTTTCCAGAGTAGAAACTCAGCCACCTAGGATTCTTTTCTTTCTTTTATCACTCCCACATTCTGCCCCTCTGCAAGTTCTAGCAAGATCTGCAAACTATATCTCTAGCGCGCCCACCATCTCCATTTCCATGGCAACCCCACCCCCCCAGTCCAGGTCATGGGGATACTAACTACAGCCAATCAGATGCAGTAGTCCTTCCTTCCCTGTGTCCTCTGGTATCCCTTAAAGTAAGGATGAACCCTTAAAGTGATAAACCAGATCATGCCATTCCTCTGCCTGATACCTTCAGTGGGTTCCTGTGCAGCCTGGAATGAAATCCAGTCTGGATACTGCGGCCAGCAACATCCTGCACGCCTGATCCCTATTTGTCTTTTCCAGTTCGTCTCCTTCTACTCGGCCCCACGATCATTTAGTTTCAAACACCCTGGAATTCTTTTATTTCCTTAAGCACGCTCAGCTTTATAAAGCTCATGCCCTTTCCCTGTGCCGTTTCCCCTGCCTAGAAGGTTCTCCTGGCTGTTGATGGGACTGGCCCCCCTTCTCAGGAACTTATGCACATGTCTTACCCGGTGCCCACATCTGCTGTCACCTCCAGTTTGTTCTTCCCTATTTCATTACTTGTTTGTTTCCATCAGGGCAGTGTCCACAGACATAATTACTTTATCAAATTGCTTCAAGGCTTCTCTCTTGATTTTTTCTTTCCTGGTGAAAGTTAGCTTCGCAGAGCAGACCCTCTGCCAGCTGTCAGCGCTGTTGTATGGCCAGTACATAGCACAGTGCCTGGTGCACAGTGAGCATTCAGTACCCTGGATATTTAACAGATGACCGAATAAGCAGCAGGTACAGCTGGAGATTATGTGCAGAGTAGAATAAAATGTGTTTTTTTTCTTTTTTCCCTAACTCTGGCCTTGAAATATGTAGCGTGATAAAATGAAGCCAAAATAAACTCATTTGAGGTGTGGATGAAACCTCTTGTAGTAAAAAGCACCCACATGATAGAAAGTTCTTCTGGGGAAGTCACTGAGGAAGAATGTTCTCTGGACTTCCTAGGGAATTGCAAAATGATGTTGCCGTAATGCCTTAGCATTTAGTAGGATTTGTTCTGTACAGATTTGAAACGTGGCACAGATTTACTTCATCTGGATCATGCCTTCCTATTCCCATCTTCCATGAGCATATTTAATGAATATTAGGGCCTATGCAGTGATTAGGATAGTCAGTATTAAATGAAACGTAACAAGGCCACTCGTTACAAAGCATTTATTGTTCTAGGTAGATATGGTTCCTACCCTCAAGGAGCCCCACAGACAAGTGGGGTTGATAATCTTAGAAAGAAATCCTTACTGTCCCTCTGTGGTATCAATAAGCATCAATAAGAGGCATAAATGGGAATCATGAAATAAAGGACGGAGTTTTTAGATTTGGCTAGGTCATGCACAATGTCCTAAAAAGAAGTGACCTTGGAGTCTTGGTCTTAATCAGAGTCTGCTAGGTGGGAAGACTTTCCAGGCCGTAGAAGAGAATCCACAAACACAGGGAAGCAACATTCAGGTAGTGTGTTCTGGAATCCCTGAAGCCAGAGGGAAATAAAGGTAAGGGGACTAGGCACTGAGGTTGGGGAGATACGCAAAACCAAACTGCAGAATGGGCACCTTTGAATGGCTTTAATCTTGATAGCAGGAGGCTGATACAATTGACATTTTTACCATGGTCATTAAAGGATGGAGGATAGCTTTCAGTAGAAGACTCTGGTCTTGGAGATAGAAGGCATGGAGGACATCGCCCAGGGAAGTACAGAGTGAAGAAAATATCAGAGATGGTCCTCAGGGGACTAGAGGCACTTAACTGGGGAGGGAGGAGGAAGGTGGATTTTTTTTTTAAAGTTTATTTATTTTGGGAGAGAGAGACAGGGAGAGAGAGAGAACGAACACTCATGAGTGGGGGAGGAGCAGAGAAAGAGGGAAAAAGAAAATCCCAAGCAGGCTCCATGCTCAGCACAGAGCCCAACGCGGGGCTCGATCTCACGGTCATGAGTTCATGACCTGGGAGCTAATATCAAGAGTTGGACGCTTAGAGGAAGGTGGGTATTTAAAGGAAAGAGAGCTGGATCCTTCAGAGTGACAGCAGATGGAGGGGAAAAAAGCCATATGTCACACAAGCCAAGAGAAAAGATCTTTTTTAGGAAGGAAGGAATGATTAATGTCAGACAGGTCAATGAAAAATTAAGATGGAAGGACTGGATTTCATAATTAAGGTGTCTTTAGTAACCTTCCCAAGAGTAGTGTTGGCTGGCGGATGGTGCCAAAAGCCACATGGATGTGCTCGGGGATGAAAGAGAACAGAAAATATCACCTGTGGCACACAAAGCTGGGGGCGGGAGTGGTAGTAGGGGAGGGGTTCTCCTTTGTTTCTTTTCCTTTGAACCGTCCACTAGCTGAAAGAGGAAGCACAGAAACCAGATTCTCCATGCAGAAGAACTGGTTTGGGGTATAGCATTGCTTTAGATTTTTCCTTATCAGAAAATAAGGGGAGAAGGGTGAATCTGGTGCAATGGTGGTGGAAGTAGAAAATAGAAAGCATTTCTTTTTTTTAGATTTTTTTGTAACATTTATTTATTTTTGAGAGAGAGAGAGAGAGACAGAGTGCAAGCAGAGAAGGGGCAGAGAGAGAGAAGGAGACCAAGAATCTGAGGCAGGCTCCAGGCTCTGAGCTGTCATCACAGAGCCCGACATGGGGCTCGAACTCATGAACAGTGAGATCATGACCTGAGCCGAAGTCACACACTCAATTGACTGAGCCACCCTGGCGCCCAGAGGGAATTTCTGATATTGGGGGGAAAGCATGGTCTTTGAGGAGAAAGGTGATTATTCAGAGCAGGCGCTAGGGAGGATGGGGGAATAGTTCTGTCTGATGTTGAGTGTTCAGCTGAGCCTGAAGGCACAGGTGGTCCCAGTCCTCTGCAGCACCATGAACAGCAGGTCCCTACTTGGAGGTTACCCTGGAGGGCCCACCTACATGTAACAGGGGGATGGGCAGCTGTGAACGCTGGTGAGGTCACAGTTGAGATGGGCATGAATGGTGGGAACCAGCCCGGTTAAGGAGGTGAGTGGGTCTGAGGAGCAGGTGCATTGTGAGTGATGGAGGGAGGGCCAATCCTGGAAAGATAGGAGGTTCTTTGGGAGCAATGTCAGAATTCTCCCATCTAACTTGGCATTTCTTCACCAGTTACCTTGGGAAGGTACCTGTGCTGCACTTATGCTACTGTTGACCAGAACAGAGCGTGGAAAGCCTGTCTTGGATTTACCCTCTGAATCTGTGGTGCAGCTTAGGATTATATGGAGGCTTGGTGACCCTGAACCCTTTTGGGGGTGGAGTTGACGTTTTGCCAAGCCATCCAGAGCCAAGTTGGATGAAGAAAGTAGACCATCAGACTGGGTAATACCAGTAGAAATGGAAATGTGAATTTAAATAACAGGATTACTTTTCTTACGTGACTTGTGCCAGGCCCTGACAGCAGTTTGAAAGGGGACAGTGATAGCATCTTTGGAATGTATATAGCTCCTCAGAGTAACTAGTTGGAGGCACATTCTTTTTGATGTAAACATCTCAAGAGATTTTGGGATCCCAACAATTGGCTGATACAAAGCTGAGCAGGCTTCTACCATTATACCCATGCAGTCTTTTTGTATCTGTTATTGAAATCCTTTATGTCAGTATGGTACTGGAGGGGTGAGACTGAGCAAGGATATTTCTTTCTATTTTTGAAGTTTATTTGCTTTTTTTAATATTTTATTCATTTTTGAGAGAGAGAGAGAGAGACAGCATGAGCAGGGGAGGGTCAGAGAGAGAGAGGGAGACACAGAATCCAAAGCAGGCTCCAGGCTCTGAGCTACCTGTCAGCAGAGCCCAACACGGAGCTTGAACCCATGAGCCGTGAGATCATGACCTGAGCCGAAGTCGGACGCTTAACTGACTGAGCCACCCAGGCGCCCCTAAGTTTATTTGTTTTGAGATAGAGAAAATGCATGCATGTTCACCAGCAGGGGAGGGGCAGAGAGAGAGAGAGAGAGAGAGAGAGAGAGAGAATCCCAAGCAGGCTCAGTGCTGTCAGCACAGAACCCGATGTAGGGCTTCATCTCATTACTGTGAGATCATGACCTGAGCCAAAACCAAGAGTTGGATGCTTAACTGACTCAGCCACCCAGGCGCCCCCAACTGAGAATATTTCCATAGTCAACTGTCCTGCTTTGTGTTGGTGACCTGTTTCTTTCCTGGAAACTGGAAATATATCTTCATTGTCTATTCGCATTTGTTCAAACTTGAAAGTCCCTGGCTGAAAACTTACGATAGAGGCAAAGCTCAAGGCATTATGTTGCCAATTTTACCTTAATTTATTAAAATTTGGTATGTGTACGAGAGATTCTGCTGGCTCTCCATCTCCTCGATGGAGAAAGAGTCCAGAAAGAGTGGGACATTTTGTTGTCAGACACTGGTCCTTGCAGGTAACACTGACAAGTATTATTGTGATAGTAGTGTGGGCAAAAGCTATGTCCGCAGGAAAATTAGCCTAGAATGGGGATTTGTAAGCCAACATGAAGGACTTGCTTTCCTGACTCTTCAAGACAGAGTACCTGTGCTCCAACCGTAAAGCAGGCATACTCTGCCCACCTCCGTTGCAATTCACTTACCTGAGAATGCACTGTTCTCATTTTGGGTGGCTTTCCTCTCATGCTTTGTGCTCGAGTTGTCTACTTACCAAAAGGCAAAGAATATGTCATCTTTTTTAGTGGGGGAGAGCCACTGGCATTCTGGCAGACAGGTCTTTCTTGTGCGTGGGACTCCCAGAATTACAGCGTGTTTGGCACCCCTGGCTTCCTGGCTCTAAATGCCAGGAGCCCCCACAAGTCACTGTGCAGTCAGAAATGTCCCCGCACATTGCCAGATGATGCCTCTGGTTGTTTACAGACTCCCAGAGCCTGGTGGACTCATTTACCGAGAAGCCAAGGAAGACGCAGGAAACCTTTTCTGTCTCTTTCACTGTCTGCCTGTCTGTCTATCGACTTACATATCTATCTGCCTCTTTTTCTTTATTATTTTTTTCATTGTGGTGTGAGAAATAACAATTTATTTTTGAGTTTATTTATTTTGAGAGAGAGTGCAAGCAGAGGAGGGAGAGAGAGAGAGGGAAAGAGTAAATCCCAAGCAAGTTCTGAACAATTAGCATAGAGCTCGATGTAGGGCTCAATATCATGAACCATGAGATCATGACCTGAGCTGAAATCAAGAATCTGCTAACTACTAGCTGACTTAGCCACCCAAGTGCCCCAGAAGTGACAGAAGTTTTTAGAAAGAACCTTTATTAAAGTAAGATTAGAGGGGCACCTGGGTGGCTCAATCAGTTAAACATCCGACTTCTGCTCAGGTTATGATCTCATGGTCTGTGGGTTTGAGCCCTGCATTGGGCTCTGTGCTGACAGTGAAGCCTGCTTTGGATTCTGTGTCTCCCTCTCTCTCTGCCTCTTCCCTGCTCATACTCTGTCTCTTTCTCTCTCAAAAATAAATAAATGTTTAAAAAAAAAAGAATCCTTAAAATATTAAAAAAAAAAAAAGGGAAGATTGGAAACGAATGAATAATCCAAGGGAAGGCTAAGGAAGAATAGAAGGAAAGAGAAAATGGAGCAGTAGGTGGAGAAAACAGAGGGAATGTTTCTGCCACACTTGTTTCTGGTCCCTTGTGGTTTTCTCCCTGAAGCCAGTAAGATTTCCTGTAAGCACTTTCATGTACAGTTGCGTTATAGGCCATAACTGACCACAGAGGCACTGTAAATAGATTTCACTGAGCATGTGGTTATAACCGAGGAAGGGATTAGATCCAGACCCTTGATGAGGAGAACAGGCTGTTCCTAAGGCAAGTCCATTAGGGCTTCATCACGGAGTGGGGGTGCCTTGCTGATAGGTGCAACCCCGTCTCTTAAAATGATGTCACCTACACAATCATCCAGGAGCATCGACCCCGGAATAATTTCAGCTTCTGTGTAGCCAGTGTCTCGTTTTAATTTTTGCAAACCCAAGTTCTTCTTTTGTGCCAATGCCATTTTCTAAAAATAGTGTACCTGGCTAGCATTTAAGAGTTAGAATCTTTACCTTGCCGTGATTGCTAAAACGTCATCTGTTACATATTGCACTAACACATTGTGGACCATTCATGCCATACTGAAGCTGATTTTCTACTTTATTTTTTCAGTTGTTCATGGTGGACAATGGAGCAGATGACTGGAGAATAGCCATGACTTATGAGCGTATTTTCTTCATCTGCTTGGAAATACTGGTGTGTGCTATTCATCCCATACCTGGGAATTATACGTTCACATGGACGGCCCGGCTTGCCTTCTCCTATGCCCCATCCACAACCACCGCTGATGTGGACATTATTTTATCTATACCAATGTTCTTAAGACTCTATCTGATTGCCAGAGTCATGCTTTTACATAGCAAACTTTTCACTGATGCCTCCTCCAGAAGCATTGGAGCACTTAATAAGATAAACTTCAATACACGTTTTGTTATGAAGACTTTAATGACTATCTGTCCAGGAACTGTACTCTTGGTTTTTAGTATCTCCTTATGGATAATTGCCGCGTGGACTGTCCGAGCGTGTGAAAGGTAAGTTTGTTTCTTTTCCTGAGAACCTACTTTGCCATATGGTGTCCTTGGAAGTGTGAGAAAGAACACGTTTTATGTAGACCAGAGGCACACGTAAGAGACTCGCCCTTGAAAACTTGGCATTCTCCGGTGGGCTTCTTTGAAATGAGCCTGACAAAACTTTGCTTAACAGTTTTCTATAGTAATGCCTTGATAATGATGTATTTTTTCTTTTGGATCTGATCAGTTTGCAATAGAGGGCTGTCTTTATAACCTGTGGAAACCTACAAATCATGTAGGAGATTTCTACCCAAAGTGTGTGTTCAGTGGTGATACCGAATCATGCTGGTGCCGTATTGGTTATAGAATGGATTATTGTTGAGACAGAAATCCAGTGGAAACATGGTGACTCGAACTGTCTGAACTTCTGGGAATATCTCAGTGTGGTTCTTTGACTCTAGTGCCTATTTATAATGGTGCTCATGGGACTGCTGATAAGGAGCTTACAGGTATAATATTTGATTTTTACTGAACTCAGTAAGAAGGGGAAGTGTGTATTTGTTTTATTCTCTGAGGTGCTCTGGTGGTTTAGAGCTAGACACACATTCTCAGAATTCAGGAGCTGCCCAGTGAGTCTGAATTCATTAATAAATAGCATCAGTGACATTCACCTTACCACGTAACAAACAAACAAAAGTAGATTTGTTACATAAATAGAAGGAGCTCTGTCGTAATGAAGGGGGAGATCTCATGTGACCTTGGTTAAGAAAATCCAAGTTGAAATTAGTGATACACAGATAGCAATGATTTAATAGTTTAAAGAACTGTTACATATTTAGATGTTCTTGTTACTAACCAGATTTTTTAAATTAGCTTTTGAAAGTCAAAGTTGCATTATATTTATATATTGTTATATATTATAATATATCTTATATATATTATTATAGATAGTTTAAAGAAGACAATTATCTATGTGAGGCTTGTTGCCAAAGTAGCAAACCTGTAAAGCCCCTTCCCCATTTTGATTTTATAGAAGCAATCACTTAAAGTTCATTGAGCCGAATTTTTGGTAACTGCTTTTCATATTTCTAAATGATATTGCTTATTTTGCTACTACTAGATTTTTACGAAAGTTGGAGTTTGAGAGGTTTTTCACATGCACACACCCCTTTCATGACCCTACTCCCAAAAGGGTAATTTCAACCTACCCTATATATGCTGTAAACACCAATGATCTACATGCCATGCAAACATTATTATGACTATGTGATCTGCATTTGTAGTTGAACAGAAGAGTATATTGTTAGCATTTTGCTCTTTGTTTTCCTGAAATCACCCCCATTATATAAATATTCTTTTGCTAGATTCATGTATATTGAGCAATCTATCAATTTCACCTTGAAAAACAATTCTTGCTTCTAACTTTCTCATCCATTATGTTAGGGATTTTCTTTGGCTTCTTTGTATGCTGGGGACCCTTTCTCTTAAAGTTTATTTTATTATTTTGAGAGAAAGAGAGCATGTGAGGGGCAGAGAGAAGAAGGGAGGGAAAGGGAGAGAGAGAGAGAGAGAGAGAGAGAGAGAGAGAGAGAATCCCAAGCAGGCTCCATGCTCGAACTCACAAACCATGAGATCATGACCTGAGCCGGAGTCTACGTTTACCATCTGAGCCACCCAGGCACTCCTTTTGTTCTATTTTAAGAGGTTTCCTTAAGTAGTTAGGTAACCCCAGCTGTTTTCTTGTACTTGACAGTGAGGCACTCAGGAGTTGAGTGATGGAACTTTCTCCACAAATCTAGAACTTGTCCACTGTGGGGTTCACTGCGGGGTGCTTTGGGTAGGGGGCTCAGAACACCAATTTCAGTATCTTTACTTATTTTCTGTTTCCTGAGCAACCTGATAGACTCATGGAATGTTGTTTCTCCTGTCTTACCATGAAGGTGCAAGCCTAGGTGATAGCATCCTGGGAATTGGAAGACAGGGCAGAAAAGAGGGCTCAACTGTCCATCTGTGAACCTTTGTTTTCCTAGTTATAGTACAGTTGCTTTCTCCCTATGGTGCTTGATGCTCTGCAGCAGCCCACAGACCTCTCCCTGACAGTGAACTTCCTGGCTTCCACCAGGTTGGCAAAAAGGCATTACCAGCTACACAGAGTAGAGGAGGGAATGCAGGTATCTATCTGCTTTCGTGCAGGATTCGAACCTGTCCTCGAATTTAAAGCTCCATCCTGATCTCCACTTGCAGAGCTACTGGTCCCAAAGTTTTGTGACTCTTTGAGGTTGAGTGGCAGTGGTTGGTTCTCAGAGCCAGTATGGCTGCCACTTCATGTTTCACCGCTTCTGGTCTAGCGTTCTCCTTCCTCAAGTCAGGCAGGTCCGTTCTCACCTGGCAGTTGGCTTTTCTGCTCCCTTCATACTGTCTTGTCATTCATCCTTGCTGGCCTCCTGAGTTTAAGCTTTTTTGTATATTTCTTTTGAAATTATCTGCAGTCATTTTAAAGGGATCTAGGGAAAGAGCTGAGGCCAACATGTTTGATTCCACTTGCTTTTACAAGAAATTCTGTAGTGACTAGACTTTAACATCAAGTATCTGAATCTTTTTTAGAACTTCTCTAAGTATGGCATTTGAAGGACTGAAGTTCTCTATTTATTTATTTTTAGTATTTACTTTTAATGTTTTTCAAAGAGACAGAGCACAAGTGGGGGAGGGGCAGAGAAAGAGGGACAGAATCTGAAGCAGACTCCAGGCTCTGAGCTGTTGGCACTGAGCCCGATGCGGGGCTTAAACTTACAAGCCGTGAGATCATGGCGTGAACCGAAGTCATACACTTAACTGTCTGAGCCATCCAGGCACTTTTAAAGTTTTCTTTTTAAAGAAAAATAGACTCTTTTATGGTAATGCTTTGTTAGCTCAGAATCATGGTATTTAGAGGCTTATGATATGTTCTGGAGCAGATGTAACCTATAAAGTTTGAAGAATGAGTATGGAAAACGTTGGCTGATAAACCCATTTAGTTTATGAAGATTGCCCTTAGAAATGATACAGAACATCATAACAGTAGGGGGTGAAAGCATAATTTAAAGCTTTTTAAAAAAGCTTATTCATTTATTTTGAGAGAGAAGGAGAACCCCATCCAGGCTCCGCACTATTAGCACAGAGCCCTATGTGGGACTCGAACTCAGAGACTATGAGATGGTGGCCTGAGCTGAAACCAAGAGTCAGACGCTTAACTGACTGAGCCACTCAGGTGCCCCCCCCCCTTTTTAAAGCTTTTTTTTTTCATACTGTAACAGGATATACACCTATATGAGTGATTCCCTAGGGCACCTACTCTGCAAAGGGCCAGTGAAATAAAACATCCTCAAAATTGTGCATGTGCCATATATGTTCTTTTCAAAAACGGTCCATCTTAACTGTTGTTAACTGTTCCTTCACTGAATTCAGAAGGCCTGAGGCAAACGGAATCACATCATCGTCGTAGTTCCCGGTGTAGATGTTTTTTAACATGCTGAAATCACTCGGTGGCAGACCAGTCCCGTGCTCATATGAAAAGGCACTAGAAAGTGAAAGTTGCCCATTCCACATCAGACATGGGTGTCTGTAGCCTGCAGTTATGTAAAGGACACAAACAGCAGCATGTCAGGGAAGGGAGAGAGACCAGACTCTGGACCTGGGACGCTGAGGTCTCATTCTACTTGTGCTGTGTAGGGGCTGCGCCGCCGCAGGCCAACCAGCTCACTTTTTTCTGTCTTCGTTTCTTTGCTGCAAACAAATGGATTGATAAGTTTTTCTGTTCCTTTTTTAAAAAAGCTTTAAAGATTTATTTATATTTGAGAGAGAGAGACAGACAGAGCACGAGTGGAGGAGGGGCAGAGAGAGAGGATGACACAGAATCCAAAGCAGGCTCCAGGCCCTGAGCTGTCAGCACAGAGCCCAACATGGAGCTTGAACCCATGAACTGTGAGATCATGACCTGAGCCGATGATCAGTTAGATGCTGAGCCGACTGAGCCACCCAGGTGTCCCAGTAAACTTTGCTCTACCAAAGGTAGCATTCCCTAATTGTGTCAATAGGGAAAAGAAAAGAAAATCCTTAACCAGTGTTGTGATGGTAGATTTTCCCCAGTTTGTTTTTCATTTGACTTCCCATTTTGGTGCACAAAAATCTCCAAAGTGTGACTGGTAAGATACAGAGGTAAAAAATGAAATTTGCCTTATTTTTTACAAAGTTGATTTTGATATAATGTCCACATCTTACACTTCTTTTTTTTTTAATATTTTTATTTATTTCTAGGAGAGAGAGAGACAGCGTGAGCAGGGGAGGGTCAGAGAGAGAGGGAGACACAGACTGAAACAGGCTCCAGGCTCTGAGCTGGCAGTCAGCACAGAGCCCGACGCGGGGCCCGAACCCACGAACCGCGAGATCATGACCTAAGCGAAAGTCGGACGCTTAACCGACTAAGCCACCCAGGCGCCCCCACGTCTTACACTTCTTAAATGTTGCCGGCCGGTCGGCCGGCCAGCCGGCCTTCCTTCCTTCCTTCCTTCCTTCCTTCCTTCCTTCCTTCCTTCCTTCCTTCCTTCGTTCCTTCTTCCTATTGTGAAGTTTGCAGTACTTGATAAATACACAGCTCTTCATTTTTTGGTTTGGAATTTGGATTTGAATGAACCCCACCAGGCCCAAGTATTCTCTCCATATTAAAGAAGGATTCGCACCTAGTAGAAATTCTCTTCCTAGTTAATTACAACTCCAAGAATATTTTTTTTAAGGAGAGAGCTTTTGAGGGAGAGAAGCAAATGGCTTTCTAGAGAAGTTTGTTTTGTAGATCTATCCCTCTTCCTCCACTGAGCACAGCACATCTAGAGGTTTCTGGAAAATGTTCTGTGTTAATGAGGAGGGCATCCTGTAGCAGGCATCTCTTGCTTCTGGTGTTACTTATTCTGGCAGATCATGTACCTCCTGTGATGAACAAAAACTCCTTTTTTCTTTGCATTCTCTCCCACCCTCCCTCCCTGTCTCTCTTCCTCTCCCTACACCCCCTCTTTTGAGAAACGTAGGAAGAAGCTGAGTGGCAACTATCTGGCATCATTTCTGGAGGAGGAGGCTGCCCTAGACCAGTGTCGCCCTCTCTCTGATTTCGCCTTGCCCTTATGTTGAGGTGGATATCAAGCCTGGAAAGAACACTTTCTTCTAATGACCAACCGTGAAGTAACTGCTTGAGCTAAATCTGACCCAAGAACACTTCTAAAATACCTTGGAAAGTGTGGGCTCGTGCTGTTAAGTGATTTCTTGTTCACACAGACTAAGGCCAAGGCATTTAATCACATCTATCAAGAGAATCTTCAGAAACATGTGTATCTTACAGAAAGTCTAAACCCCATCGCTTGGGGCCCTAAAAACTGGGAATTATTCCATCTTGTACTTTTTGAGGCCTCGCTGTTTTTATAAAGAGCATAGGTGAGTGTTCAATCCAAAGTGTGCTTCACCAGACCCTTTTTTCAAGGAAACTCTTTTACGAGGAGTAAGAGCAGATACTGTGGTCGAGGGCTGTATTACACAAAGGAAAGCAATCTTACTCTGGTTTTTGTTTGTTTTGTTTTTATTATTTTTTTGTTTATTATTTATTTTTGAGAGAGAGACAGAGGGCAAGCAGGGGAGGGTCAGAGAGAGAGGGAGACAGAATCCGAAGCAGGCTCCAGGCTTTGAGCTGTCAGCACAGAGCCTGATGCGGGATGTGAACTCATGAACCGTGAGATCATGACCTGAGCTGAAGTCGGACTCTTAACTGACTGAGTCACCCAGGTGCCCCTGTTTTGTGTTTTCTTTTTTCCTGTAAGAGTTCTCAGAGTGTGTAAGATGTACAGGTGCACCGAGACAATCCAGGGGGAGAAAGGGGCATTTGCTTGGCCACGTCTTCCGGGAACCCAATTTGGCACCGGTCAGTAACTGAAGTTTCAGAGATGGAAAGGGATTTTAACTTTGCTCACAATAGTCTTTTCCTTTTTGCTACAGGTTTTATAAATGTGGGGGAGGGGGCCGAGTTTGGGACAGAGAGAAAGAAAAGGTAAGGAACGGGGAGCTGGGAACTTTGGTGGCTGTGTTACCAGGCAGAGAAGCAGGCAGGAACAATCTGTAATAAGGTAGAAATGGTAGGTGCTGTTTGTCACTGAGACAAATAAATACACTGTTTCTCTTTGTCTCATTGCTCTATCTTCAGGAGTGTTCATATATGCATTAACTAGTACACACAGTTAAGAGGGAACGTTTTCTCAAAAGAACTTGAGAATGGTTTGCTCTTTTTCAAAGTGGGGAAGCTGGAGACACAAATAATGGAAATTGTTTTGTACAGCTTCGCATAAGTAAAGTGCATTTTAAAGGGATTAAGAAGTTCTTTTCACTACTAACCACTGTTAAGTGAAAACAGGTTGGGTATTTATTTTTCTTTTAAGTTTTTAATTTTTTAATGTTTTATTTATTTCTGAGAGAGAGAGAGAGACAGTGTGATCAGGGGAGGGTCAGAGAGAGAGGGAGTCACAGAATCTGAAGCAGGCTCTAGGCTCTGAGCTGTCAGCATAGAGCCCAACGCGGGGCATGAACCGTGAGTTCATGACCTGAGCTGAAGTCGGACGCTTAACCGACTGAGCCACCCAGGTGCCCCATGGGTATTTATTTTTCAAATGATCAAAGACAGCCTGAGGAGTGGAGTTTCAGTTGTGTTTAGAATCGATTATTCTAGATCTTACAAGTTTGTTTTATTTCTTCCATTAATCACATTAGGCTTGTCTCTATTTTTTTTTTAATCTGTCACTAATAGTCTGCTATATTGCATTTTTTTCTTTTCCCTTTTTTCTTTTTTTAAATAGTTTATTGTCAAGTTGGTTGGTTTCCATATAATACCCAGCGCTCATCCCTGCAAGTACCCTCCTCCATGCCCCTCACTCCCCTTCCCCTCCCCCCAACCGCCATCAGCCCTCAGTTTGTTCTCAGCATTCGTTTTTTCTAATTGCCTGAAAGATGATTCTGAAAGGCAGCCGAAACCTCTTTTTATTATGATAGTATAATGTGGAATATTACAGGCAACTTGTATCCCTCAGTAAAACTTTATCCAACATAAAACTTCACATAAAATAGCTGCTTTGAACACAAGGAGTAGTTATGTCAGATTCTGACATCAGCATTAACAAAGGAGTTGATAAGAAAAGTCCTTTGCATGATGAGAATATCCCAAATTGTGACTACAGGGGTTTCCAGACTTTTAGTGCCAATTCATAGAGGATATATGACCTGGGGTTCCACTTTTCCATTGAATGTAAGCTCTGAATTCCATGTCGTTTTGTACATACCAAGACAAAATGGGGGCCCCTGGGTGGCTCACTTGGTTGAGCATCTGACCCGCTCAGGTCATGATCTCACGGTCAGTGGGTTCAAGCCCCGCATCAGGTTCTGTGCTGACAGCTCAGAGCCTGGAGCCTGTTTTAAATTCTGTGTCTCCCTCTCGCTCTGCCCCTCCCCCACCCATGCTCTGTCTCTCTCTGTCTCAAAAATAAATAACAAAAAAATTTGTTTTAAAAAAGGTAAAATAGATACAGCCTTATTCCTATGTAGTAGTTGTTTACATCTAGGAAATGAATCAGCCTGGTGGTGGTTACTTTGTTGCGACCAGGTGTGAATCTGTTATTCCAAGATCATACATTTCTGACTTCCTCTCTCTAGACCATGCTTTTTCAATAAAGAGGCTTCAGGTTTCAATAGGTGATGAACTATTCAGAACGTTTAAATGGACTGAATTCTAATTTTCAGGTTTCCCATTTCAGAAGCGTTTGTAGTTTGTTTTTTATATGCTGTAAGCCAGTTTTTCAAGGAGGAAAAGATTGATGGCAGCTGAGAGTCTCATTTGTTCTATTTATTATTTTTAAAATTATTTTGCCAAGATCCAACACAAGAGAATGGGATATGAGGAGTCTTTGAATTCCTTCTTGCTCGATTGGCCCTCGTGATTTTATTTCACATTCTTTAGGAGACCCTCAGAGAGAAGTCTGCTTTTTTCCAAGCCCTGGCCATCAGGTGATGGCCCATTTCCTGTTGATATCCTTAAATTTGAAGCATGTCACTTGTGATCAGGTTTCTTCAGTAGTTATCAAAGTGGTCATAAAAGATCCCTTGCGGTGCTGGGGAAGTATCCCGCTGGCATCTTAATTGATCACGGTGTGCTGGATAATTAGATTATTTCTTACCACTTAAAGTTCCGGCCGCTGCTAAGTAAACTCTAAGCATTTCATCAATGGATTTGTAATTTGTGGTTGATGGTAATGTAATACTTCGTAAACTTAGCCTCCCAGAGTCTGATTCATACATACAGATATAGCCTTTTCAGACTCATATAAATGAGTCACAACTTTAAAATGGGCCCTTTCAAGTTATAAAAGTCAGTGGTTTGAAAGCATTCATCATGCATCTGTGACTTGCAAAGCCTCAGTGCTCGGTATAATGTTTGCCAAATAAATTGGTCATTAAAGTCTTATGGAAAGAAAAGCCGATACTTTGTCAAGCTCAATTTTTTCAATCCTCCATAGATCTGGTTTAGTGTTCTGTTTTTTTGTGTGTGTTTTGGGTTTCTTTGTGGTTTTTTATTGTTTTGTTTTGTGATTTTTTTGGTTTGTTTTTGTTATTGTTCTGCCTTCTGAGAGAACGGTGAGAAATTAATATTTGTTTTGGTTTGAACAGTAGGGTTTGAAAATACCAGTGGTGATTCTGTTCAAGCAAGAAAAACAGAACCAAAGAAACAAACAAAAAACAAGAAGCCAAGAACAGCTCGGGAATCCAAACCCACTGATCTTTTTTTTTTTTTTTTAATGTTTTATTTATTTCTAGGAGAGAGAGACAGCGTGAGCAGGGAGGGTCAGAGAGAGAGGGAGTCACAGACTGAAACAGGCTCCAGGCTCTGAGCTGGCAGTCAGCACAGAGCCCGACGCGGGGCTCGAACCCACGAACCGCGAGATCATGACCTAAGCGAAAGTCGGAAAGTCGGACGCTTAACCGACTAAGCCACCCAGGCGCCCCCCAAACCCACTGATCTTATAGTGATTTTATTATAGCCCCCTCCCCCATCCTGACATTCATTTTATGGTCTATGAGTGTCATCTGACTTTGAAAAAAATCCATATATTGGGGTGTGTGTATGCAATCCTGTGCAGCTTTCTCATGCCCTTGAGCTTCAGAACTACTGAGCCAGATAAAAGGAAAGAACATAAAGTCTAAATGTAGATGCCCTAACATTCAAGCTATTTTGTGTTTAAGAAAATTAATATATTTCTTAGACATACAGTGAGGCTCAATTGGAGAAAACTCAACTTTTCCCTAGTTGCCTAAAGGAATATGTACATTATTTTTCTTTTTTTTTAATTTTTTATGTCTTTATTTTATTTTGAGAGACAGAGACAGAGAGTGAGTGGGGAGGGGCAGAGAGAGGCAGACACAGAATCTGAAGCAGGCTCCAGGCTCTGAGTTGTCATCACAGAGACCGACGCAGGGCTTGGACCCACAGACCATGAGATCATGACCTGAGCCGAAGTCAGACACTTAACTGATTGAGCCAGCCAGGTGCCCCTATTTTTTCTTTTTATATCCTGTGGGGTGCTTGGGTGGCTCTTTCAGTTAAGTATCCAGCTCTTGATTTCAGCTCAAGTCATAATTTCACAATTGTGAGATTGAGTTCTTCACTGGTCTCAGAGCCTGCTTGAGATTCTCCCTTTCCCCCTCTCTCTGCTCTTTCCCTGCTCACACTCTCTCCCTTTTTCTCTCTAAATAATAAATAAATTTATAATCTTTACTTTTAATGTTACCTTATTGCAAAATAGCTTTAAAATAACAAAAGAAACTGGAGAAAAGAGAAGCACCTTTGGATGGAATAAAATGTACAGATCTTGAGAATTTCCAGAACTTGGACAAATCTGCCTTCTATCCTAACATTAAACTTTTATAACCTTAGTACATGTTGATGGGCTTGCTTAGTGTTACAGTTATTCATTTAAGGAAAGAGGTGGGTTTTAGAAGTGTATCCCAGAACTGGTGTTAGGAGTGTAGAGCAGCCGGTGCTTGTCCAGAAGGATGCTAGGCTGGACACCCCAGGAAGTCCCGGATGAACTGTTTCTCTGGTGCTTACCAGCTGGGTAGAGCCGTATCTAGTCTTAGCAGAGCTTCCTGAGGTCCCACGGAGGGGAATGCCAATCCTTGAACTCTCTCTCTGCCACATCCAGCCCTCTCCTGTCCCCGATTCAAAAACCGACGAATAGTCTGATCACTGCCAAATTCCTAGCGATATTGGAAAAGGCCCAATCTTCAGATGCTTTAACCTAGCATGGTGGTGAAGTCAAAGCCATTTTGAGAACATGGCCATCATTTAATACACGCTTGGTGAATACATGAAGAAATAAAAAAAGCCAAAAACCTACCCTCGTGCCGAGTTTCACCATAATTTTTGACTAAAGTGTAAGAAGAAAAGAGGACTTTTGTCATTCTTCCCATAATTGTTGTTTGTCTTTTTTACAACACTCTTGAGGTATAATTTCTCTACCTATTTTAACTGTATATTTCAGTCATCTTTTAGTAAATGTTGAAAGCTATGCAATCATCACCTCTGTTAAGTTTTAAAATCTTCCTCACCCCTGGGGCACCTGAGTGGCTCAGGGGGTTAAGCGTCTGACTTCAGCTCAGTTCATGATCTCACTGTCCATGAGTTTGAGCCCCACATCAGGCTCTGTGCTGACAGCTCAGAGCCTGGAGCCTGCTTCAGATTCTGTGTCTCCCTCTCTCTCTGCCCTTCCTCCACTCATACTCTGCCTCTCTCTCAAAATAAAAAATAAATACACACAAAAAGTAAAAAAGTTTCCTCACCCCCAAAAGACCCCAAGTTCCTATTTGCTTGACATTCCTGCTCCATTCATTCCCAGGTGACCACCAATGTATTGTATTCATAGATTTGTTTTCCTGAGCCTCTCACAGAAACGGAGTCAGATAATACATAGTTTTTTCTTTTGCCTCACTTAGAGATTTTGATGTTCCTTCCTGTTGTAGCACGTTCCTTTTTATTGACCTATAGTATTCCGGTGGTAAGGACATGTCACATGTATTCACCCACTCACCAGTTGGTACACACTAGAAGGCTTCCTGTTTGGGGGCTGTTACAAATAGAATCACTGTCAACTTTTGCCCGGAGGTCTCTGCAAAACAGGTTTTGTTTTTCTTGGGTAGGCATCTGGGAGTGGCCTGTACTGTCATACATTCCCACCAAAAATCAGCCATCTATGAAGGTTCCAGTTTTCTTGCACAGCCTCGATGATATTCATATACACATACATACATACATACATACATACATATATATATATATACATATATATATATATTTATATAGCCTAAGTTTTTTAAAAGGTTTAGTCATTTCCTGAGAGAGAGAGAAACAGAGTGGGGGGGGAGGGGCAGAGAGAGAGGGAGACACAGAATCCAAAGCAGGTTCCAGGCTCTGAGCTGTCAACAGAGCCAGACAGAGGGCTCAGACTCATGAACTGTGACATCATGACCTGAGCCAAAGTCAAACACTTAACCGACTGAGCCACAGAGGCACCCCTATTTATATAACCTTATAACCATTCCAGCAAGTCCAAAGTAGTGTCTTACTGTGATAATAATTTGCAGTTCTCCACTGACCAGTGATGACGAATACTTTCATGTATCTTCTTCGGGAAAATGTCTTTTTAAAGTGTTTGCCCATTTTTACACTGGATCATTTATCTTGTATAAGAGTTTCTGTATATTCCAGAGTGCCTGGGTAGCTCAGCGAGTTAAGTATCCGATTCTTGATTTTGGCTCAGGTCACGATCTCATGGTTTATGAGATCGAGCCCCACATCAGACTCTGCGCTGACAGTACAGAGAGTGCTTGGGATTCTCTCTATCCCTCTCTCTGGCCCTCCTCTACTCATGCTCTTTCTTCTCTCTCTCAAAGATAAATTTTTAAAAATCTAAAATAATTGTTTTTTTCTGTACTCTGATTACTGGTTCTTTCTCAGATATGTGATTTGTACATATTTTCTTCGGCTTGTCTTCTGTTTTCATTTGTGTGTTTTTTGAACACCATGTTTTCTGAAGCCACCGTATTTTCTTGTTCTAAACCACTATTGCATTGCCTCCCAAAGCCTGCAAAAAAGCAAGCTACACATACCCAGGGGGCTGTGATGAACTCTTTGAAGAGACTCGACTCCCTTGTTAAGTTTTCCTGCTTTGTATGCTTCTCCTTGCTGCCCTTTGCTACTCTGATGTCTTGTATTTCTAGTAACCACTATTTTCTAGTAAGAGAAAGGCAAGAAGGAGCAAGGAAGATTGTTTATTCACCCCAAGCTAAAAAAAATATCTTTCTCATTGTTGCATTGCTTTGCTGATTGTAACAGCTATGAAAGAGGAAGTCTAGAGAGTGCCTGTCATTTTAATACTTAGCAGGAAGATGTTCTTGACCTATGTCTATCGTCTATCAGAGGTATTTAAAATTCTTTTCTTTTTGTCCCAGTTAAGGCAATAATTTGTTTTAAACGATTTATAGGTATCCTCAGGACCAAGAGCAAATGGTTGTAGCAGGCGGAAACCTGTTTTAAGGATGTAGCTAAAGACTGTCAGAAACCAAGCCCCCTCCCCTACTTTGTATGACCTCACTGACTTTATGACAGTCCAGTGTTATGACTCTGGGAGAGGGATGCTGTAGCCATAGGCTGCCTGGCTAGATCCCATTGCTTGATTGTCCTTCATAGTGCACTTGGTATTACAGTGACACGATACCAGAGTACGATTCACAGGGAAGTGCACATGGTATCTGACATTTAGTATTCCACAATGGCTCGGGGGTAAGAGATCTTTGAGTAGCCACTCCTAAGATCTATTGCTTGTCATAGATTTAATATTCTAAAAGCTTTCTGTGTTACATAAAGAGGACTATTCCAGTGTGCTGAACTGCATTGAATAGTCTAACAGAAGAAGATGCCATTTGAAAATAAATTTTTTGTAGGGTTGCCTGGGTAGCTCCATTGGGAAAGCTTCCCACTCTTGATCTCGGCTTGGGTCATGATCTCATGGTTCGTGAGTTCAAGCCTGCATCCGGCTCTACACTGACAGCACAGAGCCTGCTTGAGATTCTGCCTCTTCCTTTCTCTTTCTGCCCCTCCTCTATTTGCTTTCTCTCTCTCAAAATAAGTAATAATTAAATAAATAAAATTTTGCAGACGTTGTGATATCTTGCGTGGGGTTTTAGAACTGCTTATGAAACTTCCATGTAAGGATCCTGGTTTGTAAATATGAAAGCCACAAAGTGAGACAAAAAGTATCCAGACTAGGCTGCCTGGGCACCTGACTTAGGCTCAGGTCATGGTCCCATGGTTCGTGAGTTTATGCCCCACATCAGGCTCATGCTGTCAACGCGGAGCCCACCTTGGATCCTTGGTCCCGTCTCTGCCCCTCTCCTGCTCTCCTCAAAAATAAACATTAAAAAACCCTTATATTAAAAACGTATTCAGATCAATTTGGATTGGAAGAAAACGTATTTTGCCAGTGATCAGAGTGAAAAGTTAAATATAATAACTGATTTAAGTAAAGGGTTCCCAATATTTCATGTGAGCGGGCATTTTAGTAGTTATAGGCTCTCTGTTTTCAACAAAACCAAACCTGTGTTATACATCTATGGAGACTTATCCTGGATCCCCACTATTATTATTTTGGGGTAATTTTATGCTTTTGTCCCTGAAGGCATTATAAAATGAAGCATCCAATACAGAAAGACCAGCTTTGGTCAGTAATTTTAATCTGCCTAATAGTGGCCATCTCGTAGAATTTCTGGCTCACCGTGTGTCTAAAAAGGAGCAAGTATTCTTAGATTTCCTACTGTTATTTGTCTCATCTGCCTACTGTGCTTTCTAGTGGTTAGTAAGGTGTTTTTGTTTTGTATCTTTATATAGGTTCTAAGAAGCTTGGGGGTGTCACTGTGAAATGAGAGGCTACTCTGTCGGGTTTTGCATTCCTGTTTAAGGATTCTTCATTTTTTATAATTCCAATAGCTTTTATTTCTGTTCTCATCCACCATTCAACCACTGTATCTTCCGGATTCCTGTTCTTTCAGCCCTACCAAGGTCATTGGCACTTAGAGTGATGGAGCAGGTGTTTTGTGTAGGTGTGTGATGATGGATATAGTAAGGGGGTTGAACCTTAGGCAGGTTTGATGAGGTCTTCAAAAAGAACCAGAAAGACTATTAAAGTTGTTAGTCACTAATAAAATTTAATATGCTCAAAACTTTCATCTGATCCTGGTTAGGTGAGGGGATGCATTCTGTCTCCAGTGCTGAGGTATTCCTTAAACGCCTATGGTATTTCCCACCCTGTGCAAATGAGGGTATAAAAGTCCCACTTGAACCAAACTCTTCAAGGATAAAAGTTTTATTTAGTAACATCTTGATCCCAAAGGCCAGAGCCCTTTAATATAACCTGGGTCTTGTAAGACCTTCCGAGTTTTCTAATTCTCTCAGATCAAGACCAACAAGTTTTTGTTTTGTTTTGTTTTGTTTTTAAATGTTTATTTATTTCTAGGAGACAGAGAGACAGCGTGAGCAGGGGAGGATCAGAGAGAGAGGGAGTCACAGACTGAAACAGGCTCCAGGCTCTGAGCTGGCAGTCAGCACAGAGCCCGACGCGGGGCTCGAACCCACAAACCGTGAGATCATGACCTAAGCGAAAATCGGACGCTTAACCAACTAAGCCACCCAGGCACCCCAAGACCAACAAGTTTTATCACTCCATGAGGACTTGTGAGGGACTGTTTCTGCACAAATGTGTGCCCATCAGTCAGAACGATAGAGGGCTCATGAGTGATGCTCTATGAGAGACTTCACATAGTAAGTTTAAACCTCCGAGAGACATAAAGAATACGTCTAATGGGAATAATGTATATTAAATGTAGAAAAAATTCTTATGTCTTTATTATCTTCTAGAAACTGGTTCATTTGTAAGCAGTTAGAGTTTTAGTGTTTAGTAAGTTAAACAAAAGTTAATGAGTTCTGTGTTAATTAAGAAAATATATATATATATATTTTTAGAGAGCATGAGCAGGGGAAAGGGGCAGAGAGAGAGAGAAAGAGAGAGAGAGAATCTTAAGCAGGCTCCCTGCTCAGTGTGGAGCCCGACACACAGCTCCATTCCATGACCGTGGGATCATGACCTGAGCAGAAATCAAGAATCGGATGCTCAGGGGAAAAATAGGAAGCAGGGGCAAAAATAGTATTTTCTGAACAAAAAATTGTTTTTAGTTAATACTGGTATGTAACATTATATATGTTTCAGGTATGCAACATTAAAATTAGACAACTGTATCTACCTCAAAGTAATCACCACTAAAAGTCTAGTTACCGTTCATCACCGTACAGGTGACCTCCTTCACCCATTTTATGCACGCGACTTCCCCCTTCACCTCTGGTAACAATCAATCTGTTCTCTGTATCTGTGAGTTGGTTTTCATATTGTTTTGTTTGTTCGGGTTTTTTTTTGTCCTTTCTAGATTCCACATATTAGTGAAGTTATATGGTATTTGTCTTTCTCCATCTGTTGTACTTTACTTAGCATACTATCCTTAATGCCCATCCATGCTATTACTGATGTCAGGATTTCATTCTTGTTTATGGCTGTGGACTGACTATTCCATATACCACGCCTTCTTTATCCCTTATGGACATGACTCTTTGGTCATGTCCATATCTTGGCTATTGTAAATAATGCTGCAGTGAACAAAGGGGTGCATACATCTTTTCAAGTTAGTCCTTCAGCATTCTTCAGATAATGACCTTCGAGTGGGATCACTGCAGCATATGGTAGGTCTATTCTTAATTTTTGGAAGAGCCTCCATATTGTTTTCCAGAATGGCTGCGCCTGTTTAAATTCCCACAAACAGTGTATGAGAGTTCCCTTTTCTCCACATGCTCTCAACATTTATTTCTTGTCTTTTTCATCTGAGCCATTCTAACAGGTAGGGATTGACATCTCATTGTGGTTTTGCTTTGCATTCCCCTAATAATTAGTGAGGTTGAACACCTTTTCATGTGCCTGGTCTTATTAGGAAAAATGTCTTTTCAGATCCTCTGCCCACTTTTATTTTTTAAAGTTTCTTTATTTTGAGAAAGAGAGTAGGGGAAGGGCAGAGCAAGAGGGGAAGAGAGAATCCCAAGCAGGCTTCACTCTGTCAGTGCAGAACTCGATCTCACAAGCCATGAGATGATGACCTGAGACAAATTCAAGAGTCAGAGGCTTAACTGACTAAGCCACCTAAGTCACCTCTGTACCCACTTTTTAATCTCTTTTTAAAATTATTGAGTTGTATGACTTCTTTATATATTTTAGATGTTAAACTTGAATGTATGATTTTCTTTTTTCTTTTTAAATGTTTTATTTATTTCTGAGAGAGAGAGAGATAGTACGATCAGGGGAGGGTCAGGGAGAGAGGGAGATACAGAATCGGAAGCAGGCTCCAGGCTCTGAGCTATCAGCACAGAGCCTGACGTGGGGCTCGAACCCACGAACCGTGAGATCATGACTTGAGCCAAAGTAGGACGCTTAACCAACTGAGCCACCCAGGCGCCCCTTGAATGTATGATTTTCAAGTACCTTCTCTCATTCATTTTCATTTTGTTTCCTTCACTGTGCACAAGCTTTTTAGTGTGAAGTGGTCCCATTTGTTTATTATCATTTCTGTCTCCCTCATTTTGGAGTCAGATCCACAAACACATCACTAAGACAGATGTCAAGTGCTGACTGCCTGTTTTCTTCTAGGAATTTATTGTTATTAGGTCTTACCTTTAAGTCTTTAATCCATTTGGAATTAAATTTTGTGTATGGTATAAGTTAGTGGTCCAATTTCATTCTTTTGCATGCAGCTATCAAGTTTTCCCAGAACCATTTGTTGAAGAGATTGTTCCTTCTCTATTTTCTATTCTTGGCTCCTTTGTCATAAATTGATTGTTAATAGATGTATGGATTTATTTCTGGGTTCCCAATTCTGTTTCATTGATCTTTGTGTCTGTTTTTATAGCAATATTTTACTGTTTTGATTTCTATAACTGTAGTATAGTTTGACATCAGGGAGCATGATACCTCCAGCTTTATTCTTCTTTCTCAATATTACTTTGGCTATTTGGGATCTTTTGTGGTTTCATTAAATTTTACAAATGTTTTAGTTCTGTGAAAAATGCCATTGGATTTTAATAGGGATTGCATTGGCTATGTAGATAGCTTTGGGTAGTATGGATATAACAATCTTGATTCTTCTTCATGAGCATGGTAGAGCTTTCCAATTATTTATGTCTTCAGTTTCTTTCATTAGTGTCTTAAAGTTTTCAGTGTACAAGTCTTTCACCTCTGTGCTTAAATTTATTCCTGGTATTTTATTCTCTTTGAGGCAATTATAAATAGAATTGCTTTCTTAATTTTTCTAACAGTTTATATATATATATATATATACACACACACACACACACACATATATATAACTTAAATTTATACATATATAAATTATATATAAACAATAAATAATACATATATAAAACATATATATTATATTGTATATATTAGTGTACAGAAATGCCACAGATTTCTGTTTATTGATTTTATGCCCTACAACTTTACTGAATTCATTTGTTCTAACATTTTTTTGTGGTGGAGAGTTTAGAGTTTCTATATATAATATCTTGTCATCTGTACACAGTGACAGTTTTACTTCTTCCTTTCCAATTTGGGTGCCTTTTATTTCCTTTTCTTGCCTTACTGCTTTGACTACTTGATCAGTTTTTGAAGACTACAGGCACCTTGGTCTTGGGAATCTGAAACCTTCATAATGTGCTAGACTGACAGGCAGGAGGCCTGACAGAAATGTGACAGACATGGTACAGCCTTGCTTCAAATGCTTTTCAGTGTTGGGCCTGGAAGTATTTTCATTTACTCCGTTGGAGCACACAGACTTCTGACGGAGTATCTGTCTTCTGTCTTGTGTATTGCTTTATGGGCTTTCAGCATCTGTGGTTACAGCCACTGACTGGAATTTGCAAAGGGAAGGCAGAGGAAACCCCATCCTGAGGCAGTGCTAGGATAGAGCTCCACCATGCAGAGAAACATGCAGATGACACGAATGCCCCCAAAGCAGCGTTCCATCTTTTCTTTCTCTAAACCTTCTCTTCTAAGATCACTGCTGTTTTCCCCCTGGCATTCAACACAGATCCCACAGTGTGTTTAATGTCATGGGTACTTCCTGAAAGTCTCATTAACAGTAATATGCAACCTAACATCGCTCCTTCTGGAAATGCACACAGTGAGTGCTGTGCAACATGGTCCAAAGAAGTTCTGAGAATTCCAGCTACGGCCTTCTGAAAAAGAGCATCATGGGTTGCAAACCGTATAGTTGTATCTTCAAGTAACCACAGCACTGTGGTGATCCAAGTAGGCTATGTGAAAGGTAACATAATTTTTTTCATGGCCTTTTATCCAGTTTTACTTTTTTATTAAGGAATTTATCTGGCTTGATCTTTGCCTTCATGTATGTTTCTTACTGATCATTTTTTTGTAGGGACAAATATCGGGAAGCACTAAGGAAACAAAAATATTCCTTCCAGTGTACTAAGCTTTTTAAAGGAAGGATTCACAAACTATGGATGGCCCACGAACCAAATTTGGCCCACTTCTTGTTTTTGGACAACCCATGAGCTAAGAACAGTTTTTACCTTTTTAAACCATTTTGCAAAAGGGGAGAATATGTGACGATACCATATGCAGTCTGCAAAGCCTGAAATATTTACTATCCAGCCTTTTATGGAATGTTTGCTGACCCCAATCTTAAAAGTGTCATTATTGTCGCATGTGTTTTAAGCATAATGCGATACTATAAATTACAAAGATTTCTTCAGGTTTTACTTTGAGGATCAGAATAAATTTATATTTGTTGCAGCTTAAGTAATTTTTTTTAATAGCCATTGTAATATATTTAAAGGCTAAATATATAAAGGACTTGGGTGACTGAGGAGGAAACATTTGCATTGGCTCAAGTGATAGGATATTAATCACTGCCCTAACCCATACTGAGTAGTTCTAGGTAAAACCCAGTAGAATTTTTTTTTTTTAATGATTTATTTATTTCTGAGAGAGAGAGAGAGGCAGCGTGAGCAGGGGAGGGTCAGAGAGAGAGGGAGACACAGAATCTGAAGCAGGCTCCAGGCTCTGAGCTGTCAGCACAGAGCCCGACGTGGGGCTCGAACCCACAAACTGTGAGGTGATGACCTGAGCTGAAGTCGGACGCTTAACCGACTGAGCCACCCAGGAGCCCCGGAATTCATTTTTTATACATGCTAAACAAGAACTACTTCCTCTGTCCACCTAAAGCCAATGCAGCAAGATATGTAGGAAAGGCTCTGATCTGTTGGACAGTCTTGGGTTCTGACCTCACTGACCTTGGGTAACATCAGGAGAAACACCGAGTCCTTAAGAAATCTAATAAGGAAGTTGTAGGGGAGCAGATCCTGGGATGGATTTAAAACCGAAGCTCCCTAAATGTCATCATTGAACATTGGCAAGATGACTTTCCTTTGAGTAGGAAAATAATCTAAAGTCCTCTTGCAGTGTTATTGTCCCCAACACGGAGGTGCGGGTAGAGCAGTGGTACCATGCTGCTTATGATTGGCACTTTCAAGGTGAAACAGCCCTTATATCTGTTATGTAATGGAGTATCATCATAAAATACCATGATCATCCTGGTCCTATGGTCTCTGCTTGCAAGTTCAGTACTGTTTCTATCAAGTCAGTTTATTTTGCTTAAGTTGGGCAGAATTGGCCAGCAAGACATTAAAATAATTCCCATTTGATTTTCTTATACGAATCTCTGCTCAGCCCTTTCATGAGCTTTGCTTTATATGTCTCTTAAGCGTTACTGCCTTTTCCATTGACATGATGCTCATTCTTCAGAAAAGCAGAAAGAAGAAGCTATAATTTGGCAAAGAAGCCAGGTATCTGGGACAATATCGTGGTTGTGGTAACATTTTATATGAAGAAAGAGCTCCACACAGCATAGCTCATAGGCTATCCAGGCTTCAGTGTTGTTTTTGCCTGATAAGAATTTCATATTGTCACATTGCCACACATCCCTCCTCCCTTCCTCGTTCCATTTGATCCTTCGGACTGGCTGTAGATTCATCTCCTTTCTGCTGAGCCTGCTTTGGCCCCAGAGGACTGTCACTTCATTGTACTTCTCAAGCTAGGTAAAAACGATGTTCCCTTTTTCTTCCCGACTGTTTTAGATGGACACATTTTTCATACTTAAGGCAGGTGGGATGTGACTAAAAATTGCAACGCGCTTCTTTCCCAAAACAAGTTTATTTTTTGAATGCCAAAGATTTCTGTACCTTTCCAGGACAGCCTTAACAATCTTCCCATCTACTTTGCACATGGCCTTGGATGGTCTTGATTTAAGCATATATTACATTTTCTTTTTATAGATTGTCTTTGCTGGAAAAGAAGAAATACTGACTTATGGTTAAACTAGTGATCTAACATATATAGGTGAAACTGTAAAAAAGAAGACAAAGAAAGCTAACATGTGGGTTAAGTCTTGTTAAGGTAGATTAAATTTGTAAAGGATGTGTTTGCAATATGCCCACTTTCATTCAAATTAAAATGTATCTTCAGAGCACCTTGTGTGGCTTAGTCAGTTGAGCTTCCCACTTCTGCTCAGGTCACGATCTCATGGTTGGTGAGTTCGAGCCCCACATCAAGCTCTCGGCTGTCAGCGCAGAGCCTGTTTTGGATCCTGTCCCATTTCGCTCTTCCCCTCCCCCACTCATGTGTGCACTCTCTCTCTTTCAAAAATAAATAAAACATTTTTAAAAAGTTTAAAATGGGGCGCCTGGGTGGCTTAGTCGGTTAAGCATCCGACTTTCGCTTAGGTCATGATCTCGCGGTTTGTGGGTTCGAGCCCCACATCGGGCTCTGTGCTGACTGCCAGCTCAGAGCCTGGAGCCTGTTTCAGTCTGGGACTCCCTCTCTCTCTCTGACCCTCCCCTGCTCACGCTGTCTCTCTCTCTGTCTCCTAGAAATAAATTAAAAAAAAAACATTAAAGTTTAAAATGCATTTTCTTGGTATATTTTGTAAGGAAGCACAGCCTTAGAACCACCCTTACGTTTCTCAGTTTTTCATTATCAGTTTTTAGTTACCGATACTGTACTAAAACCATTGCATTCACCAGTCTTTTCTAAAATGACCACTAGCCACAAGGGGAATATCTGACTCCAGGAGAAAGAGAGCTTGAGCTGCCCCAGCCGGCACCGGTGTCTTAGGGAGATGGTTGAGACTGACGTAGGCTCTTCCAATACACTGAGAAAAAGGCCGTGTGCATGTGTGTGCAGGTGTCTTCAGGACTAGAAATGGCTGGCAAATCAAAAATGTATATACATTTATATGTTTTTTAATTTATTTTTTGTTTACTTATATTTGAGAGACAGAGACAGAGACAGAGAGGAAGCCTGGGAAGGGCAGAGAGAGAAGGAGACGCAGAATTTGAAGCAGGCTCCAGGCTCCGAGCTGTCAGCACAGAGCCCAACGCGGGGCTCAAACTCACAAACTGTCAGATCATGACTTGAGTCAAAGTCCGACATTTAACTGAGTGAGCCACCCAGGTGTCCCTATATACATTTATATATCATGTAAAATTATATATACATAGAGCATATAAAAATATGCATAAGATTATGTTCATATGTCATATAATTATGTATAAATGTATATGTACATAAATATATTTATACATAATTATATTTATAAATTTCTGTTATAATATGTAACACATAGTTGTATAAATATAAATTTATATTTCTATTAATATACTTTTTAATTTAATATATTAAATACTGGATTATATATTACATTGTTGCATATAACAAATAATATATACAATTAATATATATTTACATAATTTACATATATATAAATAATTTGATAGCCACTTTGTGAATACCATTTGAATCAGGGCAAGGTCGGTCATCATGGCTGACCAAGCCAGGGAGTCTGACCTGTTTGAACTTTCAGTTGACTGCAGGCATAACCATAAACCGTTCTCTCTGAGCAGACGTAGGCCTGTAGGACAGACCGTCATCAGAAACTCCAAGGTCACTGGCACGAACTGGCTGGAATTGCTCAGAGAAGCAAGTTCTACCAAAGTCCGTTAGCATTTTGCCAGGCAAATGCATAGCACTTTTATAATCATTAGTGTCCATAGGTTTGTGAGCCTCGGGGCTGGTCACTGTGGGTTGGCCAGATACTATCTTAGGAGGTGAAAATCACAGTCATCTACACTGTGGGCAAATGAAGTTAAAACAGAGAAGTACACAAGTTCCCGGGAACCAGCACATGAGCTGGCAAAAAAACAACTGGTGTTCCATAAGTTTATTAACTGCCAGTTGGGAGTTCTGTGAAGGAAAGCAACGGGCACTTAACCCTGTTTTCACGGAGCACTATGTGACTGATTCACAGCCTCACCCCTGCAGGGTAAGGCTGGTGGCTTCGATTTTCTCTGTGCGTAATACCAAGCCTAAAACCCAGAGCAAAGTCAGCAGTCAATCCGTAGTTGTCTGATAAGAGAATGAGTGGTTCATTCTGGATATTTTGGTAATTTTTAAGGTCTTTTCCTCCAGTCCTCAGATCTAATTACATTAGAACACAGCTCCCCACCCACTCACCCCCGACTTCAAACAGAAAAAAAAACAAACAAACAAAAACCAAAACCCGAAACACAAGTTTAAATACAGAGACTAATACAAATCTCCCCTCTTGAGGGACTTAGAAAGTGTCTTGTAAGCTGTTTTCCACTCAGTTAGTTAACATTGCCCTTATTTATATTAAGGTCTATTTCTAAAGATTCTCATTTATTAAGAGAAAAAAAGTGCTACAAATGGACCCTAGGTCAGGCAACAAGATGAGACAAAATTTCCACCCATTATCTCATATATATATATATATATATAGGCATTCCTACTTAGTTGTAGGGAGCATAAATATAAAAAAGGCATAGTCTTTGCCCTCCAGAAATTTATAATGTATGGTTGCCCCTTGAACAACACAGTTTATAGGTTTACTTATACAAGAATTTGTTTCAGTAAATACAATACGTACTATAAATGCATTTTTAAAATTATTTGCTCTGTTTCTCTCTTTCTCTCTTTCTTTCTTTCATTCGTTTTAGAGAGAGAGAATACACAATCAGGGGAGAGGGACAGAGGGAGAGTGAGAATCCCAAGCAGGCTCCACACTCAGTGAAGAGCCCAATGTGGGGCTCAATCCCACGACCCTAGTATTATGACCTGAGGGGAAACCAAGAGACGCTCAAGTGACTGGGCCACCTAGGCACACCTATAATTTTCTTAATTACACATTCTTTTCCCTAACTCACTTTGTCATAAGAATATAGTATAGAATACACATACAATATATGTGTCCTTCAACTGTTAGCAGTAAGGCTTGTGGTCAGCAGTAACTCTTAGTAGTTAAATTTGGGGGAAGTCAAATGTCAGACATGGATTTTTGACTGTGGAGGGGAAGGGGTCAGCACCCCTAAGCCCTGAGCTGTTCAGGAGTCAGCTGTAGGAGGGTAAAGTTGTAAACAAACTCTAGTACAAGACAAAATAAGCACCACAGCTGAGGGACAAGCACATGGATGATTCAATCATAGTTTCAAGACTTAGTGGAAGACTTCCTAGAGAAGGAAACATTTGAGTTGGTGCTTCAAATAAATAGAATTTCAAAAGGCTCAAAGTGAGGCAGACTAGTACCGGGGGAATGACCGAAATAAGGGGTATGGAGAAGGGGAAGTGCAGGACATGGTCAAGGGGCAGAGATGCAGCTACATCCATAGTAAAGCATTTATGAAGAGCTGTGGGTGGAGATTAGCTAAATTGAGGCTCTTGTCTAAGGGAATCAGGAGTCTTCATTTTCCTCTGTAGCTCTCTTCCCAAATTCAGTAGAACCTTGATTTGTAAGCATAATTAGTTCAGGAAACATGCTTGTAATCCAAAGCACTTAGATATCAAAGCGAATTTCAAGAACCACTGACTCAGTTGTGATCATGTGGCATTCAGTGTCAGGTACTACTTGTGTTGCAGAACATTGCTCATTTATCAGATTAAAATTGATTAGAAATGTTTGCTCATCTTGCAGAATACTCGCAGAACAAGTTACTTGCAATCCAAGGTTTTGCTGTACTTCATGATGTTTACATCACCTGTATTATTTTTAAAAGTTTTTTTTAATGATTATTGATTTTTGAGACAGACAGACCATGAGTGGGGGAGGGGCAGAGAGAGAGGGAGACACCAAATCTGAAGCAGGCTCCAGGCTCTGAGCTGTCAGCACAGAGCCCGACACAGGGCTCAGACCCACAGGTGAGATCATGACCTGAGCCCAAGTCAGATGCTCAACCAGATGAGCCACCCAGGTTCCCTGTCACCTGTATTATTTTTCATTAGAACTTTCATTAAATTGACTTTTATTTTTCTGGAATACTTTCACTTGAAAAGGAACTTCCTGAATAATAAAGCTAGATTACATGCTGTAAATAATTCCAGCCAACCGAACACCATTACTGAATCCTAATTTGACACTGTTCTTCGCTGCTGTTCTGAGCTGAGCCTTTCAGCTCATTACAAAGAGAGATCAGCAGATGTCTCTGGCTCAATCCTGACCTACTAGCACTAAACGGATGCTTTTTCTTAGACATCCCAGAAGGACCCAAAGAGGATCAAAATGAAAATAAATGAATCACCAAGGTGTACAGTATTTTTTAATCTAGAGTCTCTGTGCTAGTGATATTCATCTCAGAGACCTCCTACTACCTTAGCCTGGACCACTGCCTGCGCCTTACCTTTTGGTAAAGTCTAAAAACATGGGAAGAGGGGAAAATAAGGTAAGACCCAAAGAAAGGGAAAATTTTTTCTAAAGATTTTTTATTTTTAAGTAATCTCTCTACCCAATGTGGGGCTTGACTCTCAACCCTGAAATCAAGAGTTGCATGGTCTGCCATGACTGAGCCAGCCAGGCACCCAGAAGAAAGTGAAATTAAAGGAATCCCTATTCCGTGAAATGGGAGATGAAGCTATGTATGTGTGGAAAGCAAGCTTGGTGAAGAAATGACAATGAATTCAATGACGAAAGATACTATAATCTATTCTACCCAAGGCCTTGGTATGAGTAAGCAGCTTAACTGTCATGATTTTAAATGTGAACTCTGCAGAAATCTCAAAATATCACAAGCTCAGGTACATACGGTTACTAAGGAGATTCAGCGAGGAGCTAATGTTCTCTGTCTGGTTCTTGCACATCTTAAGGGCCCCACATGCCTAATTCTACAGGACCTGCATGAGCAATCCTAAAAAGCACACGTCTCTGTATCAGAGTCATGGGATTTTGGAAGATGGGAGGGACTGTCAAGGTTACTTTTCCAACTAGCAATTTAATTCTTGAGTCCTGTCAACCACACCAAGGGTCATTCACCAAGGACCGTATTTGGAACCTCAGAGGATGCCCTTACCAGCTCCTAAAAAGGCCTAGTCTGTCCTTGGACCAATTGGTTCTATTTTTAAATACACTAAAACTCTTTCAGAGAATAATAAAAATGTTAGTGCCTTTATGGGCTGACTAAACCTGAGTTTCTTGGTGACGTTTCCCTGCCCTCCCTCATACGAAACTTCACTAGAACAGGGAGCTGAGAATCATACGAACATCTCAGTTAATGGCACCACAGTTTACCTGATACAAGTGTGGGGTTGCCTCTGTCTGGTGATGCTTAGAGTAGTTTAATTAAATATCTATAGTGAAAGACCATCTGAATACTTTTTGAGATTTTGAGATGCGCTGTGTCTCTCTCTTCTGAGCTTCTAAAGGATTTTCATCCCTGAGCACCTGTCCTCACCATCCACCTGGGATTATACCATGCTGGCTATTTGTGTTAGACCACAGACCATAAGCTCACCAAGGCAGTCCTCTCTCTTTCATTCTTCGCTTTATTTATCCATCCATCCACACCATGCTATACCCCAGGTCCTTGTTGAGGATGATGAGGTTCCATTCTACACACTCCCCTGTGAATGAGTCAGCGTGCCTCACCTAGGGCTGGGCACATGTAACCACTCCAAAAATAGCTGACAAACCAGTGGAATGTGCCTGAGAGTGTGTTGGAGGAGGATACACCATTTCCCTGCTGGTTGGACGGATGAGACAAGATGCCGCAGCCCTAGCTGGGATCTCAAACCTCATACAGTTGATGGTTTTGACCGGCATCTAAACAAACAACAAGCAGAACAGTGTGCCTATACCCAGCCGTGGGGACATCCGAGTGCCACAGGGATGAGAATGTGTGTAGAAGGGGGGGTGAAAGCAGAACGTGCTGCCTGCCTCGCTCCCTCCTGCCTCCTCCTGAGACTCAGCAGCCCTTCTGGCGTGAGCTTGTTCCCTGCCTGACGAGCACACGATGTCCGTGGTAGGTGGCCTCAACTCATAGTGCAGCTGATGTCATGAAAAGAAAAAAACCCAGTGGGTAAAACATTTCTTCTCAAAAATGTTTGAGGGGACAGCTGACCTCAGGGCAGATGTGTGAATACGTGCAGGGTTGATCTTGCCCTGCTTTAGCACTGTGGGAAGTTGGGGGACAACTTCTACTACTAGATGGCCGGTCCCAGTCCAAGAGCCCTTGTCATGGTCTTTCTGGCCCTGTGGCTTACACCATGTGGGCAGCTCAGAGAAACACATTCCAGAGCTAGACTGTGTTTTCTCTCTAATGGTAGCTTCCGCTACAGCCTCATTCCAGGGGTCACTTTCTTACTGTGTGTTACCTTCGCTCTTTGCTGTCCTAGTAGTGAAAAATTCTCTCTGTTGGCTCCTCAGGGCATAGGTTTGTTTTATTTCACATAGGAAGGAAAAGACTTGCAGTGCTTTGAGAGTGAGTCTACAGGCTCCTCGTTTAGCCTCTGCAGAAATTACCAAATAGATTTTTTTTTCCCTAAAAATAACTGGAGAACAAGGATGTTCGTATTCTCCTCAATCAAGAAGAACAAACCCGGAATTTTGGTTTGCAGGGAAAAAAAAGAGAGGGTAACAGTCCCTTCGGTTACGCCCATGAAATGATTGTATCTGATTCTACATGAGCTGTGGTCTTTTTAGGTTTTGTGATTCCAAAACTTTATTGAAAAACTCAGAAATTAGGAGAAACAGAGAAGTGAATAAAGCTTGTTTCACAGACCCTTCTAAATATCGGTCCGCTTTCTTTGTATTAAATAAACAACACAAAGGAGTTTTTAAAAAAAATACCTTCAATTATGTTCTCAAGTTAGAGCACCATTGCATCTTATGGTTTTGCCTTTCCTTACTAAAGTTTCACAAATTAAAAAGGGAGTAAACATTTCCATAAGAATTTTGCCAACACATACTGCCTATCGATACCTAAATATGTTCATCGCTCTGGGAGGGACTCCTTGAGAACTTAGGGAAAAAAGAAAATACACATCAAAAACAGATCCGATTTACTCATTTGTAAAATGAAGGAGTTGGACTAACCAGTTCGTTGCCTTCCAGCTCAGATCCCAGGCTTTGCCTCTGGAAGGATTTCGAGGCTGTTTGGCACATGGCCTGGAGATATATCTTCAGTACCGTGACCAAGTTATGCTGATCCATTCAGTGCATTACCTCCCAGCTCAGATCCTGGGCATTGCCTCTGTGATGATTTGGAGACTGTTTAGCACATGCTCTAGAGATGTATCTTTAGTACCTTGACCAAGTTTTGCTGATCCATTTAGTTGTTGAGCCCAGTCTGGCAATGTGTAGTATAATGATACATTGTGATAAAGAATAATCATTCCCAGGGAGGATTGATATACTTTTTTTTTAATGTTTATTTTTGAGAGAGAGACAGACAGACAGACAGACAGAGCAGAAGTGGGGAGGGGACAGAGAGAGAAGGAGACACAGAATCTGAAACAGGCTCCAGGCTCCGAGCTGTCGGCACAGAGCCCAACGCGGGGCTCAAACTCACGAACTGTTGGATCATAACCTGAGCTGAAGTCAGACACTTAACTGACTGAGCCACCCAGGCACTCCAGGCTTGATATACTTAGTCTAACCTCTGAAACATCAGAGAAAAACATCTGTGAGAGAAAAATCTGCACTATACCTGGTACCTAATCACGTTCATTGCCTCTTTGCCAAACTACCCTGGGAAATAGACATCATTATCCCTTCCATTCTCAGTAGGAAAGATATCACTTTAAGGGAGCAAACATTGGCTCTTCAGAGGTGAACAAATTGTACTCTTTGTGCATAACAGTTAAATATACATAAAGGACAAAGTACTGTAGTGTCCTACGATATTAAAATACAGTGGGGGTGATTAGGCTAACAAAAAAAAAAAAAGGTTCCTGATGGGGATGATATGGGAAAAAAAGTTGAGGAATGCACATTACCCTTAAACTTATAGCTGGGGAGTCTGGGAAAGTTAAGGCAGCCTGACTTAGGTTACCTGGCGGGCAAGTGGCCTGTCTGGCCCTTGGCCCCACCCTGACTGACCTTGAAGACCACTATACATTGCAAACTTCTTAGCTGGTTTGTAGAGGTCACCAGTGCCAGATATCTTACATTAATAAAACTTAACCAAATGTTGATGGGGCCACTGGGAAAGCAGGGACGGATAAGCTTCAAATGTTTCTAAGCAGACTGTTGAATTGTACAGATGAGTGTACAGATGCATGTGCTAAATTGATTTTACTTATTTTTACGACAGCAAGGGTGTATCTTTTAAAAATATACTTTAAAAGGAATTCCCGGGATTCTAAAAATATGACATTGCAAATTGAAGATCCCTGCACATACTTCTGACCTCTGTTATTGGCACAGGTAAAATCCACACAGACAGATCACTGCACACATTTGCTCATTCCTGGTGATTCATTATTTCTCAGCACTCAAAAGACTTAATGCCCTGAAACGCTGAATTCTTATCGTTGAAATCCTATGATCACTGCAGATATTTTCATTGTCACTAGCTAATGACACAGCTGGAGGAGATTTGTAAGAAGAGCATCACAGTTTCAGCCCCCCCCACCCCGCCCCCTATATTTAGCCAGAATCTCTGGGTTGTGTTTACTGAGAGACTCAAGAACAGCACATCTCCTTGGTGACACTTGCTTGTCCCCAGAGCCTCGGCACTGAAGTATTTTCCACTCAAGTCACATAAGGACACGCAACCACAACCCCTTTGATGTTCCTGACTTCTAATGCTCCAAGTTGAGCAAAGATTAGCAAGGGAATCACAGTTGGACTCAGTTTAATAATGCAATGATTCAGCACAGAAAGTTTCTAGGATGTGAAAGGAAAACAAGGAGGGCTGGAGGTGTCCCTGAAACGAAATGGATCTGAAAGTTCAGAACCCGACAGGCTGGTCTTCAGAAAAATTGCAAAGAGAAAATGTGCTTACATTGCAATTGCAATGCTTGAGGTTAAGTTAGTGTCAGTCAGTAAGTCAAGTGTAAGGAAGAACACCTTGGCGGTTGGAGGCATCCGGCATTGGAATCAGTTATCAAGGGAAGTGATGCCATTGCCTTTTCTAAGGCTCTTTCTGTAGAAGATTGCATGCTTATCTGTCTGGAATGGAGTTAGGATAAGTCTACCTGGAGAGTAAAGTCATCCCCCCTTACCGCGGTTTCGTTTTCGCAGTTTCGGTTACCTGCGGTCAACCGAGGTCCAGAAGCAGATGATCCTCCTCCTGACATATTGAAAGTCAGTAGTAGTTGCCTCACGCCACACCTGTGTCATTGCCTTCACTTCACTTCATTGACTTCACTTCCTCCCGTCACACAGGCATTTTATCACCTCCCCAGAAGAGTGAGCACAGCAAAGCAAGATTTTTTTAAGTTTCATTTATTTGTTTTGAGAGAGACGGAGACAGCAATAGTGGGGAAGGGCAGAGAGAGCAAGGTGGGGAGAGAGAATCCCAAGCAGGCTCCACACTGTCAGTGCAGAGCCTGATATGGGGCTCAAACTCATGAACCCCATGAGATCATGACCAGAGCCGAAACCAAGAGTTGGACGCTCAACCGACTGAACCACCCAGGTGCCCTGCAAAGCAAGATATTTTGAGAAAGAGAGACCACATTCATGTAACTTTTATTACAGTATATTATCATAATTGTTCTATGTTATTATTTGTTTTTGTTGTTGATCTCTTACTGTGCTTGGTTTATAAATTACACTTTATCATAGCTGTGTCTGTATAGGAAAACATGTAGTTCACGTAGGCTTCAGAACCATCTGAGGTTTTAGGCATCCCCTGGAGGTCTTGGAACAAAACCCATACTGTAAACACAGCCTTACCTCCGTGAGTGTCTGCTTTTTCTTTCTTTTTTTTTTTTCAAAGCAACTTTTATATATTAAGGTGGAGAGAAGCAGCACAGTGGTTTTGGCATAGACCCTGGAGGTTGATTCCACTCTCTACCCTCTGTGAGATCTTGTGGAACTTACCTGAACTTCTGCGTGCCTCTGTTTTACTCACCTGTAAAGCAGTACCTATCTGTAGGTCTATAGGTGTTATGAGGCTTCAGTAAGTTAATATTTTTAAAGATTTTCAAAGTTTATTTTTGAGAGAGAAAGAGAGACAGAGTGCAAGTGGGGAGGGGCAGAGATAGGGGGAGATACAGAGTCTGAAGCAGGCTCCAGGCTCCCAGCTGTCAGCACAGAGCCCAGTGCAGGACTCGAACTCACAAACCGGGAGATCAGGACCTGAGCCGAAGTCAAATGCTTAACCGACTGAGACACCCAGGCACCCCAATAAGTTAATATTTAGTATGCCACCCAAAGGTTTATTAAAGTAAAATCTTTTAAAGGCTTTGGGGCGCCTGGATGGCTTAGTCAGTTAAGCGTCCGTCGCTTAGGTCATGATCTCGCGGTTCGTGGGTTCGAGCCCCACATCGGGCTCTGTGCTGACTGCCAGCTCAGAGCCTGGAGCCTGTTTCAGTCTGTGACTCCCTCTCTCTCTGACCCTCTCCTGCTCACGCTGTCTCTCTCTCTCCTAGAAATAAATAAAAAAACATTAAAAATTAAAAAAAAAAATAAATAAATAAAGGCTTAATACGTGAAGACGTTATGTCATCTTTATTTGACAACTGAAAAAGACTCTTACCGGTGCCTTTGAAGTTGCGTGCATACCTCGCTATCTCACATCTGGAAGCACATTATTTAAATGAACTTTTGCATGCTTTTCAAGCATTCTGTGTTGAGAGATTCAGGTTTGCAGAGTACATTTGAATTGTTAGGAGAATCCAAAGAAACAAAACCTGCCCCCCTTTGATGCGTCTGGCCTCTTGACAGCTGTGGGTCGAATGCTGTGTTAGTGTTACATTTCGTAACCTAGACGGGCCGCCTCTGAGGACACTGCTTTTCTGGAAGCTTTCTCGGGTGCTGGCTTCACTTGCACACCTGACAGAAACCTGAGGTGCCCCCGGGGTCCTTACTCCCAGTTTCTGCTCTCAGACCAGTGTTCTTCTCTCTCTACCGCTTAAAATGCCCCAACACTTCTGGAGACACCTGGGTAGCTCAGTCAGTTAAGCCTCAGACTCTTGGTTATGATCTCTCATTTCATGAGTTTGAGCCCCACATCAGGCTCTCCGCTGATAGAACAGAGCCTGCATGGGATTCTCTCTCTCTCTCTCTCTCTCTCTCTGCCCCTCCCCTGCTCATCCTCTCTGTCTCTGTCTCAAAATAAATACATAAACATTAGAAAAAAACACCCAGCCCTTCTGCAACATGTCATTCCTGATGCCTTCAATACGCACACAGGCAGCACGGCTGTCACCCTTTCCTTGAGCTCCCCCACCTTGTCCCCTATCCCATTCCATCCCCCACCCCATGGCATCACCCTAATCTAGTGCCTCTCAACCTTTACCATGTAGGCAGGTCACCCGGAGATCCTGTTAAACTGCAGTTTAGATTCTGGAGGGGTCTGGCAGGGCCTGAGATCTGCTTGTCTCACTGGCTCCGCGTGATACATACTGAGGCTGCCCGTCCAAGGACCACAGCTCACGTAATAAGGCCCTTGGCTGTCTGAAGCCCCTGCCTGCAAATCTTGTTGGCTCTCCCTTCAAAACCACACCCTTCACCCAGATGCTTCCAACCCCTCCTCAGCTACCACTCTAGTCCACATCACCCCCCTTTCTCACTCTTAAGGGAAGACAGGTTGTCAAGAATTACTCCTGTGATCACCTTGGACGTGACACAGGCTCATCATGGCCACCCACCCCTCTCCCTTTGGTCAGATCCCCACACAGCAGCCGGAGACCTTTGAGGAATGCAAACAAGATCAAAGAACTTTCCTCGTCAGAACCATCCATGAACTTTCATTATACTTTGAACATATCCCAAGGCCTTTCTGGGATCTGCCTTTTGGGTATTTCGATGCAGTGACCTCCTCCTCTTCCCCAGGGCCTTCGCACGCCCCTCTGGCCAGAATGTCCTTCCTGGTTTCAAACAGGCTCTTCCCTGCCACACTCAGCCCTTGGACTGGATAGCCCCTCTTTAGGACAGTGGGCCCTGCCTGACAACATAATTTAAAATTGTTCCTTATCCCTCCCCACGTCCATCACTGTTCTATTCCCTTACTCTGCTCTATTTTCTTTTCTTTTCTTTTCTTTATTTTTAAGTTTATTTATTTTGAGAAAGACAGAGTGTGAGCAGAGGAAGAGCAGAGAGAGAGAGAGAGAGAGAGAGGGCAGGGGAGAATCCCAAACAGGCCTCCATGCCATCAGCTCAGAGGCCATCTCGGGCTCAAACTAATGAAGCTGAGAGATCATGATCTGAGCTGAAATCAAGAGCCAGACACATAACCGACTGAGCCGCCTGGGCACCTCTGCCCTATTTCTTTCATGGCACTTACTACCTGGCATTTCCTATAACAAAATATGCATAGTACTTTCTGTGTTTGGGGCGATGTTCTAAGTGCTTTACAAATACTGATTCACTCATCTTCGTAGGAGCCCTGTGGGGTAGCTCTAGTATTATCCCCATTTACAAAGGACGAAACTGAGTCACCCAGAGGGTAAGTCACTTGTTGAGATCACATGGCTTATGTATTTGGGGCCGGAATTTGAGCTCAGCTGTCCTGCTTCGGAATCTGTGTTCTGGGCCCTTCTGCTATTCTGCCCTCCACTCTTTGTGTCACTTAAACATGTTTTGAGGAATATTAACGAATATATAAATATGTGTTTGTTACTGCCTGTGTCTCCCCACTAGAATATAAATTCCATGCTGGCAGAGACTTGATTTCTTCTAGTTACTGCTGCATTCTCAGCATCTAGTACCCTTGTTTGGCCTACAACAGCTCTCTAGAACATTTATGAAAAGAATGAATCCTTTCTTCAAATCTCGTGTTTAAAGAGATTTATGTCAAGATGAGTATTTCCATGAGTCTGAATGGGGCCTTTTTCACCTACGAAGGGTATATGTTACTTAGGTTGTAAATTTTTAATCTATTTAACATTACATATTTAAAATCTAGTTTCCCTTAAGAATTTAAGCTCAACTTTACAAATGTTAATATGCTATTGATAAACACAGTAAAATGAAAACACAAGCAGCTTTACTCTTTCTTTTATTGCTGGTCGATTAATTCAAGTTGATCAGACTAAATTCTTAAACAGTAGCTCTCATTTACAAATGTGGTCAATGAAATTCCCTTCCCTCTTTTAAGTTCTGTAATAATTTAATGTATTCATTTTCCTCTTTAAGCATTTCAAATGCCTGACAAGAAGCATTTACAACACAAACAAGCCAAACTCCTCCAACAGTTAAATTATTCTAATCCACTAAACTTAGAGCAAATCAAATTCCCTTAAACATTCTAATACTGCTTTACATAGTCAAATTATTTTATATCTCTTTAGCATGAAGTCACAACTCTAGTAGAAATGATAGATTATTCTTAAACTTAACCTAAAAAATAACCCATATGAAAGGGTTAACATATAACATTGTTTGTATTAATAATAAAAGCCTGTGGGCACCTGGGTGGCTGCATCGGTTAAGCATCCAAGCATCTGACTCTTGGTTTCAGCTCAGGTCATGATCTCACAGTTCATGGGTTCAAGCCCTACATCACGCCCTTCACTGACAGCGTGGAGCTTGCTTGGGATTTTCTCTCTTTCCCGCTCCCTCTCTGCCCATCCTCCACTCATTCTCCCCCCCTCTGTCTCTCTCTCAAAATAAATAAATAGTTTAAAAAATAGTAATAAAAGCCTAGGTAGTGTTCAAACTTTTAGCCAGTCTTTAAGAGAGTTCTTCCATTGCAGGAATGTGAAGTACTGACTCCGCTGATCATCGAGCTCAGATGCAAGACATAGAGCAGACACTAATCTGAACAGTGGTTCTCTTCAATCTGCAGATGGGAATATCAGGACTTTCCTTCAAGCTGCTCTGAAAAGGGGTTCTCAGGCTACTTTTCTCAGATAGAATTGATGCTCAACACCCCATCCCCACCCCTAGTCTCACTTTCACATTCCTCCCTCACTTAATGCTTTAGCAACTTTTTTTTTCCACATTGAGACTTGATTGTAACCATTTCCCTGAATACATGATTGAATTCTGCACCCTTTCCCATTGTTTTTGCTCATTCCCTTGAATCATGCCAATGAATGACAGTCTACATTTGTTGTACTAGTTGTGTGTTTCAGCTGACTGATTTCTTATTGTAAAAAAATTTTTTTAATATTTACTTTTGAGAGAGAGACAGAGTACGAGTTGGGTAGGGGCAGAGAGAGAGGGAGACACAAAATCCGAATCAGGCTCCAGGTTCTGAGCTGTCAGCACAGAAGCCAATGTGGGGCTCAAACCCACTAACTGTGAGATCATTACCTGAGCTGAAGTCGGACGCTTAACTGACTGAGTCACCCAGGTGCCCCATCTTATTGTTTTTTAAGTAGCTTTATTGAGATATAATTCACATGTATCAGTACTTCATTCTCTTTTATGGCCCAGTAATATTCCATTGTATGAATATATCACATTTTGAATATTCATTAGTTGATGGACATACGGATGTTTCCACCTTTTGTTTATTATGAATAATGTACCTGTGAACATTCATGTTCAGGTTTTTGTGTGGACATGTATTTTCATTCTTTTGGGTATATTCCTACAAGTAGAATTGCTAGATCATGTGGTAACACTATGTTTAATCATTTGAGGAGCTTTCAGATAGTTTTCCAATGTGGCTGCACCATTTTACTACCAGGAATATGTAAGCTTTCCAATTTCTTCACATCGTCACCGACATTTACTACTGTCTGACTTTTTGAGTCTAGCCATCATACTGAGTGTGATATGATATCTCATTGTGGTTCTTATTTGCCTTTTTCTAGAGACCAATGACAATGTACATGTTTTTCATGTGCTTAGTGGACTGTTGTATATATTCTTTGGAGAATGTCTGTTTAGATCTTTCCTCCATATTTTAGTTGGGTTGTTTTTTCAATTATTGAGTTACAAGAGTTCCTTATATATTCTAGATACAGCTCCCTTATCAGATACATGATTTGCAAATATTTTCTCTCATTATGTGTCATGTCTCTTCATTTTCTTGATAGTGTACTTGGAAGCACAGAAGTTTTTACTAAAGCCCAATATATGTATTTTTTCTTTTGTTACTCATGCTTTTGATGTCATCTCTAAGAATCCATAGCTAAACTCATTGTAATGTAGATCTACCCCTAAGTTTTTTTCTGAGAGTTACATTAGTTGTTGTTTTTATATTATATCTTTCATGTACTTTGAGTCAATTTTTATATGTAGTGTGAGATAAGAGTCCAAATGTATTCTTATATATGTGGCTATCAAATTGTCCCAGGACCATTTGTTGAAAGACTATTCTTTCTACCATTGGAGGTTTTTGGTATGCTTGTTGAAAATAAGTGACCATAGATCTGTAGGTTCATTTCTGGACTCCAGTATCTAGTCCATGTATCTCTATGTCTGTTCTTACTCCTGTACCATTTTCTCTTGACTGTTGTGTTGTAGCAAGTTTCAGTTGGGATATATGAATCCACAACTTTGTTCCTCTTGTTGAAGATTGTTTTAGCTGTTTCAGCTCTTCCCTTTTAATCCCATATGAATTTTAGGATCAGCTTGTCATTGTCTACAAAGTCACCATCTGGGATTCTGATAGGGATTGCAGTGAATCGTAATTAATCTGGGGAGTCTTTCCATCTTAATAATATACAGTTTTCTGATCCATGAACATGGTATGTCTTTCCATTTATTTGAGTCTTCCTTATTTTCTTTCAAGAATGTTTTTTACTTTTCAGAGTATGTATTTTGCACTTCTTTTCTTGGATTTCTAAATATTTTATTCTTTTTGATACTATTTTAAGTGGGGGATTGGTTTTCAATTTTATTTTTGGATTGTTTGTTACAAGTATACAGTAGATTGTATACAGTGTATATTGATTTGTACATATTCAATCCTGGCATGTTGCTGAATTTATTAGTTCTACTATTTTCAGTAAATTTTGTAGTGAATTTATATATACAAGATCATGTTATCTGTGAATAGAGGTAGTTTCACTTCTTCCTTTCAAAAATGAATACCTTTTAGTTCTTGTTTTGGTTAATTGCCATGCTAGAATGTTTCCTACATTGTTGAATGTACATGGTGGCAGTGGACACCCATGTTTTGTTCCTAATCTTAGAAGGAAAGTGTCCAGTGTGTTAAGTATGATGTTAGCTGTGGGGTTTTCATGGATGGCTTTCTTCTGGTTGAAGAAGTTTACTTGCTTTCTTAGTTTATGGAATTTTTTTATCATGAAAGGATGTTGGATTTTGGTAAATACTTTCTCTAGGTCAGTTGAGATGATCGTGTGATTTTGTTTTTTATTCTGTCAATAGGGAATATTACATTAATTGATTTTTTTTTAATGTTAGAGCAACCTTGTGTTCCTGGAATAAATTCCACTTCATCATGTTGTATAATTCTTTTTATATATTATTGGATTTGGTTTGCTACTATTTTTTGAGACTCTTTACATCCATATTTATGACATATATTGGTCAATAACCTTATGATATCTTTGTTTGGGGTATCAAACACTAGCTAAAAGAATGAGTTAGAAAATATTCCCTCTAATCATTTTGGGATGTATTTATGAAGAGTTGGTTATTAATTCCTCTTTAAATGTTTAGTAGAATTATTGGTGTCTTTTGAGCCCTCTCCTCTGGTGTTCTGTCCCATCTCGTTCTTTTTTAAATTATATGCTGAATATGAATATCTGAAATATTTGTACCCATTTGAACTAAGTTTTTAAAATATGGTAGCATTTTTTATTGCCACTCTGGGGCAAAGAAGAACACCCATATGGAAACGTTTTTAGACTTAAGTATCGAATGGTTTCATATGGCAGAGAGAAGAGAATAACCTGCCTGTTCATATCACATCGTGTCTCATATGGTGCATTTTGAGGTTATAGTTTTATCTTTCCAATCTTTTCTGTCAATTTAGGTAGGTTATCTAATGGAAATATGGCATCTTTCCATAGGTCAAAGCACTAGAGGACTCTGGCAGGAGGGAAAAGTTTCACATTTCTTACACTACAAGATACATTTGCTTATTGTGGAACAGGAAATCTTTGAATGATTTCTTCCAAATGAACCACGTGGGCACATACCCGTTGCCTGTCACCCTATGGATCCTGAAGTCATCTCTGTGCAGCCTCTGCACACACCGACTTTTCCTGACTTGTTCCCTTCTCATTCTATACCTTTTCCCAGAGCACACTTAGCCAAGAATGTCCCCTGAATTCTTGCCTACCAAGACTTCTTTCATCTCACCATGTACTTTAGGAATCTTACCATTTCTTTGAATATTTTCCAATTAAGAAGAACCATCAAGATTGACATGTGGGTGTAATAGAAATGCTCAGGCTGCAGGGAGAAAGAAGAGAAGGGGAGTAACGTGAAATAGGGCCGGATGTACGGGGAATGGGATTGGCCAGTGTGAGGACTGTCCAATGGGTGGGGTAGTGGACTGCAGATGACAACACAGCCTAAGTGGCAATTCAGGTACTTTCTGGCTTCTAAATTGCCATCAGACCCACCCTACTCTTGTCTATTTAAGTCTGAATAATGTTTACATTAGTGTTGGTGTTTATAGGATCTATTCTCTGAATCTTTCACTCCAGTTGGTAATAAAAAGTACTGTAGAAGAATAATCCTCTGTGTGTCAATTTCTATTGGAATGTTTCCTTGCAGCTTTCAGTAAATGGGGTCCTTCCAGATAAAGGAAATCTGTGTCTTCAAAATTCTTTGAAGATTGGCTTGGAATGCCAAGGGATAGCCTTATTAATCAGGTGGGAAGTGAACTAAATGACCGACAGGCCTTTGGACACTTACATGTTTTATTCTGTTTAATCTTTTAATGATGGCTTAGGGCCTCCTTAACATTGCATCACAACAGAGCGGATCCATCATAGATATGCCTAGATAAATTAGTAGCATTAATTTAAGAGTGCTATTTCAGACAGAAATTTTATGTGCCTCTATTTCTTGTGAAATTGCAACTCGTCCTAATGGGCATATGCTCGTATTCAAAAGCACAAAATGTGCATTAGACGATGAAGCAGGGCTAATGTAATACTGCAGGCCTAATTCTGTCACAGGTTAAGAGTAAACCATATACATTTCAGTTCATTTAATGGCTGGTCAATGATGATTCTCTATTCATCTCTTTCTTTATATCTTTCATATTTATCCAATGAAAAGATGATAGCTCTTTTATCTGTATTCAACCTCCATTTTACGAAGTAGTTTTGTTAGAATGTGGTTTTTCATTTTGCTCTCTTGGTTTTATAGGGATTTTCTCATTAGAATAATGAAAGTATGTGTTTTAATAACACATACAAAAAGTAATACATGCTTGACAGGGACAAGCATTTTAATCCTCTTCACCCAATAAAGGGAAATAGTGGTTCTTTCAGACATATTTGCAACATGTTGTTATACTCACAGAATAGTTGATACCATCTAACTCGTAATTCTCATCACATTCCTTGAACCTACTATATCCTAGTTTTGAACACTTTATAAAGACATGTTTCAATATAAGTTAATTTTTCATCTATAGAAGTAGCACATATTTATTATAAAAGTATTTTTTAAACACAGGTGAAAGTTTTACAGGATCACCTAAAACAACTGAGTTCACCCAGTAGTACTCACGTCAATACTACTGTCTTTCCTAATGTTTTTAATGCTTATTTATATTTGAGAGAGAGAGAGAGAGAAAAAGATGGAGAAGGGGGAAGAGGCAGAGAGACAGGGAGAGAGAGGGAGAATCCCAATCCCAAGCAGGCTTCACACCCAACTCAGGGCTGTATCCCATGAATTGTGAGATCACGACCTGAGCAGAAATCAAGAGTCAGAGCACTTAACTGACTGGGCTACCCATGCACTCCCTTAATTAAAAAAAAAAAAAAAAAAAAATTATTTCTTGGATCATCTAGGTGGCTCAGTCCACTGAGTACCTGGCTTCAACTCAGGTCATGATCTCGGGGTTCATGAGTTCAAGCCCTGCATCAGGCTTTCTGCTGACAGCTTGGAGTCTGGAGCCTGCTTCGGATTCTGTGCCTCCCTCTCTCTCTGCCCCCCGCCCCTTGCTCACTCCCTGTCTCTCTCTCTCAAAAAGAAACAGATATTAAAAAGTAAATTATTTCTGTTAGCTTTTCATTTCTCAAGATTCTGTGGCTAGGATAGACTCCAAACCCTCAGCAAGGTCCCAGAGATGCACTGACCTGGCCTACGTTTCCCCTACCAGTTTCACATTTAGCCACACTCTCCTCTCTCCTGTCCAACTTCTGCTGCTCCAGATACCACACAAGTCCTCATTTGGGCTCTTTAGAAAGCCAGGACTTGTCTTGCGTCACGGCCTCAAAGTACCATGGTAAGTACCTCTTACCAGAACATTCCCCTTCCAACGTCTTCTTTCTTTTTTCTGTGCTCAGTTGCAGATCGAATTTGTCACACTCTGCAATTCATACCATCTTGATTAGTCTTCATTAGTGTTATTACTTCCCCCTCCTTCACTTTTGTTAAGTATATGTTTTGGGATATGCCGGACTTTGAAAGGTCATGTTTCCTGTGAGTGCATGTGTTTTTGAGTTTGGTGAATGGCCATTGTGCAACAAATCCTATTCCATTTCTTACTCCATTTCTCTTTCTAGCTCAATGCTGTTTTGGGAGCCATCTGGATTGCTGTTTGCAGGCTGACCTTATCCCTCCTGATGCCATGTAGCCCATCGCGGGCACTTAGCATACTTAATCTTTTCTCCCAATGATGGACATCTAAGTCCTGCTGTCACCAACATACCTCAGACATGTCTTTCTTCCAGCTCTTTGCAGGTTTCTCCCTCCTCCTCATTTAAATTCCAGCCTTAGTGTCACTTCCTCAAAGTCACATTGTTTGACCCTTATTACCACTCTACTCGGGCTCCGTATCTCAATTAGGCCCTGTGGTGGCCCTCCTAGGACATTTCTTGACAACACTTGTAGTTGGCAACTGCATGTTTATTTGTGTGGCCTTTTGTTGTGATGATTGTCTTTCTCACTAGACTGTGAGCTTTCACTACGGGGACTGCATCTCCATAGTTCAGAGCATCATAGTTAACCTGCTGCTGAACATAATGCCTTTTCCTCAATTAGGGTCATACAATATATAATGTTATATCTTTTTCACATCATAATATTAAAACCAATAGTATATAGAAACATTTTTATGTTTAATGGTCTATATTACTTAAGTTTATATATTTATTTTGAGGGCAGGTAGAGAGAGAGAACACAAGCAGGGGAGGGGCAGAGAGAGAAGGAGAGAGAGAATCCCAAGCAGGTTCCACAGTCAGCACAGAACCTGATGCAGGGCTCGAACTCATGAAACCGTGAGATCATGACCTGAGCTGAAATCAAGAGTCAGACGTTTAACTGACTGAGCCACCCAGGAACCCTTGTTTATTAATTTCTTTAATGTTTATTTTGAAAGAGAGGGAGAGAGAATGAGGAGGGAGAGAGAGAGAGCGGGGGACAGAGGATCCAAAGTGGTCTCTGCACTGACAGCAGTGAGCCCAATGTGGGGCTCAAACTCACAAACCATGAGATCATGACCTGAGCCAAAGTCGGGCACTCAACTCACTGAGCCACCGAGATGCCCCTGGAGTATTTTTTAGACCAGCTTGAGGTGCACTGCAAAATTGAGCAGGAAGTAGAGAGAATTCCCCCAACTCCCCCAACCCCTTCCCCATGCACAAGCTCCTTCACCATCAACACTCAGAATCAGTGTGGTTCATCCGTCATGGGTGATACACCAAGACGGATATGTCATTATTGAGCAAAGTCCATAGTTTTCGTTAGGGGTCGGTCTGGGTGCTGTACATTCTGTGGGTTTTCACAGAAGTGTAATGACCCATATCTATCATTACAGTATCATATAAAGTAGTTTCACAGTCCTAAAAGCCCCTTTTTTCACCAATTTATCCATTTCCTCCTCCTTACCAAACTCCTTGGCAACCATTGATCTTTTAACAGCCTACATAGTTGTGCCTCTTCTAGAATGTCGTGTAGCTGGAACCAGACATTATGTAGCCTTTCAAGATTGGCTTCTTTCACTTAGCAGTATGTATTTAAGCTTCCTGCATGCCTTTCTGTGGCTCAATAGCTCATTTCTTGTTAGCAGTGAATAATATACCATTCTGCAATATGCCTTTTCCTTTACCTGTGAAGGGACATCTTGGTTGCTTCCCAGTTTTGACAATTACAAATAAAACTTCTAGCACCGTCTTGTGTGCAGGTGTGTGAGTGGACATTAAATTTTCAATTCGTTTGGGTAAATACCTGGAAGTATGATTGAGCTGTTGTATGAGAAGGGTATGTTTGGATTTCGTAAGACTACCATACTGACTTCCCAAGTGACTATACCATTTTGCCTTCCCACCTACCCCATGTCAGACTCTTTGTGGGCTGGAGTTGGGTATTTTTGTGGCTGGTTAGGCTCTGATGAAATGGTTTCCTACAAAGACAACTTTTATTGAGGGGAACCAAATGCCCTGGGCTTATTATAAAACGGTTATTTTTTTCCTTGTCCCTTTTGGAAGCAGGAGGGGATTTTTCTATGGTCTATCCCCCAAGATCCTAGAGGGGCCCTGGAGGCAAAACTCACAAGAGTGTGATGCCACCCCCACTGCGAACTCAGGCCTCCAGGAGTCTTTCTCTCTGGGGCAGTTCAAGCTCATGATTACTCAGTCACTCTTCCTTGAAGTATTGCTATATGATCCTGGCTTCAGAGATGGTTTCTCAGAAGTTTCTGTAGCTGGTAACCGCTAGCTTTTTGTCTGCTGGTGACTATAGTTTTCAGGGAAGTGGTTTGTCCTTTGACCTCAAGTCTCTGCTAGGTCTAAGAAAGGGTTGCTGTTTTTCACTTTTCCACCTTTTTCTCGTGAACATGAGAGTGACAACTTCCCAGGGTTCTCATGTGTCAGTCTAGAAGCCTTACTTTCTTTAAAATATTTTTTTAAATGTTTTTTATTTGCAAGAGCGAGTGTGAGTGGGTGAGGGGCAGAAAGAGGGAAAGAGAGAATCTCAAGCAGGCTCTGTGCTGTCATCAGAGCCTAATGAAGGTCTCGATCTCACAAATTACGAGACCATGACCTGACCCAAAGTTGGATGTTTAACCGACGGAGCCACCCAGGCGCCCCTAGAAGGCTTGCTTTTAATTCCTGCCTTATACTCCAGTGTGTGGATGTACACCTGACTTTCGACAACATTTTCTTTTGAAAGAAGAAAAATATTTCAGCTTGGTCAAAGACCCGAGTATAAACATCTCATGATTGTTTTATTCCAAGAATCCATTTTATTTTTATTTTTTAAATATTTTTAATGTTTATTTATTTTGGAGAAAGAGATAGATTGCAAGTGAGTGAGGGGCTGAGAGGGAGAAGGAGACACAGAATCTGAGACAGACCTCAGGCTCTGAGCTGTCAGCACAGAGCCCAGCTCAGGGCTTGAACCCACAAACCGTGAGATCATGACCTGAGCCGAAGTCAGACCCTCAGCCAACCAAGCCACCCAGGTGCCCCAAGAATCCACTTAATTTGGATGTCTGTAATTTTATTTATTAACTTTGGCTTTTTAGATTCTTCCCACTGCAGCCTGCCCTTCCACGCCGTCAGGAATAAATACGAACTATTGGATGAGAAATCTTTTTAAATCTTTTTCTTTTGAATTTGTACACGAATATAAAGGCAAAGTTTAGTCATTCTTTCTATAAGGAAACTGTGTGTATTGTGGCGTATTTTCAGGAAGGCATGGTTCATTAACTAGATAAATTAACAAGCATTTGAACTTTTTTGTTGTTGTTCTTATTAAGCTTCTTAGTAAGGATTGCTCTAAGTTCTGCCTGTCCCCGTTTTCCCCCAAGTATGGGTTCATATTGCCTCAGACCTGGAAGTGGTTAGCTCTGGAGCTTGTTTTAATCTGCTTCCATGTACCCTGGAAAGCTGCCTTCCACATTTTCCACTTGAATGGAGTAATCAAGGTCATCTCATCATAGGTGAAATATGAAATCATACCCTGCATCATCCGCAAATCTAAAAATAAGGAATCTCCCTTCAGAAAAGGCTCTCCCATCCATAGGTAATAAATATCAAAGGGGTTTTAATACTTACAGTGGTTTTTCTGGTATTTCTTAGGCTTAGTGTTTTAATCCAGGCAATAGATTTAAGAGTGGTTTTCTACCGAGATAGTCCGTGACACTGTTTTGGACTGAGTGTATGGGTGTGATAAACAGTTCAGGTGATTCCCCTTAGGAACCATTAAAGGATTCTAAAGTTAGGGCAGAGAATGTCTGAAATTGAACAGTCTTGGTTTTTCGCTTATATACGATGTTAATGATTAGGTGGATATGGCTTTGGAAAATAAACCCCTGTGAAGTCAGCATGAGAAGTCCTGGCTTTTGACCTTGATGTTGTTCTGAAACTCTACCTGGATACACACACCTGAGGGTTGTTTGTTTTGTATTCTTATGATACTGTTTCTCCATCTTTTGGACTACAATAGTGATATTTAACAAAAGACATCTTTGCAGATTGTCTCTTTGTTAAATGAAGGCATAAAAGGGGGGAGAACCCAAGGAATCATATATTTTGGCTTTCCAGTGTTATTTCCAAATTCTGTAGATATTTTTAAAACAATACTGTCCAATTGAACTTTCTACAGTGATGATCCTGTTCTTTTACACCAATGCAGTATGATAGCCCCTGGCTATATGTGGGTATTGAAATGTGGCTAGCATTATTAGGGAACACAAATTTTAATTTTTTAGAATTTTAGTTAAATTAAAATTTTTAATTTCTTTTTTTTTTTTTTTGATGTTTATTTCTTTTCAAGGGAGAGAGAGAGAGACAGAGCACAAGTGGGGGAAGGGTAGACAGAGACAGAGACAGAATCCGAAGCAGGCTCCAGGCTGTGAGCTGTCAGCACAGAGCCCGATGCGAGGCTCGAACTCACAAACTGTGAGATCATGACCTGAGCCAAAGTCGGACACCTAACCTGAAGTTGGACGCTTAACTGACTGGGCCACCCAGGTGCCCCTTCCCCATATTTAAATTTAATTAGGCACTTTGGCTACTGGATCCTAAATTGGACCAAGGAGATTTAGGTTTTTGTGTGTTGACTGTTTTTTAGTGTGTAGGAAATCGGGTGTGTGTGTACATGTGTATGTGTTGTAAGAAGAAGTTGGGCTCTAAGTACAACTCTTGCATCCAAAGAAAGCTATCAAGAAGAAAAATTGGCACAAAAACTATAGAACCAGTTATATATAGCATCTGTAAGAATTGCCCGAGAGATAATTTAAAGCATAATAAATTTGGTACACAGAATTAAATGGACCTCTTCCCAGAACAATGGAAGAGCAGTCTAGGAATTGAAAACAGTGTCTGCTAGAAAGAGGAAGAAAGGGTGTGGGGAAGAAGGGAGGCTATGGATGAAGGTAGGAGTTATTGAAATTTCAGAAATTGTCACTGAGGGGACAGCCCTGCACTGGCTCTGTTATACAGCTGTCAGGACAATGCTAATTCGACCTCGCTGCTTTTCATCGTGAAGACTTGAGTTACGGTGAAATAAACAGTGCTCTGCAAAATCTGCTTCTTCCTTCACAACAGTTAACTTCAATTTCAGACTCAAGCTGGAAAAAGCTAAAAGTAGCAAATAAAAGAGTGTTAAACTTGCCAATTTGGGGACTGACTACTCAAAGTGTTACATAATTCAAATCGTTTTTGATGAACTCCAGGGTTTTTCCAACTACAGTGGGGAAGAAAGAGCCAACAGCCTTGGAGGACTCTCTGATGGAAGAGGGTCTCTGCCCCCCTGGGACAGGGGCAGATTTTGAGTCTGAGGGACAGGCAGTCAGGCAGTGCTGCAGAAGACACAGATTGGGTCTGGGTAGGCAGTAATTTTATTTTCTTTTTCATTCCTAACATTGTTTCGCTCTTACTTTTCTTTTTATTTCTTAAGCATTTCTTTTTCTCTAATTCCAGTAAAACCTTGCTTCGTGAGCATAATTCGTTCTGGAAACATGCTTGTAATCGAAAGCACTTGTCTATCAAAGCAAATCTATCCATAAGGAATAATGGAAACTCAGATGAGTCATTCTACAACCCAAGAATATTTCTATAAAAATGATTACAATATGATACTATAATACAAAATAATAAACAAAATACAAAATGTAAAGAAAAATAAACTAATCTTTGAAAACCTTCATGGTTGGTGAGGGAGACGAGAGAGGAGGGCTATTATGTAGGACAACTGTCACTATCACTAACAGAATCATTGTTCTCTCCTGGCTCAGTGGAATCTTTTCCTTTTCATGAAACTTTAACAAGGAACTGGTCCAATGACATAGAATAAAGTAAAGCATTCCTAAGCTCACTCTTGTGTGGAAAAACAAAGGGCTGTCCATAGGTGCTTTGAAGTGACAAAAAATACACAAGTATCAGTTGTAGGCACCTTCCACGTTCTGAAAAGTCACTGATTTCTGGCAAACACCACAGACTGAGACCGAGCATCCAAGCTTGGGAGATGATCACCCACAATCCCGGAGAGATTGAGAGAGAGAGAGAGAGAACCATTGGCTCGGTTGTGATCATGTGACATTTGACATCACGTAGTATCCATATTGCAAGATATCATTTGTTTTCAAGTTAAAATTTATTAGAAATGTTTGCTTGTCTTGCAGAATACTCACAGAAAAAGTTACTCGCAATCCAAGGTTTTACCCTACATTTCTCTTGCTTTGTCTTTTTTCCATAGCTCAAAGGATTATCATCCAGTTCTGTGCACCTAGTAACAGATTTAAATGTTTTGATTAGTTAAATGGAATCAAAATAAAACCCAAAGCTGCACCTTACCTCAGTCAATCTGTTAATATATTTCACTTCACCTTTATCGCCTTAGTATTTCTGGGAGAAATTGTGCAGCTGTTTACTTCCTTGGAGAGAGAAAACAGATTGCCAGCAATCTGCCAGATTTCAGCATGTGATCTGGGTGTGACAGTTCTGAACGGCTGATTCCAGAAGAACACACTATATTCACAGTTGAAAATGTCGGACTACCACGACAGTAGCATAAAGAACGGGTCAGAAGTTTTAGCACCAGCCTGGTTTGGCCCAACTGTGCTCTGAACCAATTCCCATCACCCCATGTGGCTGGATGGAATTTTGGCTGGGTCAGTGGCATTTGGGAGGATTAAGTTAGGAGAAAGTGTTGAATTCCAGACAGTGCATGGCGGTATTAGAAAAATATTTCTGTTGCCTCTTTTGATGTGTAAGGGATGGGATAGACAAAGGGCTTAACAGCTAGAATCCCTAATCTCATATCTCACTTGGAAAAAAAATGGATACAGAAGAGCTTTAGGAAGGCCCTACATGTGCCCAGTGGCTAGTTGAGCCTTGCCAACAAGAGCAACAACAACAAACACAGTGTGTGTGAACGATGCCTTCTCGTGTCCCAGTTTATTGGGAGAAGTGGTAACGTCTCCATCCTTAAGTCTTTGTAGAACATATTGACATCAACAGAATGTAATTAGAGCACAAAACATCCAGAGGAGCTGGGAAAAAATGGAAATGCATAACTGAACATCCAAGAAAACCTGCAAAACCTCCACGTGTACAAAAAAATTTTGTAGTAGAAATGCAGGGAAAAAACTGCTTCCTCAACTTCAGCTACTCTGAGGACAACATCTAATGTTGGTAACCACAAGGCTCAACTTTTTAGGCCTTTTTAAAAGGAGAAACCACAGGAAAGAATGTAATTTATATTAGGACATGATACAGAATCACACACATACCACTGAGCCGATCTTGCACGAACATGCCCAGTTCTTACTGAGGATCAATGTTAATGTACCCTGTGTTCTACTGTATTCCATTCTATTTTATTATCAAATGTTGGTTATGATGGTGGTTTTCAGTCTTGGCTCTTGATTCGGGTTACCAGGGAGCAATAAAAATATACATTGCTGGTCCCGTCCTCTGTGATTCTGATTTCATTGGTGTCGGGTTGTGGCTTAGGTGCCAGAGTTTTAAAAGCTCCCTGGGTGATTCTAAGGCATACCCAAGGTGGAGAACCACCACACCAAATTGATTTTTACTGTCTACTAATGGGACCTGATAGCAGTTTGCAAACTACCACTCCATGAAGGTATATACCTTAAATGAAAGAGTAGATTAAATACAAAATCTCCAACCGCAGAAGGAAACCATCCGAACAAAAAACATACCTGCCTCTCAGCCTGGGCAGCTCATCGTTTGGTGGGTTGAGAATGGGAAGTGGGCTTCCCCTGAAGAATATGGAATCACATAACTGCTTACACTCACTTTTGAGTCTGCACTATTATACATTAAGAAAGCCTCATTTCAATCCCCAGTAAGAAGCACCCTCAGTCACCTGACAGAAGCAAACACTGGTCTCTGCAGAAGGATGTACCTCAACTCAGGTCTGGTTATGTTTCCTGACATGAGACATGAGCCATCCCCGGTCCCCACTAGCCAACCAGGGCTACATGCATATGCATGAGGATGCACAAGCAGAAATAACCATAGAACAATTGAACACCATGCCCCCATCCCACCCCAGAACTTTAAATATGTAGAGTATAGAAAGAAAAAAAAAACAAAACATGTCTGAACGGATGAAAGAAAAATGAAATAAGCAGGAATGCAGAAGTATGCTCTGAACAAGGGCAGGAGAAACTTTAAAAGAACCAAACAGAAATCTCAGTGGTTAAGGTAAGTAACAGACCAGACATAGTTAATTCAAAGAGAATTCGTAAACTGGAGATAGAGGTGAAGAAGTTTTTAAAAATATTTTTTAATGTTTATTTTAGAGAGAGAGACAGAATATGAGAGGCAGAGGGCAGAGAGAGAAGGAGATACAAAATCCAAAGCAGGCTCTAGGCTCCGAGCTGTCAGGGCAGACCCCAACATGGGGCTCGAACCCACGAACTGTCAGATCATAGCTAAAGTCGGACGCTTAACCGACTGAACCACCCAGGTGCCCCTGAGGAAATATTTTATGAATGCTGCATATTCTTTATCTCTGGAAGTACATAGAAAACATGAATAAAATGGAAGGACACATGAGTATTATGAGGTTTAAGTACTTCAAATTAAATGTCTAGAAGAGGAGAATTGAGCCAATGAAGACATGGTTTGAAATTTTTTTAATTGCTGAGATGTGAATCCTCAGATTCATGAAGCCCAATCAATCCAAAGCAGGGTCAAGAAGAAGAAATCCACATGTAGTAAAATTACAGGACATCAAGTAAAAGATCTTAAAAGGAATCAGAAGGAGAAAAGAAACACGTCACACTGATGCTCTTCCTATCTCGCTACACGTCCCAACTTCAAAAAACAGAAGCTAGTTGGGTGCCTGGGTGGCTCAGTCAGTTAAGCATCCGACTTCAGCTTAGGTCATGATCCCCCAGTTCATGGGTTCAAGGCTCTCATCGGGTTCGGTGCTGACAGCTCAGGACCTGGAGCCTGCTTCAGATTCTATGTCTCCCTCTCTCTCTGTCCCTTCCCTGCTTGTGCTCTGTCTCTCTCTGTCTCTCAAAAAATGAATAAACATTAAAAAATGTTTTTAATTAAAAAATAACAGAAGCTGGAATATGGTAGTATATCTTCAAAGAGCTGGAAGAAGGTAACTATAGATCTAGAATTCTAAACATACCTGAATTTCATTAAAAATCAAGATCAAGAGTGCCTGGATGGCTCAGTTGGTTAAGGGTCAGAGTCTTGATTTCAGCTCAGGTCATAATTTTGTGGTTCGTGGTTTCAAGACCTGCATGGGTCTCTGTGCTTACACCACAGAGCCTGCTTGGGAGTCTCTCTCTCTCTCTTTCTCTCTCTCTCTCTTTCTCTCTCTCTTTCTCTCTCTCTCTCACTCTCACTCTCTCTCTGCCCCTCCCCTGCTCTCTTTCAAAAATAAATAACTAAATATTAAAAAAAACAGGGTCAAAATAAAGGCATTCTTAGATGATCAAAAAGTGAAGGTGTTTGTCACGGATGGATCCTCCCTAAAGGGACTTCTAAAGAATGTTCTCGAGAAAAGAAATCTTCCAAGGGCCATGTGCGACTCAGGGGGAAGGTGGGCTATTGCCCTGACATCTAGTCACATAAGTCTCATTGAAAGTTCTAAGGATAACCAGTAAAATAATAAACGTAGAATGTATAATACCTAAGCAAATACAGAATAAAACAAATATGTGGTATGGAAGAAGCATTTCACAAATAGGGCAATTAGAAATTTCAAAATAAGGGCACTTAGATGGCTCAGTTGGTTAAGTGGCCGACTTTGGCTCCAGTCATGATCTCACAGTTCATGAGTTCAAGCCCCATGTCAGGCTCTGTGCTGGCAGCTCAGAGCCTGGAGCCTGCTTTGAATTCTGTGTCTCCCTCTTTCTCTATCCCTCCCCCACTATGCTCTGTCTCTCAAAAATGAATAAATGTTAAAAAATTTTAATAACTATTTTCCCCAGCAAAAACTCCATATTAATATAGGGGTTTATATCCTTCCAAACTCTCTATCGACATAGAATTTTTTTCCAAGGCAAAAACAGGATCACTCTTATGATGACATCATTCTGTATTTCCATTTAACTCAGGCTAGCACAGATATGTTTTCATGGTAGAACTTACAGGTGTCCTTCTATGATAGATTACTGATAAAACCTTCTATCTAAAACAAAAACTTCACGTAAGAGGCACATGACCTTGGGTCGCCCCACTTTTCTCCTGGTGAATCTAGTATCCAACATCCTGTCCTTCCAGAATTTAACTCAGAAAGAATCAAGACTGTCAGTGGATAGCCAAAAATACAGGTCTTAACAACTGCGATGGGCTTTATTCACAGAAAAAAAATAATTGGCGGTCTCGAAGAGAGCTTTTTGCCTTTCATTAGATACGATTTTAGTGCAGCTCGGAATTCCATTTCTCTAACAACCACAAATTGGAAAGAGAAGAAAGCCACTGGAGTGGGGATAACAAGATAGTGACAACCCAGCTGTGTGGGGATGGGATAAAGCACACCGTGCAAAGGGTACTATATCAGAAACCACAGTCAAGCATGATTTTGCATGGGGACAAATGTCCCTTCCCCAGCACAGCATCACTATTGCAGCAGAACACATATCTAGAGTCCAATAGAAAGAAGAGACCATTCTGGTCTTGAACAAAAAACTAACATGTGTTATGTAGTGGAGTTAGGACAGGCACAGTTATGTAGTGAATTTCAGAAAAAGAAAGAAGCAGGGGCGCCTGGGTGGCTTAGTCGGTTAAGCGTCCGACTTTCGCTTAGGTCATGATCTCGCGGTTCGTGGGTTCGAGCCCCGCGTCGGGCTCTGTGCTGACTGCCAGCTCAGAGCCTGGAGCCTGTTTTCAGAGTCTGTGACTCCCTCTCTCTCTGACCCTCCCCTGCTCACGCTGTCTCTCTCTCTCTCTCCTAGAAATAAATAAAAAAAAAAAAAAGAGAAACAAGCAGTAAAGTTGGTTCGATGCAGAAAGTTACCTGGTTGTTTGGGATTTAGTGATTGGAAATGTGCTCCAAACAGTCTAAACTTTGGCAAGACTCCTCCACCAACCTGGACTTCCCTGGGAGTCTCCGCCGGGTTACACTTGTCATCTTCCTGCCCTCACTCACCAAATGTTCCTGAGTACGTGCTGCTTCTAACAGGCCGTGCCAGGTGTGGTCAGAGCTGGTTGGGGGCGTTTAAAGAAGACTTGGGCCGTGGACCTGTGTCTGGGGTTCACAGTCCAGGATACCTGAACTCAGTAACAACAGTACGAGTTGGAAAGGGGCAGATGTCCAAGTTGGGGATGGGGACAGGGACAGAGAATGCTTTAGGTAGTATGAAACCAATGTCCTTTGAGCAGGATCTTGAGACTGTCAAACAGTTGTGGACCTAGTTAAAGAGAGAACACTCTGTTTGAGAACATGGAGTGTAAAGGTAAGGTCAGAAGGGCAGATTGCATCCTCATTTAGAAAACACTAAATGCCAACTGTTGTTGGAAATGCAAACTGGTATGGCTGCTCTGGAACACAGGATGGAGGTTCCTCAAAAAAATAAAAATAGAACTAGCCGACAACCCAGCAGTTGCGCTGCTAAGTATTTATCCAAGGGGTACAGGTGTGCTGGTTTGAAGCGGCACATGCACCCCAATGTTTATAGCAGCACTATTGACAATAGCCAAATTATGGAAAGAGCCCAGATGTCCATTGACTAATGAATGGATAAAGACAATATTGTGTGTGTGTGTGTGTGTGTGTGTGTGTGTGTGTGTGTATCCTCAGCAATCAAAATATTACTCAGCAATCAAAAAGAATGAAATCTTGCCATTTGCAACAACATGGATGCAACTAGAGTGTCTTACGCTAAGCAATCTAAGTCGGTCAGAGAAAGACAAATATAAACAGTTGAACATAGGAGAAACAAAGGGGAAAGAAGATAAAACACAAACGGAGAGAGTGGCAAACCATAAGAGATTCTTAAATACAGAGAACAAACTGAAGGTTGATGGAGGGAGGTGGGTGTGGGATGGGCTAAATGGGTGATGGGCATTCAGGAGGCCACTTGGGATGACCACTGGGTGTCATATATAAGAGGTGAATCACTAAATTCTACTCCCAAAACCAGTACTACACTATATGTTAACTAACTTGAATTTAAATAGAAATAAATAAGAAAACAAAAAAGAAGAAACTGCTAAATGCCAGCCTTAGAGATGTTTAAAGTGTTCTCTATAAGGAATGACTAATTATTTAAATGCTGGAGAGCATGAGGGTCTTTAATACAGTACTAACAGTTGATTGAAATTTTTTCTGCTTCAGTGGAAGTCTTGTCGGTTATTTTCAGCATGTGGTCCTGTAATGTTCTTTGTTCTCCTGTAGAAAGAACTTGAGAATCATTAGGAGCTGTTTCATTGGGATTATGTAAGGAATGTCTTGCTTCCCGAGTCTAAATCGGATTGAAGAGTTAAAAAAGAACAAGAACACAAGGATCTCAAATTATCCATTGCATAAAATATTTAATTTCTTATGAATAAGTGGATTTTACTAAAATTATTTTTCTGCCCTCGAGGGCTCTCAGGAAAGCAGTTTAATGAAGGGTACTGATTTTAGAAGCTTTTAAAATTTTTATAGTAGAAACCAGCTGTGAGGGCACATGAAACAGATCCATGGGTAGCAAGTATTGAAATCTGGATGCCTACTGGCACCCCTCAGATGTACTAAGGCGGAGAAGCCTTGGGTGTGTGGCGGCAAGCAAAGGGCCCTGGGTGCTCCCTCATGTCTGCTAATGGTTTTTTCAGTCACCTTGGACAGTCAATGCACATTTCTGGGCTTCAGCTTCTCTAGCTGCTAAATGAGAAAGTTGAACTGGATGGCTTCAAAGATCAGTTGCTAAGCTCAGGGAAATTAGACAGTGAATATGTACAGGGGAAAACTTCAGGGAGAGGATATGTAAGTTTTAGTCACTAGTATATTCAATTTTCTTTCTCTAAATTGAAAGTGACAGGAGAAGGGTGTTTTTTTGTCGGTGGTGTTTTTTCTAGTCCAAGCTCTTTCTCCATCTTATGGGTACATCTTGTATTTGGTAAGTTGTTTTATTGATTGCCATTAAAATCAGGCAACTGTGGGGGCAGTGCCTGGGTGGCTCAGTTTGTTAAGCCTCCGATTTCGGCTCAGGTCATGATCTCACGGTTCGTGGGTTCAAGCCCTGTGTCTGGCTCTGTGCTGACCGCTCAGAGCCTGGAGCCTTCTTCAGATTTTGTGTCTCCCTCTCTCTCTGCCCCTCCCCTGCTAGCATTCTGTTTCTCTCTCTCTCAAAAAAATAAAGATTAAAAACATTTTTTAAAATACAATGACTGTGTTACTTATTCATTTTCTGCAGAGCCCTGTGTTACCCTTTGTCTTGTGGATTTTGTATTCATTAGACCCTCTGAAACTGAGAGGCATGCTCCTGTTTATCTGTGACACACATAACATGACAATAACTTGGTACATTTAATACATTAATAACACTTTAAAATTTGTTTTTCAGTGTGTAAGTCTCATAGGTTATTTCTAGCATTTTGCCACAGAATCCTCACTGCTCATGTATGGAAAGAATTTTAGAATGATTAGGTGCTGCTTCATTAGGATTATATAAGGAATATCTTTCTTTTCGAGTCAAAATCAAGCAGGAGAGTTAAAAAGAGAAGAAGAACACAAGAGTCATAAATTGGCCAATGCCTAAAATACATGGTATCTTACACATTGAAGAGTTTGTCCTTTTATTTTGGAGAGAGAGGTTAATACTCTTAATTAATTTGATAGGGTTCAAATTATGAAAGGAAAACTGTTATAAAATCCAGGTTTTCTTTGAATGCAGTAAATTTTGTGAAATTTGTTGGAAGTTGAGACTCATACAAGCGATCAACAAATTACAACACATCACCACACAAAACAATAAAAACCTGTAAGTAAGAGCATGGGCATTAATATTCTAAGTAATACATTGATCATACTCTCTGGCCATATGTCAAAATTACCACTGTGTTACATTTTATTTATCTGGCCTTTACATTCCTATTTAAGGTAAATAACTTCCCAAATTGAAGCCTTAGTGATTAAGCATGTACAATTTGGACTTTCTGTAATTGATTATACAAACATTTATTGGGCCCCTGCTGGGAACCAAATATTGACCCAGTCAGTGGAATTTCCGAGACAGTCCCCCCTTGGGATCTCAGTGACCAGTGAAAGAGTCACATAAATAACAAAATAAAATGACATGTTAACATGAATGCTGTGATGTTCATTTGGACTTGTGCCTCAGGGACTTAGGAAATACTTCTCAGATGGGATGGGCATTGAAGATGGAGAACTTATGGGGCACCTGGGTGGCTCAGTCAGTTAAGCATCCGACTTCAGCTCAGGTCATGATCTTGTGGTTCACAAGTTCAAGCCCTTCATGGGGCTCTGTGCGGACAGCTCAGAGCCTGGAGCCTGCTTCAGATTCTGTGTCTCCCTCTCTTTCTGCCTCTCCCCTGCTTGTACTTTGTCTCTCTTTGTCTCTCAGAAATGAATAAACATTAAAAAAAATTTTTAAAGAAGACAGAGAACTTAGGTGAGGATAGTAAGAAGCAAAGGTACAAAAGCAGCAAAGTTTGGCTGGTAGCCAGCGATGGGGGAAAAGATGGCAGGGACGGTGGATGGGACCAAATTGCAAATGGCCTTTGATATTATGCTAAGGAGACAGGACTTTGCTTCCTAGCAGAGGGAAGCCATCCAAGGTTGTGAGGTAAAGTGGCACCATTAGATTTACATTTAAGAAACACAGTTGAGGGAACATTGAAGAGGAGGGTGCTGAGGGCCAGGTGGAGACAAATCAATTTGGAATTGACTGTGACTCTGTCATCTCAGTCCTAGAAGAAGATGGTGGAAAGGGAGAGTCTCTCACTTATTCATTTACTAAAAATCAATTTTTTTAGGGCTGCCTGGGTGGCTCAGTTAGTTAAGCATCCAACTCTTGATTTTGGCTCAGGTCATGATCTCACAGTTTGTGGGTTTGAGCTCCATGTTGGGGTCTGCACTGGTGGTTCAGAGCCTGCTATTCATCCCTCTTCTCTGTCTGCCCCTTCCCCACTCATGCTTTTTCTCTCTCTCAAAATATATAAATAAACTGTTTAGAAAAATCATTGTGTTTTTTTTTTAGTATCTACCATGTAATAGTCAACAGTACTAAGTGGCACTGGCATAAAGCTTTCAACAGGGCACAGTGTACATCCTCTAAGGAACACTCATGGAGAAAATATGTCAGGACTGACTACAGGTGCCATGGGACCAGACAGAAGGTGATACCTGACCCACCCTTGGGAAGAAGGAAGGTGAAGGTGTTAAGAAATGTTTGGAGGCAGGATGTGATGGATTACTTACATGGGAACTTAAGGTCATAGAAGAAGGGACAGAATGTACAGAGAGGCCCGGGGAGCATGGTGGGGGGTGGGGCAAAATATCTACCCCATGCATTGAAAATACTTCCACTGGAACCCACAGGACACATTTGAGACCAGCAAGAATTAAGACTGGAGAAGCCAGCAGTGGCTGGGCCCTGAAGAAATGGCTCCTGTTAGGATTGTTTGAAGGTGGATGCTCTGGAGCATCATGGCTCTTGGGATGAGGTCCAGCTTAATTAGGTGATTCCATTTGTCTGAATTGGCAAAGCCCTCTATCTGGGAGAATGCTTCACCAAGGTGAGGAGTATGGAGGGAGGCAAGCTGTGTGCAGCATAAAGGGCACTGATTGGAAAGAGTATCATCCGTACATATGGGTGCCAGCGCTGACCTGAGCCTCCCCAGAGGCCCATGTACACCTCAGCTGTGGGGGCGAGCAATGCACTTGTCTGCCGTTGAGTCAGGGAGTTAGGACAGGGAGCTGCGGAAGCCCTCCGCTTCTCTCAGCTCACCCCCAGATTGCCCCTTGAGCCCTATTCCTCCTGGCATCCCAGACTGCACTGAGTACATTGGCTTGCATGGCACGTGTCTCCATTTCCTCTGTGCTGTGTTCCATTCCTAGGTGATGATAACAAGGCCATTGCAGGAGTCCTTCCTGGTCATTCTCAGAAAACAAAGTTCAGGTGGTTCCTGAGTTGTACAGGGTGGAGGAGATTGTAGTTGTAAATGTAGTAGGCACAAAGCTATGTATCTATATGTAATGCCTTTGTGGGCTTGAAGGGGACACACGCTCTGGACTGTGTATAAAATGACACATGCCAAGTGAATGAAGGATAAGCACCATGTGTGTTACTAACGTGTGTATATCAGCTGAGAATCAAATCCTTTATGTAATAGAAACGAAAATGCCCTATAGCCCACTTTACCTCCATTTGCTAAGAAAAAGTGTCTGGTGGATATTACTGAACTCCTTTAAATGTTTTTAAGTTTATTTTGACAGAGAGAGAGAGAGGGAGAGAGAGTGTGTGTGTGTGTATTTGAGCAGGGAAGGGGCAGAGAGAAAGAGAGAATCTCAAACAGGCTCCACACTGTCAGCACAGCCCCACCCAGGGTTTGATGCCACCAATTGTGAGTTAACGACCTCAGCCAAAATCAAAAGTCGGACATTTAACCGACTGAGCCACCCAGATGCTCCGTACTGAACTTTATTTTAGAAGTCCACACTTTAATGAAGTGTTCAGCTGCTATTTACATCAATGATAGACTCTATGAAAGTGTTATTTTTAAGTAAAATATACAAGAAACAAACATACCAGTTAAATCAGAGCAAAAGAAAGCCATCATGGGCTACATTCCCTTTCACACTCTTTGTAACTCTGTCTGCGAGCTAAGTAGCTGCATAAGAAAAATAGTTATACTATGGAAGCATCAGTTTGGAAATAATTTTGACAGATCAAAAGGCACAGAGTAAGGAAAGGTCACCACATGTGCACGCATCCCCACGACCTTTTTTTTCTTATAGTTTGCTGTCAACATACACATCGCTAAACAGTATACAAAATGATCTGGTAAATACGTGAATTAGAGCCCTGCTTCTGCATTGTTTCAAGAGGATGCCAAGGGAACAGACCTTGAATACTCATAATGAGGGACACACTCTGGCATTCAGGTTGTTTGATTAAGAAAGCTGTCTACCCAAAAGGCACCTACCCTACACTAGCCTTTTTTGTGGGTCCCTTCTGGGCATCAGCTGCATTCCACGATATGGGCAGGATCATGGAAAGTGACAAAAGTAAGAATACTCAGGGGTGCTGGGGGGGCTCAGTCAGTTGAGCATCTGACTTCAGCTCAGGTCATGATCTCGCGGCTCATGAGCTTGAGCCCTGCATTGGGGTGTGTGCTGATATCTCAGAGCCTGGAGCCTGCTTCAGACTCTGTGTCTCCCTCTTACTCTGCCCCTCCCTTGCTCGCACTCTGTCTCTCTCTCAAAAATAAATAAACGTTAAAAAATTTTTAAAAAGTGACAATGACCCAAAGAACAGGGGTGCTGTGCCAGCATGTGGAGATAAAAGTAATTCTTCACTTGCTGTGGATTTCAGAACTATTGGGTAGGGCTACTTCACCCCCTCTGCTGGCCCCAGCTGCAGGTACAGTCTGTCGAACTAGAAGAGCATTGTATCTTGGAATGAATTAATACACAAATTAATCAAAATTCAATTTATTTGTTTTATTAGGAGGGAGGGGCAGCGAGAGAGAGAGGGAGAGAGAGAATCTTAAGCAGGCTCCACATTCAGTGAGGAGCCTGTCATGGGGCTCAATGCCATAAACCTGGGATCATGACCTGAGCCCAAATCAGAAGAGTCAGACACTTAACTGACCGACCAGCCAGGCGTGCCTTAATTTATTTCTTTAAAATACTCCTCTTCTTGGGGCGCCTGGGTGGCTCAGTCGGTTAAGTGTCCGACTTCAGCTCAGGTCATGATCTCACAGCTCATGGATTCAAGCCCGGCGTCAGGCTCTGTGCTGATGGCTCAGAGCCTGGAGCCTGCTTCAGATTCTGTGTCTCCCTCTCTCTCTGCCCCTCCCCTGTTCACCCTGTCTCTCTCTCTCTCTCAGAAATAAATAAAACATTTAAAAAAATTTTAAATACTCCTCTTCTTTACCTAAGAAGCATAACAACAAAAACTGCAAAGCAAATGACAATGGAGCATAGAAGATTGTGTCAAATGTATATATGGTTTCAGGTCCTGAAAATCAAGGAATGTATTATACTTCTTTTTCCGATTTCACTTTGGCAGAGAAAAAGTTCAGAGTGAATGCTATGGCCGAATTAGAATTAGCTGTGCTACTAAGGCATGATTATGTGTTCTGTGGTTCTTCTGTCCCCAACTTGACTTCTGGTCCTCACTATCCAGTATGGCAGCTGGTCACCCCCTATGACTATTTAATTTTTTTCAATTTTTTAAAAAATTTACATCCAAGTTAGTTAGCATATAGTAGAACAATGATTTCAAGAGTAGATTCCTTAATGCCCCTTACCCATTTAGCCTATCCCCCCTCCCACAATCCCTCCAGTAACTCTCTGTTTGTTCTCCATATTTAAGAGTCTCTTATGTTTTTGTCACCGTCCCTGTTTTTATATTATTTTTGCTTCCCTTCCATTATGTTCATCTGTTTTATATCTTAAAGTTCTCATATGAGTGAAGTCATATGATATTTGTCCTTCTCTGACTAATTTCGCTTAGCAGGATACCCTCCAATTCCATCCATGTAATTGCAAATGGCAAGATTTCATTCTTTTTTATTGCTGAGTTATACTCCTTTGTATATATATACACCACATCTTCTTTATCCATTCATCCATCGATGGACATTTGGGCTCTTTCCATCCATTGGCTATTGTTGATGCTTCTATAAACATTAGGGTGCATGTGTCCCTTCGAAACAGCATACCTGTATCCCTTGAGTAAATACCTAGTAGCGCAATTGCTGAGTCATAGGGTAGTTCTATTTTTAATTTTTTTGAGGAACCTCCATACTGTTTTCCAGAGTGGCTGCACCAGTTTGCATTCCCAACAGCAGTGCAAAAGAGATCTTCTTTCTCCACATCTTCTCCAGCATCTGTTGTTGCCTGAGTTGTTAGTGTTAGCTATTCTGACAGGTGTGAGGTGGTATCTCATTGTGATTTTGATTTGTATTTCCCTGATGATGAATGATGTTGAGCATTCTTTTATGTGTCTGTCGGCCATCTGGATGTCTTCTTTGGAGAAGTGACTGTTCATGTCTTTAGCCCATTTCTTCACTGGATTATTTGTTTCTTTGGGTGTTGAGTTTGATAAGTTCTTTATAAATTTTGGATACCAACCCTTTATCTGATCTGTCGTTTGCAAATTTCGTCTCCCGTTCCACTGGTTGCCTTTTAGTTTTGCTGATTGTTTCCTTTGCTGTGCAGAAGCTTTTTATCTTGATGAGGTCCCAGTAGTTCATTTTTGCTTTTGTTTCCCTTGCCTCCAGAGATGTGTTGAGGAGGAAGTTGCTGGGGCCAAGCTCAAAGACGTCTTTACCTTCTTTCTCCTCAAGGATTTTGATAGCTTCCTGTCTTACATTTAGGTCTTTCATCCATTTTGAGTTTATTTTTGTGTATGGTGTAAGAAAATTGTCCAGGACCATTTTTTTGCATGTCGCTGTCCAGTTTTCCCAGCACCACTTGCTGAAGAGATTGTCTTTATTCCATTGAATATTCTTTCCTGCTTTGTCAAAGATGAGTTGGCCATATGTTTGTGGGTCCAGTACTGGGTTCTCTATTCTGTTCCATTGATCTGAGTGTCTGTTCTTGTGACCATACTGTCTTGATAATTACAGCTTTGTATTACAGCTTAAAGTCTGGGATTGTGATGCCTTTGGTTTTCTTTTTGAAGATTTCTTTGGCTGTTCAGGGACTTTTCTGGTTCCATAGAGATTTTAGGATTGTTTTCTCTGTGAAGAATGCTGGTGTTATTTTGATAGGGATTGCATTGAATATGTAGATTGCTTTGGGTAATATTGACATTTTAACAATATTTGTTCTTCCTATCCAGGAGCATGGAATATTTTTCCATTTTTTTGTGTCTTCTTCACTTTCTTTCATAAGCTGTTTATAGTTTTCAGTGTATAGATGTTTCACCTCTTTGGTTATTCCTAGGTATTTTATGGTTTTAGGTGCAATTGTAAATGGGATCGATTCCTTGATTTCTCTTTTTGTTGCTTCATTGTTGGTGTATAGTAGTGCAACTGATTTCTGTGCATTGATTTTATATCCTGCCACTTTACTGAATGCATGGATCAGTTCTAGCAGTTTTTTTGGTGGAATCTTTTGGGTTTTTCATATAGAATATCATGTCATCTGTGAAACGTGAAAGTTTGACCTCCTCCTGGCTGATTTGGATGCCTTTTATTTCTTTGTGTTGTCTGACTGCTGAGGCTAAGACTTCCAATACTATGTTGAATAACAATGGAGAGAGCCAACATCCCCGTCTTGTTTCTGACCTTAGGGGGAAAGCTCTCAGTTTTTCCCCATTAAGGATGATATTAGCATTGAGTCTTTCATATACAGCTTTTATGATCTCGAGGTATGTTCCTTCTATCCCTACTTTCTTAAGGGTTTTTATCAAGAAAGGATGCTGTATTTTGTCAAATGCTTTCTCTGCATGTATTGAGAGGATCATGTGCTTCTTGTTGTTTCTTTATTTATATATATATATAATTTATTGTCAAGTTGGTTTCCATATAACACCCAGTGCTCATCCCCACAAGTGACCTCCGCCATACCCATCACTCCCTTCCCCACCCCCCACCCCCATCAGCCCTCAGTTTGTTCTTGGCATTCAAGAGTCTCTTCTTGTCATTTCTTTTATTGATGTGATGAATCACATTGATTGTTTTGCAGATATTGAACCAGCCCCGCATCCCAGGTATAAATCCCACTTGGTCGTGGTGAATAATTTTTTGATGTATTGTTGGATCCGGTTGGCTAATATCTTGTTGAGGATTTTTGCATCCATGTTCACCAGGGAGATTGGCCTATAAATTCTCTTTTTTTTAGTGGAGTCTTTGTCTGGTTTTGGAATCAAGGTAATGCTGGCTTCACAGAAAGAGTTTGGAAGTTTTCCTTCCATTTCTAATTTTTGGAACAGCTTCAAGAGAACAGCTTCAGGGTGTTAAGTCTTCCTTAAAGGTTTGGTAGAATTCCCTTGGAAAGCTATCTGGCCCTAGACTTTTGTCATTTGTGAGACTTTTTATTATTAATTTGATTTCTTTACTGGTTATTGGTCTGTTCAAATTTTCCATTTTTTCCTGTTTCAGTTTTGGTAGTTTATATGTTTCTAGGAATTTGTCTATTTCTTCCAGATTGCCCATTTTATTGGCATGTAATTTCTCATAATATTCTCTTATTGTTGTTTTTATTTCTGCTATGTTGGCTGTGATCTCTCCTCTTTAATTCTTGATTTTATTTATTTGGGTCCTTTCCTTTTTCTTTTTAATCAAACTCACTAGTGATTTATCAATTTTGTTAATTCTTTCAAAGAACCAGCTTCTGGTTTCAGTAATCTGTTCTACTCTTTTTTTGGTTTCAATAGCATTGATTTCTGCTCTAATCTTTATTACTTCCTGTCTTCTGCTGGTTTGGGGTTTTATTTGCTATTCCTTTTCCACAGTTCTTTGAGGTATAAGGTTATGTTGTGTATCTGAGATCTTTCTTCCTTCTTTAAGAAGGCCTGGATTGCTATATCCTTCCCTCTTATGACCACCTTTGCTGCATACCAGAAGTTTGGGGCTGAGATGTTATCATTTTCATTGGCTTCCATGTACTTTTTAATTTTCTCCTTAACTTCTTGGTTAGACCATTCGTTCTTTAATAGGATGTTCTTTAGTCTCCAAATATTTCTTATCTTTCCAAATTTTGTCTTGTGGTTGATTTTGGTTTCATAGTACTGTGGTCTGAAAATATGCATGGTATGATCTCAATCTTTTTGTACTTGTTGAGGGTTGATTTGTGTCCCAGTATGTGGTCTGTTCTGGAGAATGTTCCATGTGCACTGGAGAAGAATGTATATTCTGCTGCTTTAGGATGAAATGTACTGAGGGGCGCCTGGGTGGCTTAGTCGGTTAAGCGTCCGAATTTCGCTTAGGTCATGATCTTACGGTTCGTGGGTTTGAGCCCCGCATCGGGCTTTGTGCTGACTGCCAGCTCAGAGCCTGGAGACTGCTTCAGATTCTGTATCTCCCTCTCTCTCTGACCCTCCTCTGCTCACGCTATCTCTCTCTCTCTCTCTCCTAGAAATAAATAAAACATTAAAAAAATTTTTAAAAAAGGATGAAATGTACTGAATATATCTGTTAAGTCCATCTGGTCCAGTGTGTCATTCAAAACCATTGTTTTCTTGTTGATTTTCTGTTTAGATGATTGATCCTTTGCTGTAAGTGGGGTGTTGAAGTCCCCTACTATTATGATATTATTATCAATGAGCTTCTTTATGTTTGTGAGTAATTTATTTGAGTGATTTGAATATTTGAGTGTTTTCACATTTGGAGCATAAATGTTAACAATTTTTATGTCTTCTTGGTGGATAGACCCCTTAATTATGATATAATGACCTTCATCTCTTGTTACCGTTTTTATTTAAAAGTATAGATTGTCTGATATAAGCATGGCTACTCCAGCTTTGTTTTGGTGACCATTAGCATGATAGATGGTTCTCCATCCTCTTACTTTCAATCTGAAGGTGTCTTTAGGTCTAAAGCGGGTCTCTTGTAAACAGCATATAGATGGATCTTGTTTTCTTATCCATTCTGTTAACCTATGTCTTTTGATTGGAGCATTTAGTCCATTGACATTTAGAGTGAGTACTGAAAGATGAATTTATTGCCATTATGTTTCTTGTAGAGTTGGATTTTCTGGTGGTGTTCTCTGGTCTTTTCTAGTCTCTGGTGCTTTTGGTCTTCCCTCCCCCAACCCCCCATCTTTTCTCCCGTCAGAGAGTCCCCCTTAAAATTTCTTGCAGGGCTGGTTCAGTGATACAAACTCCTTTAATTTTTGTTTGTCTGGGAAACTTTTTATCCCTCCTTCTATTTTGAATGACAGCCTTGCTGAATAAAGAATTCTTGGCTGCATATTTTTCTGATTCAGCACATTGAATATGTTCTGCCACTCCTTTCTGGCCTGCCAAGTTTCTGCAGATAGGTCTGCTACAAACCTGATCTCTCTTCCTTTGTAGGTTAAGGACTTTTTTTTTTTCCCCTGCTGCTTTCATGATTCTTTCCTTGCCTGAGTATTTTGTGAATTTGACTATGATGGTTGGTTTTTGTTGAATCTTGTGGGATTCCTCTGTGCTTCCTGGATTTTGCTGTCTGTGTCTTTCCCCAGGTTAGGAAAGCTTTCTGCTATGATTTGCTTACATAACCCTTCTACCCCTTTTGTCTCTCTTTTCATCTTCTGGGACCCCCTATAATTCTGATGCTCTTCCTTTGTAATGAGTCACTGATTTCTCTTATTCTTAAATTGTGCTCTTTTCCTTTTTCTCCCTCTTTTTTTTTCTGCTTCATTATTCTCCATAAATTTGTCTTCTATATCACTGATTTGCTGCTCTGCCTCATCCATCCTTGCTGCCATTGCATCTATTCAAGATTGCAGCCCACTTACAGCATTTTTTATTTCATCCTGACTAGTTTATACTTCTTTTATCTCCACAGAGAGGAATTCTAATCTAATTTTGACCCCAGCTAGTATTCTTATTATCATGATTCTAAATTCTGGCTGAGACATATTGTTTGTATCTGTTTTGGTTAAATTCCTGGCTGTCATTTCTTCCTGCTCTTTCTTTAGGGATGAATTCCTTTGTTTCATCATTTTGAAAGAAGAAAAGGAATTAATAGGGTAAAAAAATAAAATTAAAAAATTGAAAACAACACACACACACACACACAAATCACATAAATGATGCTAGATCCTAGGTGTATTTTGGTCTGGTTACAGAAACGAGCTAGATTGATTAGAGAAAAAAGGGAAAAGAAAAAAAAAAACATTTGAAACTTAGAGAAAATGAATATGATGAAATAGAATAACTTGGAATGATGGGAGTAAAGTAGAATTTGAAAAATTTACCAAAAAATAAAAAATTTATGTTGAAAAAAATAAATGAAAATATTTTTAATAAAAGTTAAAAAGAAAAAATTTTATCTGTATTCAAGTAAAAGAAATGAACAAGAAAAAAGAAAATTGAATAGATAGACCAGCGAACAGACTGAAATACGATTGATAGTACATCCTTTTCCGCTAGAAGTCAAACTGTGAAGCACTTCATAGTCAGCAAACTAAGCAAATTAAGCAGGAACATTTGTGATGTTCAAGAAGAGTGAGGTGGGCCAGTTGGGCAGGGCTTAGTGTAACAGCTCCGTTCTCCACTAGATGCTGCTGCTTAGCTTACTGGATGAGTTGTTGTGGTGCCTGTAGGTGTGTATGCACATATACAGGCAGGGTGAAAATGGTGTCACCCAGGTACCCAGTCTAGTATCAGAACTCCATGCTCTTCCCTTTCTAGAATCTAGCACCTAGTCTTTGTCTCCAGTTTCCATCCACTCTCTGCTTCTACACTGTCCGTGAATAAACCATCAGGTTTCCGGGTGGCACCTCCCTCCTGAGCTTTATCTGAGATGCGGCTGTGTTTCCTGACCCCTCACTTCTGAGGGACTGCAGCTTTGACCAGCCCAGATCCGCTGGGGGAAGGTCTCACTGAGCAGTGGCCAGGTGCCAGCTGCACCCTGGAATGTTTGCAGGACTGTGCTGCTGCCAATGTCCAAAGACTTGTGGCTGGGTGCCAGCCCACACCAGGAAAAGTTCACACTACCATGTAACAGCAGTGTTTTTGGTATTATGGAAAATCACATGTGGCCTTAGGATCTCCTGGACCCACTCTTCTCCTGGGAATTTGCCCTTCCCACCAGAGCATCACTAGGTATTTGAGCTGTGGAGTTTCAGACTCTGTGCTCCCCCTGTTTATAGAGTTTTAATGGAATTTAAACCCTCTGCTTTCTCCTTTCTCCCTTCTTAGTTCAGTCCCTGCAGCATTTTCCACGTTTCTAATTTCTCTCCAGCAGCTTTTTTAGGGGGTGCTTTTCCCGTACTCTCTCACCATCTCCGTACTCTCTTCACAAGCAAAAACAGCTACCTGCCCTCCACAGCTCCTCTCTCCCCCAGTTCACCTTTCTGTACCATATACCTTCTGAGTTCTGTGGTTCATGTTGTGCACATTGTTATGTTAATCTTCAAATCAGTTTTCTAGGTGTGCAGGATGGTTTAGTGTTGATCTGGCTGTATTTCATGTATGTGAGATAGAAAAAAGACTTCTATACTGTTCTGCCATCTCGGGTCCTCCTAACTATTTATTTTAAAATTGGTTAAAATGATGGAGTCCCTGGGTGACTCAGTCAGTAAAGTGTCCAACTCTTGATTTCAGCTCAGATCATGATCTTTTGGTTTGTAAGTTCGAGCCCCATGTCAAGCTCTTGACAGCATAGAGCCTGCTTAGGATTCTTTATCTCCCTCCCCCTCTCTGCCCCTCCCCTACTCTCTCTCTCAAACAAACTTAAAATAAAATTGGTTGAAATGAAATAAAACTAAAAACTCAGTTCCTCCTTTGTACCAGCCGCCTTTCAAGTGCTCAAGAGGCATGTTGGGTGGCTAATGAAATGGATAGCACAGATACTGGAAACTTTTCATAATTTTTGCAGATCTGATATTTCCTATGAGCTGCCTCAAAGACTGTGTAGAGCACATGCAAATACTTTATCCCCTGGGGCAACCCCGGTGGTTGCCAAGCTACGCATGTAGCAATTCATAACCTGATTTGGTAGGAGGGAGAAGAAAGTGAGTATTGATTGATTGACTTTTACCTGCATAGCTTGGTCTTTACTGTCTAAGTGCACCACATGGAGGGCTCTGTGCTTTTAGGTCCAGCTGTTGCATTTGGGCCAAGGGTTTGTCTGCTATAAGCCTGATTTTGTCATTTTAATGGAAGGAAATGTTAATGGCTTGGTCAGTCCACATTTGGTTAGTGCAGCGGAACAGGAATAGAATTTAAGAAGATCACATCATTGCCATGTGGTTGTACTGAAGAGATGATGGACGTGCATTATGCAACCCTGCTTAAACCCCCCGCGTTTGTGGATTGTTGTCATTCTGTTCCTTGAGGCAGCTTTTGGTTACCGGCAAACAGCCCCAGTGCTGTTTTCCATCCAGGCTTCCTCACGCGATAATCCTTTTTATCAGTTCCTGAATTCTCTATGTTTTTGTTTTTTTTTAAAAAGGTTAATGTCACCAATTTGGCAAGCTAAAATTTTTAGTCTTTAGGGGCAAATGTCTGCTGTACTTGGCATCAGCAACCATTTTTCCAGTGTACTTTACTGACCTAAGAATGTAGTCTGATTTTCTAAGTGTGTCCTCTCCCCACTTGGCTTCTTTTTTTTTTCTCAATGTTTATTTGTTCTTTAAAGACAGAGAGAATGTATGCAAGTGGGGGAGGTGCAGAGAGATAGAAAGAGAAAGAGAATCCCAAGCAGGCTTCGCACTGTCAAGACAGAACCTGTTGCGGGACTCAAACTCACAAACCATGAGATCATGGCCTGAGCCAAAATCCAGAGTTAGACATTTAACTCACCGAGCCCTCCAGGCTCCCCTCCCTGCTTGGCTTCTGAAGTTGATGCACATTGAGCCAATAACTGTTTTGGACTGTCATTTTAAAGACTTGAAACACTAAAAATTGAAAGATAATGGAAGAATGCTGGATTGGCTTTTTTCTCATTCTTCTTTCTCTGGAGTAGTTGGAAGCCTTTGTAGAAACTAGTAAAAGTTATGTGACCTATTTAATGCTCAAAGAAATGAGGTTTATTTTAAAAAGTTTTAATGTTTATTTATTTATTTTGAGAGAGAGACCGAGACAGAGAATCCCAAGCGGGCTCTGCACTGTCAATGCAAAATGTGACATGGGCCTCGAACTCACAAACCATGAGATCATGGCCTGAGCTGAAATCAAGAGGCCTTCACTTAACCAACAGAGCCACACAGGTGCCTTGATTTTTAAATTTTTGTCAGTTAGTGAGTAAGCCAGCCAGAGTCCAAGACTGTGCAGTGTTTGTGGTTTATGCAGTGATTTTTTTTTCCCCTCCATCATCTATGTACATTTTGCCAGAGTCTTATTGGCAGTCATTTCCGCCATCTTTCTTATTGTTGTTATATCCAGGCTCTTTCTTCCTTGTCACGCCCCTCTCCTTCTCTTCTTTCACTGTCCCTCTGAGGACTTGACCCAGGAGAGGATTGATCGGCCCTTGGTGACCAGTGGGTTGGGTCTGAGGAAGCCCCATGCTCCCCACATATGCTCTTCTTGCACAAACCAAGACCTGTGTTTTTAATTCAGTCCACGATGTTTAAGCACTGCAGTCTCTATTTTAGCCACCAGGGCTGAAGCAAGCAAGGTGTAAGAAAGTACTTCTGCCAAGCAAACCTTGCACATGACCTTCTCAGAAAATCCCCAGTTCCTTTTCCCCTTCTTCTCCGCCATGCCCGAGTCACCTTCAGCTCAGCTGTGTCTGCTCCCGCAGGTTAGTGGCTCAGTGTTCAGCCTCTCCTCCGCCTTGACAAAGATGGCGTCAAGGAATATTTGCTTGGAAGCATAGCCCAGAACTGTGACAGGCTGGAGGCTCCCACTTCTTGTCATCGCCTGTTCTAAGTAGGAATTTTCATTTGCTTGTATTTAGAAAATTAGACACTTCAAATCAGTGCACGATCTTTGCCTGTGGTTGATGGGGCACCGTGGCTGTGGATTGATGTGGGCTTCTTTTGCAGTCGACTGGAAGTCCCAAACAGAAGCCCTGTCCAGAATTCCCCAGGAGTCCCTAAGAGATGTTAGGCCCACAAATGCACCTTCCTCCTCCCCTGGCCCCTGACAGTGGAAACGCTAGTGTTGGAGGGTGGGCGGGTGGCTGGCTGAGGACTCAGGAGAACAGAATGGCATAGAAAGATTGTCAGCTTTTGCTTTTCCTGATTTGTTTTTTTTCTTGCCCCTCTGGCTGCAGAACAACCCTCCTTCTCCCTAGTCTCCTTATCTTGTAGACCTTGTTTTGTGTCCTCTTCCGCCATAGTGCCCAGACAGCTCCTGATGTGTGCTTCCTCTCTCTCCCTCCTTCCTCCAGTCTTCTTCCTGCTCCGTTCCATGTCAGTGACACTAGTGGGTGTGGTGCAGGGAGCAAAATCAGAGCTATCTCACATATATCATATATATGATATGACATATCATATATGTATGATATATCATACATATCCTGTATGTATGCCTGCAGGTGCACTTGCAAATGTAGACACTTTCCTTTGTGTCCACTTGCACACAAATGGAGGATCTGCTCAGTGTAGAACATCTGGCAGGTGTTCTGGACCGATCAGGCAGAGTTTGGATAGCACTTTTTCATCCTTGAAGCCACTTGGGAGGTAGATGGTGTGATCTTCATGTTAGAGCAAAAGGAAGCTGGGCCCTGGAGACTCACTCCTCTGGGTCACACAGAGCCAACAGGGGAGACTGAGCAGCTCTGAATGCAGACCCGTCCCTGGGGTAAGTCAACAAGCCCCTGACTGCCATAGCCTCAAATGTGGGTCCACTCCCAACATGGACAAGTTAGAAAAAAATCCATTTTTTATTATTTTTTCTTACAGATTTAGGAGATAAGGTGTGGCCTTTGATCTAGAGAATGTCAGGCCAGAGGGTGATATGTAAAGACAGGCTGTTGGGTTAGATCTATATTACATTGGATCTAGGATGGAGTCTATGTCCAGACGATCAGTGAGTCTCTCTCTCACCCTCCCTCCCCCTACCCCCCCTCCACCCGGTCACTCAGGAGATGCCCTTAAGATTCTTTTTTTTTCTTTCAGTTTATTTATTTTTTGAGAGACAGACAAAGAGAGAGAGACAGAGAGACAACACAAGCAGGAAAGGGGCAGAGAAAGAGTGATAGAGAGAATCCCAAGCAGGCTCTGCACTCTTAGCACAGAGCCCGATGAGGGGCTCAAACCCACGAATCATGAGATCATGAACTGAGCTTAAATCCAGAGTAGGATGCTTAACTGGCTGAGCCACCCAGGGACCCGCCCCTAAGATTCTCGGTAACACCTGAGGCCTGCCAGACGTAGGAGTGGCCTGGGACTGTCTAGATTACCCATGACTGCTGTTTCTCACATGGAACAGCCCTTGTGCTTCCAGGATGCCCAGGCCAGGGGCTTTCACTTGGAGGCATTCCAAGCTAAGACCCCTCACAACCTGGCTCCAGCACTGGTCTGGCCAGCCTCCCCTGAACAGCCTTGGGGATAAACTGGTGTGGCACTGCCACCTAGTGACTGACCTCCCCGCCACTCTTCTCAGCCTCTCAGAAGGAAGGTGAATCTGTCTGCAGACTGCTGCACATGCACGTGGAAGATCACGGTGGGGACTTCTAAAACTATGGGCTGCCAGGCCAGTGGAGACTAGCTCTGTCTGCCATTGGCAGAGCCTGGCATGTGTCAGATACGAGCTACATGAAGTGTATGTGAAACACTGACTTTCTGGGAAGGGGATCTTTGGGCCTGACCCCATGTGGCTCCGTTATCTGTCGGCTGGGCCTCCACCTGCCCGTTGGGGGAGCTTACAAGATGTAAGAGGTGACTGGCACAGAGCAGGAGCTGGAGGAATGCAGGGTGCCCCAGAAAATTCAAATAACTATGGGTTGGGAAATTAATAAAGAATCAAGACGGAGAAGAAACTCGGTCAGAAATGCAGGCCTGGGTTATGACATAGTTCAGGAATTTGATCTTTCTTTGATTGCCTGGAGAGTAGTGGGCTCAAGGATAAAATTTGGTACAAATTCTAAGGGTTTCTAAGTTTGTCCGCTCTCCAGATGTGTTGAAATACAGCCAGCCCCAGATTTTCTGATGGCTCTTACAGAATCCCAGCTGAAGTACTAGACCGGGGGTTCTCACAGGGCATGGCGGTGTCGGGGGAGGGGAGATGGTAGTTCTGCCCCCAGGGGTGCTTTTGGAGAAACTTTTCTTTGTTCATCACTGGCCCGGGGCCAGGGATGCTCTGTGTTCTCTTATGCATGGGACAACCTCCTCCAACAGAGGATCTGTGTCCCTCTTGACCTTGAACTGAACTTCTGGACATTCTGTGTACTAAAAACCTCATAATTTTCATAGTTTAGACCTAAATCCATTTTGAATATAAGCATAAAATATGTATGAATTGTAATACATACACTTCATTTTTAAACAAGGCTATTATTTATAACGTGACTTATAATAATACAATTTATAATGTGGAAATTGAGGGAATATCATCCTTTGTTGTATTTGGGATTTGGCCAAAAGTTTTTCATGTTTCAGAAAAATCACATCGGCTATGGCTCTGCCCCTGTGGCTCTTAAATTACCAGAACAGTTCACTTTGGTCAAACTGAATTGCATCCAAGTGCTTTTACATAAAAGGCACAAACAAACTGCTCTTTATGTCTTCTAGGTTAGTCCTTTTTTAATGATTTGTTTTGTTTTGTTTTGTTTTTGAGAGAGAGAGAGAGAGAGAGCAGGGGAGGGACAGAGAGAGAGGGAGAGAGAGTATCCAAGTAGGCTCTGGGCTGTCAGCACAGAGCCAGAGCCAGACTCATGGCTCCAACTCAGATCAAGAGTCCTATGTTTAACCCACTGAGGTACCCAGGTGCCCCCTAGGTTAGTATTGCCCAAGTATTTAGATACTGAAATACATGCTGTATTGTAAATTATTACTCCAATTTTAATTTTCTGTATTTCAGTTAAGGTGTTATATTGAGTTTTGTTTTATAAATCATATAGATAGGAGCACCTGGGGGGGTGCTCTTTCAATTCAGTGTCAGACTCTTGATTTCAGCTCAGGTCCTGATCTCACCATTCATGCGACTGGGCCCCACATTGGGCCCCAAGCTGACAGCAAGCAACTGCTTGGGATTCTCTCTCTCCCTCCCTCTCTCTCTCTCTCAAAAATAAATAAAATAAGCTTAAAAAAATCATTTATATAGATAAGGTATACTCTTTGAATTCCATTTCAAGATCTAAAAAGAGGGGGTTAGGTCCCCTAGGATCGAGAACTATTGCTTAAATGCAGTTCTCTATTTAGAGAAGTCTTTCCTGATGGGCGTGCACATCCTCAAACTTTCTCCATCTTCACTTTTAGGAACCAGACTTGGTATCATGGCTCTCTGACCTGGAAGTTCTCTTCAAAGATGGCCATATTTCACTAAACCCTTTATCAAAGAGTGCCTGAATGCTGATAAGTCTTTCCAAGTCTGTTTAGGGTAGATTAATGTGATACCATTGTCTTCCTGTAGGTTTTTAGCCTAGATCATTGTCAAACGGTTATGGTAACTTATTGACAGTAAGTTATTTCTGAACTCCTTCATTCTCACAGAAATGAAAATGCATGAATGAATAATAGACAACGTCTTTTCGGGGAAACAAAATGTAATTCTTCAAGTTTAAAAATCCATTCTATTATCCCCATTGTTTCCTATAGAGACTTTTAGTTTTATTTCACAGGAAGCCTATGCTCTTAAAACATATCCACTGACGGCACTTACCAAGATCAATCTTCTCTATCCACACAGTGAATGAAATTCTCATTAGCCACAGTTAAACACATGAAAAGAAATTGTTCAATTTATAGAACTATTCTCCCTCCAACACACATGTGCTCGTGCACACACACAAACACACAAAAGCACAGAACAGGTGGGTAGGAAACAAAAGGCAGAGAGAAATGGGGGAAGAAGAGAGGAAGAGAGAAGCATTTAGCTTTGTGATTTTCCAAATTACCAGAAGTGAGGAAAACATTCCCAATGTGCAAGGGTACAGGAGCAGAATGAAATCAGAATATAGAACACTCACTTTGTGGGGTGCCTCGGTGGGTGGCTCCATCGGTTAAGCATCCAGCTATTGATTTGGGCTCGGGTCATGAGTTCAAGCCCTGCATCAGACTCTGCACTGACAGTGTGGAGCCTGCTTGGGATTCTCTCCCTCACTCTCTGCCTCTCCCCCACTCACATTGTCTCTTTGTTTATCAAAATAAATAAATAAACTTAAAAAAAAAAGAAAACTCACTTTGGTGTGTGTTAGAGTTAATAAACAATTATGCATTTGATGAAAATCGGAACTGGCTCCTGCCTAAGTTAAAATTGGGCTTTACAGATAGCATTATACCACCTATCTCTGATGCTTTTCTTGGGATCTGCTTATCGGTAGTGAAGGAAGTCAATATATTGGGACACCCAAGGTCATAAAGCCATGTATATGTTTTCACAACTCACTGATAAAAAGAAAACCTGGAAAACAGGAAGGGGTAAGAAAGTCACATCAATTGGGGCTTTTCACATTCTCTATCCTGAAAGAACTTTGTGTAAATTATTGATAGAGTAATGTCATACATAAAATTACTAATGTCTTCACTTTAGAGGACCTTCACTCAGGTATTTCGTAAAATCTTTGGACCTACTGGATTTTGCATTTTTAGGATAATTTTAGGTGTCAGTGCTACATTATTACATACTCCTACCACTGAACGTAAGTTCAGTCTGCTAAACAGTTTTTTTCTCATCTGCCTTTACCTCTTATATTCACATTTACTACCACTTACATGTTACCTTCTTATTCTTTGCCATCAGTTTTTCTCCCTTACCAGACTTTAAGCTTCTCATGAACACTTAACTATTTTTTTGTTCATCTACCTATTCCTGTGTAGATGCCTCACATGTTATTGAATGAGAAACTTCTGAAATAAAGCAAATAGATGGTTCTTAGGCTTCATAACAAATTAAAATCACCTGGAAGCTTAAAAAAAAATTCATATCATAGGATACTAGGCTTTTGCATAGTTATTTTTTTAACATTTATTTATTTTTGATAAAGAGACAGAGTGCAAGTGGCGGAGGGGCAGACAGAGAGAGAAAACACAGAATCCAAAGCAGACCCCAGGCTCTAAGCTGTCAGCACAGAGCCCAACACGGGACTTGAACCCACAACTGTGAGATAATGACCTGAGCTAAAGTCAGACACTCAACCAATTGAGCCACCCAGCTGCCCCTTGCATAGTTATTTTTTAATGCTTCCCAGGTGATTCTAATATGCAGGTACAGGTGACCACCTTTGATTTGGACCAGTGGCAAATAAGAGATACATGTCACCCCTCCTTTCTGAGCGGTTGATACGCAGTACTTTTCTCCTTTGAACCTAGGTGTATGCCTTCATTGGCGCTCTTTTTATGTATGTCTTAATTAATTGAATCACTTATTTTATTTGCTTTTACTTTAAATCAAAATTACATGCACATAGTTGGGGTTTGGAGCAAGATCATTTACCATATTGCTCTCACTTCTTTGGGTCTTCAACTGGTACCCATCAAAATATCAGCTTCACTGCTGACATAAAGTGGATCTGGACATAGTCTCTTTGACTACAGCCCATTGGGCTGCCCGGTGTTCCAGTGATTCACTGCTGAAATAGATGGAGTAGTAGGTACACCTCATAACCCAAGGGGAGTCACTCCTCCTTGGGGAAGCCTAACCACACAGAAAACCAGATAGGCCTGCTCTGTGGGTAAGCAGAGCAGGGAGAAGGGCTGAACTATGCCTGTTTAGTTTCTTCTCCCAGATCCTCCATCCCTCCCCTCTACAAATCCAGGAGAAATTGATTGCCTCCCCCTTTCCCACTACCATACATAATACACAGGTTAAACGATAACATAATGTTAGAAGTAATCATTTTTCATCTTTAGCTGTTATCTCTTTTTTCCCTTCTTTGAAACTTTTTAAGATCTCCTTATTCCTAGTACTTTAAAATTGACTGTGGGGCTCCTAGCTGACTCAGTCAGTAGAGCATGCGAGTTCAAGCCCCATATTGGGTGTGGAGCCTACTTTTTAAAAAAGACTTAAAAATTAATTAATGAAATAAAGACAGAGGCTCAGGTTAATAAAAAATAAATAAAAACTAAAAAAAACCCATACAATTTCAGTGACTACCCCCACCCCCATTGGCTTAGGCCTTTTCTTATTCCCTATGCAGATACCAACTAGAATCTTAAAGATGTCTGCCTTCCAGTTTTCCTAGAAAAGCTAAAGAAATAAAATTTTCATTTCTTTCCTTACAAATTTTTAATATTTATTTATTTTTGAGAGAGAGCTCGCATGCGCACAGGGGAGGGGCAGAGAGAGAGGGAGACACAGAACCCGAAGCAGGCTCCAGACTCTCAATTGTCAGTACAGAGCCCGATGTAGGGCTCAAACCCACAAACCATGAGATCATGACCTTAGCCAAAGTTGGGCACTTAACAAACTGAGCCACCCAAGGCCCCTCTTTCCTTCCATTTTCTGTATTCTTCTGGAAATGCAGTTGTTAGGCCATCTCTGTTGATTCTCTGAAAATGTATCTTTTACCTTTTCCCTTTATCCTTGTCTTTTTGTCTTTTTGTTCTACTTTCTGGGAGATTTCTTCTGATTTATATTCTTATCATGTTATGATTTTTTTTCACTATAATGTTATCTAAGCTCCCCTCTTTTATTCTTTAATTGCATGTCTTTGTTAGCATCCTGTTCCTATTTTATGGATACCACCATTTCCCTTAGGTCTTTCCCGACAAAAATTAGAGAGTTCAAGAGTCTTGTCCCCATCACCCTGCATTGTGTCCAGGTTCTCCTATCTCTTCTTTCCTCTCATTCTTTTTTTCTTTGCTTTCTTCCTGTTTTCTTTTTATCTTCCCTTTTTTGTCTGCATCTTTTCTATAGAGAATATACTTCAAGTGGCGCTGATCATCTGTGGTTCTTAATGTTCAGGAGTAGGAATTGGAAGCTCTGTGTGGGGAGAGGAGCTTGTTGTCTGGTGAAACTTCCTGTAGGGTGGGTAAGTGGACAGCTGCATTTTTCATTAGGGAATCCTTGATGTTAGTACATGAATGCCTTTTCTCTGAAACTGTTCTGTTTCTCCAAAGAAAAATATTATTTCTCTATAATAGTGAATTCTATTATAGGATCAGGGATAGGGAATGAAGAAGGGAAACTGGAGATGCTGTTATTCAGATTGGAAACTTGATTTCATCCCCATGTGTTCAGCCCCAAACAACTTTCCCGACTTAGCTGGGCCCTAGATCAGAATCTCCAATCTATCCCCAGAGAATGAACTACTGTCTCCTGTTAATTGTCTGGTAGTACCAACCAGGGGCAGGTACCTGCACCTCTGCATAATCACTGGTTTCTCGAAGTTGTGAACCTTCTATGTTCTCTATGACAATTTGTACTTTTTAATTAGAAGTATTTAGGCCATTTATATTTAATATGGTTACAGATATGATTGGATAAATCTGTCCTCTGGCTGTTTTCTATTTGTCCCATCTCTTTTTTGTCCCTTTTTTCTATTTCTGCTTCCTTTGGATTACTTATTTTTTATTTTTCCGTCTTCTATCCTTCACTGTGTTATCAGTTAGTACTCTTTGATGTATTATTTTAGTGGTTCTTTTAGGGTTACAGGATACCTATACACTTAGGTATACTGTAACTAAATTATCACAGTCTTATCTTCACCTCACATTATGCCATTTACTACAACTTGTCTTTAAGTGATACTGAAACCATATTTACAAAATATTTTTGCAGTTGTTTTGGGAGACAGTGTAAATCCAGCCCCTTGTTTCTTCTTGGCCAGAAATAGAATTCCTTGTGTACTTCTGTTTGTATAAAAATGTGTTATTTTTCATGCTCTGATTTTTCTTTTCCTTCCTTTTTGTTCTTGTGGGTTTATACCTTTTCTCAATTGCCTTACTATCCTTTAGTGGTATCTTTGGAGTGAAAGGTGGATTCATAAGAGACAACTGATGGTGTATCAATCACATGCATTTAAATCTCCATAATACTTTTTACTCTACAACCAGGGCTGGTATTGGAGACCAGAGCTGACAACTGAGATGAAATCTTTTTTGCCATGTACAGTAGTAATGGCATGTTAATAGAAAAATAACTAATGAATTTAGTTTGTCAACTATTAACCTCCAGGGTTGAATTAATTTTTGTACCTGTAAAAATATGTATAAGTTGTACACAGATCTTGGAACAGAACAAATACGATTGATGTTGATTGATGAGGAAGACTCATTCCTGTCCCCTTTTTGTATCTCTGTATGTGATCCTGAAGGCCTAGCATAGGGCTAGGGACACATCAGTTTGAGAACAAATATTTCACATTGTCATGTGAAATATTACTTAATTCAATAAAGCCTTAGTCTTTGTCCTTAAATTCTTTATAATTAAGATTCTAGGGGCATGTTAGTCAAGCAAGTTATACATTACATGTCTTATGACCCAAGTTAACATTGGCTGATGGTGCTGGACATCTCTACAGAGGACCATCTGGAGTACCATGTTAACCAAAAGCTATGTGGAGTCTGGGAAAGGGGACCAATGAGTAGATTCTCAAAATACAAATCAGGGCTAGGCAGGTAGAGGAGGTTGTTTCCAGGCAGAAGGAATTACACTGGCAAACAAAGCCATGAAAGAGGTTGGCATAAGTGCCAGCCACTTGTGTGGCCAAAGCTCCTGTTGCTTCTGGAGAGGTGCTGAGAGAGTGTCAGGGGTGCAGGATAGATGCTGCCTCATTCAGGGAAGAATTCAGTAATGCTCTTTGAAAGATAACCTGGCAAATTTAAACAAGTATTACAGAAAACGGTCATATTTTTGATATAAGAAAAAGTGGGAGACCCACTTGAAAAAATGGCAACAATGAAAACATGAATGGAAACCAAGAAAAGGGATATTTTGCTTTTTCCCAAACCTTCAAGCTGATCTTGCAACCTTTACATCTATGAAGTGTGCACTGCTGTAAAATGGTGCAGTAAGTCTTCTCTCCAAACCCCAGAGTTGTAAAAACTGGAGATCATCAGGTCTTCCTTGCTCTAAATTTAATGTTATTTGATGTATTTTTAGTTAAACACGGATTCATACTGATTAGAATTTGAAATTTGCCACTTTGAGTCATTTCTTCATGTCTTTCATAGAATAGTTCTTGTGAAGAAGGTTGGAGTTGTCTGTGTTTGTGAAATAAACGTCTGTAAACAGCGTCTTGAAATTTTGTCCTTACCCTTTAAAATGTGCAGATTAATCTCTCACAGTGGTGTGAATCTGGCATAATTCCAAACCTGGCAGTGTTCTACGTGATAATATCATCCTGCTGATAAGTTTAATATTTGAGTTGCCAGGAAAGAAATCTTGATTATTCAAATAGTGTCTAATGTGGTTCCCTAATTGCCTCCCTCTTGACTGTTCCCAAGTAAGTATGTCTGAATGTAATATAAATATTAGTCTGAGATGATATTTTTCCACATCCAGTGAGCTACTTTTTAGGCAGCTTTATTATTTCATAAGCAAAAAAAAAAAAGAGAGAAAAAGAAAAAAAAGATAATTTACCATTGAATCCTAAGCCCTAAAATATCAACTCATAGAAAGTTTATTTCTAATTAGACCCTTCACTACAGGATTACAGTGCCTGTCCCAAAATAATGTGCGTAGCATATAATGAATATTGACAGAACGATAGGATGACATAATGCTCGAGAGTCTTTGTAAAGAGTCAAATTTGTCTATTTAAAACTTGGGTATTTAATAAGGTAAGCAACTCAAGAGGAGTCAGCTTGCCTAAATGTTCCGATGAATGCTTTTTATGGTAATTTTCAAAATCATTGGCTTCTTCAAACTTTGAAAAACGAATAAAAAGTGCTTCAGAAAGAAGAGATAGGAAAGATTTCCATACTTATGCCAAAGTTGTGGTATCCTTGTGGACACCAGCCATGAAGGTTCCCCCTTAGAGACCTTTGTTCATAGTTTCAAAGCTCAAACTCCTCTTTGTAGGTGCACATATTTCCTGGCCACTCATGGTATAGAAATAACTTGAGGATTTCACTGGTACATGATCACATCTTCTAAGTGATTGAGGACACTTTGTTGATAGAGGATGAGGACTATCGCTGTTTCAGCTGAAAAGGTTGTCTATGTCTTAAAATAATGACGTAATATGAGAAAATGCAAGTCAAATGCTGAACACATAGTAGGTGCTCTACAAATATTACACGTGTGTCAGAGAATTCGATTCTTCAGCTCTTCGGTGTCTCAGATCTTTATGTCGATCATGCTTTGTTAAGAGGCCTTGTCTGCCAACTAAAGACTGAATAGGACATGAGTGCTCCGGCCATTCCTCTCTTGGGCAGCACACACCCACACCATTCCCTGTTTGAGGCAGGGGCCTGATGAAGAATACTCTACAGAGAACCCCAATATTATGACGGAGGTATCATCTAAAGCTTACTTTTAAGGGTCTTGTTTAAAAAACAATTGTTTTAATGTTTATTTTTGAAAGAGAGAGCGAGCGAAAGCAAGGGAGGGGCAGAGAGAGAGAGAGGGAGATATAGAATCCAAAGTAGACTCCAGACCCTGAGCTGTCAGCAGAGCCCAAAGCAGGGCTTGAACTCACATACTGTGAGATCATGACCTGAGCCAAAGTCAGACACTTAATCAACTGACACACCCAGGCGCCTCTAAGGGTCTTGTTTAAAATAAAAACCACATTCATCCATGGAGGTCTGATTACACAGGTCCAGTGTGCCCCCAGGGTGGTTCACAGAGCCCATTAGCTCATGTTGCAGCTGAAGTCTAGCACTGATCGCATCACAGATGAGGGTGAATGCACTCATCTGTCTTCCTGGAAAGCTAGGAATGCACTTGACCTCCCGTTGAGCCATGACCGCCTCTCAACTCAACCTGGCCATTCCATGAAGAGGGGACTCTATAACTGGGTCATGGTGGTGGTTCACTAGGGTGGAATGGTGGAGATTTCTGGCCTCCTACCACCAGAGACTAATAGCATACTCTTCAGCAAGGATTGAATGCAGGCAAGCTAGGAGGTTATCAGTGTGCTTTGGAGAGCAAGAAATGAAGACAGGCAAGCCCTCCCCAGGGGCATCTGAGAGCTGGGAAGGAAACTGGTCCTTAGGAGAAGTTGGGTGAAGAGCCATAAATACCTGTGGTGACCAGAGTCTGGGGTCTGACTGCCGTGGAGAGCAGAGGAGGGGCACTGTGCTCATGACTCCATGGAACATGCATCCAGGGCAAGATCTTCTGGGGTGACAACTTACTTGGCCTCACTGTCATATGCATTGTGGATAGCAGTGTCCCTATGGTGGGCCAGCATTACTGTTCAGTGCTGCTAATTCAAATAAAACATTATAGGATATCTTTCTTTAAGATTTATTTATTTTTGGGGGCGCCTGGGTGGCTTAGTCGGTTAAGCGTCCGACTTTCGCTTAGGTCATGATCTCGCGGTTCGTGGGTTCGAGCCCCGCGTCGGGCTCTGTGCTGACTGCCAGCTCAGAGCCTGGAGCCTGTTTCAGTCTGTGACTCCCTCTCTCTCTGACCCTCCCCTGCTCACGCTGTCTCTCTCTCTCTCTCCTAGAAATAAATAAAACATTAAAAAAAATTTTAAGATTTATTTATTTTTGAGAGAGAGAGAGAGCACAAGCAGGGGAGGAGCAGAAAGAGGAGGGGACAGAGGATCCGAAGCAGGCTCTGCGCTGACAGCAGCAAGCCCAGTGTGGGGCTCAAACTGTCAAACCATGAGGTTATGACCTGAGCCAAAGTCGGATGCTTAACTGACTGAGCCACCCAGATGCCCCCATAAGATATATGTTTCTGATATAAACCCCCTCCTCTCCTACCCCCACAAAAATCCTGATACCCCAAAGACTAATTAGGATAAATTATGTCCTTCTCTCTCTCTTTTTGACTGCAAGCTTTTTGTGTGTAACTAGTGAGGCAGTGATTTCTGTCAAGCTCCGGTTCTGGGCAGGGACTGTGCAGTCAGTGGCACATTTGTGTCTTCAAGGAAGCCAGCTAGCCCAGGACCTCCAGCTAGACAGTCTCAGTAATATCCTTTGATGGAGGAATACACAGGATGCTGAGGGCACACAGAGGAAGGGCTGGGAGAAGTGCAGTCAGAAAAGGCTCCCACCTGCATTTAACCTGAAGGACAACTAGGAGTTGTCCCATCACAGAAATAAAGGTAGCAAAGGGAACAGCATGGCTCCTGCCACTGGAAGGGTGTGGGGAGAGATTACAGACTGCATGTAGTACCACACACTGTCCTTTAAGTTGGGTACATCAGTGGGCATCAAGTAATGAGGAGCCATGAGCAAGGCACAGGCAGAGTTCAGAAGGAAATGGGTGTTTGTCAGTTTCCACAAGTGAAAAAATCAGTTGCCCTATTTTAGTTTCCCTTTCAGACTGTTTTTCAAGTTGAGGAACATCCTGATATCTGCCTGTCAGACTGCTCAGGGGGCACCTCCATTTTATTGACACAATAGTAGTGAGATTTGAAGACCTTCCCATAGATCAGGTTAAGGAAGCTACTTAGTGAATTCGCTGGGTTGGATCAAACCACTCTTGGCAGCCATACTGCAGATTAATTATAAAAGGCTGGCTCTGTTTGCTGTTTTGTAGGTACCATGATCAACAGGATGTTACGAGCAACTTCCTCGGAGCAATGTGGTTGATATCAATAACTTTCCTCTCCATTGGTTATGGTGACATGGTACCTAACACATACTGTGGGAAAGGAGTCTGTTTGCTCACTGGAATCATGGTAAGTGTCTTTTTACTTTGTTTCCTTTGCTTATCCTCTTAGACCCTGAAGGTGTGAAGGCACACAGTATGATTACACGTGGCTAGGTTTCCCAACAGCCAGCAGCCAGTATAAATAATCAGTTCTACACAGGGAGAGAACATCACTGGTTTCGATCTTCATTCTTAGCAGGATGCCCCTCCATGAAGCATTGAGGGCTCTTGGATTCCTCTTGGTGGGGAGGGGCACTCATTTTGATGAGCAAATCTGGTCTCCAAGCTGCAGGCAGGAAGTTTGTCATTTCAGTCTGGATCTTCCATGGTCCTAAGAGCGAGGTTATACTTGAGTGCGTTTCTCTTCTCTGAAACGTGCTCTCCTTATCTGCAAAATGCGGACTGTAATAACCTATCCTGAAGTATGCCAAGGGGCTGAAGAATTGCATTTCTCAATCACTGAAGTAGATTACAGTTGATCTTCAAACAACATGGGTTTGGACTACATGGTCTGTGGATATGCAGATTTTTTTTCAATAAATACAGTGTAGTACTGTAAATGTATTTTCTCTTCCTTATGATTTTTTTAAAGTTTATTTATTTTGAGAGAGAGAGAGAGAGAGAGAGCGAGCACAAGCAGGGGAGGGGCAGAGAGAGAAAGAGAGAGAGAATCCCAGCACAGAGCCTGATGCAAGGCTCAAGCTCATGAGCCACGATATCATGACCTGAGCCAAGACAAAGAGTTGGACACTTAACTGACTGAGCCACCCAGGTGCCTCTTCCTTACGGTTTTCTTAATAGTATTTTCTTTTCTTTATCCCTGGAAAGTTGACTTCTGAGTGCAGGTGAGAAGGGTGGGCAGCCAGGCAGTGTGGCAAGAAAGAAGGTCATCCAGGAGGAGGGAATGGTTTATTTGAAGGTAGAGGGTTAAGGGGGAGCTTGGTACCTTTGAGCAAGGTCATTGGGCTAGGAGTGAAAAGTGGGAAAGTGCCAATGGCATGAGGCTGGGATGGTGGCCAGGTCTCATGGAATCCCTGAGGAAAGTTTGCTGCCCATGGCGACACGTCAGTGTTCTTCTGTGGCATGTTACAGGCTCATATGCTATCACTACCCCTTACACACCCCGATTTGACCAGGACTAGTTGGTTCCATGTACTTTAGGTATATCAAAATGGGAGGCCTGCAGTCGTCTCAAAGCGATGACAATGTAGTGTGAACTTTTATGTGTTGAAGCCAGACGTAGCTTCCAGTCAATGCACTGTGTTCAGTGACCTGGGTTCTGTCCATTCCTTATCTGCTCTGTATAGTGTGGCAACAGCAAAAAGTATCTTGATTCTTCTTTGATCTTCTGCCTACACGTCGGGTTATGAGAGAGAGTTCTGGGAACTCCTTAGGCAAGAAATTCCCCACCTTTCTGAAGTTAGGCATCCCTCCCAATGCCACCGCTGTGTCCACCCCCAGGCTGGCAGCAGAGGGACAGGATCTCCATGTGAGGGCCTCCAAATGGTGACCAGGGCAGCATGCACCTTGCTAGCAGCTGCCTCAGAAGATTGTTCCAAGAGTCAGAACTGGCTAGAAGGACTGAGCTGCCCAGGGCATAGATGGAGTGGGAACATTCTTCTCCCACTTGGTAGTAACCAAACTGGGATTAAGGCAGCTAGATGTGCAAATAAAATCTGGGGCCAATTTTAAGGTCATTATTGGTAACAAGATGCCCATTTCAAGTCCCAATCATACAGAATATGATGTGGGGTTGTACTTTAACATGGTTTGCTTGTACAAGAAAAAAGGTTTTGTGCATTTTAATGAACTTTTTTTTTTTTCATTAAAATGGGTACAGCCCATTCTGCTCACTGTTGGATCACTTCCTCCCTTTTCCTCAGAAGAGATAGCATTTTATTATATAGCATAATGCTTTGGGAAATGAAATGTGCATGGGTGTATTTTTGGAGGGCCATAACAAGCCCATGAGGGACATGAATGATGCTATTTATACACACAGAACTGGTAATTACAGAGTCTTTCCCCTTAAGCTTCTTAGAAACAATTTCCTTGGTGTTCTTTTCTGGCGAGATGTCCCCCTACCCCCACTCCTTTATTGTTGAATCAGGTATGACTCAGGGTTTGTGCAAACAGCCTAATACGCAGTGGACCACAGCCAGATTGAAGATTAACCTTGCCTGGATCCCGTGGTACTTGTAGCTTTCCTTGCTTTTCTTTGCCCTTCCTGTCTTCCCAGCCTCATCGGATAGCACAAATCTTCTCTTTAGTGGCTTGAACTACTCCCTTGCTTAGATGTCGCTCGTGATCTTACTTCACAAAAGAAAAAAAATGAAGTTGTAATCCACTTGTAATCTACATGGACACAAATGTGTTGTAGGCACTGAAATTTATAGCGACCTCGCTGCCACTGTCTAGATTGATGGTAAAACAGGTCCTTTGTTCTTAGCCTGAGAAGCTCCACTCTATTTCCCTTCTAAGGAACAGACCTTCCTTCCTTCCTTCCTTCCTTCCTTCCTTCCTTCCTTCCTCTGTCCCTCCCTCCCTCCCTCCCTCCCTTCTTTCCTTCCTTCCTTCTTTCCATCCCCCCCTCCCTCCCATTTTTTTTTTAACATTTATTTGTTTTTGAGAGACAGAGGGAGACAGAGCAGAGCAGGAGAGGGGCAGAGAGAGGGGGGGAGACACAGAATCCCAAGCAGGCTCCAGACTCTGAGCTGACAGCACAGAGCCCAGAGCAGGGGCTACAACCCATGAACCATGAGATCATGACCTGAGCCGAAGTCGGAGGCTCAACCAACTGAGTCACCCAGGTGCCCCCGGGACAGACTTCTTTCTTAACTGGCCCCACCCAATATGGTTTACTTGCATGTTGAAAAATTCAATAATCTTGGACAAGCCTACATGAAAGAGGAGTCTGCCCCTAGACCAGGCAGCCTCCCACGGAGTTGGGCCCCAGAGTGGGGTCCTGGGGGTGAGCTTCCGGAAGTTATTTCTATCCTGTGTAAATTTCCCGGGGAATGACACTATATGACTGGAGGTTGCCTACAAACCTGTACTGACAGCGTTTGGCTGGTATCTAGAAGCTATCTAGAAAAAGATCAGTTGTTTTCATAGCCCACATAAAAGGCTAGTTTCCTTAAGATGAAATGTTTTGTCAGACCCTGTTTTTTCCCCTGGAAGCTTAAATACCAGTTAGTCACCTGGGGATTATCTAAGCCAGACACAGCTTCCTTTTATTTGGGGTATTTATTTGGCTATTGCCCCTTGGGCTTTGTGCAATCCATGTATAGGTAAAAGGCACAAGGTCAGACTTCCCTTGGGCCATCTCTCCCCCCCACCACCCCTCTCTTTCCCTCTCTCCATCTGGCCCCTACTAAATTGTGAAAAAGATACAATTTACAATACTTCTGAGAGAGGACAGGGCCATCCCTGAATTATCTTGTATATTATCTCTGAAGTACTATTTTTCTTTGTGTTCTTTTATATTTGAATTTTGTAGTTCTTGTGTTTTGAAATGGATAGAATTTATACCTTTATCTTTATTTTTTTATTTTGACATAAGATACAGTTGATCCAAATGGTAACATCTACAAAGCTTACCCATTTCAAAAATGTACAAATAAAGAAATGAGCACTGCATTTCTTCATAAAGCTAATGAAATGAATGAATTATTTTGTGGCATCATCTTAGATGTTCACATTTTATTGGTCACAAACCCAAAATTAAACCATGACTTAAAATTTTTAAATAGCTTAATTTGTGTCATGAATGGTATTTTTGGGAGCCAAGGACATTAAGATTAATCTGCAGTGCTCTGGGCAGAAATATATTGTTAAACGGTGAGGAGAGAGAGTTTTCCAGAATATGTCTAAGAGAGAAACTAGCGGCCATATCAAAAAATAACCTCTCCTCCCTTGAAATGTCAGTTGTGAATCTGAGACAATCATGCAAAGCTTCTCTCATACTTTTTACAATGTCATTTACAATATCGACATAGATGATGATGGAAATGCTAAAATAATGGGATTGTAGATTCTGAAGTGTATGAACAGGTATTACACTGTGGTAGATTAGGCAAATCATGCAGAAGGTTCCTTTTTACCAAGACCTACCTGCTAGTAAAGCTGAGGAGACAAAGATCTCGTTCTCTCTCCTGGATAGTATTTTAAAACCATAAAATCCTAGGATCCTATAATAGTCACTCATCACCCTTCCAGAGGAAAAACATGAAGGTTGTAATTCCTTGTTTCTCCTTACTCCTCTGTCTTTGCTCTTTGGGGTCATACCAAGGACCTGAGGATTCATTAGTGTGGATATCACCATAACCAATGGCATGAACTCTCAATGGATTTATTCTGTTGGCTGAAGGTAGCCAGCAGACAACCTTGTTAGAGCCTTGTGTCTTTGCTTTTTGTCAGCTAGATCTGGTTTCGCATGATCTCCATCTCAATGTAGAGAAGGGAATTGTTTGCTTAGCATTTAAAAAGTTATCCTGTCTGCCCTTCCGTATCTGTACATCTAGACAAAACACATTCTGGAAGCTCTCATTTCCCCTTACCTATAAATACAGATGATCGTTTCAAGAGGAGAATACAGCCTCATTGGTGAAAGAGTACCTCCTGTCTTATATGAGAACAAAGGTCCCTCATTCATTTGCAATTTTTGCTTCTCCATTTTTGTAGAATTGATGGCATCTCTTTTGGGCCTTTGTGTAGAATATGGATGACCAGATTTTCTGGCAAAATTACCTTTAAACATGAAGCATCATCTGCCCTATCCGAGGGACACAGGTTGGTCTGTAATAACTGGTCCCCTTGGACTTCCAGAGAGTCCCCCATGGATTCCTCAACACACGTGAGTCCACTTCAGAAGTGTGATTTGGGTTTTTTTCCCAACCACTTCTGTAGTTCATAACAATTGAAAGATCATGGCACCAGTGAATCTTTCAAATTTTACTCTGGGAACAACAATGATACAGTCGTCAATTTTTATACCGCTTTAGGATGAGAACTTTGGATAATAATCCTGTCAGCATCAATTTACCCCAGTGGTGAGGAGCCTTGATTGAAGGCGGCTCAGTCAACTGTCAGAGGCTAGCAGTTTTAATCCTGAAGGGTAGGATTATACACTACACTGTCCACGTAGTTCAAGAGTATTCCAAAACACAGCCATAAATTAGCAAGAGCTTATAAGGAGAATGACTGGTATTCCAGAGGGCTAAACCTAAGATCCTGCTACTTTCTATCTTTCCATTAAAGGATTTTTCTTCTCCCTGCCAATGGATATAGAAACCCTGAGAAACTAGACTAAATAAAGCCAGTTCTTAGTCTGCATGTAAGAATAAGTAAAAAAATAAAAATAATAAAATAAAAACCTAGGATCCTTTTTATATGTGTTACACGATTTGACATCAGGTGTTTAATATCAAATAGTAACTTAGAAGAAGTTTTTAATTTACTTTTCATTTATTTTTGGGGGTCTTTCTGGTGTATTCAATGAATCTCATCAAATAAAGGCTCAGTGAGGAGAACCTATCTTTAAATTCTTAGGATAGTTTCTCTTTTGTGCAGGGTAGCAGGAGGGGGACCATGGGCCTATTCAGTCCTAAGGCTAAATTCCCCACCACTGCCCTGAGCTGACCTTCATTTCTCTGCCAGAAAGTTCTTAAGAAAGATGACCGCTGGTTTCTCTCAAGCACAGGCAAGTAGAGGTCACAGTTGTTGTGACCTTCTAGCTTTTGACTTGTAGATGCCACACTTCCACCTAAGTTTTCTCAACTATCAGCATTTTTAGTTGGCAAGGCTGCCCTTCCTGTCTCTAAACTACGTGTGCTCACGCTGGCCCCATTGCTAATAAGGAAATTTAAGCCCAGGAGTGACTCACTGTTGATGACCAGAGTTAGGTGCCACTTCTTTCCTTCCAACATCCAAGTATAGGAATGAGCTGAACAAGCAAATCACTCCAATGGAGACTTGGGCTTCCCAGGTACCGGTTTTATCACTGAACTCAAAAAACCCACACGCACCACCTCCCCTCTTCCATGGGATGAGGACTGTTTACCTGACCTCTGCTGTCTTATCAGCAAGTACCAACTTGCCTTTGAAAAACTTGGGGCATTTCTCATCAAAATTACCTTGACTGTCATTGATTTTCATGACCCGAGGAGATCTTGCAGAATTCTGGTGGGATATAATCATAAAGCTGAGTGTTTTTAGAGAATTTTATTTGCCAGAATTTTCATGAAAAAATATTTGTATCAGACAAGGGCACTAAAATGTATTTATTGTTCTATATATTGAGTCACTCAAGCCCAGGGACAGAATAATGGGCAGTACTTTCAAATATTTATTTTACCTTCTTCTTGGAGCATAAGCTGATATTTTTAAAGGAAAAATATTAGTTAGTCTTAACGCTATTTTATTAATTTGGATGTATCTTCAGGAAAAAACATGAATTTTTTTCAAATTAACTATACTTTGATAAATTTTACTCACTGTTAGTCAAACAAATTGGCTATCACACTCAAGTTTGAGCTTTTAGGAGTGATTATATGACCCACAGGAAGGTAATTAACATAACGCCTGGAGTATTTTGAATGCTAGCATTTTTTCATTAGTCATTCTCCGCAAGGGTGAGGATTCTGGAATTTCTAAAAGAAAATTACACATTTCAGTATTTGTGTTAAATCTTTGCTAGCTTTATTTACATCAGAATCAAAATCTTTACCCAAGTATCCTAGTCAAGGAATTTCCCTTCTCCACTGACTTGCATCCTTCAGTTGTTAAAAGCTTGCTCCCAGAATGGTTTATCGAAGCTTCTCGAAAGTACTTGCAGGATGAGCACAACCAGGTGACCTAAAGTAAAATTATGGTAGTATTTTGAATTTTTCCAATATTGTATGATTAAATGACCTGGGGGCAGATGAACCTCTCTTTTGAGCACACTGGGGACGAATATGGCTTACCGTGTCTGTGCTCTGATGAGGAAATATAATATAGAGTGGAGAAAAGTACTGTATTTTAAATTTTTTTAAGTTTATTTATTTACTTTGAGAGAGACAGAGAGAGTCAGTGGGGGAGGGACAGAGAAAGATGGAGAGAGAGAATCCCAAGCAGGCTCGGTACCATCAGCACAGCCCGATGCAGGGCTCAAACTCATAAACTTCACAGTTTATGAGTTTATCATGACCTGGGCCAAATCCAAGAGTCACACTCTTAAACCACCAAGGCACCCAAGCACCCTGAAAAATACTGTATTTTACTTTTAATGTTTATTTATTTATTTTGAGGAGGTAGGGCAGAGAATCCCAAGCAGGCTCTGTACTGCAGCACAGAGCCCAACGTGGCACTCAGACCCATGAACCATGAGAGCATGACCTAGCTGAACCAAGAGTTGGACACTCAACTGACTGACCCACCCAAGTGCCCCCCAAAATTACTGTATTGTAATTTGGCAGTAGCTAACTCTTCAGGTGTTGGTATTCAACTACTACTTAGGCTCTCTGGTCATATCGTCATTTGTCTATTTCACATTGATCTGGCATATGGATGAGCCCTCTCTCCCTCCTCTTGTTCTCTCTCCCTTGCAAGATCTAATTTGTTAGAAGGAAAGAAGATACACCAACTAAGGGGAACCTAAACGTTTGCTTTTAATATATTGGCCTCATAAACACACTGTGCTTTCTTCATTTAGTTTTTAGGTGCCTGAGCATCTTGAAGGGACAAGCCAATGGTCTGCTTAGTTTTTCCACCATAACATAAACTAAATGGGAGAAAAGTAACCAGGATACACTTTCTGACTCATCTTGTTAAAGGCATACAGGGATCTTCATTTCAGAGAGTAACATATGTTCATCCCAACTGTTTCCACATCCATTGTGATGACGACAACTTTGGAGAAAATGTTGTAAAAGCATGTTTACTCTCATTTGTATTCATTTGATGAAACAGAATGGTCCTGGAAATAGACACGGAGTGGACAGTAGCGTCATGCAGTGACTTAAATGACATTAGTGGTTGGCAGGGATTTACTTTGGACCTAGAAGGCTTTAGAGGTGTACCAGCTCTTCTGCATATCTCTGCATTTATTTTATTTTTGTAAAGTTACTGTTTTGAAACCCATTTCTATACACATGGAACCCACTTATGGTTTATTAAGGACCTGGAGACATAGAAGTGTATGGCTTCCCTAATTAAAATGAAAGTAAAGGAGGGGCACCGGGGTGGCTCTATTGGTTAAGTGTCTAGCTCTTGATTTCAGCCCAGGTTATGATTCATGGTTCTTGAGTTCAGGCCCCCACATTAGCACAGAGCCTGCTTGGGAGTCTCTTGTCCTCTCTGCTCCTCCCTCCCTCACGCTCTTCATCTCTCTCTCAAAATAAATAAAGGAGTGACTATGTATGAACAGAAAGAGATTTCTAAGTGGCTCTTGAGATACCATTAAAAGGGTACAGCTAGGACAGTGGAGTGACTTAGATAATAGTTGCAGTAATTCCTAAATTGTCACACTCCCTTGCTTTTGCAGTTTGCAGTGGAGATACTCATTTTTGTACACGAGACTTTGGGGGATCTAGAGAACACTCAGTAATGAAGGGGCCAGTAGCAGGAAAAAAAGAGAGCCCAAGAATAAACACAAATAAAAATCGACTTTCAAAGGCTCTTGATACTAGTGATTTTCCACTCCTGTTAGGATGTTGATTTCTTTCCAGAAGGATCTCAGCAGTGGCCACCTGCCAGGGGAGAACAGTATTCGACTTTGAGTGCCAATTGCCGCTCACGGCTCTCTCTCTAGCAGTGGAAGCCCCTCAGATTTTTACGTTCTATGCTTATTCAGAAATCATCCCTGCTCTTGAATCTCTCATAACTCAGTGACTGACAAGCACCCGTGAGCAACATGCAGGTGATCCTATATTTCTCAAGCAGGTGCTGCCCCCGAGTGGGTAGGTATACATGGCCATCTTGAGTGGCCACGATTTCACCCACTGATTGTGGTTAGCCCCTTATCAGTACACCAAATTGGTTTACATTTTGTGGCAAACGTTTGAAAGTGAACAGAACACATGGGTATGCTTCCAAAGGCCATTTTTTTTTATTTCAAATACCATTGATATACAATATACATTTCACTGTATGACGCAGTGAGCTGGCATTTCTATACGTTAGGAAATGATCCCAGTGGGTCTAGTTACCCTCTGTCACCATACAAGTTACCCTCTGTCACCATACAAAGTTACCACAATATTATTTACTACATTCCCCAGAATGTATTTTATATCCCCAAGATTTATTTTATAATTGCAAGTTTGTTCTATGTTTATTAGTCTGTTTCTGTGATGCTTGTTTTTTTTCTTAAACTCCTCATGTAAGAGAAATCATACAGTATATGTCTTTCTCCGATTTATTCCAGTTAGCATAAAGCCTTCTAGTTCCATTCATGCTGTTTCGAATGGCAAGATCACATTCTTTATGGCTAATATTCCATTGTATAGACATACACAACATTTTTATCAGTTCATCTATTGATGGACACTTAGGTTGCTTCTATGCCTTGGCTATCTTATATAATACTCCGATAAACATAGGGATGTATATATCTTTCCAAATTATGGTTTTCATTTTCTTCAGGTAAACACCCAGAAGTGGAATTACTAGATTGTATGGTGGTTCTATTGTTAATATTTTTTGAGGAACTGCCATAATGTTTTCCTTGGTGGCTGTACAAGTTTGCATTCCCACCAACAGTGCATGACGAGGGGTCCTTTTTCTCCACATCTTTGCTAACACTTTACTTCTTTTTGGTATTAGGCATTATGACAAGTATGAGGTGGTATATCACTGTGGATTGGATTTGTATTTTCCTGATGACTAGCGATGTTGAAAATCTTTTCATGTGTTGGTCATCTAGATGTCTTCCAAGGAGAAATGTCTATTTGGGTTCTCTGCACATTTTTGATCAGGTTATTTGATTTTTCTGGCTATTGAGTTGTAGGAGTTCTTTATATATTTTGGATATTAACCCCTTATTGAATACACATCATTTGCCTATATTTTCTCTATTCAGTAGATATGTTGCCTTTTTGTCATGTTGATGATTTCCTTCACTGTGCAAAAGCTCTTTAGTTTAATGTTATCCTAGCTTTTATTTTTGCTTTTATGTCCTTGCCTGAAGAAAGTCTAAAATTTACCATTCAGAGTGATGTCCAAGAGTTTATTGCTTCTGTTTTCTTCTAGGACTTTTATGGCTTCAGGTCTGACTCATAGATCTTTAATTAATTTGCAATTTATTTTTGTGTATGGTGTAAGAAAGTGGTCTGGTTTTCCCAACACCATTTATTGAAAAGAATATCTTTTCCCCATTTTTTATTCTTGCCACCTTTGTTGTAAATTGACCATATACACATGGGTTTATTTCTGGGCTCTCTATCCTGTTCCATTGATCTATGTGTCCGTTTTTGTACTAGAACCATACTGTTTTAACTACCATAGATTTCTAGTATAGTTTGAGATCAGGGTGCATGCTACCTCCAGCCTTGTTCTTCTTTCTAAAGATTGCTTGGGGTATTTGGGTTTGTCTGTGGTTCTATACAAATTTTGGTCTCATTTGTTCTAGTTCTGTGATAAATACCACTGGAATTTTAATATGGACTGCACTGACTCTGTAAATTGCTTTGAGTAGTATGTGTATTTTAATTCTTCCCATTCATGAACATAATATATCTTTCCATGGATTTGTGTCCTCTTCAGTTTCTTTCATCAGTGTCTTATAGTTTTCAGAGTACAGATTATTACCTCCTTAAATTTGTTCCCAACTGTGGATCCTTTCCAAAAAATAAAATTAGGAGCAAATTAGGCATATAATTTTCTGTCTTGCTTATTTAAATATTACATTGTCTTTCAGTATCACAGAAATAAAATTTTAATACGGCCATAACATATTATAATATGGACATGCTAGGAGTAATTACCATTCCTCAATATTAGATCCTAGTGATGAAGACTACCTCATATGTAAGATGCAGAGCTGCTTTTATAATGAATGGTTTTCAGACCTACTTGTCTTAAGGGAAGCCAGGTTACCTTATGGGAATTTGAGACTTTCTTGGCTAGCTAGCCAATGAGCATATTAACATTTTTGCTAACATAAAGGCAATGCTATTAAAAACTAGTTTAGGGGTGGCTCAATCTGTTAAGCATCTATGGCTTGATCTCAGCTCACTTCATGATCCTACAGTGAGATGGAGCCCCGCATCAGGCTCGCGCTGGCAGTGCGAAGACTCCTTAGGATTTACTCTCCCCCTCAAAATAAATCAAAAAACTAAGAAGATTCAAGTCTGTTGAAAGATCCACAATTGTAACATCATGCTGTTGGGTGTCCCTCTTCACTGGGCTCCTGGGTGAACCCTGCCTTCATTGCTTTCTGTCCACTGAGACAGTTGGGCAATATCTACTGCCCTGTGGCCCTCTCAGGGATGTGATTCCTTCTGGAGGGCCAGACTTCCCTTTCACCTGCCTGTCAGTAGCTCCTTAGGCTATGGCTGTAGCTCCGTAGCTCCCCCTTCTCATCCTGTACGTCGACTGTGCCCAGGACCCATGAGGGGGCAGCAACAGCATGACCTTGCCTAGCGCCCCCCTCCCCCAGAGGTCCCCCAGCCCCGCCACCCGGCCCTGTATGCAATCACTGGTCTTATAGCCAAGAAGACCACACATCTCATGCCCATGATCATGGAGCAGAGAACTCTAATCCCTGGGGTACCACACAGTGTCTCACATCTCTTCCCAAGAGAATAGCACAGTGACCTATCATTTAAAAAAGAGTGCTGGTGATCTTTTTCAAAATAAAGGTAGCCCATGCCTTTCTTAGTTCTGGTAAGCATCTGGATTAGGATGACTATCCCTTACCTTCAACACTATATGTGTCCGTTGTCCAGGTTCAAACCATTGAGATCCTCCTGTGATCCTGAAGTTGTGAATACACTGAGATAATGCACCTCTTTTCATTCCTGGCACATCACAGTCAGTTGGGCTGAAGACCTCTGGTCTCATCTTGAGAGAAGATTATGCAGTGTTATTTTTTAGAGAATAATTGTTATTTCCACTCCATGCATTTATGCTAATTTACTCATGTATTACTTGTTCCTATTAGATTTTCAGAGATATAACTAACTTGCTCTGTTTTTTAAGAAATCTCTGCAATTTCAGCAAGTTGCCCCTTTACCATGTATTTCTTAGTATTAAAATATGTTTCATTCAAATATCACTCTTAAGATATTAAAATTTGTGAACCAAGTTTTTGAATCCCAATCAATGGGCATGCTGCTTGTGTTTGTGGACCATGCCCTTTTGGTCATATTTACTGAAGTTGTGGAATGCTACTTTTTAAAAAATCTCCAGCTTCTTATGTACTTGGTGAAAACCATTTTCTACCATGGCTGAGACCAAAAATAGTAACTTGTTGGGGCTCTCCTCTCTTCTGATTTTCAGGGTGCTGGTTGCACAGCCCTGGTGGTAGCTGTCGTGGCGAGGAAGCTAGAACTTACCAAAGCAGAAAAACACGTGCACAATTTCATGATGGATACTCAGCTGACTAAAAGGGTGAGTTACCACCCCCTGGATCTTCAGAGGGAAGATTATTGTGGGGGTGGGCAATCCGATTTCTATTCTGACCTCTCAAGCTGAAATGACCTGGTTTAAACTTAAGGCCTTCTTGAAATCTGTTCCTTTTTTTTTAACCCCACATTTTGAGAATAGGCCAGTCCTAACTTTATGTCAACTAGGAAATAATTGGACAACCTTGGTATTTACTCAAGGATAAACACAGACCACGTTGGTCTAAATAAAGAGACACACTTAACATTTCAGTGTGCAGGATACAAGAAGGGAGTGATACTAGATTGAATAGGAAGGGGCAGGCTGTCGATGTCACCTAGAAATTTACAGAGAGTGATGCAATACTATTTTACTGAGCTTCTGCGAGCCAGTCTCTGTTCTAAAGATTGGGTTTGCAAGGACAGTAAAAAAAACCACCAGTGACTTGCAGGACTCCAAGGTAGGAGCAGAGAAAGGCCCTTTCTGTGATTTAAAGGCTGTGCAAGAGATAAAGGGCAGCAGCCCAATGGGAAAATGTGGCAGAGAAGAGAATCACAGTGTTGACAGAGCACTCTCTCTGTGCAAGGCTTGGCTCCCAGCATGGCACCTGTGTAAACTGGTTTCGTCCTCTGACAACTTTATGACGGGAGCACTAGTATTCTGCTCATTTTACAAATGTGGAAGTCAAAACACAGAGAGGTTGAGCAAGAGGTAGCTTGCTCAACATCATTTTATCAAAGACGAAAAAGATATTTCTCCCACTCCCACCAGATGTTTAGCCTCTCTCCCTAGTCACTTGAGAGACCAAAATACAAGGTCAGATATAAAACTAAAAATCCTTTTTTAGCAGTGTCACCTTGCTAACATAACTCAAAGGAGAATCCAATTGGGCTCTCATCTAAATAACAAAACACACTGTCATTTGGTAACTTTACCCGTAAAAGAATTGATGGCAAGTTCAAGTGGAGTTTCTTTTTTAAAAAAATTTTTTTAAATGTTTGTTTATTTTTGAGAGGAAGGGAGGGTCAGAGAGAGAGGGAGACACAGAATTCTAAGCAAGCTCCAGACTCTGAGCTGTCAGCACAGAACCCAATGCAGGGCTTAAACCCTGAGCAGCAAGATCATGGCCTGAGCTGAAGTTGGATGCTTAACTGACTGAGCCCCCCAGGCGCCCCTGTTTTTACTCACTTTTGGTTTTGGTTGCATACATAAAAGTAATCATGGTTCCATTGGTAAATACTTCCTAATAGTTTTGTCATTTCAATGCCCCTATTTATATATATGGACAGTATTTACAAAATGGAAGCTTGGATTCTAGCTGCCTTGCTATTTTCTATCTTATCATCAGACACTGTGGTGAGACTTTATTGCATTTGGAAAGTCCACATGTAGTCTAGGTGATCTCAGGGACTCGATTGCAGATACCATGCTTCTGGCCTGGATGTGCCCCTTTAGAATGTCTTCTACTCTGCACAGTTTTTTCTCGTTTTCTTTCAACTCCAGAATTCCCTCTCCAAACTCATGAACATTGGTGAATATTACAGAAAAGTACAAGGAGAGCCATCAATTCAGAGCTGAATGGAGGGCTCTTATCACTTTCAAAAACCTACTAGGAAATGAAAATACATGCATATCAGCCTCAGTCCACATATAATCCAAAATCATAACAAATGTTTTGTGGATTTTATGTGCTGGTTTGTATGCGTTCCGTACTGTACAGTTCATATTTCAGAGTTAAAAGTTGTACGATATCAAAAGAACTCTTCCCCAGAAGTCCGTTGTGTAATCCAAATAATTTGACCATGAAGGTTATACCTTATAAATTTCACAAGAATTAACTTAATACTACACTGAGGTAGAAAATTCCGTTACAACACCATACAGCCCATCCATCTGCATTTAAATCTTTTCAGTGACACAACAAAAGCTGGGACAAGATCACAAATTAAGGAACCAAGTTAGCATGCTGAGGCAGATTTCCCTAAGTTTTCTAAGCAGGTACTTTGTTTTATCTTAAGAAGGAAATATGTTATTTCTTTAGATTTATGTGGGAGTATTGGTATTTCATATTCTACTTACTGAACAGAGTGTGATGTTAAAATCTACAGCAGAGCACCTTTGATGAAGAGATTTGTGGGATTCGTACAGGTCTCCCAGGTTCAGTTGGGAGCCATTCCAGGTTGGTTTTATAATTTAATTAGTTTACCTCAGGATCACTCAACCTCAGCGCTGTTGACCTTTGGGACTGGAGCATTCTCTGTTGTGCAGATGTCCTTGTGCATTGTTGACTAGTTAGTGGCATCCTTAGTAGATGCCAGTACCATTTCCCCTGACTTGTGACAACCAGAAAATGTCTCTAGACATTACTGAATGTCCCCTCAAGGGACATTACTGCCAACAGTGAGAACTGCTGCTTTGGTTTGTTATTCCCCAAGGATTTGGAGACTGGGACAGTCCTTGTAGCAGATATTCTTTGTGTATACTGAATTTGTTGTAATCTTCCTGGGAATAATATATAATTATTTAACAAAATATATAGCATAGCTACTATAGTTAGAGTTCTGTGTTCACTGCTGAGGATATAGAACTGAAATATCAGACTCCAGGACTCAGGGAATTTTAAGCTTTTATGGTACTCTTCCTTCAGCAAATCAGATATGAGAACTGTTTTTTTCTCTGCTTGGGGCAGAAAAATTGCCTTGTGTTCTTATGTTGCTCATGACCCCCCATTGAAACCCCATTCATGGTCCCTTTCAGAGGACTGTGGATCTAGATAACTTCCTTTGGTTTTTATGAATGGGACTCATTTCCCCAAATGGACCACATTTTCTGATCTTACAGCTTTTCTGTTACAAGTTCTTGTATACTTTAGCTTGACTCATAATGCAACATTATCTATAGGGAGTTTGTTTATAGAAAGTTTTTCAATAAGAAATATTATTGTAATTTCATTCTCCATGATGCTTTATTAATTCTATTATCTTATTACTACTCCTTAAAAGTTTAGCTACTTTGCGATATTAGGACCAAGTCACTTGCTGACAGCTTGATTTTTATATGCAAAATGTCACTTAAGTGCAGGTACAAATGTTAAAATGCCATTAGAATCAAACATAAATTTGTCACTTATGATACCCATTTCATTATTAGAGTCAATACAATATATGAAAATAATAGCCCTTTTATAGTCCTCTTCAATTTAATGAGTTCCATTTACTTGGAACTTGATTCCACATGGTTATGTATGGAATTTCTAAATGGCCCTACTTATAATTTTAAGTTTTTAAGTAAAAATTCTAAAATACCAGAATAGTAGGGTCCTGAGCTCACCTCTTCCTATGGATACACCAAGACTACAACTACAGATAATGCAACTGACTCTGAAAACGACCTGAGGACAAACAGGACACATCTTCCACAGCTGAAGACTTAAAAGAAAAAGGCACATGGAGAAGCAGCAAAAGTGCACATGAAAACCAAACTGCCAGCATGGCGACCCATAGGATAGAGGGAGGTCACAGCCACAGGGATCCTACCTAAGGCCCAAGAACATCAAACATCACATAATGGGGCATCCCCTGTTACTGGAAAGGTGAGTCCCCATAAGTTCAGAGTTCAAAAATCAATAGGGCTTACCTCTGAAAGACATAGAGGCCTCGAGGCCTCCAAGACTCTGCTCGTAAAGAGCCAGTGCACTGTATCTCTCACTCCCTCTCAGTCCAAGATCTGGCACAGAGACAGCAGACTGGAAAGCACCTAGATTATGCATGAAGGAGATTTATTGACTAATTTTAGGGTATATGCTGGAGAGGCAAGGATGGGTAGGAACTTTCTCCAGGAATGAAAGTGCTGGTGGACACTTTTTTTTTTTTTTTTTTGGCTTTCCTGCAGCCTGGGTGGCCAGACTTTGCAGCAACCAATTTTGATACTCTCCATCTTCCTTGCTAGCACTATTCACCCCACTGCACTCAGCAAGCATCCCCCTGAAGCAACTACTGCCCCAGGGAGGAGGGCCCAGCCTCATCTACCAGTGGGCCCAGAGCAGTCAAGCCCATGCACAGCAGGAGGGCACACGTAACTCAAACAGCAGACATCCCTGGAGCACCTGGTTCTGCTGTGCAGGGTGGACTGCACAAGGGATCCCACAGAATGCCTGGCTTCTAAGACCAGGAGACTTAGCTGATCTACCTAACACATTGTAACAAACATGGAGAGTGAGACAAAATCAGGGCACAGAGGAGTATGTTCGAAAAGAAAGAAAAAGACAAAATCCAAGAAAGACAACCAAACAAAATGAGGTAAGCAATCTACCTGAAAAAGGGTTCAAAGTAACGGTCATAAAGATTCTCACCAGACTTGAGGGAAGAGTGAACTGAGAACTTCAACAGAGGTAGAAAATATAAAGAACCAGTCGGAGCTGAAGAATAGAGTAACAAGTAAAAAACACACTAGAGGGAATCAAATACACTGGATGGAATCAACAGGAGATTAAAGGTTGCAGAAAACAGATCAGTAATCTAGAAGACAGAGTAACTCACATTATAGGGGGTCCCAGAAGCCAGACAGAGAAAGGGGCTGAAAAGTTCTCTAACCTGGGGGAAGGAAACTGGCATCCAGGTCCAGGAACCACAGAGAACCCCAAACAAGATGAATCCAAAGATGTGTACACTGCAACACAAAATAATTAAAATGGCAAGAGTTAAAGATAAACAGAGAATCTTAAAAGTAGCAAGGGAAAAGCAACTAGTTATGTATAAGGGAAACCCCATAAAGCTATTAGCTTAGGTTTTAGCAGATTCTTCAGGTGAGAAGGGAGTGGCATTGCTCTATTAAAACTGCTGAAGGGAAAAAACCTACAGTCAAGAATATTCTACGCAGCTAGTTTATTATTCAGAACTTAAGGAGACATAAAGAGATTCCTAGACAAACAAAAGCTAGAGGAGTTCATTACCACTAAATCGTCCTTAAAAGAAATGTTAAAGGGACTTCTTTAAGTGGGAAAGAAGGGTCTTAATGAAATTATGAAAGAAAAAATTTCACTGGTAAAAGCATATATGTAGTAAAGGTATGACTTAATAAAACTAGTGTCAATGGTAAAAGACAAAAGTAGAAAAATCACTTACGTCTACAAAAATTAGTTAAGGGATATACAAAAGATGTAAAACATGATGTCGTACACATAGAACCTGAGTGGCAAATAGAAAGGTAGTGCTTTTAGAATGCCTTTGAACCTGAGCAATCCTTATAATAGACTGTTATTCACATTGGATATTATACATGCACTTTGTTTTAACTACAGGCCAAACATGAGTAAGTAATAAGTTCACACAAAAGAAACAGAATCCTAACACAAAGCTACAGAAAGCTATCAAACAGGAGGGAGCAAGAGAAGAAAGAAACAGAGAAGAGCTACAGAAACAACCAGAAAATAACAAAATGGCAATAAGTACATACCTGTCAACAATAACTTCAAATGAAAGTGGCCTAAATGATACAATCAAAAGACACAAGGCAACTGAATGGATAGGAAAATAGGACCCATCTCTATGCTGCCTACAAGAGACTCACTTCAGACATAGGGACACATACAGACTGAAAGTGAAGGAATAGAAAAATATATTCTATGCAAATGGAAGGTGAAAAAATCTGGGGTAGCAATACATATCTCAAGCAAAATAGACTTTAAACCAAGGCTGTAATTATAGACCAAGAAAGGTGCTATATAATGATAAAGGGCTCAGGCCAACAAGAGGACATAACAATCATAAATATCTATATACTCAACCTAAATACACCAGCAAATATTAACAGACACAAAAGGAGAAATTGACAGTAATACAATAATAGTAGGAGGCTTTAATCCTTCACTTACACCAACGGATAGATCATCCAAACAGAATCAACCAGGAAACATTGGCTTTGAACACACATCAGACCAGATGTACCTAACAGATATACACAGTACATTCCATCCCAAAACAGCAGAATACATTTTCTCCTCAAGTGTGTATGGAATACTCTTCAGGAAAGATCACATATTAGGCCATAAAACAAAGCTCAATAAATTTAAGAAGACTGAATTCATATCAAGCATCTTTTCCGGTCACAACACATCTTTTCCGGTCTAATTGTAATAGAAATCAATTACAAGAAAAAAACTGGAAAAAATACATGGAGGCTATACAACATGCTATTAAATAACCAATTGATCTATGAAGAAATCAAAGGGGAATTAAAATATATATACCTTTAGACAAATGGCAATGGAAATACAGCAGTCCAAAGCATCAGGGATGCAACAAAAGCATTTCTTAGAGGGAAATTCATAACAATACAAGCCTACCTCAAGAAACAAGAAAAATCATAAATACACAATTGAACCTTACATTTAAATAAGCTAGGAAAAAGAATACATTATGCCGAAAATTAGTAGAGCGAAAGGAATAATAAAACTCAGAGCCAAAAAAGAACAGAAGGGATCAATGAAATTAAGAGCAGATTCACTGAAAAAGTAAAGAAAATTGATAAGCCCTTAGCCAGAGTGTTCATGGGGGGAAAAAAAGCAAGCACTCAAATATAAAATCAGAAATGAAAGAGGAGAAATAGTTAACACCACAGAAATGAAAAAGATGAGAGACTACTAAAAAAAAATTACACACCAACAAAGTGGACAATCTAGAAGAAATGGATAACTTCTTAAAAACATACAGTCTTCCAAGACTGAATCAGAAAGTAGAAAATCTGAACACACTAATTCCTAGTAATAAAATTGAACCCTTACTGACTACTACTAATAATAATCAACTCCGAACAAACAAATGTCCAAGACCAAATGGTTTCACAGGGGAATTCTACCAAACATTTAGAGAAGAGCTAACACATTTCCTTCTCATGCTATTCCAAAAAGTTAGAGGAGGAAAGAATGCTTCTATTCTACACGGCCAGCACTAACCTGAATTCAAAACCAAAGACACTACAAAAAAAGAAAAAAGAAAAAAAGAAAAGAAAATTAGAGACCAATATTTCTGATGAACATAGATACAAATATTCACAGCAAAATGTGAGCAAACCACATTTAATGTTACATTAAAAAGATTCATCCACCAACAAAATAAAAAGGCAATCTACTTACTGGAAGGGAGAATATATTTGCAAATGATTTATCGATGGGAGTTAATTTTCAAGATAGTAAAGAACTGCTTTAAACACCAAGAGGAACAAATAATCCAACTAAAAATTGATAGATAGGGGTGTCTGGGTGGCTCGGTCTGTTAAGCTTCTGAATCTTGATTTTGGCTCAGGTCATGATCTCATGGTTCACGAGTTCGAGCCCCAAATTGGGCTCTGCACTGAGAGCACATACAGTCTGCTTGAGATTCTCTTTTCCTTTCTCTCTCCGTGCCTCTCCCCTTCTCTCTCTCAAAATAAATATTTTTTTAAAATGGATAGAGAGACTGAAAACAGAAATTTTCCAGAGAAGACATACAGATGACTAACAGGTACATGAAAAGATGCTCAACATCACTCATCAAAACCAAATCGAAACAGTATCAGAAAGACAAGATATAGCAGGTGTTGACAAAGATGTGGAGAAAAGGAAACCCATGTGCACTGTTGGTGGGACTGTAAATGGGTGCAGCCACTATGGAAAATATTATAGTCATACTTAGAAAAAAAAGATTAAAAATAGAAATACTATACAATCCAGCTCTGGATACTGAAAATAAAAACACTAATTGGGAAGGATATATGCACTCCTATATTTATTGCATTATTTAAAATAGTGAAGATATGGAAGCAATGTAAGTTTCAATCAGCAGAGGAATGGATAAAGAAGGTATGGTACAGATATACACATGGAATATTACTCAACCATAAAAAAGAGTGAAATATTGCAACAATATAGATCGAGCCAGAAAGTATAACGCGAAGTAAAATAAGTCAGACAAATGCAAATGTCAGATGATTTCACTCAATGTAGAAGTTAAGAAACAAACGAATAAACAAGGAAAAAAAAAAGAGAGACTTAAAAAACCAAGCTTTTAAATACCCAGAACCAACTGATGGTTGCCAGAGGGGTGTGGCGTATGGGATGGGCAAAATAATTGAAGGGTTTGAATAATTTCAAATTCAAATAATTGAATAGTTGAATAATTTACAACTTCCAGTTATAAAATAAGCAAGTCACAGGGATGAACAGTACAGCATTGGGAATATAGTTCATATTCTTATAACAACTTTGTACAGTGACATAAAGATGTAACTGTACTTAGGCTGAGCATGTTGTAACATGTAGAACTGTCAAGTCACTGTGTTGTACACATGCAACTAATGTCATTTGTATGTCAACTACAATTTCAAAAGTTCTAAAATCTGAATCATTCATGAATGATTCTGGGACATGAGAGAGTAAACAAGGACCCAAACACCATTCATACTTAACAAGAAGAAGCCTAAAACTACAAGGTCAAGGGTACTCCTTACCACTAGAGAAAACTACCACTAGCCTCTGAAGCACTGTGCAGAAGTCATTTTTTCTCATGGTCAACAGAGGTAATGATTATAGACATTCTGGAGTCTGAACATGACTATAAAGAAAAAGCAGTATGAATGTTAAATGAATGATTATTCTCCTGGGAATAAATGTCACTTTCCAAGCCTCCCCTTGGGTTTCTTAACTGAATTGAACAATTTCGATGAAAAATTATTCACCGTGCACAAGTTTTCACAGGAACAATTTCACACAGAAATCATTTCCCTGTTTGACAACATTAGCCACATGAAATACTACGTGTGAAAGTACAGAACGCTATTCATTGCACAATCTATTAAGGGATACTGTTCTATGTAATTACAAAAGTTTACATGCCATTCTACAATTTAAAAATGGCCACATACCAACGGATCAAGAAGATGTGGTTTATCTATACCATAGAATACTACATGGCAATGAGAAACAATGAAATCTGGCCATGTGTAGCAACATGGATGGACCTTGAGGGTGTTATGCTGAGCGAAATAAGTCAGGCAGAGAAGGACAAATACCATATGTGTGCACGTATAGGAGGATTAGGAGGAACTTAAATGAGGAACAAGGGGGAGAAGAAAGGGGGAAATGGTGGGGAAAAGGGAGAGAGGCAAACCATAAGAGACTCTTGAATGCTGACAAAAACTGAGGACTAATGGATGTAGGGCGGAGGGAGGATGGGCATGGAGGAGGGAACTCGTCGGGATGAGCACTGGGTGTTATGTGGAAACTAATTTGACAATAAACTATTTGTAAAAATAAATAAACTAGAGTAAGTAAAAAAATGGCCACATACCAAGAATAATCTAATGATTTCAAAATGAAAGCCTAAGGACAAGAACTTGTCACTGGGCTTTAGTAAGATGGGACCAGCAACTTAATAGATTTATCACCTTCCAGAGTCAGTGTGTTTACTATGCTCTGTCTTTTGGAAATGTTATTACTCCTCACTCACGTCTGAACCACAGAGAAATCCTGGATTTTGGCCCCCTGCGTACTTTCATTTCGGAAAGAAACTTGAAAACAAGTGATTCTGAGAACCCAGACACAATTTTTAAAGCAGCTCAATGTACCACAAAGAATAATTATACATATTAACGTCCACTGTGGGTGTTTCCAATCCTGTTAGGAATTCTCAATAAGATCCATAATAAGAACATCATTATACAGTTATATAATTTTTTGTCCTACGTGTCTCTTAACAAGCGAACAGAAATTCTGGAGGATTGAGCCTCTAGAGCTTTTACACGGTGCTTGGAGACACAGCCCGTGGGTGAAAACACAAAGTGACTGGATCACTTGACCCTGCCCTGTTCCAAAGCTAGAGTATTCACCCAGCCCCAAGTACCAGCTCTACAGAAGGCTTGAGTGGCATGTAGTCTTACTGTCCAGGTTTAGAGTTGTTGTATGTGTTTGTCCCCAGCATCCTGGGGGCATCGCCCACGGTCTGTGAAGCAACATTTTACCCATTTTACCATAGTTACGGGAATGAGAGGCAGGAAATTCTTGCTTCTTGAGTCAGAGGTTATGTACCTTCTCTTAAATCTGAGAAGAGTAGAAGCATTGCACCAAAATAAGTCTCTGAAGGGAGAGGCAAGGGTGAAAATGACCAAGAAAAACCAATTAAATAACAATCAGAATAGTCAAAAGCAAAGGAAAATTATAAACAAAGTCCTCTTTAAAACAATGCTCTAATAACGTATAGGTTTGAACAAGGTAAAGTTTCACTGAAAAGTCAAACAGCTTTTAAATGCTTTTGTGGTTTATCTAGTATTACTACCCTGAAAAATATATTTTACCTTATAACCTATGGCTATAATATTTCATCACTACCTATAGAAGTCAGCAGTAGAACATTTCATGACCTTTTTAACTGCAGTGGTGGTTTTAAGGCATCTGCATAAGTACTATTACCTTTAATAGTATTATTGCTTTTTAGGGGCTTTGTTTTCCCAACATACCTGATTATTAATATGCCTTTCAAAATGTTTCCGATAAAAGATTTTAATTGGAATGGAGCATGAATCAGGCAGAGCAAATGTTCATTTTTTCCCCTGGCTGTGGACGCAGGGATGATGGGAGGGGAGAAGATTCCTACTAAGAATGAGCCCTCACCTCACTCTCCTTATTTCTCGATGTTAGGAAAGTACTTCTCAGTGTGGTTGGCTCATTAATTGGCACAAGAATCACTACAGCTACTAATTTTTGGCAGCTAGATCTATGATCTGCCATAGCAACCATCATGGTATCCAGCATGTGGTAGACACTCCATAAATTTGTTGAATTAGTAAATGGAAATCAGGGAAGATATACTTAGATCTTACATCTCTTCTGTAACCTATCCCTTCTTTTCAAGAGGGTCCTTTGACAATATATATTTATGTATAAATATATATCTGTGTCCCATGATTGGAAGTTCTTATGATCCAGGGTGCCCAGGTAGGTCAGTCAGTTGAGCGTCCTACTTCAGTTCAAGTCATGATCTCATGGTTCATGAGTTTGAGCTCCACACTAGGCTCTGTGCTGACAGCTCAGAGCCTGGAGCCTACTTCAAACTCTGTGTCTCCCTCTCTCTCTGTCCCTCCCCCATTCACATTCTGTCCCCCCCCTCTCAAAAATACATAATAAAAACACTAAAAAAAAAAGTTCTTATTATACAAAGTATACACTATGGTACTAAATACTTATCACCACCTATGTCCAAAGCCCTGAGCTTGGGAGACACAAAGGTTAGTGACAATACTCGTGTCCTCTTAGAGTCTATAAATGCCCTGGAAGGGCAGGATGGAGCTCTAGGCTTACACTGTTAGACATCCTGACATTACGTAGTTCATAACTACGTAAACAGAGGAAACTTTCCCTCCAAATCAACTTCTCCTCTCCAGTTTCTCCTATGAGGTTGCTGTCATGGCCTTGTAACAAACAGTTCCCCATTGTTCAAGCTTGTGGAACACTGAGGTGCTTTCCACCCTGTCCCTTCCAACCCAAGAAGGGACCAGAAAAACCTACTATTCCAGACACATGTGACAAGTAAGCAGAGGGCACATGTTTCCACTCTTGGGCACATGTCTTATGACTGCTGTTTTGAAAAAGCAACAGATAGGATGCTTCCAGAGTGTTCTTCCTGGGTTTCACAACCTATTAAGGAGTTAGAAAGGGGAATGTTTCAACATAAATGCCTGTGTTTCACAATTTTTAAAAGCAGCTGTAGGGATTTCACTTTCAGATGAGTAATCGTTTTCATTTTTAGCCTGTCAACCACAATAAGCATTTTGTGCATGTGAACCCTACCACAGAGAACTTCGGGGGTTCACTTACCCCCATTAACTCAGAAACTGAGGTTCCCTGCTCCCCTTCAGCCATTCCCCTGCCATCCCAAAGAGGAAAAACAATCATTTAAAATACATCAAGGACGCCTTGTTCAAAATTTAAGAACTTGGGTAATTTGGCATTTGCTGTTTGTGGATGGGAATCCAAAGCAAAATCAATTATTTTGTTCTCCTGCAAACATTACTATGTTCAACTGCTGTGTTACAGTCCTATCTGTTTTTACAAAGTTTTCTAGCTTCCTCCTCTTGGGCTGATAAAATCAGGGAGGAGACGTCTACCAGGGCCCCTTACCCTCTTCCAGGGAGCTAGAGCTGTTCAGAGAGCTGAGACCTCACTTAGCTGGCCCTCCTGTTTCCTATTGTGGAAGGACCCTATTCGAACTGCAGTCAGTGCGGCCAGTAACTTTCCACCCCTCTCTGTTTAAAAGCAAGATCCTTAGGCCACCTGGTTGGCTCAGTCAGTTGAGTGCTCAACTCTTGATTTCAACTCAGGTCATGATCTCACGGTTTGGAAGTACGAGCCCCTCATTGGGCTCTGTGCTGACAGTGCAGAGCCTACTTGGGATTCCTTCTATCCCTCTCAAAATAGATAAATAAGCTTTAGTTTTAAAAAAATAAATAAAAAATAAAAGCAATGTCCTCATCCCTTAGCCTTTTATATAGCATCTTTACCTCTGAAAAGGACATGAGGATCAAAGCCTTCTCTACCCCTATAAAGAAGAGAAATGTGTTTCCGTAAGAATGAAGAGTAAAGAATTTAACTAGAACACCTTTGAACTTCACTGTGGATGGTGGTGCTATTTCTCAGATGCACTGCTAGTGCGCAGCACCTGACATTTCATTTTCCATGGGCTTCAGAATGAATGCTTTCTGGGCAGACTCTGATGAATATCCAGAGAAAGTGCATTATAAACCGAAGTCACTGCTAAAAGCAGTTTTAAGAAAGAGTGATTTTCTTAAAATGGGTTCTAGCAATTTCCCTCAAAAAGAAACCTTTTCAGCAGCATGAAAAAGATTCACCGTCTGCTATCAAACCTGATGCTTTGGGTGCTCAGAGTGAAGAAATGTATATATCTCCTGGGGATCATAGCTGTCATGTAATTCTAAGACTCTTCTTTTCTGACAGTTAAGGCCTGAAACGGACTCAAGTGATAATTCTCTACTCTTCTCATGTAGGGAAGAGAAAACTAAAGTCCTGCAAGGTTTAGCGCATCCCCTTGACTTGACTTGGTTAGTGCAAAGTCAAGAACTTAGAACACTTTCGAAGTCTAGTTCATGGCTCTGTCTTCCCTACCACAGTGCCTTTCTTAAAAAGTGATCTTCCTCCACCCAGCCCCCGATTAGCCTGCTCTTTGTGAAACAGGCTTTATCCATCACTCAGAAGAATTCAGTGGATCAATTTCTTAGAGTAAGTCATTAACAACAAGCCTCAGGGGAAGCTCTGGGTCATCAGACCCTGCAGTGTGAGCAAGTAAGGATGAACATGTCTGTGGCTGGGCCTGTTTCACCGTCCAGGAATTGTTGAAGATGCTCATCATGAAAGGAAGTGCTTGAATATTACTGGGAACTATTCATACCTTCCATCAGCCGCAGTAGGTCTTGGCTGTGTCACTAAAACACTTTTCTCTTTTAGGTTTGTCCCATCCATTCGAAATGCAGTGTACTCAGGTTAACTCACAAAATCATGACAACATCGACTGTCAGCTCATTAAAGCATGCTAACAGACATACAGTTTGCTGAATCACTCGAGAATGGCAGAATCGGGCTGCTTAGACACTGAGCAGTGGATAGATGTACTTCCTGTAGTTCACAGCCAAAAATGCCAAGCAAACTTGCAAAAGACAAGATTCACCTTGGCCTTCTGGCATTTTGCCTCTCTCCAAGGAAATGAAGAACATGGGGACAACAAATGAAATGTAAGGTGCAGAAATCAGCACCTCTTCCAACCTCTTCCACCCCCCACCCTGTAATGTTGCCAGGCAGGTTACAAGCACCTCATGATTTTTAAAATGAAGATGATTGGATGACAATGTTCCTGATGGGTAGAGATTAGCCCAGAAAGAAATCAGTACCTCCCTAATATTTCAACTTAAATGTTGTTCCCAGACAGACACAGGTACTTTGTAAAAGGCACAGACTCAAGAAAAATACTCTTTTGAGAAATAGTTACTAAAGAGAGCTAGAACTTACCATGATCTTTGGGATTAAGAATAGGACCCCTGGCCATGTTTGCAAAGGATTCTGCTCTGGGAATTTATCAACTGCTTTGTTCATTTGTTTGTTTTCTTAACAGGTGAAAAACGCAGCTGCCAATGTACTCAGGGAAACATGGCTAATTTACAAAAATACAAAGCTAGTAAAAAAGATAGATCATGCAAAAGTAAGAAAACATCAACGAAAATTCTTGCAAGCTATTCATCAGTAAGTACCAGTTTTCATTCATTGTCAACCTGCTTTTTGTAGCTCTGGGTCTCAAATTCCCACACTTGGTGATTATTCTTTCGTGAGAGGGGGAAAAGAGAAAACACTGTCATGTGTGTTCCCAGAAGACATTATTTCGCAATTTAATAATTCCATAAATGAAACCCTGAGAAAGTTGTAAGTTCTTTTTTGGACTCAGAATCATCCGTTATTGGAAGAGGAGACATTTAATATATTAGTTAAAATGTCTTCTCAGTTTCTCTCTTTAGAAACAATATTTTCAGTTGCCATTGTATGTGTTAATATAACTTATTTATTCATATGGCTTGCCCCAGGATGTTTAGTTTGTATTGACTGCAAAATCTTGAAAAATATTTAATAGCTTATGATCGCTCTGGGTTTTTTTTTTTAACAGACTGCCAACATCTTTCTATGAAGGCAGTACCTACACTTGATTTAATACTTGCATTTTTAAATTAGTCTTTACTTGAGACTCAGGGGATTTTCTATTTACTATATGTTCATTACAGATTTTATAGTGCTTTTACCATGATTATGACTTTCTGCAGTCCACCCTTATTCAATATACTTAAGTTCTTTCATGTTATTTTGTTTCTATGCTATATATAACTATCATAGACTTTGAAAGGACAAATGTCTATATAGTAAGTTTCAATAATGACTTGAAAGCACCAGCTCTTTCTCCCCCAGGCTGGCGGCATCCTTACCGTAAGTACATTCATGTGGGTATCAGTCTTGAGGTCATTTAGCCTTGCTCTTAACTCAATGCCATTTCTGTATGGGCAAGAGCAGCTCAGTCACATGCGTGGGTCAGAAACGTGGCTATCCTCATGCAGCCTACCCGGGTACTCATGGAAAGGTGGGTAAACACTAAGTATCTTGATTACACAGCAAGGTGGGTCTTCTCAGAGCTGCCTAGCACAGCAGACCAGAAAAGCTCTGAAGCTCCGAGTTCTTATTTGGTATATTTAGGTAGTTCATAGGTACTATATCACACTTCACATTCTATGGGAAATCACTAAGCATTCAAATGCTATCCTTTGACCTCTCCTTCCAACTGTGCTTTTTAAATAACTATCGCTAGGAATGTGGGCTGCATCTAGAAATTGCTACCTGCCTTCATGAGAATCAAATCTAGGCTCCCTGAGATCTAAAAGAGAGGGAGATTCTGCATGGATGGTAGAGCGGCTGGCCCTCCTGGCTACTCAGAGCTATTCAGTCATGATCTCGCCACCACCAGCACCAAAGTTGACATCATTTCGCCTTTAGCTCTGTGACTTCACACCGGGCACACAACTATGCTTTCTATCTCCTTGTAAGGAAAGGCTAGAATCTTAAATTAACAGTCTTTCAAAGTCTGGGAAATTGTAAAAGGGAAACACAGAGGAACAGTATAGGAGATCTGGCTCACAAGCGGGAATTGCTTGCTGAAGTTCATGGCCACCTTTACAACCAAATACCTCTCCCCACCTTGTGGAGCCTCCACACCTTGATTCCTTCAAGTTTGGATCTCAGAGAATGAGTATCCTGAGAGATGCTGGGCCTTCACCTCTGAGGACAGGCCACTTCCTCCAGGATCACCCCTCCTGGCACAGAGGTCATTCCTACACACCCACAACCACATACCACGTAGGAACCTACCATTCATGCAAGAGATACACACGGTATATTGTGGAGAAAGCATTCTTTGTACTTTTAATGTTTTGCCACTATACTACTCAAGTATATTAAAAAGAAAACTTACCTTTGTGGGTATGGGCAGGTGCAGTCACTCTGTGGGTCAAGCAGCCACATGCCCCATTTCCTCCGGGGTCTTATTTATAACCTTTCTGTCAGCATGATGACAGAAACTAGACATTAACTAGATGACATTAACTAGATAATGAAATGCAATTGGCCTTTGATGCCATTGGTAAGTTTTTATATCTAACAAAAATACTGGGAGAAAATGTTTTGGCAGTGTCTGTAAAAATTTTGTAGCCATGCGTGAATGGTGGGTATTTATACATTTATGGTTTATATGTCTTATGATGAAATGCATTCATGCTGAAACTTCAGGGGACAGCTTAGGGATGGTCACCGTAAGTTTTTTCAACTTTGCTCTAGGTTTGAAAATGTTTATAATATGCTGCGAAAAACTATTTGGGGGAAGCAAAGTTGACACATTGTCCCTAAGCAATTGTTAGAAGGTGGCCTGACCTAATCCTAAGGGTTTCGAGGTACAGCTTACATGGGTCTTCCGCATGCTGCTTCGGGATAGAGTAACAGAGGAAACCCCTCGTGATTCTTCTGCCTTCTTTGACGTTTCTCACTCTGTTTCTTCTATAGCAACATGAACTTCTAAAGTAGATGAGCTTCGAGCAGCTCAAATGTTCTGAACTGTTTTATAATTTAGTCTTGGGCTTAGATTTCCTTTGAGGTGTGTTGGGGGGTACTTTGTAAAAAGAAAAAAAAAGTATAACTGAAAATTTCAATGGGCTGGGTTTGGCTCAATGATTCTAATCATGCATAATCTCTCATTTTAAGTTAGTGATACAGGAAAGCACATAGGGCTCGATTCTTAAGGGCAAGGCTCCAATTGCCCCCCATTCAGACATAGTGAGACCATCAGCCTCGGTGAAATCAGCACCGGGTGAAATCAGACCTTGCTGCTTGAGGGAGAAGTTACAAATTCATTTGATAGAGCTTTCTCCCTGGCCTCTCCCATCCTCCGATTTGACCTGAGAGCTTTTCCAGAGCTCTGTCTGGGCTCCCCTCTTTTCCAAACTTCACAGCCTCTCTCCCTGACACGCGGCCTCCCTCATCTCTGGTGGATGCCTGCTTCTCCAGGCTTGTGTCCTCTTTTTCACTAACAGATCTGTCGTTTTAGATCATCACTTAATGCTGTGAAGCATTCTGTTCCTGTATACCTTTGAAAACTTTTTCTGGTATCAGCTTTAACCTTAAAGCTTATCAAGTCTTCTGTCTCAACTGTAGACCCAGCAATCAACATGAACTTGTCTCAGAGCCAAGAAATTCAGTACATACAATTTCTCTAACTCTGAGTTTTGGACAACCCACCTTTCAGAAAGCCAGGCTTCTAAGAAGCCCCAACTTGGAAGGGATAGACACCATCCAAAAAACGACACCACCATTATAATCATCCTACTATGTAGAACACTGTCCTTTCAACCCTATGACATTCATATTGGGCCAAAACAGTTCCTGCAGTTTACTTAGACATCGTGTATCAAAGAGGCCGTGATGACTTGATAGACGGTCTTCCTTCTGAACCTTCGTTCTGGAGGAAGCGCTGGATTTCATGTGGGGGGGAGTCTCCTGGCAATGAATGGTGATACCATAAGTGAACCGTGTTTTTCCTTGACCAACAAGCCAAAATCCTACAGAGCCTTAACAGGGTCTCTGAGCTAACGAATCGAGCCCCCTGTGCACAACTGAACACCACACTGTGTTACTCTGTTCCAGAATATTTTACAGTTTCTTTTCTTTTGTTTTGTCTTTTTATTTCAACAAAATGAAAATAGAGCCCGGAAGTAAGTTGTGTGAGCCGCTCCTCTCGACATTTGCAGAATTCTCTACCGGCTGCATGCATCCAAGCGGGTCCTTTATTTGTGAATTTCAGTAGTCTGATTGCTGCTATGGAAATGTGATCCAAAATCATGATACTTTCCTGTGATAAGTGAAGTTCACAAGGAAGAAGTCAACATACGTTCCTTATTCTTCTTTTTGGGGGGCGGAAAAAGTAAACTATTTATTCTGGCAGCTACAGCTTTAAGTAGGCTTTTTCTACCCATTCTACGGTGCAGTCTCAGGAACAGCAAGACTAGGTGATTTAGGTTCAAGGGACTTAAGGCATCCAGATTCAATAGGCTGCTCTATGTCAGCTTTCCAGATTAGTGGGGGGAAAAAAACTGGGCAAAATTCTACTGTCAGAAACATAATATGGTAATTCAAGAGCAGAGTACCCACCTCAGCTAAGGGACACGTACTGGCCCTTCCACCGGGCTTGCCAACCTCAGGGCCTTCCCTATGCTCCCAAGTTGCTGGAGGCTTCTGATCCAGTTCCCTAGACTTGAGTCATTCATGTGTTCAAGGTCCCATTCCTTGAATTTGAAAACAAAGCTTGGTATAAATCTCTATCACAAAATGGCTAAAATAAAAACAAAAACAAAAACACCCGCTCCCGCTCCCAGGACAGAGAGGTAAAGGTAGCATCAACTGACATTTGAAATACTGGTGTTGAATTCTAGCCGCGGAACTGTTGCCGGCAGGAAGCTCTCAGCTGAAATCCTGCTCTCTTTTTTCAAAAAGGAGAGAAGAGCAGGTGTTGGGAGATAAAAACAGGAGAGGACCAGCCTGAGACATTTTTCTTGTAATAATCAAGAATTGGAAGAGAATAAAAGGGAGGAAATGTCTCTCCATCTGGTTTAGTATTTAATGTCTTCTGGTTTGAGTATCACATAGCCATCCAGAACACCTCTGTCGCTACAAACACAGCCCTTCAGAATACTGTCCTAGCCTAACCCACCTCACTTCATACAGTAAGAAACTGAATGTTAAATTAGGGCCAGGGAGAGTGGAGTCCACATCTGACACCGTTGTTCTCTCTAGTACATTTCTGTAGAATGACCTCACACATGTTTAAAGGTTTTTTGTTTTGTTTTGTTTTGTTTTTGCCAGGAGTGGGGGGGATGGAAGGGGACTTGGTTTTCAAAGGCGTACATCAAGAATTGTAATCCTTGTAAGTACATAGAGAAACCTATCTCAACAATTTGTTAGATTTAAATACCTACTTGTAAATTCCTTTTACACTTACACACAGTCCATCTCTATACTAGCATAGAAAGGACCCAATTAACTTAGTTCCAATCGTTCTAATAAGGAAACACAGACTTGCCATGACAAGTTATAACCTTAAGCTGTTTTACATGGTTAAATATCATGTTATAGACAGGTGTCAGTTAAACCCATACTGGCAGAAGGAAGTCTGTCTTCACTGTCAAACAGATTTGATGACATATTGGGATTCGTAGTTTCAAAACAAAATCACTGAACACCATTGAACATTTGTTGTAAAAATCTCCCTGGCAGTAAAATCTTGCCCTGTGAATTTTTTATCCTTTTTTTTTTTTTTTGGTAATTACCTTCCATTGAAATTGGGGAATTACAAAGATTACTGTCTCCAGCAACAACACTACTGTAAATGACGTATCATCAAGGTAATAAGGTTAGCATGGATTTTGTTTTCTTTTCTTTTTTTTAAACTAAGTAGTTAAGAAAGACTTGCTTCTAGTTTGGAGCATGACTCAGACTGTTGGCCAAAAGAATAAACCCCTTTTCTCATGTTGGAAAAATCTTAATTTCTTCATATGGAATAATCATTAAATATTTTCTTTTTAAAAAGTATTATAGTGAATAAGGTAAGGCCTAGTAAGAGTCATCATTAAGATTTTTTTAAAAACAGCCATGTTCTGACTGTCCATCAGATATACGCACTGATATTTAAAAGTAACTTTACAACCAGAAATCCCATCTGTCAGACATTTTAATTGTCCGCTGACTTTCATCTACAATAAAAAATTGAGGGAAATTCTCCCAAGGCATTGGCCTGGCCTCCCTTCCAATTCAATGGCAGTTTAAGATAAAGGTCAAGCAAAACACAATGAAGAATAAGAGACTTATGTGTTTCGGGTTCTCTTGCTGCTGGTTGAATAAAAGTCTTATTTTTGCTACTAAGAATCTCACTTATCACTGTGTTCTCATCAGGTTCAAATACCTAACCCAATCCATCTCCAACTGAACAGGGCCATCCTGCGTATCTAGTCATGTAGGCATAGGAAGGTGCTCACTGCTCCAACATTGGTGAAAGTCCCGTCGCTTTGCCTATTTCTTCCTATGTCTATTTGAAACGATACTGGGATTTTAAGGAATGTTTTGGCTTTTCTCATATGGTTAAATCCTTATGAGCCTTTTCTCCCAATTCAACTTTTAACTCCCTGGTAAATAGTTGTCCTAAGAACACCTCATCTCTTACTCTCTCTCCTTTCCTTTTTGCGGTGTTGGGGAAGCATGCTCCTCATTGTTCCAGATACATAACCAGTTTGATCTTGACCCCCAAATATTCAAGGCATTATCCATGCAGTTATTTGCTCTTGTCGATTTTATGCATGCTCTTTGGAAGGCGGATGACAGCAGGAGAGAGGAAGGAAGGTTTCTGACTTGAGATTCTGTCTTTTAGATTAAGAAGTGTAAAAATGGAGCAGAGGAAACTGAATGACCAAGCCAATACCTTGGTGGACCTGGCAAAGGTAAGCTTGGTGTCTCAGCCCTCACGATGAGGTGTGTTGGAATGGAGCATTGCACAGTGACTGATGGCACATTGGGAGGAGGACACCCAAAACTTGTTTCATGCATGAAGCCAACAATTAGCCCTAACATGATGGTCCACAATAAAAGATTTTTTTCTAAAACTCTTCATATGCTCTCTCCCTATATAAATTATTCAAGCCCCATTCTAAAAGCCTTCCTGCTTACAGTCACTTTAAAGTACCATAGGAAATGTACATGGACTATGAGACAATACCATTGGGTTTTGTATTTGTCATTTAGTCTCACCCTCTAAGAGAAGAACTACATCCTGGCTTTGACCCTGACCTTCAGGGCTACATACGATTCATCAATAATATTTTTTTATTTACTTTGAAGCCAACCCAGAAGAATGTGAAATAGTTTTTTTAAAGATACAAGAAATTACATCTTAACATGAAAATCATCATTTTTTTAAAAAAAGGGAATTGGTTTTCATAATTTAGGACTCTCTTTTCATTATTTAAAAAACTCATACTACTTTTTAAAAAGACATGAGTAGTTCCCAGATTCTTCTTTCACATTTACAAGATTTATCTGGTTGATTTCGATTGTCCCTTTCAAGTAAACTCCACTTTAAAAATATGAATATTTAGGGGTGCCTGCATGGCTCAGTCAGATAAACATCCTTCCCTTGATTTCAGCTCAGGTCATGATCTCATAGTTCATGGGATCAACCCTGCATCAGGATCCACACTGAGCATGGAGCCAGTTTAAGATGCTCTCTCATGTGTGTTTTCTCTCTTTGCCCCTCTCTCACATTCTCTCTCTCAAAATAAGCATTTAAACAAATATATTTTTTGATTTGTTTAAATATTTTATATATTTTTAAGAGCAGGAGAGACAGAGCACAAGCAGGGGAGGGACAGAGGGAGAGGGAGACACAGAATATGAAGCAGACGCCAGGCTCTGAGCTGTCAGCACAGAGACCAATGCGGGTCTCGAATTCACGAACCATGAGATCATGACCTGAGCCCAAGTCAGACACTTAACCAACTGAGCCACCCAGTCTCCCCTAAACAAATATATATTTCTTAATGTGAGTATTTGTCATCAATGACCTGACATTTTCCTGAACTAAGTCCAAAAGAGGTATGAGAGTAGCCTGTGTGGAAGTTTTCAGCCTTTTAACACAAATGCTTTTAAAGGAGCCTCTCTCAGTATGTTCTGTTGTTTGTTTGATAAATCAGTTATGTCCTTTATAAAGCTTCCAGTATCATCTATGAAAATCACACCTATTTGTCTTGGTCTCATGAAATAACACAATTATATTCCTTTTCATGTATATCAATAACACATACTATATAACTATGTAAAAGTTGAATATTTGAAATCTTATGAATAGAAGACAGTGAAGTCTTCAAAAACTTACCCAAAGGGCAGCATACATATATCATACATTTAAGGTGGGCAGCACATATACGAGACTCGAAGATGTTCTCAATAATCCTTACAAACATGGCTCTCACATAGACACATCTTGAACAATCATGGGGCAGACTCCATGGTCTGGAGCATCAGTCCAAGGTCAAAGGATAAAAGAGACTGCTTGGAAGTAATATAAAGTATAACATCTTACTAGATATAGAATTAATATTATAAATATATACTGCATAATGTCACCTCAGGAGACTATCGATGAGACAAGATGCTATTTCTGTCAAATTATTTCTTTTGTGCCCTGCTTACTATGACAGCTCTAGGGCTGTCTTGCCATAAGCATTCAGTATTTTCTGAATGAATGAATGTTGCTCACAGAGTCTCCAGACTAGGTAGTAAAAAATAAAACTACTGTCTCTGCCTCCATGACCACACTCAAACTATGCACCTGTATCTGAAACAGTATCTCCCTTATTCAGCCGGTTCACTTATCATCATTACGAGGTTGTTAAGCAGCTAAGAGCACAATTTTTTTAAGTTAGAGAGAGGGAAAGCACAAATGGGGGGTGGGGGGAAGGCTCAGCAAGAGAGAGAGAGAGAGAATCCCAAGCAGCTCCTAGCTGGCAGCACAAAGCCCGACATGGGGCTCCATCTCACAAACTGTGAGATCATGACCTGAGCCAAAATCAAGAGTGGGACACTTAACCAGATGAGCCCCCGTGGGGGGCCCTCTAGAGGGAAATGAGACAAAGACAGCTTCAACAAAGGGTTGAAGAGAGCGGACAGCTTGCTTCCTGGGCAGGTGGCATGAAACCTTCACTTCCCGGTTGCCCTACTCATGCCCATCCTGTTTTCCAGACCCAGAACATCATGTATGACATGATTTCCGACCTAAATGAACGGAGCGAAGACTTTGAGAAGAGGATTGTTACTGTGGAAACAAAACTAGAGACTTTGATTGGCAGCATCCACGCCCTCCCGGGGCTCATCAGCCAGACCATCAGGCAGCAGCAGAGAGAGGTCATGGAGGCTCAGATGGAGAACTATGACAAGCATGTCCCCTACAACGCTGAGCGGTCCCGATCCTCGTCCAGGAGGCGGCGGTCCTCCTCCACAGCGCCACCAACTTCATCAGAGAGTAGCTAGAAGAGAATCAGTTAACCACAAAATAAGACTTTTTGCCATCATATGGTCAATATTTTAGCTTTTATTGTAAAGCCCCTATGGTTCTAATCAGCGTTATCCGGGTTCTGATGTCAGAATCCTGGGAACCTGACACTAAGTTTTAGGCCAAAATGAGTGAAAACTCTTTTTTCTTTTCCTTTCAGATGCACAAGGAATGCACCTCTTATTGCTATATAGATTGTTCCTCCTGTAATTTCACTAACTTTTTATTCATGCACTTCAAACAAACTTTACTACTACATTATATGATATATAATAAAAAAAAAAGTTAATTTCTGCACATCCCTGTCTGGTGACTTGACATTTCTAAAGGTTCACTTCCCACATTATTTGCAAGCTAAAATGACTGATTATTGTCTGATACATGTTAATACTTTGATCACCCAAAGTCTGACTGGTCAGAAGACTTGTCATCACTCTATAACCTATTCGCTATAATTTTCTCCCATTATGAAACATTATACTCACATTTCATTTGATACAGCCAGCTTACTATTCTTTTTGAGTTACAGTGTCTCATTTTTTTTTAAGTTTATTTATTTTGATACAGACAGAGTGAGTTCATTTATCATCATTAAGAAGTTGTTAAGAAGCTAATAGCATATTTTGTTGTTGTTGTTTTTTTTTAAGTTTGAGAGAGAGAAAAAGTGCAAACAGGGTTAGGGGCAGAGAGAGAGAGAGAGAGAGAGAATCCCAAGCAGGCTCCACACTAGACTCAGACTCGCAAACCATGAGATCATGACCTGAGCCAAAATCAAGAGTCAGTTGCTTGACTGACCCACCCAGGCACCCCTACAGTTCCATTTTCCCCCTACTAATTAATTCCATTTGTTTCCAAATTATGTGAAAGGTGGAGCTGTTATATCAAAACATTAGAGAGAGGTAGATAGATCAGGGGCACAATGATGCTTTCAAGAACTATTTTTATTCCCAATTTACCAGGAAATTCATTTAAAGAAAGTAGCAGAGTACACTTACTGTCTGTGAACTCATACTGAAGAATTTTTGTCTAAACTGGTTAATTCATCTCTTCCCCTGTATTTGTTTATGATGGGAGGCCCTGGATGTGCTCAGTTTGAATTATACACCTGCATACTCATATATGCATTATGCATCTGTTTGCATATTTCCTAACAGCATTAATGAGCCTAACTCTTAACATGTGACATCACCTTGCAAATGGTCCCCTCTGGGTCTGTAACTTTCATATCTGGTACAAAGAGTAAATAGCAGCTAGTAAATTTCATGAGTTTTATCACACTTGTTTCTCAGGCGGTTTAAATCAGTTGCAGTGAAGGGGGATGGACAGTTAACTGCGGCGAGCACATCTCTTTCCAGATTTACTGTAAGATGGGTTGAGAAGAACCACCTTAGAAGGGATAGCAGTGTGGAATTCCCTCATCTGGCAGGGTTCTGCAGAGCCTACAGGAAGAAATGATGTGCGGTGATGGGGTAACACATCACAAAAATGAAGCACGAATTGGAAAGTTCTTCAACTAATCTGCTTGGATTGGCCCAAACCTAAAACTTACTCCTTCGTTTTCATAGAAATCTACTCTTGCCCTCTTCCCACTGTATTTTACACCCTACACCATGCCTGGTATACCATAACCAAACCATGCTGCAAGGTGCTAGCATCCCAAGTATTTTTCTTCTAGAACACAAAACACTAGGGTCATCGATTTCATCACTTGGCAGAGTTCAATGAATAAAATCACTTTCCTATTTATTCTCTGTAACTGATGCAAAAATCGAACATTTCCATTCAAGATCAAGGACATAAAAGTGTGATTCCTTTAGATTGCGTGAAAATCGCTTACAGTTTACTACGCATCCAGAGTGGCTGAAAAGGAAATTCATTATTACATCTTGTACGTGTCCATGTAGGATGAAGAAAGCCTTTTAATAATAAGTGAGAAAGAAAAACTTCAAGAGCAGATTAGAGGAACATACTGCTGAGTTCAGTGAACTCCAAAATCCCACTTTACAGGATGTCTGTTTCATGAACAAAATTTAAGTTTTCTTCTGGAAATGGAGGGAGGCAAACCATGAGAGACTCGTGAATGCTGAGAACAGGACTGATGGGAGTGGGGGGAGGGGAAGGGGGGAAATGGGCATGGAGGAGGGCATTTATAGGGATAAGCACTGGGTGTTAAATGGAAGCCACTTGACAATAAACTATTTTAAAATATTAAAAAAGAAAAAGGAAATTTTCTTTTAGGTATTCTGAGTTGTATACAAGAGTAGATCATGTATTTGTTGTAAACGATGTAAGAGAGAGAGAAATTTTGAAAAGATGACTGATTTATTCTGGTAACTGATGCAGTTAATTCTTGTATATTCTACCTCTTTGTGACTAAAAGGCAGAATAACAGAGAACTGTTTAATTACTATCTTATTGATCAATTAGCACCACCATCCCAGATTATGGTACAAGACTAGGGAAGGAATAACACATAGTTCCTCTTGTTGAAGAAGAGAGAAATTAGATTTTGATTTCATTACCTAGTGTTTGTTCTCTCCCTAATTAACAGCAGTTCCTATACGTTGGCATTCTTTAGTCCCCCAAATATGATCAAGCTTTTCCTGTTTCTTTATGCAAAGGATGGTAAAACCTTAGATTGCTAGTAACTTGTTCTGCAAGTGTTCTGCAAGATAAGCAAATGTTTCTAATACATTTTAACTCGATAAACAAGCGATATCTTGCAATACAACTAGTATGTGATGCCAAAGGTCACGTGATCACAAATGAGCATGGCTCTTGAGATTCGTTTTGATATACAAGTGCTTTGGATTATAAGAATGTTTCTGGAAGGAGTTATTCTTGCAAACCAAGGTTTTACTCTACATGAAGACTGGTAATGATTCAACAAAAGCATACGACCTTCTGTTGGTGTATTTTTAAAAAGATCAAATGACCACAGTTTGAAAGAGAAAGGGAGGATCCATCCATCTCATAGATATTGTGGTCAACAATTTGCTGAATGAACCTTACTTCACACAACATCTAGATCTCTTCCCACATGGCTTCAACAGGAGGCAGAATACTCTGAGGGCTCCTCTTTTGTGCAAATCTATACCTCACTCTAATTTGCCCTTTGTTTTTTCAAAATTTCTACCAATAATTGAGTGTATTGTTACACCTACTAGCCTACCACCCGGGTCTTCCTGTTTCTCTACAGTCAATACAAGAACAAATGGCTACCACAAAAATTTTTGAATTACGGCACCACCTTCCTCACTCATTTTCTTTATTCTCCTACTTATACACAGTGTCACGGGCTGGCCACTACAGAGAAGATCCCATGCTCATCAAGAAATGATGATGAACCAAATTTATAGCAGGAAATAGATGTAGGAAATTTATTTTAATTTTTAAATGTTTATTCATTTTTGAGAGACAGGGAATGCAAGGAGGGAGGGGGAGAGAGAGGGAGACACAGTCTGAAACAGGTTCCAGGCTCTGAGCTGTCAGCACAGAGCCCGATACAGGGCTCAAACCCATGAGCTGAGAGATCATGACCTGAGCCAAAGTCGGGCACTCAACCAACTAAGCCACCTAGGTTCCCCATCTAAGACATTTTATACGCTTTCTCCTTTATTGCTCCTCCCTGGTAACTGTTCTTCCAAGAACTTCTTTACACCAAAGCATCTGCAATAATCAAATAATTATGTTCCAAAAGGAGGGTAGTATATTCCAAAAGAGAGTATGGGAATTGGGAGCAGGGGGAAACCTGTTGGTTAGGTTTAATACAAATCCCAAGGTTAAGGGGAGATTAAAATTCTACAGACTTACTATTTTTCAACTTTTCCCTGTCTTGAGAAGTGGAATAACTAAATGGAAAGAGCATGACATTCAAAGAATGGGGTTTAGAACGGAGTCCCAACACTTGCTAGCTCTTTGCACTTGAATAGCTTTCATCCTGCTGAGCCTCTTCTCTGCCACAAAACCCATGTACAAAGAGATATCAGAAGGGCTTTATGAAGCCTAGGATCTATTTTTCCAAATGAAGGTAGACATTTTTTATTACCATTTCCAGTAAAATGCAACAATGCTAAATACCTCCAATACCTGCCTGTCCTACAACCTTGAACACCTGGCTGTGTAGTTTATAAATTCTCTCATTTGTCTAATCAATCCTTAAAGGAAGTTATGTGATCTAGACTGTCAACAGGCAGGTAGGCTTTATCTTTCAAAGTCTGACCTACAGTTTCCTCTTCTTGTCAAATCCACTGTTGGTAAGTATGACCCAGAAATGTAGAGGGTCCTTGTGCCCTATGTTGAGGACTTGGGATACTTGATCAGGGCTGTCCTGGTATGGCCACCCAAGAGTTTGACCAAAGGGCTCAATTCCTTTTCCAAACTCACCCCTGTGGTTGGTGGGCTTCCACAAACTTCTTCCCATCTATAACACGCCACACAGATACAGTTTGTATGCTCTAAGTGAACTGTCCAGCCAATCCACTAAGAAAATACCATCAAACCTACTGTTTGAGAAACGAATCCTGGTAGATGTTGCAAGGCTGGGAATCAACACAGAGAGAGCGAGCGAGAGAGGACACCAGCAGCTTATCCATCTCAATGACACTATCACTAGAGCCCCCTATGGGCATGCTCTTTTTCGATTTCTTAGGCCAGGGAATGACAAGAAAAAGAGCCCACAAATGGTGCTTTCTAGTACTTCTATGAGATAGATCCAAAGTCAGTGAACCCAGAAATAGAAAATATAGATTTTAACTTGGCAGATACTTACCATTTCAAATGTTTATAAACAATTTAAAAAATTTCCCCTGGTCATGGCCTTTACTCTAGTTATGGGTTTTCTTCTGCCCCAGCATTCATGGTCCCCACATGGTAGGGTTCAGGGGGTGGTTTACAAAAGTAATTCGGAGTTCCTGGGGCAACTTATCCTGGCAGTTTTCAGCGTCCTGGATTGGAGCTGGCTCAACTTTAGGTCCTGCTGTAAATTGAGTGTGAGGGAGACAGGGGCAGCAGACTGTGGCCAAGAAGAAAGCTGAACAGGGATCCTTTCTCTCCAGTTCCTACTTTGCTAATAACTTGACACCCTGACTCCTTGTTAGGAAACCAGCTTTTATCTCTCTCCATTGCCCAACCACTTAATCATGAACTTACTTGTGATCTCCTACTCACCCAAATCCCCACCCCAAATCTGTAGACAAGGTATTTCTTGTTATTTAATCCTGTTTCTTAACATATTTTGTGACAGCAAAAACCTAGTGCCCTCAGCTAAGGTAAAAGAATGGAAATATTTGAGGAGTGCTTGGTAGAGCATGTGACTCTTGATCTTGGGGTTGAGCTTGAGTTCCATGTTGGCTTTAGAGATTGTTTGAAAGCAGAAAAAAAATATTAAAAATAATGGATAAGGGTGCCTGGATGACTCTCAGTCGTTTAACTGACTGACTCGTTTTAGGCTGTGGTCATGAGCTCATGGTTCATGAGTCTGAGACCTGCATCAAGCTCTGCGCTAACAGTGGGGAGGCTGCTCAGGATCCTCTCTCTCTCTCTCTCTCTCTCTCTCTCTCTGGCTCTCCCTTGTTCATGCTCTCTCTTTCTCTCTCTCTCTCTCTCCCTCAAAATAAATAACCTTAAATAAATAAATATAGAAGCATTTAAATTCATTTACATTAAATTAGTTGATCTCAGGGGGAAAATGCACACACAACTGTGGAATATTTGGTGGGTATAAATGATGGGGAATCAAAAATGCACACACAACTGTGGAATATTTGGTGGGTATAAATGATGGGGAATCAAAAAGGCCTCCACTGAAGCTGGACCAGTTAATGAAGGCCAGCACCTCACATGCTGTAGAGATTGTGGCCATCGGCCCTGCTCAGATGGCACATGAGGGATGATTTGAGACACTAAAATAAAGATATCTCTATCTTCACTGTACAGGAAGAATCAAAATTGCTTTAGTAAGAAGACATTTGGTATAATGCACAACAAAAATCTAACACCTTCTGGTCATAACGTTCTAAATCTACATTATTCTACAAGACCAGAATTTTCACTGTGCCCACCTACCATCCCTTCAGGGAGGCTAGAATACAGACATGCCCTTCGCTCTCCAGTTTTTACGTGTGTAATGTGATTATGCATAATTCTGCATCACAGATGAACCTATTGTCTATCTCCTTTCTTCCCGCTTTTGTTTTACTGCTTATAAAAGGAATCGTTAGGTTGGACATTCTTATTTTTGTAGGCTTTGGGAATATAAATCCAAAATTAACCATTCAGTTGGGTAAAATCACAGTGCCTCAGAAAGGAAACTAACAGTGAATAGATAAAAGGCGTTAAGTGAGCCAATATTTTTATTTTTGAGTTTGTAAGGGGAAAGAACATAATATGACTTCAAAAGGGCACTTTTCACTTATTTCTTTAAAAACTTAATTTTGTACCACTTGTATGCGTTTTTAAACCTGTTCAGGGAATTTGAGGATTATACTTCTTAAAACAGGACACAGTGGGGGGAAAAGGTGGATACATATTTTCTAGTGATGTCAAAACAGTTTCAGTATGTGGTCTCTTGTACCTTCATGAAATTCCTCCTCCTTCTGTCTTCTAGAATTAGTCACATTAAAGGGCACCTGGGTGGCTCAGTCGGTTGAGTGTCATACTCTTGACCTGCTCAGGTTATGATCTCAGGGCCATGAGATCTAGCCCCATGTCAGGCTCAACATGGAGCCTGCTTAAAATTCTCTCCCTCCTCTGTCTCTCTGCACCTCCCCCACTAACACAGTCTTCCTAAGATAAAATAAAAAAAGAAATAGTCACATTAAGAGAACATTTCTCCTATATCCTTAATAAAGAAGACCTGGAAAACTAGTCAAAAACCAAATAATATTTTTTAAAGCAGTACTTTTAGGGGCTCCTAGGTGGCTCAGCTGGTTGAGCATCCGACTTCAGTTCAGGTCATGATCCCACATGACCATGAGTCCATGAGTTCAAGCCCCGTGTTGGGCTCCGGGCTGACAGTTCACAGCCTGGAGCTTGCTTCAGATTCTGTGTCTCCCTCTCTCTTTACTCCTCCCCTACTAGTGCTCTGTCTCTCTCTATCCCTCAAAACCGAATAAACGTTTAAAAAAAATTTTTTTAAGCAGTAGTTCTATTAAAAAAATAGAAGATTGTATTTTTAAAGGAAAACCCTTTATAAAGGTATTTGATGAAAACCTATTTATAAAAAAGAGGGGATAAAGGTAACAACATGTTTTCATTCTTGACTTTGATAATTAAAAAGAAATTAAAATGATTTCAGAGCAAAAAACAAACAACCCCAGCAAGAAAGCATAAAAAATGAGAAAGCATGAAGCAGGGAATCCAAAGTAAGATGAAACCTAGCAGCCTGGCAAAAAGTAACCACAGATAAATTTATACTCTTCACAAATGGAAAATTTAAGGTTGGATTAAAAAGAAAACACATCTATGTGCTTTTTACAAAAAGCATGTAAAATAAAATGATAGGAGAAATTAAAATCCAAATTACAGGGAGAGTTACGGCCAGTGTGAACAAACAAAAAGAGCGGTAGCAATATTCATGTCAGACTAATGGAACTCAAGGGAGCAATATGAAGTCACAAAAGTATGGTCCATGTTAGATTGATAAAAGTTTGTTTCACACTGAAGGTTAAAGTGGACATGAATTGTATGCATTAGATAGCAAAGCATATAAAGCAAAATATCAGAAATGAAATTGTGGGAGATTTTAAGATTTTTGCAGGCTGGAGAGTTCAAATAAACCAAAAATTAACAATCATGGTTTTGGCAAACTGGTACAGTTACTGGTGCAGACAGTATGGAGGTTCCTTAAGAAGTTAGAAATAGAACTACCCTGTGATCCAGCAACTGTACTACTAGGTATTTACCCAAAGGTTACAGAACATTAGTTCAAGGGGATACATGCACACCTGTGTTTAGAGCAACACTATTGACAATAGTCAAATTATGGAGATAGCCCAAATGTCCACTGACTGATGAATGGATAAAGAAGATGTGGTGCATATAGGTGCAGATGTATACATGTATGTATACATACACATATATACACACAATGGAATATTACTCAACCATTAAAAAGAATGAAATCTTGTGATTTGCAGCAGAGTGGATGAGGCTAGAGAATACTGTGCTAAGCAAAATAAGTAAGAAAAAGACAGATAACCATACGATTTCACTCATACATGAAATTTAAGAAACAAAACAAATGAATATGGTGGGGAAAGAGAAGAAAACCAAGCAGCAGACTTTTAACTCTAGAAGACAAACTGATGGCCACCAAAGGGGAGGTGGGCAGGGGGATGGATGAAATAGGTGCTGGAGATTAAGGAATGCACCTGTCGTGATGAGCACTGGATGGTGTATGGAACAGTCATGGTTTAGAAAAACATTAAACATCAGAATAGACTCAAGAACTAGTAGAAACATGAAAGATGTACTTTTTAATAAGTGACCTGGGGGTACTGGATAGGTGTTTTCAGAAAGGTAATATTACATCCATACTTTACATCATACAAAAGATTAAACTCCAAATGGGTCACAGAGCTAAATGTAAAGACTGAAATTTTACAAGTATTGGAATATAAGTTGGACAAATTTCTCTAAGACTGATGTATAATGAAAGGATTTCTGGAATCCAGATGTAATAAAAGACAGCTACATTTGATTATGGAAAAATAAAAGGAAGTAGGGAGCTCTGTACATTTCACTCACCCCCATCTCTCAAACAGAGAAGGCCTGAAGCCATAGGAACCCTTACAGAATCCAGGAGGTTGGGAGGAAAAGGAGACAGAATCCACTGTGAAAACCTTATAGCGTGAGTGCGAAAAGGGGAAGATAAAAACGGGCCGGGACCGGAGTCAGAGGGAGGGAGGGATCCCCCTTTGCAAGGAACCATGGTAAGTCTAGGAGAAAAAGAAAGAGTGGCCGATACTGCTAAAGACGCTCTTCCTGTCGCTGGAGAAGAGAAAAACCTCAGCTTGGGACTTAGATGGATCCGGTTTCCTGATGTCCAGCTGACCCTGAGCAGGACGCACTGGTCCCAGGCAACCTCAGGGAAAAACTGCTCCTCACTCGCCAGCTCGACCTGCAGAAGATGAGGCAGCGCCTGAAGCCGCACCATTGTGCTTCTGGCTTGGCTGGATCCCCAGAGGGGAGGCGAGAGGCTTGAAACTGCTCTGAGGGACTGGCCTGTGAGTTTATATTTTGGGTGCTATCAATGAGGCGCATGAACTAAGATCTGGAAACGAGGCCTGGCTTGCGATATAGAGCATGGCCCACCTTGGATAGGTCCGCGGCACAGGGAGATTGGACCCAAAAGAATGAGTTGCAATGCTTGGTTCGAGAGGGGACTGGGGTGCTGCCCCCATTTTTCTCCCCACAACCATCAAGGTGGGACCTCAGGGAATGGCCCGTGGGATGCAGTGGAGCCTAAGACCCACCTACACCAAACCATGCCCATCCCCACCAGAGAGCTGCTGTTTATTTTTTATTTAATTTTTTTTTTTTTCCAGAGCAGAGGGCAAGACCAACATGGATGACCTGCCCTGATTAATTCTGGTCATTGGTTTGCTCAAACAGTCACATTTAAACCATTCTCTAGATGTACATTCTACCCCTCTGCCGCTACCTTTTTCTCTCTCTCTCTCTCTGGGATAATCAGACTATATAGTTTCTCTGAGTAGCATTATCATCATTTCCTTCTCCTCACCTCTCACCATATTTTCCTCTTTCTCTCTCTTAATTAAGCCTCTTAGTCTTGCTGCCTGGTCATTTCATTTCCAATTTCTCTTCCTTTCCGCCCTGTCATTTCTCTTTTTGTATATGCTCTTCCATCAGCACTGCATACAGCCGGCTCTTTATTTGTAGCTGGAAATTCTGGTTCTATGCTTTCAGACTGTCCTTTGTCTTTTGGCTTTTTTCTTTTTTCCTTTCTTTTCTTCTTTTATATTTTTTATGTATTTTTATTTTTGTTATTTGTCTTCCCTAGTTCCTCTTTTTTTTTTTTTTGGTCCCTTGCTTTTTTTCTTTTTCTTTTTCCTTTTTGGTTTACATGTTGGTTGGGTTTATCTGTGCATTTCTGTGCCTTTGTTCCATATGTGTTTGTCTGTCTGTTTTCTTTTCCAGGGCTACCTCAAGAAGCAAGCCAAAGTACACATTGTGGAGAGTCCCAAATACCAATATGAGTAGGGAAATAAAATAACCAAGGTCTCAACAAGAGAGACGAAGAGATACCATTCAAAGAACACTTCCCAAATGGACAGGCCCTGGACAGTCAAAGAGCCTTCTTTGGTACAACAACACTTGCAGGTGCAGAGTGCATAACAAGCTTTTAAAACTAACAAGAGATAGAAAGCTAACCAAAATGACAAAATGGAAGAACTCTCCTCCAAAGAAATTCCAGGAAGAAATGAAAGCTAAAAACTACTCAAAACAGACATAAGCAACATAACTGAACAAGAATTTAGAACAATAGTCATAAAATTAATCTCTGGGCTTGAAAAAGGCATGGAAGACATCATAGAAACTATTGCTACAAACACTATGGAGCTCAAAAATAGCTATGATGAATTTAAAAATGCTATAAATGAGATACACAATAAAATGGAGGTATCCAATGCACGGATTGAAGAGGCAGAAAGGAGAATAAGTGATTTAGAAGACACAATTATAGAAAAAGAGAAAGTTGAGAAAGAGAGAGTTAAACTGATACAGGAATACGAAAGGAGAGTTCAAGAGCTCAGCAATACAATCAAACAGAACAATATCCGTATCACAGGAATTCCAGAAGAGGAAGAGAGAGGGAGAGGTGCTGAAAGAGTCCTTAAACAAATTATAGCAGAGAACTTTCCTAATCTGGGGAAGGAAACAGACATTGAAATCCAAAAGGCATAGAGAACACCCCCAGACGTAACTGGAATCAATCTTCTGCATGACATATCATAGTAAAACTGGCAAAATATAAGGACAAAGAGAAAATTTTGAAAGCAGCTAGGGAGAAAAGGGCCCTAATATACAAAGGGAAACCTATCAGAGTAGTGACAGAGCTATCTACTGAAACTTGGCAGGCCAGAAAGCAATGGCGGGAAATGTTCAATGTGATGAAGAGAAAAAGTATGCAGACAAGAATCCTCTATCCAGCAAGCCTGTCATTCAGAATAGAAGGAGAGATAAAAGTGTTCCCAAATAAACAAAAATTGAAAGAATTTGTCACCACTAAACCAGTCCTACAAGAAATTCCGAGGGGGAGTCTATGAGAAAAATGTTGCAAGGAACGCAAGGTACCAGAGACACCATCACAAGTATGAGTCCTACAGAGAGCACAATGACTCTAAACCTATATTTCTCAGTAATAACACTGAATGTAAATGGGCTAAATGCACCAATCAAAAGACATAGGGCAGCAGAAGGGATAATAAAAACAAAACCCATCTATTTGCTGTCTACAAGAAACTCATTTTACACCTACGGACACCTTCAGATTGAAAGTAAAGGGATGGAGAAATATCTATTATGCTACTGGAAGTCCAAAGAAAGCCGAAGTAGCCATACTTATATCAGACAAACTGGACTTTAAAGTAAAGGCAGTAACAAGGGATGAAGAAGGGCATTATATTATAATTACAGGATCTATCCATCAGTAAGAGCTAACAATTATAAATGTCGACGCACCAAATACGGGAAACCCAAATACATAAATATATAAAACAATCTATATATATAAAACAATCACAAACAGAAACAAGCTTATAGATAAGAATGTGCTAATAGCAGGGGACTTTAATACTCCACTTACAGCAATGGATAGATCAACTAGACAAAAAATCACTAAAGAAACAAGGGACTTGAATGACATATTGGACCAGATGGATCTGACAGATATATTTAGAACTCTACATCCTGAGGCCATGGAATTCAATTTCTTCTAAAGTGCACATGGCACATTCTCCAAGACAGATCACAAACTGGGACATAAAGCAGCCTTCAATAAATATAAAAGAATTGAGATCATACCATGCACACTTTCTGATCACAAGGCTATGAAACTTGAAATCAATCACAGCAAAAAGTCTGGAAAACCTCCAAAAGCATGTAGGTTAAAGAACACCCTAGTAAAGAATGAATGGGCCAATCACACAATTAGAGAAGAAATTTAAAAATATATGGAAACAAATGAAAATGAAAAAACAATTCAAACTCTATGGGATGTGGCAAAGGCAGTCCTAAGAGGAAGGTACATTGCACTCCAGGTCTACTGCAAGAAATAAGGAAATGTGCAAGTACAAAATCTAACAATGCACCCCAAACCCAATAGGAGAAGAGAAATAAAAATCAAGGCAAAAATAAACAATATAGAAACCAAAAAAACAGTTGAACAGATCAATGAAACCAAGAGTTGGTTTTTTGAAAAAATAAACAAAATTGACAAACCTCTAGCCAGGCTTCTCAAAAAGAAAAGAGAGAGCACTCAAATAGACAAAATCATGAATGAAAATGGACTGATTACAACCAACCCCTCAGAAATACAAGCAATTATCAGGGAATACTATGAAAAATTATATGCCAACAAATTGGACAACTTAGAAGAAATGGGCAAATTCCTAAACACACACTCACTGCCAAAATTCACACGGGAAGAGAGAAAATCTGAAGAGACCCATAACTAGTGAAGAAATTAAATTGAATCAGTTATCCAAGATCTCCCAACAAGTAAGAGCCTTGGGCCATTCCCTGGGGAATTCTACAGAAATAATACCCATTCTTCTCAAGCTATTCCAAATAGAAATTGAGGGAAAACTTCTGGACTCATTCTATGAAGCCAGCATCACTTTGATTCCCAAGCCAGACAGACACCCAGCAAAAAAAGAGAACCACAGGCCAATACCCTTGATGAATAAGGATGCAAAAATCCTCAACACAATACTTGTAAACCGAATGCAACAGCACATAAAAAGAATTATCCACCAGGATCAACTGGGATTCATTCCTGGGTTACAGGCCTGGTTCAATATTCGCAAATCAATCAATGTGATACATCACATTAACAAAAGACAAGATAAAAACCGTATGATCCTGTCAATAGATGCAGAAAAAGCATTTGACAAGATTCAGTATCCCTTCTTAATAAAGACCCTCGAAAGAGTCGGGATAGAAGGAACTTACTTAAACATCATAAAAGCCATCTCATACATAGGTCATCACCAACAGAGGAAAAACTGAGAGCTTTCCCCCTGAAATCAGGGACAGGACAGGGATGTCCAGTCTCACCACTGTTGTTTAACATAGTGCTGGAAGTCCTAGCATCAGCCATCAGACAACAAAAGGAAATAAAAGGCATCAGAGTTGGCAAAGAGGAAGTCAAACTTTCACTTTTCGCAGATGACATGAAACTCTACATAGAAAACCCGACAGACTCCCCAGAAGCCTACTAGAGCTGATCCATGAATTCAGCAAAGTTGCAGGGTACAAAATCAACGTACAGAAATCAGTTACATTTTTACACACCAACAATGAAGCAATAGAAAAAGAAATCAAGAAACTAATCCCATTCACAATTGCACGAAAAGACATGAAATACCTAGGAATATACCTAACCAAAGATATAAGAGATCTGTATGATGAAAACTATAGAAAACTTATGAAGGAAATTGAAGAAGACACAAAGAAATGGAAAAATATCCCATGCTCATGGATCAGAAGAATATTGTTAAAATGTCATTACTACCCAAAGCAATCTACACATTCAATGCAATCCCAATCAAAATTGTACCAGCATTCTTCTCAAAACTAGAACAAACTATCCTAAAATGTATACAGAACCACAAAAGACCCCAAATAGCCAAAGTAATATAGAAGAAGAAAACCAAAACGGGAGGCATCACCACCCCAGACTTTAGCCTCTACTACCAAGTTGTCATCATCAAGACAGTATGGTATTGGCACAAAAACAGATACACAGACCAATGGAATAGAATAGAGAACTCAGAATTGGACCCACAAATGTATGACTAACTAATCTTTGACAAAGTGGGAAAGAGTATTCAATGGAAAAAAAGACATCCTCTTTAACAGATGGTGCTGGGAGAACTGGACAGCAACATGCAGAAGAATGAAACTAGATCATTTTCTCACACCATACACAAAAGTAAACTCAAAATGGATAAAGGACCTGAATGTGAAACAGGAAACCATCAAAACCCTAGAGGAGAAAGCAGGAAACAACCTCCTTGACCTCAACTGCAGCCATTTCTTACTTGACACATCCCCAAAGGCTAGGGAATCAAGAACAAAAATGAACTATTGGGACCTCATCAAGATAAAAAGCTTCTGTATGGCAAAGGAAACAATCATAAAACTAGCAGGAAATTGATGGAATGGGAAAAGACAGTTGCAAATGACATATCAGATAAAGGGCTAGTATCCAAAATCTATAATGAACTCACCAAACTCCACACCTGAAAAATAAATAATCCAGTGAAGAAATGGGTAGAAGATATGAACAGACACTTCTCCAAAGAGTACTTCCAGATGGCCAACAGACACTTGAAATGATGCTCAGCGTCTCTCCTCCTCAGGGAAATACAAATCAAAACCACACTGAGATACCACCTCATGCCAGTCAGGGTGGCTAAAATGAACAAATCCGGAGACTATAGATGCTGGTGAGGATGTGGAGAAAGGGCACCCTCCTACACTGTTAGTGGGAATGTAAACTGGTGCAGCCCCTCTGGAAAACAGTGTGGCAGTTCCTCAAAAAAACTCACAATAGAACTCCCCTATGACCCAACAATAGCACTGCTAGGAATTTACCCAAGGAATACAGGAGTGTTGATGCATAGGGGCACATGTACCCCAATGTTCATAGCAGCACTCTCAACAATAGCTAAAACATGGAAAGAGCCTAAGTGTCCATCAACAGACAAATGGATCAAGAAGATGTGGTTTATGTATACGATGGAATACTACATGGCAATGAGAAAGAAAGAAATCTGGCCATGTGTAGCAACATGGATGGACCTTGAGGGTGTTATGCTGAGTGAAATAAGTCAGGCAGAGAAGGACAGCTACCATATGTTTGTACATTATAGGAGGATTAGGAGGAACTTAACGGAGGACCATGGGGGAGAAGAAGGGGGGAAATAGTGGGGGAGAGGGAGGGAGGCAAACCATGAGAGACTCTTGAATGCTGAGAATAAACTGAGGGTTCATGGGGTGGGTGAGAGGGGAAGGGGGGTGATGGTCATGGATGAGGGTACTTGTGGGGATGAGCACTGGATGTTATATGGAAATCAACTTTAATAAGCTATTAAAAAATAAATTTCATTTATGCTTTAAAAAAGGATAATAAAAGAACTTTTCCATAGTAATAAAGATGGTAAGCAAAGTTAAAAGTAGGTGTAAACTATAAGAAAATATTTGCAGTATTCATTGAAGAGAAAGGACTAAAATAATGACTATAAGAGAAAGATTTTTTTTTTAAGGTTTCATTTATTTAAGTAATCTCTACAATGTACCCAGGGCTTGAACTTATGACCCTGAGATCAAGAGTTTCATGCTCTTCCGAATGAGCCAGCCAGGCAACCCCTAGAGAAATAATTCTTAAAATTGGGAGGGAAAGATCTAAAACTCTAATAGGAAATGTTTTAAAGGGGTAAAATACAGGTGATTTTCAAAAAAGAAAAAAACAGATATAAAATTATTCTTAAACAGATAAGAAGATATTTCATTTATAATGAGTGAGGTCCAAATTGAAACAACACTGATGTATGACATCCCAGTTCACTGGTGGGAATGTGGAAGGGCACAACCCTCTAGGAGGGAATTTGGAAATACCTAAGAAAACTACATTCATTTTTTTTTAACGTTTTAGTTTTGAGAGAGAGTGTGAGTCAGGGAGGGGCAGAAAGAGGGAATGAGCGAATCCGAAGCAGGCTCCACACCAACAGCGCAAAGCCCCATGGGGGCTCCAACCCATGAACCATGAGATCATGACCTGAGCCAAAGTCAGATGCTCAACCGACTGAGCCACTCAGGCGTCCCTGATTTATTTTTGACCCAGAAATTCTCTCTTCTCGATTCGACTCTGAAGCTATAACTTCAAACATTATAGGAGTATTTATAAATGAGGTTGTGAATTACAGCATTACCAATAAGCACAGAACAATGCATACCACATAAGTGCTCGCATTTTAAAATATTTTTTTCACAATGGAATAACATGTGGCTGCATAAAAGAATAAAGAAGAACTCCATGAACGGATAGGGAATTACATGAAGGATTTATTTATAGATGTCAAGTAAGAAAAATGTAAAGATGTACATGTAGTGTATTTGTGTGAAAAGGAGAAATAAGAAAAGCACATTTATTTTCATGACAGGAAATACTAGAATGATTAGCCAGAAACGAAAAAAAGTTTTATACCTACAGTGTATAGGTGCAGACAGAATGAGAAGGAATGGGGAGGGGTGATACTTGTCTAGGTATATTATTAATAATTATTAGTTTTTGAACCACATCAATAGCTTATATGCTCAAAAAATTCTATAAGTTGAAAAAACTTGTGCCCATGAGAATATGGGGAAAACCCTTAAAGAGAATACCAACAAAATTAAATGAACCCCACAGTAACCTCAAATGAAAAATATAATCAGGCAAATGGGTGGCTCAGTCAGTTAAGCGTCTGACTTCGGATCAGGTCATGATCTCGTGGTTTGTGAGTTCGCATCCCACATCAGGCTCTGTGCTGACAGACCGGAGCCTGCTTCGGATTTTGTGTCTCCTTCTCTCTCTGCCTCTCCCTTGCTCACACTCTGTTTCTTAAAAATAAATAAAAATGTTAAAAAGAAGAAAAGAAAAGAAAAATCATATTCAAAGTGTTTGTGTTGTGGGGGAGGAAACAACCTTAGTAATTTTTTATAACTTTTTATTTAGCACTAATCATAGGCTTGCAGAAAAGTTGCAAAAAAACAGTACAAGGGTTACCTTATATCCCTAGCCATCTCCCCAAGGCTTACATAACCCTCCTATAATTATAAAACACAAGAAATTAACATTGGTACTATATTAATCAGTCTACAGACACTACTTGAACGAAATTACCTCGATCTAAAGGCATTCATTATGCTTGTTTTTCCACAGCAGTGTGGGTTAGCAGTTGTAAAACTACGTTCTGTATACTAGAAGGTTGAGAAGCTAAAGATACACTCAGGACCGCAGGAGCAGATTTCTCAATGTTGGAGAAAGGAGTTCAAAATGCAGCGTGGGGTCAGACTAGGAAGAACGCTGTAGTATTAGATAGGAATTGGAGGCATCAGTATGAACCTATGAATCTAGAAACAGATACACATACATATTTAAGTAAACATATGTTTGTGTATTCATTTCTGAATTCTGTTTTGCTGAAGAGACCTAGCAGCAAAAGAATTCCAAACCTCATGCTTGACCTTGAATTCTTAATGCCAGTCTCCATTAAATATTGAACACTGTTCTTCTGGTGGAAATGGCAGATTACAGAAGTAGAGCGGGGAAGTTCAAGATGAGCCTGGAACATCTTCTGCCAGGAACGAAGAAACGTTCAAACGAGGATGTGAAGGACACTTAGGGCGGCCGAAAGGGGCACAAATCATAAAATCACAAATCTGGGAGAGTCCGTACATCAAAAAAAAAAAAAAAAAAACTACTTATATTAAGAGTTTATGAATAAAAATATAGATATGTTTTATATAAAATATATGAAATAAATGAATAAAAATATAAAATAAAAAACTGAATTAAAAATCCTTAGGTACTTGCTTAGTAAATAAAAAGGAAAAAACCTCTTCCTTACAGTGAAGGAAAGTTTGTGAAGATCAGAATGGTTATTTACATAGTATTAGTAATTCATTTTACTAATTAAAAAAGGTTAATAGTAATTTCGCTGTTTGAAAAAAAAAAAAGAAGGGGCACCTGGGTGGCTCAGTGGGTTAAGTGTCTGACTTCGGCTCAGGTCATGATCTCACGGTTCGTGAGTTTGAGCCCCTGTGTGACTTTGTGCTTTGCTCACTGCTCTCAGCACAGAGCTTGGTGCAGATTCTCTGTCTCCCTCTCTCTCTGCTTCAATCTCAATCTCTCCCAAAATAAATAAATAAATAAATAATAAGCATTTAAAAAATAAAATAAAGTAAGGGAAAGCAAAACAAGGAAAGGCAAACCTAGCACATACTTCCTCCACCATAGAAACAAAGTAACACTATCAATAAATAGTGCAGACCAATGTCATACGCCTGCTGATATAATGCAAGAAAGGAAGGCATATCACTAACATGTTCATCCCACCAAAAATACGTAACATGAACCTAATAGTGAGGAGCTTTCAGATAATCCCAAAGACATAAACCAAAATTAAATGTAAACCGACTTTTTAAAAAAACTAACCAGTCCCATAAATGTCGACTTTAGAAATGACAAAGAAAGGGGCGCCTGGGTGGCTTAGTCGGTTAAGCGTCCAACTTTCGCTTAGGTCATGATCTCGTGGTTCGTGGGTTCGAGCCCCGCCTCGGGCTCTGTGCTGACTGCCAGCTCAGAGCCTGGAGCCTGTTTCAGTCTGTGACTCCCTCTCTCTCTGACCCTCCCCTGCTCACGCTGTCTCTCTCTCTCTCCTAGAAATAAATAAAAACCTTAAAAATTAAAAAAAAATGAAATGACATAGAAAGCCAGGTTATGGGAAACTTAATAGATACAACTAAATGCAAGTCTTCTTTCTAGACCAGGAGGAAAAAACAAATTATAAAGGACATGCAGAGACAACTGGCCAAATTTGAATATGGGTCATAGATTAAGTAGTAATTCTGTATCAATCTTAAATTTTCTTATTTGCTAACTACATTGTAGTGATAAAAGACAACACTTTATTCTTAACAAATACATATTCAAAAATATATCATGGGGGGCGCCTGGGTGGCTTAGTCGGTTAAGCGTCCGACTTTCGCTTAGGTCATGATCTCGCGGTTCGTGGGTTCGAACCCCGTGTTGGGCTCTGTGCTGACTGCCAGCTCTGAGCCTGGAGCCTGTTTCAGTCTGTGACTCCCTCTCTCTCTGACCCTCCCCTGCTCACGCTGTCTCTCTCTCCTAGAAATAAATAAAAATATTTAATATATATATATATATCATGGGGTTGGGTACCAGGGTGGCTCAGTGAGTTGAGCATCCTACTCTTGACTTAAGATGGAGTCATGCATCAGGCTCTGTGCTGGCCATAGAGTCTGCTTAAGATTTTCAGTCTCTCTCTCTCTCTCTCTCTCTCTCTCTCTCTCCCCCCCCTCCCCCCTTTCTCTCTCCCTTTGTCTCTCTCTCCCTCTCTCTGCCACCCCTCCTTCAGTCATGCTCACTCCTGCTCTCTCAAAAAATAATTAAAAACCTAAAAATTAAAAAAAAGTATCATAAAGGAGTCTAATGTCCTCAACTCATTCTCAAAGGGTTCAGGGTTCAAAAAATGTGACCTGTACAGGAAGCAGAAAGGGGGATTGGAGAAAGAATGACCGATAATTTGGAAATTTGGAATTTGGAAAAATGTTAACAACTAGTACATTTAGTTAGAGGGTATACAGAGGATCTTAGTATTATTTCTATAACTTTTCTGTAAGTTTGAAATTATATCAAAATAAAACATCCCATAAAAATTAAGAACCATCAACAGAGGGCAGGTAGAATAAGAAGAGTTTTGGGGCACCTGGGTGGTTTAGTCAGTTCAACAACCAAGTCAATTTTGGCACAGGTCATGATCTCACTGTCATGAGTTCAAGCTCTGTACTGGACTCCACACTGAACATGGAGGCTACTTAGGATTCTTTCTCTCCCTCTCTGTCTGCCTCTCCCCCACTTATTCTCTCTCTCTCTCTCTCTCTCTCTCTCAAAATAAATAAATAAACATTTAAAAAAGAGTTTTTTTACAGAAAGTAAAAAAAGAGAGAAGATGAGAGCGAGACCTATATACAGCCATGGAAAGCTTTCCAGGGTAGTATTATAGGCTTTTAAGGTTTAGATAATAAATAAATTGCTGTCTCATGTAACACACACAAGTGTACATGTTTCCACATTCATATAAATATGTGCACATACATAGAAAAAATATGATGTAGTGTACTAAAAGTATAAAGTTGGTTAGCTCTGGGCAGAAGTAAAAATGTGGTTGGAGCAATCAAGGAAGATGTCCATGTCATCCATATTGGCTTTTTTTTTTTTAAAGGAAAACATCTTCTTGTATTAATGGAGACAAAGTAAAAGGGAAAATGTTTAAAACATACCAAAAAGTGAATAAGCAATGAAACAGGAGAAAACAGAAGATCAACTCAACAGTACTAGGGAAGATCACCCTTGAATAGGGAAGTCATTTGTTCTGACATACAGAAAGAGAAATTGTAACTTTGAGACAGGTAGACCCATATTTGGAGGCTGGGTTAAGAAAGCTAATGCAAATTCAAATCCACATGTTTCTGTGTGAAGTAGGATGTGAAATCAACTATAAATAAGTTCAAGAGGGGACTTTCAGAGTAAATTTAGTCTAGAAGACTACACCCACAGAAGACAGTGAAGGTGTCTTCAATACTCGGAGAGCTCTCCTGGAGAGAGAATGGATCCATTCTATGTGGACAGAGACATCAAGACCTTGAAAGGTAGATTTTAGGCTCAAAACCATGGCTTTCCAACAATGGAACAGGCTGCCTTGACAGGAAGTGAGTCCCCTAGCATTTGAGTTGTGTAAGCAGAGGTTTGAGGATGTTGACAACTATATTCTACATGTATCGAGTAGAGACATCTCAAGTCTCTGTTTCTTGTTTATCCTACATCCACTCCCCACGATGTTCTATCCTAAGTGATGGAACTCTGAGGTAGGACGTTCCTGTTGCCAAACTATTGCTCTGAAATTTATTTCTCAAAAATATTATCAACTATTTTTTAAAGTTTATTTATTTACTTTCAGAGAGGCGAGCACAACCAGGGGAAGGGCAGACAGAGAGGAACAGAGAGAAAGAATCCCAAGCAGGCTCTGCACTGTCAGCATGGAGCCCAACACAGGGCTTGAACTCACCAACTGCGAGATCAAGACCAGAGCAGAAATCAAGAATCAGTCACTTAACTGACTGAGCCACCCAGAGGCCCTATAAACTATTTTTAAAGATAGTGTACTATATAAAAACAACTGAGCTTAAGAAAATAAAATATTACAAGTACATTTGAAATCCACTATACTCCTATTATATTCCATTTCCTTCTCAGTGTACCTGCCTCTCTCTCCTTCCAGGGTTATCCTGAGCTTAATATTTATCTTCCTATTGCTTTTCTTTGTATTTTTATAGGATGTATTCTCTATCTTTATGTATTTATTTAATATAATTTTTAAGTATTAAAACATTTAATATATTTTACTATAGGTACTTTGATAATTCCCTCTCTTGGTTCAACATCAGAAAATTCATAAATGTGTGTGATGGACATTTAGGTCAGTTTCAATATTATCATCATGACACATGATGCTGATATGAAAATCTTGTACATATCTTTTGTGTATCTTCTATGTGTGTGATGGTTGCTGGAGCAGAGCTCATCAATTGAGGGTGAGCAGAGAATGATGGGCCCTGTTTGGCTTGAAGTTATCCAGCTAGGGCCTGGGGTAAGGGAAGCACACAGTTACCCGCAGGCACAAAGAGTACTGTGTATTTACTCTAGTGTCCCATGAACTATTATCATCGACTATATCCCCCAAGTCACACATGAGTGTTATAAAGAGCAGTGCACTTTTTAAAATGTTTATTTATTTATTTTTTAGAGAGAGAGCAAGCATGAATGGGGGAGGGGCAGAGAGAGAAGGAGAGAGAGAATATGAAGCAGGCTCCACACTCAGTACGGAGCCTGACATGGAGTTCGATCCTATGACTCTGGGATCGTGAACTGAGCCAAACAAGAGTCAGATGCTCAAATGACTGAGCCCCGGCACCCCCAGACCTGTGCTTCTAAAACTATCTACAAGGAAGGATTTGTAAGTTATCCAATTGGCTATAGATGGATACCTTCATAAAACATGAAACAGATGAAATGACAATGCCAAATTACTATCAAAGCTTCTAAATGCTTACTCTCATGTTTTAATTTTCATTTATTCATGGACAGATCACGACAATTTGCAGAATCATGTCTATTTGAGGACACTGCTTTGAGTAGTACTCTTTTTGATGGTACATTTCAGAGTTGAACTGCTGTGCAATGAAATGTGCGTGTGTTCAAATTTACTAATTTGGTCAAATTGTTCTCCAAAGTAATTGAACCAATTTCTACCAGTGGAAGAAAACTGTTCATGCTATATCACACCGTTTCAATGTTGACACAATTTTTAACTTTGGCAATCTGATACGTGTGAAGCTCAGTCTCCTTGTGGTTTGGAGTCAGAATATCATCTGGCCTCCAGTTTTCCATGAGAAGATATTTTACCACTCACTGATTCATGTTTGCAAAAGTTAGTTCCTGTTTTACTGAAGAATTGTCTTCTCTGAGTTGGTTAAAATATTTTATTTTCTAAGAACAATTCCATTATGTTTCAGTTTCATTTGAATAAAGTTACTCATGTATTCTTTAATTTAAAAAATCTGTTTACCCATTGTTATAACCTCTATTTAAATTCCTCAAATTGCTTATTTGTACCTTTACATTTTTTTTTTTTTTACTATGAGAACATTTCCCTAAATGTTTATTTGTTTTATTACCCTCTTCAATGATGCAAATTTTGGCCTTGCTCCAATTGCTTCTCCTTAAATTTTACTAAATACTGCTCTTAACAGTTAGTTTCACATTTCTTCCTTAAACTTTGTCTGGCTTTACTGTTTTTCTAACATCTATTTCTTTCTCTATCTGTACTTTCTTCCATCTTCATCTTTATTTTTGTAGTGTTTTCTTCATACTTCTTAAGCTACACACTTGGCTCACCCTACAATTTCTTAGTTTTTCAAATTTCAAATCTCTTAGAATTTGTTAGTATCTTTAAATTAAAAAAAATAAACCTTTTTGAAGTATCATAGACATACAGAAAGGCACACAAATCGTAAGATTACAACCCAGCACATTTTCCCAAAAGCCCAGTTACCTCCACTGCAACCTCTTTGGAAACTATTCCCTTTCCTCTTCCAAGGCAACCATTATTCCAACTACTAACAACAGAACTTGCTTTAACTCATTTTGAACTTGACATTAATAAAATCATATTGTCCACATAACTTTTTGTATTGCATTTCTCATACAACATTCTATTTGTAAGGCCCCTCTGCATAGTACTCACCGCTGCTAGAGTTTGTTCATTCCTATTGCAGTATTTCCACTGTACGCTCCTATCACAATTTACTCCTCTTGTCTACTGTTAATGTTCATTTGGGTTGTGTTTAGTTTTTTAAATTTATCTAAATATTTACTTTGAGAGAGAGATGGAGGTGGAGGGGAGAGAGGGAGAGGGAGAACTCCAGGCTTTTCGCTGTCAGCACAGAGCCCGACACAAGGCTTGATCCCATGAACCATGAGATCATGACCTGAGCTGAGATCAAGAGTCTGACAACTAACCAAATGATCCACCCAGATGCCCAATGGTTATGTTTCATTTTGATTACTAAGAATAATGCTGCTGTAAACATTCCTATACATGTATTTTAGGAAACATATCCTTACATTTCTGTTAGATGTAAATGTAGGAGTGGAATTACTGAACCACAGAGCATGCAAATAGGTTCACCTTTAGGAGTTGAAAGAGTATTGCCAAATAATTTTCCAAACTCGTTGTATTTATTTGCATCCCTGGAAATAATATAGGACAGTTCCAGAAAGTTCCAGTCCTCAATTGTGAGAAAACTAGATACCATGGTCTTTTTAATATTGACTGTGTAGCAATCACTCAATATAGTTAAAAATTCACATTTTAAAAATCGTAGTGAAGTTTACCACCATTTTATATACTGTTACTCATTTTCCTACTGATTTGCAGGAATTCAGGCCAGACAAAATCAGTTGCTTTTTGGCCTCTATTGTCATAATTAGAAGGTACCTTTCTGTCAGTTTTTTTAAAAAGATAATTTAGGATCACCTGAGTGGTTCAGTAGGTTAAGCATCTGACTTTGGCTCAGGTCATATCTCACAGTTTGTGGGTTCAAGCCCCATGTCAAACCCTGTGCTGACAGCTTGGAGCCTGGAACTTGCTTTGAAGTCTGGTCTTCCTCTCTCTGCCCTTCCCTCACTTTCTCTCTCTCTCTCTCTCTCTCTAAAAAGTAAACACTAAAAAAATTTTTAAAGACAATTTTACTTTTTTTTCCCCTCTTGCTAATTTTTGGATCTAAGTCTGTAATATAGTTTATGATTTGTCTAGATATTAATTTCTTTTATTTATTTTGCTTGATACTTGATATACTTCTTCAATTTAAAGAATCATATATTTCAGCAATATTGAAAAAATCCTTATTTTATATATATATATACACACACATATATATATATTTTAATGTTTTTATTTATTTGTTTTTTTTTTGAGAGAGAGAGACAGTGTCAGGAGGGTCAGAGAGAGAGAGGGAGACACAAAATCAGAAGCAGGCTCCAGGCTCTGAGCTAGCTGTCAGCACAGAGCCAGACACGGGGCTCGAACCCACCAACCATGAGATCATGACCTGAGCCGAAGTTAGAGGCTTAACTGACTGAGCCACCCAAGCGCCCCAATCCTCCTTATTTTTAAATGTTGTTTTCACATCTCCCTCTATTCTCCTTTACTGGAATTCCAATTAGGTTAATATAAGACATCCTCATTCCAGAATCCTGTACCCTCACCTCACTTTGTTATTCTATACAGCATTCTGGATATTATCTCCAGATCTATCTTCTGGTTCAGTGACTGTCTACGTGTTTGGTCTGTGCTTTGGATAACATTCTGTTCTTCATTAATGTTGGCCTTCTTTTACTCACTGAGTTCTTTTCTGCCTCAGAATCTGTATACATGCCACTGCTTTTGGCCTAAAAGTTCTGTCTCCCAGACATAGCACAGTTTTCTGGATACTGCTAATTTTTCATCATCAGGCCTCCATATCAGGGGTACCTCTTCCAAAGTGACTAATAATGAAACTATATCATCAAGCTTGTAGTATATGATTAAATTCATGCTTCAAATGAGATAAAGAGCTTTTGAGTTATTAGAAAGATGGGCAGAGTATCATAAATGAAGTAGAAAGCATACTTAAAAATAGAGGATTCTCAGAGCCAGAATTTGGTTCCTTAAACAGATTTTTAAGGTTAATAAACTGTTGGCAAGTGTGATTAAGACCATCACAAAGCCAGACAAAACAATCAGTCAATATAATGAGTGATAAGAAGACTTTGTGAAGGATATCACAGGTGTTAAAATATACTAAAAGGACATTATGAACAATTTATTAGCAGTAAGTTTGAAAATGTAGAAAAAAACACAGACTATTTCCTAGAAAAACATAACTTGCCAATATTGACAAAAGTAGAAATGGGAAATATAAAGAGTCCTATGTTACTAAAGAAATTAAATTTGGAATTAGAACCACAACAGAAAATTCCAGGATTAGATACACATCAGGGAATTCTACCAAACACTTAAACAAGTAATAATAAAACTAGAAAATTTTAAACCCTTTTTAGTTCATTTTGTGAAGACAGAAAAACCTTTTATACCAAACCTGAAAAGCATATGACAAGAAAAAAAATTACCAATCCATCTGCCTCATGGATATCACTTCAAAACTTATAAAAAATATACAGATACAGTACATACATTATTATATATCTATGTATTCATATATTTATCCATCTATCTAAATTTTGTTCAAGAATCTCCAGCTGGACTAATATTCAAGATTTAGAGTGACTTGGGGGTGCCTGGGTGGCTCAGTCAGTTAAGTAGCTGACTTCAGACTTCAGTTCTGGTCATGATCTCACAATTCATGAGTTTGAGTCCCGAGTCAGGCTACCTGCTGTCATCATGGAACCTGTTTTGGATCCTCTGTCTCACTCTCTATTTGACCCTTGCCCACCGGTTCATTTTCGCTCTCTCTCTCTCTCTCTCTCTCTCTCAAAATAAAATAAATTAACTTAAAAAAAAGATTTAGAGTGATTTGAAATTCATTGTATTAACATAAGAAAGAGAAAAAAAGATCATTTTAATATACTCATAAAAAGCTTTTGAGAAAGTTAAACATCCGTTCCTTAAAATACCTTTGCAAACTAGGAAGAGAAAATCCTTCTATAAGGACTTGTGTAGAAGGAGACCTATAAGAGACAACTTATTTAGTGGTAAGGTGTTGAAAGATCACCCTCTGAGATCAGGTGGAGGACAAGATAACTACTATCAACACTTCTAATCACTTACCTAAAAGTTCTAGACAATGCAATGAATCAAAATAACTATGGAACCACAAAGGAAGAAATAATACTATCCACATAGTATTACTACAATAACACAGTAGTGTGGACACTATGATTATGTACATAGACACTGTGAAACAACTCATAGCTCAATCATAAAATTGATAAGAGAGGTCAGCCAAGTTGATGAGTAAAGGTTAATACAGAAAATCCAATCATCAATAAATAATTATAAATTAATAATTTCTAAAAGTGATAATTTACAATAACATAAATACTACCAAATACCTAGGAGTAAATTTAATGGAAGACACAAATGATCCCTACAGAGAAAATTATGCATCAAGTTTTTAAAAGATCTATAGAGGTATGATTATTTTTTAAAACACATTTTCCACAAACTGTTTCCTCTTTGTGACAAATATCTTTTTAAGTATGTTACATAAAATACTCCATTTAATCCAAGAGCTAAGCCTCAGATATGGACATTTTTCTCTATGTTTTGCAGATTACAAAATACTTAGGAGAGCTAAGTGATGCCCTCAAGGTCCCTTACTAGTAAGTGTCCAGGCAGGATTAAATCCAGCTGATTCTAAATTCTAAAGAATTTATCTGATTCTAAAGTTCACTCAACAACTATACTACATTTTCCTGACTCTTAAATCTTCACAATAAATTATTTCCTCAATCTTGCTTCTTCTCTCAATCATCTCCAATCAACAACTAAACAAGTACCTGCTCTTTACCTTTGTTGGATGCTTCTTCAGTGAAATGATTCCTGTTAATCCCTCCTTCTTTCTCCCATCCAACCTACCTGGTCCCATATCCTCACATTTTTCCTGGTCTTCTGCAAAGATCTTCTCATTGTTCTGTACACCCTAGTCTCTTCCCATCCCAAGATATTCTGCTCAGTATGAGCCTGCTCAAGATGAATGTTTTGAAAAATGCGCTTTGCAAATTTATCCGTGGAATCAACCACAAATTCTTTACACAGCCCCAGATGTTCCTTCTATGTCATCAGTTCGTGTGTTCAAGTATTAAACCCATCATTCTCGAGTATTACAGCATTTTCTGCCTGGATAAATACAGGTGCAGAGCCATTTTGTATCAGGGATCCTTCCCTGGGTTCCTAGTCCTCTCTGGACTCAAATACATGCAGCCTCTCTGGCTGCTGTTTGCATAGGTGCTGCCATGGCATTGCTTTTCTCCCCAAACATGGCAATCATGGCATCGTGGATCTTCTCAAATTCTTGCTGGTTGTTCTGTAATGGCTCCCTCCATGACTACTCACAGAGGTGATTTCCTTTGAAGTAAATAAGAAATAAACACCTCCCTTCCCTATTATTCTCTTTTAGAAGAGTTATATAGACCTTCTTGGGTCTCAAGCTGTAAGATTTTGGCAATCTCCTTTGTTCTTTTTAGGTTCCCCCTCTGACCTCCAGAACATTATCCTGAATCTAACTCACCATGCTTACTTACCTTTTGGAGGTTTCTTTTATCTTTTTCTTTTTTTAAAAAAAGTGTTTTATTTATTTCTAGGAGAGAGAGAGAGAGAGAGAGAAAGAGAGAGACAGCGTGAGCAGGGGAGGGTCAGAGAGAGAGGGAGTCACAGACTGAAACAGGCTCCAGGCTCTGAGCTGGCGGTCAGCACAGAGCCCGACGCAGGCCTCGAACCCACGAACCACCAGATCATGACCTAAGCGAAAGTCGGACACTTAACCGACTAAGCCACCCAGGCGCCCCTGGAGGTTTCTTTTCTAACAGCTGTGGAGTTTCTTTCTAAAATCTACTTTCATTTTTTAAATTTTATTTAATGTTTATTTATTTTTGAGAAACAGAGACAGAGTGTGAGTGGGGATGAAACAGAGATGGAGACACAGAATCTGAAGCGGGCTCCAGGCTTCAAGCTGTCAGCACAGAGCCCGATGTGGGGCTCAAACTCATGGACTGCGAGATAATAACCTGAGCGGAAGTCAGATGTTTAGCCGACTAAACCACCCAGGCATCTCTCTAAAATCTAATTTCTTGGTAGCGCTCCCATCTCTTTGTTATGCATGCCTACATAGGTCAACCCTAAGCAGAGACGAGTTTCAAGTTCCTTTTTCAGGAAGCTTCTATATCTCTAAGCAAATAAGTGGATATTGACTAACCACACACATCCTGGGTGTATCAAAACCTTTCCAGTCCAGGTATGGACTGCGCTTCCACATTATTAAAGACCTTCCATTATTTTGCCCCATATCTTCCCCTTTCACTTTCTTGATCTTGCTTTCTTTCATTTAATGTATTTCTTAAAATTCCCTTCTCCTCCACTAATCCTGCTATTATAATCTTAACTCTCCCTCTGGGACTCAATCAAAGGCTGCTTCCTCTGTAACATTTCCCACTAATCCCAGCTTAAAATTGAGGCTCCTTCTTCTGGGCTCCCAGCTTCCACAACACTGTCCTTATGGGCTTAACACAACCTGCCTCCTGCTGTGGCTGAGATGTGGAAGATCTCTCACCCTTGAACAGAGAACAATGTCGTGTTTATCTGGGGAGCCCTCAAAGAATCAAAGCACTATGCATTGTCTATGCTATGTGGCCATGAATGTTTGTTAACCAAGCAGAAGTGCATTGGCTTTGCAAGCCGGTATCCCCCTAACAAGAATCCCTGGTCCCAATTAGAAGAAAAATACTCATTGTCTCGTGTCAGCCTGTTTTGAGTTCTCAGTGTTCTATGGATGGCATCTTGAGCAGTCAGTTTATCTTCACATAGAGAGCCTGATCTGGGGCTCCTGCTGCTTGGAGCCTACCAGAAGGCTGAACGTGGCTGAACCCCATGGAGGCCAAGCTCCAGAGATATTTGCTTTCAAACACTTAACATTTGCTTTCTGTTACCCTTTTATTAGGAAGATTAAAATGGAAAGGGAATCAAGTGAGGCCGGGCTTTCTTCTTCTCTTTCTGCGAGAACAGCTTGTTTCCATGACATTTATATGGGGAGCTTTTTCTAAATGACAAGCAGATTGTTAGAAGATGTTATTTTCTCTCTTTGCTTTGGATCTTCGCTTAGTGGGTGTAATGTAAGAGAGGCAGCCTCACCGGGAGGGTGACTGTCAGGTATACGGATTCAGAAGGGGATCCAGTGGGGGTTTGTTGAATCCTTTCTGTTGGGGTTGCTATAGCAGCAGCCTAACAGATCCTGGCTAGAAGTTGTAAGATGTATTAGTGTTGTTATTTTATATATATATGGAGTAACATTCCTGCAGATTTAAGTGTCTGTTCTTTGTGGCTTTTTCTCTTTGTGAAGAAAATGGAATACTCATAGAAAAAGCCATCCTGTGGGCAGCAGGAAGACCTGAGCATTCAGACCCAGGAGAAATGGCCAAGCATAGGCTGAGGCAGGGTCCATCTTCTGCAGAATAGCGGTCAGTCTCAGAGGCATCCAGTCCCATACCTCCTCCTCACCTGGACCACTGAGTGACCAGGTGGCCATGACAATGAAAGAAAGGAGCACAAGGATGTCCAACACTGACATCCACTGGCTGGCCGTGCTCCGGGAGGGGTTAATATCATCTCCCACCCACAACACACTGTACTGGCTACAAACTGCTTTCTCTCACATTATACCTTTGAAAGAACCCTGAGGAGGCTGGCTTTTTTTTCTGCATCAGAAGTCTGTCCTTTTCCTAAGCCCCCTCTTACAATGTCACTGTCACTGCCCTGGTTCAAGCCTCATCACCACTCACATGGATTTGTGCAAAGTGTCTGAGCTCTCAACATCCAGTCCACTCTCCTTATTCTTTTTTAAAACACGTTTTTTTAACATTGATTTATTTTTGAGAGGCACAGAGAGACCGAGTACAAGGAGAGGGGTAGAGAGGGGTAGAGAGGGAGGAAGACACAGAATCTGAAGCAGGCTCCAGACCCCTACATGGGGCTCGAACCTACAAGCTGAGATTGTGACCTGAGCCAAAGCTGGTCACAACCAAATGAGCCACCCACACACCCCTCTTTACTCTTTTTTTAATTTTTATTTATTGTGGAAGACAGAACAAGTGGTGGAGGCGCAAAGAGAGAGGGAGAGAGAGAGAATCCTAAGCAGGCTCCACATTGTCATGGCAGAGACTGATCTTGGGCTCAACACCACAAACTGTGAGTGATATCATGGCCTGAGCTGAACCAAGAGTCAGACACTTAACCAACAGAGCCCCCAAGCACCCCTCTCCTTACTCTCTTAAGGATGATACCCTACAAAACAAACCTTACTATGTCCCTCCACCTAACTGAAGAACTCAGGTGCCTCCCTGTTGACTATAAGTTAAAATTCAGACTCTGTAGGCCAACACAGAAGGCCTTTCACATCTCCTCCCAGATGCACTTTCTCCTTTGCACTTTCCCCTACTGTGCTAACTGCTCCTACACCCCACCCCCAAGCATCCTACAATGTGTTCCTCGAACACATTATGCATAGAATCACCGCTCTCTGCCCACAGATTTTTGTTTGTTTGGTCCAACGAGGTTTTAAAAAATTGTTTTGAGCTTGAACAGCTTTGAACAGGCACACACTCTCCAGTTTGCCACAGGCTCCTTTAGTTTCCCGCCTACCCTGCTCCTTTGCTTATTTATATCACTTGCCTGGCCCCTGACTGCATCTGAATGTATGCCCGATGAACAGGAACTGCGTTTCCTCTCTGGTAATTAAATTCCCACCTTTCACGATGGAACAAATATCAGTACCAATTCAAAACATGTTGTTGCCTTCCCAGGAAGGGGGGCTGTTGCATTTGTTGGTCTCTCTCCCACCTTTACCTCCTCTACAATGACACTGATGAAACCATTATGATTACAGTTTATGCCCTTCAATTCAACAATATCGTCAGCCTCCACAGAAGTCAATATTACAAATTCCTGTATATGTACTGACTAGCGGAATTGGTTAGATAAATGTAATCATTTCACAGGTGACAAAACCAGGTCTCAAGTCGGTTATGCATATTCAATGGCACAGACCTCTGTAACGGGCGAGAACTCGAGTTGGGGGCTGCACGTCTAACTATAAAACCAGGTCTTTCAGAGATACCCACATTTTCAGAGGCTCAGAAACAAAAGGAGTTAGGACAACCTGGGAAAAGAAAGGTGAGACACAGCTTCTAGACACCAGAGAGGTCATTTTAAGCTCTGGCCATTTTCATGATCTATGCCTGACCAGCACTACTTGCCCAAGCACACTACATGCAGAACTTTCTAGAAGGTGCTGGAATTACAAAGAAATGCAAAACCCTCAGTAGTTAATGATTTTAAGGGAGCAAGGGAATGCAAATACATTCTTTATCAGGCCAAGAGATAGCCTGACCATATCAGAGACAGTAAATCAGTGGTAGAACCTCCAGGGATGCTTCAAAAGCAAAGATTGACCAACCATACATTCTTGAGACTTTTTGGCTGAATTTAACCCACTTTGAGCAACCAAACACCAGACTAACTGGAGCTGAAGAACTGATGGCGCCGATCCTTGCTGGCTCTTGCAACTCTGTCACTGTAAGATTACTTTTGCCCCAATTTCATGCTGAATCCCCCAGTGAAGAAGTCTCTTCATGATTATGCATGCAGCCTTTATTGAAAAGTTCCCAGTTTTGTTGCCTGAGGAGACACTGGTTTGGGAAATATCCCCAATGTCCTTACTTGTTTCAAGTAAAACCTCTTTTCCTGTAATTTGGCTTGGTTGTATCTTTTGGCTGGGTATCCACCAAGAGGCAAACTCAGTTTCTGGTCATAACTCCTCTATTCAAGGCAATTTAGTCACAGGGTACACGTGGGTCCTTTCATCAGGGAGGTTTCAGTGCTAAAACATTCATAAACTTCCCAAACTTTCTCTCTTCCTCAGCTTCTAAGAAGGAGCTGGAAGGTGTGGGTCCACTGTTGTGCCTCCAAGGGCAATAAAAAGCAGCAGAAACCAGGAAACAAGCCCAGAGAAGGAGGTAGATGGTTCTAAGAGAAGACATGGAAGCATATGGAGAAGTAAAGATTTAGGAGAGAAGACAAGAAAAGATGGGAAGAGGGGAAAACTCACAACTGGGTCATGTTGGACTCAGTGAGCAACACAGTTCAAGGGAGTTTTTAGGAAATTTTGTTCTCTGTGAAGTAAATGTTTTGCCTCACTCCTCCATTGAAGAAGACCTTGAAGAGGGCTCTGTGGCTCCACCAAGCCTGGGGAGCCATTTTTGTATCTGTTTGGGCTATGTGACATGCTATGTTATGCAGAGCAACAACATGAAGGCTCAGGGCCATTTGGTGGCATATTTTTACTTACTGTTTCATGTTCAGACATACTAAAAAAGCAGGTGTAGGAGGGGCACCTAGGTGGCTCAGTAAGTTAAGCATCCAACTCTTTTTTTTAAAGTTTTTAATGTTTATTTACCTTTGAGAGAGAGAGAGAGAGACAAGTGGGGGAAGTGCAGAGAGAGAGGTAGACACAGAATCTGAAGCAGCTCTAGGCTCCCAGCTGTCAGCACAGAGTCGGATGCGGGGCTTAAACTCACAGACCATGAGATCATGACCTGAGCTGAAATCAGATTCTTAACTGACAAGTGTCTGACTCTTGATTTTGGCTCAGGTCATGATTTCATAGTTCATGAGTTCCAGCCCACAATGGACTCTGCACTGATAGCACAGAGCCTGCTTAGGATTCTGTCTCTCTCTCTCTCTCTCTCTCTCTCAAAATAAATAAATAAACTTAAAAAAAATCAGTTGCAGGAATGCTAACAACACTGACTCCATGGGTGGCCGTCCATCCTTGCTCATATCTGCCCAGTGACCTCCCTCAGGGCTACATGTTCCAGGCCTGTGCAAGTTAATGCTTCCCATGACCAGAATGTGGGAAGGCTCCCTCTGACCTCCCATCTGGCGCACAACTTACACCGCTTTAGATAATTACCCTTTGACCTCACCCACAATGACCTCTGCACATCCTCTTGCTTCATAAAATCCACGGAGTAAGTTTTGCACTTGGCTGAGAATAGCTTCACAGCACCTGGATTGTGGCCTAGCCACTGTCCCCTGTAAGTTACCCTGAATACAACCGTGTAAAACCATAAAACAGACTCTTCCCTCTAAAGAACAAACATGGCTACTAGAGGGGAGGTGGGTAGGGGATGGGTGAAATAGGTGATGGGCATTAAGAAGAGCACCTGTTGTGAGGAGCACTGGGTATTGTATGTAAGTGATCAATCTCTAAATTCTACCCCTGTAATATTACACTAACTGGAATTTAAATAAACACCAGAAAAAGAATAAAACTGTGTAAACCATGTGGAGTCACCTGTTCCATTTTTCAGTCTCAAAGTGCCTTCCCAGAGTGGAGGACTGCTTCCTATTGGCCCTGCTGCCTTCTAACAATCACTGTAACAAGCATAAACCCAGAGAAACTACCCGATTTGTTGAGTTTCTTCCAAAATTAAAAGAGAGAGTACCAAAAAAAAAAAATTAGGTGCTGAAGTAAGGCCACCTGAAAAAAAAAAGGGGAAGAGCTAGGATCTTCTGGGATGTTAAGAGATAAATTTTAATCAGATGAATTAAATAAATTTTATTTAAGAAAAATATCTTTGAGTATAAATGGAAACCTTCAGCCATGAAGAAGAAAGCAGGTGGCTCTTCTGTACAACGGGATTGGTAATTCACGTTTTCTCATCCTCTTGCATCCCTGCTGCTCGACCTAAAGAAGGGAAGGCAAGGGGCGCCAGAGTGACTCAGTCGGTTAAGCGTCTGACTTTGGCTCAGGACATGATCTCATGGTTTGTGGGTTCAAGTCCTGTGTTGGGCTTTGTGTGGACAGCTTGGAGCCTGCTTTGGATTCTGTGTCTCCCTCTCTCTCTCTGCCGCTCTGCCACTCACGCTCACTCTCTCTCTCAGAAATAAACAAACATTAAAAAAATAAAAAATAAATTAAAAAAATAAAGAAGGTATAGGCGAAGCAATGTCTGAAAACCCTATGTGGACAATTGAGCTCTTCACTAACACACACAGCAGTTCATGATCATTACACTAGCTGTCTCCAGTCTGTCCATTCTGGGATCAAGTTAAGACCATAGGAGAAACACTCCATAACAACATGTCTTGAAACGTTTCCAACAGTAACTATGTTTTCATTTCACCTTAGTGCAGCTGCATAAAGAGAAACCACTTTTTTGCTATAACTGAAATAATGTTTCCAAAGTGGCTCAAAGAGGTAAGGAGAAATACTCTGCCCAAGACAAGTGCCCTCTAAGAGGCAAGAGAGGAGCAAATATCCAAATCAGACGTGAAACAGCTGAAGGCATGTTCCATGTCTACACTATAGTCGATACTACCTTAAGGATGGTGGGCTGAATGACTAGCGGTGAATTACTGGCTGTCTGGTGTTCCCATCATCCTCCATCTCTGCTATTGACTGACTGTATGACTGCTCAGGGCACTCAGTTTTCTGGTTCTCTAACCTTTCAAATAAAGTATGCTCATGCAAGGAGTACTCAATATGGCATTAAGTCGTTAACTCTCCCAAAATTAATCTACAGACTCAATGCTAATCCACTGAGATACATACATCCAGGAGGTATTTCCGGTACAACTGATGAGCTGATTAAAAAATGTATAAGGGGTGGGGGGGACAAGATGGCGGAGAAGTAAGGAGCTCCGTACTTGCACTCGCTCCCATACATCACACAGAAAAGATTTGAAGCCATTGGAAACCTTACAAAACCTGAGAGACTGGGAGAAAAAGGACTCAGAATCCACTGAGAAAGCCTTCTAACGTGAGTGCGAACCGGGGAAGGTAAAATCGGGCCAGGATCGGAGACTCCAGGGTGGGAGGCGATCCCCCTCTACCCTCTACGGGGAGTGAGAGGGGAAAAGGAGAGAGTCCGAGACAGAAAAATCTCCGCTCGGTGCATAGAAAGACCGGACTTGCCAAATACCTGCACACCAGGTCCCCTCGTGACAACTGGTCCTGGGGGAGGCTGAGCACACAAACTGCTTCTTTGTGCCGCTCCTGGAGGTTGGTTTTTAAAGCGGCGCGGGCGCGCCTGCCGCCATTGTAGCTCCAGCGCGGCTGGGACCCCTGAAAGAGACACGCAGACACCGGGCGTCCGCGCTCCTGGCTGGCTGGAACTCGAGAGGGAAGGCAAAGAGCTAAAAACTGGGAAATTTGCCTGTGAGTTCGTGTTTCGGGTGACGAGCCATAGAGAGACCCGGTTTTCCTCACTCCAGCGGGCTCAGGCTACGCGGACCCGGCAGGCAAGCCCCCGCGCATGCGCAACAGCCCGACCCAGAGAAGGAAACAGCGATCCTGACTCCGCCCCCAGAGCTCAGCAGGGAGCCTGGAATAGCCCGAGGGGGTTGTCTGGGAAGTTGTGTCTAAGGCAACTTCAGCAGGGCGCGGACTGGGATTTGGAAATTGGAACTGGCCTGGGTTGAAGAGTGCAACCAACTTCGGCTGCGTCCCCGGAACGGGGAGTTGACACGCCAAAAAAACCCAAAAAAACCAAAAAAACAAAAAACGAGCTGCAGCGTGGGGTTCAAGAAGGGACTGGAGCACCGTCACTCTCCTCCCCACAATCGCCAAGGCAGAACCCCCGCCTGAGGCATCGGATCATGCCACGACCATCCCTGCCTGAGAGGTGCCCTCCTCCCTTTTTTTTGTTGTTTTTTTTCCCTTTTTTTTGTTTTTTTTCCTTTTTTTAATTTTCTTTTTTTTCCCCTTTCCTTTCTCTTTTTTTCTTCTTCTTTCTCTTTTCTCGCTTTTTTCCCCAAAACACTGACCTGATTAACTCTGGTCGCCAGCTTGCTTAAACAATCACAACAAGTCCAGTCTGTAAATGTAAATTCTACACCTACCGACTTTTTCAACTATTTCTCTCAGGAGTAATTAGACTATATAGTTTCTCTGGATAATTCCAGCATCCTTCTCTCACCTATACAACCATATTCTACCCTTTACCTCTTTGAAAAAAGCTTCTTATCCCTTCTGCCTGTTCATTCTATTTCCAAATCTGCTTTGTCTCGACCTGCCTTCTCTCGTTTTCTCTATGCTCTTCAACCAGCACTGCATACACACGACTATTTAACTGTAGCTGGGAAATCCAGGTATATGCTTTAAGCCGTTCCTTGTCCATCGGTTTTCTTCTTTTTTCCTTTTCTTTTCCCCTTTTTGACCCTTTTATGTATTTTATGCTCCCTATTATTCGCCCTCCCTCCTCCGTCTTATCTATTAACTTTTTCATTTTCCTTCTCGCTTTGCATGTTAGTTGAATCAGCCTGTGCGTTTGTGTGCTCCTGCTCCCTGTGTGTTTGTCTGTCTGTTTTCTTTTCCAGGGCTACCTCAAGAAACAAGCTAGAGTACACAAGCTGAAGAGTCCCAAATATCACTACGAATAGAAGAATAAAATAACTAAGGTCCCAACAAGAGTGACCGAGGGATACCATTCAAAAAGCAATCTCTGAAAGGATAGGCCCTGGAAAGTCAAAGAGTCTTCTTGGATATAGCAGTGCTCATAGAAACAGAGAGCATAACAGGTCTTTGAAACCAACAAGAGGCGGAAAGCTAACTAAAATGACGAAACGAAAGAGCTCTCCTCCAAAGAAACTCCAAGAAGAAATGACAGCTAATGAACTGCTCAAAACAGATATCAGCAGCATAAGTGAACAAGATTTTAGAATAATAATGGTAAAATTAATAGCAGGGCTTGAAAAAAAACATAGAGGACATCAAAGAAACTATGGCTACAGACAGAATGGAAAATAAAAATAGGCATGAAGAATTAAAAAATGCGATAAATGAGATACATAATAAATTAGAGGCCTCCAATGCATAGATTGAAGAGGCAGAAAGGAGAATAAGTGATTTAGAAGACACCATTATAGAAAAACAAGAACCTGACAAAAAAAGAGACAAACTGATCCAGGAACAGGAAAGAAGAATTCGAGAGCTCAGCGACACAGTCAAACGCAACAATATCCGTATCATAGGAATCCCAGAAGACGAAGAGAGAGGGAAAGGTGCTGAAGGAGTCCTGGAACAAATTATAGCAGAGAACTTCCCCGACCTGGGGAAGGAAGTAAATGTGGAAATACAAGAGGCTCAGAGGACTCCCCTCAGACGTAACTTGAATCGACCTTCTGCACAACATATCATCGTAAAAATGGCAAAATAGAAGGACAAAGAGAGAATTTTGAAAGCAGCTAGGGAGAAAAGGGCCCTCACATACAAAGGGAAACCCATCAGAGTGGTGACAGACCTATCTACTGAAACGTGGCAGGCAAGAAAGGAATGGCAAGAGATCTTCAATGTGATGAACAGTAAAAATATGCAGCCAAGAATCCTCTATCCAGCAAGCCTGTCATTCAAAATAGAAGGAGAGATAAAAACCTTTCCAAATAAACAGAAATTGAAAGAATTTGTCACCACGAAGCCAGCCTACAAGAAATCCTGAGGGGGATGCTCTGAAGGAAAGGTTGCAAGGAACAAAGATTCCAGAGACACCACCACAAACATGAACCCTACAAAAGATACAAAGACTCTAAACCCACCTATTTCAATAATAACACTGAATGTAAATGGGCTGAATGCTCCGATCAAAAGACATAGGGTAGCAGAATGGATTAAAAAACAAAATCCATCTATATGCTGTCTACAAGAAACTCATTTTAGACGGGAAGATAACTTCAGATTAAAAGTAAGGGGATGGAGAAATATATATCATGCTACAGGAAATCAAAAGAAAGCCGGAGAAGCGATACTTATATCAGACAAACTGGACCTTAAATTAAAGACAATCACAAGAGATGAAGAAGGGCACTACATAATAATTACAGGGTCCATCCATCAGGAAGAACTAACAATCATAAATGTCTACGCACCGAATATGGGAGCACCCAAATATCTAAAACAATTAATCACAAACAGAAACAAGCTTCTAGATAAGAATGTGCTAATAGCAGGGGACTTTAATACTCCGCTTACAGCAATGGATAGGTCAACCAGACAGAAAATCACTAAAGAAATAATAGACTTGAAAGATACATTGGACCAGATGGACCTGACGGATATATTTAGAACTTTACATCCTGAGGCCAGGGAATTTACTTTCCTCTCAAGTGCACATGGCACATTCTCCAAGATAGATCACATACTGGGACATAAAGCAGCCCTCAAGAAATATAAAAGAATAGACATCATACCATGCACACTGTCAGATCACAATGCTTTGAAACTTGAAATCAATAACAGGAAGAAGACTGGAAAACTTCCAAAAACATGGAGGTTAAAGAACACCCTTCTAAAGAATGAATGGGCCAATCAGGCAATTAGAGATGAAATTAAAAAATATATGGAAACAAAGGAAAATGAAAACACAACAATTCAAAATCTATGGGATGCGGCAAAGGCAGTCCTAAGAGGAAAGTCCATTGCTCTCCAGGCCTATTTCAAGAGATTAGAAAAAGCTCAAGTCCAAAATCTAACAGCTCACCTAAAGGAACTAGAGGCAGAGCAACAAGAACGCCCGAAACCCAGTAGAAGAAGAGAAAAGTAAAAATTAGAGCAGAAATAAACAACATAGAGACCAAAGAAACAATTGAACAGATCAATGAAACCAAGAGTTGGTTTTTTGAAAAAGTAAACAAAATTGACAAACCTCTAGCCAGACTTATCCAAAAGAAAAGAGAGAGCACCGAAATAGACAAAATTATCAATGAAAATGGACTTATTACAACCAACCCCTCAGAAATACAAGCAATTATCAGGGAATACTATGAAAAATTATATGCCAATAAATTGGACAACTTAGAAGAAATGGACAAATTCCTAAACACACACTCACTACCAAAATTCACACGGGAAGAAATAGAAAACCTGAACAGACCCATAACGAGTGAAGAAATTGAATCAGTGATCAAAATCTCCCAACAAATAAGAGCCCTGGACCTGATGGCTTCCGGGGGAATTCTACCAGACATTTAAAACAGAATTAATCCCAATTCTTCTCAAGCTATTCCAAAAAATAGAAAGCGAAGGAAAACTCCTGGACTCATTTTATGAAGCCAGCATCACATTGATTCCCAAGCCAGACAGAGATCCAGCAAAAAAAGAGAACTACAGGCCAATATCCTAGATGAATACGGATGCAAAAATTCTCAACAGATCCTTGCAAATCGAATCCAGCAGGATATAAAAAGAATCATCCACCAAGATCAAGTGGGATTCATTCCTGGGTTACAGGGCTGGTTCAATATTCGCAAGTCAATCAATGTGATCCATCATATCAATGAAAGAAAAGATAAAAACCATATGATCCTGTCAATAGATGCAGAAAAAGCATTTGACAAAATACAGCATCCCTTCTTAATAAAGACTCTAGAGAAAGTCGGGATAGAAAGAACCTACTTAAACATCATCAAAACTTATCTAGCAGAAGCCTTCAGCTAACATCATCCTCAACGGGGAAAAACTCAGAGCTTTCCCCCTGAGATCTGGAACACGACAGGGATGTCCACTTTCACCGCTGTTGTTTAACATAGTGCTGGAAGTCTAGCATCAGCCATCAGACAACAAAAGGAAATCAAAGGCATCAGAATTGGCAAAGAGGAAGTCAAACTTTCACTCTTCGCAGATGACATGATACTCTACATAGAAAACCGACAGACTCCACCAGAAGCCTACTAGAACTGATCCAAGAATTCAGCCAAGTTGCAGGGTACAAAATCAACATACAGAAATTGGTTGCATTTTTATACACCAACAATGAAGCAACAGAGAGAGAAATCAAGAAACTGATCCATTCACAATTGCACAAAAAAACATAAAATACCTCAGAATAAACCTAACTAAGGAGATCTGTATGAGGAAAACTATGGAAAACTTATGAAGGAAATTGAAGAAGACACAAAGAAATGGAAAAACATTCCATGCTCATGGATAGGAAGAATAAATATAGTTAAGATGTCATTACTACCTAAGACCTCTACACATTCAATGCAATTCAATCAAATTGCACCAGCATATTCTCAAAACTAGAGACAAACTATCCAAAAATTTGTACGGAACACAAAGACCCCGAATAACCAAAATCCTGAAAATAAAACCAAACGGGAGGGATCCTGCATCTCCAGACTTTAGCCTCTACTACAAAACATCATCATCAAGACAGTATGGTATTGGCACAAAAACAGACACATAGGCCAATGGAACAGAATTGAGAACTCAGAAGTGGACCCAAAAGTATACAGCCAACTAATCTTTGATAAAGCAGGAAAGAATATCCAATGGAAAAAAGACAGCCTTTTAACAGATGGTGTTGGAGAACTGGACAGCAACATGCAGAAGAATGAAACTAGATCATTTTCTCACACCATACACCAAAATAAACTCAAAATGGATCAAGGACTTGAACGTGAGACAGGAAACCATCAAAACCCTAGAGGAGAAAGCAGGAAACAACCTCCTTGACCTCCACCGCAACAATTTCTTACTTGACACATCCCCAAAAGCAAGGGAATCAAGAGCAAAAATAAACTGTTGGGACCTCCTCAAGATTAAAAGCTTCTGCACAGCCAAGGAAACAACCCAGAAAATTAATAGGCAACCAACGGAATGGGAAAAGTTAGTTGCAAATGACATATCAGATAAAGGGTTGATATCCAGAATCTACAAGGAACTCACCAAACTACACGCCGAAAAACAAACAACCCAGTGAAGAAATGGGCAGAAGATATGAACAGACACTTCTCCAAAGAGGACATCCAGATGGCCAACAGACACATGAAACGATGCTCAGCATCGCTCCTCATCAGGGAAATACAAATCAAACCACACTGAGATACCACCTCACGCCAGTCAGAGTGGCTAAAATGAGCAAATCAGAGAACTCTAGATGCTGGCGAGGATGTGGAGAACGGGCACCCTCCTACACTGTTGGTGGGAATGTAAACTGGTGCAGCCCCTCTGGAAAACAGTGTGGAGGTTCCTCAGGAAGCTAACAATAGAACTCCCCTATGACCCAGCAATAGCACTGCTAGGAATTTACCCAAGGGATACAGAAATGCTGATGCATAGAGCACATGTACCCCAGTGTTCATAGCAGCACTCTCCACAATAGCTAAAACATGGAAAGAGCCTAAGTGTCCATCAACAGATGAATGGATCAAGAAGATGTGGTTTTATCTATACCATGGAATACTACATGGCAATGAGAAACAATGAAATCTGGCCACGTGTAGCAACATGGATGGACCTTGAGGGTGTTATGCTGAGCGAAATAAGTCAGGCAGAGAAGGACAAATATCATATGTGTGCACGTATAGGAGGATTAGGAGGAACTTAACAGAGGACCAAGGGGAGAAGAAGGGCGGAAATGGTGGGGGAAAGGGGGAGAGGCAAACCATGAGAGACTCTTGAATGCTGACAAAAACTGAGGACTGGTGGATGTGGGGGAGGAGGGGTGGGCATGGAGGAGGGCACTTGTGGGGATGAGCACTGGGTGTTATGTGGAAACTAATTTGACAATAAACTATTTGTAAAAAAAAAAAATTGTATAAGGGCAATGCAAATGGCCAAAACAATATTGAGAAAGATGAACAGGTTTATGTGAAGTCAGTGTTGTAATATGTGATATAATGTATAAAACACAGGAACAAAACAGTGTCCATAAATAAATTTATAAATATTCAGAGACAATATCTGTAATATATAGATGTACACACACACACACACGTGTGTGTGCGTGTGCTATGTATGCATGTTCACCAAGATAATTAAATGAAGAAAGCATAAATTCTCAACAAATGAAAGTGAACAATTGGATATCCACATTCAGAAAGTTACACTGACCTTTACAATTCAGACTATGTACAACAATTAACTAGAAATTGATCAGATACTCAAACATAAGAAATTAAACTGAAATGACTCAAATATAATGTAGTAGAAAGTGTCTCTGATCTCGGGATAGGCAAGGATTTCATAGGACATGAAGAGCAAGAACCCTAAAATAAAATACTGATGAACTCAACTTTATCAAAATCTTACATGTACAATTACTATGGAAAATGCCTTGACATTTCCCCCTCAAGTTAAACATACACTTTATGAAATAATTCAAAGTTCCACTGCTAATTATATACCACCTAAATTGAAAAGTAAACATCCACAGGACACTTTTATATAAATGTTCATAGAAGCCAAAAATGGAGGGGGGGGACTTTACCAAAAGATAAATTTATAAACAATTTGTGGTATGTTCATAAATTAAATACCACTTGGCAAAAGGAAGAAATGAAATATATACACAGAATCATGGATGAATCTCAAATACATGAGGCTGAGCAGAAAGAGCCAAGCACAAAAGAGTCCATATTATGGCTCCATTTATGAGAGGCCAAGTTAATCCATAGTGATAAAATTAGATCAGAGGTTGCCTAAAGCAGGGAAGGACAAGAAGTGATTCCAAAGGGGTATGACAGGATCTTTTGGGTGGGTGGACATTTCCTATATCTTGATTTCGATGGTGCTTACATGAATGGATGCATATGTCAATTCATAAAACTACACACTTAAACTGGCCATTTCTGTGTCTTCTGGCAATTTCTGTGTCTTCTTTGGAGAGAATTCTGTTAAGGTCCTTTTCTACTTCTGAACTGGGTTGTGTTTTCTTGTCAACTTTTAGGAGTTTTCTATATATTTCCATATATATACATATATATATATTCCATATATACATTCCATTCTTTATATTCCATATATATATACCATATATACATTCCATTCTATACATTCCATATATATATTACGCAACCCAGCTGCGTAATATTCCAGATATGATCTCCTATCAAATATAGGATTTGCAAGTATTTTCTCCCACTCTGTGGGTTGCCTTTTCACACTGCTGATAGTGTCCTCTGATGCAAAAATTATCAAATTTTCATTAAGTCCAGTTTATCAATTTTTTGATACTTAATGCTCTTTCATGTCATACCCAACAAGTCACTGCCATATCTAATGTTATAAAGGATCTGTCTTGTTTTCTTCCAAGACTTTAATTGTTTTGATTCTTACATTTATATTACTTAAAACAGGTGCATTTTACTGTATACCAATTACATTTTATTCGATTTTTTTAAACCAAATCACATTGCAGCTCAATCCAATGATGAAGCTGAGGAAATCGTTTTATTGCCACTGGAATTTTGGTCTTAAAATAAGTGGAATATGGGTTGTTGTTGTTGTTTTAATCCTTGACTTCACTGCTAGCACTACTCACTGCATGCTTGTTTCATGAGCCAGACTCATGCTGAACTCAGAATAAAGGTAAATCGAGACAGCTGCTCTTTACTCCCATGATGTTAAACGACAGCAAGAAAACTAGGGCACTGTTTTTTTAGTGTTCCAAAATGGGATGGGTTTGGTAATCCAAAGAAGTTTTTTGTCCTCATAGCGTTAAGCACGTTCTCTACCGGGTCTAATCATGAATCCAATGCCATTCTTGGAAAAACTATTTTCTCTGAAAGCACTCGTTGATATTCCCTCCATACATTTTTCCCTTAAGGATAAAGGAAAATGTCACTTTTATTCAGGGGAAATGATCTGAAATTTCACGGACTCTGATTATTAAACACACATTTGTTATGTATTCTTTTGCCGTATTTTTCAGCAACAGAGAAAAACGTGAAAAGTGTTTGGGTTTTAATGCTTTTTTTATTATCTTCATAAAACTAGCAATTTGGGATGCTTTGGCACCCAAACAAGCTGATGCTACTGGCACAGTGGATTTAAGAAATGTTGTACCGGATGTAGTTAAAAATTGTCCAAGCAAGTTCACTGCTCTGAAACGACCATTCTGATGCTGCAATTCACCATTCAGGCCATTAGCTTCTTGACTGCCATAGTCCAACCATAGAAAAATAAAAATTCTTCCATTATCTCTAAAGAAAAAGTCAACTAATTTCCTAACTTCTCTGTAAGGCAGTAAGGTAGAGTTCATGGGCCAATGATTTAAGAGAATATTGGCAAGAGTTTCAACCCATTATTAGGAACCTCCAGTATGCCCTACATTGTACAGGACAGGAGGCTCAGAAATGGCTAAGACATGAGTCTGTTACATTGGAATTCAGAACGGTGCCTCTGCAGAGTTTGGGTTAAATGTATCTGGATAATTTCAGATATATCCACATGACTCAAGGTAGAAATCTCAGAATTACCATAATTCTATGATTGCTCCAGTTTTCTATCCAGTCTCTCACAGTGATCTTGGTCCGATAAAGAAATGAACTGGGAAACAGATCATCTAACCAGGAATTTGTATCACTTATTTTCCACATGATAATTTATCTCACCAGAAGAATATAGGGTCCTTCATACATTTACCTTTGAATCTCGAGCTCTCACAAAGTATCTGACACTGAACTAAAAGAATGAATGTTATAGTTAACTCCAATTATCTAAGAAGTTTTAAGTTGTGATTATTCATCTTTTCTGACCCATGAACTCCTTTGAGAATTGGAAGAAAATCTTCCCTTGACTAGAGACAAATGCATATAAGATGATATAAAGCACATTCAGGTGCATCTGGGGGTACCCTAAAGTCTGTATCTGGTCTACATATTACTTTTGTACAAAAATTTTAAATATTAATAAGTATTTTCCTGTCTGTAAACTATTTATCTGCTATATAACCTTGTGATTTATATGTTTAGGGTTGCATGTAACCTGTTAGATCTTTCAAAATCTGTTTTGGAATGAAAAGTGCTCTAGAAGGTTACTATCCAAATGATTCTGGTTGTATTTCCAGCTCTGCCATTAACCAGCTGTGTGACTTTGGATAAGTTCCATTAACAACCTGGGCTTTGGTTCCAGATCTGTAAATTAAGGAGGTTGAACAAAGATGAGTTCTAATGTTCCTTATAGCACCTAAATTCTCAGTTCCAAAGTAATGGAGTTTTCCTGATGAAGGAAGGGAGATGTGCAATGTAAACAGACTTTACAATCTGCCATGAGAGGGAGGCACAAAGCATCGCAAAGGCTCAATGATTTTCTTTTAATTACTTAAGTAAATTCTGTGAAGAAAGATGCAGGTGTCCAAGGATCAGATCTACAGGTTAGACATATGCATTTTTAGGACCCTTGAGATTTCCACTGGGTAAGGAAGCACATAACCTCTCTCTCCAATGGCTATTTGACTTTTAACATGATATAAATATTGAGAACAGCCCATCAACCAAAATTACTTCTGGTTCCCAAGACTAAAATAAGGGATGCCTATAGAAAATAAGTTTTGGGTAAGAATAGCTACAAGAACTGATGGTGGTATTCAAAATATAGTTCTTCCTGTGAGACTAAGGTCTTTTCTTGGCATCAGCTTCAATATTCTGTGATATCAGTGCATGCAAGACAGTAGTCTGTGAGATTCATCCTTCTAAAATGCCACTTAAATCACTTCTCTTCCCCACTCCTAAATCCTGAGCATCTCACCACTCACCAACAGGATAAAGTCCAAGCATCTGAAGCCCACCCATCATGTGGCTCCAATGGGCTGTGGCTCTCCTGTTCTCTCCAAACTGCATTCTGTTTTAAACAGGTTAGTTAAGTTCTGCCAATACCACCAAATTTGACTCCTTTCATGTCATGCTCAGGCCATGATCCTTTCTCTCAACCAAAATCTAACTAAACACCATGTTCTGTTTCCAGTAATGGGGGACAATGAAATTTGACCAACCTTGTTGATGTAACTATAGTTAGAAAAAAATTATAAGAAGATAGCCATTTACAGGTATCAATGATTTTTTTTTAAAAAGCAAAGAATTGTAGGTTAATATCTGGGAGACAAAGGAAAAGTAGACAATTGAGCAGAATATTGTGGGCTGATTTTGTCTAAGGTGTCTGCTAATTCTGCAAGAGTCTGTTGAGACACTAACAGCTGAGAAGAGCTTTTGATAATCACAGGGAAGACATGACAAGAATTTGAGTCCAGGGTATATAAAGGAAGAAGGGGAGAGTGACATCTTAGCAAGAGAGGTGAACTAGAAATGGATGCTGTTTCAGACTCTAAGCCCCAGATTGATATCATTTATAACTCTAATTGGATTAAGAGGATCCAGACTGGTTGTGCTTATAACTTTCTGTGAGAACAAAAAATAAATCTTGTGCAAAGAAGGATAAAACAGAAAAATAACAGTTTTAGGTTCTGCATTATCTCTAAATCATTTCATATACCCTATTTCAAATAAATTGAACACAATTTTAAAAACCACCAGCTGCTGGAGCACCTGGGTGGCTCAGTTTGTTGAGCATTTGAATCTTGAGTTCAGCTTAGGTCATGATCTCATAGTTTGTGGAATGGAACCCTGTATCGGGCTCTGTGCTGTCAGTACTGCTTGGGATTCTCTCTCTCCCCCTACCCCCCTTTCCCCCTCCCCTTGCACATGCTCTCTCTATAAAATAAAAAAAATTAAATCACCAGCTATGGAGAAGAAAAAACAACATATTATAAAGTCAGGAAAAACAAGAGGTGAGAGAAATCAACCCATAATGGGGTTATCAGACAGATTTTAAATTAACTATATATGTTTGAAAACAACTGAAGATAAGATTAACATTTGTTGTCAAAGAAGAAAAGAATCAAGTGAATATCCTGAGAAACGAAAATCACATAACTGATATTGACAAAAAGAAATAATTAAAAGCAGATTAGATATCATGACAGGGAGAATTAGTGAATTGGAATAAGTGTCAGGAAAATATCCATAATGGAGATTCAAAATGTTTTAAGAGACAAAAACATTGATTAAAGTATATAAGATAGAATATTCAAGAAAGGAATTTAAGAATATTGCAGTGAAAAAAATATAATATACATGTAATTAGAACCCCAAATAAGTAGATGACAGAAAATGGAATGGAAGCAATATTTTAAAATATAATAGCTGAGAATTCTTCAAAACTAAGAAAATGTAGGGGTGCCTGGGTGGCCCAGTCAGTTCAATGTCTGACTTTGGCTCAGGTCATGATCTCCCAGTTTGTGAGTTCAGCCCTGTATCCAGCTCTGTGCTGACAGCTCGGAGCTTGGAGCTTTCTTCAGATTCTGTGTCTCCCTCTCTCTCTGCCCCTCCCCTGCTCACACTCTCTTTCCTGCTCAAAAGAAATAAACATTTAAGAATGTGTAAAAAGAAAAACTAAGAAAACTCTTCCAGTCACAAATCTAAGAAGTCTATGAATGCCAAGCATGATGAATGCAAATTTAGAAGAAAACAACACTAAAATGCATCACAGAAAGCTATACAATTTTTGAAAAGATTATTTTTAGAAGCTGGGATTATAAAAGATGAATTATCTTCAAAAAAATAAAAAGAAAACTGATAGCTAACTTCAAAGGAACCAAAGAAACTATAAATACCAATCTAATATTTCATAACCAGCAAATCTTTTCCTTCAAAAATACATGTAAAAGAAAACATTTTTCTAGAAAGAATAAAATAAATACTACAGGGGTTGCCTTTGGCTGAAGAAAAGATCAATGCTAGAGAAAAACTCAAAGAAAATATAAATGAAGATTAATGTAAAAGAATAATGCATAGGAACTTGAATTACCCCTAACAGGAGAAACTATTAATAATGATATATTGTGGGATTTAAACACATATTTAATGAATACACACTCAAAACAATAGCATAACTCAGAAAGGTGATAGAAAAAATTAAAGAATTTTAGAATCCTTACATTCTCAAGGAAGAGAGCAAGTACAAATTTGTAATAAGGACTGACAGTGAATGACACATACTGTAATCCCTGGGTTAACCTATTAAAAGAAAAATAAAATCATGGATAAATAACACATCATAGGGGATAAAAGGAGGTAATAATAGTTAATCCAGAAGAAGGAAAGAGAAAAAAGAGTGAACCTTATCAAATATAAAGAATGAGGAAGAAGATTGAAAATCACACATAAAAATAATCATATTAAACTTACGTGTGCTAAATATCCCAAAATTTTTAAAGATTTTAGTTTTAAGTAATCTTTATTTATTAAGTTAGTTGTTAGTTAGTTATTAAGTAATCCAATGTGGGGGCTCAAACTCACAACTCCAAAATCAACAGTCACACACTCTACTGACTGAGCCAGCCAAGTGCTCCTAAACATCCAAATTTTAAAAAGATCATCAACATATTTCAAAATATTAAACCCAACTATATGCTGCTTTTAGATACAAGTGAAGAATGAAAGAATATCAGACACTTAAACTAAAAATATTTTTTTTAATGCCATAAAGAATCCTTAACAAAACAAAGCTAGTGTATCTATACTAACCAAGAAGGGTTTGCTATAAGGCAAAAAGTATTTGTAGAGATAAAGAGGAATATTCTGTAATGATAAAACCATCAAGTCACCAGGAAGAGTTAATAATCGCAAATATGTGTGCCTTTAATAAGAGAGCATCTAAACCTTTAACAAATAAAATGAAAATAGAATTAAAGGGAAGAAAAGAAAAAATCTATGATTGTAGTTAGAGATTTTAACACACACAGAGTGACTCTATCAGGAGTCACTAAGATCCAGCAGATTTAAAAAAGAATTCAACTAGCATATAAAAGATTTGAGCAACACAGCAAGGAAGCTAAACACAACCAAATGCCTAGTATTAGAAGTAGACTTTATTGTGGCTCCAGGTGGCTCTGTCAGTTAAGTGTCCGACTCTTGATTTTGGCTCAGGTCATGATCTCATGGTTTATGACTTTGAGCCCCACTTTGGCCTCTGTGCTGACAGCAGGGAACCTGCCTGGGATTCTTTTGCTCCCTTTCTCTATACTTCTCCCCTGCTCTTTCTCTCCATCTCTCAAAAAATAAACTAAAAAATTTTAGAAAAAGAAAGTAGATATTATTTGCAAAGACACGGTTAACACTTTTCTTATGTTGCCTACAAAAAGTCTCCAGAAGTGTCAAATGATCATACAAGGTATACTCTGACCACAGTGGAATTAAGCTAGAAATAACTTTAAAAATGTTAACTGGAAGATCTCCAGTCATTAGAGATTAACTAAAACATGGCTAAATAAATCATGAATCAAAAAAGAAATCATGAAGCAACTCGGTGGCTCAGTTGGGTGAGTGTCTGATTCTTGATTTTGGCTCAGGTTATGATCCCAAGGTCATGGTATCAAGCCCCTCATTGAGTTCTGCACTGGGCATGGAGCCAGCTTAAGATTGTCTCTTTCTCTCTCCCTTTGCCCCTCTGCCTCACTTGAACTCTCTCTCTCCATCTCTAAAATAAAAAAAGAAATCACAATGGAAATGAAGCCTATTTAAAATAAACTAATATAAAAAAGAACAGCATTTATAGGATACAGGCAAAGGGATCTTAGAGGAAAGAGAATTGATACTGCTTCTCATGTATAGTCTTACCTTGTTTTCATATATTTACAGCTCTCATTAGAAAATAAAAATGCTAAAAACAAATAAACATTATAGTCCTCTATGTTCAGAAGTTAGAAAAGTCATGGTTTTCTTAAGTCAAACTTAAGAAGAGAAATCAGGTCACAAAAAAGAGTAGAAGGAAGTAAAATAGGAACTAAAATTATAATGAAGATAATTGGGCACCTGGGCGGCTCAGTCAGTTGAGCATCCAACTCTTGATTTTGGCTCAGGTCATGATCCCAGAGTTGTGGGATCAAGCCTTCCATCTGGTTCCATGCTGAGCATGGAGCCTGGTTAAGATTCTCTTTCTCCCTGTCCCTCTGCTCCTTTCCCCTGCTTGTGTGCTCTCTCTCTCTATCTCAAAAAATATTAAATAAAAATATTTATAATAAAGATAATCAAAGTTAAAAAATAGTATCTTAAAAACACGAATCAAAGTGATTAATGCTTAGTGAAAGTGATTTAAGAAATAGGAGAGAAAGGAAAAATAAGCAATACAAAAGACAAGAAGAGGTTATGGGTCAGATGCTGCAAATATTAAAAATATAGGAAGAGGATATTCTCAATAGTTTGATACCAATTCTTATCAAATTTCAGATTAAATAAAAATTCCTAGAAAAATATTTTAACAGAAGTAAAAAGAATGGTTACCCTGTAACTATAAGGTAATTGAATCTATAATTAAAAACATAGCCATGAGGAAAACTCCAGGTCCAGATGGCTTTATCAATGAATTCAACAACTATTTAAGGAAAAACTACCACCCATCTTACTCCAACTTTTTCAAACAGAAATAGAGGAAAAACTTTCTGGATCATTTTAAGAGCCTGGCCTAACATTGATATCAAAACTAGCCATGCATATTAAAAGGGAACAAAATTAAGATACAGGGTTTAATAATGGTTGGTTGGAAAATATTTTCAAAAGGTCAAATTCAACAACATATAAAAAGGCTAAGATGTAATAAAGATATTAGACTTACTCTGGAAAAGAAAAGTTGGTTCAACATTTGAAAATAATCAATTTAATTCACTTCATTAATAGAATAGATAAGAGGGGGAAAGTTATCTCAACTGATATGCACAGAAAGAGCATTTGAAAAAATTTAACACCCATTCATACAAACAAAACAAAACAAAACAGTGGGCAAACGAGAAACCAAAGGGAAATTTCTTGATTTGAGCAAGGAGGAGGTATACACATGCAAACAACCTATGACAAAATTATCCACGGTAGAAAAACGTTAAGAAAATGTTGTCTCATAAAATCAGAAATGATACCAGAATGTTGACTAACACTACCATTGTATTAAACACAGCACTGAAGTTCCTTCTCAGTGTAATAAGTCAAGAAAAGAAGAAAAAAGGTAACAAAACCAGAAGGGAGGGAATAATACTGTTATTTGGAAGTGACATATTATTATATAAAAATGCAAAGGACAAAAAATGATCAAGTTATTAAATGTACTGACCAGAACTGGTGATATCCAAAATTATTTGTATTTCTACAGCAACAATAATTGGAAAATAAAATTTTAAAAGATATATAACTTACGATAGCATAAAAAATATCAAATACCTAGGAAAATCTATAAAAATATATGTAAGATCCCTAATCATAAAGCCAAAAAATCATTATTAAGAGTGTTTTTTAAAGTGACATAACTAGAGATATTTATGCTCATGAATCAATTAACTGACTTCTGTGAAGATAAGTGTCAGTCATTTCTCCTTAAAATGAACTGTAGATTCAAAGCAATCTCAATAAAAATTAAAGCAACCATTATTTGGGGAAACTGACAAGCTAATTCTAAGGTTCACATGGAAACTACAATATGTGAAAACATTCAAGCCACTCATGAAAAAGAATAAGGAGGGATTATTTATCCTATCAGGGTTTAATTTTTTTTTTAAGTAGTAAAATGATGAAGCACCTGATTTATACTGGAGAATAGTTTCATAATCTGAATTACAAAAAAAAAAATCCACAAACAGAACAATAAAAGTATGACCTATAAAGGAAAAATTTGCTAAAATGAACTATATCAAAAGTAAGAAATTCTGTTCATTAAAAGATTTCACTGAGATAGTGAAAAGCAAACCACAGAGAGGAGAGGGAATGTCTGATGTACTTCTTATAACCAGCAAAGGAGTCCCCTGAATTAAGAAACACATCCTACCAACAAAAAAAGAGAAAGACTGATATTCCAATAGAAATAAAGAAAACATGTGAACAGGTGCTTCACCAAAGAGGATTTTCAAATGGCAATCCATATTTGGAAAGGTCTTAGACCTCAGCATTTCACAGAGAACTGGGAATGAGAAATGTAATATTACCACCACACACCCACAGGATTAGCAGAAATAAAAATGATAGATAGTATCAAATGCTCCATGTAAGAGAGCAGAATATGCAGATGATTGTGATACTGGTTATTTTGAATTAAAGTTCCTTTAGAATCAGTCAGTGCAAGGACACTCTGGCCCGTATCTCCTGGAAGCAGGAAATGTGTCACTCATGTGAAAGGTACCCACACCCCCCCTGCACAAAGAGAGTACAAGGCATCCTTATCGTCAGAGATACAAATTTAGGGCTGAGAAGGCTGTATAAACAAAACTGTTCCATCTTCACTAATTTACTACCCCAAGCCCCAAGGCCCTTTATCTTGTTCTTCACAAATTTATTGTTTCCTCGTCTAAAAGGTATAAAATACTCCTCCTTTGATGACTTTGAAATCCCATATTTTTATGGGGCTTCCATATGTATGCAGTTAAATTTGTTTTTCCCGTTAATCTGTTTTATGTCAATTAATTAGGTCAACAAAAAACCCAGAAAGGTAGAAAGAACATTTTTCTGCCCCCTATGCATAGAACATATGGATTAAGATGAACTCTCATCCACTACTTCCTATGATCAACAGAAGCACAAATTGGTGTAGTCACTTTGGAAAATTTTGTCAATAGCTACCTACACATTGTGTTGCCCTGGGTCCAGACAATACCGTTTCCAGGCAGATCTACAACAGAATTGAATGCACATATGTACCAAAAGATATTTGCAAGAGCATACACGGAAACATGATTTATTCAAGTTATATAAATTAGAAATAATCCAAATGCCGATCAGCAAAAGAATGAATACATTATGATATATGCATACAATAAGACTCTAACCATAAATATGAAAAAATATATGATAGATCTAAAAAATGTGATGATAAGCAAAAGATACCAGCCACAAAAGTATGCAGTGTAATTTTCCTTTATGTAAACTTAAAAAATAACCTGAAGGAATAAAGTCATGATGGTAATTACCAGGAGGAGCTGTCTACTAATAAGAAGCATAACAAGGCATGAGTGAGATCAGGCCCTAAGTAGGGCTCTGTGCTGACAGCCATAGCCTCCTTGGGATTTTCTCTCTTCTTACCTCTCTCTTTCTGCACTGCAGCCCCCCAATTTACATTGTGGTTTGTCAAAATAAATAAATAAACTTTTAAAAATAGCATTAGGAGGGCTTCTGGGAGACAAGGGGGAATATTTTATTTTCTATAACATCAACCCTGATGTTATATGAACGTTATATATTGAATATTGATACCTGAGTGTCTTTACCCCACTGTGCATGGCTGTCAGGACTCTTCATTGTGTAATTGAAAATTTAAGGACAAAAGAATAGAGGTACATGGCTAGCAAAGTAGTTAAGCTGAAGGTCCCCAAGCTTGGGTGTCTCCTTATATGGATGTGATCCATCCTTGTGGTAGTCTTTGTCAAACTGGTGAGCCACATGGATCCTCATGTGGTGATTTGGGATATCAGAAGCTTCTTCAGAATGCCTGAGGTCTCTGTAATGAATTTGCAGATTGGTATAAATATTTTTAAAGCTAGGTCAAGTTGGTGCTGCATAAGTCTAATTGTCCATCTGAAGTCTGGCGATTCAAAACTATAACCCATTCAAGTGGTCTTGCAGATTGGGAGTTGCACACATGTATTCATTTTGTGATAATTCATTTATTTGTGTATTTGGGGGGATGTGTTTTTACTTCAATGAAGAAGTTTAATCAAGCAAACTTCCTGCAGGTCCTGTCTTTAGTCTTCTTATTTCCATATAGGTCTCTCTGTTTACCATGATGGAACAGATATGTGTGTATATGTATGTGTGTATATGAGTGCAAGGGTGTATCACTACTGGTCAGAATTATAAATCTTCATTGCTCCTGAGTGATTAACTCCTATATTTGTAAAGAAAGATTTCTCTAGTTTCTGGCTTTCTTCAAAATTCTGTTTTTTGGGTGGGGAGAGTTTTCTGTTTCCTACCTTTACATGCCTACTTCAAGTTGGTCACCTCTTGAGTTTTTCCATTACAGTTTTTGTCACTTGGTGATCACAGTTTTTCACAATGAAGGCTTTTCCCTAATGCACAAGAGTTATAAGGAATAGAAAAGGTCCTGTAGGCCAAGTTGTGTACAAAGTGCAAAGTAGCTGGCTAGGCCCACTTACTAAGTCATTAACTATTTCTGCACACCAGCATTAAGGTATAAGCCATTGTGAGCCATGCTCCTGAATGATATCAAATTTCTACACTCTGTGGACATGGCTACTTGACCTAGTTATACCTTGGACTGCAAAATCCACAAGTGCCAATAGAAGAGATGATTATTAATACTTTTTTTCCATTTCTCCCCACCTCCCCACTTCTCTAATCAAGTGTAAGCCATTTGAGATCGGCTCTGTTTCTACCAAACACGGAGTATATTTTTAACGAAATAAGTAAAATGAATGACAATGGAATATGTTTCTTTATTTTTAAGTTATTTACTCTGACACATCAAGAAATCTTCCTGGGGGGTGCCTGGGTGGATTAGTCGGTTAAGCGTCCGACTTTCGCTTAGGTCATGATCTCGCGGTTCATGGGTTCGAGCCCGGCGTCGGGGTCTGTGCTGACTGCCAGCTCTGAGCCTGGAGCCTGTTTCAGTCTGTGACTCCCTCTCTCTCTGACCCTCCCCTGCTCACGCTGTCTCTCTCTCTCCTAGAAATAAATTTAAGAAAAGAAAAGAGAAGAAAAGAAAAGAGAAGAGAAGAGAAGAGAAGAGAAGAGAAGAAAAGAAAAGAAAAGAAAAGAAAAGAAAAGAAAAGAAAAGAAAAGAAAAGAAAAAAGAAATCTTCCTGGGCTAGCAAGAGCTAGTGGTTTTGAGTGGTTACATGTGCTGGCTTTCCCAGGATAGTCCTTGTAGACATGTGTTATTCTGTGTCATTATTAACAGTCACTCTTTTGCTTAAAAATCCCAGTGAGGACAGAAATTTAAACACTTTACTTCACTGTGTTTGTATCAGTTAGTTATTGCCACAGTAACACTGTGTAACAACCACAAAATGTTACAGACATACAGTAAGTATTTGTTTATCTCACGAGAATGTCCACAGCCTGCAGTTAGCTAATTTAAGCCAAGGAGACTACTTCATATGTCTCTCTTCATTCTCCTCAGATTCAACAGCAAACACAGGCATATTCTCCTATCATGGCAAAGAGCGAGACCAAATGCACAATGACTCCCCATGCTTGTCATGACATTATGGCCACTAACATCCCACTGACTCAAGCAAACCACACAGAAATTCCAAGTTAAGGGGCAGAAAAAATATACTCTACATCTTTTGTGGGAGGAGCTACAAAGTCAGATGGCAAAGAACTTGAACACAGGGAGGATGCTCTCTACTATAGCTCTTCACAATTGCAAATAATGGCCACCATGTTTGAGAAGTCTATGAATGAGATCTTCAACATTGCAAGCTGGAAAAATGATTTTACTGGTCACATTACCCTGTGGTATCTTTTGTAGGACCATGTGAGATGACTCTTATCACAAGCTGAAGCTATCTGACTTCAGCTATATTAAGGTCCCAGCACCTCCATTTCCTAACTAAACCAAACTATGCTGAACAGTTTTCATGTTTCCTGCTAATATTCTCTGAATTTATGGAATCAATGATGAACTCAGGATGTGGTGCCAACTGTGGGTGCTCAAATTTCCCTGGGATGAAAACACCCAGCCATTATGGCATCCTGGACAAGGACAGAGGTACTAATACTTCTCAGAGGGAACATTCTCTTTCTTCTCATCCTCTTTCCATTTATTAATTTCCTAAACAAATCCTCCAACTCTCCAGTTGGGAACCTATTGCTTCCTGTTACTCAGTCCATCTTAACCTTCACAATTCCTTTTGTGGGTTGGAGACTATAAAACAATGAATGGACAAATGGTCAATGACAGAAATAATAATGATGTACCATAAATCCTCTATCCTCTACTTTAACATCATTCATTCATTCAAACATTTCTAGGACCAGGCAGCAAATGAATACAAAGATTATATCTTTCAAAGAGTACAGAATCCGGTAGGCAGATGAGTTCACAAATAAGGACCACTCAGCTACAGCAATGCCACACATGTTGTAATAAAGATTCATAGAAAGGTTGTGGAGGTCCAAGAAAAGGGAGAAGAACTCCTTTCAAGCAATGATGCACACTCTAACACTGAACTGTGCTTTACAAAATCTTTGATGCTGATGATTTTATTCCCTAATGCCCTATGCTGAAGATCCAAGGCTTTCCTTACCAATCTCCTCTTTTCACTGAAAAAGTTAAGGCCACCACAGCTTTAATATCTTACTTTCAGATATTATTGAAATTATACAGATATTACACACACATATACATAAATATATAAAGATACTCCTAGCCTTTATTTTTTTAACATATTTTTTTTAATTTTAGAAAAGGAGAGAGCATGAGAGCATGGGAGAGGGGCAGAGAGAGAGAAAAAAAAATCCCAAGCAGGCTCCCCACCTATTGGGGGGGCCCAACCTGGGGCTATTTCCCATGACCCTGGGATCATGACCTGAGCTGAAATCAAGAGTCAGATGCACAACTGACTGAGTCACTCAGGTGCTCTGAGACACTCCTAGTAACTTAAACTAGTAATCACACACCTAAGAATTTAGCTAATTTGACCTTCTTGAATATACAATATAAATATCTTGTGTGAAGTTTATTGTTACTCTAGATTCCTGTATAATAGATAGATGATAAGACTGATAACCCCTAAATATGAAAACACCCTTGGATCGAAAAAAAGCCCTTAATTATCTCAATTAATTATCATATTTCCCTGAGACCAAAAAATATATTATGCATATTGAAAAGATTTTATAGCAAAGGTAAATATAGAGGATTCTCTTTCATTAATATAATGATTAATGTGTCAATAAAAATAACTAAATAAGAATGTATTAACCAAAAATTTATATTCCCTAAGTAGTTTAATATATTATTATGTTCAATTTATCTAATATAAAGAATATTTTAGATAAAACTTTCCCAACCTATATTTTTTCCCATCTTTAAAAATGTATTTTTCAAATCTCTAGAAACCTGTCTTCTTGATACTTCATATGGGGAGATATCAGACAGATTTCATTTTCCCATTAAAAATATGCTTAAGTTTTTGCAATGTACAGTCCCCACCTTCCAGTTCCATATTTGGATAGCTTGTAAAATCTTTGAAAGAAAAATTACAACATCTTAGAGAAGAAAGCAAAACTTTATATTCCTCAAATAAATGATACCATGCTAAACAAAAAAAAAACTATAAGAAATGTATTCAATATTCTCACGTTCAATGCCACAGCTTTAAATTTTTTTAATCTTTAATTTTATTTTGTTTTTATTTCAGAGAGAGGGAGAGTGAGAGAGTGGGCAGGGCAGGGGGAGAGACAGAATGAGAGAGAGACAGAATGAGAGAGATAACAAATCATAAGCAGGCACTACTCTCAGCATGGAGCCTGACTTAGAGATGGATCCCATGACCCTGGGATGATGATCTGAGCCAAAAATCAAAAGTCAGATGCTCGGGTTCCCCTCAATGTTACAGTTTTAAGTATGACTCACAGTGAAGGAAAAATAACTTCACAAAATACAACGTTGTGCCCTGCTTTAAGTAAATCTGTGGGTATAAAATTATGGTTTGCATTATATTAAAATTCTCTATTCTCAGGAAAACCTCCTGACCTCAATGAACTGCTGTTATATAGTAGGTAATTAGGCAGGAGGCAGAATGAGGTAGGTCAAAAATTAGGGTGAGGTAAGATAAAAGCCACAAATAATCAGTAAAAAAGATAAATATTCTTAAAATCACAGTGTAAATCAATAAAAAAATGTAATATTGAATTTACAAACACACACACACATGCAGAGATAGAACTTGCTTTACCCCAATTTCAGGCCTTTATCTATTACATGAAATAAATCACAACTTAGTAAGGAGTCAATATTACAGAGTATTTCTCAATAACTTCATAGTATCATTATTAATCATTTAAATGCACTGAGGGTTTATTTTTGCCATCAGTGGGACTAGGTACTTTATGTAGCACTGGATTTTAGTTTTAATTGTCACATTTCTTCCTATAACAGAAAACAATCACAGGTTAATTGATGTGTCCAAGATGACATAACTAATAAGACACAGATTTAGGATCCAAATCCAACTTTTACTAATTTCAAGTAGTTGGTCAATTCCACCGCACTATACAACATCTTAGTGGCGGGGGGGTGGGGGGGGATATGCATATTTATGTGTATATGTATATGCATGTGTGTATTTGTGTATGTGTTTGTGCATGGATGTGTGTGGATACATGGATGTGTGTGGATGTGTGCATATGTGTGACTGTGTGTGCATGTATGTATATGTGGGGGGTGTGGATGTATATGTGTGGGTATATGTGTGTAGGTGCATATGTATGTGTACATAAGTGTTGCATGTCTATAAATATGTGTGGGCATGTGTGCATGTGTAGGTATGGGTGTACATGTATATGGATGTGTATGTGTGTATGCATATGCGTGGGTATGTGTATATTGTATGTAGATGTGGATGGATGTGTATATGTGTGTTTCCTTTATTTCTCTCATCATAGACTCTAGTTTTGAATAGCCACAGGTTCAAGGATATTTTGCTTACCATTATACTTCTACCATCTAACTATCTCATGGCGTGTGGTAAACACTCAGTTAATATTCTTTCACTGATTGGTCCGTAAGACTCAGGCCAGTATTCTATCAACTATATCGTGATTTTGCTGTTGAAATACTAACCATTTAGGATCGCACAGGAACGCTACCTCTACTCCCCAAAAGAGCCCAAAATATACTTGACAAAACACAACGATGAATGAAGTTCCCACCATCACAGATTAGCAGGAGAACTCTACCAATTTCAGGGGAACTGCATGGAGAAAACACAGTTCCAATCCTTTTACAGTTTTAAGAAATAACACATTTACTTCTGAGTGAGCAAATCATTTCCCCACTTCCAGACCTGGAAATCGCATTCACAAAACAGTTATTAAAAGCTTAAAAAATCAGAGTTTAAAAGTTCAATGTGTCAGTTTCCCAGATTCATGTCCCCCAATGGCATAACATAGTATTAACTACATGCTTTTCTTTTTTTCCAGTCAGATTGGAAGGAAAAATGATATTTTGTTTAACCATTCAATATAATGCCCACGATCAGAGTGAGTCTACCACCAACAAACAGGCATACAACTGAATGCCAGTCACCCACTTAACGCTGACAGCCCCTTCCTAGGCGCTAATGTGGCCGTGCCTCCCCCAGTCTGGAGCCATGTTGGCAGCGATGATTTTAGAGAGTTATTAAAATCTTGCTGGAGTCTGCACAGTTTACCTTCTTGAAAAAGCCAGATATGCACTTATTGGCTCTGATATAGTGGACAGCACTTTGGAAACTCTCTGGTAATGAATTCTGACAAACAAAAGAGAAACAGCTCAAGGAAAGTGATTTACATTCTTCTTACAGAGAGATACTAGGCACCTGGCTATAATTCAGCTCAAAACTTATTGGTCTTAATATATGACCGTACATACAGGGAGCATTTCCACCTTACTCTACCCGTGACCTAAATGCTTTGATGTCAATTACTTTTTGGGAAATAGAGCAAAAAGGCAAGAAAAATGGACTATGTCAGTGAATACCCTTGTATATACCAATATTCTATTATGATTTAAATTCCTCCAACAACCCTGTGGGGCAAGCAATACTGTCCCATTTTACAGATAAGGAAACAGATTCAGAGAAGCGAAGCAAATTTTCCAGATCACTGTTCTATTCAGCGACAGAGCCTATTTTCAGTACACAAAGTCCAGTTCTTGCCATGATTCTACCTAATCTTTTCTTCTGGAATGTGTTTGTAAACAATATGGTGTTCCATCACACCTTGCCCTGTGCTGCAGTTGCTTCTGTAAGAAGTTCTACTTCCTCAGGCTCTGTGTTACAGACCCAAGAAATCAATTTCTGATGATTTGGGAAACTCAAACATGAAGAATTAAAGCATGAAAAAGAGAACAGAAACATGGAGGATCATGGCTGCACTGTTCATAAAATTATTTATAAAAAGTGTATAATTATTAATTATAAAAATAAAGGAAACAATCAGAAGTGTATCAATAGCAGACTGAATAAAGTATAATGATTTTTTAAAATGTTTTTCATGATTATTTATTTTTGAGAGAAAGAGAGACAGTGCAAGCTGGGGAGGGGCAGAGAGAGGGGGAGACACAGGATCTGACGCAGTCTCAAGGCTCGGAGCTGTCAGCACAGAACCTTACTCTAGGCTCAAACTTAAGAACCGTGAGATCATGACCAGAACCAAAGGCAACCACTTAACCAAATGAGCCACCCAGGCACCCCTAAAGTACACTGATTAAAAATGACATATAATACAGGAATAAATATGATCCCAAACCAGCCTACCACATTAAAATAAAGTGAAGGCCTTTGGGGCTATTATCATATATAATCCTAGTAATATCATGTATAACCACAATGGCTAATTTAATGTTTCAACTTGACTGGGCTACAAGGTGCCTATATATTTAGTTAAATGTTATTCTGGGTGTGTCTGTGAGGGTGCTTTGGGATGAGATTAACATATGAATTGGTAGACAAGTAAAACAGACTGCTCTCCCCAGTGTGGGTGGGCCTTATCCAATCTGCTAAATGCCTGAATTGGACAAAAAGGCTTAGTAACAACTATTCTATTCTCTTTCTGCCAGTCTTCCAGCTGGGATATTGGTCTCCTTCTGCCTTTGGACTTGGACTCATGTTACAATTACAACACTGACTGTCCTGCTTCTAAGACCTTTATACTCTGGACTGGAACTATACCAATGGCTCCCTTGGGTCTCCATCTTTCCGACTATAGATCTTGGGACTTTTCAGCCTCCATAATCATGTGAATCAATTCCCTGTAATAAATCTCTACACACACACACACACACACCCTATTGGTGCTGACTAATACACTCCAGAAATTTTCCAGACATCTGTCAGAATCACCATCTAGAGGAAGATGTGCTCTAGAGCCTTGGGTTGGGGAGAACAGAGAGCTCTCAGGCACCTGGATCTCTTGTCCCACAGAAGCACCCAAAAGGAAAGCTTTTGAAAACAAGTGAACCAATCTTCAGCAAATAAACAAAACTCAATCAGCAAATAAATTAAATGACCAATGAGAAATTAATAAGATAGCAATGGTCAGCTTCAGGAAATCAAACAAGCAAACAGGGACTAACTGAAAAATCTTTTTTCCTTCCATTATAATAGCAGCTTGAATGGTGAGAGAGAAGGGGATGATAACAGAATCCGTAGAATAGCAGAAAAATAGAAGACATGAGGTCTTCAATAAGACCTCATCTGTTCATCCATTCAACAAGTATCAAGTACATAGTAACTAGAAGATCCTACTAATCTTGGAAGTGGACCCAACAACAATCTGGAACTTTCCATCAGGTTGTGAAACAAGATGGTTGGTTTGGTTTGAGACAGATCTAATTTAAGGTGAAGCACAGTATCCAGATGAAGGTGTCTAGTACATATAAAGGAACTGGGATTAGAGTCTGGGAGAAAAATAAAGAATAGAGATTTAGATTTTGGACTCAGAAAGACATGAATGGTGAGGCCATAGAGAAGAGGTAAAAGATTATGTGAAACAGAAATACAGATTAGTAGCGGTCTGTGATTTAGAGCCAGCAAGAAGAAAAGAAGTCAAGGAGAAAGGAAACAACCTATCAGAGACACAGAAAACCAGGGTATGGAGGGTAGGATGGAAAAGAAGGCAAAAGAGGAAAACCTTTCAAAGATCAGAGGAGGAGGGAGAGGAGGGTTTCCCAAAAACAGCAGATGAGAGGAGAAGGAAGGACAGAGAGATAGATCCACAGGATTGGAGAGGCAGAGTTGCCTCCACCCATGACCTGAGTCTGAGGGAAATGTACACAGCACCAGTTATGTTCATCAACTTCAAAGCACAGAGAACCAGTGTAGGGGTCTGGAAGGTAGTTGGCCTTGCAGGGTTTCCAAGGTCTGCATAGTACCCTGAAAAGGAGGTTTACCAAGAAAGGCAGGTCTGAGAAAGCAGAAAAATAAAACACAGAGACCTCTGAGACTCAAGCAGTGTGTTCCTTCCTGTGGTATGGAAAAGAGACAGGCCCAGAATGGCAGAATGAAGCGTAGACAGCAGTGCAGAGGAATAGTTCAGGTTACTGAACCACGGACATTCAGGTTATTGTCTAATGCCAGAGTGAACTGGTGAGTAATGGCAACCAGATGCTCCCGACTCCCCTCATGCCCTGACTCGTGGAAACTACCCAAAATCCAGAGGACAAGGAGAAGATGGGAAGAGCTCTAATTTGGGAAAAATCTGAATTAAACGAGTTTGCCATAAATTAGCTCTGATTAACTTTCTATGATTCAGCAGAATTTGGTTTAATATAGAAACAAAGTAAAGATTCAGCATATCATATAGGATGAAATCACAGACTCTAAAGACTAGCTGCTTGAGTTCAAACCTCAGTTCCATTGCTGACAAGCTGTGTGACCTTGAGCAAGTCATTTAACTTCTCTATGTTGCAGTGTCTTCATTTATAAACAGGGCTAATAATAGATGTGCTCCATAAGATTGTCATGAAGATGGAGTGAGTTAATATTTGAAAAGTACACAGAGTAGTTCTTAGCATGTAGTAAGGGCTTTATATTGTATTTGATGGTATTGGTACTACTCAAACATCCACAGCATTTCCTACAAAACTAACAAGAAGAGTCAATAATGGGAAAAGGGGAAAGAAAATAAGCAATGATGATGATAAGGTCCTCATGGACTTTGAGGTCAAGCTACAACCAGGTAGTAGAGGTTGAAAACAGTTCATACAGGTAAATGGGGATGCGGGAGGCAGAGGATGCGAATGTAGGGGAAGAACAGTTTCGTCATTGGAGATGTCTGTCTGAGGAAAAAAGGGCTAATAGTTCTAAGACATCTTGGAATATAGATTTTATGTTTATCATAAAAAAACCCACTTCCATAGCATTCTGGACCAAAGGGTAATAATATATGTGTATTATGTTATTTCTTATATGCACAACCCAAATGCATTGGTCAGAGCCCAGCAGTGAAGACTGCCTTAACATTCAAGTCCCTTCAGTGGCAGAAATTGCTGGCTGCTCCCTCTCTCTTCTCATGGCCATAGCTAGCCTAGTTGCTATAGTCTTTCTTGAAGTTAGTGGTCCCGAGTGAATTTCACTGGATGAGGAGTGGAAGAGTCTCATGTCAGATTCATGCTTTGATGACAAAAGCCTCCCATGCTCAGGCACCTTGCTCTGTTCCTTTCCCAGCAGCCAGGAATAAAGACAACCCTCAGGGTTCTCTTGAAACCACATGGGGAAGACAGCAGAGCCTCTACCAGCTTCCACCCTGATTCTGCATGGAGTAGGGTGGCCTGCCCACCTACCACCTGCTGGTTCTGGTTAGAACAGTGAGAAAGAAACTACTCTGTTTGGATGACATACAACTTGTGCATGGTTATATCAGTTACTGTACTCTGGAAGGCAAACATTAATGAGATTGCTACCTAAGCAGAGGTGATGTGTAATAAAATGTTGATACAAATGAGAGTTAAGCATTCAAGTTACAGATGAAACTATGGTTATGTGTATTTTCAGAGTTTCCCCCAAACTTCAGCTATTTTTATTCCAGCTTCACAATTTTTACTGGACTGAAGGTATCATTTTATCCCTAGCACTTGACACAACATTTGGCTCATGGAAAGTACTCAAAAGATATTTTGTTAAAATATATATATATATATGGACACCTGGGTGATTCAGTGGGTTGAACTTGGACTCTTGAATTTGGCTTCTATAATGTTCTTACAATCATAGGGTGGAACCCCATACTGGGCTCTGCACTGGGCATGGAGCCTGATTCTCCCTTTCCCTCTCTCTCTTTCTGCTCCTCCCCTGCTCTCTCTCCTATGCACACACACTCTGTTCTAAAAGAATATGTAAATATAGATACACATTATCATCTCTACTTAATATTTTTCTTTCAATAAGTTCATTTTTGAACTTAAATACCCACTTTTATATTGTGTTAAGTAAATTATATAATATGCATATATACATGTACATATATATGAGAGTATGTGTATATATACACATGTGAATATATATATACATAAATATATGTGAAATCAGGGGTTTGATATTCTAGTTTTTTCAAGTTTGTGTTAAAAGAGCTAATATTCCAGTAAAATTAAACACTAAGAATATGTTCTCACAACTGATTAATTTTGTATACTACCAGAGGTGAAGAAAGCATACATTCAGAAACACCAACTCAATGTTTTTAGCTTGCTTATTATGCAATCCACCAGTACTTTGTCCCCCTTGAGGTCATGGAATCAATCCACCCCAGTGAGATAACAAAGTTCACTTCCAGAGAGAATTTAACCATCAGAGTGAGGCCCAAGGAGTTCCGTACCCTGATACCATTGCTTGCTAATAATGAATATGGAAGTAATATGTAATAATGTTTGGAACCAGATAGAGCATTTGTTACTTCATATTTAGTTTGCTTGATTTTATGAATCTTGAATCTTATTTTTGTTAACGTTTTGAGGTAAAATTATGTATCCCAAATAATAATTACAGAACTTAAATTTATTTCTTCATTTCTAGATAATTCAATCTCATAGGAAAAACAACAGCAAATACAAATTTGTAGAGAAAAATATCAGAGAGTTTCATTTTATATTTTGTGTTGTTTTGAAAAACAGCTCTTTCTAAAATGGCAATTTCTTTAGGCGATCAAGACTTATCCGGAGAATTTAAGAAAAGAATTAGTCTAAAAACTATCTCCTGTTATAGCTTTTGCATAAATTATTTCAGCAGAGTATCTAAAATTTTTTAAATATACATTTTTTGACCCAGACATTCCATTTTAGAGCTTCTTAGAGGGAGAAAATAGTACCAATACTTAATGACAACGGATATTTACTGAATAAGTTACTGTACTCTGGAAGGCAAACATTAGAGGCAAACTTTTTTTTAAATGCTATTCTGTGTTCATTTAATAAAACAGTACTTTGAACACTATCAGATTAGCCCTTCTCTCATTAAATTTGGACATCTACTCTCCCCTTCGGGCTGCCTTGGGCTTAGGGAGCCCAGTTCTGAAGCCCGTGAAAAAAAGATTGTTTACAGTGGCTAATAATCTGAGTATCCAACACTAAGAAAATGGTTCCATAAATTACAGTACATCCATTCTAAAGAATGTAGGCAGAAAGAAAAACAACTTAGATCCCTACCCACTCCCCGGATGGCTCTCTATTATACATGGATACATAAAAAAATGCAAGCAGTAGAAAAACATGTACAGTAGGATCTCATTTTTATAAACAATCTTCTTATAAAAGTTGTATTTATTTATTTTGAGAGAGAGTAGGGGAGGGGCACAGAGAGAGGGAGAGAGAGAGAATTCCAAGAAGGCTCCGCATTGTCACCATGGGGCCCTATATGGGACTTGAACTCATGAACCATGAGATCATGACCTGAGCTGAAATCAAGAGTCAGATGCTTAACCAAGTGAGCCATCCAGGTGCCCCTCATTTTTTATAAAAAATCTTATGCCTGGATTTACATTCAAATGAGTAAGAATACTGGTAAAGATACACACTAGTTTATTTCAGGGATGTCAAAGGGGAGAAGGTTATGTAATTATATTATTTTACTTATAATAACCCTGTATTTCTTCTTTAATTAAAAAACCATGACATTAAAAATATTTTATTTCCAATAGCAAGAAATAGCATAGTTATTTTAAGGGTATGCCATATTACCTTCTTAATTTGCTATTAAAAAATATTTTTTTACATAATTAGGAAAGTTTGTTTTCTGGGAAGAATATATGCATACCTATTTAATATGTAGTATGTACTTTCTATACATGTGTTGCTTTAGTTAAATGCCACAATTTGCAGGTTGACATGAAGGGTGACAAAACTTTTGAACAAACATAGGCTTATATTCATTAAATTTACACCATTTGGAAAGACAGCCCAATGTACTAACTACGAGTTCTCCTCTCCAAAGTCTCTCTTGATGACTTGTAATCAATCGTGCTGACTGAACCTAATTAAAACACCACTAGCTTTAATGGGTCTAAGGGGATCTTAATTGATTTTCTACTAACAAATCAGCATTTTAAGAGGAATATTCAAGGCCAACCTGGATCAGTTTTTAACAATGCCAGAAGCCAGTTCAATTTATTGCCTTTTGTTGTGTATGGGCATGGGGTATACGAATACGGTAAACAGGGCCAAAGCTTGGGAAGACATGACTCCACTTAGGCACACCTAAACCACAGAAAATGACAGAATTGTATGTACTCATATAGCCAGTTACCTTAATATGGTTTGAAAAATTCTTACTGACATCACATATGTTCATTTATCTATTTATTCTATAATCTTTTGTTTAAATTTCCCATCACACTACAGAGTTCAGTACTGTAAGTATAAGGCAAAGAAAAAAGACCAACACTGCCACCAGTACAAATGCCACTATATGAAGATCTAGAAGTGGCCACCCCTTTCACAGGATGTTTTACTGCCACCAAACTGAAAAGTGCTGTGAGAAATATTCAGGTCTAAGATGACTATAGTATGAATGGTTAGCCTGGAGTAATATGGCACCCAATGTACACCGCACCCTAGGAATTGATAACATATCATCAGACCCCTCAGTACAATGATGACTGTCTAAGTCAGACACAGGAGGGCCCAGTCTAAAGTTCAGGAAATGCTTTTTAAAAATAAATTAATTTTATTCAAATTTTAGTTAACATACTATGCAATGGTGGTTTTAGGAGTAGGATTCAGTGATTCATCACTTACATACAACACTCAGTGGTCATCCTAAGTGTTCTCCTTAATATCCATCACCCATCTAGCCCATCCTCCACCCACTTCCCTCCATCAACCCTCAGTTTGTTCTCTATCATTAAGGGTCTCATGTTTCTTTTCCCTCTCTTTTCTTTTTATCTGACCCCTTCACATATGTTTATCTGTTTTGTTTCTTAAATTCTACATATGAGTGAAATTATGTGGTATTTGTCTTTCTGTGATTGACTTACTTTGCTTAGCATAATATACTCTAGCTCCATCCATGTCATTGCAAATGGCAAGATTTCATTCTGTTTGATGGCTGAGTAATATTCCATTGTATGTATATATGTGTATATACATACACACCATATCTCCCTTATTCATTCATCAGTTGATGGACATTTGGGCTCACCCCATAGTTTAGCTATTGTTGATAATGCTGCTATAAACATTGGGTGCATGTACCTCTTACATTTGTATTTTTGTATCCTCTGGGTAAATACCTACTAGTTCAATTACTAGATAGTAGGGCAGTTTTATCTTGAGGAACCTCTGTACTATTCTCCAGAATGGCTGCACCAGTTTGCATTCCCACCAACAATGCTAGAGGATTTCCCTTTCTCTGGATCCTCCACCTGTTGTTTCTTGTGTTGTTAATTTCAGCCATTCTGACAGGTGTGAGGTTTTGATTTGTATTTCCTCAGTAATGAGTGATGTAGAGCATCATTTCATGAGTCTGTTAGCCATCTTGATGTCTTCTTTGGAGAAGTGTCTATTCATGTCCTCTGCCCATTTCTTAACTGGGTTATTTGATTTTTGGGTGTTGCTTTCTTGAAAAGATGAAAAATGAGCTGTGTTTGAGGCAAGTTTGCCCAATTTAATATACTTCCATCTAAATATGAAGAAAAAGGTAATCTTGAATAGAACTACACCAGAAAGTGAAGGATTCTTTACGTAGAGAGGTGAGTAAATGTGGCAGGGAGGACCATCCCTTCACTCAAAAGTGATTTTCTTAAGAATAAAGAAAGCCCCAGACACTATATTCCTCTATTCATTTCTTTAAGAAGTCTCAACATTTTGGAAGCTACCCATGAACTCTCCCTGGATATAAAATATTAAGATCATTCTTTTTAGGAAGGACTGGATAGCTGGGAAGACAGAAAAGGAAGGAAGAAGTTCACAGATGTGCATTCTTGGGGCCTCTCAAGAGAAGAAATTGCAACCATGCCAGTGGTACACAAATGACCTTTACTCTTAAAATTTGGCTGTGAATGAGGAAATCCATTATAGACAGACATATCCACCATAGAGATAAAGCAAGAATGGGAAGAACAAGAGTATTACTTAAAAAGAATATACCGTATAATATTCCTCTAGCATTACCCAAATCAAACATTTTTAGAGTACCAGGCCTCTGTCCACAGCTTAGAAACTGGAAAAGGGGGAAAAAAGGGTTTTCACATTTTTCTTAAGCTTTCCCACTTAAGAACATTTCAGAAAATATGGTTCCAATCCTAATATATAATTCATTTGTTTCTTTTATTCCACAGCACATATATCATGAAAAAGAAGAAAGGGGAGCCATTGCCTTGGGTGGTACCATATATAAAATGATCGATGGCAAATACATCTGAACAGAACATGTGTAGGTGTTTCTCTGGATTTAATCACTGGGCAAGAATATTACCAGGAACCAAGAAAAAAATAAGTAATGAGAATTGGGGAAGAAGACAGGGCTGTTTCCAAATCACTTTTTTCTTAAGAGTACTCAAAGTGTTGGATTCAAAATACAAAATGATTTTGTCAAGTAGGTGAAGGGATTATTTGTATCCAGTTTTCAAGAGGTGGAAATAAAATACAAAAAAAAAAAAAAAAGAGAGAGAGAGAGTTTATGTCCAAAGTGAGGCTGTGATAGGACTGCTGCTTCCCACATAAAACCCCTCAAACCCCATCACCCACCCCCTGCCACATCACTTGACAAGTACTATTTTAACATTCTTAGTCTTTTATTAAAATGTTCACTTTCATTATTTTAGCAAGTTTTAAATAGTGGTGCAGGATTGAGTTGCCCGGAAACTGTGTGGCCTAATGTTCTTTATAGCCAGTAAATATTTGACCAGCTTTTCCTTTTGTGAGCTAGGTAAACAAAACATTTCTATAGATTTTACGAACCTCTCATCCATTCTATGAGTGATCATGAGCAATTATAGGTACTGAGTCATAAAAGTAGAGAGACACTCAACATAGTAAGAAAACGACAGCCCCAAGATTTTCTGTGAGGTTATTTTGATAAGCAGATTCTGGCCATAATTTTATGAACTGTGAAGTCTAATATTAGTTCAGAAATTGGGTTCCACAACTCTTGTATCTGAACGGTGACCACTGTGGACTTGTGCTCTTACATCTTCCCTAGGAAGTGAACATAAACTGCCCCACTGTGAACAAGAAGTCTTGCTGAAATACAAAGCAAATCTGTATTCAGAGTTTAAGTTTTATAAAACAGTCTTTAGGAGCACCTGGGTGGCTCAGTCAGTTGGGCGTCTGATTCTTGATTTCAGCTGAAGTCATGATCCCAGCATGACATGAGGGGAGGGGGGATTAAGCCCCATGTCATGCTCCACACTGAGTGTGGAGCCTGCTTAAGATTTTCTCTCTCTATCCTTCTCTCTCCCCCACTCACTCATCTCTCTCTCTAAAAATATATATTTATAGTCTTTAAATATCTGTTTGTTATTGTTGTAAGGTCAGTAGACTTTTTGCTTTAATTTTCTTTTATTTTTTAGTACAGTTGACACACGATGTTACATTAGTTTCAGGTGTACAACTTAGAGATCTGACAAGTTTAGATGTTATGCTGTGCTCACCACAAGTGTAGCCACCATCTGTCCCCATATACTGCTATTACAGTATCATTGACTATATTCCTTATGTCATGTCTTTTATTCCTGTGACATACTCCTTTCATAACTGGAAGCCTGTATCTCCCACTCTCTTCCCCTCCAGCAATTGTCAGTTTGTTCTCTGTATTTATAGGTCTGATTCTACTTTTGGGTTTTATTTTATTTTTTTTAGATTCAACTTATGAGAGGAATAATATGGTATTTCTCTCTCTCAGTCTGACTTATTTCACTTAGCGCAATATCCTCTACATACATCCATGCTGTCTTAAATGGCATGATCTCATCCTTTTTTATGACTGTGTAATATTCCATTATGTATATGTACATGTATTTGTATGTACGTGTGTGTGTGTGTGTGTGTGTGTGTGTGTGTGTCTGTGTGTTTCCACATTTTTCTTATCCTTCATCTCTTGAACACTTGGGTTGCTTCCTTTTCTTGGCTACTATAAATAATGTTGCAATAAATATAGGGGTGCATATATGTTTTCAAATTAGTGTTTTCATTTTCTTTTGGTAACTACTCAATAGTGGAATTCTTTAATCATATGGTATTTCTATTTTAATGTTTTGAGGACCCTGCATACTGTTTTCCACAGCAGCTATGCCAGTTTACAACCCTACCAACAGTGCAAGTGTTCCCTTTCCTCCACATCCTTGCCAACACTTCTTATTTCTTCTCTTTTTTATTTGAATCATCCAAGAGTGATCCAAGAGCCATCATGAAAAGGATGCTCCCTTTCCAGTCTGGTTATAGTCTGGAAAGCCCCAGTGGTTAGAACTTTCCTATGCCTATTTTACCCCCTCGATGCTAGAGAATAAAATACATCAAGGAATCTAAGTTCCTTCCTGGGTGTCTCAATGTCAGAATGGATCCAACCTTTTGTGAAAGTTTGGCTAAGTCTCAGCGTACTGGGAACGTACCATGTAGATCCCAGGCCTCAAGTTTAACTAGAGTGGCAGAGAAAGTCTGAGACGAGTGGCAAATGAAATCATGTTGGGGTCAGAAAAGACCCCACTGGGATAAATCTAACTTCTGATACAATCAATTCAAGGGTTTAAGAACATCATGTAATACTCTAAGTCATATGAAACAAACAAACAAAAACCAAAACCAAAAACAAGATTTACTAGTAGCCCCCTGATCAACTAAAGGAGGACAAGGAGGCATCCACAGAGGAGGCTCACATGTCCTCATCTAAAACTGGTATTTCCACATGTAATCATACCAAACAATAGCCAGAAGCTGGATATGTTTTTCTTCTTAAACGGGCAGATTCAAGCCTTGGAAACACTAGTGAAATAAAGAGCCCATCACAGATGGTGAGGTTTTGAGAAATTGATCCTACCTTAAAAGCTTTAATTAATTGTCCCCACATCAGCTACCAATAGATTAATGCTTTCGTTCTTGGCTCCACTACCTTTATAAAAAATACATGGGGGCAACGTGAAAAAATAAAAGGGATGATAAATGTACTCACATTTCAAGATGGAAAAGAGAGAAGAGAAACCTTTTCATTTACCCTCTGGGAGAACTTGGTATTTCCTACTTGGAAGGTGCTTAGCAGATTTCCTGCCCATTTGCTCAACTGATGTTCACTATTCTAGTTTTGACTGAGACTAAGACCTACTTGGAATGGAGATACAAACAAACTTTTGGGTGATTATTGGAATGCTAATAATTACTTTCCCCGTTTTTTGAACCTAACAATATGCTTTTGTGGCACACTTTTTTTTTTTTTAAATAGGTATAACTTTTACAACTGTTTTAGGTTCATGGCAAAACTGAGTGGCAAGTACAGAGACTTCCCTCACAGTTGCACAATTTCCACCAGTATCAACAGCCCCCACCAGAATGCTACATTCGTTATAAGTGATGAACCTACATTGACAAGTCATTGTTACCCAGAGAATTATAGTTTCCACTAGGATTCATTCTTGGTGTTGTACATTCTGTGGGTTTGAACAAGTGTGTAATAACATGTATCCACAATAATATCATACAGAAGGGTTTCACTGCCCTAAAAATCCTCTGTGCTCTGCCTATTCACCTCTCCCCTCCCCTAATCCTCCTGACAACCACTGATCCTTTTACTGTCTCCATAGTTTTGCCTTTTCCAGAATGTCATATAATTGGAATCATACAGTGCGTAGCCTTTTCAGATTGGCTTCTTTCACTTAGTGATATGCATTTAACTTTTCTCCACATCTTTTCATAGCTTGACAGCTCATTTCTTTTTAGCACTGAATAATATTGTCTGGATGTACCACAGTTTATTTATCCATTCACCTACTGAAGGACATCTAGGTTGCTTCCAAGTTTTGGCGGTTATGAACAAAGCTGCTATAAACATCCATGTGCACGTTTGTGTGAACATAAGTTTTCAGCTCCACTGGGTAAATATCAAAGAGTGTGACTACTAGATTGTATGGTAAGAGTGTATTTAATTCTCTAAGAAACAGCCAGAGTGTCTTCCAATGTAGCTGTACCATTTTGTCCTCCCACCAGTAATGAGTGAGAGTTCCCGTTGCTCCATATCCTTGCCAACATTTGGTGCTGTCAGTGTACTCAATTTTGGCTCGTCTACATTGGTATGTAGGGGTATCTCATTGTTTTCATTTGCAATTCCCTGATGACACAGGTTGTTGAGTATATTTTCACATACTTACTTGTCAGCTGTGTATCTTCTTTGGTGACACAGCAGTTCAGGACTTTTGCCTATTTTTAAATGGGGCTCATTTTCTTACTGCTGAGTTGTTTTTTTTTTTTTTAAATGTTTTATTTATTTTTAGGAGAGAGAGAGAGACAGCGTGAGCAGGGGAGGGTCAGAGAGAGAGGGAGTCACAGACTGAAACAGGCTCCAGGCTCTGAGCTGGCAGTCAGCACAGAGCCTGACGCGGGGCTCGAACCCACGAACTGCGAGATCATGACCTAAGCGAAAGTCGGACGCTTAACCGACTAAGCCACCCAGGCGCCCCTTTCTTACTGCTGAGTTTTAAGAGTCCTTTGTATAGTTGCAGTAACAGTCCTTTCTCACTCTCCAGCAATAATTTCTCATCTGTGGCTGGCCTTCTTTTCTTTTGACACACCGAGTTTTATTTCTCATGGAAAAAGATGCTTATTTGGGAAAAGAGGGTATGTCTTTGGCAGTCTGTCTCTGCAAGTTATGCTACAGATATCCAATTTATAATTCTAGGAAATAAGAAATCTTTTCTGTCTCCTCCCTCATTCAGAAAACAGGTGTTTAATCCAACAAATAATGATTCTGTCCACACATTTATTTGATTAGACTTTGACACTTCAAATGATTTCATTTCTCTCATCCTACCCATTTCAAAATTTCAAAATGGGTAGGTTTTAATATCCAGGTGATCTTTGCTTGAAATCAGCAGCAAAATGATCTTTGCCAGACAGGGCTGAGAGAGGGAAAGTAAGTTGGAAAGGAAATTTTTGTCCCTTTTTTCAGAAGGAAGTGGCATATCTCTCTCAGATGTCCAGCTATATGTGACTTTATGGACAGACACTTTCTTAGGGTTATTACTGGGACAGCCACAAAGAAATAGTACTTATCATTAATGCTATGCACTTAAAAGAGAAAACCATAAATCTCTGGTGGGGAAGAGAACAGAGGACAATTCATATTTTACAGTGCCCCATTAGAACATTCAAGAAGGTTTGACAAAGAGCAATGGCATTGACCACAGTAAGGAACAACACGGTTAATAAAGAAAGACTAACTCACAGGGATTCCTCAGCCTCGACAAGGTCAGATGGAAGATAAACTCATCTAAGTTTGTGTAGAGTGAGAACCAACTGTTTGTCTTTACTGACTACTCACAAGATTTTAGAGCAAACTGCCACATCTCTGAGTTAGGTAAACACAAGGCAATGTTTATCATTTCCTAGAATGAATGTGTGAGAGGAGCCTAGAAAACAGATATGTCAGGTAGGAGATGGTTTGAATAAAGCCTTGCTTGAAGACAAAGATACTGATCCTCTGTGCTAATTTCACTTTTCTTTATAAGAGGCGTGGTCGTTGGTTCTGGCTGCAGTTAGGTACCGAATATTTCAACAGGGTGAGCTTGGCTGTTAACAGTAAAGAAATATCATAAGCTCACATCAAAATTATAAGAGACTCTATCATAAAACTAACTACTTTGTTGGAAAAAAAACCACAAAGCCTCATCCAGGTCTACACATTCAGACCATACTGAGAGACTGGAGGGAGGGAGTTATCCAGAAGAAATCCACGGGTCCGGTCAGAAGATCCCAGAAGGAAAGACCTCTCCTTTATAAGGAAAGAACTCCTTATAAAAAAGCTCCCCCTCATAACAAAAGAGAACAATTATCATGAAGAAAAGCATGTGGTTTAGTATTACTTCATGAAAGAAAACAGAAACATGAAGACAACACCTAGTTCATATAATCACTAATCTTTATTTTTATTTTTTAGTGTTCTTTTGATGTTTATTTATTTTTGAGAGAGAGAGAGAGAACAGGGGAGAGGCAGAGAGGGAGGGAGACACAGAAACTGAAGCAGGCTCCAGGCTCTGAGTTGTCAGCACAGAGCCCATCACGGGGCATAGAGCCTACCATGAGGCTAAAAACCCACGAACCATGAAATCATGACCTGAGCTGAAGTCAGATGCTTAACCAGCTAAGCCACCCAGGTGCCCCCATTTCATCACTAATCTTTAATAAGGAACACAGTTCAGAGACTTGCCAGAGTGATCTGGTCCATAGAAATGTGCTATTTGGCTTCACCAAACAATGTATATTATAAATTATCTACATTTCCTTTTTTAAATTCTGAATTTCTTGCTTCTTTTATTAAATGGAGAGATCTGGCAGTATTTGGTCCCTGCCTCCAAGTACAGACCAATGAGCTGGAACTGAGGAGCGGCCACTCCCTCAGATGGCTCATGTACTCACCAGTCCTCAGATCTTTATCACACAGCTCATGTATGTCACCCATCTGATCCCCATAGGAATTTGGAGTCACAACCCTGATGTATACAAAACATGGTTTCAATGAAGCCACAGGAGTCTCAGGAAGTCATTTGCAGTTAAGATAAAAATGCAAGGGTTGGACATATGGAAGGCTGGAATGAGGGCCTCCATGAATCTAGTCTGCCATAAAAATCAATGAAAATACAAGCAAATTAATCAAAATCAACTTTTTTAGAATGCTGGGTATTAACACAAGACTTGCAGCAGCCTGAAGAGCAATCTTTTGAAGAAAAACTGCAAAACCTCCATAAGAAAGGCAGGGATTGTAGCATTTAACTAGTCTTGCTTCCATTCCTTTCTTCTCCATTCCATAGAATATTGAGAAACAGCAGCCTCGAAAACACAGTAGCTGTGAAAAAACAGCAGTCTGGCTGCCAACACAGGGGGGTTAATTGGATGTGGCACTCTCCCCAAAGCTCCACTGTCAGAGCATTGTCACTGTTTGTCTGTCTCCTGGGTCCCTGGGGGGAAAAAAAAACCCTTTTGCACGACATGGTCATTATATGACCTGACTTGGAGTAAGCTCCAAGTGGGAAAAGCCCATCCCAGGATATTGATTTCTTCAAAAAAAGAAAAAAGCAGCTATTGTTTAATAATGCAGCTGCCTAAGACTGGGATATTAGGTGGGGCAAACAAGAGCCTGTCGGAAAATTTGGAGAAAGAGATGCCCACAGATTGTTCTGAGAGCTCTGATCTGTTCCTGGGGTTCTAAAAGATCACACAAATGTTCAAGGCCATTCATATGCCCCAGAAAGACCTGAGAGGGCACTAACCTCTCTCTTCTGGATGACCTAAAACCCTGCACAAGCAGGAAGTAAAGACTAAGGTAGACTTGCAAGCTGCCTTAAGACTGAATATGTGCGCGCGCGCGCGCACACACACACACACACACACACACACACAGACACACACACACACACACACACACACACATCTCTTCCACAAAAGACTTCTTGGTTCAGAGCATTTAAGAAACTTTATTCATGGGGCGCCTGGGTGGCTTAGTCAGTTAAGCGTCCGACTTTCGCTAGGTCATGATCTCGCGGTTCGTGGGTTCGAGCCCGGCGTCAGGCTCTGTGCTGACTGCCAGCTCAGAGCCTGGAGCCTGTTTCAGTCTGTGACTCCCTCTCTCTCTCTGACCCTCCCCTGCTCACGCTGTCTCTCTCTCTCTGCTAGAAATAAATAAAATATTAAAAAAAAAAAAAGAAACTTTATTCAGTCATTAACTGACTACGAACCTAAGAGAGTAGAGACTTTAATAACCACAGGTTATCATGATTTTATAGAATGAATTTTGACCTTGACATCACTTGTTCCCTTCTGACAATGGGGTTTAACCCAGGTCTTGATACTTAAAATATTTTGTATTAAGACAGAGGTCCTTCTACATGTATTGATTCTTTGTAACCATTTGCTGGGATTCATTCTAATTATACAGAGATGTTGATGGTAGCATTATTTGTGACACTTGGGATTTGGAAGGCAATTTAGGGATTTGTCACAGAGGAATGGATAGACTATATAGAGACATTCTGTGAAATACTGTGCAGCAAAAAAGAAACAACTAACTAAATGAAAATATAGTAAAACTAATGGATTATAAACAGTCAATGTTATAAAAAGAATAAAGCAGATTACCCTCACACATGCACAAGAAAGAATAGTATTTCGCAATAGATGCAAATAAAGGATATGCATAAAATACTGAAAGGTGTTACATGTAGGAAAGTGATGTCAATGAGAGTGTACAATCAGTGTAAGAGAATTTACAAGGGCTGATGAAGGTGAGGAGTACAGATGTAAGATGGTTGATTGAGTCAACCTTGTGTAAGCTAGGAAGTAGGGATAGGGATAGAAAGGGAGAAAGAAGGAGAAAAATCAAGTCAGAGATAAAATACTCTAGGGAGTTGGGATTTCTGGACATCTGGAAAGTTAGAGGCACAGATAGGACCCAGGCACACCTGGACAGTGAGGCTACCTTTCTTCTTTGCCTCTTCTCTGCCTCCAATGATGAGCAAGTGGCATTTCTGGTGCTCCGCATGACTCAAGAACACGGAAAAACCCATGTGTTAAACATCCTCTTGAATAAGAGTATTTGATTTTTGCTGTAAGCACTTCTGAGAATGATGGTATAAGCCTGAGTATAAAAGGGCAATGGCCTCATGAGAATTTTGATTTTTATTAATTCCAACAAGATTCTGCCTCTGGGGAATACCCCATTGGGAAAATTCATGCCAAGTTAAACTTGACGTTACTAACATTTACCAATGTTTTAAATCATGTGTTCTGTCTTTAAAAAAAAGAATCCTGAAAACTTTCCTAGCCCAAGACTGTTAAAAAGAGATACAATCTGGAAAAAGTTTTAATGCCCTTTATGTTGTTGCTCCATTGGTCCAATGGTGAGTAAGAAAACTTCAAAAGCCAGAATACAGTAAGACAGGGATTATGTTTGGTTTATTTGGCCTGAGTTTGACTATAAACAAGGTCACTAATTATTATGAGAATGAGTTGTGACCTTAATATTACATGGATCCTTTTAAAATGGGGTTTGATTCAGGCTTAGTACTTAAGGTATTTGGAATGAGACAGAGGTACTTCCTGTGTACCATGATTTTTAACTGTTTGCTGCAATTCAAGCCAACCTTCTGGCAAATAATTCATCCCCTCCGCTTATTCACACAAACGAAACTTGCGAAATAGTAAATCTTGTCCTTATCCATTTTAAGTGAACTCACGGGCAGTACCTCTGGCTGTCTTCCCAAACTGTGTTGTGAATTCAATGAATATAAACCTATATTTGTCAGAAGTTTTGCACTCTTCCCAGTAAATCTGCAAATTGTGGCACTTAAAAACAACATGTGTATAAAAACTTCATACTAAATATTAAATAGGCATGCATATATGATTACCAAAAATAAACTTTCCAATTACATAAAAATTAGTCCAATTTTACCACCAGGAAATGCATAAAAATATAGTACAATCAGCTATGAGGATAAAGAATTAAATGGAACTTTCGTTTTACATTATAGGCAGATATCACATGCCCAGGCACAGAGTAACATTTGTGTAAGAAAGGGAAAAGTAAACTTTGTGGAAGAAACAGGCTCTAAAGAAACTCACAAATGAAGAAAGACACAAGGCTTTGTGAGCTAGAGATGATGGTGTTATATATCAGGACACAGCAGAAATGACTTTAGAAGAGTCCTGTGTTCAGTAAATTAAGATGTGGATTAACAGGTAATGCTGTTAATAGCAGACAAGCTAAGTTGGTGTCGAGGAGGGGGAGAAATCTCAATAAATAGAAAAGCTAGTCTCTGGCACTCACCAGACCGTACACCAAGGAAAAGGAAGAGGATCTGAATACATTGAGAAATAACTGATTGGAGCTTCAGCCCAGTTTGGCAAATCTACGTTACAAAGGACCAAACAGTCCACTGTAGATTGCAGTCAATAAAAAAAGGAAAACTACTTACTAAGTGCTTATTAGGTACTGAGCAACACTGCATCTTATGTTTTCCAAAAGCCAGAGCTTGGTTTGCTATTTTCTCACCACTATATATAGATGTTTGTATCCTTGAGAAAGACTTCATTTTTTTGCAGTTGGCAAAATTACCATAATGCCTGCTAACGGTGCCATGCATTCATTATACTCACTTGGTGCGGTTTGAGTTCCAGAATGAATTTACTACATTTTACTAAACGAAATTTCTTGAGCTAAATACTATATACTTACAGAGACCAAGCTTTCTTGGTATTTTTCTTGGTATCATGAGAGTGAACCCAGTTAGTCTAAGTATTCTTAAAGTATCAGATACTTTCCAGACCAGGAGAAACAAAAAGTATTTCTCACATAAAAATATGTATTTCAAGTTTTATGTTATGCCATCCCTATTCGTGGTCCCACCCAGATTTTTTTACAGCTGCACAAGCAAGCTACAGCATGTACCTTAATTCAATGTGCTTTGGTGAATGTAAATACATTTATGGATAATGTTATTATTTTTAGAAAATAGTTGTTTAGTAAATCTAATGTGGGATGAAGCAACTATGCTTTCTAAATCTCTAATTAAAAGCATGTATGCAGAAGATAGAGTTAAGATGGCAAAGCAGTGTGGGCATCCTGAGCTTGTCTTGTCCCTTAAATGAAGCTAGAAAAGCACTAAACCATTTTGAACACCCAGGAAATTCATCTGAGGATTAACACGACCATCTGCATAATTGGAGCCAGAGAACTTGGCAGATGGAGGAATTCACCCCAAAAGAAAGAACAGGAAGAAATGACGGCCAGGGATTTAATCAACATAGATACAAGTAAGATGTCTGAACTAGAATTTAAACCCACAATTGTAAGAATACTAGATGTTGTTGAAAAAAAGCATAACAGACACTGAGAATCCCTTTCTGTAGAGATAAAAAAAAGGAAAACCTAGTCAGGCCGAAATTTAAAAATGCTACAACTGAGATGCAGTCTTGAATGGATGCCATGATGGCAAGGATGGACGAAGTTGAGCAGCCAATCAGTGAGACAGAAGATAAAACTACGGAAAATAATGAAGCTGGGAAAAAAGGGAAACAAAGGCAAAAGATCAAGATACAAGACTTAGATAATGTAGTGACTTCTTAAGGGGGAATAACACTCATATTACAGGAGTCCCAGAAGATGAAGAGAAAGAACAAAGGAGCAGGTTTATGTAAGTAAATCACATACACAAAAATCCAGGAAGTACAGAGAACTCCCATTAGATTCAGGAAAAACCAAGACATATCAGTCAAACTCACAAAATACACAGACAAGGAAAGAATCCTGAAAGCAGCAAGGGAAAAAAAGTCCTTAACCTCCAAGGGAAGACAGATCGGGTTCACAGCAGATCTATCCACAGAAATTGGCAAGCCAGAAAGGGATGGCAATATATATTTAACATGCTGAATTCAAAAAATATGCAGCCAAAAATTCTTTATCCAGCAAAGCTGTAATTCAAAATAGAAGGAGAAATAGAGTTTACTAGGCAAACAAAAATGAAAGGAGTCACTGACCACTAAACCAGCCTCCAAGAAAATTTAAGTGGGGCTTTCTGAGTGGAGAAAAACACAAAATAAAATAAAACAAAAAAGATGAAAGCAACAAAGAGTAGAAAGGACCAGAGAACATCATAAGAAACACCAATTCTATAGGCAACACGATGGCACTAAATTCCTACCTTTTAATAATCACTTTAAGTGTAAATGGATTAAATGCTCCAATCAAAAGACATCGGGTATCAGAATGGATTAAAAAAAAAAACAACCAAGATACATATATATATATATATACTGCTTACAAGAGACTGATTTTAATTTTTTAATGTTTTGTTTATTTCTGAGAGAGAGAAATAGAGTGAGCAGGGGAGGCTCAGAGAGAGAGAGATACAGAATCTGGAGCAGGCTCCTGGCTCTGAACTAGCCGTCAGCACAGAGCCCAATGTGGGGTTGGAACCCATGAACTGTGTGATCATGACCTGAGCTGAAGTCGGACACTTAACTGACTGAGCCACCCAGGCACCCCAGAAGTGACTGATTTTAGACCTAAAGACACCTTCAGATTGAAAGTAAGGGGATGGAGATGCATCCATCATGTTCAAAAAAAAAAAAAGCTAAAGTAGCCATACTTAGATCAAATAAACAAGATTTTAAAACAAAACTATAACAAGAGATGAAGAATGGCATTATATCATCAAGAGGTCTATCTACCAAGAAGATCTAACAATTATAAATATTTATGCTCCCAATGTGAAAGCAGACAAATATATTAATCAATAAATCACAAACATAAAGAAACCCATTGATAATAATGTCATCATAGTAGGGGACTTTAATACCCCACTTACTGCAATGGACAGAACATCAAAGCAGAAAATCAACAAGGAAACAATGACTTTGAATGACACACTGGATCAGATGGACCTAACAGATACATTCAGAACATTTCATCCTAAAGTAGACTACGCATTCTTCAGGGGTGCACATGGAGCATTCTCCAGAAAAGATCACATACTGAGTCACAAATCAGCCTTCAACAAATAGAAAATGATTGGTATCATACCATGTGTATTTTCAGACCACAATGCTATGAAACTTGAAGTCAACCACAAGAAAAAATTTGGAAAGACCACAAATACTTGGAGATTAAAGAAAATCTTACTAAAGAATGAATTGGTTAACCAAAAAATTAAAAAGGAAATTAAAAAGTACTGGAAGCTAATAAAAATGAAAATATGACAGTCCAAAACCTCTGGGATGCAACAAAGGCTATAATAAGAGGGAAATATATAGCTATCCAGGCCTTCCTAAAGAAGGAAGAAATCTCTCTAACGCACAACCTAAACTTACACCTAAAGTAGCCAGAAAAAGAACAGCAAATAAAGCCCAAAACTAGCAGAAAAAGGGAAATAATATAGACTAGAGCAGAAATCAATGATAAACATAGTTTTTTAAAAAAACAGTAGAACAGATCAACAAAACTAGGAGCTGTTTCTTTGAAAGAATTAACAAATTAAGAAGCCTTAAGCCAGAGTTATCAAAAAGAAAAATCGAAGGACCCAAATAAATAAAATTACAAATGAGAAAGATCAGTACCAACCCTGTAGAAATACAAACAATAATAAGAGAATATTATGAGCAAATTATATGCCATCAAATTGGGTAATGGGAAGAAATGGATAAATTTGTAGAAACCTATAAGCTACCAAAGCTGAAACAGGAAGAAATAGAAAATTTGAATGACCCATAACCAGTAAAGAAATGGAATCAGTAATCAAAAATCTAACAAACAGGAGTCCAGGGCCAGATGGCTTCCTAGAAGAACTCTATCATACATTTAAAGAAAAGTTAATACCTATTCTTTTGAAACTGTTTCCCTCCCCCCAAAAAAATAAAAATGGAAAGAAAACTTACAAATTCATGCTATGAGTTCAGCATTACTTTGATTCCAAAACCAGACAAAGACTCCACTAAAAAGAAGAATTACAGACTAATTTCCCTGGTGGACATGGATGCAAAAATTCTGAAAAAGATACTAGCAAACCAAATTCAACAATACATTAAAAGAATTATTCACCATGATCAAGTGGGATTTATTCCTGGACAGCAGAGGTAGTTCAATATCCACAAATAAATCAACGTGATACACCATATTAATAAAAGAAAGGATAAGAATCACATGATCCTCTCACTAGACACTGAAAAAGCATTTGATGAAATACACCATCCTTTCTTGATAAAAATCCTCAAGAAAGTAGGTATAGAAGGAACATACCTCTACATCGTAAAGGCCATAGACAAAAGACCCACAGCTAATATCATCCTCAATGGGAAAAACAGAGCTTCCCCCTAAGGTCAGGAACACAACAGGGATTCCACTCTTATCACTATTGTTCAACATAGTACTGGAAGCCCTAGCCTTAGCAATCGGACAATACAAAGAAATAAAAACCATCTGAATTGGCAAGGAAGAAGTCAAACTTTCACTCTTCACAGATTATATGATACTCTATGTGGAAAACCTGATGGATTCCACCAAAAAGCTGCTAAAACTGATACATGACTTTGGTAAAGTTGCAGGTATAAAATCAACATACTGAAATCAATTGCATTTCTATACACCAATAATGAAGAAGCAGAAAGAGAAATGAAGGAATTGATCCCATTTACAATTGCACCAAAAACCATAAAATACCTCTGAATAAACCTAACCGAAGAGGTAAAAGAGCTCTATGTCAAAAACTATAGAAATCTTATTTAAAAAATTGTAGATGACACAAATAAATGGAAAAAATATTCCATGCACGTGGGTTGGTACAAATATTGTTAAAATGTTTATACTAATGTTTATACTACCCAAAGCAATCTAGCCATTCAATGCAATCCCTATCAAAATAACACCAGTATTCTTCACAGTGTGAGAACAAACAATCTTAAAATTTGTATGGAACCAGAAAAAAGCCTGCATAGACAAAGTCATGTTGAAAAACAAAAGCAAAGCCGGAGGCATAACAACTGAAGATTTCAAGCTTTATTACAAAGCTGTAACCATCAAGATAGTATGACAAAAACAGAAGAACAGAATTAAAAAACCTAGAAACATACCCACAAATGTATGGCATTTCTCCGACAAAACAGGAAAGAATATCCACTGGCAAAAAAGAATCTCTTCAGCAAATACTGTTGGCAAAACTGGACAGCAAGATAAAGAATGAACCTGGACCACTTTCTTACAACATACACAAAAATTAACTCTAAATGAATGAAAGACCTAAATGTAAGACAGGCCACCATTAAAATCATAGAGGAAAACACAGGCAACAACCTCACTGACTTCTGCTGCAGAAACTTTTTACTAGAAATGTTTCTGGAGGCAAAGAAAACAAAGCAAAATGAACTATTGGGACCTCATCAAGATAAAAAGCTTCTGCACAACAAAGGAAACAAACAACAAAACTAAAAGGCAACTGACGGAAAGATAGAAGACATTTACAAATAGCATATTGGATAAAGGGTTAGTATTTAAAAATCTATTAAAAAAACTTATCAAACTCAACATCCAGAAAGCAAATAATCCAATGAAGAAATGGGCAAAATACATGAACAGACACTTTTCCAAAGAAGAGATCCAGATGGCTGACAGACACATGAAAAGATGCTCCACATCACTCATCATCAGGGAAATAACAAATCAAAACCAAAGTGAGATATCATCTCACCCACCAGAATGGCTAAAATTAGCAACTCAGGCAACAACAGATGTTGGCAAGGATGCCAAGAAAGGAGAACACTTTTGCACTGCTAGTGGGAATGCAAACTGGTCCAGTCATTCTGGAAAACAGTATGAAGTTCCTCAAAAAATTAAAAATAGTTACCTATGACTCAACAATTGCACTACTATGTATTTATTCAAAGGATACCAAAAAATGTTGATTCAAAGGGGTGCATGCATCTCAATGTTTAGAGTAGCACTATCAACAATAGCTAATTTATGGAAAGATCCCAAATGTCCATTGACAGATGAATGGATACAGAAGATGTGGTATATATAACAATGGAATATTACTCAGCAATCAAACAGAATGAAATCTTGCCATTTGCAACAACATGGATGAAACTAGAATGTATTCTGCTAAGCCAAATAAGTCAGAGAAAGACAGATATAATTCACTCATATGTGGAATTTAAGAAACCTGTTTCTTAACAAGTGTTTAACAGATGAACATAGGGGAAAGGAAGGAAAAATAAGACAAAAACAGAGAAGCAAACAGTAAGAGACATTAAAATACAGAGAACAAACTGAGGGTTGTTGGAGGAGTGTTGGGTGAGGGGATGGGGTAAATGGGTGATGGGTATTAAGAAGAGCACTTGTTAAGATGAGCACTGGGTATTATATGTAAGTGATGAATCACTAAGTTCTATTCCTGAAATCATTATTATACTATATGTTAACTAACTTGGATTTAAATAAAAAGAAAAAATAAATTTAAAACATAAAAAATAAAAACAAAATAAATACAAAGCTACAGAAACAAGATACATAGAGTTTTAAAAAACATACACAATAAAAGCCACAGATCATCGTCAGTCAGTTCCCAGACTGAGAGATTCTCCTATAATCTCAGAGTTAAATGGCAGGGACAGAGAGGCTTAGATGGCATCTCTGCGTGCTTTGCCCACCAAAAGAGAAGAGCACCACCTTCCTGTCAGGTTAGAAGAGGGCATAAGGGTGCTTACCCACCCGAGCCTTGGAGAAGCCGCCTCCTAGCCCTGTGTGTGCTTCCATCTGAGAAAGCCAGAGTAATCTCTATTTAAAAATAAAATGTTATGTCCATCCATGCATTTTATTACAAGTGAAGAGGCTAAAAAAAAAAAAAAACCCACAAACAAACTAGTTGGACTAATTAGAATTTTGTGTGTTAATATTTGTTCAAGCTTATCCTATAGAAAATAGGGTAAGCTATATAGGAGAAACCTGGCTAACTCCAAATTAAGATATTTTGGATTAAAAATAAAAAGAAATTAAAGATTTTTAAAGAAATCAGAAAAAGCACATATACATACATGTATATGTACAGATCTTTTTCCATTTATGATGTGGTTACATCCCAGCAAAATCATCATAAATTTAAAATAGGAATCAAAGTGCATTTAATATACCTAACCTACCAAACATTGAAGGGTTAGCATAGCCTATCTTAAACGAGCTAAGAACACTTACATTAGCCTACGGTTGTTCAACATCATCTAAGACAAAGGCTGTTTTATAATAAAATATATTTTTAAATGTTTATATACTTATTTATTTATTTTGAGAGTGAGCACGTGCAAGCAGGGAAGGGGTAGAGAGAAAGAGACAGAGACAGAAAGAGACAGAGAGAAAGAGAGCGGGAGAGAGAGAAAGGGAAGGAGGGAGGGAATACCAAGCAGACTCCATGCTGACAACATGGAGCCCAACATGGGGCTCAGTCCCATGAACTGTGGGATGATGAACCAAAGTCAGATGCACAACTGACTGAGCCTCCCAGGTGCCCTTACAATAAAGTATTGAATATTCCATGTAATGTATTGAATACTCTACGAAAGCGAAAACAGAATGGTTGCATGGGTACAGAATAGTTGTAAATGTATCAGTTGTTTACTCTTGTGATCACATGGTTAATGGGTGACTGTGGCTCACTGCCACTGCCCAGCATGAAAAGAGAGTGTTGTAAGGCATAATACTAGCCTAGAATAAGAACAAAATATATATAAGAGCTTTAATGGATAAAGTAGATGGCATGCAAGAACAGATGGCCAATGAAAGCAGAGAAATGGAAATCTCTATTTTAAAAAACTGAAAAGAGGTAGTGGAGATCAAAAACACTAACAGAAATGAAGAATGCCTTTGATCAGGCTTATATTATTAGGAGATTGGACACAACTGAGGACAGAATCGCTGCACAAGAGGATGTGTCAGTAGAATTCACAAAATCCAAAAAGAACAAAGACTGAAGAAAAGCATACACAGTGTGCCCTCCAAGGATTGCAGGACAATTATAAAAGGAATGGGAACACCAGAAAAAGAAAGAGAGAAAGGAACAGAAGTAGTATGTGGAAAAACATTGACTAAAAATTTCCCCATATTAATTTCAGACACCCAACCAAAGATCCATGAAGCTCAGGGAACACAAAACAGGATAATGCCAAAAAGTGACACCGAGGTGTATCACTTTCAAATGACAGGAAAACAAAGGTAAAGGAGAAATCCTAAAAGAAGTCAGAGGCAAGACATCACCTTAGCCATGAAGGAACAAAGATAAGACTTGCATCTGACTTCTCAGAAACCATACAAGAAGAAAGTGGAGTGAGTGAAGCAGAGTGAAGCATTTAAAGCATCAAGCAGGAAAAACAAAACAAAACAACAACAAAAAAACACCTAGAAGTTTGTACTTTGTGAAATGATCCCCCCAAACTGAAGGAGAAATACTTTCTCAAGCAAACGAAAATGGAGGGAATGTGCAGCCAGTAGACCCACTTTATAACACGTGTTAAGAGTTCTTCAGGGAGAAGGAAATTAATACAGGTCAGAAGCCCCAGATCTACATAAAGACCCGAAGAGCAGAGAAGAAGGAATAACTGAAAGTAAAGCAAAGTCTACGCTGAGACATTGAGTGAAATGGAAGTGTGAGTGTGGGGCAGTCTAGGAGACCAAGATTTGTCTAGTTGGGTATCATTTAGATGGTGGGAGGAGCTCCATTCCCCAGGTGGTGACAACAGTATAGAAGGATGGGCATAAGCAAAGGAAGGGAGGTAAGAAAGGAAGCTACTTCCAAAAAGCCTGTCTACGCTTTCTTCAGTAATAGAACTTTTTTTTTTTAAGAGAGAGAGAGAGAGAGCACACACAGGGGGAAGGGGGAGAAAGAGCGAGCATGAAAAATAATCTTAAGCAGGCTCCATGCTCAGCTCGGAGCCCGATGTGGTCCTGGATCCCACGACCCTACGGTCATGACCTGAGCCGAAATCAGGCTCATCCGACTGAGCCACCCAGGAACCCCAGGTATAGAAATTCTAAATGATCTCCCCATTGCTACCTTTTCTCCCCATTCTCTCTCATATATTACCCATGCGGACATGATCCAAATTACATAAGCTTTAATTCTAATTCATACTCTCCTTCTAACTTGGTCATTTATGAGAGATCCAAGTCGCTTTCCCTCTCTGGGCCCCAGTTTCTTCATTTGGGAAATGGGGACAGTTAGTGAGCCTAGGTAAAAATTTCAGAAGATCCTGTGGTTTTAAGATTCTTTGTTCTAGTTAGGAGAAATTCCAAGGGTTATAAGAAAATTCTTAGTAAGTGTTTCTCTGCTAAAATTTCTAGAATTGATTTCACAGATGTCATGCAAATGCCTACAGTGGATAAGAAGATACTAAAACCAATCTCCGTTTATATAGATTAGTTGCCATCGGCGTGGTTTGGTTGGAATAAAAGAATAAAAAGTGGGGCACCTGGGTGACTTTGGCTCAGGTCACAATCTCATGGTTCATGAGTTCAAGCCCTTCATCACCCTTTCTACTGTCAGTATGGAGCCAGCTTCAAAACCTCTGACCCCCACTATCTTAGCCCCTCCCTCCCCCCCTCTCAAAAATAAATGAACATTAAGAAAAAGAAAATAAAAAGTCAAGAATTCCTTTATGTCTTCAGGTAGGAAGAAAAAGACAAGAGTTCTAAGGCCACCAGGATATAGAATTCCAGCCCCTGACTGTGTTTGTCGTTCAAATCAATTTTCTTTCTTCCTCTCCCACAACACTTTCAGACTTCTAAGCAAAGCTACAAAGCAGCCCTGATCCTTTTCACTAGAAGAGGCCTCTCCTTACTCTCAGTTCCCGATGGCCCTCACATCTCTCCTACGGCTCTACTCATTTTCCCAAATGTATTATAATGATATGAACCCAGATGTGATCACAGCTCAGTTGGTTAAACATCCCATTAAGCATTCTACTCTTGGTTTCAGCTTAGGTCATGATCTCTTGATTCATGAGTTCGAACCCCATGTCTGGCTCTGCACTGACAGTGCGAAGCCTGCTTGGGATTCTTTCTCTCCCTTTCTCTCTGCCCTTCCCCCCTCACACTGTCTCTGTCTCTCTCAAAATAAACGAACTTTAAAAAAAAAAAGACGTGACCTTCCTTAGTTGACCACAGGCTTCTTGTGTTTATTTATCCCTGATGTTTTACAGATAGAAGGCACTCATTATGAATGAATGGATGGGAGGGAAGGAAGAAGAAAACAACCAACTCAAAGCTCTGTATGTGGCAACACATTAGATGATGGCATCTAGATCTGTAAAAGAATCAATGATTCCTAACAATAGGAACAGTGTGCAAAGTGAGAACCATACCCAATAAGATACCCAGCCACTATGAAGACAGAGCTAGACATGTGACTTTAAAGAAGAAATGATCAAGCTCATGATAAAGGAATAACAAAAGACTTGTTAGTTGAGCCCAGACTGGTTCATTTAAGATTCAAGAATGCCTTGACATGCCTGGCAACTCTTCTCAGCGATAGGAGTTCTATTTAACAGCAGTCTATAGACACCTTAATCTCTTCTCCCCTGAGATCTCAGTCACGAATGTCACAAATAAGTAGTTCTCATTCTCTCCTCCAAACTCACAATCATTTCCTTTACCTGTGTTTCAAGATGGTGCTTAACCAGAACAGGACAGGATTTGGACTTGATAGAAGCTGAACGCTTCCCACCAGCATATCCTTTGGAATCAAGATCTGCAGTAGAAAATTCCACCTAATAAATGTCTGACTTCAGCTCGGGTCATGATCTTACAGTTCATGAGTTCAAGCCCCTCCTTGAGATCTGCACTGACAGCTCAGAGCCTGGAGCCTTCTTTGGATTCTGTGTCTCCCTCTTGCTCTCTGCCCCTCCCCCACTCATGAGCTCAGTCTGTCTCTCAAAAATAAACATTAAAATTTTTTTAATTAAAAAAAGGAAAAATTCACCTAAACACAAAGCAAAAAAACTTAAAATTTAATTTTATATTTCTAGAAACACATATTATCATAATTATAGTGACTGGCAATAGGTTATTATGCATAGGAAAGCAAGAAAAGAAAAACCTTCCTTTTTTTTCCCCATAGTCTTTATGCATGCTTCACCCATTTTCCCCACTGACGGCCTTTCTTTCATTCCAAGGATCCAGTTTAGAATACCATATTGTATTTGATGAATTTCAAATACATTTGATACAAGTTTCTAATACAAACTTTTAAAAATTGAAGTGTAGTTGACCTAAGATTTAATTCTTGAAGACAAACCACTTATCACCACGTGTGATTAGAGAGAAAGTGATAACAATTTTCATCTTAGAAAATCAGAAAGAAACAGTAATATATGACACCTTCTCGTTTACCTCTGTCTTGCAAACATCTTTGCCATGTGCCTAGGAATGAAAAGGAAAGGCTATCAGCAATAAAGGTCAAAGGGCACTTTTTACCTTACACCAAAATAAACTAAAATTATGAAGATCTGCCTTGTCCCAGTAACACATGATGATGTGTTTACGAACTACTGAATGCTTATTTTGTGGAAGAAAAGTGCCATTCTAGCCTCTCAGCAATACCTCAAAGGCAGCACCATCGCAGAGAACAGAATGGCTACTTTGTACCCCAATCCCTCTCTTTTCCTCTTGGCACGTTAGTTCTGGTCACCGAGCTGTCACAACAGTTGGCAAGAGGGTATTCAACACAGGCATCTCTAGACAAGGAAATTAAACCTCCAGTGAGATTCGAAATACTTCTGGAAACCTAATGAGCGTCTCATCCATTTGAACAAATGAAAGCTTACATTAGATTGCTGCAGGATCTCAATGTTAAATATGTGCACAATTCAATTAACTCACACCAACAGTGTCCCTCTGACATTGTTTTCACCCCACTCCCTTCTCAAAGAACGGTGACATAGGCAGATGAGGTCATGATGGAATTTATGTGGGGTTTTAGAGGGAGTGTTTAGTCGGCAGGGCAGAAGGAGAGCCAGACAAGGTCAGAAGCAAGACCTCTTGGCTTCTTCAGTGCAGCAGCTGCTGATAAGGGCTGGCTGGGACCTCCATGAAACCTGAACCAGAAGAAAATCAGGATGGCGCTGAATAGCCTAAACTGAAACGTTGGGCCTGGAGCTCAGGACTCTGGAGCCACTGGACTCTGCTTCCTTTTCCATAAACTTACCCTATTCTGGCTTCATGTCATTAGATTATTCTTATTCTATCCATTTAAAGAAAGATCCCAACAAGGGATATTCCAGGGAGATTCATGCCTACCACTAGAACCAGGACTACACTAACACATGATATTAGAGGTAAGAACAAATACAATGAAGCCCAAGGTCTGGAACATCAAAAACCTGAAAGTCAAGAGCATTTTCTTGGCTTAATTTATTTGGCCATCTATCTGCCTGGATTTGCTAATTCAGTTACCAGTATAGACTAATCAAAAGTAAGTCCAGGAATCTTCCTGAACTCTGAGGTGTCAGGACTTAACCTGCACTCAGTGACTCAGCTGTCACTTTTCAAAAATCCAAAAAGGGTTTGTGTGGGGTCAAACACATTTACACATATGTATTCTCAGTGTTGGGGAGACTGACAGTGGCCATCTGCAGGCCTATAAGGAGAAGCAGAACTTGGGTGAGTGAACAAGTAGACCCTTCCTGAGTATAAGCAGGAATGACCACAGGATGACTCAATATTTAAAAAGATCGATGACACCAAGTGGACACAAGCGTAGAGAATGAGAATTTTAATCCCAGGTTTGCTACTGTGGTGAGATCATTAGTAAGCCTTTCCAACTCTCTGGGTCCTATTTCTTGAAGTATAAAAATAAAGTTGAACTCTTCGTACTGATTGAACTATGTTTCATGCCTCCCCAGCTCCAAAAAAGGAATGGAGTTTGTTAGAAGATGAACTATGAGATTTCTAAAATTACTTTTATTTATTTATTTATTTTTATAGTTTATTGTCAAGTTGGTTTACATATAACACCCAGTGCTCATCCCAACAAGTGCCCTCCTCCATAACCATCACCCCCCTTCCCCTCTCCCCTACCCTCCCTCAGCCCTCAGTTTGTTCTCAGCATTCAAGAGTTTCTCATGGTTTGCCTCCCTCCCTCTCCCCAACTATTTTTCACCTTCTCCCACTTCATTCTCCATTAACTTCCTCCTAATCCACCTATATGTGCAAACATATGGTATTTGTCCTACTTTTAACTCTTTCATGATTCTGATCTTTTTTAAAAAATCAAATTAAGTGAGAAAAATAGTTCAGATAAGACTTCTATCATGACAAATGAGACCCTCAGTGACCAAGAACATGCCACCATAGCAAAGGGACTTTTGAAATCAGTAAGAAGAATATGACCTCAAGAAATATAAATCTGCTTAACATTATACTCTCTAGCTCCATCAACATCATCGCAAATGGCAATATTCCAGTGTGTGCGTGTGCGTGTGTGTGTGTGTGTGTGTGTGTGTATCACTTCTATATCCACTTAACAGCTGATGAACACTTGGACTCTTTCCATAATTTGGCTATTATAAATGAACATGGGGTTCATATATCCTTTTGAATTAATATTTTTGTATCCTTTGGGTAAATATCTAGTAGTGCAATTGCTGGATTGTAGGGTATTTCTATTTTTGACTTTTTGAGGAACCTCCACACTGTTATCCAGATTTTCTAATTTGCATTCCCACAAACAGTCCAAGAGGGTTCCTTTTTCCCCACATCCTCACCAACACCTGTTGTTTCTTGTGTTGTTGATTGTAGCCATTCTGTGAGGTGATATCTTATTACAGTTTTGATTTGTATTTCCCTGATGAATTCCATATGATTTCATTCCTATATGAAATTTAAGAAACAAAGAAACCAGCAAAGGGAAAAGAGAGAGGTAAACCACGAAAAAGACTCCTAACTCTAGAGAGCAAACTGATGGTCACCAGAGGGGGATGGGTGAAATAGATTATGGGGATTAAGGAGTCTACTTGTCGTGATGAGCACCAGGTGCTGGATAGCAGTGTTGAATCACTATATTGTACACCTGAAACATATTACACTGTATGTTAACTGGAATTTAAATAAAAGCTTAAAAAATAAATAAAAATCTTAAAAAAGATATATAAATTATCAGTGCAAGTGTGTTAAATAAGGGGGATTTTTTTTTTCTCTTTCTTTCAGTAATAGATTTTCAGTGGTAAAGCAACTGAAATGCATTATCTAAGACCCAGGTTCTTTACATTTTGCCACACTATCACTTTCAGGAAAAGGACTTTTTCCTCCTACTAGCTCATCTCATGCTTGCCAGATGGCTGCAACAGCTCCAGCCATCACACTCCCAGGTCAATTCTGAGGAGAAGAAACAGAAGACACGTTTTTCTAGTTTTGAGAAATGTCTCAATGTCTCAGCAAGAAAACAATTCCAGAGATTCTCTGCAGATTTCCAGTCAAGGGACAGTCAGAATTTTGACATATACCTTTGCCCACACTAATTATTTGAAGGTTAAAAAAGGACCACCAGAGGTGGTTTAGTTCAATATCAATTCATGGCCTGTCCCTGAAAATGTGGCTGGCTGCCCCTAAAATACATAGCTGTGTGGAAAATAAATGCTATTAGAAAAGAAGCAGGGGCATGGCTTTTGTGAGGAACCAAAATTGCTACACAGGGAAGGTCTCCAAACCATCACCATAACACATTATTTTGAAGGAATTAGTTGAATTGATGATCCGTTAATATGAAATTGGATACCACTCCAATTTGCCACTTATCTAAAATGGATATGCTTAGCAAATGGAGTATCATACCAAGGAAGATTGTTGCCTTTTTACAGTCTCTGATGGATGGGTAGGAAAAGAAAACAAATAAAAATGTAAAATATGTCAGTTTCATCTTTCCTACATAACCTTCTTCTATTTCATTGGAGCAGAGGATGAGGCAAGTGGAGAAGAGAATGACCTGTCATGAGACTGACTCAATAATACAGACTCAAGACAATGAGGTCCTGAACCAAAGTAAAAAGAAAAAGAAGGAATGATAAGAAGGATTCAAGGTTCAAGACGTATGCAACAGGCAGAATTGGCAGCTCCTAGTGACAGGTTGGATGTAGACGGTAAGTGAGAAAGAGGAGTTTAAAGAGAAGGAGAAGGAAAGGAATGAGAAAAATAATAAACCCAGATTGCTGGACAGTTAAATGTGAGATGTCTGATTGAGTCTGTGTCTGTAGTTGGGTCTGCTTCACTAGACTATATTTCCGTAGGGAGAGAACAGAGCAAGAGAGGAGAAGAATGCATAACGGCAGAACTGAGGAAGACCAATATTTAAGGAGGGAAAAGAGCAAGAGAAGTGTTCAGAGAGAGATGTAGGAAGAAGGAAAGAAACAGGTCATGCAGTTTAAGTAAATAAATATTTAAGGAGAAAGCATATATGCTAAGCAAACCAAGGCTCTGAAGTCAGCAACTGGTTTTAGCAATTAAAAAGTAGTCTATTTAAAGGGATCTAGCATTATAAATGTGGAAATAAAATTGCAGTGGCTTCAAGAGGGACCAGTGTAAATTAAGGGAGTAAGAAGCAGGGATATTGGAGTATCATGAGCTGTAAGAATCACAGGAGGATATTTTACTTTGAGGATGGAGGAACCCAAGCATATATATAGGAGCCTGTAGAGAGAAAGAGGTTTAAAAGCACCAGAAGAGGAGGTAATGATCACATCTAACAATTTTTTTAAAAGTCACTTCTAACAGACTTATTAATTCAACAAATTCTTTTTTTTTTTTTTGAAAGAGAGAGAGAGACACAGAGAGAGAGAGAGAGAATGAGCAGGGGAGAGGAGCAGAGGGTGAAAGAGAAAGAGAATCTCAAGCAGGCTCCCTGCTTAGCAAAAAGACCAATGTAGGGCTCAATCCTGCGACCTTGGGATCATGACCTGAGCCAAAATCAAGAGCCAGACACTCAACTGACTGAGCCACCCAGGCGGCCCTCAACAAATTCTTTTGGAATACCTAGTGTTCTACCACTAGTGATAAAGCAGAGTAACCAGATAACCAATACTTTTCTGGTAAAACATCACAGCAACTCAAAGGAATTCAAATAAGCTGATAATGCACACCTTTTACTTAAAGCTCTAGAAATTGGGGGTCTTTCTACGAAAATACGGACAAACCTTGGGCATTTTTGCACTGACAAAGTCCTCAGAATGAAAATACATTCACATGGCCTTTTCTCCCCATGATTTTTAAAATTTATTAATGTACTCATTCATTCATTTATTCAAGTAGTTTCAGGTGTACAACATAGTTACCAAGTTTATATATATATATATATATATATTTATATATTTAATGTTTTTATTTATTTCTAGGAGAGAGAGAGAGACAGCGTGAGCAGGGGAGGGTCAGAGAGAGAGGGAATCACAGACTCTGAAACAGGCTCCAGGCTCTGAGCTGGCAGTCAGCACAGAGCCCAACATGGGGCTCGAACCCACGAACGCGAGATCATGACCCAAGTGAAAGTCGGACGCTTAACCGACTAAGCCACCCAGGCGTCCCTACCAAGTTTATATATTATGCTGTGCTCCCCACAAGTGCAGCTGTGCTCCGTCACCATACAACACTATTACGATATCAGTGACTCTGTTCTCTATGCTGTGCCTCTTATCCTTGTGGCTTTTTCATTCCATGACTGGAAGCCTCTACCTCCCACTCCCCTTCACCCATTTTGCCCATGCCCGTAACTACTTCCTCTCTGGCAACCATCTGTTCTCGGCATTTAAGGGTCTGTTTCACATGGTTGTCTTGAATACCTGTTCACAGTACAGTTCCCTGAGGGAGGAGCATTACTAGTGGCCTCTTTCCTGGGAGTGACATAATGCTGGGTCCTCCTAGTCCAAGCAAAGGGTTTTAAGATTAGGTAATCAGAAGAGGACTAGACAGAGAAGCTTCTGTGTATCTGATCCTTTGATGTTTCCTCTATTTGTTTCTGAAAAGCAGAGCAGAGTCTTTTTACAAAGACACTGGTAACAACCAGGCACATGGCTCAGGCCTCCAACCCCTCAGAATGGGGTCACCCATGTGACAAACAACTTCAAACCAGGAAACCTTAGGCAATCTTGCAACACTTGATTCTCTTTTTTTATGTTTACTTATTTATTTTTGAGAGAGAGAGAGAGACACTGTGAGCAGGGGAAGGACAGAGAGTGAGGGAGACACAGAATGTGAAGCAGGCTCCAGGCTCTGGGCTGTTGTCACAGAGCCTGAGGCAGGGCTCGAACTCACAAACTAAGAGATTATGACCTGAGTCGAAGTCAAATGCTTAATCAACAGGAGCCACTCAGGCGTCTCAGTAATACTTGATTCTTCTGGCAAGAGACACTTATGGGGCACCTTGGCGACTCAGTTAGTTGAGCATCTGACTTTGGCTCAGGTCATGATCTTGGCATTCCTGTGTTCCAGCCCCGCATGGGGCTCTGGGCTGACAGCTCAGAGCCTAGAGCCTGCTTCACATTCTGTGTCTCCCTCTCTCTCTGTCCCTTCCCCACTAGTGCTCTGTCTCTCTTTGTGTCTCTCAAAAATGAGAAGACATGAAAAAATTTTTAAAAACAGAGAGACACTTGCTACTCTCTCTCATTTGTTTCTTCTTCCTGAGATCCACCCTCAAAGCTCCTCACTATTCTGATCATCCTTGGCCCCCTTCTCCCTGAGTTCACAGCCTCAGCTTCTTTTATCAAGGATTTCTCTTCCCCCAAGACCCCAAATGTGCCACCTCTTTAAATCCAGGGTTCTTCACTCCCCTGCTCCCCAACACTGCTTATGCTGAGAACACCCTGTCCCAGGAAAATCACACGACGCCCTCCCTTACTTCATTCAGTTCTCCCCTCTCATGTCTTCTTATCAGAAAGGAATTATCCCATCTTCCTGTGAGAGAACAGCATGCCTTCAGTCTCCTTCAGCTCCCAGATTACTTTCTTCATAGTACCTTTTAGTACATGTCACATTTGTTTGTGTTCAGTCCCCCTACCCGCATTCTAGCACCAGAGTATAAATTCCATGAAAGCAGCAGGTTTTTTTTGTTGTTGTTCACTTGCTATATCCTTAGGGTCTATAGTGGAGCCTGGTACATGGCAGCCACTCAATAATTATTTACTGGATGGTCATTCCGTACCCCAGTACATCATTAACACTGACTCTTGTCTCGTTCCGCCTCTTCTTCAATGTCACTTCCTCCAGGATGCCTACTGACCTTTTCATTTTTAACTCTCTCTCTCAACTTCAGTTTATTACGTCTCCATCCAAAGCACCTGATCACTAACAAGAGACCTGGATCACAACTTCCAAAATGTAATGTGACTCACAAAAGAGATGACCTGTACCAAGGTATAGTGTCAAGACTAAATATGCTATAGAGATTTTGATACCGGCTCATTCAGATCCAACTAGTAGGAGATATGATCCCCAGAACAACTAATTTGAAAGTAAGGCAGAGAAACACTTCCAGGATAGAAACCCACTCTAAACATCAGCTCCTCCATAAAAGCAGTCATACTGGCAAAAATGATCAACTTCTTTTGAACCCTGGACATTAAAGACCTGCAAAAATTAAAGTAGCATTTATTGAAGTAAACTGGCTGAATCGCAGTAAGGACAGCAAGCTTGGTGGCTGGCTCCTCCTCTCCTTAGCTCTCCAGTAGCTTCAAAAATCATGAGCTTCACAGCCCTAATAGGTATGAGAACCCTCCACCTAGCAGACGCTGCCTGAACATGCACTACAAGAACAGAAAATGGTCCAGCATTGATTGGTCCAGCAACTCACCTAGCTTGTATATTCTGACCATGCTTTACCCAGACCTCACTTACTAATGTCTGCCCTAAAAACCATTTTATGACATTATCAAGTTCTCCTTCCTCTGCACCCCACGCTCAGTTCTGTAAGAGTGTTGGGGATGTCTTTAGGAGACATCACTGAGACCATGTCAAGGTGCTGCTCCAGTGAACCCAACTTTGCATCATCCTGGGGTCCCCCAATGGTCTCTGGCAGGGCTTTGGGTTTTACTCTGCTCTGTTGTTGTTGTTTTTTTCCTGGTCTCTCGTTCTTTTGTTCCTATCACCAAGTGGAACACAAACCCTGGAATACAGTAGACCCTGAGGAAATGCTTACTGAATGTCTGAGTTTATTCAAGAAAGAAAGTTGGGAGATTTAAAATGTAGCATCTGTAGTTTAGCTTGCATTTGGTTTCAATGAGACGTTAAATACCTTAGTCCACCTGTTTTGCCTACTCAGTGAAAGAATAGAAGCAAAAGCAAAAAACACAGGAACAGAACAAAATGCCAAGCACGTTCGCTTTAAAGAATACAGAGTGGTGTGGGAACAGGAAAGAGCCTCAGCCGTGCTGCATGATAATGGGCGGAGGTCACATCAAATGTGCTCACAGACATGGCGTCATGGAAGTTTGTCTTATTCATTCACAAGACACCTGTACATATCTTACATGTGCTAAGTGGAAATGGCATATCTGACATACTTTTAATGTTTGTTTCTTTTGAGGAAAATATTATAGACATTATCAAATTAATAGAGAAGTGAGTGATGTGAACATCTTCTCCCTCAATACTCTATAAAATTCAGATTTTATGATCTTCCATCTTCACTCTCCTTACGGAGATATAGGTGGATAATGGTATTTCTCCATGCATGACAAACAGCAACATAAGGATGAATAGAAGCTGACAATGGGTATTGGTGTTAGGTGCCAGCAGGTGCCATATGGAAAACCAATCTGGTGCCACCATCCCTTACCATTTCCTAAGAGAATTTAAACAGGTACTGTTATGTGGGCTTTCTCAAGGTTTACATTTTGGGCTAAATTTGATGGAGGGAAAGGAAGAGGAAATTAATAAAAGCAGAGAGAAAACAAAGGGAAGAAAGAAAAATGTGGAAGGCAAATAAAATGTGTCTGTGGATCACCACTTTCCTGCACATTCCAGTCTACTGACTGCTCTCACAGATGAGGACATTTACATGAGGAGAAGAAACAAGACTTGTCAGTAGCAGGGAGCAGAACCTGGATTGCCTCCTTCCAAAGACTCTCCTTCTCGTCCACTTTCCTGGTCTTGCTTATCACGTGCCCACGCTCTCAAGAACACAAACATTCCCTTGCAGCTCATATAACCAGTCTCCTGGAAATGCAGAGTGTGGACAGAGTAGTGCCACTCTCTGATCCTCAGGGAAAGAAGAGCAAAGGTGAGCCTACACTTCTCTCCACCTAAAAGTACTCGATGAATCTTCAGTTGCTAAGGGGGTCCACTTCTGGAATCTTTTACAATGTGACCCAAGAGGCACTTGAAGTAAATGATTTTATTATCCTATCTTACCATCAAGCTCAGCCTGGCACAGTTATTACCTGGCAGGCCTCTCATAGCATTTTAGAAATTACCATCTCACAGATTCACTAAGGTTGCATGGGGAAATATTTGTCATGCTGATGAAGATGAGGTGTGGGTAATAGAAAACCTCAGACCTGGTAGACAGGAATAAGAGCTGAGAGAAACAAACAAAAACACAAAACTCAATGCAATGGGATTTCTCTCCTTTCTCTCCTTTTTTTTTTTTTTTCTACATCCCAGCAAAAGCTTAACTATAAAGCTATGTTTGAATATCTCGTTCTGGAGGTATGTCTAAAGAGAGATTATTTCAGCAGGCAGTTTAATTTCTGAAGGTCCAAAATTTCACAATTTCTTAATTTTGTAACTCTTTCCAATGCTTATGATCTACTAACTGCTTAGCCTTTTCTGTAAATGTGGTCTTTTCTGATCCCAGAGTAAGTTAAAAAAAAAACCAACCTTAGTAAGTTTTGTGATTATATGTCTGACAGGAAAACAGGCTAATTAGCACATGGAAGATACCAAGCTAGAGCCAAAATGTTCTCAGCACGGCTTGTATAAATTGAGAGATAAACCCCTTTCCACAGTACATGTTTTATTTCTCTCTCAGTGGATCAGACAACCACCCCTGGATTCTGACTTACTGCCAAATATTTCTCAACATTACTAAGAGTCATCTGGGGGGAGTGTTAAGAATACAGATCCTGGGAGTGCCTAGGTGGCTCAGTTGGTTAAATATTCAACTTCGGCTCAGGTCATGGTCTTGCAATTTGTGAGTTTGAGCCTAACATTGGGCTCTGTTCTGACAGCTCAGAGCCTGGAGCCTGCTTCAGATTCTGTCTCCCTCTCTCTCTGCCCTTCCCTCACTTGTACTCTGTCTCTGTCTCTACCTCTCTCTCTCAAAGATAAATAAACTATTTAAAAAAGAATACAAATCCTGGTTCTTATTCTTGACCCCATGAATCAGCATCGCCCCTGGGTGATTCTGGTGTATATAAAAACCAGGAACAAGGAAGCTAGGAGGGAAGCATCACATCCTAAGACAAACATAGTGCAGAGTTTTCATAGGATGACTCCGTTTAATGGATCAGAAAATGCTGCACTCTGAGTCAACTTGAAGGCAACACATTAGCTAAAGCAACATTGACTCCAGGCCCTGATCACCAAGAATAGAACTTTTAATACTTGCATTTTGATGGAAGCCATGCCAAGGGGGTGATGCCCCATGAGATCTACCTTCTAGGTTTTTTATATAACTCTGGGCAAGTCCTTTAACATTTTTGCTCACTGGCAGAGTGGCTTGTGAAGAAGGTACTGTCCTCACTCACAAGCATGGTGTGAGGCTAAAGCAATAATCATCTCAGTGTTATATATGTACCAATGTGCACAATTAAATTTCACAGAACACTGCAAATCTCTCTCCATGGGTGCTATTTCAGCAATAAGCTTCGACAACTGGCCCTAAAATGTTGAAAACAGGTGGAATTAAATATTCTGGAATATTTGATTAGCTACACAGGGTTCAAAACAAGAAAGGAAGAGAGGGGACTGAAAGAAGGTAAATGAAAGCCTGGAAATGCTGCTGCTGCTTTTGATTTTAAAACATAACTAGCCAGCAAGACTGTTCTTAATTAAAAAATTTCTTTAATTTTATTTATTTTTGAGAAAGAGAGAGAGACAGCATGAGCAGGGGAGCGACAGAGAGAGAGGAAGACACAGAATCTGAAGACAGGCGCCAGGCTCGGAGCTAGCTGTCAGCACAGAGCCCAACATGGGGCTTGAACCCACGAACCGAGAGATCATGACCCGAGCTGAAGTTGGACACTCAACTGACTGAGCCACCAGGTACCCCAAGACTGTACTTAATTTTAAAAGCAGACTTATCCCAAAAGAAGCAGGGGCAGAGAGCAAACTGTGCTTACCCTCCCTTCAAGTTTCTATCTCATGTTATCTAGGCTCTCTTCAGTATATACCCTTTCCCTAAACTGGTAGCCTGAATGAATTTCCATTGCCCAGCCTTCATTATATTGTAGCCATCTGCATTTCCTACTAGAGTCTTTCTCAGTAGAGAAAAGTTACTTGTTCTGGGAGGAAATGTCAATTGTTGGTTTTTGATAATATTAAATCTGATATGTCTATTTCAAGCATGTCTGGAAGACTGTCATGAAAGAATAAAGTGATATCTGAGAAAGAGTTTGGGGTATGACGTCCATGGATGACATCAATCAGTTCATTCATGTAGGAAGTACATGTGTACTGATGACCCTATGGGTCCAGCATTATCCTTGGCAATGGAAATTTAGGCAGGAACAGATCCCTAATCTCACAGAACTGTCATTTTCCTGGAGGTAGATGATACCAAACTGTCAGCAATTCATAAAATCTGAATAAGGTTTGTTGATAAAATAATAGTACTATATTAACGTCAGTGTTTTGAGTTTTGATCACTGGATTATAGTTATGTGATAGAAAGTCCTTGTTTTTACAGAATAAACACTGATGTATTTATGGGTACAAAAACACCTGTGATTTCCTCTTGTATGTGTGTATGCATGTGGATGTATATTACCACTTGAGGAAACTGGGTGAAGGATATATGGCAATTCTTTTCACTCATTTTAGAACTTTTCTGAGAAATACAAAATTATTTCAAAATTAAAAGTTTAGAAATATTTTAAAAAGGGAAAGGGGCTCCTGGGTGGCTCAGTTGGTTAAACATCTGACTCTTGACTTCAGCTCAGGTCATGGTCTCATGGTTTGTGGGTTTGAGCCCTGTGGCAGACTCTATGCTGACATTTCAGAGAGCCTGCTTGGGATTTTTTCTCTCCCTCTCTCTCTGCCTCTCCCTGGCTCTCTCTTTCTAGCTCGCAAAATAAATAAATAAACTTAAAAAAATTAAAGGGAAAAAGTGACAATGGGATGCATACCTATGAGATCAACTAAAACAAGAAGACTGATAACACCAAGCATAGACATGGAGGTCAGGTAAATAGAACTCCTTTTTGAAAAGATCTCTAGCAGCATGGACTAAACCTGAATATATATGCTATGAACTAACAATTCTACTTCCAGGTATGTACACAACATAAATGGTCCTAATCTGTTCACCAAATATACATTTAAAAATAACCAAAACAGCACTTTTTAGAATGGTCCCCAAATGGAAACAACCCCAATAAATCTCAACATGGAAAGGGATTAACTAATTAAGCTATGCTCATGTAAGAGTCACATGATGAATGGTTTAGAACTACCCATAACACAAGTAACCCACAATGTTTAATGAAAGAAATTATAAACAAAATAACATGTATTACATGATTCTATTAAACATGTAATGTTTAGTCAGTCCATTAAGGGTCTGACTCTTGATTTCAGCTCAAGTCGTGATCTCACAGTTCAAGCCCCGCATCAGGCCTGACAGCTCAGAGCCTACTTGGGATTCTCTGTCTCCCCCTCTCTCTCTGCCCCTCCTTCATTTGCACTTCCCTTCTCTCTCTTAAAATAAATGAGTAAACATTAAAAATTTTTTTAATTAAAAAAAGCACATAAAGTTCAAAAACAGGAAAAGTGTCCCACATCAGGGGAGGAGAAAGGGAACAAAAGGAAATCGTATACTTCTGGGTCCAGATGCCAATCACATTCCAGTGCTCAGTTTGTGGAAATTCATTAAGCTGTACACATATTCACACATTTCTATATACTCCTCAAGTACAAGAAGTTAACAACTGCACATCCTTAGACAAAGTAAAATTAAATTTCAAATAAAACCTCACTTTATGTAAAAATTAACTCAAAATGGATAACAGACTTAAATGTAGAACTATAAAGTATTACAGAGAAACAAAGAAGAAGTCTGCAGGACATGGTGGGGAGGGGGGTAGAAAACAGTTCTTAGACTTATAACCAAAGTATGACTCCTGTAAGGAAACATTGCTAAGTTGGATCTCATTCAAACATAAAAGTTATTCCACCAAAGAGTCTGCAAAGAGAATGGAAAGACTATGAGAAAGTGTTTGCGAACCACACATCCAACAAAGAACTTATATCTAGAACATATGAAGGACTCCCAGAATTCAACAGTAAAATCCAGAAAATTCAATTAGAAAAAGGATAAAAAAGGGAGCCTGGGTGGCTCAGTCGGTTAAGCATCCCTCTTCAGCTCAGGTCATGATCTTGTGATCCATGGGCTCAAGCCTTGCATCGGGCTCTGTACTGATAGCTCAGAGCTTGGAGCCTGCTTTGGATCCTGTGTCTCCTTTTCTCTCTTTAGCCCTGCCTCATTCACACCCTGTCTCGTCTCTCAAAGATAAATAAACATCAAAAGAAAATTTTAAATAAGAAAAGAAAAAGGATAAAAGATACAAATAGGCATTTCACTGAAGATGGCACACAGATGATAAATAAGTCCATGAAGGGATGTTCAAATTCATTAGCTATTAGGGAAATGCAAGGGAAAACTCTAATAAGATCTCACTGTACATCTGTTAGAATGGCTAAGATACAGTAATAACACTGAATGCCAGCAAGAATGTGGAGAAATTGAATCATTCATACACTGCTGGTGGGAATGTAAAATGGAAAAACCACACTACCAGAGAGTATGGCTCTTTCTTATAGAACTGAATGTGCCTTATCATAGATTGCACTAATTGCATTCTGGGAATCTATACCAGAGCCATGAACACACACCTTCACAGAAAATCCTGTACATAAATGCCCATAACAGCTGTATTCACTATTGCCCCCACAATGGACACAACTCACCTTCAACAGGTAAATGGAACAGTCCTCAATAAAAGAGAACAAACTACTGATATATACAATAACCTGAATGAGTCATAAGGGAACAATGCCAAGTGAGTGAAACAAGCCAATCTCAAGAAGTCACATACTGTGTGATTCCATTTATGTAACACTCTGAAAGTAACAAAATCAGAGAGCTGTAGGGTTCTTTACCAGCAGTTAAAGAACACCAACAAAAGCTTCTAACATGAGGCGGTGAAGGCGGGGGAGGGAGTCTCTTTTCAAAAAGAATTTTGAAATAGATTCGCAGAATTTCTCCAAGTTACACTAGAAGCAAGAATTTGTCTAGTTCTGAAGGAAAATAACTTTGATTCTAGAATTTCATGCCAAGTAAAGAACTATTCCATTCTGAAGACAAAATAAAGATCTTCACATATAAAGAAAATAATTTAAAAAACATTGTCAGCCAGGAATCTTACATGGTTTTAGGATGTAAGATTTTGCTTTGTACATCTCAGTAAGAGTTTATCTACAGAACTGGTTGATAGTGTACTGTTTAGTCACTACCACACTTACTAGGAGAAAGAAATAATGAATTTATATAAACTTAAGTGAAAAGAAGGTATACTTATTATTGTTTAAAGACTTTATTTGTAAATGAGAGTAACCACACCCTGAAGTAAAACTTCCCAAGGATATTAAAATAGTAGATGAACTGGAGGGGAGGGATCTATAAGGAAGCCAAAGTCTTGGCTTCACTGGAGGAGAGAAATATTCTAGACGCTAATAAAAATTAGGTTTATTCAGCTGTGCTTTAATAACACTCAAATGTATACTTCATGGGAGCACAGTCCTATCTCTTTCATTTTCCACAGAATACCATGGCTCAGAATACAAGCTGGCACTTAAGGTTCATTGAATAAATAATGAGTAAATAAATGGGTGAATGAATGAATGGATTCATTCATTCATTCCAGGATAACTCTTCATCAGTTGAAATTATTCTAGTCATCAGTAATCAGAATAAATACCAATGGGTTTGAACCTACACTATAGCGATACAATTAACACTTGAACAACACAGGTTTGAACTACACAGATCCACGTTTATGTGTTGTTTTTTTTTTTCCAATAAATACAGTATGGTACCATAAACATTTTCCTTATGGTTTTCTAAGTAATTTTTTCCCTTGCTTACTTTATTGTAAGAATACAGAATACAACACATATACAAAATATGTGTTAATCAACTCTATTTTATCAGTCAAGCTTCTGGTCAACCATAGGCTCTTAAGAATTAAGCTTTTGAGGATTCAAAACTTATACATGGATTGTGACTATGTGGGAGGTCAGCACTCCTCACCCCTGTGTTGTTCAAAGGTCAAATGTACTTAACATACAAATGAGTTCTATGCTCCATTTTGCAAGCACTTTATAATTACACAATCTACTTTAATCTTCACATCAACCTTGTAGAATCCTTGGTAAGTATATTAATGTACTCAAATATATTAGGAGTATTTGGAGCATATGAAGAAAGTGGGGCTCAAAAAACTTAAGTAATTTGCATAAGATCTGAGAGCTATCAAGGAAAAAAGTGAAAATATATATCTAGTAAATGTAACTTTAGGCATATGTTCTATAAAAAGAGATATTCTGATCACTGAGATGGAATTAAAATAGTAAAAGATATAACAATCAATTGTTGTATTATAATTGTTGTCCAGGAATCTTTCCATGCTTAACAACAGATTTGAAATAAAGAGGGGCAACTGGGTGGCTCAGTTGGCTGAGAGTCCAACTTCGGCTCAGGTCATGATCTCGCAGTTTGTGGATTTAAGCCTCACATTGGGCTATGTACTAACAGCCCAGTGCCTGGAGCCTGCTTCACATTCTGTGTCTGTCTCTTTATCTACCCCTCCCCTGTTCATGCTCTGTCTCTCAAAAATAAATAAACATTAAAAAAATTTTTTTAATAAATAAATAGAAGAACTAGAAACTAGATAAAACCAGCAAAGTGATTTAAAAAATACTGGAGAATGTGGCAAATCACATATACTATTCAGAAATCCATGCATCAAGGAACAACCAAGACAATAAAAGCTTTCAATAAGACAAGTTATAAGTTTGGGGAGTCTGGGTAGCTTAGTCAGTTAAGCATTTGACTTCGGCTCAGGTCATGATCATGCAATTTGTGGGTCTGAGCCCTGATTTGGACTCTCTGGTGTCAATGCAGAACCAGCTTCAGATCCCGTCTCCCTCTCTCTCTGCCCCTCCCCCACCTTGCACATGTGCATGCAATCTTTCTCTCTCAAAAATAAATAAACATTAACATTTTTTAAAAAGACAAGTTACATGTCTAATACTTTATTTTATTTGTTAAATTTATTTTTGAAAGAGAGAGAGGGACAGAGCAGGAGCAAAGGAAGTGGCAGAGAGAGAGGGAGACACAGAATCCAAAGCAGACTCCAGGCTCCGAGCTGTGAGTTGTCAGCACAGAGCCTGATGTGGGGCTTGAACCCACGAACTGTGAGATCATGACCTAAGCCCAAGTCCAACGCTCAACCAACTGAGCCACTCAGGTGCCCCTACAAGTCTAATATTTTAAAGATTTGGTAGACCGTGTCCTTATAAATGTCTGACCCTGGTACGTGTTTTGGGGGAGGGGTTAGAAATTCAACTATCCTTTGCATGAATTTTAGAATTGTTGGTGTATGTCACTCACTAGGACAACATTCAGATGTTCCCAGGTAGGACTCAGCAGGGAGCTATACTAGCAGCTAAGGCTTGGTATAGTAGGAGGATATTAGCAAGGGAAAGATACATGGGTGGAAGCCCAGACACCAGCTTCTTTATGCTCTCTCCTTCCTGAGAGGGCACTCACAGTGAGCATGCTCTGTTCTCCAGGAATGAAAAAATGCAGTCACTTGTGTGCACTGTGTCTGCCCAGTGATGCCCATTAGCCACTCAGCGCCCACGCTTCTTTTATGAGGGACTGATCATATGGTTGCTTGCTGTCTAGCACATTCCAAAAATTCCAGATTCCCAGAAGCAAAGCAAGTATTCAGCATAAATCAGAGTGATTTCACAGTCAGAAGCACAGCGAATCACCTTCAACAGGGAATATTTTCATATCAGTGCGGGGAATAGATCTAGTGCCAAGATCTCAGATGCCAGCCAAGAGCCAACCTGCAAGTTAGGTTTTTCTAAGGAGAGTAGATTCAGGCCTGCTATGTTAACTCTCTTTTGCACATTGGTCTATTTAGCTTTCTACTTTCTGAGCTACTTTTTATATTTTATATTTACCTAGACAATAATTTCTCTTGCATGGGCTTTCAAATTTAAGGTTAAATTGTTGTCCATCAGATTATATCTTTGTTCCTCATGTGGTAGTTCATATCTACAAATCAATCCTGTGTCAAGTCTACCTTGTTAAGTGTCTTTCTTTCCAAAGAATAAGATGTTGGTTTTGATGATCAATTCTTTTTTTTTTTTTTTTTTTTTGTCTTTCAATTTGTGCTTGTCTTTACTGATTCCTTTATTGCATGTTTATTTTGTTATTTTTCTCTCTTCTGCACTTAGGAACTAAATTCAAATTAATGTGAAAATTTTAAGACCCATGAACAGTTTTCACAGCACAATTACATAACAAGGTATCCATTCCTGGGAATCCCCAAAAACAAATGGTTGAGGACAAACTACCGAAAACCACAGGACATGCATGACATCAGCAACTGTGTGGGAGGAAATTAAGGAAAAAAATAGACAAAGGAAGAGAAGCTCCAGATAAATGTCAGGATAGGGAAAAGAGCCAGGGATTCTCATTAAAAAAAAAAAGAAGAAGCCAAATAGCATGTCTAAAATGAATGTACACCTGCAAGGTGTGCTCACAAAAATAAAAATATAAAACTCTATTTAAAAATAAGATGAAATTAACTTAGGAAGTGATGCAAGATGTGAAACAGAGCATAAATATGAAATAGTAACCCTTGGAAATGAGGTGACAGAATACAGAAAATGTGAAATAAAGGCAAGTATTATTTCTGAAATAAAGAGTGAACTAGAAGGAATAGAAGAGCAAATAAAACCATAAGCTTGAGATAGGTAGGAGGAGAAAAAGAAATAAAAATTTAAGGAAAATAGAGTTTAAAAATACATGAGAAAGTAAAAATACAGAAGATAAAGAATGTCTAACAACTAGAAAACAGGACTTCCTAAAGAAAAAGACAAAGCAAGGGAGTCGAATACAAAAAAGTATAACCCAAGAAAATTTCCTGAAAGGCATAAAATCATGACAGAATTTTACTCTGATAAAATTACTAGTATTTCAATTTTTTAAAAAAAGCAACAACAACTTTAAATCCTTTTGTTAACTGGGCCCAAAGAGCAAATGACTTATAAGGAAAATGAAAATGAAATTGGATTATCATCAGATATTGACAGCAAGCCTTATGCGAGATGATAATGCAGTAGTATATTAAAGATACTTTAAAAAACAGGAAAATAGAAGGTACACCAATATTTTAATTTCCCACAAAGTTACTACCAACTATCAAGGGCACAAAGTTATCGACAACATGAATTCAGGGGATATTATTACCATGAACACTGTGTCAGAAATCAACTACAAAAAGTGATTCCAACAAATAATATCTAGAGATACATTGACATAAAGGCTGGTGTTGAGTATTAAATATATTAAAATATAATTCTAAATGAGGACTGAAAATGAAAGTATAGTAACAATGGCTATATAGTCCAACAGTGCAGAGGTAGTACAATTATATAAAATAGAGGGAGACTAGGAAGAGCATATGCATATGTTTACATTAAGCCCATTGATTGTGGGAATATTTGTATCACTCTTTTCAGACTATTGTGTATATAATGGGGGACAGAACAATTGATCAACTCTAAAATTCTCATACTCCTCGGTTTGACTTGGGACAATCAGCATTACTTCATCATCTATTTTACACATGCTCGCTCACACACAGTGTAGGTCAGACTACAGCAGTAGGCTAGAACGATGGCCAAGAGAGCTGAATTGAATATCCCTCCTACCAATACCGTACTCTTGAAATCCTAGTTCCAATCACAAGAAATCACAAGTCCTCTTGGACAAGAGCAGATTCCAGGTCAAATGCAGGAACTGGACAAGATGACATCATAGCACACAGAGAGGAGGCTCTCCTCGTGACTCCCCCAGTCAGGTCAAGAGACTCAGGGGCCACCTTGAGGAGGCTTCCTCCACTGGCCAAATACAGGATAATTTGAACTTCAGAAAGAATAGTGATTGTTACAGATTAAAACTCATCAAATATGTTTATATCCTTGAGTTCATAATAATTACAAACTAATTGATTAATTTTAGAGGATGACAAGGAACAATTCCATTATTTAGAAAATCGGTAATCAGAGGGAAAGAATCAAGCATTTATCTCAATGAACTAAATAGGAGTGGGTATTACTTAATGATTCCTTCCTCCAGCCCTGTCCACCTTGGTGATTATCTCATTATGTCCTTTATTTCAACTATTAAATTTTTCATACTGAATATATCCAATTGTCTTTTAAATATACTATCCTTTCCTATTGTTTGTAGTTTCCTTTATCTCAATATATTAATTACACTTATTTTAAGCTCTGTTCCAATAATCTTGCTTCAGTTTGGGTATGCTTTTCAGCTTGTAGTCTTTCTCTCAGACCTGAGGTCAGCAAACTGGTTTTCAGTCAAGGGCTAGAGAGTAAGTATTTTTGGTCACAGGGGCCAGATGGTCTCTGTCACAGCCACTCAACTCTGCCATTGCAGTGTGAAAGCAGCTGTAGACAATAAATAAATGAAAGAGCATGGCTGTGTTCCAATAAAACTTTATTTATGGGCACTGAAATGTGAACTTTATATAATTCTAATGTGGCACAAAATACCATCATTCTTTCTATTTTCCTTTTCAACCATTTAAAATGTAAAAACCACTCTTAGCTTGGGAACCTTATATAAACAGTGGAGAGCTAGACCGGGCTCATGGACTGCAGCCTTCTGACCACTGTAGTGGCTGAGTGTTTTTCTCAGGTGTCTGGCTATTTTGACCTCTGAGATTACGTTTCCGTGGGTATTTTAGCTTCTCTCTATCCCCGCATCCCTATATATTATGCTAACACATATTTAAATAAATACTTGCTTGGTTAGGAATTCATAATGGGTTTATATAATTTTTATTTGTGTTAGCCAGTCTGACCTTCTATTAATCTCTCTATAAAAATCCTAAAAAAGGAGGTGGTGACAATTTTCCCATTGTCCTTCTCACCATTATAGCAGATTCTAAGGAAGGACATGGTATTTTCAGTGAAACCCATAGATCTAATAATGTTATTTGCAAAAAGCATCAAGAAGACTGAATTTCTATGCCCCTTTAACTATGAAGAAACTCTAAATGTGGGTCCAGATTAATTAAAGATTTCCTTATTTATATTTTTCCTTTTGGAGAGAAATCAGGAAGAAACACAAAGCTAGCAGGCGAACACCCTGTTAACTTACAGGATGCCTGCAGCAGCTAGACACCACTCAGGTTCTGAATGACACGATTGTGTTTTCTCTGCTGACCAGGTCTTTCCTTGAGTCTGCTGAAACCAGAGCAATACTGAAGACACCAAAAGTAGCAAGGTTTGGAGAGACAGATCTGAAAAATCACAACTCTTCGGAGCTTGGTAGTTCAGAGGCTTTCTCTTCATAAAATTATAATAACCACTATTTTGACTCCCTGTCTTGTTCTACATCAACTACCCACCATGGCCTGCACAATCCTCCCAGGTTGGGAGACACAATGGTCTACGAAGAGGCTGCAGAGTCACCTTCATCCCAAGCCAGGAGAGTGAACTTTCAACATTTCCCAGTCCAAAGATCCTTCCAGATAATGGGGATAACAAGTAGATGAAAGGAGACAATGTAAATATGCATCTCAATGATGGGTCATTTACAGAAATAAAAGTCTTTTATCCTACACAGAAGGTTTTAGCTGAAATGATTATGACCTAGACTTAGTCCTCCCAAAATCTTCCTTAGAATTCCCACCAAGGTAGAGGCTCTACCTCCAATTATCGATTACTTCATTTACATGTGGCTTTTCTTATTTTGCCCTCATCAGGAGAAGAGAGCCCTATTTTGTGGGCAACTAGGAACAGTTCAGCCCTTAGTTGGTTGAAATTCAACTGTATTCTTGACTCATCTTATTTTGGTCTTTGTGAACACAGACAACTCTCCACCTTGCTTTTTCCTATTTTTCCCAAAAGCTTTGGTGGCTTATGCTGGTTCCTTCAAAATCCCTGATTTTTTACATTTTCAGCTTCTTCTGATTTATACTGTTCATTAAAATGAAAGCTTTCATCGCCTGCCTCTGGTTTCTGTATTAAGTATTCACACTACTAAAAACACTATTTTTTCACCAGTACTCAGAACCTCCTCTCATATGCCCCTCAAATGCATACACAGAAGCATTCATGAGCAAGCAGTTTTTCTCACTCACTGCATCACTTTCAACAATTTCAATATTCCTGTAGTACACCATGGCTTTATCACAATCCAGGTTATCTCAATTTAAATTAGGTGCATAATTCAAATCTAAATCTTAAGATACCCTTGCAGAAATAGGTTGCATCCCTCTCTACACACTTGATGCACAAAAAGAGTTCATTTATTATATCTGAAAACGTTTAGGGCAACAGTAATTTTCTGAAATGGAACTTGGAGGCAATATCACTGAAATCCTAGTTTTAGACCTTGTCGGTAATTACATTAATCTAGTTCTAAGGGAGGGTGGATACATTCCAAGTCCTCCTTTCCCAAATAACATTCCAATGTTTCCAGGAAGGTTTTTCTGATCACTTCGACCTACTATCACTGTGTCTTCCCCAAACTCTAGAGGGTTTATTGTCATGGCATTGGTCTGACTGCCAAACATAAAGATTTAACTGTCTCTCCCTATTACTGAGTTATCTTTTCATGTATAGGGCCAGCTGCACACCTGAGCTGAGAAGCTCTTTAAGAGAAGTGACTTTTGCTTATAATAAATAGAGATCTGACAGATCTGAATTTTTGAAATTAATGGCTATGCATAGAGACAGGCAGCAATAAGAGTGATGTAACCAGATACCAGAAGAATTGAGAGCAAGCCTGCCGCACATGGCTGGAAAGTAAAGGCACAACAGGATCTTACGGGAATCTCAATTGCACTGTATCAAACAGAACTCTGATTTCCTCCCCAAACCTGGTCCTTCCCATTTCTTTCCTACATCAGCCAATTGCAATACCAAACAAACAACAGGCAACTTTGATTCTTCTTTCTCCCTACATTCAATCTTTAGCAAGCCTTCTTGACTCAATCCATAAAACCTATCATAAATCCATCTATTTCTCTCTCCTTCCAATGCTGTCTTTAATCCAAGCGATCATCATTTATCCCTCTAAAACCTAATATTCCCTTGGCATGCCTGAGTGACTCAGTCCAGCCAACTCTTGTTTTTGGCTCAGGTCATGGTCTCGTGGTTCGTGAGATCGAGCCCCACAATGGGCTCTGTGCTGACAATGTGGAGCCTGCTTGGGATTTTCTCTCTTCCTCTCTATGTCCCTCTTTCACTCATGTGCCCTCTCTCTCACACACAAAACATACATAAATAAACTTAAAAAACAACAATGTACCCTTCCCAAGTATCTCCACTAGGACTTTCTTCAATCCATCCTATGCAGCAGAGAGGTCTTTTTTATTTAGCACACAGATCAGATGTCCTACTTAAGACAGTCTACAGAGTTTATAGTAGGATGCAGGTAGATAGTACATGAAATCGTCTTGGAATTCAGCTGGCCATAAACAGGAGAGACAAATGCCCCATCTGTTATAGTGACTTCCCTTGGTCTCCAGAAACCAGTAGAAGAGTTGCACACAAATGCCAGGGGAAAGCAGGAAAGTTCCAGATGTGTTTGAGGCTTAAGCTACCATTCCAGACATATTTACAAGGGCTGCACTAGTTTCCTGTGGTTGCTGTAATGTTACCACAAACTCAGTGACTTATAATAGCAGCAATTTTCCTCTCACAATTCTGGAGGCCAGAAGTCTGAAATCAGTATCACTGAGCTGAAATCAGTGTGTTGGAATGGCTGCATTCTCTCTGAGGGCTCCAGGAGACAATCCATCCTTGGTCTCTGCCAGCTTCCAGTGGCTGCAGGCGACTCCTTCCCTTGTGACCATATCACTCCAATCTTCGACTCTCTCTCTGCTCTGTCTTCTCATCATTTTTCCCTTGTGCATGTGCAAACTCCCACCTCTCACTTACTTGTGGTGGTGTTTAGGGTCCATTCAGATAATCCAGAATTATCTCTTCATTTAAAAATCTTCAACCTCACCACATCTGCAAAAACACTTTCCCCAAATAAGGTCACATCCAGGTGCCAGGAACTAGGAGACCTGTATCTTGGTGGTGCTATTTTTCAGCCAACAACATGGACCATCTACAAGTTTCTATTTAAGAAAATGTAAGGCAGCCATCAAATTTGTCTTGTTTGAACCTAACTCTTGTCTCTTGAACCTAACTCTATCACCAAAGCAGAACTCATACATGAGGAAAAAAACAGGATGCCTAGCTGTTCCTGAGAAATATGTGCCTTCACCTTCGAGCAAATTAAAATGCCCATTTCCCTGAACCCTTGTGACAAATTCTCAATGCCTTTAAAATGAATTCAAAATGTCTTACCATGACCTACAAATCCAATGTGATCTGATTGCTCCTTGCATCCCTGACCTTGTCTCATACCTCACCCCTTATACTCAACAGCTCTCTCAATAACTAGAACTCACAAAATACTTCAGTATTTGCTGCAGCCTCAGCCCAGAATCCTTTTCCCTAGATTTTTCTGGGGAGCTCTTTCTTTTCATTTGTATCTCAGTTTGAGTGCAATCTCTTTACAGAGGTCTCTGGATTTTTTCTTCCATTTCTTAGAACTATCTAAAACTATTTGTTTACTGATTTGTTTGCTTACTTCTTATGAGCCTTATCTGACTAGAATATAACTTCCCTGGCATGAAGAATTTTACCTGTCTTTGTTTCCTATGATAGTTCCAGTGCCTGGCACAGAATCTCTTCTCTCAAGATGTTGCAAGAGAGGGAGAGATAAGGTGGAGAGGCTACATAAGCATCATCCAGGGTTTTTCATAAATGTTTGATGAATAAACCGATAAAGGCAGGCAAGGAGAAGGGTCAGCACTAGCACTGTGAAAACCTCACAAAACATCTCCAGGCAAAACCCCAAAAGGGAATGCCATTCATGTAAAAGCACATCGATTCCTTGGACTCTGTCAGGATTAGGTGGGATTGTATCAAGGAGAAAAAGGAAGCCAATAGTGAAAAGACATTCTTAGTTTATAGTAGGATCTCAACAATATAGTTAGATTTCAACAGTTAATTTTTATAAGAAGCAAATATCCTTGACATAGAGAAGAGTTTATGTTCTCAGAGAGAAATAATAATGCATTCTGAAGATTAATGTAATTACCCTCCCCATAAATGTATTCAATTTAGGACAGAAGATTAGGGAAACAATGCTGTTCCCATTTTATTGTTTCAGATGTTATCTATAAAAGGGAGCCCCTCAAAATGACTTTCCAGAAAGGCCCCTTATGAGGCACATTGCATAAAAGTAGGGGGAAGGAACTGCTTTTAGAGATGGTAATCACAAAACCATGATGTTGCTGGCAATATTCCACTGGATAAATCTTTTCAAAGACAGAATTTTTAGCTATTAGATAGCTCTTCTTGTTTGATGATAGATAACATAATCAGCAAAATACCATTTCAGAGCAGCCTTGCCTCACTCCGATCTTGTATACTTCTTTAACCTAAAAAGAAAGGGCCTTCTTGTTCTAAGTGAATTTCAGATTCCAGGTAAAAACTGGTAATGAAAAGTTTAAGGTTTAACACATAGTACATGATGGCCAAAACACTCTATAAAAGTTGAGCCCAAGTCAGCAATCCTTCTTACTACTGTGTACTATTGTGTACTAACCCTACTGCTATGTGACCTAGGCAAGTCCTTTCCCCTCCCTGGGTCTCCAGTCTCTCACCTTCATGAAGAGGACAGGTCACAAATTATCCCTAGGATATGGTCAGCCCTTCTATTTTGTGGAGATTTACTTCCACTCAACATACGAGACAGCGCTGTGATAATGAAACACTCAAGCAGAAACCATGAGACAGCATCATTGGCTAAGCTGTGGTCTGAGGAAGGCTCAGCTTACTGACATGGGAATAAATTCGGAAGACAGAGCAGTGCCAGGAAGCACTTAAATTTTTCCCCCACTGAAAGACTTAGAATCAAGAAAGTGTTGATCAACCTGTCATACCTGCCTGACTCTTGTTTATACTGGGTGTTGGGTCAATGACACACAAGTCATGGTGGCTATACTGCAGCTATTTGTTCACACTGTATGATGTACAACCAAAGAGCATAGCAGTGACCCACAGTGATTTTTTTCACATCTCTTGAGAATCAGGGGCCAGGAAATGCTGATTTGACTGTTCACAAAGCCATCTGAAGGGCCCACATGGACTTAATTGCTCATCACAACAGCAGAGTGCCCTCAAATAGCCATCAATATGAGTAAATGGCAATACTCATTCTTTTATCTGAAACATCCCTGCTTTTGAGCATAGAAGTCCTGATGGTACCCACTACTCTCCTATACACATAAAACTGGTAACTGCCTGCTTCTTTAAAACTCCTTCCACTTGGGGAGAGGCTGGGTCTTGTTTCTTAGAAGGTTTCTATAAAATGTTCATGATTGTGTCTTTAAGCACCAACCTTTCTCCTTTTCAAAGAATTTGTTTCCACTGTGCATAATGCAGACTTTATGAATTTTTTAACTGACCTTCTTTGTACGTTTTTCTCTCCCTAAAATGGAAAATGGGCTTCTTAGGAAGCTTTTCTGAGCCTTGAAAACTTTAAAAAAATATGTTTCCTCATTCCACTTCCAAGCTTAGCCCTACAAGAATAAAGCTCATCGTTCATACCCTAATCATCGTAAGATGAGTATTTCTGAAAACCATCACTGAAACCATCACTAAAACTAAAACTAAATGTAAATGTTTAGTGGGCCACAGCTATTTTGGGGTAAAGATATAAAAGAATCTTGCACAGGACTGGTTTTCTTGAGAGAGTTTCTGGCCAGTCTTGACACCCCATGTTTCTGCATCTCCAGATGCTTGGGGATTTCATAATGGTATCATATGCTCCAAATTCCAAAAACTTCTCCTCTCTCTGAGTCCTAATCCATGAGACTGGGTTCTCAGGGAGCTATGAAGAAGAATATCAACCCAATAAATGAACTTACAGTGAAATGCAGGGGTGATAATGTCACCCATGTCTACCTCAAAGAAGATTTGTATCTCTGGAGTTTTCCAGGTGCCCTGAGGTGGGAAGGCTGGAGCAGAAGTGGGTTTCCTTCCTGAAGTACTGAGGCCACATGCCTAGGCCTACATTCACCACTGGTCCTCAGTTTATGTGTATGAATAAAAATAAAATACATCTAAAGCTGAATATAATTTGGGATAATGTAGGAGTTTGTTCACAACTTCCAGTAGCACGCAATGTCCTGGGCAGGAATAACAACCTATAGTGACAGAACAGGAAATAGTCCTCCCCCCCCCCCCACTACCCTTCTGTCAGTGGAGAGAAGGGCACATAGTAAGAAATGCATACCAACTTAAACTAGCCCTACATGCTCCTGCCTTCAGCTGTATCCTAGCACAGAAACACTTTCAAGAGGAAAATAAATTATACTTGATAAACCCTGGAAAGCAAAGGTCTTTTTAATTAGGGCTTTCTTGGAAAGGTAGCACACAAGAGAGTTATAAGTGTGCCTTTTAAAAGTTGTCATTTACACATCTTTTCCTACAATGTCTCACTTCTTACCCACTCTTTCTTCCTGTTTCTGGTTCTCCTTGCTTCTCCATGTTTTTCTCTCCTCTTATCCATCTTCTGTGGAATCGTTTGCCCTGCTCTAGAGTTACATCACATTTTCTTCTTGTCAGGATGCCATTTTCCCTGTGATCTCTGTCTCACATGAGATAGGTGAGCCCCAGTGCCTACAATAAAATGAGACTGGGAAGACAGAAGATGCAGCGTGAAAGCTGCCTTCACCATCCCAGAGACAGAGACCACACACAGTGGGACACCAGTGCCCCAAGGTAGACGGTCTAACAGATGTGTTCAGTTCTGGCTCAAGAGGAAAAGATGATGTGGGGATGGGCAGGCAGGAGCCCCTTCCATTTAGCAAGTGGGAACAAATGTGGGGTCTGTACACAACATGCAAAGTCAGATGACCAGTCCATTGTTGGAAAGAGCAGGTAATGGAAAGATGCTGAATCCAACCTCTGGGGAAAGATGCTCAGAGAAAATGATGTGGATTCTGGGCAAGTGGCCAACTTGATGAAAAAGAAAGTGTTTATCAGGAGGCACCTGGGTGGCTCAGTCGGTTAAATGTCCAACTTCAGCTCAGGTCATGATCTCACAGTGTGTGAGTTCAAGCCCCGCATCGGGCTCTCTACTGATAGTTCAGAGCCTGGAGCCTGCTTCAGATTCTGTGCCTCCTTCTCTCTCCCCATATGTCCTCTGTGTGTCTGTTTCTCTCTCTAAAATAAATTTTTTAAAAGAAGTATTTATCAGAAAGCTACAAAAAAGTTCACAGAAACGAAAAGAAGTCCTCACGAATGACAGGAATGAGCTCCATGGAAACATAAGACAGGAAGTAATGGTCAGTGCCTTTAGGATGCCACCATCAGGATGAATTAATTCTAGTTATTTTTCTGTTTTTATGTCTTTTTTATCACATAGAAACCACAGCTGATGTGCTAGTAAAGACATTGCTAGGGAGAACAGGGGTCCCTGAGGAATACTATGACATGGAAGAGTCAGAAGCCCCAGGACCCCCTTCCAGGATGCAGGCTAGGTCTCTGGCACAGTTCACTTCCAGCCCCTGCCATGGATGGCAGAGGGACAGAACCAAGCCTGGACTTGCAGAAGGAGCACAGCAGGATCCTCATACTCCAGCCTTTCCTTCTCTGATACCCAGGGGAGCTAGTACCAATGCTTCCAGAGCTCCCTACAGTGTCCTGAGTTCTGCGTGAAAGCCGAAAGAAGGAAAACAGCCCTGCCTCTTATCTTTTTAATGAACAGGATTGAATTTTGAGAGCCTAAAGACTAACTTGTGGTCATAAGAAGCACCCATGAAAATGTCAGAAGGTCATAAAATTTGATTCAAACCAGAGTGCTCCCTTTATTCCCATTTAACAGTGCTACTTGGGTTAGGGTGCTGAAGAATAGTAATATCACAAACACAGCAAAATACACAGAGATCACATGTGAATGCAGCATGTGCGGGTCTCAGGCAAAAGTTTAAAAATTCACTCATCAATGAATGCGCTACAGTCTTGGATCAGAAGCTGGCCCATACAATGAAGTGAAAAATTCACTTCATTGATTTTGCTTTTCTGACCCAAGAAACTAACACTCTCTAGTTTCTTCTTATTCCACCACCAGAGGCAAAGAGTAACATACAATTCCTTGTACTAAGGGACTATGAATGAACATTTTGCCTCTTTCAAGGCATTTGCATTTAAAATAAAATATGCCATGTTTGAGATGCGGATGTAATGTAAAAGCAAGACTTTGCCTTTATGGAAAAGCAAGCTATTTGGGGGTAGAAGCACCTCTAATACACACACAAAATAGACAAAGGAGCTGACTAACTCTGCCTCCAGGTGAGCTGATCCTAATTTGTGAGTCTGAGTGTGAGTGAGTGTGAGCGTGTGTGTGTGTGTGTTTCTACTGCACCGGGAGGTATGGCATTATCCCTGCATACAATTTCTGAGTGTTCAGTATTACTATCAAATGAGGGATCTTAAAGCATTTGCAATGGTTTCCTAAACTAAACAAACAAACAAAAACCCTTTTTCTTCACATGGGAATTACAACTATGCTACAGTCTTGGACCATAAGCTGGCCTATACGATGTTAACTTGAAGTTATTATCCAGATGAACACATAAAATTCTAATAATAGCACTGATGTCAAATGTTCCATTCCAGTTCTCACATTTGTATTTGTGCTCACTCTCAGGGTGGCACAAATGAAGGACAAATGACCTCACAGCAAATAGTACTAGAGAAGGGTCATGGCGATTTTGAAAGAGGAAAAAAAAAATGGCTGAAGAATTGAGTCCTCAACAGACAAGCAAGGGCATGCAGAACTCTCAAGAAACCCACTTCTGACAGGCAATACCCAGGCTGCTGAGAGGCAGGGGACAGAGCATATTAAATGGGTCTCTTCTTTGGCAACCCCCCAAAAAGATTCTCAACTCTAGAGAGTTTAGGTCAACAGAATGGGTGTGGGTGGGGGGAATGGGTTAAGTAGGCAATGGGGATTAAGGAGTTCACTTGTCATGATGAGCAGAATGTTATATGGGCATGTTGAATCACTGTATTGTATACCTGAAACTAATACTACACTGCATGTTAACTAACTGGAATTTAAATACAAACTTAAAAAAATTTTTTTAATGTTTATTTTTGAGAGAGACAGACAGTCAGACAGACAGAGCTGAAACAGGGAAGGGGCAGAGAGAGAGGGAGACACAGAATCTGAAGCAGGCTCAAGGCTCTGAGCTCAGTAGAGAGTGTGACATGAGACTCGAACTCATGAACAGTGAGATCATGACCTAAGCAGTAGTCAGACACTTAACCAACTGAGCCACACAGATGCCCCTAAATAAAAACTTTAAAGAAGGGAGAGTGTGAGGGAGGGAGGGAGGAAAGGAAGGAAGGAAGGAAGGAAGGAAGGAAGGAAGGAAGGAAGGAAGGAAGGAAGGATCAGTCTCATCTTAGCCCCAACAACTTGCCACATTTCATTACCAAAACAAAACATATATAGTGGTACTGATGTAATGAAAAATATTCAGCAAGTGATATTTTCTGGAATGTACTCTGCAAGTGGTTACCATTTTAAAATAATATATCACAATGAACCCTGGATGGGCCAGGATTTCTAGGTTCCTTCCACTTTTAGCCAACAACATGGGGGCGGTAGAACAGTCTATAAGCCACTGGACTATAAGCCTTAGATGGATCCCATTGCCTAGAAATCTTACAGAAGGTTACTCAAAAGCAAAGACGTAATAGAATTGTGTTACCCATATTGAAGTCCTGTCTCCTTTCCAATGTAATGTAAGACCTTTTTAGATCAATGCCCACTTGCCAAAGAAAAATGACAAAATTAGGTTACTTGGTCAATTTCAAGCTGGCCACATAATTCTACAGATTTTAGCACCCAATTTACTAATTTCCTGTGATATTATAAAGCTGTAGAGGATCCTAGTTTTTGTTCTGTTTGTCTTAATCTCATCAACACACTTCTGGCATACTGAGGATCATCTTTTGTGTGACCTGTGATTTGACATTGGCTTAGAATGCTACTTTCTATATTCTCTGTACCATCTCTTTAACAGGGGTAAGTACTATTTCTTACAGCAGAGATTCTCAAAGTGTGGTCTAATCTCCTTCTGATAAGTTTGAATTTTATCTAAAAAAACTCAATCCCTAATTTTATTTTTCACTTGCGAGAGGGACTAGGCATAACAAGTGGGAATTTGGAATTATCCAAAGGGCTGAGAAAAACAGTTTCATCCTACAAGTAACCCAAATAGGATAACACCACTTGATTTTAGCTATTCCTTAGTGTTAGTGACCGTTCCATCCCATTTGGAAGGAATATCCCATATGGACATGAATCCTTTAACTCTATTCAAATAAACATCACTGTCCAAACAGTGTTGTTGTTGTTGTTGTTGTTATTGTTTAAGTTATCCTGGAACTTTATAGAGCTCCTTGAGGGACTGTATTATACCAAGCATTCCTTGAATAAAAAGGAAGTATCACAGCAATCGAGTCAGACCAAGAATGGAAGCTTTGGTTTGCCAAGGTCTACCTATGTAATCCAAAAATATAGTATAAATCCTACATTGTAGTATAAAATTTCTACGAAAATTTTGCCAAGTTTAGAATTGGCCGAATCATGGTAACAATCAAACAAAAGCTGTTGTCCCTTAAATAACTCTGGCTGCAAGGAATTAGTCCTTGGTGAAATGTGATTCATTCCGTCAGTTTATAAAATGAGGTTCAGGAATGGAAGTCAAGAAGAAAGCATATGAAAATACACTGGCATCTTAATGATTTCCATTTTCAATTCAGAATGCTATTTTATAGCATAGGAACTCTTAAGCCTGAGGTGACCACTTTATCTAAAGACCAAAGTCAGGGGCGCCTGGGTGGCTTAGTCAGTTAAGCATCCGACTTTCGCTTAGGTCATGATCTCGGGGTTCGTGGGTTCGAGCCCCGCGTTGGGCTCTGTGCTGACTGCCAGCTTAGAGCCTGGAGTCTGCTTCGGATTCTGTGTCCCCCTCCCTCTCTGACTCTCCCCTGTTCACGCTGTCTCTCTCTCTCTCTCTCTCCTAGAAATAAATAAAAATATTAAAAAAAAAAATAAAGACCAAAATCAGTATCAAGATAACATGTTTTCCTTAGGGGTTGTATACACTGTGTACACTATACAATCCTGGAACCGATGACTACTTTTACTAGAAACACTAAGCTTGGTTAGTCAGCCTGCAGTTGTAAACTGTTTTCTATACACTCAATTACAGATAGGATAGGCCTCCAACAAGTTGCTTAACTTATCAAGGTTTTCCCTATCCCTTCCCATGACCCCATTTCTTCTTTCACCTTTGCCTACTATGAGCTATCCAGCACTGCACCCAACGGGCACTTGGTACTGTGCCAAAATATAAGTCACCCACAAAATACTCTGTCTTCGCTCAATATTTTACATGCCATCTGAACATTCTCAAAGAGTGAAACCGAAGATCCTAACATCTTACTCCATACTGATGTGATTCAAATATGGAATAAGATGCTTGGACTTTAAGTACTCTACTAGTTTTTACTGCTGTGTAACTATGAGCACATATCTAAAGATTTAAAATACTCATTGATTATCTCACAGATTCAGTAGGTCAAAAATCCAGGCATGGGATAGCAGGATCTTCTGCCTAGGGTCTCACCAGGCTGAAATCAAGGTGTTGACCAAAGCTCTAATTCCATCTGAGGCTTGGAATCCTCTTTCAAGCTCATTCAGATTGTTGGCAGACTTTAGGTCCTTGCGCTTGCAGGAGATTAAGATTTCTGTTTCCTTGCTGGTTGTTGGCCAGCAGCTCCTGGTGACTACCCACAATCCTTTGCCATGTGGCCCTTGTAGGCAGTTCACAGTACGGCTGTTTGCTTTCTTCCAGGGCAGCGGGAGATTGTTCTTTCCTTGCATCTCTTCTTTCCCCAAGACTGGTGGGACCCTTTCAAGAACTCACCTCATTAGGTAGAGCCCTCCTTATCCTGTATTCTCTAATCTCATTTTTTTATTTACACAAGTCATCTGTTTTCAGCCCTTTAATTGTATCTGCAAAATCCCTTCTCCTCTGTCATAGAATGTAAACTAATCACAGAGTGAAATCCATTATATTCACAGTTATGCCAACACTAAATTGGATGAAATTACACAGGGCGTGTACATCCGGAGGTGGAAATCTTGCAGCCATCTTAGAATGTTGCCAATTACAGATACCTTCTTGCACTAATACCCTAGATTTCCATTCTTTACACTTTGAAAAGTTTTGGAGTGGATTCTTAAAAGCACTTCTTATGAAACATCAAGAATCACAGGCTATAAAATGAAGAGCATCCCCATGCTCTGTAGGACATACTATCCTCCTCATTCCCAAAGGGGGATGAAAGGTATGAATGGAGACAGGAGAGAATAATCATCATTTATATTTGTAGGTACAAGTGTTTATATTGCTGTTTAGATGAAAAGTCAAGATAAATCTCTACATTTAAAACATGTGGAAGAATGTGAGCCATCTACATAGACCACATATAGTATGCTACAATCATGAAGAAGTTAGCCAGATAATTATTAGGATGAATACATATCTTGAAAATGAAAAGATATGTAAATTGTTTATGAGAATGTTTTAATTTGCAAAGAATATAAATGACAAAAGTGAAAATAAATTTAATGACCAAGGTTCAAGTTTTTCATACTGTTCTTAAAAATGACTTTTTTTTGGGGGGGGGGGTGCCTGTGTGGTTCAGTCGGTTAAGCGGCTGACTTTGGCTCAGGTCATGACCTCATGGTTCATGGATTCAAGCTCCATGTCAGACTCTTTGCTGACAGCTCAGAGCTTAGAGCCTGCTTTGGATTCTGTGTCTCCTTCTGTCTCTGCTCCTCCCCTGCTTGTGCTTTGTCTCTCTCTATATATATCAAAAAATGAATACACATTAAATTTTTTTATTATTTTAATTCTTTTATGTTTTTATTTATTTCTGAGAGAGAGAGGGAGACAGCATGTGAAGGGGAGGGCCAGAGAGTGAGGGAGATACAGAATCTGAAACAGGCTCTAGGCTCTGAGCTGTCAGCACAGAGCCTGATGCGGGGCTCGAACCCACAAATTGTGAGATCATGACCTGAACCGAAGTTTGATGCTTAACTGACTGAGCCACCCAGGCACCCCTAAAAAAATTTTTTTAAAAGATTTTTTCCAAAAGATCATTGTATCACAACTTGTTTTAGGATGTCCAAAGTAAAAAGTATACTGAACACCTGGTTCTTTCAGAGTTCATTATGTGTGATGATTTATGAGAAACAATTCATGTCCAGTTCAGAAGCGTGTGCTCTTGCCTTGCTCCAAGAATATCCCTGCACCAAAAATACACAGAAATGAAACATCACTGGAATGTGCAGCATCCTCATGATTTAGGGTTCTGTTTGTGATAGCTTATCAAACAACAGCTTTCTATAGTTAAATGTTATCAGTCACAAGAAAAAGGAAACAGCCTTTCTATGGTTAATGGGAACTGATCAGTAAATATCAAACAACAAATTAAAATATTGTAAAGAGTTCAAGTAATTTTGGGTGGGGTGGGTGCCAGGATGGCTTAGTTGGTGAACTGTCCAACTCTTGACTTCAGCTACGGTCATGATCTCACAATTTGTGGATTTAAGCCTCACATTGGCTCTGTACTGAAAGTATGGAGCCTGCTTGGAATTCTCTCTTCTCTCTCCCTGCCCCTCCCCACTTCCCCTGTGCTCTCTTTCTCTGTATCTCAAAATAAATAAACATTAAAAAAAAGAAGTCACTCTCAACTGAAGATTAATCAGATAAAATATATTAAGATATTATAATGCATAATAAGAAAGGAAGTTTTAGTGTAAAAGTTCCAATTCACATACACATTTCTAGGATAATAATAATGAGCTTTTTCATTAATGTTCTTTGACAATCAATCAAAAAAATATCTGATTTGCAATTTAAGTCACCTAACATCTTCTAGCAATATGGATTAGCTGTGTATTGAGACTAGTGCAGCTAAAAAATGTATAAATTATAATGACATTTATTTTCTTCAAGAGTTGTGATCATTCCTGAAGCTTACTTTACACTTAGATGATCCAACTATATAGTTCCCTGAGAAAACAAAGATTAGCTCTGTTCCCCCACCTTCTTCCTACTAAAGCTCCCTTATTATTTGCTTTTGAAACAAACACATTCATCTTTTCCCCCTTCTGCTGGAAGCCGTTTCTGAACTCGTAAGTTGAGAAAAAACTCCTTGTGAGGTTGAGGTAAGTTGCACAGACTCTTGTCATTAGATGGTGACCAATATCCATCCCCACTCAATTGTTTCTGCTTGAGCACCGACCCTCAAGGCACCTTGTTGATTGGTATTCAGAGTGACTCAATCTGGCCTTGATATGCTGATTGTACTTTGTGAAGAAACTTACTATAGGAACTTCTTTTGTGGTTATGGGAGGAACATTGCAGTCCTGAAAGACCTGTTTTTATTAATACCTCCCATGAAGCAACAAACAGGCTATTGACGCCTGCTCATAAAGACGTAACTTTTGCCTTTACTATGCTAATGCCACTTCTGGGCTATTCCCCATACACCTATGCATATCAATGTTCTGGAAAGCTTTTACTGATTAAAGAATTTATCATCAGAATGCCACTTCTGTGCTGTCCCCCAAATACTAAATCATAAAATAAAGTTGAGTCTCAGACAGTGCGGAGAGGCCTGGATGGTGACCAGAAAGAATCTTGCGCCTCTCTCATCCCTCCCTCGCTGAAACCATCTATCCTTCAGGGACCCCTGGGCCTGGCCAGAGCTGGACTCCAGCACCCATCCACTTTGACAAAGCAAATCCCTGTATTCCTGTCCTTTAGTATGGACCATTTTGCCTCTTCCAGGACACCACTTTATTAATTATCTCCCCCTTTTCTCTCCCCCACCTACATACTAAAATGACTATCCAGGCAAATGACTTAGACATAAATGGACCCTGAACATTCTCCCCAGATCATCTTGTAGCCTCTTTTTCCCTTACCCACCACATACAAAAACTGTTACCTTTCCATTTCCTTGCCCCCCTATACACTGGAAGTTTCTAGGACTCCAGAATTATTATGGTCTTGTTCACCATTATATCCCTAGAACTTGATATATTACCTGAACCATAGGACTTACTTCTTGGGCCAGATTGGCTATTATTGAGAATTTCTTGGGCAGAAAGTTTCAGCAAATCCCTGGACAGATACTTAATACTCTTGATGGCCATAGTAGATAATCTTAACCATAGACACTAATTCATTTATCATTTTTAGCTATTACTCCTCAACAACTCATCCCTTCCTACATCAATGATATCTATAGACTTGAAAAGAATATTAGTCAGCTGGCAATTTTTTCTGGGTGATTCTCAGATGTCTATAGCTCCCTGTCAAAGCTGTGGCATTCTCTTATGCTGGAAGATTAACTGATGTAATTAGCAACAGCTCTTGCATTACTGGAGAGGTTTTTACACTGGTAGCTTAGTCCAGGATTTCAGTGAACAGCCTCTAAAAGGTATCATGCAGTGGAAACAAACTTGGGTTTTTTATCAACTCTAAACCAGAAAAGCAGAAATTCAAGGATCTTTGAGCTAAGTGAAAGGTCAGTGCATTCAGAAAAATAAAAAATAAACACCTAATCCTTTAGCAATGCAAAGGAACTCTGGCAGAACTCGACTTCCACAAAAAGTCACCCTTGAAAGAGCTATGGTTCATTGCCACTGGGTCCACAAGCAAGACTAGCCTGTATAACTATTACCTTTCAAGTAGGATGGACATGCTGAAGTCTGGGAAAGGCTACTTATAATCATTTCATGTACACCAAAACCCTTTATTTTATATACATGCACGTGCTAACATAAAGTCCCTGAGGATATGAGACTGTGTTAGTAAAGGAAGGGGGCTAAAAATATAAAATAACACACGTCAATTGCTTGGTTGATGAACACCTTGCTGACAGGGTCAAAAATTTCTTCTCAATATCTGGTTTTGTTATGATGGAAAAGCCATGACTCTAAAACCAAATCTTTCATGATCACCTCCCACTCCTACCAAGTTTTAGTGATCCTTCTCTGTGATCTCACAGAACATTATGCATCTCTCTGTGATAACATCTACCTCAGTGAGTTGAAGTTATCTGTTTACAAGTCAGACTCTCACAAACGAAACTATCTGAAGATGGGGAAGCTGTTTTCTTTTTGGTATCACTAGTGCCATTACCCATAAGGCACTCATTTTTTTGTTTTGTTTTGTTGGGTATGAATTTATAAAAGCACATGCCCTTGGAGTCACTGGGTGGTTCAGTTGGTTGAAGGTCAGACTCTTGATTTTGGCTCAGGTCATGATCCAAGGGTCATGGGATCAAACTCAATGTTGGGCTCTGTGCTGAGTGTGGGGCCTAATTGGGATTCTCTCTCTCTCTTCCCCTCTGTCCCTCTCTCCTGCTCATGCTGTCTCTTGAAAGAAAGAAAGAGAGAGAGAGAGAGAGAAAGAAAGGCAAGAAGGAAGGCAGGCAAGAAAGCAAGTAAGAGGGGCGCCTGGGTGGCTTAGTCGGTTAAGCGTCCGACTTTCGCTCAGGTCATGATCTCGCGGTTCGTGGGTTCGAGCCCCGCGTCGGGCTCTGTGCTGACTGCCGGCTCAGAGCCTGGAGCCTGTTTCAGTCTGTGACTCCCTCTCTCTCTGACCCTCCCCTGCTCATGCTGTCTCTCTCTCTCTCTAGAAATAAATAAATAAAACATTAAAAAAAAAAAAAAAGAAAAAGAAAGCAAGTAAGAGAAAGAAAGAAAGAAAGAAAGAAAGAAAGAAAGAAAGAAAGAAAGAAAGAAAGGAAGAGAAAAGCACATGTCTTTTAAAAACTGCTATTAACTTCCTATTTTCTACAAATTCTGACTAACCTTAAAAAATCTGTGGGTTTGTGAGGTTGGTTTCAGATGACATAGAACACATTCTGTACTTTGTTGTTCATACTGAGTTTCCCCAGGAGTGGGATTTCTATAGTCAGGACTAGGAGTATGTATGTGGTTTATTTCTAGGGTGACAGACTTGGCTCTAAAGGGGAAGAAGAAAGTGAGAGAATGATATTTTACAAGTAATATTATATGTTAGCTTTTTTTTATGGATAAGGAAACAGGCCTGATAGGGAAACCACACCTGAGCAAAGGACTTTCAATAAGAATAAAAGCTACTTTGTGTTACTTGGACATAATATTAGCTGCACCAATAACCCTGGTAAAATAAGTGATTTGAATGTTTCTCCCAAAAGGAATATGCATTTTACTTTTAGGTCTAAGATATGTTTTGAGTTAATTTTTGTGAAGGGTGTAAGTTCTGTGTCTAGATTCATTTTTTTGCATGTGGACGTCCAGTTTTTACAGCAACATTTGTTGAAAAGACTATGCTTCATTGTATAGCCATTGCTCCACCATCAAAGATCAGTTGACTCTTTTTATGTGGATCCATTTCTGGGTTCTATAAAACCTAGATGATTTTGGGTATTGTGAGACTTTTGAGATACCATACAAAGTGCATGACCCATTAAAAAATTGATAAGCTTAACTTAATTAAAATTCAAACCTGTTTAGTGAAAGACAATTTCAAGAGAATGAGAAAAAACAAGCCACAGATTGGAAGAATTTAATTTTGCAAACTATACATCTCATATAGGACTATTATCAAAACATACAAAGAACTCTTAAAACTCAAATTAAGAAAGCAAACAATAATGTTTAAAAATGGGCCAAAGCCCTCAAGAGACTCTACCAATGAAAATATACAGATGGCAAATAAGCATATGAAAAGATGCTCCACATCAGATGTCACCAGGGATATGCAAATTAAAAGAACAATGAGGAGCACCTGGGTGGCTCAGTCCCTTCAGCCTCCAACTTCAGTCCAGGTCATGATCTCACAGTTTGTGAGTTTGAGCCCTGCATCTGGCTCTGTGCTGACAGCTCAGAGACTGGAGCCTGCTTTGGATTCTGTGTCTCCCTCTCTCTGCCCTTCCTGTGCTCATGCTCTGTCCATCTCTCTCTCTCAAAAATAAATAAACATTAAAAACAAACAATGAGGGGCGCCTGGGTGGCTTAGTCGGTTAAGCGTCCGACTTTCGCTTAGGTCATGATCTCGCGGTTCGTGGGTTCAAGCCCCACCTCAGGCTCTGTGCTGACTGCCAGCTCAGAGCCTGGAGCCTGTTTCAGTCTGTGACTCCCTCTCTCTCTGACCCTCCTCTGCTCACGCTGTCTCTCTCTCTCTCTCTCTCCTAGAAATAAATAAAAATATTAAAAAAAAATAAAAAAATAAAATAAAATAAAAACAAACAATGAAATACGACTGTCTACCTATTAGAATGACCATATCCCAGAACACTGACAACACCAAATGCTGGCAACGATGTGTAGGAATAGGAATTCTCATTCATTGCTGGTGGAAATGCAAAATGGTCCAGCCACTTTGGAAGTCGGTTTGACAGGTTTTTTTTAACGTTCATATATTTTTGAGAAAGAGAGAGAGCATGAGCAAGGGAGGAGCATAGAGAGAAGGAGACACAGAAATTGAATCAGGCTCCAAGCTCTCATCTATCAGCACAAAGCACGACACAGGTCTGGAACCCACTGACCATGAGATCATGACCTGAGCCAAAGTCAGATGCTTAACCAACCGAGCCACTCAGGTACCCCTCAGTTTGAGTTTCTTATCTTACAATTCAGTAATCATGCTTCTTGGTATTTAGCAAATGGAACTGAAAACTCATGCCCACACAAAAAACTACAAGTGGATATGTATGGCAGCTATATTCGTAATTGCCAAAACTCAGAAGCAACCTGGATGTTCTTTAGTAAATGAATGGATAAACTAACTGTGGTACATTCAGACAATGGAATAATATTCAGTGCTTAAAAGAAAAGAGCTATAAAGCCATAAAAAGACATGGAGGAACCTTAAATGCATATTACTACATGAAAGAGACCAACTGAATATGCTATAAGCCCTAGGATTCCAAATATGCAACATTCTGGAAAAGGAAAACAATGGAGAAAGTGACAAAAGCAGTGGTTGCCAGAGGCTGGCATGGAGGGCAAGACGAGGATCTCTAAGTGTAGCACAGAGGATTTTTACAGCAGTTAAAATACTCTGTGTGAGACTATAATGATGGACACATGTCATTATCTTTTTGTCTGAATCCACAAAATATACAACACTAAGAGCGAACGCTAAGATAAACCAGGACTTTGGGTAGCTATGATGCATCAATATAGGTTTATCAATTATAACAAATGCACCATTCACACAGGAAATTCATTGGAGGGAAGACTGTACACATGTGAAGCAAAGGGTACAGGAGCATTCTCTTTATTTCCCACTCAATATTGCTATGAACCTAAAACTACTAAGAATATAAACTCTTTAAAAAACAAAAAAAACTCAATAATAGAAGATGAATAAGGCAATTTATAAAAAGAGGAATATGTATTTAGCAATTCAGTTCAGCTGATAGTACCATCCACCAACAGTGTCCATCCAGCAAAATCTGTTCAAATCCTAGAGAAAAGGTCCACACCTCTACCATAGTATTTCTTCAATAACAGACTTATTTACATGTATTTTACCTGGAAAATACTTCTCCTCCTCCTCCTCCTCCCTCTTCTATTATTTTTTGTCAGTGATGAGGAGGAGGAGTGGGGGAAGGGGAGGGGGAGGAAGAGGGGAAATCTCCCAGAAACTTTACATTTTCAATGGCACTAGAAAAACATCACAGACACTTTCAGGTCCCAAGGAGGCACTGGCTATATTGACCCAAATAATCCACAGCAATATTGTGAAGTAGAAACTATCTTGTTTTTACAGATACAGAAACTGGGGATCCAAGAAGTGAAAAAACATGCCCAAAACCATGCAGCCAAGATTTGGAGCTGGGATTTGAACCAAGGTCTATATGACCCCAAATTCTCCTCACTTTGTGTGTTGTTAGGCTGTCAGAATTTAGAGCTTCATATCTCAGCTGGAGGATAGTCAAGTTCAATGAGAAGATAGTGAGTACCTGAAAGAATAGACAGAAAACGACCCAGAACCTAAAAAGACTAGAAACTGAACATCAGGAAGAGGAGATGGTTCTAACAGCTGACACACCAGTAGGATGAGTTTTCAGCCTTAAAATGTTAACATTTTACCTTTTTGGTAGATAATTTCACAATATATTTCAAAACTCACAAAAATGTATATCCTTGTTATAGATTAACTTAATGGTGACCAAAAACCAAAAATTTATAACAGATACACAAAAAAAATAAAAAGAAACCCAAGTATAAAATATAACAGTAAAAGAAGTCACTAATTAAAAGGAAAAAGAACAAGCAAGAAACACAGAAGAACTACAAAAACAACCAGAAAAAACAAAATGGTAATAAATACATACCTACCAATAATTACTTTAAGTGTTTATTTAGAGAAACAGTGTGTGCAAATGGTGAAGGAACAGAGAGAGGGAGAGGGAGAATCCTAAGCAGGCTCCATGTTCATCATGAAGACCAATGTGGGGGCTCAATCTCATGACCATGATATCATGATCTGAGCCGAAATTAAGAACTGGACACTAAGCTGAATGAGCCACCCAGGTGCCCCAATAATAACTTTAAAGTGTAAATGGCCTAAATGCTCTAATATAAAAACATAGGGTGATGGAATGGATTAAGAAAACAAGACTCATCTACATGCTGCCCATAGGAGAGTTACTTCAGATCTAAGGATGCATACGACACAGGACACACAGACTGAAAGTGAAGGAATGGAAAAAGACATTGCATGCAAATGAGATTTAAAAAAAACACGACAAGGTAGCAATACTTCTATCATACAAAACAGGCTTTAAAACAAAGGCTATACCACAAGCCAAAGAAGGACACTACATAATGATAAAGGAATCCGTCCAACAGAGGATATAGAAACTGTAATATTTCTGCATCCAACACTGGAGCACCTAAATATAGAAAGCAAATATTAACATACATAAGGGGAGACATTGACTGTAAAACAATAATACTAGGAGACTTTAACACCTCACTTATATCTATGGATAGATCACCCAGACAGAAATTTTTAAAAAAATAATAATAATAAGGAACAGTGTCTTTGAACAACACATGAGACCAGAGGTACTTAACAGATATACAGAACATTTCATCCAACAACAATGGGATACACATTCTTTTCAAGTGCACATGGAACATTCTCCAGGAGAGATCACATATTAGCCCACAAAATAAAACTCAATATATTTAAGAAGCTTAAAATCCTATTAAATATCTTTTCTGACAACAGTTGTATAAAACAAGAAACCAATTACCCCTGCAAAACCTAGAAAATAAACAAACAGGGTGCTAAACAACACATTAGTAAATAACCAATGGGTCAGTGAGGAAATAAAAAAATATATGGAGATAAGTGAAAATGAAACACAATGGTCCAAAATCTTTAGGATGCAGTGAAAGTAGTTCTAAGAGGGAAATTAATAGAGATATAGACCTACCTCAAGAAAAATAAAACTCTCAAATAAATAAATAAATAAATAAATAAATAAATAAATAAATAAATAAATATAACCCTACACCTAAAGTAATTAGAAAAAGAACAAAGCCCCAAGTTAGGAGAAGGATTTGAAATAATAAAGATCAGAGACAAAATGAATGAAAGCTACTTAAAAAAACAAACAAACAATAAATAAGAACAATAAACTCAGGAGCTGGTTCCCGAAAAGACAAACAAAACTGATAAGCCATTAGCTAGACCCATCAAGAAAAAGAGAAGTCAAATAAACAAAGCCAGAAAGCAAAAAGAAGTATCAACCAACACCAGAAGAATAAAAAGGATTATAAAAGACAACTACAAAAAATTATATGCCAATAAATTGGACAAAAAAGAAGAAATAGGCAAAATTTCTAGAAACCTATAATCTCCCAAAACTGATTCAGGAAAGAAAGACTATCTGAACAGACCAATTCCTAGTAATGAAACTCAATGCATAATCAAAAAACTCCCGAAAAACAAAAATCCAAGACCAGACAGTTTCACAGGTGACTTCAACCAAATAATTTAAGAGCTATTACCCATTGTCCCAAAACTATTCCAAAAATTAATAAAAGGAAGAACAACTTCCAGAGAAGACCAGCACTATCCTGATACCAAAGCCAGACAAACACTACAAAAAAGAAAACTATAGGTCAATATTCCTGATGGACACAGATGTAAAAGTTCTCAAAAAGATATTAGCAAATCAACTCAAAAATATATTAAAAGGATCATTTACCATAATCAAGTGAGATTATTACAGGAATGCAAGAATGACCTCATATTCACAAGTCAATCAATGTAACACACTGGATTAACAAAATGAAGGCTAAAAATCTTAGAGTCATCTAAACAGACACACAAAAAACATTTGACAAAATTCAACATGAGTTCATGATAAAAGCTCTCAAAAACGTGGATTTAGAGAGCATGTATCTCAACCTAATGGTCATTTATGAAAAACCTGCTTCTGCGAGCATCAGACTCAATGGTGAAAAGCTAAGAGTTTTTTCTCTAAGATCAAAAATGAGAAAAGGATGTCCCCTTCACCATTTTTCTCAATGAAGTATTAGAAGTCCCAGTGTTAGAAGGTAGGGGTGGGACAGTAAAGTATCCTCTAAACTGAGAAGGCACTTTGAGTCCAGAAAACAAAGCAAAAACTCCACACAGTTTACGCAGAGCTTTATTCATGGTAACTTACTAACAAGGAGGATGGGGTAGATGACAACCTGGGTAGCCAAAGTCTGGACCTTAGTCTACTGGTTTTATAGAGGGAGGGGATGTGCAAAAGCACACTGTCAGGAGAACAGAGTTCCCATGCACTTCAAAGGATTCACATGAGCCTAACTGACTACTAACAATTAACAGGCCTAAAGGTGCCCTCCGTATGTCAGGAGGGAGAAAAACTATTACTTCTAACAGATTTATGGAAGGCCAAAGCAAGGCATTCATGTTCCAGCCTTGACAGGCATTTCTAAGGTCTGTATACTAATCTTTAAGGGGCCTAGTATAAGTACCCCCAAGGGAGGTCATCAAGGAAATATTTGCAGATGATATGATACTATGCATAGAAAACTCTGAATATTCCACCAAAAACCTATTAGAATAAATAAGCTCAGTAAATTTATAGAGGCCCAGTATATGTAGCCCCAAGGGAGGTCATCAAGGTCACTATTCACAGATGATATGATACTATGCATAGAAAACCCTCAATACTCCACCAAAAATCTATTAGAATAAATGAGTTCAGGAAATTTAAAGAATACATAATTATACATACAGAAATCTGTTGCATTTCTCTACACTAATAACAAAATAACAGAAAGAGAAATTAAGAAAACAGTCCCATTAACAAATGCACCAATAATAATAAAATATCTAGGAATAACCTTAACTAAGGAGGTAAAAGACCCGTACTCCAAAAATCATAAAATATTGTTGGAAGAAATTGAAGACGATACAAACAAATGGAAATACATACCACGTTCATGGATTGGAAGAATTAATACCTGTTAAAAGGTCCATACTACCCAGAGCAATCTACAGATTCAAAGCAATCCCCTTCAAAATTCTAATCACATTTTTCACAGAACTAGAACAAATAATCCTAAAATCGAGATTCACTGGAGTCCCAATAGCCAAAGCAATCCTTAAGAAAGAAAAACAAAGCTGGAGGTATCATGCTCCCTGACTTCAAGATATACTAGGAAAGTGATAGTAATAAAAACAGTATGGCACTAGCACAAAAATAGACACAGAGATCAACAGAACAGAAAAGAGATCCTAGAAATAAACCCACACTTATCTGGTCAATTAATCTATGGTGAAGGCAAGAATTACAATGAGGAAAAGAGCAGTCTTTTCAACAAATGGTGCTGTAAAAACTAGACAGCTGCACACACAACAATGAAACTTGAGTACTTATAGCATACACAAAACAATAAATTCAAAAAGCATCAAAGACCTAAATGTGAGACCTGAAATAGTAAAACTTCTGGAAGAAAACATAGGCAGTAATCTCTTTGACATCAGCCTTAGCATCAATTTTCTAAATCTGTCTCCTCAGGCAAGGGAAACAAAAGCAAAAAGAAACTATTAAAACTTCATCAAAATAAAAATCTTTTGCCCACAGAGGAAAACATCAACAAAATGAAAAGACAACAATGTGATTTTTGATAAATACGTGCTTTCCTTTTGGGTCCTAGAGTTTCAGTAACTGCAATTAGTCATAAAGACACTGCATGCCTTGGAGGAGGGCAGTTGTGGGGATGAGCACTGGGTGTTATATGGAAACCAACTTGACAATAAACTATTAAAAAAAAAAAGACACTGTATGCCTATGTGAATGACCATGGACAAAACCCATGGGCATCTAGGCTCAGATTAGCTTCCCTGGTTCACAACACTTTCATATGTTGGACACTATTCATTTCTAGAGCAATTAACTATATTCTGTGCAACTACCTTGGATAGGAATGGCTGGTCCTTGTGCCTGGTTTCTTCCAAACTTCACCCCAAGTGTCTTTTCCATTTGCTGATTTTGCTTTGCGTCATTTTGTTGTAAAAGCTATAACCAGACTTGTTTAACAATTTCTGAGTCTTGTGTGGATCACCAAACTTTGAGCGGCCTTTGGGACTTCAGGGATGTAGACCCAAACAATGAGAATAAACTAACTTATAAAAGTTAGTTCTTAAAAAAATTCTTAAGAAAGTTAGACTCATAAAGAAACTAATGAATTAAAATCCCAGAAAGTCCCATCTAGAAAGAAATAGGTCGACCACCTCTTTCATCTTTGGCAGAACAGAAGGAGTAGAACGCTTTTACAGGCATTGTAAAAAGAAAACAGCCAAAGTTTTAACACATTTTCCAAGACAAGTATGGATTGGTATGATGGTTTAGTTTGCACTTACCTGTCAACTCTTGTCCAGAGTTTATTAACTGCTCCAGATTGGTGGCAGAGCATGAGCACTGAGACAGACCCTTCCTGAGTCAAAGTCAAAAAGGGCTTAGTGACTGAAGGCAGCACAAGTGAAAGACACCCCCCTGACACTGTACACCTTAACACTGAATACCAAATAACACCAGCCAATGACTGGAGGAAATGCAGCAGAGATCACATATGCATTCCAGGCAATCAGTTCCCAAGTCCTGATGAAAGCAAAGTTCTGATAATGTATTCAATTAATTTGAAAACTGTGATAAACTGAATCTAACTCAACACAACCTAACTCAACCCAAAGCCCTAGCAACAAAGAGATCTAGCTTAACTATAGACTAAATCAGCTTAACCTCATGTAAGAGACTTAAGGAGGAGGCATGCTCTTTTCTGGGGTCATTGTAACGATTTACCATAAACTGGGTGACTTAAACAACTAACATTTATTCCCTCACAGTTTTGGTTGATAGATGTCTGGAATCAAGGTGTTGGCAGGTCCATACTCTCTATGAAGTCTGTAGGAAAGAATCTTCCCTTGCCTTGTTTAGCTTCTGGCGATTACTGGCAATCCTTGGGATCCTTTATTTTGTGGAGCATAACTACAGTCTCTGCCTTTGTCTTCACATGGACTTCTTTCCTGTGAGTGTCTCTTTCTGAATCTCTCTCCACATAAGGACACCAGTCATTAGAATTAAGGCTTTTCCTAATCTAGTGTGACTCCACCTTTACCTAACTACATTTGCAAAGACCTACTTCCAAATAAGCTTACATTCACATTTGAACTTTAAAATATCTTTTTGGGGGGCACAATTCAAGTAATATGAGGGTATAGATATTATTCCCTTACAGTTTTTGTCCCTTTACTCACAATGTTTTCAGTTCACTCAAAAATTATGAGACATGTGAAAAAGAAACAAACAAGAAAATGTAGCCAGTCATCAAGAGAGAAAATAGTCAATAGAACCAGATCTAGAAAGACCCACATACTGGATTTATCAAAAACATTAAAGGAACTATGAATATGTTATAGAGTCTAGTGGAAAATGTGGATAACATGTATGAGAAGATAGGTAATTTCAATAAAAGCTATAAAAAAAGAACCAAAAGGGAATTCTGAGATAATAATTATTTTTATGGACTTAGAATGGATACAGCACAAGAGGAAAAAGATCAATAAAATTGAAGATAATTCAGTAGAAATTACTCAATCTGAAACACAAATGGGGAAAAGAGTGTAAAAAAATAAAATGACATTGTAGCTATGTAGAACAATATCTAATATATGTGTTATTGGAGCCAGAGACAAAGAAAGAGAATAGATAAGTAGACATTTTGAAAAAATAATGTCTAACAATTTTCCAAAACTGATGAAAGAAATCAAACACATCAAAAGGTCCAGAAGAGGGGCGCCTGGGTGGCTTAGTCGGTCGAGAGTCCGACTTTGGCTTAGGTCATGATCTCGCGGTTCGTGGGTTTGAGCCCTGCGTCGGGCTCTGTGCTGACTGCCAGCTCAGAGCCTGGAGCCTGTTTCAGAGTCTGTGTCTCCCTCTCTCTCTGACCCTCCCTGCTCATGCTGTCTCTCTCTCTCTCTCCTAGAAATAAATAAAATTATTTTTAAAAAAAGGTCCAGAAGAGCCAAAACAGGATAAATATTTTTAAAACCACAATAAGGCATATCACATCCAACCAGCTGAAAGATGTGTCATTTTTTTAAAAAAAGGACTTTTATTAAAATGATAGATCAAGAAAAATAAACTTTAAAAAACTAAAATAAAATTATAGAATTTTGAAAAAAATGAAAATCAAAATAAATAGATTTTAAAAGCATCAGACTTAAGGACAATTACACACAAAATAATGATAATAATGAAGGCTGATTTCTCATCTGAAGAGGTCTAGAAACCCCCTCAAATATTTATAAATGAAACAAAATATGTATAAATCTTAAAATTGAAATAAAATGCTTATAAAGGATGATACCATTTCCCTCAGCAATCCAATACTACCAAATAATGCTGTCATGGTGTCACGGAATCGTGACTATAACTCTTCTACTCTGTAATGTTTCAAAATGAAATGTGAATTTAATAAGCCAAATAAAATAATTGAAAAAAATTAGAACATGATGCCACAATGAAAATATTAAAAGGTATTTTGACCTAAATGATAATGAAAACCAGTACATCAAATTTTGGGGACTGCAAATAAAATAGAACTTGGAAGGAAATTTATAACTTGAAGGACTATGTTAGTAAAGAAAAAAGAGCACAGTGAGCTATGCCTTTACTTTACTGAGCTATATATAGAAAGAAGAGCAAATGGAACCCAAAAGAAGTAGAAGAAAAAAAATAGTAACATGACAGCAGAGAGCCATAGAATTGAAAACAAATAGGGAAAATGAAAAAAGTTAGAAGTTTATTCTTTTTTTGAATGAGAATGAAATGTTAAAATTTCTAGGAAGAGTGATTGATAAACAGAGAAAACAGAAATTCTGAATAACAAGAATTAAGGAGAGAATATTACTATACATACTATAGAATTAAAAGGATTACAGATAAGCATTATGAATAGTTTTATGCTAATAGATATGTAAACATACACTAAATGTATAAATTCCTCAAAAAACCTGGTATGACAAGAAATAGAGAATATAAATATGTAAGTATTCCACAGCTGTTAAAGAAATTAAATTAGTAATTTAAAAAAACTCCCACAAAAAAATCCACTCTAAAATGGTTTCAAACCATATATCAAATGTGAACTCTATCAAAGATTTAAGAAAGAACAATTTTATATCCACTCTTTAAAATTGGAGGAGGAGACAATACTCCCCAACTCATTCTATGAGGCCCACTTAATGCTGAGATCAACATCACAAAAGGACATTAAGGAAAGCATGTTAGTGGCAGTGAGAAAAAATGAAATCTGGTCATGTGTAGCAACATGGATGGACCTTGAGGGTGTTATGCTGAGTGAAATAAGTCAGGCAGAGGACAAATATCATATGTTTGCACATATAGGAGGATTAGGAGGAACTTAACAGAGGACCAAGGGGGAGAAGAAGGGGGGAAATGGTGGGGGAAAGGGAGAGAGGCAAACCATGAGAGTCTCTTGAATGCTGACAAAAACTGAGAACAGATGGATGTAGGGGGGAAGGGGGATGGGCATGGAGGAGGGCACTTGTGGGGATGAGCACTGGGTGTTATGTGGAAATTAATTTGACAATAAACTATTTGTAAAAAAAAAGATTTAATTTCTTAAAAAAATGTTTTATAATATATGGAAACCAACTTGACAATAAACTATTTGTAAAAAAAAAAAAAGAAAGAAAGAAAAGCATGTTAGGAACTAGTATCCCTCACAATCATAGACTCCATAATATTAGCAAATAGAATATACAAATATATTTTTAAAAGGACAATATGTCTTTTATGGGTGTGGAGTTTGGTGAGTTCCTTATAGATTTAGTGAAGATATGGGCAGAAGATTTGAACAGACACTTCTCCAAAGAGGACATCCAGATGGCCAACAGACACATGAAACAATGCTCAGCATCCCTCCTTTCAGGGAAATACAAATCAAAACCACACTGAGATACCACCTCATGCCGGTCAGAGTGGCTAAAATGAGCAAATCTGAGAACTCTAGATGCTGGTGAGGATGTGGAGAAACGGGCACCCTCCTACACTGTTGGTGGGAACGTAAACTGGTACAGCCCCTCTGGAAAACAGTGTGGAGGTTCCTAAGGAAACTAACAATAGAACTCCCCTATGACCCAGCAATAGCACTGCTAGGAATCTACCCAAGGGATACAGAAATGTTGATGCATAGGAGCACATGTACCCCAATGTTCATAGCAGCACTCTCCACAATAGCTAAAACATGGAAAGAGCCTAAGTGTCCATCAACAGATGAATGGATCAAGAAGATGTGGTTTATCTATACCATGGAATACTACATGGCAATGAGAAAAAATGAAATCTGGCCATGTGTAGCAACATGGATGGACTTTGAGGGTGTTATGCTGAGTGAAATAAGTCAGGCAGAGAAGGACAAATACCATATGTTTGCACGTATAGGTGGATTAGGAGGAAGTTAACAGAGGACCACGGGGGAGAAGAAGGGGGGAAATAGTGGGGGCAAGGGAGAGAGGCAAACCATGAAAGACTCTTGAATGCTGAGAACACACTGAGGACTAATGGGTGTTGGGGGGAGGGGGGAGATGGGCATGGAGAAGGACACTTGTGGAGATGAGCACTGGGTGTTATATGGAAACCAACTTGACAATAAACTATTTGTAAAAAAAAAAAAAAAAATGGAGGCTGGGAAATGGTACCAAAGGGCTTCTCCTGAATCTGTAATGCTTCATTCATTTTAAATTATACTGAAATAAATAGGACAAAATGGTAAAATCCAATGGAGGCAGGCAATGGTCACACAATTTATTGTTTTACTCTGTACTTTTCTCTTTCAACTGTTTCATACTTAAAACAACACCAACAACAGGGCTTATCTGGAGCTAGAATCTGATCCACCAAGAGGACAGTTCAACCTACATAAATTATCATCACCTCTTACAAAATGTTAAAATGCCCTGCTATCCCCAGGAGAATTTTCATTCTCTTCCCTGCCAAAACAAAATAGGATTTTTGCAACAAGTCCTTCAATTTTGTTTGAGAAACTCATGCAAAAGGAGGAGAGCTTTTAGCTTTCCTATGATATTACAGGTTTTGAAATAGAAGTTTCAGACAAAACTATCCTGCCCTTCTACATCTCCATCAAAGCCTGATGTTCCTTGAAAAACAAATTACAAGGGGGTTCTGTTCATTCCTCACTGATCCCAAATCACAGAAAAGATAATAAATAAGATTAACTTCCCACCTTCAAGGACTTCTGTGTGACAGACTTTCAAATGTAGACACCAAGCTGGAAGAGTTTATTTTCACTTTTCCTTTCACCTTTTAAGCTCAAATTTATAAGAAACTACCAGAAATACTAGGACTTTTTATTACACTTCTGTGAGCTTTCTGTGAGCTTCCATTTAAGAAATGACTTCTTCTTTTATATTAAAGACAGACCAGCTGAAAATACTCCGCCCTTCTCCATGTCATACTTGAGAGTGGAAGCTCCCCCACAATATAGGACAGAATCAGCTGAACAGCTTTCAATAGATCTAGACCATGCATCCCACCTGTGTCAGGTTCAACAATGACACTCTCTGTAAACCTGTCCCTGACCTCTGCTGATTCCAATTCTCTCTTAGCTCTAGGCTCCAGTAAAAATAAGGGGCCAGAGAGAACATCAAAGATGGATTCAAGGGGACATGTGGGCAAAGAGAGCTACATGCAAAGACAAAGGTAGGTATGATATAGTGAAAAGAGCAACTAGCTTACGAGCCAGCAGCTCAAATTCTGGCTTACTGGGCTGAGCAACCAGGTCATCTTAACCTTTCTGAATCCCTTTTCTCTCTGTACAATGAGCAAGGTAATATGCCACTTTCATGCAAGAGTTTTATGCTTTGAAATGTTGGGAATATTACATAGGCATAAGGCAGTGAAAGAAAATCCCTATCGTTGGTTCCCCTACTAGCCCAAAGCCTTGAACGCACTATTATGTCTACAAGTCAGATTTTATTCTTGTCCCTATATGCTCATTAGTCATTGCTGTTGGTTTCATCTCTTCCACTTCTTTTTCCATTTTCTCAACAGGCTCTTTATTAACCACCTAATACACCATGCCATGTGTGTTATTTGAACCTTTGCACTTCTTGACTTCCCAGTTTTGGTGTCTGACTGAATTTTGGTTGAAATGAATATGCACCGTTCATAAGCAGATCACCAAGTGATAGACACCTTTCAAAAGACAAGTTAACCAGGGTGCCTGGGTGGCCCAGTAGGTTAAGTGTTCAACTCTTGATTTTGGCTCACATCATGATCTCATGGTCATGAGATAGAGTCCTGAGTCAGGCTCTATGCTGGGGGGTGGAGCCTTCTTGGAATTCTCCCTCTCTCTCGCTCTCTCTCAAAAACAAAGACCAGTTAACCAGATATTACTGAGTCACACCATTCATCGGGGTGGTGTCAAAAAATGCCAAGGTTTTTAACAGAGGGGTCTCTGAGTCTTAAGTAAGGAAATACTTCCAAGCCTTAAGGCTATGCCACAGTCTATGCCAGACTGCAAGTTTTGTAACAACACTGCAATAAAATCGACAAACTTTATTAGCTTCTTCTTCCCTGGCAACACAATATTTGCAAATAGGCAGGTTGATATTTCCTGTTTCATCTCACTTGGGGGAATTTACATTTTTAAAAATGTGTATCTATGTTCAAAAGGCACCCCATCTTCTATTTCTACTGATTTTCAGCTCCAGCTTCCTCCTCTACAAGGTAGGAATGTTGGGGTGCCCACTGCTTTATTCTCTTTCCACTCTTCTACTCAGTCATTACCAAGGGAAGAAGAGTCACTAATACGAATTTTCAGAGCATCACCTTTGACTCGCAGGCATGGTCACTACACTTTGGCTATTCTGTCTTCTTCTGTCTTCCTTTATGAAGCAGGGGTATGGTCCTAACCTGTCTTTTTGGATGAATAACTCAGAGGTTCAGGACAACACCACAGACCAGGTTCTCTTCAGTTCAGCAGAGGAGAAAAGAGGATATTTGAATTCAGCCTCTATCCTTTGCCTTGTCTCCATTCCAGTTCTAGCAGACATCCCTGCATTCAGAATTAAAGGGCACTTGTTTTCCATTAGTCTAGGGACTCCGTATTCTCATCAGACAGACCTCTAAAAGGGCAGCTTTACAGCCTCAATTTAGGGTCATGAGTTTGAGTGTGTTCTTGGAGGTAAAAAGTCAGGCTCACACAGCACATACTGCTAGATCAATCCCACCTTGCACTGGACAATGTTCTTAGATAACCTAACAATGGGATTTCATCTAGAGGACATTTCAATGTCCCCTAGAAGCACCTCTTGCACAAAAAGGTAAGGCCAAAGTTCAGTGAGCATGAGCAGACCCTTCTTACCATTGCCAGAGCCTGTAGCTGGATATGATCAGTCTTCCCTAGCAGCCTACACTCTCCTATTTTGAGGAAATGTGGGAATACAGTAAGACTGTTGACAGTTTGGGAACCCAGAATCACCACAGGACAAAATTCAACATCAGGTTACAGGTGAGCGTCAGAAATCAAGTCAGAGGCATGATCAACCAGCTTGGGGATAACCTCTGATCTATCACCAGAGGTTAAAGGGTTTGTTAGTGTCAAATACTCAGGGTGATGGAAGCAAAAACACTCAATGAACATGCTGATAGGGCATGGAAACCATAGTCACAGGGGTCTCTGCCTCCTGCCTTGGAAAGAAGTCTCAAAAAGGAAGCCTGGGTCTGAAGTCAGTATGATTATAATTATCGAGTGGTACCTAAACATTCTAGGTGGCAAGACAGACTGTGAAAACATTTTCTTGACATTTTGCTATAGAGCAGGATATTTGAAAAAGACAATGAGAAATAAACATGTGTTAAAGGATCCTTTACTCTCCCCCTCTCCATATGGAAAAAGAACTGATTTCCATAAAAGGTGTTCATCTGATATTCTGGCAGGATATCACTTCTACTGTTGTCTTAGTTCAAGAGATAATTGATCATAACATCTGCACTTCCTTTATGCAAATGTGTGGCTGAGTTTTCAGCAGTAAGTCTTCACATGCCATCAACAGTCTCCTGTTATGAACAAGCAACACCCACAGAATCTTCCAAGCAACATGGGTCCCTAGAGGTGCTTCCCCCCCTTCTTTTGGAAGTGAAGGGAAAACTTGCAATGGTCAAAGATAATTTTAAAAAGCAATATAGCACACTCCTTCTGGATATTCCCAAGGCATGTGAACACACCAAAGAGTCTGAAATATCCAGCCAAAAACAAAAACAAACAAAAAAATAAACCCAAAAACCTATGATTAACATTTTTAACTTAATAGTTGCCCCAACCTAAGTGCCCATACATCTTTCTTTTCCATGTAACAGCTATAAGCAGCCCATATCACAGAACTGACATTCAAAAGGGCATACATTGGAAATTTCTCTTGTAGCTTTACAGGCACAAGGGATTTGGAGGCAGGTATCAATGACCTCTCATGTCTTATCCAAATGCTGAAGGGAAGGGAAGGGAAGAGTGACAAAACACATCTCCTACAGACACATTTGAGTGGTTCAATTTTATTCCTACCATGTATGGATTACTACAGTTATGGCTGAGTAGCCAAACAGAACAGAAACCAGTAGGCTGCAGCATTATTATACCTAGCTGAAGCAGGCTGCACTGCTTTATAATAGTTTATATTCTGAACCCCAGCCATACAAGGGAACAAATCCTTTTTCACATCCCTCATACCTAATGGAAAGACAAGACATGCTAGAAGCTGACCTCGGCAGCAGCCTTTTCCTGGAGAATCACTGTCCCAGATTGATTCCTTTTGGCTGAACCTCTTCAGACCCTGGGTCTGAAAGACCTGTGTTTCAGTTCAGGCAAGTCCATGGGGTGAAGTATAAGCAAAGAAATGAAAAGTGTAAGGAAGGGATCAGAGAAGGTCAACTCTTGCTTTAGCTAGCTATCACTGCATCAAAAACCACCCTGGCACTCAGGTGTAAGCCAATGATTTATTATTGTTCCCAATTTTGTGAGCCGGCTGATCTCACCTGTGAAATTCTGTTGTGCAACTAAAGCCATTCATGTGGCTGTATTCAACTGGAGGCTCACCTTGGGCTGGAATAATTAAGATATGCCCTTGTCCTCTGGGGTCTCTCACACCATTATAGAGTCTAGCCTGGACTTGCCTACAGTAGGGCACCAGGGCCCCAAGAGAAGCGGAGGGCGAGCTTCCAATTCTCTTATGGCCTCAGCTGAGAAATCCATATCACTTGGGTTGCAGTCTATTGGTCAAGGCAAGTCCCAAGGCCAGCCCAGATTCAAAGGTCAAAACTTCACCTCCCTGTGGGAGAAGAAGCATCCACACAGAGAAATAGGACAGTTGCAGATGGTTGTTTTTGGAGAACCATCTACCACAATGCCCAATGCTACCCACCGCCTAGCATGAGTTGGTGGTAAACAGAAAACAAGACAACATCATTCCTGACAAAGAGGGTGCTATGAGAACAAATCCCAAACTTGGTCCTTTTTTATCTAGATCTATACAATCATTTATAAAGACAAAAGCAAAACGTTACCATGGACTCCTATGGACTCCAGTTGGCACAAACTAAATGAACACCTAACTTGTTCTACTCTCTCAATTTTGAAGGTTAACTCTTTTTCGGAGATGATTGGAATAATGTATTCTGGATAAACATTAAGTGCTTTTATGGACAAATTGTATTCCCTGGCTACTCGGTTAATGGTATATTAAACTTCTAACTCAATTCATGCTTTTATCCCTCACTTGCCCTTCTTCCCAAGAAGTAAGCAAGTTTTCTCCTTGTCACCAGTCCACCTTATCTCTGAGGCTGGATGTAGCCATGACCAAAGGAGAAAAGCTATTTATTTAACACTGTTATCACCTTCCCTTAAAGGAACCAGCTCTTTGTTTTGCCTCATTCACCATTTGAAGCATAAGGGAAAGATGAGTGGGCTGGGCAGCTGCCTACATGGTACATTCTGAGGGACGGTAAGAAGGCACCCTGCCCAAAAATAATCTTCGCAGCTGCCATGACATGATGTCTCAGATTCCACCACAGAGATTCATTTCATTCATTTATGGTGCTGACTCTCTTGGAATACAAGGACAGAATGCAAAGACCCCAGGATATGGGAACACATGGGGTCCACCATCATCTATTAGCTTCCCAACCTAGGGTCGACTGAGCCAAGGATTTTGAACAGTGAGGAAAAACCAAGCAGGTCTGGGGATCTGTGAGGACGAGGAAGGTGGATGTAACATCAGTAAACAGGCTGTATGTTCCTGAAGGTGGGAATACCCCAATAGACATGGATGAAGAAATAAGAAACAACTCCCCAATTTCATGATGTCTTGAAGGTTGTGTGTGGGAGGGAAAGATAAGGCATGGTGGAGAGAGGGAGAGAAAAGCAAAAGACTACACTTGGGGTACCTTCTTCCCCAACTTACCTTCTGGACATCTTATTTTGCTGATCCTTGAACAATGTGGGAGTTATGTGCTGACTTCCATGCAGTCGAAGATCTGTACAGAAATTTTGACTCCTCAAAGATTTAATTGCTAATAATCTACTGGTGACCAGAAGCCTTACCAACAATATAAACAGTCTATTAACACACATTTTGTATGTCATATACATTATATACTGTATTGTTATAATAAAGCTAGAGAAAAGAAAATGTTAAGAAAATCATAAGGAAAGAATTCATAAGGAAAAGAAAATGTTAAGAAAATCAAATGAAAAGAAGATACATTTACAGTGCTGTACCATATTTATAAAAAAAAATAATTCATATACAAGTAGATCCATGCTTCAAACCCATGTTGTTCAACGGCCAACTGTATCTTATGGGAAACCCAGAATTTGAACCCAGGTTGTCTGATTACTAGAACTCAGAGCCTCTACTCTTTATCACCACACTATGATGCTTACCAGGGACCATCGTGTACCCAAGTGTTTATGCACAGAACATGCTAAAACAGTAAGGAATTGTTTCAGTACTGACCTCCAAGAAAGGAAATTTTGAATCTGACCTTATTTTTTTTTTTTATTGAATTACTACTAGCATTGTTGGAATTTCTAGTGTATGTGCTTTCCATTTAAAAGTAAAGCAAGGTATTAAAATAATGTGTTTCCTTCAAAAATAACATATGGAAGTTATTTTTCTTTTTTCTTCTTTTTTTTTTAATTTATTTATTTCTAGGAGAGAGACAGCATGAGCAGGGGAGGGTCAGAGAGAGAGGGAGTCACAGACTGAAACAGGCTCCAGGCTCTGAGCTGGCAGTCAGCACAGAACCCGACGCGGGGCTCAAACTCACGAACCGCGAGATCATGACCTAAGCAAAAGTCGGACGCTTAACCGACTAAGCCACCCAGGCACCCCTGGAAGTTATTTTTCTAACATTTACTCATAGTGACTCAGAATTTATGGTCAAGGAATAATGAAAAACTGCTAGAGAAATAACTTTCTGTCTCTGAGAAGCATTCATTTCTTTCCTGATTTTCAGAAAACCAAAGTTTGTGATACAAAGTTAAGCTGCCTGAAGCCTGGGCATACTGAACACACCCTGGGCATCTCAGGAGATGAGATTTTGACCAGTCTGACCCTGTAAGGAGTTAAGTGACCTCCCTGTAAGACCAAATACCACTGGAGAATCTGAGGGCCAGCACTGATAAAATACCTATCCCTATTTCTTGCTCGAGATGATCTACTTATCTTCTTCCTTTCTCCTCTCCATCAACCTCAAACACACCCATCCTCTTCTTTGTGTGGTGAAGGTGTGGAGGGAGCCATTTTGCTAAGGTGGGAAAAGATCTCCAAACCGCAAGTGAAATCACTTTCATAGATTGCCACAATTACAGATCTAGCCACTTAGACTACTTTAATAGAAATCCAAGTGAAGGTATAGCCAGAGAAGACATCAATCTCTCTCCGTACATTGCGAATGCTGGAAAGCATGAAGTCAGAAAATGAGGAGGCTTGCTTACTCAGAGGGAACTGTAGTATTCAGTATTTAAAATCCAGCAAGAGAACTTCCTGCCCTACAATATGGCTTTGAGTTCATTGAAGTGAATCTCATACTTGGAATGAGAAATGGATTTTCCGGAAGCCAATGCTAAAGATACAATTTATCCAGCGGAAGGAAAAGCATCTCTGTCTCCTGTAGAGTCTCCCCCTGGTGTTCTCAACCCAGCACAGTAAATACCACGTTCCTCCCACTAAGATGCAACTGGGATTACATGAGAAACTTTCCTTAGTGGTCATGATGATGATTGAGAGGCACTGCTGGCACTCAGTGAATGTCAGCCAGGGATGCTAAATGTCCTGCAATGTGCCATTAAAGCACACTGCCAGGGGAGACTTTCCTAACTGAAGTAGCACCACGAGCATCCCTAGAATACTATTATATTAGACAGCTGCCACGTGCTCTCTTCAAAGATGTCAATCACCAAACCTGCTATCTACTCATCTAGAATGAACATATTAACTCTCCATGGTGGAAAGTCATGGTCTCCTCCTCATTTTCTTAATTATGTGGAAAGACTGTAACTCAACACTACCCTCTCCCATTGAAAGGGATCAAAGAGATTACTTTAATATGTACATGTGGTGGATAGACAATACTAGGAGAAAATCCCACTTTAAGTACAAGTAAGATCTGTGGAATTCTGTGAGATACAAGGACATCAAGTGGTTGGATTTGAAAAAGAGGTAGTGAATGCATGGCAAAGAATTGAGCCAAATTAGGCTATCACACGCCTTTCCTGCCCTCCTCCCCTTTCTTCCCAATAGTTATTGAGTGACCACTATCTGTAGGCATTGTGTGAAGCACTGAGCAACAATGGTGAGCAAAAAGTGCATGGTTTTTACTCTCATGGAGCATACATTCCACTGGGGGTGAAAGGAAAAGTAACATTAATAAAATAATCACACAAATAAACTCATGAATAAGGACCAATGTGATCATCCGTAGTTGCCAGCTGCATTACCCCTAGATATAAAGAGCTATCAGAGGAATATTGTCTGTGTTCCATTATCAGCAAGTTATTAGTAATTAATAATTAGACCAGCCACAAAACTCTGAGAGATCCATTTTTTCCTAAGCATGCAAATGCACATTGCTTTGGCTAGTAAGATGGACTCTTAGCAGCTAGGAAAGAATCTAGTAGATTTATCAGAACAGTGAGGGCATGTAAACATGATTCATTTCAGCTCAGGGTGAGTCATCATGGGTGAGTGACCCTACTTCCAGATACAGTCTTGATAACTCCTTCCCACAGAGAGGTCACACACTATCAACAACCCAAGTAGTCTTAATATCCCTCATGAAGCCTTTCAAGAGCAGTGAGTGTCATTAAACTAATTACACAAATGCTTATAGAATGCAAACTCTGGGCTTTGTTTCCCATAAAACCTGAATATATAAAGATGAATAAGAAGTAGCTCTCACTGCCCTCAAGGGGCTCTGATCAGAAAAGAAGGGATAATCATACAATGTGCTAAGTGCCCCATGAACACAAGGACCAAGTGTTGTGGGGAGGAGAGGAAGAGAGGTTTACTCCTGCACTGTGTTCTGAGATAACTCTGGCTCCAAAGAAGAATGGCTGGGGATAGAGAACTTGAGTCTCAGCTTTTTCTGGTAGAGATCATTAATGGTGTTTGCTTTGGACAGACTATCCCAAAATCAACAAGTCTGGCTTTATTATTGAGTCTGGATTCTCTATGACGTTTTTTGTCCTAACCTGAATATCAAGTGCTACTTGATATTAGCTGAATGAGATGAGAGAACTCCCTGCATGCACATATGGGCAGCTATGACTTTCTCTTTCCACACCTTTTGAACACTGCCTGCCACTCCCAGAACCCTTCATCCCAGCTGACAGTCTTCAGTGTAGCTGCTGCTATGGAGAATGGAGAGGGCTCCCATCCTTTCTCGCCTTCCACCCTGACTTTGCCCAGACAGGAGTGAGAGCTTCCAGCCAACCCACTAGCACTCAATCTGCTGACTCCATTCTTTGAGGTCAAACTAACTAGAGCTTGTTGCCTCCCAAGGCTAGAGAAGCTGCTTGGTTTACTTTTCAGGATGGGTCTCCATCTGGAAGCAGTAGGAAGTCAAAGCAAAAACCTCATTTACCTGCTGGGGAAATGTGAACAACTAAAGAGTCCATCGGGACAAGAGCAGGAAGAATTCCAGAGTTAAGTCCCCTCCCCGGAAACAGAAATCCAAGTTGTAAAAATAAGAAAGAGTAAAATAAAATATACTTTTTTTAGGGCTCCTAGCCTTTTCCCTCACTCTCCCCCTCTCACCTTCAGCTCATAATCTTAATATTTGCCACTCCTCTGTAGGGAGGCTAACTCAGATCTGGTTCTACCAGGACAGACAAGTCCATAAGGATGCAAAGAACATCGCTTAGGTGAGGCAAAGTAAATTTCTCGCTACCACACCAAGCTGAATCAGCTTATCTGTATTGGTCAAAATTTTCCACAACAATATCCTCTGAGGCTGAAAATGCCTCTGTGTTAAGTTCACTCCATTTCTTCCAGTTTTCAGGAAAGGTATCAAACATGGGAGTGAGAATAATAACCATCCTTTTTTCAAAAAACCAGTACAGCAGATTGTGTCAAAGGATTTAGTATTATTTCCACACAACATCCATGAACACTTTGATGGTGAATACATTTATGTATGAAAACCACTCCCACTAACTTCTGAGAGAGCATGAGGTGACTTTTAACAAAAGACACATAGTGAATAAGGCAGCTGAAATAGGAAATCAAAAAGTGGCAGTACTGTATCTTAAAAATTGGACTAGAAATGAGCATTATTAACCCCCTAATTGAGATCAAGAAGGCAGCACCTGGAATTCAGAGATTCCCTTTTCACCATGACTTCTACCCAGACTGCATTCTCCGGTGATATCCTGGCTTTTGTCTGGGGACCCATGACTGGTCAAAGTCCCTACCGGCTCTTTTGAAGCAGCAAAGAATGGCTGACCAAGATGAAATGATATCTGGGGTGACATGACAACTTCCTCAAATCTTGGAGGTACAACTCACAACTCTGATACTGATATTTTAAAGGCTGTGGGACCATAGATCAATGCAGAACTATCTGAGTATCATCCAGGCATAAGAGACCAATTTAGCCACTGCCTACTTTTACTAAGAGGAAATGATCTTTGATAACGATGTGTGTCACATTCAGAGGATGAAGCAGAAGGTATTATCAACATCACCAATCAGATGGCATAAGGTTAATTGTGCTAGGGTTCTGACGTAGGGGTTTACAAAAGGTATATTCCAAAAACTCACTTCTACATGCTGTGAGGCAAAAACTACCATGGTCAGAGAGCTGGTGTTATAAAGCAGAAACCCACAATGCTATCACCCAGCAACTTGAATATGAATCCAGAATGGTCCTTTCTTTTCCCCAGATCCTCAAGGCACTAGGAGACTCATTCTGGAGTTTTCACCTTTTAAACACCTCCCCAGCCCACCTCTGCCCTTCCTTCTCCATGGTCACTCAGGTACTCATGAAGTAGACCATTCTGAGAGCTTCCTGCCTTGACCCTTTCAATCTTGCCTCCACACATCATTACCAATTCATCTAATCATGAATTCCATTGCTCTGAGGTATATAATGACTTTCTATCTTCAGGTGGTAAAATTTAAACCCCTTTGGCATCTTCTGATGGCAAACTAACAACCTAACAATATTGTCTATTGTCTAACAATAGATTGTCTACTATCTCCTCTTTATTCCCATGCTATGTTATCATAGCCTTTTCTCCATCACAACATATCCCATGCTCTAAGTGTCCTCAAATACTCATTCTTTCTTAGGCAAGCTCTTTGTTTTTTCATACACCAATACCTGGACCTAAAATGCTTCCTCCCACCATCTGCACCTGGAACCCTTACTCAAATGTCAATTTTCCCAAAACCTTTGGGCAGAATTATCTATTGCTTCTGTATTTACCTATCCCTGTGTATGCCTGTTTCCTCTACACAACAAGTAAGTAATTTTGGGTGCCCACCATGCGCCAAGAACACAAGAGTGAGTAGAAAAAGAAGAAGCTCTGTTCCAGCTATCATGGAATCCATGACAAAGGTTATGGATGTAATAATTGCTCCAAGTGCCACAGGAGCACATGGGCTTTGAGAATCGATAAAAGATGTACATGACTTAGGAGGCTCAGGGGAAGTCTTTTCTAAATTAGAAGTTTCTGAGCTGCAATCTGATGGGTGCACCAGGCAAAGGAAGACAAGAGTTCAGTGCAAACCAGAGCCTTCAAACCCATTCCAGTCCCTGAACTGTTTGTTACCATTCCATAACAACATTAACACAGTAATTGAGGATAAGCATTTAGAAATTTTTAGAGCAATTTGACAGAGTCGTTTTCTATCTCTTGGATCTAATAAAATTCAAAGCTTGTATTTTGTGCCTTTTTTATTCATTTTATTTTTCTTGTACTTCATTTTTATTATCTTTATAAAAACATCAGTCTGTGATGGATTACAAAATTAAAGAATGACTACTGTTTCATCACAGATAGTCTGAGGAGCACTGGTCCAGCCAGAAGGAAAATGCGAATTGCCCCCAGAGTGGGGAGCATGGGAGAAAATGAGGTGAAGCTGGCATCTGGGAGTATCAAGCTCATGCGTGATGACTGAAGTGGTGGTTACCATTTCCAACAACTGGGGAGAGAGGATGGAACCTGAGCAGAAACCTCAAAGGGCTTCAGTGTGCAATGGGTGATGGAGAAGGATAAGTCTCAAAGGGAGACAAAGGAAGAAAGGCCAGACAGGCTGAGCTACAAGACGTGTGGAGCCTGAGAAGCCAAGGGGAGAAAAGGGTTCAAGTGGGTGGTCTGCAATGTTGAATCCAACTTAGAGGACAAGCTGACTGAAAAAATGTCACCTGGATAAAGAGACATAGGGCTCGCTGCTGGCTTTAGCAGAAGCAACATGGTGGAGATGTGTGGTGATCTGGAAAGCATGAAAAAGCCAGGAAGTTGAGGACAATGAGGCAGGCAATTGAATAGCAGTAAGAAGGGAAGAGATTCGGTAGCTGGCAGTGGATGTGGGCACATATGTAGCTTTGGTTGGGGTCATTATATTGTTTTAACGAGAGACATTGGAGCCATTTTCAAAGATGACAAACTGCTGTCGAGAGGGAGAGAATGAATACAGACAAGAGAGGAAATATAACCACTAGTTTCTGTTTTTGGAGAAAGGTGGTAGGGTTGGTATCCAGAACACAAGTAATACAGGGAATGTTAATTTCCAAAATGCAAGTGTTATGGAAACAATGGCCTGTGAAATATGAATCAAGAGGAAGTAAAGGAAAAAAGGAAGGAGAGACATCAATGGACTGAGGTGGTTTTTGTGTCAGAAGACCAGTGATTATGGAAAGAAGGAACAAGACAACTGGAAGGAAAGAATGTTCTAGTCAGAGAGGTGGATTCTGTTGTTTCGGAGGCTATTTGTTGTGTTGAATGTCTTGAAAACTATAGAAGAGCATCCTTCCAAATTCCTCCTTATTTTCTAGGAGGAGTCCTCATCTAAGACATAGCATTCCTCCTTCTGCTTCTGCTTTATTTAATGTTGGCAGAAATGTGTGCTGGTTGACTTGCTCCCATTTGCTCTCTGCACAGATGCTGTGCTGCTGCCTTCCAGTTATTAATCTTCTCTGCAGCACATCCATCCAGACCAACTACTGATAAAGAATGGGAGGGGAAGGGTAAGGCCAAGGATCTAAAGCAGTTACAGTTTGGGTTGGGTTTGTTTCCAACACTCAAATAAACTGGATGTGTCTTCTGCCATGAACCTGGTGTTCATACTTGGGGGAGTCAAGGAAGCTCACACTGAGCCCTTAAAGTACCAGAAAATCTGTCCATCAGTGCTATGGCTCCCTCTTGCTGTCCTCACCTAATGCAATCCCTTGCCTGGAAACCCAGCCATAAACAATTCTACCTCCCCGTCTAGTCATAATGGAGAATTAGCTATCTCTGGGGACTCTTCTCTTCCACTCATATGTCTCATCCATCTAATCAAAGAATCATTACATGGGCCTTTGAGAATTATGCCACTTACTTTTTGAGCAGGGATCACAGATTGGCAGCCCACAGATGGAATCCAGCTGGCAGATAATTTTGTTTGGCCCACACAGTGTTTGAAAGATAGGAACATTTCATATAAAAATCCATCTTTCCAGTATGTTAAAAAAAAATTAGGTATCTGGCAATCCTCAATGGCAATTTTTCTGCATGGCAAAAATTGGCTAGAGCTGAGCTATGGCTGTTGCCTTTAGACGGGGTGCCATTCACTTCTACCCTCCATGTTCCTGCCGCCTTGCATTCAGCCCCCTTCAGAGTTGGCTGGTCCCCTGGCCCCTGGGTTTAGAGAAGCTATATGGTATTGCTTGAATCATCTTTCCCTGAGCCTACATTGTACTCTGTCTGGCAGATCATTTTTATGCTTTATGTTTCAGGTTTGTGTTTGTGTTCTATTTTTTTTTTCCCTTCTCACTCAAGGTGGATTTTATTCTCTATTTTTTTGTTATTTGAATTTCTTGAAGTTACTTTTTCTGTTTGTTATTTCTATTATTATTTAGTATATTTAAAGGAAGGAAACTACACTGAAAATGCTCTTTTATTTCATCATTAAACATGATGTCTTATTTCCCTGACTTTTTGGTATCGCCTACTTCTAAAAGGGGCAGTAATAAAACAGACTACAAAGTGTCTGAGTACCAGAAATGATGAAAGTTATTGATAAAATGCCTTAAGGCCTAAAAAATTAACTTGCTATAATTTTACACACGAAGTCTTAGCAGTGATTTATGCATTAATGAAAGGATCAAGTGAAAGAACAGAAAACAACTTTTAACAAACCTGTTTTCCTTGTTCTGTTTCTTTTTTCTCTAGTTTTCATGGGAATCTAAATATGCAGAAAGATGTAAATAGCCCCTTTTCAGAAAGATTTAAATACCATATCAGAAGATGACAGCAACTTACAGTGTCCATTCCTGGCTGAAAGCAAGCCGTGGATGGTCTTCAAGATGTGTAATAATGTCCTGAGAATTTTTAAAGCTAGGCAAGTGGATTTGAGCCTTTTTGTGTGTGTGTGAGAGAAGATCTGCATCCTCAAGGAAAATGAAAGGGTGATCAGAGTTTAATCCCATTGCTTCCCAGTGGGATTGAGGTGCAAGTCTCCTCGGCCTCCATGTCCCTCTGCAGTCCGTTCTCCCATAGAGCAGGCAGGGGGTTTAGTAAAACAATCTGCTCATGTTCATTGTTCAAAACTTTCCAATGGCTTCTCTTGTACTTAAAATAGTATCTTACACGTGGCCTCCAAGACCCTATAGAATCATTTATAGGGTCCCACTCTGACCTCTGGTCTTCTCCCCCATCTTGCCCCCTTCCATGGTGAGCACCATGCACAATGACCTCCTTTCTGTTCCTGAACAAGTCATGTGTGTTCTGGCTTTCTTGCTTGCTGTTCCACATCCCTCTTCTCCTCTTTCATGACTTGGCTCCTCCTTGTCATATGGGTCCCAGTTCCAGCATCACTGTGCCACAGAGCTTTCCTCTAATCATCTAGTCTAGAAGTATCTCTCAGTTACTACACAACTCGTTACTCTTCTCATCTTCACAGCACTAACCACCTGAGATCATCTTGCTCATTATTTGTCTACTTCACTCTCTAGCAGTATTGTCTCCCTGAGAACAGGGACCGTGTCTCCCTTTGCTACTCATTGGCTGAATGACCCAATGCTATAGGTGACAAAATGAGATTTACAGAGAGAATATGGCTCATGCAAATTTCCACAGCTCATCAAAGGCAGAACTCAGCATGTAATCCACACCTTCTAAAATCAATCCAAGACCTTCTTCATCATCTCTTAGGGCAGTAAAAGAGAACTCCTACTAGGGATGCTTAGAAGATAATGGAAAGGTAAAGACGGTGAGCTGTATTTTTATTTTGTTGATCTTTGTAAGATTTTCATTTTGTAAGATGGTACCAGCATCACTAGCACCACAACAAATATGTATGTGTGTTTATATATAAATATGTATTATATGCTAATATATATTTATTTATAATAATGCGTGTGTGTGTTCATTCATATTAGATAAAGTCTCTTCAAAGAAAATGTGCACTCTGATAGATTCTAAAGTTTGCCTAATGATTTCACTAAATTCTGTAAGAATTATTCAGGATCAATCTCATCAACAGAGACTCAATGTTACTACATTTACTATTATAAGTGAATGCAATATTTATTAGCTGTGCTTGTATTAATATTTATTTTCAAAGAAATGGTATGCAGCGTGATTATTTAGCATTCCAAATGGTACCAACCACTTATAGGAGGAAGATTCACAATATAGCAATAACAATACAATTAAAGTTAAATGTATATAATTTCTTTGTCCTCCTAAAATGTCAAATTGCTAGTGAGTTTAAATTTTCTTTCTCAGACTCCAACAAACAAGCAATTAACTGCCAGTTTTGCTCATTTAGTAAATTACTCCTGAATGACTTCAGGGCCACATGAATCCCTGTAAAGTGATGGTATGAATCTTCCCTTTGACAAAAACTCAGAGCTGTATTCAAAGCAGAGAATTGTGGCATAGTAGCTCACCAGTGTACATGGAGAGAAACAACCAAATAAAGTTGGGGGGAAAAAGCGGGGGGTTGCCTCAGTGAAGAAAACATGAAAGTATCTTCTTTTAAGAATTACAGAAGAGTGTACTGAAAAGGAAACTGGTCCTTAAAAATGGGACAATGATCCTTAAAAAAAAAAAAGTGGGGGTTGGGGGTAGGGAGTGGGGGTTGCATCCAGATTTGGACAATTCATTCCTAAGACAAACCAACAGCCTCATTAGAGACTCACGGGGCTGAAAAGAGTTTGCAATCTCAAACTCCAGCAGAAAAATAGGGGTCTTTTTACCTCGTGATGTGAAGTCTTCTATGAGCAGGGCTGTCAGCCTTCTCACTGCTTGTCAGTATTTCAATACAGTAGGAGCTCCAAAGGGAGATTAACTAACCAACCACCTTTAGAGTACAGAAGTGTTCTCTTTGCCTAACTGAAGCCCCAAGAGTGCCATACTAAACTCAAACTCACCTCCTGTTTCTACAGTTCAGGTGGAATATGGAGCAAGGTATGCAGATATGAGGAGAAGAGGATCCAGTCACAAGAGTTAGAGTAACATGCTCTTCCGGGGGCCTTGGCTCTCAGTGAAGCTACTCCATGGGAGACAATACAACAGAGGCAGTAACAATGGATTCAAGGCAAAACCTGAGAAATCCTTCTGGAGGAGCATCACTCTGTGTTCCTGGTTTGGAACCAGACAACATGATCTTTATGATTGAAAAGAATTCTTTCTTTTGGGACCATAAATCAACAAAATCAAGGAGACTGTTAGCCTGAGAAATCAGTGTTGTCATTTCTAATTCCAAATATTTTATGTGAAAGAAGAGGAAGTCGGGTGCCTGGGTGACTCAGTCAGCTGAGCATCCAACTCTTGATTTTGGCTTGGGTGATGATCTCATGAGTTCACAAGACAGTGGAGCCTGCTTGGCATTCTCCCACTCCCTCTCTTTCAGCTCCTCCCCCACTCACAGGCACACAAGCATGTGTATACGCACCTATGCTCACACTCTTTCTCAAAATAAATATTTAAAATATAAAATTAAAAATTAAAATAGCAATGTCCTCAGACCAAAGGGACACCAAGCATCCTGCATTCAGCCTATTAACCACTCTGCACCAGTCCTTCCTAAGCAAACTGAGACCTAGCTCTTCTAATATGATAATTCCATGTGGAGTGAGTTTGGAAGTATAAGCGAGAATTCTCAACATCGCTCATCATCAGAGAAATACAAACCAAAATCACAATGGGATACCACCTCACACCTGCTAGAATGGCTGAAATTAACAACATGGGGAACAACAGATGTTGGTGAGGAGAAAGGGAACCTTCTTGCACCGTTGATGGGAATGCAAACTGGTGTGGGCACTCAGAAAACAGTATGAAGCTTTCTCAAAAAGTTAAAAATAGAACTACCCTGTGACCCAGAAGCTGCACTACAAGGTATTTACCTGAAGGATATAAAAATGCTGATTCAAAGAAGCACATGCACCACAATGTTTATAGTAGCATTATCAACAATGGCCAAACTATGGAAAGAGCCAAATGTCTATCAACTCACGAATGGAGAGATACATGCATACACACACGCGTGTGCATGGGTGCACAAACACACACACACACACTAACACATATACACACTGAGGAATATTACTCAGCCATAAAAAGAATGAAGTTTTGCCATTTGCAATGATGTGAATGGAGCTAAAGGGATAATAGCCAAGCAAATAAGTCAGTTAGAGAAAGACAAATAGCATATGATTTCACTCGTGTGGAATTTAAGAAACAAAACAGAAGAACATAGGGGAGAGAAAAAAACAAGTGGGAGGCAAACCAGAAAAGAGACTCTTAACTACAGAGTACAGAAAGAGGGTTGCTGGAGAGGAGGTGAGTGGGGGGAATGGCTACATGGGTGATGGGTATAAAGAAGGGCAGATGTTGTGATGAGCCTTGGGTGTTATACATAAGGGATGAATCACCATATACTCCTGAAACTAATATGACACTATATGTTAACTTACTAGAATTTCAATTAAAAAGTGAAAAAAAAAAAAAAAAGAAAGGAAGACAGTAGGTGAGAGAGAGAGTTTTGCTGAGGGAAGACATCAACCCAGGGCTGTGCTGTCTCCTCTAATGTACACTTGTTTTAAGTAGCAGCAGATACCATGTGTGACACCTGTTACCAGAATTATTCAGCATCTGTAGAATTCACTGAATGTGCAAAAGGATTTTGTGTTGATGGAAAAACCCTATTAATGTGATTCGGGGATTTTTCTTTTCAAAAAACCTTCAAAGACACCAACATCCTACCAGATTCCAATCTGTCTCTCAAGGCCCCTGCCAATCTCTTGTTCCCTACAATCCTATATCACTCTCTGCTCCTAGCAACATCCTTTCCACTGAAGGGTACCTGCCTATCCTGTCTTACAAGCTCTCCAATAATATTTCTTCATCCCATATTCTTTTTCATCCAAAACAGTCTTTTTCCAAATCCAGGTCGGCTCAAATTCCCTCATTCCCCAATAATCCCAGCCCTCACTGATTCTTCTGTAATGAGATCCCCTTTAGATCAGACTCTATGTGGTTGACATTTCACATTCTTCTCTTCCTAACTAAAAATGAAAATTTCATGAACGTATGATCCAATATCTCCTATTTCTTCATAAAGAAAAAAAGTCGGCAAAATGGTAAGTACTTAGCAACTTGTTCATAAATTCTAGTTATTTGCTGTCCTGTTCTCTATTATTACATATGCCAGATCCCACAGCGATAAATACAATTTCATCAGACATGTTTTTGACCAACCTATCAAAGCATAATTAACGGTTCACTTACTGGTAGTATTAAAGTAGCACAGTCAAAAATTAAGTTACTTTAGGAACTATACTTAGAACTATCATCATTATAACAACGATTATTATATTCATTCATTCTCATAGAATTTGAATTTAAACTTTTCTACCTGCTACCATGTCATACATAAGTACAAGAAAATGTGGGACATCTCTTAAGAAAAGTAGAAAAGAAATCTCTTCTCCAAATTATAAGTCAGCCAGCAGGATTCCCTAGCCAGAAACCAAAATGGAAGTGGATTTTTTGTATCTCTCAGAACCTTAAAGTCTTTGTTCTTTTTCTCCTTTCACTCTATAGTTTCAAAATTCATCTTTGAAAGCAGTTGGGTATAACAGAGTGCATCTAAAAGACTGTATATCAACTTCCTTACCTCTTTCTCCAGTGAGTCCTGTGTGGAAGGAGATGAAACGCAAATTTCTTCATTATTGCAGAAATAGCCTTTTGAAGAGCTCCAAGCAGGTACATTTAACTGTGGCTGGTACCTGCTGCTGGTTGATCACTTTCCCTGCAGCAGGAGAGAGGGGGCAGAGTAGGGGATACCTGATCAGATAGTTTTTCCTCTTACTTGTGAAGTATCTGCCCTGGGAAGGCAGAGGTTCAAGGTCACACCATTCGAGCAACACAGGAAGAGGAGAGGGCTGTCCTACAAGTTTCTTGTAGAATACAGAGATAACGTTACCGGAGAACACAAAATCTCCCAGGACCAAAGTTCACTTGAGGGTCTAGTTCAAGTACTTTACTTCAGGTTGGCCTAAATGAGTGGAAAATACATGTTCAGTCTGCTGAAGTGACCCAAGTTTTGAAAAAAGGAGTTTGAAAAGCCTGCTTGCCCCCAGCCTGAAATTCTCAAGTTTATAGTTATTCTTTCATTTGATATGCTATTGCCAGGAAGCCATGTTTAAAATGCAACTAAAGTCCAGATGTTAGGTGAAAATCCTCACCAGTCCAACCCTCCTTAAACCTGAGTGGGATCGGCTCTAATGCAGCCAGGAGAAAGGTAGGTAATGTTCTGCTAAATATTTCTAACTAATATTCAAAGAGCTTATGTCCTTCTGGCTAAATCTCCCCTCCTCCTTCAACATAGGTTGTCATGTGACCCCCTACAAAGATTTACAAAGTCACACATACACAATCCATTTACCAAGCACTCTGGGAGTTCAGTCAACTTTTACTTGAAGATTTGGATGACCTCACAGAGCATAGAGTCTTCTATTATCTTCTTTCCAACCCCATTCTTCCTTCCCACAGCCTCCACTTCTCTCCTCCCACCCAGATCCCCCGTTACTTTCCTGTGTCTCTCCCCTCTCCCTCCCTCCCTTTCTCTCTCTCTCTCTGGAACAAAACAAATGGTTCATCTTTTCTTAGTCAAGTTGAACACATAGTTCTATATGTTTCCTGAACAAGTCATTGTGGCTATACCATTTCCATCCATGCAGGATATCCAAGTATTTCTTCCAAAGTCAAGGCTTTCTCTTGCAGAAACTCTGGTCAATATTTTGTTCACCTCTTCACCTTCACAGACTAATGTGATCGAGTGAGCCACTGATACTGACACCGTGGTTGATAAAATCAGTAAAGAGGAGGAGAGTTGAAAGAAATGGGAACCTGAGCTTTCATAGAAGGGAAAGCCAAATGAAACCACCCACCCAGAGCCTGGGGAAGCTATACAAGGGTCCTGAAAATATTGGTGGCAAACTATTTGAAGTCAAATCTCACCACCTTCTCAACTGTATCACCAATGGTCTCAGTGAAGATCCTTAATTTTCTTCATAACTGTTTGCCATTTTTGTGCCTTGGTTATTTAGAAGAGAAAGCTCTCTGCCTTAGTGGAAAGCTACTGCCTCTAAAGACATCCTCAGCATCTAAGTGAAATAATGGAAATATTTTTTCTAGTTTATTGGGTTCACTCATGGACCCTGAAAGACACTTATAACCTAGCACTTACCTACCAACTTCTAGCCAGATACTACAGGGTTTCATGACCCAGCAACTCTACACTAACATTGGCCCCTCTAACACTGTGTGCTGGGACGCCCTGCCTTCACTGTGCTAGCCCTTTATTTGGATTATCCTTTGCTCCTGCCCAGCCTCCAAAACTAGAATCAGGTGTCTTTTCCTAAGGCTTCCCCAGTCTGCCCTTTCATGGTGATCTTGGCTCCTCTACATACCTACGTGCTTTGTGCTACATCAGAATAAAGCTTCTGTACAGTGAAGGAAACAATCAACAAAGCTAAAAAGCAACCGATTGAATGGGAGAAGATATTTGCAAATGACATATTCGATAAAGGGTTAGTATCCAAAATATAAAAAGAACTTACACATACTCCAAAAAGACAAATAATCCAGTTAAGAAATGGGCAGAGGCATGAACAGACATTTATCCAAAGAAGACATCCAGATGGTCAACACATGAAAAGATGCTCATCACTCAACATCAGGTAAATGCATATCAAAACTACAATGAGATATCACCTCACAACTGTCAGAATGACTAAATTCAACAACACGAGAAATAACAAGATTTGGCAAGCATGTAGAGAAAAAGGAACCCTCTTACACTGTGGGTGGGAATGCAAACTGGTGAAGCCACACTGGAAAACAGTATGCAGTTTCCTCAAAAAGTCACAAAAAGAACTACCCTATAATCCAGTAATCAGACTACAAGGTATTTACCCAAAGAATACAAAAACACGAATTCAAAGATATACCTGCATCCTTATGTCTATAGCAGCATTATTTACAATAGGCAACTTATGGAAGCAGCCTGAATTCCATCAATAGATGAACGGATAAAGAAGATGAGGCATGTGTGTATGTATTATATATATTAACTACATATATATACATACATGCAATGGAATATCTTTCAGCCATAAAAAATAATGAAATCTTGCTTTTTACAACAACATGGATAGAGCTAGAGAGCATAACACCAAGCAAATTAAGTCAGAGAAAGATATATACCATATGATTTCACTCATGTGGAATTTAAGAAACAAAAATGATCAAAAGAAAAATAAAAAGAGAAAGGAACCAAGAAACACACTCTTAACTATAGAGAACAAACTCATGGTTACCAGAGAGGAGGGGGATGGGGGATGGGTGAAATAGGTAATGAACATTAAAGAAGGCGTTTGTTGTGATGAGCCCCCCATATTATGGGGAAGTGCTGAATCACTATATTGTACATCTGAAACTAATATAACACTGTATTTAACTATACCGGAATTTTAAAAAAATATTTTAAAGACTTAATCTGGTGCAACCCTTAATTACACTTTAGAACTATTTTTTTAATTTTTAAAATGTTTTTATTTATTTCTGAGAGAGAGAGACAACGTAAGTAGGAGAGGGTCAGCGAGAAAGGAAGATACAGAATCTGAAGCAGGCTCCAGGCTCTGAGCTAGGTGTCAGCACAGAGATGGATGCAGGGCTCGAACCCACAAACCAAACGGTGAGATCATGACCTGAGCCAAAGTTAGACACTTAACTGACTAAGTGTTAAGCCGCCACCCAGGCGACCCTAGAACTATTATTAAAAATATCTCTGGGGTGCCTGAGTGGCATATTCGGTTGGGCATCTAACTCTTGGTTTTGGCTCAGGTCACGATCTCATAGTTTGGGGGTTTAGGCCCTGCCCTGGGCTCTGTGCTGACAGTGTGGAGCCTGCTTGGTATTCTCTCTCTCTCTCTCTCTCTCTCTCTCTGTCCTTATCCTGCTTGCACCCTCTCTAAATAAACTTTAAGCTTAAAAAAAAATTAAAAATATGTATCTGTAAATGGCAATGTTTTAAAACCCAAGAATCTTAATAATTTCATCCTGATCAAAGTTTGGAGAATCAGAGCTTTTACAATTTGGCATCTTACTGTATAAAGACAAAATTTAACTATTATGAGAAAATACAATGTTAGCTATCATCAGACTTCCATATTAGTCCATTGACTCACAACTCTCTCTTGCTTACAGGGTTGTGCAGATACGCCTAAGTTGGAATCATAATTCTACTCTTTATTAGATTTAGAGGAATCTGTTAGATCTCCCTTATCTTTAATTTCATCAATAAAATTAAAAATTTTTTAAATGTCAACTTCATGTATTTCTTTCTAATCTCATAAACTGTATAGGAAAGAACAGCATTTTCAATCTTTTGCAACTTCCAGTTAAAGTGTTTGTAAATCACTTTTTAATCACTGCAGTGTTACAGAAGGAACACGAGAGTTAAACCAACATTCCAAAAAACAACATGGCTGCCCTCATTGCTCAGGCACTCTCCAGAAGAGGACAGCTATGCTTAATCTGAGAGTCAGATTTCCATCCCTATCTTAGCCAACACCAGAAGCTGTGTGCATGAGCACAAGCAATTTCAGTATTACATTTAGATTGTGAAAAGACTGATATTAAGACTTGTGAGCTAATGTCATCAAAATGGCAGCAAAGGAGTCTTCTACCATCTCCTACAAAGAATGCCAATTTTAAGAGTTACCCAGAAAGTGTCTCTGTGGAAGTCAGGGAGGCTAGTGGAGAAGTTCCAGCACACCATTGAAGTTAAAAATATTCAAGATTGGATGTAATTAAAAGGATAAAAACAACAGTTTCATTTTACTTCTGTCATTCCTCCCCCGGGGCAGTACAGTGCCAAGAGAGACCTTTCTGGCTCATGATTTCTCCTATAGGGGAAGTGAGGGTGTGTAAGTGAGCACCCAGCTTCCCCAGCTATGCAAGATGCTGCAAAAAGAGCCCCCATTTCTTTCTCACTCCATCCAGAATTCTAAGGTGTGCCAAGTGACCATGGGACAGAGAGTGGCTGGAAGATCGGCCAACAGGTCTCATAAGGGCATCAAAGAGACAAATCCTAGTAACCATTTCATGGACTCCATTATGAAGCCCATCCATAAACCAGTGGGGTTGCCTCTCCTACAGACCCCACCAACTGGCTGGCAGTCACCCCAACATTCTGCACAACTCACCCACACACACTCCTAACCCATGGCCAACTCCCTATGCACACCCCAAGGGCAAGGAGAGTGAGCCTTTGCAAGCGGCTGGTGAGCATGTGAGGAAATGTGGCCTGATTCTGTCAGTTTGGGAGAAAGCACACAAGGAGCATTCATTACCACCACAGGGAAAGCAAACAGGAGGCTGTCACCAACTGGCCTGGTGTTACTGGATCAAGAGAAGGCATATACTCTTAAGAATTCCCTGCCAAGGTGGAGTAGGAAGTATAGAACAGGAGTATACAAAGAAAGGTCTGAAATAACCCCAGAATCCCTAACACACTAGATGGATGGGCTCTCTCGAAGCCCATCAGTAAAGACTGGAGGAGGTGACTGCTTTTTAAATGTTTATTTATTTTTAAAAGAGAGACAGAGCATGAGTTGGATAGAGTCAGAGAGAGGAAACACAGAATCCGAAGCAGGCTCCAGGCTCTGAGCTGTTAGCAGAGCCTGACACGGGGTTCAAAGTCATGAGCTATGAGGTCATGACCTGAGCCAAAGTCAGACACTTAACCGACTGAGCCACCTAGGTGCCCCGATGACTGCTTCTTAAATGTAAGGTGGTAAAAAGCAAGACTTTGAGGAACAGGAAAAATCAAGGAAATATGACGTTAGCAAAAAGAATATAATTTCCCTGTCACTTACCTCAAAGGTCTGTGATCTGTCTAATAGAGAATTCAGAATAGTTCCTTCTTGAAGGAAGTCTAGGGAGCTGCAAGAAAACACAAAGACAGTTCAAGATAATTGGGAAATCAATACACAAATAAAAGAAGTTAAACAGAGAAGCAGAAATCATAAAGAACCAAATAGAAATTCTGGGCTGAAGAACACCATGAATAAAATGAAAAATGCAGTAGAGAATATCTCAGCAGATTGCATCAAGCAGAATAAAGAATCTGTTAAGTAGAAGACAGGTGAGTTGAAATTACATGGATGGAACTAGAAGGTACTAAGCTGAGTGAAATAAGTCAGGCAGAGAAAGAAAGATATCATATGGTTTCACTCATATGTGGACTCCGAGAAACTAAACAGAAGACCATGGAGGAAGGGAAGGGGGAAAACATAGTTACAAATAGACAGGGAGGGAGGCAAACCATAAGAGACTCTTAAATACAAAAAACAAACAGAGTTGATGGGGGTGTAGGGGAGAGGGGAAAATGGGTGATGGGCATTGAGGAGGGCACTTGTTAGGATGAGCACTAGGTGTTTTATATAAGCGATGAACCATGGGACTCTATCCCCAAAACCAAGAGTACACTTTACACACTGTATGTAGGCCAATTGGACAATAAATTATATTTTTAAAAAAGAAGAAAGAAAGAAAGAATTCAGTTAGATAATAACAAATGAAAAGAGTCAAGACTATGTGAACTACGAGATACCATTAAGAGAAACAATTTCTACATATTACTGGAGGCTCAGAAGAAGAGAAAGAAAGGGGCAGTGCAGAAAAGTTATTTAAAGAATTGAGGCTGAGAACTTCCCAAATCCAGGGAGAGATTTGGACATGGACGTTCATGAAGATTCTAAATCTAAAAAAAAATTTTCCAAGCTACTTGATTGATTATTGATTGATTGACTTATAGAGCATGAAAACACAAGTGGGGGACCGTCAGAGAGAGAAAATCCCAAGCAGGCTCCACTGTGTCAGCACTGACACAGGGCTTCAACCCACGAACCAAGAGATCATGACTTGAGCTGAAATCAAGAGCTGAATGCTTAACTGTATGATGGATGCTTAACACCCAGCCACCCCATGAAGTTCTTCACTTTCCAGTAGCATAAAGAAAAGCAAATTTGTAGGGCATCATTTACCTTTCTGTGTACCAAGGTATCACTTATGTGAGTGCTATAATGTTATTGGGCAGCCAGGTTTGTATAAAAATAACTATACATTATACTGACACCAGATGTGAGTTACATATCTATAAAACACTGTATGTATCTCAAAATATTGGACTGCTATTTGATGACTGAATATTGCTACATAATTTTCTTCTACTATCTCCTATCCTTTTTGAGAGGGAGATGTAATGGAATTTGAAATGTATAAGCTGTGTAAAAAAGATGGAGTCCAAATAAGTTGGTTATGTTGTAAATATAATATACATATACACACAGCTGCTTATTAAACAATGCAGGGATTAAGGGCAGTGTCCTCTGTACTGTGGGAAAATCCACATATAACTTTTATCCTCCCAAAAAAACTGAATTACTAATAGCTTACAGTTGAGCAGAAGCCTTACTGATAACATGAAGAGTTGATTAACACATATTTTGTATGCTATATGAATCACATACAGTATTCTTATAGTAAAGTTAGAAAAAAGAAAATGTTGAACAAATTGTAAGAGAAAATACATTTACAGTACTATACACAATTTACTGGAAAAAATCCAGATAAATGGATCTATTCAGTCCAAACCCATGTTGCTCAATAGTCAATTGTATTTGTTTTTTGTAAATTCTCTACCTCTTCACTTCCTCAGATTCTTAATTTCATCTGTAGAGTTGAAGGTCTAACTAAGAAGATAACTAACTGGCCTCTAATGTACAAGTGAATGGGTGACTTTGAGTTCAGTCTAACTTGGCAGGAAATTCATGGGTTCCATATATGGCAGATAGGTCATGGGAAGAGTGCTCTAGTGTTCACACTCACTGAAGCTACCAGTGTGGCCTCATCTCTTTCCTCTGTGGTGCTCAGCAGGCTTAACATATCTGATAATTGCAGATATTCATAACAACTCTCCCATAGAGGATACCTGGGGAAGGGTTAAGATCAAGGAAATTAGAATGTCACTGCAGGAAGGCATGGATTTTAATCAGTTATGCAAGGAAGTGACCTCATCTCATAAGCCCCTTATCCTCACATGGAACAAAAAGACTTTGACTCACTGGACTCATTTGAAAATCCCTGTTGTAAATAGTGAAAGCCATGATAATTTTGATTAACAAGAGTGCTGGGTTACCTAGGACCTTTTCAAGCTAAGCCCGAGGTAGCCATTGACATTCTCCTTTATTTTTTAATCAATTTTTGTTCACCTAAATATATAGCAAGGGACCATGCGAGCTTGTGCAGGGAATATAACAAAATGGTCCATGCAATTATGATGGGTATGACTTAGTAACTTGACGGCAACCTGAGTGAGTGGTAAGTTCTAAGTTTCCACTTCCTCCCAAATCCATGTTGTTGGTCCCATCTGGATCTTGAGTTTTGATTTAAACTATTCATTAAGTTTCCATTCTATGACTCAAAGAGGTGTTTCAAAATCATGTTAAGTAATTTGATCAAGCAAAACTTTTAGCTTACTTTCAGCACGCAGTGGTGATCTCCCAAAAGTTTGAGATGGATGAGGATTAGCTATTCCCCAACAACTTTGCTAATGGTTTTAAGAAAAATATGGAACTAAATCTTCACGATCTGAGGGTGGTTGAAGCCTCCTTAGATAGGAAACCAAACATAAGCAATAAGAAAAAAAGATTTTAAAAAGAGAAAAAAAGATAAATTGGGCATTATCACTACTTAAAAATTTTGTGCTTCCCATGTACCCCAAAGTTCATAGCAGCACTCTCAACAATAGCCAAAACATGGAAAGAGCCTAAGTGTCCATCAACGGACGAATGGATCAAGAAGATGTGGTTTATATATACGATGGAATACTACATGGCAATGAGAAAAAATGAAATCTGGCCATGTGTAGCAACATGGATGGACCTTGAAGGTGTTATGCTGAGCGAAATAAGTCAGGCAGAGAAGGACAAATATCATATGTGTGCACGTATAGGAGGATTAGGAGGAACTTAACAGAGGACCAAAGGGGAGAAGAAGGGGGAAAATGGTGGGGGAAAGGAAGAGAGGCAAACCATGAGAGACTCTTGAATGCTGACAAAAACTGAGAACTGATGGATGTAGGGGGGAGGGGAGATGGGCATGGAGGAGGGCACTTGTGGGGATGAGCACTGGGTGTTATGAGGAAACTAATTTGACAATAAACTACTTGTAAAAAAAAAATTTGTGCTTCCAAGGGTACCTTCAAGAAGGAAAGATAACCCATGAAATAAGAGAAATGTTTGTCCATCGCCTGATTAGGGACTTAATATCTCAGATAAAAAATGCTCACAAGACAATAATAAAAAGATAAAAAGACCTAAAAACCAAAATTATTTAAGTGGGAAAGTGATCTGAATAGATACGTCTCCAAAAAAGATATACAAGTGGTGAAGAGGCACATAACAAGAGGCTCCACATCATTAGCCATTAGGGAAATGCAAAGGAACACACAACGAGGTATCACTTCACACCTGGTGGGAACCAGCCACTGTTGGGAAAACATTTTTATTTAAAAGGAATCATGCCTAATAGATGAAGCTCCTTTATTATAATGGGAAACACAGAGAATTCTTTGACCATTGTTCCTAAGAATACGATGTGTTTAAATGAAACAGAAATTATGCTATTTGAGTGTTTTCAAAAACACCCTTAAAGCAACAAATGTTGAATTATGTAGAAATGGATTTTAAAATTGCATACGTGCTTACTGTCGATTACATGTCTTTCTAATTATGTAAATGAATTCAATGTGTTAATAGATCACCGTTTCACTCGATGCATTTCTCCTGGGCAGCAGTTGATGCTGCTACTAATGGTTGTCTCAAGTGTGATACTTGCAGACTCTGTGTGTGTTCTGACATAGCTAGTTTCTCCAAGAATCCAGTTTACAGTTAGGATAAATGGACAGTAGGTAAACAGCAGGGATTCTTAGCTATTACAATGTCAAGGTCTAAAGACCCAGGTTTCCTGTAATACTGTCTGAAGGCAAAATATGCTGTCTTTTGTCTCAATTGCATTGGCTTTTCTCTATAACTGAAAGTAATCAGCCAAAACCCAGAAAATACCATTCTTGCAAAGATTCATTTGAACATGATTTAAAGAAACATAAACTCAGGGGCGTCTGGGTGCCTCAGTCGGTTAAGCGACCGACTTTGGCTTAGGTCATGATCTTATGGTTCGTGGGTTCAAGCCCTGTGTTGGGCTCTGTGCTGACAGCCAGCTCAGAGCCTGGAGTCTGTTTCAGATTCTGTATCTCCCTCTCTCTCTAAGCCTCCCCTGCTCACACTGTCTGTCTGTCTGTCTCTCTCTTTCTCAGAAATAAATAAAACATTAAAAATTTTTTTAAAAAATAAAAGAAGCATAAACTCAGTATATATGGGTGGCTCAGTCAGTTAAGCATCTGACTTTTAGTTTCAGCTCAGGGCATGATCTCAGAGCTTGGTTCATGGGATCAAGGCCATGTCAGGCTGACAGTGGGGGGCCTGCTTGGGATTCTCTCTGTCACTCCCCTGCTCACTTGCTCTTTCTATCTCAAAATAAATAAATAAAAACTTAAAAAATATATATAAAGTGATAGATATTTAAGATATCTTTCTGTTAATCTTGAACTACCAATACTCATGGTAGAATATATGCCCAAATTTCAGAGCCAGAATTGAACTGTATGGGTCTTTCTACCAACCCTGATCATTCTGCTTCCAGTTAAATATCCTTCATTGGATACATCTCCAGAGTTCACCCATGGCTTTAACTCTACAATTCAGGCATACAGATACTTTGGGATCAAAAGGAGGTACCTTTCCTATCTGCCTGTGGCTCTCTCCAATTTTTTAGTGATTCTGAAAACGTTACTAATGGGACAGACTTTTATATTTGGACTTTCTTGTTCTCCAAATTTCTGATATGCTTCTTCTGCTCACCTTGTACCTGCATTTCCCCCATCATTTCATCATTTATAAGAAGAGATCAGTCACACCTTATCTGCATTTTTGCTTTCTTACCAATAATTTCTTCATAGATTATTTTTTAAATTTAGAAGCATATTACCAACTCTATTTTTAAAGAAAATTTTTAATGTTTATTTATTTTTGAGAGAGAGAGAGGGAGAGAGAGAATGCAAGTGGGGGAGGAGCAGAGAGAGAGAGGGAGACAGAATCTGAAGCAGGCTCCAGGCTCTGAGCTGTCAGCACAGAGCTCAACATGGGGCTTAAACTCACAAGCCATGAGATCACAACCTGAGCTGAAGTCAGACACTTAACTGACTGAGCCACACAGGTGCCCCTTACCAACTCCATTTATAAGTTTCTGCACTCCCACAACACTCTTATTAATCTTTGGCTTCCATCAATTTACAACTGAGTCTTTTTTCACCATAAGATTATACTAAATCACTCTTCTCAAAGAGGGTCACTACTATAAATAAATATAAGCTTTACTACAATATAACTTTGAAAATACACCTAACCAAAGGTGTAAAGTGGTAGGGAAAATCATCTTCTTAGCTGAGGAAAATCATCACTCTTAACACACAAGTGGGGGTTAAATATAACTGGTTTGGGATGAGAGAGACAGTGGCTCAAAGGCCATGAATTCACAAGAAAGAACAACTAGAAAATATTCAGGTCTGACTTGAAAGAATGAACCCAAGTAAAAACAATATAACACAAGGTAACAGCAAAATATTCAGAACACGTAACAGAAAAGAAGTTTATCCTTGATAAATAATGAATTCTTTCAAATCCAAAAAGGGAAGAATACACAAAAAATGGGAAAGGATAATTATGAGGCAAAAAGATATAACTGGTTAATACTCATATAAAGAAGTATTCAATCTTACTAGAAACCAAAGGGATAAAAATGTAAATGATAGGCTCCTGTTTTCAGACTAAGGTAAGAAAAATGGAAAATCATAATAGTGAAATTTCTTTCAGTCCCTACTGCTGCATAAACTAATTCCTCCAAACTTTGGCCACTTAGAACCACCATTTAATTCTGTTCCCAGATTCTAGGGTCAAAAAATTCAGAATAGGCAGAACAGAGAAGCTTGGTATGTGAGGCCCCAGCTGACCAGACTCAAAAGCTGGAGGTGATTGGAAGCTGGGGCCAGGAATCACTTGGAGTGGTCTTCACTCACATGGCTGTGAATAAAACCCACCTGGGGCTGTGGGCCAGAATACCACGTGTGTCATCTCCATGTGGCTTTGGCTTGGAGGCCCCCAAACACAGAGGTCCCAATGGAAGCAGGTAGAAACTTATCACCTTTTATGGCCCAGCCTTGAGAGTCACCTATCAAATCAACTGGAGTCACAAACCTGCCCAGACTCACAGGGATGGAACAGACACCATTACTCATGGGAGGGGTATCCACATTTTATTGTATAAAGACTGTGTGAGAGGGGAGATTCTATTATGCCATCCTTAGGAAATATAACTTGCTACAGAAAAGTCATAGGAAAAAAATGTGTGCTCTCATAGAATAGCAAATACAAACTGGTATCTTTCTTCAGGTTAAACTGGGCAATGTAAACCAGTGGTGTCATAAGTGTTCTAGCCCTTACCTGCAAAAATACCTTTTTTTCCTCTAGATCATATTCTAAATAAAAAATGGATAGATCTAATTTCCTTCCCAAATACATAAATTAGTAGTCTTCCAAGTACAAGAAAGTGAGGATTCAGGGGCACCTAGTTGGCTCAATCTGTTAAGCATCTGACTTCAGCTCAGGTCATGATCTCATGGTTCATGGGTTCAAGCCCCATGTCCAGCTCTGTGTTAACAGCTCAGAGCCTGGAGCCTGCTTCAGATTCTGGGTCTCCCTCCCTCTCTGCCTCTCTGTCTCTCTGTTTCTCTCTCTCAAAAATAAATAAACATAAAAAAATTTTAACAAAGAAAGTGAGGTTTTATAGCACCTCATTTAATGCAGATTGTTTTCTCCTGGAATATGTTTAACTACATGAATACAAAACATGATTTATATACATTCATTCAACAAAATACCACTGACTTCCTACTAAGTGCCAGGAGCTCTGCTATGTGTTGATTCATCTTCACTCTCGTGGATTTACAGTTGATTGGAGAGGTATATTTTAAATAACTAAACAATTATAATCTGTGAGAAGTGCTTACACAATAATGTATAGGAAAGTATGGGAAGATTTTCAGATAGAATTATGTCAGGGAATAAGGTCTCACTTAAAGTGAAACCAGAAGAATTACTAGAAATTTACTACTGGAGTGTCGGAGAGATATTGTCGGCAATGGGAAGAATTCATAAAAAGCCATGAAGCAGGAAATAGGTTGGCACAATGGACAAATATAAAGAAAGCCAATGCTTTTTTGATGTACTTATGTAAGGAGATAAGGGCATAAGAGGATACCAGAGAGGGAAAGAGAACCCAGACAGACCCATGACCTTATATCCATATGAAAGATTTTATATTATCTGTGCATAGAGCACTCTTTAAAGATCTTAAAACAGAAGCGCAATATTGTCTCATATATTTATACTGTGAAAACACTGCTCGGTGTTTTCTATAAAGAATGTAGATAATGAGAATACAAGAAGGGAAGGCTAATTACAAGTCCACTGCAGTAATCCAGGTGAGAGGGAAGTGTAGGTCAGACTATTATCAGCAGTAAAGAGGAGTTAAGATATACATTTGGTTTAGAAGTGAAGTTCCCTGGGTATTCAAAACCCAAGACTATAAGTCTTTATACCACTCATCCATACAAATGCCTATTTTCCTACTAGAAGACAACCTGGCAATATGTTGAAAGCCTTATAATGTTACATTATTCCCTTTAATGTAGCAATTCCATCTTTAGGGCATTTATTATAAGGAATCATGATGGATATGTGCCAAGAGTTAACTCAAGAGATATTTAAAGCAACAATGTTATAACTGAGCTTAGAAATTGTCACAAGACTGTTGGTTGCCCAGATCTTAGTTTCTAAATATGATTTTCTTATAAGAGGAAATAGAGAACCTTGGGGAAATGGCCGATTTTGGGTCTGGGGCAGAGAAAACAGAAGACAAACGTGGAGCACAAAGTAAGAAAGTATTCAAAAAGCACAAGGGCTGGCCACACTTTTATTTGTAAAAAAAAAAAAAAAAAAAAGCACGAGGATGATGAAATATGGACGAGACCAGAGCCAACCCCAAAGATCTCCCAATGGCCAAAACAGGAACATTTTGACTAAAAATAAATGATGTATTGACAGATTATAAGCCAAAGTATAAAATAAATATGTCTGAGTCCCCACTGATTAATACATGATTGAATAAATAGAGTGGAGAAGAGAGAAATCTTCTTACAGAAGAGATTAAACAGATAGCCCCCTCAAGGAGATGGACCTTACTATTACTAACCTGTCTCTTTCATTCCACCATTACCCACTCCACACACACACACTTTGATTGAATGTGTACTGGATTTAGTGACTACCTTGTGACAAACAGAGAGTGGAAAAAGGGAGGAAGGGTAACTTTGCAGTGGAAAATCTGACCAGCTCTACCTCAGACGGGCTATCAAGGTTAACACTGCCAATGACAAAGCATGTTGATACTGTGATTTCTCAAGATAGAATGACAGAAAGGGCCCTGAACTTTGATGGCATTCTTCTCCAAACCCATCTTCCCAGTCTATCCATAAGAAACAAAAACTCAGACAAACTCAAATTAACACACATTCTACAAGACATCTGACCTGTACTTTCCCAAATTCTCAACCTCATGAAAAATGAGTAAAGATTCTAAGATGACCCAACACATTGTGGCCTCTAGGACTGGACCCTCAAAGAGAAAAAAACGTGTTAGTGGAAATGGTACTGAAATCCTAATAAAGTCTGGAGTTCATTCCATAGCAAAATACCAGTGATTGTGTCTGAGTTTTGCCAAATATACCTTTGTTATGTAAGATCAACAATAGGGGAAGGTGGATGTGGATAAATGGGAACTCTGGGCTATTTTTGTAACTTTTGTGTAATTCTAAAATTATTCCAAAATTAAAAAATTTATTAAAAAATAAACTTACAGTATGGTTGGCACACCAAGAATAGCACCCCTGGCATAATCAGAGAACCCCAAGAGGAGGAACAGAGTTCCCCTGGCTGGTGAGTTCCCACCCACATTGGCTCACTGCCAGTGTCTTTATGTTGCTTTCTTATACAAGCTTGCCTGCTGGTTATAATTTTCTTTTGAGACACTGGGAATTCCTGTAATTAAAAAGAATGATTGTGTGGAATTCAATTTATAAAAAGACTATTGGTTAAACATAATATGGCATCATCAAAAAATAGAATACAGTTGTAAACCTTAAAAACAATGCTATAAAATAGTACATACTGTTATCGTAAAAGTTTTACAGCTTATTATTAATGTGAGATTCCTCTGTTGAATGTTCTCATCGTATTCCATACTTCTCTGTCCTAGGAATTACTGTAATTGCATTAACTATTTTTGTTCTTGACTCTGTAATTCATCTCCTTTTGGCTGAAAGGAACACCCAATGACCTTTGTCTCTCAGGACCCATGCACTTGCCCTGTTTCCATTTGTCAAAATGAGTGTCTCCAAGATATTCACATGATCAGCCACTTCTCAGCAAGACTCAGCTCTAATGTTACCTTTTGAGCAAAATTTTCATGGCCACCTTCTTGAAACAGTATTTTCTACCCCATATCTCTTCCTCAGATCACTCTGCTTTATTAATCTGCACATTTTCCACCTTCTTAATTAGAGGATTATTTGTTCATATGGCTCTGGCCTGTCTGTTCCTTCCAGAACATAACCTCCATGATGAGAAGTGATTCTGCCTTTCTCCTAGCCACTCCACACACAGTACCTGATCCAGGACCTCACATGAGGGGGTACCTTGCGGCAAAGATACATAATGGGGTCTTGGTTGGCTACATACATTGAGAACTCAACACACAGAGGTGATGGTTGAAGCCAAAAGAATGGATGGCTGTCATTTAGGTGAAGCATGCAGGAAGGAGAGGGCTAAAAACGAAGCCTAGGAAGGAGACTTGATAAGCACAAAGTGGAGGAAGAGGGGTCAGTGGGAATTGAGAGGAAGAACAAGGGTGGTTTATTCAATTAGGCATCCAACTCAATTTTAGGTCAGGTCATGATCTCATGGTTCGTGAGTTCGAGCCCTGCATTGGGCTCTGCACTGTCAATGTGGAGCCTGCTTGGGAATTTCTCTCTCTATCCCCCTCTGCCTCTCTCTCAAAATAAATAAATAAGCTTAAAAAAATAAAAAAGAAAACAAGGTCCAATGCAGTGGTCTGGGGGGTCAAGGGAATAGACAACACAGATGCAGGTTACCTATGGCAACACTAAAAATGGAGATCAGGAAAAGCCATTGGTTTTATCAACTCGAATCTCATCTCTAGGGAGCACAGTTTCTTTGTAGAGCAGAGCATATAGACCTCTGCTCTAAGTCCTGCTATCTCCTTGTCTTTCCTTTGAAGAAAGCACTGGCCCTCTCCAATCTACTCAAAGTCAGCAGGGGCAAGACAGCTGCCACATTGTTACACCTCCTTGTACTAAGTAACTAAATACATGCATGGAGAAATATCAAAACAGGGTGACAACCATTTCTAATATATTTTAAATGCTTAACATTGAACAAATCAATGGTGCCCTCTGTGCTGTGGGGTAATGATTAATTGGTTTCCTGCAGGTTCTGAGTTTTCAAAAATGGACATGCATTACTTTTGCAAGATCTTTATGTATTTGTCATGCATGTCCAATTAGTAAAAATACAGATAAAAGTCACCTTACATTGTGCCAGACTGTCACCTTTTCATTCCTCAACATTAAACAAACAGGGGTGCCTGGGTAGTTCAGTTGGTTAAATGTCTGGAGCCTGCTCTGGATTCTGTGTCTCCCTCTCTCTCTGCCCCTGCCTTGATCATGCTGTGTCTCACTGTCCCTCAAAAATAAATAAATGTTAAAAATTTTTAAAAATAATAAAACAGGAAACAAAACACAAAACAAAACAAAAACAGTGACGCTAATATTACCTATAGAAGTTTTGTGACAGAATAAAACATCCTGCTTCTTCACGGCACCAACTCCACTGTGGTCTAGACCCTTTTCTCCAAAAGAACTGGCATTATTGAAGATGAACATTCACAATGTTGTGTTTTGTAGCACTGCCAGGCATTAGACAAGGTGGCTTTCACTATAATTCACTTAGATACACAGGAGCGAAAACCCAGGGAAAGAGAGTTTGTAGGAGACGCTATGAAATGAGAAAAGTCCTTACAAATTAAGAAATGTTAATAACAAAAAAGTAGGACAGAGGATCGTTATTTTTAGTTGAGAAGTAAAGCAGCAGGGTTTTGGCACAAGGGCTGAGAAAGAAGGCAACAGCGTTAACTCCCCGGAGCTGTGTGGAATCATCCCAGCTACTTACTCTATTTGATTACAAGCTGCTACTCTCCTACACACTTCACAAGGTGGTGGCAAGTGCCAGCCCTCACGTCTCACCTGGTGGTTAGACAAGGGCCTTGCTGCTTTTTCATTAAGTTTTAAAATATAAAAAGAAATCTCGGAAATCTGAAGGATTTTCCCATGTTCTAGAATACTTTGATTTAAAAACAAGAAACAAAAAAACACCCTTCTGAGAAATCCTTTCACATTGGAAACCACACCAAGAGGAAAGAGAAAAGGAAGAGAATTCTATGCTCATATACCGGTTGGGGCGGAGGGAAGGCAGTTCTCAGAAACAAGCATCCATTTCTTGTTCTGAGAAACTTCTGAGAAACTTCAACAACCATAGGCTCTACGTTCTGGTTTTTTTGTTTCTTATAGTTGTTCCTATACTTGAGACATCATCCACAGTTACTTTTTTTTTTAAGAGAGACACAGACAGAGCATGAGTGGGGGAGGGGCAGAGAAAGAGGAAGACACAGAATCTGAAGCAGGCTCCCGGTTCTGAGCTGTCAGCACAGAGCCTGACATGGGGCTCGAACCCACCAACCATGGGATCATGACCTGAGCTGAAGCCGGACGCATAACCGACTGAGCCACCCAGGTGCCCCTTTCCACAGTTACTCTTAAGTTTCAACACCAACCAACCCCTAGCTGTCTCCCCTCACTTCTCAGCATGTTCTGACATACTCCTGCCCACCTCTATCCTCACCTGTGTCTCTAGAAGGCTTAACTCGACCCTTCAGGTCTCCTTTCCTTGAAGGCGTATCTCCTTAACAAGAGAACTGGTAGCATTTCAGGTTGACATGGTGAAGGATCTTAAATATGTATGAGCCTTAACACCAATGATCAGATTCTATAGTCATGCCTGATACCTGATCCATCATTTACATGGCAGACATAAAATTTCATTAGAACACAGACTCAGCTTTTAACACTGCCAGACGTAACTACAGAAACACCAAATGCCTGAGTGTACTTATTCCTAGACATTAACAGCTAATCTATGTAAACAGTGCAATTAATTTGTTAATTAGAGTTGCATGTAGACTGAGAAATGGATTTATCCCATTTGGTGAAAATCCAGAAGACCAAAACTACATGTTTGGGTTCTAAAAATATGGGGATTTCTCTATACCAATACCCAGTAAACTAAAAATATCAGGGATATTCAGTTGATAGGAGAAGTGTGCCTGGGTCCACCTGTAGGCACAATGTTGGCCAACTTCGGGAGAAATAACTCCTGCATTGTCTAAAAAAAAAAAATCCCAAATAATCATCACACATATCCCTTCTCATCTCCTGAGTCTGAGAGCTTCTGATTAGGATCACTTTTTTTAAGTTAAGTCTCAAGAAATCATGGAAAAATCACAGAGCATAGAATGTGGTAACAATTGCCCTTAAACCTTGATCTAAGACTTCCAAGTAGAGTGTTCTTTGTGTATATGCAAGCATCTAACAGAGTTTCTGCCACAGAGTTTCTGTCTGGGGCCTCAACCAGCACGAAGTTCCCATTAATCACACCATATGTCCCAGTTTCTCAGAGTGTGTCCCCAGAACCATAGGATCAGCATCACTTGGAAACTTAGAAAGGCACATTCTCAGGTTCCCCCCCATACTTAAGTCAGAAATTCTTATTTTTATATTTTTATTTTTTAAATATTTGTTTATTTTTGAGAGAGAAACAGAGTGCAAGTGGGGGAGGGCAGAGAGGGAAACACAGAATCTGAAGACACAGAATTTCCAGGCTCTGAGCTATCAGCATAGAGCCGGATGTGGGGCTCAAACTCACAGACCATGAGATCATGACCTGAGCTGAAGTTGGACGCTTACCTGACTGAGCCACGCAGGGGCCACCTAAGTCAGATATTCTGAGGTTGGGGGTATCTGGGTGGCTCAGTCAGTTAAGCATCTGACTTCGGCTCAGATCATGATCTCATACTTCATGAGTTCCAGCCCTACCTCGGGCTCTGTGCTGGCAGCTCAGAGCCTGGAGCCTGTTTCAGATTCTGTGTCTCCCTCTTTCTCTGCCCCTTCCTTGCTCACACTGTGTCTCTCTGAAATAAGTAAACATTAATAATTTAAAAAAAAAGAAATTCTGAGGTTGGGGCTCAGCAATTTCTGTTTTAATAAGCCTTCCAGATGATTCTCATGTGCGCTAAGTTTGAAGAGCCGCTGCTCCCTAAGAAGTTTCTCCTAAGGATCATTTGCCTCTCTTTTGACCAGAAGCCTAACATGAAAGCATATTTATTTTTACTGAAACTTCTTATGGAAAAGATCTATTTTTCTCAAACATGAATGTGAAGAATCATTACCTGGGGCCCTTGCTAAAAGGCACATTCCAAGTCAGTGGATCTGAGATAGGACCTATGAGTCTTCATTTCTAGTAAGCTCTAAGGTGACACCAACCACTGCTCAGTGGACCACCCTTCAAGGAGCTAGAGAGTATAGTTAATTACTTCAACTGACATCAAAATTTGGGGTTAAATATCTTGGACTGTGATATCCCAACATCTATGTGCCCTTTCCTGGTGTCTGTACCAATGACATCCTGGAATCCTCTGGAAAATATAAATGAATCAACGCCCCCCTTTATCGCTAACATTTCAGCAAATATTATGTAGTCTTATAATGGCAGTAGTGCTTTTAGAATGAAGTAGAGGACTGAGGCAGTTTGAGCAGGCAGTGAAAGAAGCAGCCCCAGAGACTAATGCTCTGAGGGGTGGTGTGATGAGAGGGTCAGAAAGACAGACACTGTGCTCAAAAACGGAAGCTGGAAGGCACAGAAAACATGCATGACTGACATCGCAATTGTGAGAGAAGTCAGCCTAGGGCAGCAGTGCCAAGGAATGTCAATTAACTTTCTGCAAATGAGTCCGAAGGAGAGGACTCATCGTGTCCGATGGGATGCCTTCATCCAAAGTGTTTGGGCTTTTATCATCGAACCACACCATTGTCTTGATACACAGTAATCTCAGACCTCCCTTTTTTATTTTCCGTTTTCCTTCTTTATTATTTATGCTGGGAACTTTGCTTAGAAAAATATTTTCTCTACACTTACTGATAAAAAAGACACATGAATGCCCAGTGTAAAAAGGTGCTGTTGGATGATACACAAGGCAACGTATGACCACCATAAATTATTCTGATTGATACCCCGGTGATGAATCAGTGCGCACTGTGGTAGAATGCTCAGTGCCAGCTTGACAATGGGGCAAGAGAAGGTTCTGTTGCCTAAGGGCAGCTGGAAATAAGGGACTTTTCACCTCCAACTTACAGCCCTGCATTCCATAATCAATATTCACACTCTTCCTTGCTTCAGACTTGGACAAATGGGCCAAATGGGCAGTTCCTGGCAGTTACACAGTCCAAAGGTCAATGGACAGGATGACTGAAACCACACACATGGGGAATAATGGCAGGGCAGGCCCCTGACTCATACTCATGGTACAAATCAAAGACCAGACACTCTGTGGTTCAGAGAAGATTCGAAGTCACTCAGGCCAAATTACCACTGTTGCCCCGGCTAACCCCCTATAATGGATCTTAATTCAATGATATCCCAAGACATATTAAAAAGCATAGCCTCTATCATCCAATGGCATCAGACTTCTAGTACCAGTATGTCTCTGATGTAGGTCAGGAAGAAAATAATTACCTGTCTTACCCTCCAAGTGACTTTGAAAACAATTTGTTGGCACATTACACTTAGTTGGACTACACTGTTCCTGTTGCTACAGAATAAACACAGAGATGATGCAGCCCAGAACATTTCCCTTCTTGGTGATATTACATTGGAGTTCACTGGTGACTTGAAATTTATTTTGATGAAGCCCTGAGCCCTGAAGTCATTCTCCCCAGCAATGGTTCACCAGCTGACATTTATGTCTACCCTCTCCCAGGCCAAAAAAGCCTCTCTGCTTTTCCAAATATCCTGCCAGGCTCCACCAGGGAATTCTGGATGGTGTGGAAGATTCAGGAAGTCAATTGAGGCTGCCAGGAATCTTCATCCAGGTTAATCATCTCTGTAGATTCTAGGAGAGAAGAAGCAGGCTGGCTGGCTGAGTGAAGCAGATAAGCAGATGGCATGGGCACAAGTTAAATGAACTGCATATTGGCTTCCAAATTATCCTGCATCTAAAGCCATCAAAACAACGTGATGTTGCTACAGATTTCATTATCAACTTCATGAACATTTACCAGGATGAGAGAGAGAGGACAATAAATTCAACACTGAGGTACCTTGTAAATGTGAAATTCTCTTTGACATTGCACACCAAAAAATACTTAAGGAGATGAACTGCTGAAGACATTCAACCATTTACTGAACTTCTTAAGATGACTCCAAAATTTTTTTTTAACTCGATGATAAGGAAATCCAAGGAAAATGGAAGAACTCAAAAAAGTGAAAGATAATTATTCAACGCAAAGGGGTCCCAAACTTTGGAAAAAATATTTTTATATTTACTAATAAAAAAATATTGCATTCAGGTGCATCAAGATCTCATTAGCTTAAGAAATGGGGGGAAAACATTAAACCTTTCTGCTACTAATGAAAAGCACAGTTTCTTCCCAGAGAGCCCCATGACTTTTAAGTTATCTGAATGAATCCACATGTAAGGAATGAATTGAGGGTAACAATATCTTGTCAGATTAAACTGAGGTAAGGTGTGCAGCATCAGATAGCAGGCATTTATCATTCTCAGTCTAGGGTGAGGGACAGACAAGGCCAGAAAACAATGATGATGACAACTCTGTGGTCTTCTTTAGAACAGGAAAAAAAATGCCTTTCTATTTGTTGGAATAAAAAAAACCAATCTGTTCATGAACAAAGTTGAAAAGAAAAAAGTTTTGTTTGTCTTAGTCTTCATGTAATTGGTCTCTCACGTTGAAGCAAAGAAAAGCATCCAGGTACCATAACCAGTGGGAAAGAATCCAGCACGTGAATACATGTAGAGACACATTGAGATTTGTAGGTTCTGAGAGCACACTGTTTTTGATACTGGAGAAATTAATTAAGTCATTATAAAGACTTGACAATTTAACATTACCTTTGAGAATTTGTGAGGGCTGGAGCAGAGCACTTTTCAAAGACAAATAAAAACACAGCTATTTTAAGTATTATGTTTGGAGGATCTGAGAGACCAGAGAGCAAGTAAAAGTCAGCATGACTTTATGGAATATGTTGTGTCAAAATAGATTCTTTCTACAAACCTAACGCATTACCTGAAGGCAATCAGTCTCTGACAACATTTTGTTAAGCATCTGCTAATATGCAAATATTTTTAAAATATAATTTATTATCAAGTGTACTAACATACAGTGTGTATAGTGTGCTCCTCGTTTTGGAGGTAGATTCACATGATTCATCACTTACATACACACCCAGTGCTCATCCAACAAGTGCCCCTCCTCAATGTCCATCATTCATTTTCCCTTCTCTCCCAACCCTCGCCCCCCTCAACCAACCCTCAATTTGCTCTTAGTATATAAAAGTCTCTTATGGTTTGCCTCCTTCCCTCTCTCTTTGTAACTATTTTCTCCCCTACCTTCCCCCATGGTCTTCTGTTAAGTTTCTTGAGGTCCACATCTGAGTGAAAATATGTCTGTCTTTCTCTGACTTATTTCACTTAGCCTAATACCCTCCAGTTCCCTCCATGTTGTTGCAAATGGCAGGATTTCATTCTTTCAGTTTTGCAATCTGACCTGAAGTATAATTTCATTAACATCTTTTTTAAAGGCTTTTATTATACTTTTTAAATATTTTATTTATTTTTTAAGTTTTATTATACTCAGGCTAAAGGAGCAATTGGTGGGTATTTTTAAGAAAAGAATTAAATATTTATTCCACCTTTCTGGAATAAATACACCTTAGGGTAATCTTATAGACTACTTAACAAGAGAAAAGCTATTCTTCACCAAAGAATTCAAGCTTATTGATGTGGAAGGAAAAGCAGTACTAGGAAATGACCATTTCCCAGTCCCATGCAATAGTCACCAGTGGATAAAGGCACATATAGCAGAGGATGACAGAGAGCACTATAATGGAGGATCAATGATCACCCTTAGCATCCTGAGAAGTGAGAAAAACAGACACTGTGTGCCTCACAGGGGATGAAACATGAAGCCACAGCCCTGTCTGTTAAGTGTTCTTACCAAAATGGGTGAGCCACAAAGAAATCAAGGGATGAGGAACCCATCCCTCATTTGCTGGGAAGATGGACAGAAGAGCAAGTTAAACATCACCACAAAGAAGCAAACAGACAAATCCAAAGGGAAAGCATTCTAAAGAGCGAGCTTGGCTTTTACAAAGAGTCACCTAAAAAAAGAGAAAGGAAAAAGAAAGAAGACAGAAATATTCCAGATGAAAAGAGATTTAGGAAGAGCAACAACCTAGTTACTATGTGCATCATGTTTGGGTCCTGATCCAATCAAACCAACTATAAAATGACCTTTAGTGGTCAAGGGGAGAAATCTGATTGTGAAATAGATATCCCATGGTAACAAGAAATTATGATAGGCATCATAATGAGACTACAGTTACATTGTGGTTCATGTTTTTTAGAGAAGAATACTGATGTGCGTAGGAGGGAAGTAACATAATGTGTAAGGTTTGCTTTTAAATACTTGAGGAAAGGAAAACAAAGGATGAGTAAATAACACAAATGGGGCAAAATCTTGGTGAAGTGAAGCAAATGGAGATTCACTGTTCTATTCTTTCTAGTTCACCTACATTTGAATATTTCCAAATGCATATTTTCAAGTTTTCTCTTTGCAAAGAAAAAGTAGCTCTTTTTTAAAAAAGCATGCTACTGAGAATTGCTGTGAGACAAAATACATCTTGCAATTATAACTGAAAAGTCAGTCAAGAGGAAATGAGAAGCCAACTTTCACAAATATTGCACTCAATAATAAAATATGTTTAAGAGCAGAACATTACAAGACACTGTACTGGCTGATGGTTATTAGTTTTTAAAATTTTAGCCAGAAAAAGAAACCCTCTTTACTAACAGAGAAATAATAAAAGAGTTATTTAGAGGGCTGTCTGGGTGGCTCAGTTGGTTGAGCATCCCACTCTTAATCTTGGCTCAGGTGTTGATCTCAAGGTCATGAGTTCAAGCCCTGCATTGGGCTATGCACTGGGCATGGAGTCTATAAGAAAGAGGGAAGGAAGGAAGGAAGGAAGGAAGGAAGGAAGGAAGGAAGGAAGGAAGGAAAAAAAAGAGAGAGGAAGGAAGAAAAGCAAGCAAGCAAGCAAGAGAAAAAGAGAAGGAAAGAAAGGAAAAAAGGAAGAAAGCATGATCTTCCTATACAAACCACATCAGGTTTTGGGGTTTGTTTGTTTGTTTATTTTTTGAGAGAGAGAGAGAGAGAGCACGTGCAGGGGAGAGAGGCAGAGGGAGAGAGAGAAAATAACAAGCAGGCTTCATGCTCAGTGTGGAGCCCGACTGAGGGGCTCGATCCCATGATCATGAGATCATGACTTGAGGTGAAATCAAGAGACAGATGCTCAACCTACTGAGCCATCCAGATGCTCTGAAACCATATTAGTTTTGAAATAAGAGATGTAGGGATTCCAACGGAACCGAAAATAAACACTAGGGTCAACAACATTCTAGCTATAAAAAGCAAATCCAGGAGCAGATTTTTTCCATTTTTTCTTGAAATAAAATTTGAAAATCATAAGCACATATTATTTAGCCAAAAGGAAGAATTATTTTTGTATACAATGGTACATAACACTGAAATTTACAATTAAATTATAACACTGCTCTCTTCTTGAAAAACAAAAAAAGGTAGATGACCTTCTTCTCCATGATGTGTTTACAGGTCAGAGTGATCTGAAACCCTCTGGGGGTCCCCTGTTCCTGCCTTTCTGTAACTTCCTCCTTGGATCATCTTGTATCACATACTGAACTGTCTAACTCTCAAAGAAATCTAGAGGCTTCTTAAAATCCTTTCATCTATGAGGTAGAAAATAAATACTTAAAAGGGTGTCAAGCAATGTTGCATTATAGGATACCAAAACTGACCAGAAATAAATATGGCCGGGATCCTATCATTGTTAGAAAAATAAGGAAAAAAAATGTTCAGGGCAGAAATTAAAGAAAACAAAACGATTCTACCATTTGGTCCTGAAATGTTCTCTTTTGACAAAAGGAGGGATTTTAGTTTCACAACAAACTGCTTACATAATAAAAATGACAAATTATTCCATAAGCCTACAGCATGATAATTTTGCTCCAGTGGATAATGTGTTTCTTAAAAACAAAACAAATCAAAAAGGCTGCTTTTATTTTTTTTTAATCAAAATAATTTTTTAGTAAAGCTAAGCATTATAATAAGAAAACTGTTATTGGGGTGCCTGGGTGGCTCAGTTGGTTAAGCATCCAACTTCAGCTCAGGTCATGATCTCAAGCTCATAAGTTCAAGCCTCACATTGGGCTCTGTACTGACAGTTCATAGCCTGAGCCTGATTCAGATTCTGTGTCTCCCTCTCTCTCTCTGCCCCTCCCTCCCTGCTCATGTTCTGTCTCTCCCTTTCTCTCAAAAATAAACAACGATTAAAAATTTTTTTTTAAAGAAAACTGTTATGTTTTTCCTCACATGATACAACTATACTATTAGGGGCTAACTATCTGCAAGAAATTGGATTTAATTGGGACAAGGTGTAATTACAAGCTTTAATATTTCTTATTACCTCTAGGAGCCTGTAGAACTGGAAAATCTTGCAAACCTCCTCTCTCATGTCTTCCATTCCACTGGAGAAAGGGATACTAATCTACTTTTTGAGATGATAGTTGATATGACCCCTAGTAGAGCAAGGTAACTAGGGGCAGGGCAACAACTGGCTCTTGTAGCCACTCATGATCTCATTTGCTGTGAAGCTTCTTCAAAGAACTGCCAGAGCTGTGTGTTAACCCTCTCCTCCTTCATTCTCTATCCAATCCTTCCTAGTCATGCTTCTACCCTTTACCATGGCACCTGAGACACCACAAAACCACCAACTGTCACCATGTGGCAAACCCCATGATCATTTCTGTCTTCTGTTCACTCAAACCTCTACAGTCTTTTACCTTTCCTCACTCTTTTCTCTATGAATCATCTGCTCTGGGCATCCATGAGGCCACACTTTCCTGGCTCCTATCCTATCTCCCTAACCACCCCTGCTCAGCTCCTTCTCCCTGGCTAAACCGCTTCATACTAATGCATTTCTTTTGAAAGCAAAGCATGATAAAACAGGAGGGTTTCTGAGAAATTACTTTTTTCTGTTCAACAAACGTGTCTTCTTTTTTCTCCTCCTTCTTTCCATTACTCTTGTTCTAACTGTAAGAGTTAAAGAAATTTTAGAATTTCTTTCAGTTTCATTGATTTTAGACCATTGAGATCCCATGTGGTCAGTAGATTAGAGAAAACAATATAGGTGATGTCACTATACACTGAAACCTCTGGGGGGGGGGGGGAACCTCTATGAAATTATTATAAGCCCAAAGGATAATGAAGGAAATAAAACAATCTGTACCTGGCAATATTTCTATGAATTATCTTTGTTCAGAAACTCCAAGAAAAGTAGGACCTTAAGTGGATCATTAAATGAGACAGTAAAAAGATCATACAACATGATCAAGTGAAATTTATTCCTTGAATGCAAGGATGGTTCAACATACACAAATCAGTAATTGTGATACACCATTCTAACAGAACGAAGGGCAAAAACTCTTATGATTATCTCAGAAGAGGCAGAGAAAGCATCTGACAAAATTTAACACCATTTAATGATAAAAACTTTCAACATGTTAGGTATAGAGGGGATATACCTCAACATAATCAAAGCCATATGTGACCATAGGTAACATCATACTTAATGGTGAAAAGCTGAAAGTTTTTCCTCTAAGATCAGCAAAATGATCAGAGTGCCCACTCTTTCCACTTATTTCAATACAGTACTGCAAGTCCTACCCAAAGTAATTAGGCAAGAAAAAGAAAATGTAGGCATTCAGATCAGATAGGAGGAAGAAAACCTGTCTCCATTTGCAGATGACATAATCATCTATTTCTCCACCAAAAATGGTCAGATCTGATAAATTAATTCAGTAAAGTTGTAGATATAAAATCAACATGCAAAAATCAATGGCCTTTTTACACACTAACAACTATCTGGAAAAGAAATTAACAAAACCACTTATAATAACATCAAAAAGAAAATATTTAGGAATTAATTTAACAAAGGAAGTGAAAGATCTATACAATGATCCTGTAAGATACTGATGAAAGAAATTCAAGAAAATACCAATAAATGAAAATATATTGTATCTGTGGATTAGAATAACATTGGAATAATGTCCATACTACCCAACGCAATCTATAAATTCAATGCAATCTCTAACAAAAGTCAATTAGCATTTTTCAACAAAAGAGAAAAAAACAACTCTAAAATTCTTACAGATCACAAAAGACTCTAAATAGCTTGAGGAAGCATAAGCAAAAAGAGCAAAACTGGAAGCATCACACTGCCTGATTTCAAACTGTGTTACAAAGTGATAATAACCAAAACAGTATGGTAATGGCATAAAAGCAGACACATAGATCCACAGGAGAGCCCAGAAATAAATTCGTACATATATGGTCAATTAATTAATGACAAAGTTGTCCAGAATACACAATGAGGAAAAGATAGTCTCTTCAGTAAACAGTGCTAGGCAAACTGGTCAGCCACATATGGAAAAGAACAAAATTGGACCCCTTATCTCACACTATAGACAAAAGTCAACTCAAAATAGACTGAAGAATAAATGCAAAACCTGAAACCTGGAACTCTTACAAGAAAACACAGGAAGTAAGCTCCTTGACATTATACTTGGCAATGGTTTTTTGGATTTGACATGTGAGCAAAAGCAATAAAAGCAAAACCAAGAGGGATTACATCAAACTAATAACTTTCTGCAGAGCAAAGAAAACAAACAACAAAATAAAAATGTAACCTCAGAATGGGAGAAATATTTGCAAGCTATATATCTGGTAAGGGGTTAATATCCAAAATATATAAGGAATTCCTACAACTCAACAGCAAAAAAAAAATAACTCCCCACAAACAACCTAATTAAAAATGAGCAAAGGAAGTGAACAAGTATTTTTCCAAAAATATATATATAGATGACTAATAGGTATATAAAAATGTGTTTAATAGCACAAATCATCAGGAAAATGTAAAACCATTAACCTCACGCCAGCTAAGGTGTCTATTAACAAAAAGACAAGGGATACCAAATGCTGGTAAGGTAATAGAGGAAAGAACCCTTATACACCGTGAATGGGAATATAAATTGAGGCAGCCATTATGGAAAACAAGATGGAGGCTCATCAAAATTTTTAAAATATAACTACCATATGATCTAGCAGTCCCACTTCTGCACATATAACCAAAAGAAATGAAATCACCATCTTGAAGAAATATCTATACTCCCCTGTTCATTGCAATGTTATTGGCAGTAGCCAAGATACGGAAGCAACTAAGGGGCTATCAACAGATGAATGGATAAGGGAAATGTAGTCTATGTATATGATGAGATATTGTTCAGCCTTAAAAAAGAAGGAAATCCTGTCATTTGTGACAACATAGATAAAATTGGACGGCATTATGCTACAGAAAAGAAATCAGACAGAGAAAGACAAATATGCCTCATATCTCTTATATGTGGATTTTTAAAAAAGTTGAACTCATATAAACAGAGGAGAACGGTGGTTGGCAGGGGATGGGGTGGGGGAAATGGGGAGAGGTTGGCAAAATGATACAAATTTTCAGTTACAAAATGAACAAGAGGTCTGAGGATCTAATGTCTAGCAGGGTGACTATAGTAATAATACTGTATTGTATACTTTAAATTTCCTAAGGAGATCTTAAGTAATTTTACAAAGAAAAAGAAACGTTAACTATGAGAGGTGATGGATATGTTAACAATTTGTTGGAATCCTTTCAAAATGTATGTATATATCATACCATCACACTGTATACTTTAAATATATTACAATTTTGTCTATTTTGCCTCAGTAAAACTGAAAAGTCTTGTTCATGAGTCCTCACAGTAGTTTTATTTCTAATAGCAAAACGTACACACACACACACACACACACACACACACACACCAGTAATCAATGCCTATGTCCATCAACAAGTGAATAGATAAGCCAATTGTGGTATATTCATACAATGACAAAATTTTAGAAATAGAAAAGAACTATTACACAAAACAGCATAGATGTATCTAAAATAATCATCCTGGGTGTGGGCAAAAGAAACCAGAGAAAAGAATTCATAAAGTACCATTCCATTTATAAAATACTCTAGAATACAGGATTCAATCTAGAAAGAGAAAAAAGATCAATGTTGCTCTGGGATGGGGTTAGGTACTGGGTTTCAAGGATATGTGGCAATTCTGTGGGGATATTATATTTTCATTATCTTGGATTACAGTTATAGCTCCATGGGTGTATGCATATGTCTAAATATATCAGATTGTAAAATTTAAGTATAAGCAGTTTGGTATATAATTAATACATAATAAAGTCTCATAAAAAATTATAGGGCTAGGCTTCAAAGCAAAGATGTCAAGAATGCCATACTGAAATGAATTCAGCCAAGGTGACTCTGGTGTCTTACCCTATGTTAAATGTTAAATTTGGGAAGAAAACACCATATCACTCTCCATCAGATGTAATGGACAGATTTTTTTTGAACAAGGGATCATTTCTACAAACCCAAAACTCAACGGGAGACTGAATCAGAAAACAAGGCATCTCAACAACAAATACCATTCATTGCATATATAAGAAAAGAATTCCTTCATTATACCCTGCTGGTGACTGGTCTAAACAGATCTTGGTGACTGAGACAGCCTCAACATCTCCTTCAGCTTGATCCCCATTCAGCCACGTCCCAGCTGAGTGAGCTTGGGGATAAGTTACTATGATCTGTGCCTTAGTTTCCTCATCTTTAATATAGAGACAATGCTAGTACCCACATCACAGAGTTGTGAGGATTAAGAACATTAATACATGTAGGTGCTAAGATCATCTATTATCAACCTTATCTTTCCCACCTATTATCATGATCATTTTTCAAAGAGATTATATATGTAAGAAAGGAGGGCAGTAGTCAGGTCCCTCACTGTTAGTTCAGTGCTCTTCCCATACAACATACAGATTTCCTGAAGACAACTGTATTCTAAGTCTGCAGAACTTCACATTGCTGACTAAATAAAAGCAGGCAAAACCAGTCACCACTTACCAAGTTGGCAAACCCAAGTCTGGCAATTGTAATCCCCAAGCTTATGTGGGAAGATCGTGCACCCAGCTCAGAGAGACCTTGTCTAAGAATGACCAGAGACCCTACTAGCTAGCAAGTCGGGGGGTAGGGGGAAAGAGATTGGTGATTACCAACCACTGAAATGAGCCCTCTGTGAGGTGAAGCTGGTCCTCAAAAGCTGATTTTAAAAAAAGGAGGGGATCGAAAGTTCATTTAAGTGTATTTTTTTGTTCCTGGAAAGCAGAAGAGGCTTCCCTTCGATTTATTCCTCCATGCTGAGCCTTCCCAGGATGCTATGTGACCAGAGCTCATGATGTGACCAGATATATTCATCACTGGAATTACTAAATCCTACCTTTTACCCCCCACATTAATTTTGGCTCTAGATATTCAAGAACTCACAAATATCTGAGCCTGTAACTTGCATTTTAATTTCCTCTGTTTCTATCAGCCTTTCCAAAAACAAAAAACAAAACAAAAAAAAAAAACTCAACCTGCCATTTGGAGTTCGAATGCCCTTCAAGATCTAAGAGAAGACACAGCAGATACATGTAACATGCAACTCATTTCTCTTGTGGCATTTCTTTGAAGGCAAGTTAGAGGCCTCACAGCATCTCATTTGGCTTTCATGGGTTCAAGTTCCATAGAGAAAAATCCAGCATCCTGAAACATTTAGCTTTGGAAGAATACCACCTACCTTCCCCCCTACACTAAGGACACAAGTCACTTTATTCTTGCCTTGACTGATGAGTATGTGCTCCTTCTGCCCAGTGGCCCTTTAACTAGACACCAACGAGCCCTTTTCTCCCTGTATTCCCTCCATATCTGTGCCCTCGACCTTCCACTCCTCTCAAGAAGGGAGTGTCTCTGTTTATCAAAGTTACCCTGGATCCACCTCTCACCATACACTATCACAACAATGCTAAATAAGGGACTTCTGCACACACATCAAAACAGTAGAGCATACTTCTAAGAATTCGTATGTGGAAAAGCCTCTGGAATCCAGTATGTATTCCTCTGGCTAAGAGCTTGTGTCTAATTTGATTAAGAGCAGAAATTCACGGAAATATTCAAGCCTTCTTGGATGCTGAGTTTGCAAACAGAAGGATCCATGTTCTTTTGCTTCCAAATGTTGGAACAGTTTGAGAAGTCACGTGATGGTAAGCTCAGAACATCTGCTCTTCAGTTCTATCAACCATGTCCAATTAGCCAGTACTATAAAACCTACATCTCAAGGGAAAAAAAGGATCAGAAAGAAGATGGTGAAAGAAACTCCATCAGGAATAGTTCTCATGAGAAGAGGAGTCAACTCCCTTTGACAAAGGGAATAATTTCAAGAGCACAAATTAATGAATACCACTCCATGAAGTCATTTTATTTTTTAAAGCACTTTCACAATACCTCATTTTTCCTTATAAAGGAGATAGAACAGCACTGCTAACTCATTTGTCATAAAAACCATAGAAGGAGAGAGGTTCATGAACTTGCCAGAGCTCACACAACTGAAACCCTGGGCCTCGGAGCTCACAGGACAATAACCCAAGTAAGCGAGACACCTTCCTCCCTTCAAGTAAATTCTCCTGACACACTAAAGCCCAACAGATTGGGATTCTACACATCTTGAACTTGAATTTCATCTCAACACATGCTTCAAGCCTGAGCACTTCCTGTGAGACTCTGGCATTTTATTTCATGTCCAAGGTCCATTTAGGGAGAGGAGAGAGGTCCTAGGATAGACCATCTACATTTGGAATTCTTCTCAATTATGCAACTAATGAATTCAAAGGCATATTACTGTGTCTGGAGTAGGTCTCTCTCCTTCTTTCAGAAGTAGGTAGAAGATATATTTTACTTTCTCATCAATTAAACTAAGGAAGTACTCATTTCCTTTTTTAAAAAATGTTGATTCATTTTTTAGAGAGAGCTTGAGGAGAAGAGGGACAGAGAGAGGGGGGGAGAAACAGAATCTAAAGCAGGCTCCAGGCTCTGAGCTGTCAGCTCAGATGCAAGGCTCAAATCCAGGAACCCTGAGATCATGACCTGAGTCAAGTCAGCTGCTTAACTGAATGAGCCACCCAGGCACCCTGGAATGTTGCTCTTTAAAACATAAACATAGGGGATGGGGCACCTAGCTGGCTCAGATGGTAGAGCTTACAACTCTTGCTCTCAGGGTTGTGAGTTCAAGCCCCACACTGGGTGTGCAGATTACTTAAAATCTTTTTTAAAAAGATGGATGTGGGGGGAGGGGGGTGATGGGCATAGAGGAGGGCACTTGTGGGGATGAGCACTGGGTGTTATATGGAAACCAATTTGACAATAAACTATTTGTAAGAAAGAAAGAAAGAAAGAGAGAGAGAGAGAGAGAAAGAGACAGAGACAGAGAGAGACAGAGAAAGAAAGAAAGAAAGAAAGAAAGAAAGAAAGAAAGAAAGAAAGAAAGAAAGAAAGAACATTGAAACCCCCCAAAAAAAAAAGTGGAGGATATAGGGCACTACAGTAGGTGTGGAGTAAGGCTTTCTGCTTAAAAAAATTCCTGGGCTTCTCTATTAAATAAAAGAGATTTGAAAAGTAAGATAAGAACAAAGTCCTTCTCTTTTGCCTCCTTTCCATTTCTGCTTTTAAATCTGAAGAAAGAATGGTCTTTCTCTTTACTGTCTGCTTATTTACTTTCCCAAGCAATGTAGGACTTTTTAATACTCAAAGTAGATTCTTGTTGCCTTTCCTGATGTGGCTTGTCCTGACAGAAGCAAAGCATGGAGAAATAGAAGGTACTGGATTAGAACTTGGTTGAGTTTGATTCAGGCCCCAAATGGGTCCCCAGACTCACATTTGATCTTGGACAAGTCATTTCACCTGCCATGGCTTCTGTTTCCTAACTTATAAAATAAAGGGAAGGAACCCAGTGACCTGATAGATCCTTTACAGCCCCCAGCTAACTCTGTTCTTTTCTGGAAAGCTACAGCAAGTGTTTGCTTAGTTTGCTAAGACAAAACATGTCCCCAGTTTCCTGGGATTTGCCACAATTCTCCTGCGGGTCCCTACAGAGGTCATGCTGGGTAAGCTGCTCTTGAGGCATCAAGTAGTCTCAGTATTATCATCACCTTACTAAAAAGAGACACATTTTGCTTTTGCTCATTCATCTCTTTTCCTTCTTTTCCACCAACTACTTTTGATCTTGATTCTGGACAAATCAAGGGTAGAGATGGGGCACCTGGGTGGTTCAGTCGGTTAAGTGCCTGACTTCAGCTCAGGTCATGATCTCATGGCTCATGGGTTCAAGCCCCGCATCGGACTCTGTGCTATAGCCAGCTCAGAGCCTGGAACCTGATTCAGATTCTGTGTCTCCCTCTGTCTCTGACCCTCCCCTGTTTATGATGTCTCTCTCTCAGAAATGAATAAAACATTAAAAAAAAACTAGAGATACTAGCATTTATTTCTTCATATCAGTCAAGGTTTTTTTTTTAACATGCCATATTTTCATACTTTGTACACCATTAAGGTCCATTTCCGATTCCAGGACAATTGCCCCACCTTTTATTCCCCTTTATTAGTTTCCACAAAAAACTAAAATTCTCCCTTTAATGCCTATTTTCTCTGAAAAATAAACAATCTAAATTTAATTGCTTTGAATCACCATCTAGGGGAGAGTTTGATGAATTTTTGTTAGATCTTCCCCATGGGACATGGGTCATGCTGTGTTATGGAATCGGATCCAGAATAAGATGCCTCCAGCCTTCATGTGTCTTCTGCAGGCTTCACTCCGTTCTGGTTCAATGCACGGACCTGTGCTGTGGCTTCAACCCAAAACAGAGGAACACAGTTACCGGTGAACCACTAACTTCCTAACACCATGAGTGAAAAGGAAGGAAATGTGAGACTTCTTGATTGAAAAGGCAATAAAAAGAATCTGTTTTTCCTTTCTTCATGCATATATTTAACTTCAGAAAAGCCCAAGAGATGCAGAGTAGAGCAACATAGGTAATATTGAACACCTGCTTGCAATACACCTGGAGGAATTCTAAACAAAGGGAGAAAACACATCTGAAACAGAAGAGCCTGAAAAAGACAACATGGAAATTTTCCACCCAACAGCACTGGTGTCCCTTACTGAGGAGACAGCAGATTTCTCTGATCTGGAATAAAGTGTTTCCTAACAACTGCTCAAGTTAGCTTGAGTCAAAGGAAGGCCTTGTCCCACTGTCACATCAGTACTACTTTTAATGCACCTACTGGCTGAATATGTAAAATGGTATTGGCTGTGGATGCAAGTAGGCAAAACCCTAGACGTTAAGTAACATCTTGGTAAAAAGAGGGGCAGAAATAAGAGATCAAGGAGCACTGTTTTGGGGGAGACTGGGGTGCACTGATGCAGACAAGTAGAGAATGATCAACCATGTTCTTTTATGAATACTCTAGTAACAGAAGATAATTATGAAGGAGGAAGAAGAGAAGATCCCTTCAGCCCAATCACACCCAGAAAATTACCAAGAATTTCGGTTAGAGCTGGGAACATCTATCTGTCCCTTAGGGTAACATCTTAGATGGACTATATTTCTTCACAGAATACAAGGCACAAGGGTTAAGAGAAAACTAACCATTTAGTCTCTTAACGAATACTACCTCTGTATAGGCCTATCCCTTTTGAAAACAATCAACATGAGGTTAAGGACAGAGTCTACAGAACAAATGAGGACACAACACTCAAAGACAATAAAAAGGGTTTTTTTCTTTCTGAAAATATACAGCAGAGAAGATAAATACATTTTGGGAGAAGAGAAAACTCACCAGAACCAACATAGAGGAGAAATGAAAAAGGAAGTAGGCTAGGATTACAAAGGACTGTAAAATTTAAATGCAGCATTAGAATTAAGATCACCAGGGGATAGGGATGCCTGAATGGCTCAGTTCCTTAAGGGTCCGACTCTTGATTTCGGCACCGGTCATGATCTCATGGTTTGTGGGTTTGAGCCCCATGGCAAGCTCTGCCCTGATAGCATGAGACTGCCTGGGATTCTCTCTTTTCCTCTCTCTCTCTGTGTCTCTCTCTCTCTCTCTCTGCACCTCCCCTCTTTGCATTTTCTCTCTCTCTAGAAAATAAATAAACTTAAAATAAATCAGTAGTGGATCAAAAGGAATGAAATCTTGCCATGTGCAACAATGTGCATGGAACTGGTGGGTATTTTATTAATCAAAGTAAGTCAGTCAGAGAAAGACAAATATCATATGATTTCACTTCTATGTGGAATTTAAGAAACACAGCAGATAAACATAGCAGAAGGTAACGAAAATTAAGATAAAAATAGAGAGGGAGGCAAACCATAAGAGACTCTTAAACTCAGCGTTACTGGAGGGGAGATGGGCAGGTGGATGGGCATTAAGGCGGGCACTTGCTGGGATGAGCACTGAGTGTTACATCTAAGTGATGAATCACTAAATTCCATTCCTGAAACCAATACTGCATTGTACATTAACTTGAAATTAAACAATTTTTTTTTAAAGATCAGCAGGGGAAGCATTTAAAAACTATATTTTAGTTTGCTGAAAATATCATCAGTTATATGGAAGAGAAACTCCAAACCTCTGAGCATGTAGACCAAATAACAGTTGAAATTATGAGAGGAAAATAGCAGATATAAATGAAGAGAGATAATAGCTTAGAAATTACTGGCATTTTAAAAAATATGCACGTGCAAAACATTGCATGCCTCCTATTCCATTTGTTAATAATCTAATTTTGACTTCTCTTGCTTCATGTTAGTCTTTAGTTCTTCACAGAGGTCTCTTTTCCTCTAATGCCAATGGAACTTCAACACTTACTCTGAGATTATGTGCTCTTCTATTATTAAATAAGGTATTTGCAGATAAGAAAATATATCCTCTTCTTTTGCTGCAGAAAAAAATTACTCTGTCTTTTAAGCTCTCTTTGCAAAAAAAAAAAAAAAAAGGCTTAGGTAACATCTAGAATTCAGTTATAATTGCTATCTCAAGAGGGAGCTACTACTCTGAACCTCTAAAATGTCTGTAATTATGATTGATCACAATTTTTACCAATATGTTCTATCTAGGTAATAACATTAGGAACTCTGCTATTTCAAACATAAATTGGGAAGGTATTATGCGAAAGACAATGAAATACACCACCTGGGTGGCTCAGTCAGTTAACCAACTGACTTCAGCTCATGTCATGATCTCACAGTTCATGGTTCAAGCCCTGCTTCAAGCTCTGTGCTGACAGCTCAGAGCCTGGAGCCTGCTTAGGATTCTGTGTCTCCCTCTCTCTCTTTGCCCCTCCCCTGCTTGCACTCTATGTCTCTCAAAAACAAATGTTAAAAAATTTTTTAAACCTTTCTCAGATAATCAAATACTCAAAAGCTTACACTAATTTATCCTTATACATACACACCTCAAGATATTTAATTACATAAAGTGACAAACATTTTTAATGAAAATATAAGGAGGTGCTATTAAAAAACATCATTTTATAAACAGGATTGAACACAGTTCAGATTAGCAAAATATGTATTAAATAATTGAAAGATAGTAAAATAATTTGAAAACAATAATCCAGGTCTATAAGTATAGATTATATTAAGAAACAAGGAGTTAAATGGGATGTTTTTGGAAGCTTTCCTTTCACTTCTATTTTTTTGGAATAGTTTGAGAAGAATAGATATTAACTTCTTAAAATGTTTGGTATAATTCACCTGTGAATCCATATGGTCCTGGACTTCTATTTTTTTTCGTTTTTTTTTTTTTATTACCAATTCAATTGCATTACTAGTAATCAGTCTGTTCAGATTTTCTATTTCCTCCTGATTACATTTTAGAATATTGTGTTTGTAGGAATTTATCCATTTCTTCTAGGTTGTCCAGTTTGTTGACATATATTTTTTCACAGTGTTCTCTTATTCTCTTTGTATTTCTGTGGTGTCATTTATTTCTCCTCTTTTATTCCTAATTTAATATATCTGAATCCTTACTCTTTTTTCTTGTTGAGTCTAGCCAAAAGCTTATCAATTTTGTTTCCTTTCAAAGAATCAGCTGTCGGTTTTGTTGATCTTTTCTTTTCTTTTCTTTTTAAGTCTCCATGTCATTTATTTCTGCTCTGACTTTATTATTTCCTTCCTTCTACTCAGCTTAGGTTTTGTTTGTTCTTCTTTTTTTTAGATCCTTTAGGTGTAAGGTTATTTAGGCTTTTTCTTGCTTCCTGGGGTAGACCTTGTATCACTATTTCCCTCTAAGAACTGCTTTCTCTGCATTGCAAAGATTTTGGACCACTATGTTTTCATTTTCTTTTGTTTCCAAGTATTTCTTAATTTCTTCATTGATTTCTTCAATGACCCATTTTACTAAAACCAGACAAAGACACCACAAAGACAGCTAGCTCTAGTGAGCGTAGATGGAAAAAATCCTCAACGAAGTATTAGAAAACAGAATTCAACAATTATTTAAAAGTGTCATTTACCACATTTAAGTGGGATTTATTCTAGGGATCCAAGAACATATGTCTATATAATAAAGGCTTTATATGAAAAACCGATAGCTAACACTATACTCAATGGTGAAAAACTGAGAGCTTTTCCTCTAGGATCAGGAACAAGACAAGAATATCCAACCTCACCACTTTTATTCAACATAGTACCGGAAGTCCTAACCACAGCAATCAGACAAGAAAAAGAAACGAGGAATCCATAAAGTTAAGGAAAAAGTTAAGCTGTCACTATTTATATATGACAGGATACTATACATAGAAAACCACGAAGACTCCACCAACCACCTCCCATCCATGAAGAAATGAGGAAAATGAGGAAAAAGAGAAATTAAGTAAACAATTCCACTTACTATTGCATCCAAAAGAATAAAATACCCAGGAATAAACTTAACCAAGGAGGTGAGAAATCTGTACTCCAAAAGCTGTAAAACACAGATGCAAGAAAGTGACAATGACACAAACAGATGGAAAGATATTCCATGCTCATAGACTGGAAGAACATTGTTAGAATGTCCACACTACCCAAAGGAATCGACAGATTTAATGCAATTACTATCAAAATACCAGCACCATTTTTCATGGAATTGGAACAAATAAGCCTAAAATTTTTATGGAACCACAAGAGAGCCTGAATAACCAAAGAAATCTTGAGAAAGATGAACAAAGCTGGAGATATCACCATCCCAAATTTCATGTTAGAATATAAAGCTGTAGTAATTACAACAATATGATATGGACACAAAAACAAAGATAGATCACTGGAATAGACCAGAGTCCAGAAACAAACTCATAATTATGTGGCCAGTTAATCTATGACAAAGGAAACAAGAATATACAATCAGAAAAAGACAATCTCTTCAACAAATGGTGCTGGAAAAACTGGACAGCTATACATACAAAAAGAAAAAAGAAACTGGACCACTTTCTTACACCACACACAAAAATAAACTCCAAGTGAATGAGGAGACTTGAAGCCATAAAAATGCTAGAAGAGAACATACGCAATAATTTCTTTGACATCAGCTATAGCAACATTTTTCTATATAGGTCTCCTGAGACAAGGTGAACAAAAACAAACTATTGGAACTATACCAAAATAATCTTTTGCACAAAAAAGAAACCATCCACAAAACTAAAAGGCCACCTACTGAATGGGAGAAAAGATTTACAAGTGATATATCCAATAAGGAATTAATATTTAAAATACATGAAGAATTTCTACAACACAACACCAAAAAATAAACAATCCAACAAAAAAAGGGGGGCAGATAACCTAAGTAGACATTTTTCCAAAGAGGATGTTATAGATAGAACAAAAGACACATAAAAATATATTCAACACAAATAATCATCAGAGAAACGCAAATCAAAACCAATGACAAAACCTTATACCCGACAGAATGGCTAAAACAAACAACCGAAAAAAGATATAGCAAGCATTGACAAGGAGGTGGAGAAAAAGGACTTCTGCACTGTTGGTGAGAATAAAAGGTGGTACCATCACTATGAAAAATAATATACAGGCTCTTCAAAAATTTAAAAATCAAAATACCACAATACCCAATAATTCTACTACTGGGTATCTACCCAAAGAAAACAAAAACACTAACACAAAAAGATATAGGCACCCCTATGTTAACTGCAGCACTATTTATAATCTTGCAGTCTCTCTATACAAAGTCTTGCAACTCATTTGTAGGGAGCAAAATAAAATGGGCAAAATATTTGAACAGACATTTCCCAGTATACACATGAAAAGAATGCTCAAGAGGCGCCTGGGTGGCTCAGTCAGTTGTGCGTACAACTTAGGCTCAGGTAATGAACTCATGGTCCGTGAGCTGGAGCCCTTCATGGGGCTCTGTGCTGACAGCTCAGGGCCTGGAGCCTTTTTCGAATCCTGTGTGTGTGTCTCTCTCTGTGCCTCCCTGATTCATGCTTGCTCACTCTCTCAAAAATAAACAAACATTTAAAAACTTAAAAAAATATATTCTCAACATCTGGTGTCATCAATGAAGGTAAGACCACAAAGTGATAACACTGCATTATCAAAGACTGGCTAAAATTATAAAAAATATTGGCCAGACTATGGAGAAAGTGGAACTCAGACTGTTAATGAGAATGCAAAATTGTACAACTGCTTTGGAAACCTAACAGTTCCTTCAACGGTTAAATCTATACCTACAATACAACCCAGTCATCCCATACCTTGGTATCTACCCAAGAGAAAGGAAAGTAGATTTTATAGAAAGATTTATGAGAGTCGCCTCAGTGGCCCAGTAGGTTAAGCATGGGACTCTCAGCATGATTCTGAGCCCTGTGTTGGGCTCCACAGAGCCTGCTTGGGATTCTCCCTCTCTCTCTCTCTCTCTGCCTCTCCCCTGCTTGTGCACGCATATGCACCTGTTCTCTCACCAAATAAACTTTTAAGGGGAAGGGCAGAGTGGAGGAGAGAGAGATAATCTGAAGGAGGCTCCACACTCAGTACAGAGCATGACTCAAGCTCTATGCCACCACCCTGCAACCATGACCCAAGCTGCAGGTGCCCCCAGATTTTTTTTCTGAAATACAATGCCTTCTCAGTCTGTCTTTTGATATACCACTTCTGGTGGTTGATTTTTCCCTCCAGTTCCCTTTACTCCATCACAATATGATAGAGCAAGAACAAAGATAAATAGCAAGTTGTATTCACAATCAGAGGCCTCAAGTGCCATGGGAGGTCCTTATGAAATGGAAAGTGCATGTACCATCTTAAAAAAGCAGATAATTCACAGCTTAAGTCAAACATTTCTGCATGGCAATGTGGGTGCAGGCTTGGCAGATTTTCTAGTTTTTTCAAAGGAAGTAAAAAATCTGTACCTTGTGTGAAATTCCCTGACTTTTAAATGGTCGTGATTCATTTACGAAATTTTTTAATGTTTACTTATTTTTTTACATAATTGTGACTTTATGTTTTAAATAGTTTATTGCCAAGTTGGTTTCCATATAACAACCAGTGCTCATCACCACAAGTGACCTCCTCCATGCCCATCACCCTTCTTCCTCTCCCCCCCCAACTCCCATCTGCCCTGTTTGTTCTCGACATATGTTTGCACGTATAGGAGGATTAGGAGGAACTTAACGGAGGATCATTGGGGAGAAGAAGGGGAAAAATAGTTGGGGAGAGGGAGGGAGGCAAACCATGAGAGACTCTTAATGTTTACTTATTTTTGAGAAATCGAGTGTGAGCCAGGGAGGGGCAGAGAGAGGGGGAGACACAGAATCGGAAGCAGACTCCAGGGTCCAAGCTATCTGCACAGAACCTACCATGAGGCTCAGACCCAGGAGCCAAAGATCATGACCTGAGCCGAAGATGGATGTTTAACTGACTGAGCCACTCAGGTGCCCCATGATTAAATTTTTAAGATGACATTGCATGGGCAAACCAAAGAGAACTTGCATGTTGCTAGTCATTTATAGCATATGATTTAAAGATCTCACCTGTCATCATTCAGAGAACAAGTAAACAAAATATACAGAGAGGGTATGAATAACATTGATTATATATGTATGTATATATGTGTGTGTGTATATATATATGTATATATATATATATATATATTATCTGTATGTGTGTGTGTAAGCAATATCTGTATTCTGCCAGAAAATAAACAGTTTAAGCATTCATGAAATGCATGTAGAAGTTGGTTATCACTAGGCCATAACAAAACCTCAGATTCCAAAAGGCAGAATTATTCAAACTGCGACCACTGACCAAAATGCAATTAAACTGGAAAGTGACACATAACATTATTATATTAACCTTTCTTAAATAACTACTAAGAAAGATTTCTTAAAAAAAAAAAAAAAGCTGGCAGGAACACCTAGGTGGCTCAGTCGGTTAAACATCCAACTTCGGCTCAGGTCATGAACTCACTGTTGGGGAGTTTGAGCCACACATCAGGATCTGTGCTGACAGTTCAGAGCCTGGAGCCTGCTTTGGATTCTGTCTCCCTCCCTCTGCCCCTCCCCTGGTCACTCTCTGTCTCTGTCTCTCAATAATAAGTAAACATTTAAAAAATATTTTTTAAAAAAGCTAGCAAGTTAAAAACACTTACTTATGCCAAGTTTGGAACAAAGAGCCATTCCTAGGGCACCTAGGTGGCTCAGTTGATTAAGCATCAGACTCTCAATTTTGGCTCAGGTCATGATCTCAGGGTCATGGGATCAAGTCCTATGTCAGGCTCTACAATGAGGATAGAGCTGCTTGGGATTCTCTCCCACTCTCTCTCCCCTCCCTGTGTCCCTGCTGTCACTCTCTCTCTAAAATAAAAAATAAAAATAAAAAATAAAACAAATAATAACTGCTATTCCTTTATGCCTTAAATGAAAAAATAGATATCACACATTTTGATTCCCTAAAGTTCCTGAATGAGTCGTACTGGTTGGAGAAGGATACATGGAAATGCCAAAATCCCTACTTCTGTGTTATCTTTCTGAATCTACACAGTGAAGCATTTTATGCTTTTGGTTTTTATCTAAAGGAATTATGACATTTTCAGGGTTGGTATCTGAGCAAGGACAAGGCAGAGAATACATCAGAAATGACCAGTGCTATGTTACAGAATCTAAATTAACTCATCTGTAAGCTTATTACAACGTCACTATTAAAATTTTGCTCGCATCATGCAATATATACATGAACACAATATACATGTTATTCCAAAGGGACATTTCAATGTATAGGCAGCACAAAATCCTCTTTATTCTAACAAATTTGATGTAAGAATACTGGCTTTAATGAACACTAAACAAAATAAAGCCTACAAACAGAAACCCTAGCTTCTGTGTTTCTCACTCCATCTAGAAAAAGGATTGGGGAGATTTTTGAGCAAACTTGAAGTCCACGTTTGGCATCATCCAAAATATAGACAGGGGTGCCTGGGTGGCTCAGTCAGTTAAACGCATGACTACTAATCTCGGCTCAGGTCATGATCTCACAATTCATGAGCTCCAGCCCTGTGTCGAGCTCTGTGCTGACAGTGCAGAGCCCGCTTGGGATTCTCTTTCTCCTTGTCTTTGGCCCTCCCCTGCTCTCTCTCTTTCTCTCAAAATAAATAAACTTTTAAAAATAATAAAATATAGATTTGGGGACATGTAAAATTTCACTTCAGGGGTCCTAGCAGATGCCACAAATAGTGAGGTACCCATCTTTCAAGATGGGTAAACGTACCACCTGATTACAGGCGGCTTTTCCTACTTCTGTCTTCCCCACTGGCTACTCATTTTTCTTTTTGTAAATGGTGCTGCTCATAACTTAGTTCTCAGACCTCCACTATCCATACCCCAACCTTTTCATGTTCTAGATCCATCCATTTCATGTTACAGATTAGCCATCCACACTGTTTTAACTATGACTTCCATGCAAAAGACCCCCAAGTCTGTATCTGCAGGAGTCACCTTTCTGCCAAGCTCCAGACGCAGTATCGCCAAGTCAGTGTTGAAAGTTCCAACGGCCCCTCAACGTTGCAAAATTAACCTCAACTCCATCCTCTTACACTTCTCTCTCTTCTCTCTCCAAGAAAAGAGCTCCATTTCCAATTGCCAGTTTCCATCAATGACACTGCTATTATTTACAAGTAGTTATAAGAGAAACCTTGGGATAGTTTATGATCCAGTCCTAAATTTGATAAAGTACCAGTGTACACTGTTCCCCAGAAATAGCTCTTGAATGTATCTTTCCCATTCTTACGCCCCCCAACCTATGATCAAGAGTACTAAACTTATCATCCTGTTTGATTCTAAGCTTCCTGTGTTCCATCCTATGTACTAGGTAACTCTAAAATTCTGCTTCAATCAGATTATATCCTGTTGAAAAATGTATAATGTCAAAAACATTCAACTCCAAAAGAACTGGCTGCCTTACTGTCCCTAAATGTCACTTTTTTATAACTTCCTACCCATTGGTATATGGCATGTATTTTGCCAAGAATGCCTTCCCACCTATTCCTTTCAATGATCCAAGTTTTAGCTTTCTGCCAAGACTTGCTCAGATACCACACCTCCTCTATGATTTGTTCTCCACTCAACCAAGTTCATGTGTTTGAATTGATATAGGACTCGTACGTCTATACTGCTCAAGGACATGTTTAGCCTATGGTCTTGAGGGGCTTTTCTTTCTTAAATGAGGATGAGAAGGTCCTTATAAACTGAGACACAGTTCCATATTCTGGTATTTTTCACAGAGCAGCTTCTCAGCAAACAGTGCTGAATTGATAAAACAACAGAAAATCAAAGCCTTATCTAAATGGACTGCATTATGCTTTCCTCTAACAACACAGCGTGAACTCTCTAGAACCAATACTTTGAGATGTAGTCTTGGATTTAATCCTAGATCTGTGTGTCCTGAGTGGTGGTTCTCAATTATTTTCATTTTCCCATTCCTTTTAAGAATCTTGTGACAGTTGAAGTACAAGTCATCCCTATATGGAAAACAATCTATAAAATTCATAACTTCAAGAAAGAGTAGACCCAACTCACAGGGCCCAAGTAAGGAAGAAGACTGTTTCTATTATGCAAAACATCCAGAAACTGGCCATCAGTGGCTAATATAAAAACCTAGTGATTTCGCCAGGGACTCAAGCTCCTTCTAGATCTCTGTTACCTTATCTTCAGCCTGAGACTTTCCTCCTCACATTGTGAATATAATGTGTCTGTCACCTCACCCCAGGAAGATACCAGAAGGGCAAAATGCCTGAAGGTAATATCAGTCAAACTTGCTCCTTTTTGGAAATTTTCCTAGAAGGACTGCCTAGACTTCCACTTGATATTAAGGGACAGAATTGGGTTAAAAGAAAGGCATTTTGTCTCAGACTTCACTTAAAAATACGCTTGTGGAAGAAAGACAGGTAGATAGCTAAAAATATGGGTCCCAGGTCCTGATAAAGAAAATAAGCATTAGTGACTTTGTTCTCCATATTTGTATTTTGACATAATTTCAGACAGAAAAAATTCCTAAGACCACTGAAAATAATTCTTTTGCTACTAGTTTTGCTACTAGTTTCTCATGTTATTGGAAATACCTCTAGTGTTTCCCCATTAAAATAGATGCCACCCTCAGGAATAGGGTATATTTCATCACGTTAAAGAAAAAAAGTGTCCATCAGTTCCTATTTGCTTGAGTGCATTTTATCAGGAATAGGTGTTGGATTTTTAAGTCCTTTTCCAGTATCTGTAGAGTAAACCCTTTGATTTTTTTTTCCTAAGCCATATTATTTGGATATTAACAGATTTTTAAATTTTGAGCCTCACGCTCTGAAAATAAAGTGTACCATTTTCCTCTAAGAACACTGGATTCTGTTCACTATATTTTATCTTGAACTTTAACATCAATATTCATTGGTGATGGGGCGCCTGGGTGGTTCAGTCACTTAAGTGTCTACCTTTGGTGCAAGTCATGATCTCATGGTTCGTGAGTTCAAGCCCCAAATTGGGCTCTCTGCTGTCAGCACAGAGCCCACTTCCGATCCTCTGTTCCCCTGTCTCAGCCCCTCCCCTGCTCGCTTCTCTGTCTCAGAAATAAATAAATAAAAACTTGGAAAAAATACCTTCATTGGTGATAATGGTTTGTAAGTATCTTTTTAACTGTCATTATCAAGTTTATATATCAATGTTATATTTGCCTCATAAAACACACTATCAAGTTTTCCTTTGTTTTCAATGGTCTGAAATAATTCATAAAGCATTGAGGCCATCTGCTCTTTAAAGTTTGCTAGAATTTCCCTGTAATTTCCACCTAGACATGGTACTTATTAATGGGTTAATTCGATGAGATCTTTCTCAGTTTATTCTAGCACAATTTGCCCAAGTTTTATTTATTTCATTGGGTCAATCTGGTAAGCTGTATCTCCCTAGGAAATTCTCTACTTCATATACATTTTCAAATTTATTTGCTGAGAGGTCTGCAAAATAGTCTGAAGATATTTTAACAATTTGAACATTCCTCTCTTGCCATGTCTTATTTTGTCTATTTGTGAGTTCTCTCTTCTTGGTTATCACATAGATTTGTTTATTTTGTTAATGATTTGAAGTTGCCTGGTGTTTTATTGACTAGTTAGATCTACTATCTCCCTATCATCCTTCTCATAAAATTTTTGCTTATATCATTATTGTTATCATTATTTCTTTTCTTGTGCTTTCTTCTGCTTTATGTGATTTTATAATAATATAGTTTGTTTTTTTTTTAGAAATTGTCATTTCCTAATGTATGACTCCTTATAGTACAAAGTTAAAGTATACAGGACCCAAAGCATTTTTAAAATTATTATTTAAAAATGTTTATTTAGGGGCTCCTGGGTGGCTCAGTTGGTTAAGTGTCCAACTTCAGCTCAGGTCATGATCTCACAGTTGGTGAGTTTGAGCCCCACATCCAGCTCTGTGCTGACAGCTCAGAGCCTGGAGCCTGCTTCGGATTCTGTGTCTCCCTCTCTCTCTGCCCCTCCCTTGCTCACACTCTGTCTCTCTGTCTCTCTCTCTCCCTCAAAAATAAACATTTTTTGTTTATTAAAATAAACATCATTACAAATAAACATTCTGGGCTGGGCATAAAGAGTACTTTAAAAATCCTTCATTTTTATTTTTAATGATTTTTATTGAATTATATACTTTGTATTATATTAATTTGCTAACCATTCCTTCTTATTGTTTCCATTTGCCTGGTGTACTTTTGTCTGCCTCTTTCTTACTCACCTATGTGAATTATTCTGTCTTAGGCCTGTGCCTTGTATGCAGAATACACATGGGCTTTCCTTTAGGAGTCCAACTGAATATCTTTTTCTTTTAATAGGTATTTAACACCCATTAACATTTATTGGTGAGACTAAAACATTTTATCTCAATTAGGGTATATAACTTATCATTTCTTTTCTCTTTATGAAGTTTATTTTCAATTTTTGTTTAGGCATACAAGAAGGTTTTTTTTTTTCTGATGATTACTTTCATACTTGTACTGTTTTAAATACCTTTATTCCCATGTTTTCTGAGTCATTACATCATTTATGCATTTTAATGGTATTCTTAACCCCCATCTAATGCCTATACAATAATTAGAGAACTTATTCTGTGTCTTTCTAGTCATATTATTTCTACATTATCAGAACATAGAATGCATAAGATTAACATGTATTCTGACATTTTATTATGAATGCTTATTATTATTCTATTCAAAAAATATTTCTCCACCTCCTCACCAATCTGTTCTCTTCATGAGCTGTTTTTTTGTTTTCAGATTCCACATAGATGGATACATATATTGCTTTGAAATTATGACAGGGATTGTACTGAATCTGTATAATGCTTTGAATACAGTCATTGTCATAATATTAATTTTACATTTCAAGAGCATGGAATACTTTTCTACTTAATTTGTGTCTCCAATTTCTTTCACTAATGTCTCATTGTCAATATATAAGTATTTCACATCCTTCATTAAATTTATTCACAGGTATTTTATTATTTTTTATGCGATTGTTTTCTTAATTTCTCTTTCTGATAGTTCATTGTAAGAGTAAAGAAATGCAAAAGATTTTTGTATACTGATTTTGTATCCTGCAACTTTACTGAATTCATTTATTAGTCCTAACAGTATTTTTGATGGAGTCTTTAAGGTTTTCTATGTATAATATTATGTCATTTCCTCTTAGTTCCAGTCTTCAAGCTATAATTACTAAGTGTTTTCTATTACTCCTTCTGCTAAAATTTCCTTGGTCATCTCAGGGGCACCTTGGTGGATCAGTCAGTTGAGCATTCAACTTTGGCTCAGGTCATTATCTCACAGTTCGTGAGTTTGAGCCCAAAGTCAGGCTCTATGCTGAGAGTTCAGAGCCTGGATCCTACTTCATATTCTGTGTCTCCCTCACTCTCTGACCCTACCCAGCTCACACTCTGTCTCTGTCTCTGTCTCTCTCTCTCTCTCAAAAATAAACACTAAAAAAAAATTTTTTTTTTAAATAAAATTTCCTTGGTTATGTCTTGGTTGAATGACATTCACTTTCCAGAAGATTCTTCAGAAAGGGTTTATGGAAACAGAATTCTCTGAGCTCTTATATGTTTGAAATTGTTTTCCTAGGGGTACCTGGGTAACTCAGTCGGGTAAGCATTCAACTTCAGCTCAGGTCATGATCTCCTGGTTTGTGACTTTGAACCTCACATTGAGCTCTGTGCTGACAGTGCAGAGCCTGCTTAGTATTCTCTCTCTCTCTGCCTCTCTCTGTCCCTCCCCTATTTGTGCGCTCTCTCGCTCTCTCTCAAAATAACTAAACTTTAAAATAAAGTTACTTTTCTATAGCCTGGATAAAGGGCAGCTTGGCTGAAGGAACTTTTTGGTTTCTATTTTCTTTTGAGTTTCTTGAAAAGGCTCCTCCATGTTGCCTTGCTTCCTGTTGCTTTTGAGATATCGCATGCCAGTCTACCTATCTTTCCTTATAAGTTATTTTATGACTTCCCCTGATGAACCTAAAGATTCTTTATCTTTGTTTAGTAGCTTTATGAGACAATGACATTGAGTTGATGATTAAGGGGAAATGTGAAATGGTGCCAGGGAGTCCCTTTCAATATGTATATTCATGTCTTTTTGCATCCAGGAAGTTCTTTTATAATTACAAATATTAATTCTGTTCTGCTTTTTTTCGGGGGGGGAGGGAGGATTCCAATTATATAAATGTTATTCCTTCTTTGGCTATCTTCCAAAACAATCATTTTATCGTTGGTTCTTTTAATTTCTTCTTTTAGCCCATTTTCATTCTATTAGTTGTTTATTACTTTATTCTAATGTCCTTTATTATGTCTTTCATCTATACTTCTTTGGACAGCTTGTAAGTTCATCTACTTGTCTGATACAATTAACTTTTTCTTCTATTTATTCCATGAGTTTAATCAGGTTGTTTCATTTTCTTAAGTTTTCTTGTCCTTTTTTTTTTTTTTCATAGTTCCTGAACTTTTGACTCAGGTACTTTCCAAATAAGCCCAAATGCTTGGTTGAGGCTATTGAATTCCATCTGCTGTGTTGCATTTCTGCTTCCTTCTGTATTGCTATTGTTTTGGTGAGACCAAATTTTTGCCAGCTAAATATTTGGAGTATTCCAATTTTCTGTTTCATTTGTAGTAACCTTGCTAAAAATAAAGATGCTTGCTAAAAAACTATGCTTCTGCATTTCTGTGGACAGGGCCAACAGTTTCAGTTATTTGTGAGATTTCTAGTTTAAGGACACCCTCTTCTATCAGTATAGTAGGAGGTAATTTCTTTTCCAGGTGTTGTGGGGTATTTTTTAGGAGAAGGGAGAGACAGGGGAGACAGTATATGTCCTTTGATATTTTGAATTCTCTTCTAAGATTACCCAATTTTCTGGGGCACCTGGGTGGCTCAGTCGGTTAAGTGTCTGACTTCAGCTCATGTCATGATCTCACAGTTCGTGGGTTTCAGCCCCATGTCAGGCTCTGTGCTGACAGCTTGGAGCCTAGAGCCTGCTTCAGATTCTGTGTCTCCCTCTCTCTGCCCCTCCCCTGCTCGTGTGCTCTCTCGTGTGCATGTGTGCACTCTCTATCTCTCTCAAAAATAAACATTAAAAATAAATTTAAACATACCCACTTTTCTCTTGCACTAGACACTATTCAAGTGTAGCTCTCCAGGGCTTTAAGCCTCTTCTATGCTGGGGTTTAACACATCTGAAAGATACTCCTCATGTTCCTTGTCCTTTGAGGTCCCTTCCCCTGTACTCAGTGCTCTGTTCTACCACTAGACTTCTCTGTATGTTCTCACAGTCTTCTGCTTTCTGTTCGTAGTTTCTGTTAGATAATTTTCCTCAATGCCACCTCCTTCTTTGAGGTCCTTCACGCAGTTTTTGGCTGAAATGCCCACACAGTCCCCAAAGATTTGCTATAGAGAGCATGGGAGACAGCATGCTGGGAATTTGCATTTATTTTTCCACTTCCTACTAATTCAAAATTTGCACAGTTATGCTGAAGGAATAGAGTTTGTGCAGTTTTCTTCTTCTTGTTCTCTGTCATTTTTTTTCTCAGAAGTTGGTAGAGTTAAATTGACATCTCCACTCTTGCTTGAGCTATGTGTTCACTTTTTTGAGATATAGACACAAAATTGAAGAACTGATAGGATGATGAAGACCATTATCCAAAATAGCTCACTGTAGGACCCAGGGGGTGAATAGAAAGTAAGTATAAAGAAGAGATCTTTCAGGGAGCCAGGCCTCAATGAAATGGATCATGCTCCTATTTTAGTGACTTTCCCATGACTCCAGGACACAGGAAATAGGCAGAATGAAGGGGTATAAAAGGATATGATGGTGGAATGCCTGGGTGGCTCAGTCAGTTAAGCGTCTGACTCTTGATTTCAGCTCAGGTTGTGATCTCATAGTTCCTGGGTTTGAGCCCCAAGTAAAGCTCTGTGGTGACAATGTGGAGCCTGCTTGGAATTCTGTTTCTCTCCCCCTCTCTCTTTGCTCCTCCCCTACTCTCTCTCTCTAAAATAAATAAACATTCTTTAAAAAGATTTTAAAAATAAAATAAAAAAGAAATTACCGATGACTTGACAAACAGATACCCACTGCCACACTGAAGACGGATGGCTTATTTAACTTTCATAGAAAATTATGCCATTATATCACATTATGTTACAACAGAATCTCCTGAACTACCTCCTCAGTGTGAAAAATTGAACATCTGCTCCTATCAGACACTGTTCAATGATGTGTGCCAAACTTAATGTAACTTTCACCTGACACTTTATCACTTATGCTTGGAGGACCATCTACTATCACCAACTTTCCTTAGTGTCCCAACACTGTTTTCATCAACCGAGCCCAGTAAAATATTAATTCATTCATTAAATGTTATCATATGTTCTCCATTCTGTGCTGTATGCGAGAAAGTAAAGTACGAGCACCTGATTTCCATTTTTTGTGTGTCAAGATGACATGGGATCTTTTTTCATATGACTGTCACTACTTTAACATTTGCCTCTTAAAGTTTCAAATATTACAAAAGAAAGAAAGGGCTTCTTTTCCCCTCCTGACTTTTTTTTTTTTTGATACTTCAGTTGCTTCCCATGAAAAATATCAGATATTTGGGAGTTGCTAAGTGAGAAACAACTTCATTGTCAAATTCTCTAAGAACTTCAAGAGCTTTCTGGAATTATCCTTTAAAAAAAAAAGCCAATTCACTGTTTCTCAACAATTTCTAGCAAAAAAAAATAGCATGTTTACTTTTTTTCATACAATACATCTATTTATGATTACCAATGATTATTAGACTTCTTCATTTTATTTCTGATCCACAGATACAAAGATTACCTCTTGGAGGGATTCTTTTTTACTATATTTTCTCATTTATGCTTAGTGTTCTATTAAGATATATTACTTTGTGACTCAGTATTAGTACTTTTTAAAATTCATTTCTTTGAGATTCTCATGTTGTTTTGTAGAATGTTATACTTCCTTTTTCACTGTTGAAAAATTTTGGTTCTTTGCATATTTCTAATCAAGTGGTTCAGAAATTTTCTACAGACCAGTTAAAGGGGAAAAGTCTTATGCTTTAATCAAGTCTATATTTTTTACTAATTTATGCTTATGTCTTAATGGTTCTTTTCAAAATACTATTTTTTGTTTTCTTAGACTTTTTCTATTTGTCTAATTAAAGCACTGAGAGTATAAGTTCTCACCAGAATTCCCTCATTGAAGGTCATTGATAGCTTCTTGTTTTATTTTTTTTTTCTTTCCATTTTTCTGCAAACAGAACATGTACCTAAGAAGACTGTATAGATACAAATTTGTGTATATGTAATCATTACGTGAACTTTGTGCATTACAAACTTCTTTTTTTTTTTAATTCTTTTTTTTTTTTAATGTTTTATTTATTTCTAGGAGAGAGGGAGAGAGACAGTATGAGCAGGGGAGGGTCAGAGAGAGAGGGAGATACAGACTCTGAAATTGGCTCCAGGCTCTGAGCTGGCAGTCAGCACAGAGCCCGATGTGGGGCTCGAACCCACGAACCGTGAGACCATGACCTAAGCGAAAGTCGGACGTTTAACCGACTAAGCCACCCAGGCGCCCCTGTGCCTTACAAATTTCTGAGTGAGGTTTTCTCTGAGTTTTGTTTTTAAGAAGTCTTCCACCCTTATTATGAATTTGTCCATTATGTCTTACTCACTTTTTAATGTTCTGCCATGCACCTCATAAATCCATGTTACTGTTTGTAAAGATTTGCCATTTGTGTTTTCTGACTGACTTATTGGATTAGTATGCCCATGGTAGTGCTTCCCTTGAATTCCATTTTTGCTTGTTATTTTCCTCTACACCATCTCCATTTAAAGGCGTAAGTTGGGTATCTCTTTTCATGACTTAATTTCCACCTTCTGGTTTCATTTAGCTTTAGAAGTTTCCTAAAATACTCTGGAGCTTGATTTTTAAAATCCAATCTCAATTTCTGTTTTCAGAACAGAATTTAATCTGCTCACATTTAACAAAATAACTATGTTTGGACTTATATTAGCCACCTTGTTTTTCTATTTACTAGGTTTTCTTGTTTCTTTTCCTCCTTTGTATTTAGCTAGAGTCATCAAATTTGGATTCCCTCCCCCAATTCTAATGTTCTGGAATTCAAACACATATTTGTATACCAACATTTATACTTATTTTCCTATCATGTTAATTAGTTAACATCACATTATCTTATTGAGTAAGTTCATGCTTCCTTTTGTTTTCTAATTTGTCGGTAAGATAATGGAGATTTTTTCTATCAATGAATAATTATTTAGGTATAACCAGATCTGTAACTTCTATTCTTCTTCACCCTGATTTGTGATAATTCATAGTTTTCTCATTAGGCATATTTTTCTTTTTGTTGTAATGCAAAAAGTGCTGGTTCTTCACTCATTGGGTTTTGTGGGTGGTGAAATGTATCTTTTATTATATCTGAAAAAAAAGATAATTTTGCCCTCACACATTAATTACAGTTTGACTACACACCTAAGTTTTGGCTCAGATCTTTTGCCTTACTTTATCTAATGCTGCCATTGAGAACCACGTTGTCAATCCAATTCTTTTTCCAATACATATTTTGGTGTCAGGGGACAATGTTCTCTTTGGAAATGTACATTTATGCCTAGTGTTTTCCAAGTTCTCCCTGCTGTGTCCAGAGGTTTTCTATCTTTTCCATTTTGGCAGGCCTCCATGTGCTCAAACTCAGGACCTCCACCTGCAAGTTGTGAGTTGTTTCTACTCTTTCAAGGAACTGTTGTCTGCCATTTTCCTTCTTGCAAGCTCCTATTTGATAGATTCTGAAATGCCTGAATCTACCTTTTGGTTTCATGTTTCTTCCATACTTTTTCTTCTGTGCCCTTTTTGTCCTGGCTCTGGGAAGGTTCTTCTCAATATTTTTGGTCTTTGTCTCGGTGCATATATGGTGTTCTTTTTGCAGTCCAGGTTAAGAGAGCTTGAGATTTTCAATGTTGTTTATCTTATTTCTTAGTCCCAAGGTCCCTACGGATTTTGCTGTTATATATAACTGATTGTCTTTCTTTTGTAAATAGGATACCCTCTCATCTATAGAAGTCAATAAATATAGTGGTTTTTTAAAAATCCACTATAACCTCAGATATTGGGTCCTCTGCTGAACTGGTGGTGTTTGTTTTTCAAATATCTGGAAATCTGGGCTGCTAGTTTTTCTTGTGTTTGAATCCCCATTAGCCTGTTTGTGGACATTACCTGCATTTTTATCACAGTTCAGTTATGGGGAATAAGATGTGTGGTGTACAAGTGACTACTCCTCTGGGTGAGAGAGCCTGTCACTCCTTCCACTGGCCAAGGTTGGAGGTGGATGCTAGTTCACCTGCTGATCCCAAAATCTATCTTCTGAGATTCCCTAAAAACCATGTTCTGCACCTGTGCCCCAGACTAATTTTGAAGAACCTCCAAATTGCCTCTGTAGGCACCAGCCACCTTCTCTTAGACCTGTCTGAGCTTAGTTTCCCCACCAATTCAATTTCACCTGCCCTCTTTTGTTCAAGTATTCTTCAAAATCAGTTCCACTGGTAACTCCTCCATTCCTTAATGTGTTAGTATGTAGTTAACCTTTATCTTTTACCTATGCGATTCATAACCCAATAATCCAACAAAAAGAAGTCATCTCTTTCCCACCATCCTGACTCCCCCTGATCTGTTGGGGAGAAAGGACACAAGGTAACATTGCTTGAGTGACTGGCCATTCACTCCACGTTCTACCTAAAGACACATCCGAAGTCTCTGTATCACAGACTTCTACTGAACTTCTACGACTAACCTTTCAAGATCCTTTCTAGACTTTCCATTGACAACTTGTCCCTTACTGGTCAAACTGGCCAGACCACTACATGACTATGTTAGATGCTAATATAAATACACTTTGCATTTGCTTTGCTTTTACAACCACAGGTCTATACAGGAAAAAAAGAAAAAAAAGACATTTTGAAGAAAGAGATCCAAAAGGCGGCAGAGGAGACATGGTATCACTGGGCACCAAAGAAGCTAGGTGGGAGAGAACCCAAGGGCCAACAGCCTCAGCTGCAGACAATTACAGGCGGTGATGAATGGTGTTACAAAGGGTCATCATTATCCTCAGGGATGGGGACAGGACGAGATGATAATGAATATGTTTTGGGAAGAATAATATCATCTCATCTGGTATGGACGAGTGGCATCAGCATCCAGGCGGCTGGATAGGAGAACATGTTGACATTATTTATAGCTACAATGCAGAGCTATGACAGAGATCCATTGTAAACAATGCCTTCCAAGGCAGCTGCCTTCCATTAAAAACATATAACAGAAAAGAGTTTGCAAAGGGTGGCTTAGGGTGGCGGCATTAAAGAGGGCTGTCATCTCTGCTAAATCTGGGACTCATTTGCGTTCCTATTTTTATTTCCATTTACTTTTTTTTTAATCTGAGCAAGCTTTCTAATTTTTTTAACCACTAAGTTTTTTTTTTTAACAGTACGGTTCTATTTAGAGTTCTCATTACTTGAAAATGGGCCAAACTACACATTTTTCCAAACACGAGGAAACTTTGTGTAAGATGTTCTCCCCAAGCCCCCACAAAAAAATATATTTTTCTCTATCAAGAGCTTTAATGCCTAAGTCTATTAAGGAATTGCCATTCCCAGAGGAGAAGTCTTACTTTATATGAAAATAGGTTAAAAGGTCATTAAAATAAAAAAAAAATCTGGCTATAAGTGAAAAGAAGCTATTAATGTCCTGAGGGTAGAATACATTAATCATGAAACATGACCTAGATAAGTCCCCATGTACCTTGTGCCAATCTTTAGTTGTAAAACCACAGGATCTTGACATCAGAAGAAATTAGAGCCCCCAAAGTGAGTAATACTGAGAAGTTCTGGGAAAGAAAGACATACAGGACTATGATTCTACTTCAAAACATTTTTGCAAGACTTACTTTAGAAGCCAAAGAAATAGAAAATTTCTAGCAAAATACGTGGAAATATCTTCTAAGCTCTCCTTTCTTGGTGTCTCCCTCCCATCTACTGGGACAAACCAACCGTGTTGCTGTACAGTCACCACAGGGGCTCCTGCCAGACTCATTTGCAGGAATTTTTCTCAGTCTCCTCAGATTCAATCAATATGGTTCCAGGAAGCCACAGCCTTGACTCATTTTTGACCACTCAGCTGGGCAATGTGTTCTTTACACCTCTCTCATTTTCCTTCTGGCTGGTCTGGGTTTCTTATCCCTTCCCCATCATGGTTACAGTCTACAGCCACAGTTCATCTTGTTGTGCTCCTGGATACAAGCCACTGGTGAGATGTTCGCTCCAGGGTCAGTTCTGTGGCATACAAATCCATGCTGGCCTCCTGCCCACATTCACCTCACTCTTCATTTCTCTCCCAATGGTCAAAGACATGGATTTCTCTCATCTGCCCCTTTCCTCATCACAATCGCTTCTTTTTCTGAGTAAAGTCCAGCCCAAGAGCTTATTTCTAGCCACCTCCCCTTTGGGACCAGGAAGCCCAGCAGCAAACAGGGATTCAAGTTGCAGTGTGGATATAGCACCAAGTGCAGATGCTAGAGTTTAGGGCTCTGTCACCTACTGATTGCATCACTTACACAAGTCACTAATCCTCTCTGAGTCTCAGCTTATTTGTCTATGAAATGGAAGTAACAATGTCACAATAACGCTGTAAAGCAGACATCATTAAGTTCATCGTATGGATCTTTGTAGGATAAATTCTCAGTAATGTTAGCTTATTAATCCCACTCAGTGATTTTACTTTACGGTTTTACTTAATGGCAAAACCAAAGCACAGAGAAAAAGTGGAAAGACATTTATGTCCATAAAATAAGACCCAACAAAACCATTTGAGAAACTATTTCTTTTCTTCTTCAAAGAGAACTCCCTACTGGAATTGGGCCTCTCCTCCTCTCCTAGGATACTCACTGTGCAAAGTATAGTCATTCCCTTGCTCTTTACAGGGGCTTTTGATTTTCTGTGTTGAGCCATTAGTAATTATGGCCATTAACATTACTCATATGCTGTTAAATACTGGGGAAAGCCAAGGGCCTCTTGGGATTCATCACATAGCAACAGGTCTTGAATTGGTTTCCAAGCCTTATCCTCAGTACACTCTCCAAAGAGTTCACAACAGGACAAATGGTGGGTGATGCTGCCTGGGTAATCGCCATTATCTCAGAACCTTCTGGAACCACACTTTAAATGATATTTCCCCATTTACCCTCTTAAAGAAAATGAACATTTGTCTTAGAGATGTCCCAAACCAAATGATTATTCTCTCAAACCTTAAAGTCATTATCCATATTTTAGCTTTGTGTATATCTAGGGCTAATCATGATGAAAATGGGAATGTGAGATAAAACACTATCATTTAAAGGGCTGCTCATGTCAAGTTCCCCTTCACAGCAGACCAGATCTGGCTCCACCAGGGATCTCATTCCTAAACCAGCAGGTGGGTTCTTCAGGTTTGGGGAGGGCAGGAATTCCTGCCTCAGACAAAGGAAGGAGAGGGAGAACAAGTATAAGGTACTGCAAGGCCAGTCGGGAAATGAAAAGATTCAAATTAAGTGGGAGTAAGAGCAAACTCTACATCTCATGGGTGGGAGGTGGGATGTGGTGGCAAGAGTTTAAACTCAATGAAGACTGAAAGGGAGCACAGAGTGCAGGGACAAATGAGCAGGTTGATTCAGAGTGGCTGTTGTGATCTGGTGAGTTTAAGGCTTACTTTATCCCAGCAGAGGGGCGGATCTGGCTATTTCCTAGAAGCCAGCACTGGGTACACCCATTATTGCCCAAAAGCATCTCAGCTGCTTGTTTCAGAGTTCACTGCCACTGATCATTCCATTTAAAATTTTCACTATAGGGGTACTTGGGTGGCTCAGTCCATTAAGCTTTCGACTTCAGTTCAGGTCATGATCTCATGGTGTGTGAGTTCAAGCCTCACATTGGGCTCTGTGCTGACAGCTCAGAGCCTGGAGTCTGCTTTGGATTCTCTGTCTCCCTTTCTTTATGTCCCTCCCCCACTCACACTGTCTCCCTCTTTCAAAAAATAAACATTAAAATTTTTTTTTCCTTAAATGAAATTTTCACTATATATCAGTCTGATTAAAAGGTCACCCATTCATTTAGCCGACAACCCAGAAACTCAGTATATACCAGAACCAGGCCAGGTACCTGGGGGCACAGAAGTGACTCCCAGCTATCAAGAGTCTGTTCTTTAACTCTAGATGCTGGCGAGGATGTGGTGAAACAGGTACCCTCCTACACTGTCAGTGGGAATGTAAACTGGTACAGCCCCTCTGGAAAACAGTGTGGAGGCTCCTCAGGAAACTAACAATAGAACTCCCCTATGACCCAGCAATAGCACTGCTAGGAATTTACTCAAGGGATACAGAAGTGCTGATGCATAGGAGCACATGGACCCCAATGTTCATAGCAGCACTCTCCACAATAGCTAAAACATGGAAAGAGCCTAACTGTCCATCAACAGACGAATGGATCAAGAAGATGTGGTTTATCTATACCATGGAATACTACATGGCAATGAGAAACAATGAAATCTGGCCATGTGTAGCAACATGGATGGACCTTGAGGGTGTTATACTGAGCAAAATAAGTCAGGCAGAGAAGGACAAATATCATATGTTTGCACATATAGGAGGATTAGGAGGAACTTAACTTAGGAACAAGGGGGAGAAGGGGGAAAATGGTGGGGGAAAGGGAGAGAGGCAAGCCATGAGATATTCTTGAATGCTGACAAAAGCTGAGGACTGATGGATGTCAGGGGGGTGAGGGGGGATGTGCATGGAGGAGGGCACTTGCAGGGATGAGCACTGGGTGTTATATGGAAACCAATTTGACAATAAACTATTTGTAAAAAAAATAAAAAATAGAAAGAAAAGAGTCTGTTCTTTAATAAGTATGATGGGAAAACAGAGATCATTTGGGTGTCACCAGTGAACACACTGTGAGCCAACAGAGAAGGAACTGTAAACCCCATAGTGAGAGGCATGGAGCATCTCACAGAGGAGGCTGTATTTAGGGTGGTCTGCAAGAAATAGTAAGATTGTTCAAGTTTGGGGGATAGTGCCTTCCAAGCAGAGGGGCAATTTACCAGAGCAAACATGTGTAGTTTGTTTGAGTCATGAGATAAAGTGCTCAGAAAGTAAAAGAGTTCAGTGTGACTGGCCCTAAGGTGATGTTGTGGAAATAAGTGCTAAAGGAGAGAGTCGGGAGACCAAACTCTCAAGAACCCAGACACTGGGAGTTTGAAGGGTCTTAATCTCAATTAGATTATAGATCAAGACTACAAGCAAGGAAAACCAGAGCCATTCCAGTAATTACATGTGAAATTAAAAGAATCTGAAATAAGGGTGCCTGGCTGGCTCAGTCCGTTAAGCATCTGACTCTTGATTTTAGCTCGGGTCATGACCTCATGGTTTGTGACTTTGACCCCATGTTGGACTCTGTGCTGACAATATAGAGCCTGCTTGGGATTCTCTCTCTTCCTCTTTCTCTGCCCCTCCCCCTCTGTCTCTCTCTCTCTCAAAATAAATGAATTTTTGTTTTGAGAGAGAGAGAGACAGAGTATGAGTGGGAGAAGAGCAGAGAGAGAGGGAGGCACAGAATCTGAAGCAGGCTTCAGGCTCTGAACTGTCAGCACAGTCAGACACAGGGCTTGAATTCAGAAACAGCGACATCATGACCTGAGCTAAAGTAAGATTCTCAACCAACTGAGCCCCCAGGAACCCCCCAAAAATGAACATTTTTTTAAAACTAAAAAAAATTTTTTTAAAGACTCTGAAATAATAAGTCTCAAATATTTCCATGGAAACTTCTGCTTTAAGTCTTCAGGTGTCAAAACACAGGCCGAATATCTCACCCTTGATACTTGTAGGTTTCGTAAGCACTCTGTTTCCAGAACTAAATTCATTCCTTTTCCAACTGAATCTACTACTTCTTGTGCTTTCTTATCCTGCTTACTGGTGGCTCTTTCATCCATCCAGTTAGAACAGCCCATCTAGAAGTTAGTGAAAATTCCAGTCTTCGTCTTCTTTCCTTGCCCTCCACCAAATTCTATCAGTTTTAATGGGGTGAAAAAGTAAAGGGGGAAATGAAAGTGCAACTCACCCAAGATCAACAAGGAGTCAATAGTGCTGTATGTTCTTTTATATCTGTGAAGTTGACTGGCTGGGAGGGATCAACTCACCACTCCAGCCTAAAAGCCTTTGCTCCCAAGAACTGTGTGATCTCATTAAGGCCAAATCCATTTTCCCTGCTAAGTGCTCTCATGCCTTCCCAACACTCCCCTGCAATGCAGCAAGTCTGCTCATCATACGTCACTTTTCTATTATCTTTTTCATCTAAAAACAAACTGATTTTAAAGGTCCTGAATCCTTCATGAGAACAAAATCAATGTTTTACAAAGATTTCTTTTCCAAAATGTGCTAATGAAAAGCTGTAATGTTTCTCAAATAAGTAGAACTTCAAAGTTCCCTCTAAAGGTAAAATTGACTTGGAAATGGGGAAGGGAAATAGAATAAATAAACCATGAAACAACTTTATTTAGAACTAAAGCAGGGGGACGGCACAAAGGTAAGGAGCCAAATATAAGTATATATAAACAAATATGAAATAGAGAATTTTTTTAATTTATGAAAACACTTTGTCAAAGCCTATGCTATGCAAGGAAAAATGAAAACCAAAAAAAAAAAAAAGGGGAAGGAAAATATACGTTACTAAAACTGACACTACAAATGAAAATCCATAGGAAAAAACAGAATGTTATTTAAAAAAATAAAGAGAAAAGAAAACCAAAAACCAAATACATCACAAGAAGTATGCATGTAGATCATCTCGCAGGTGAATTCTTAAACCTTCAAGGAACAAGTTCAATTGTTAAAATTTTTTCCAACACAAATGAAGAGAACACAAACTGCCAAGTTTTTTCAAAAGCCTGCATGATATGGATACAGAAATCTGACAAATATAGCAAAAAAAAACTTTGATCTGATTCATGAATATTAATGCAAAACAATCCTATATAAAGACAGAAGCAAATAGAAGCTAGAATCACACTAAAAGAATGACGTATCACTAACCATGCCAAAATGATTTGATATTAAGATGTATTAATATAATTCACTCTATCAACATGTCAAAAGAGAGAAGCACCCTGTACTATCAGCTATTGAGATGCTAAAATGGCATTACATTTTTAAAATATGGAACAGATTAATATTAATTTTTAACAAAATATAAGTATATGGAAACTTAGCTGCATGATAAAATACATACTCTCAAGTCAAAGGCTAACCATTCTGAATGTTAATGTATATGAAAAACTTAGAAGAGCTTTTGGGAACATAGTATTGCATACATGTTCACTTTTGTAATCATAATAACAATTATAAACATTTCTATTATATCTGTCATTAAAATAAAAGAAACACATCATCAATTTTAACACTGCTGTTGATGTCCTCCATTAAATTAGCCAAGAGAAATAAAAGATGTAAAAATTGAGAAATAACAAGTGTTGGTGAATATGTGGAGAAAAGGAAGCCTCGGGCACTGTTGGTGGGAATGTAAATTGGTGCAGCCACTCTGGAAGACAGTATGGAGCTTCCACAACAACAACAACAACAACAATAACAAAGAAAGAAATACCAGGGGTGCCTGAGTGGCTGAGTCTGTTGAGTGTCTGACTCTTGATTTCAGCTCCGGTCTTGATCTCAAGGTGCTGAGTTCAAACCCCGAGTTGGGCTCCATGCTGGACACGGAACCTACTTAAAAAATGAAAAATAAAAAATACAAGTACCATATAATCCAGTAATTTCACTACTGGGCATTTACTCAAAGAAAACAAAAACAGTAACTAATTCAAAGAGATATAGGTACTCCTATGTTTACTGCAACATTAGTTACAAGAACCAAGATACGGAAATAGCCCAAGTGTCCACTGATAGATGAATAAAGAAGGTGCGGTGTATATACATATACAGTGGTATTAGCCATAAAGAAGAATGAAATCTTCCTATTGCAACAACATGGCAGACAGTATGCTAAGTAAAATAAGTTAGACAAAGACGAAGGTCGTATGATTTCACTTATATGTGGAATCTAAAAAACAAGACAAATGAACAAACAAAAAAACCCAGACTCTTACATATATAGAATAAACTGGTGGTGGCCAGAGGAGAGATAAGAGGATATGGATAAAATAGGTGATGGGGACTAAGGGGTAGAAACTTGCAGGTACAGAGTAAGTAAGTTACAGAGATGAGAAATACAGCAAAGAGAATACAGCCAATAATACAGTAATGATTCTGCATGGTGACAGATGGTGCCTACCCCTACCATGGCAAGTACTGAGTACTGTATAGAAGAATTATCAGATTACTGTGGTGTACACATGAAACTAATATAGCACTGTATGTTAATTGTATTTCAATAAAAGACAATGAAACTAATATAACCCTATATGTTAATGAGACTTCAACAAAAGACAAAACCAGGAGGAAAAAAGCAGAACACCATTTGAGAATACAGGACTTCACACCTGTAAAGCCCAAGAAAATCAAGCATAAACTAATAGAAATGGTAATAGGATCTGGTGATCTATCTGGTTAATATATTAACATACCATTATCAATAGGTCTTTTCTATAAAAACATAAGGAAAAAACTCATTTGTAACATCCAAAAAATGGTAAAATATGTGGATGTGAAATTTGCAAGAGGTATCCCCATTATAGGTAAAGAAAATTTTGCAATGCTAAAGGAAAATACAGAATATGGTGAATAAATAGAAAGATACCCTTTATTCTTGGATAAGACTCCAAAGAATAAAGATAGCTATGTTCTCACTAGTTGTGAAATTGGACAGGTTGACTCTTAAGAGCATAGAGACAAATAATCAAAATTTGCCATTAAAAAAAAAAAAGAAAAGAAAAGGAAGATTTTGAGAGAGAATTAGCGTCACCAGCATAAAAACACTACAAACATTACAAATGGAATGGCTGGTACGAATGCTTGCACAGAGAGACTAGTACAAGAGTTAGTTTAAAATAAGCATAAATAGGGGTGCCTGGGTGTCTCAGTCAGTTGAGCGTCCGACTTCAGCTCAGGTCATGATCTCACAGTTTGTGGGTTCAAGTCCCGCGTCGGGCTCTGTGCTGACAGCTCAGAGCCTGGAGCCTGCTTCAGATTCTGTGTCTCCCTCTCTCTCTGACCTTCCCCTGGTCACACTGTCTCTCTCTCTCAGAAATAAATAAAACATTAAAAAAATTATTTAAAATAAGCCTAAATACATAAGGGACTTAATATATAATACATTCAGCATTTCAAATCTATTAATGGTATTAGGGTAACTATCCACCAATCAGGGGGAGGGAAAAACTGGGGGACTTCCTGAATTAGTGAAAATTCCCAAATGTACTGAAGATTTACATCTGTGGTTTTACAGTAAAACTATATGTGTGTTGTGCAGTAGCCAGAAGTGTGTCTACTTTCCAAGGGAGAGGGTAAGTTCTCAGTTACTGCCCAAAACCACCCTGTGATTGCCCCCCCACACACATACACACACCAGGCATGTGCCCTGATTAATTTCAAATGGTCTAAATCTGCGTCTCCCACTACTTAAACTCTGGGTTCGAACACTACTTTCATTCTTTTTTTTTTCCCTTAGTTATGGTTTGCAAAAACAAAAAAAGGGGGGAAGGGGGTCCCTGGCTGTCTCAGTTGGCAGAGCCATGCAACTCTTGATCTGGAGTTGTAAGTTGGAGCCATGCAATGGGTGTAGAGATTACTTAAAAATAATATCTGGAAGATGGAAGGAAGGGAAGGGAAGGGAAGGGAAGGGAAGGGAGAGAGTGAGGGAGGAAGTGAGGAAATAACAAAGTACATTTCCTAAAAGCGGAGGTAGTGATTTGCTTGGCTTTTGGAACGTAACTGGCATGTAGTGTTTGTGGGTCTGAACCCCAATCCTACCTTTATGGAAGGGGAGGTCATGCTTCAGGACCTCTCTAGATCTCTGCCCATCCTTCTGCCCTTCCATTCTTATTTCCCATGCCCTGTCCTCACTGTCTTTTCTTCCTTGGGAAAAGTTGGCTTTACTGATTCAGATCCCTTATCTTCTATTCTGGAAACATCCCCTAGATATACCTCTTTTTCGAACAGTGTTCTATGCAATGTGTTCTTTTTTCAAATACATTTCAGGCACTAACTGTTCTGGAACTGTTCAAACTACATCAAGAAATTTGCAATCCTAAAATATCAGTTTGAGAAAGAATACACTAAGAACTGACACAAAATTTCAAGTTTCCATGTTTAGGGCTCTTTATAAAATGAGAAAATGTGATCGATCAACACTATCCTAAAACACATCCGTACAGACTAAAACTAGAATGAAATACGAACCTATGAACACAGTTGTTATACTGGCACAGTAGGACAATTATGAAGTTTTTCTTTCAATTTCTTAGTATTGTGCAACAAAAATTAAATGTCGTTTTCCACTTTTAAGATATATTCATAAGTAAATCAAAAATTGAAAGACAAGTGAAGGAAATTGACAGTTTACACGATCCCAGAAAGGTATCCATATTATGGTGTATTTCCTTCCTTTCATTTCTTTCTATCATTTTATTTACAAACATACACTTTTCATAGAACATGATGTTCTGTGAACTGTTTTGTTAGTTTACCTTTAGATATTAAGCATTCTAGGTCACTTAAAATTATATAAGATTATTTTACTGGCTATGTAGTAATCCAAATGCTATATCCTAATTCTATTTACTTATTCCACTATTTGCTTACACCATTTTCTGATTCAAAAAAGTTATAAGAGCAAAATATTTAAGACAAATACTTTAAGAGCAGTTAGAGCATTTCTGACCATTTACTTAGGATATATATATGTGTATATATAAATTTTTACTATATATATATTCCTATATATATATCATTTACTATATCATTCACTATATATATTTTTTCCCTTAGGATAGATTTTTGAAAGGAGAATTACTGGTTGAAATTTTTAAAATGTCCTACCTCTTTATGTATCAGAATTGGTTTCCATGATCAACATCAGCCGGGTACCCTCAAAAATCAATAATCACCTTTGGTATTCTTTTTTCTCCCAGTCACAACAGAGGAAGATCATTTCAAACCCAGTCTTCAAAGCCTGACAGATGAAGGTTTCAAGAGATGAACTCAGTGGCTGAAGTTTAGTTAGTTAGAATACTTAGTTTGTAGCCTTCTTTAAAATAAAATTGGAGTCTCTTCCCTGTTTTTGTTTTAATCCCACTCTGGAAGACCTTAGGTGAAAAACTAAATAAGAACTCCTACCTGTGAATAGAAGATACAAAACTCCCCCAAAATGCCTTCGCTTCAACTTTTAAGGACTCATGAAGCCCAAGATTGTCAAAATCAGTGTCCATCAGAATCACTTGTGAAAACAAAGATAGCTGGGCACCCCCCACCCCAGCATTCCCAATGTGGTAGGTCAGGTTAGGGACTTGGATGTGCACCCCTATCACATTCCCAGTGAAAGCCATTGCTTGATTTGGGGACCAAAGTTAGAGAATCACTCCATGAAATGATTATATTGACTGATGGTTGGGTCCCGGGAGCGTCCCAGGTGCATGAAGACAGCAGTCCACAAGGCAGCCAAGGTCTCTGCTCTCATGGAGCATATATCTCATCCAGAAACCCACAGACATCTGATTATAAGCAAATAAGAATTTTCTGGCAGTGCTAAGTGTTACATCCTCACAGAAGTTCTCTGGGGTGGGTGTGGGGGAACTGGTGTTTCCAAATAGGGAGTACTGGTACCTACTCCGCAGCTGTGTCCTGTTCCGCCAACCATTGTAGCAGGGGTGAAGCCAGCCAGGTGACTCAAACTACATGTTATGTGTTAGCCAACCCCTTCTCAGACTAGGCATAAAGACCAACCCCAGGCAGAAAAGCCAGGAGTCCAAGAAGAAAGAAGAATATTCCTCCCATTTACAATTCTGGGAAGCACTCTGTTATACTTTTTAGAACCAGGAGGGAAAACCATAGGTCTTTTTGCATCAGAAAATGGAATTCTCCCTGCCTCTCTTGCTCAAGGTCTAAGTATATACAAGGAAAGTCAATAAAATGAATGATATATACAAATTACAAAGATGGACCACCTGACTGAGCAGAATCCGTGGAAATGAGACAAGTAATGGAAGGTGAAACTGCTTCAAACAAAATGAGAATGCAGTACTCAAATGTAATTGAATATTGCATACCTACCTCACATCTGCAAGATGCCTTTTCCTAGAATGCACTTGCTATTAGGTATTAAAGGACATCAGAGAACAAGAATTATTCCACCCCACCTACCTCACTCCTACAGACCACTACTGGAATATCTTAAAGATCTCCTAGGGGAGCAAAATGCCCTGTTGCCTTTTGTTTCTACCAAAGGCTTTTAAGTAGGACCTAATAAGTGGTCTTTGGTATAAATGAGCTGCTTAGCATTTTGTTGCTACTTGTCATTTGCTTTAGGGTGTAAGATAGTTAATGGTCTGACTCTTGATTTCCACTCAGGTCATGATCTCACGGTTCATAAGATCAAGCCCTGAATCAGGGTCCAGGTTGACAGTGTGGAGCCTACTTGGGATTCTCTCTCCCACCCCCTCCCCCACTCATGCTTGCTCTCTTGCATGCTGTCTCAAATAAATAAATAAATAAACATTTTTAAAAAGTAGCTAACCTGTGTCAGGTGTATAATTCCCACTTGTGTCTGTTCTTTCCTTAGTGGAAATAGAAAAGCTGTGGCTTTTCATGATTCAGATCATCAGACCAATAGAAGTTTCTGTGAGGATAAGAATGTTCCATATCTCTGCTGTCCAAAACAATAGCCAATAGCCTTGTGTGACTGTTGGTCACTTAAAATTTAGGTAGTTCATGACTGAGAACCAGAATTAATTTAATTTAATTTAATTTAATTTAATTTAATTTAATTTAATTTAATTTAGAGTGCATAGTCACTTGAGTCTAGTGGCTACCTTAATGGACAGAGCAAATCCAGATTCTTCTTAAAATACTTGCCATATCTCTGTAGCAAAGATTTTTGCCAGACAAATCAATCTTAAACTTTCTGCCCTACCAGTAACCTGAAATTGTTCACCTAAGATTCAAATTCCCTCAATTTAGGACTGCACAAGTATGCAGGGATTGTAAAGATTTCTTCCAAGATCAAAGGACACACCTCCTCTATCAGTTTGCTCTATACAGTGAGATTCATCTAAATCACATGAGAAGGTCTTGCCTCTTCTGGTAGGTGTCTATCCCAGCTCAAGGGGGTTCTCATTCTCTCCCTCACCCCCACAGTAGCAGATTGCCCTGGGACACCTAACATCTCTCCACCTCTGCTCTTCCTCCCTGCAAGAAACCCAAGAAGCCAAGGACATGCGTAGGCTTACCATCAAGATGGATCCACGAGCATTATCATTCACCTTGTTTGCACCTTTTAGGAAATTGGTAAAAGTAGATCTAGCCTAGAGAATTGTAATGTACTGTTACACATCTCCAGGAAGAGACATGTCTTCCCTGGAATGTCTAACAGGGAAATTTCCCTTTGATCTCTTAAGAGTCACATGTGCTCTGGTGTCAGCTTTTATAAATGGGCTTCCACACCTGGAGTCTTGGTTTCAGTGTAGCCAGGCATGTCTTTACCATGACTCAACCTTCTGCTAGCCAGCACAGCATTAGAGGTCCAATGGCCCTTAGCAATTCATGGCCAAGTCTAGAAACCATGCTTTTCTCTGAAATGTCCCAACATCTCCTACTCCCTAGGTTTTCACTGGGAGCCAGAATCCAAGAAGACTAGACAGCATATGATTTTACTCTAGAGTAAACCATGTGTGCTAATCAAGGCTGCCTTAAGGCAGTTATTAAGTAATGAGTGTCTGACCCTTGGTTTCGGCTCAGATCATGATCTCATGGTTCGTGAGTTCAAGCCCCACATCGGGTTCCACACTGACACTGCAGAGCCTGCTTGAGATTCTTTCTCTCCCTTTCTCCCTGTCCCTCCTTTGCTTGCTCTCTCTCTCTCTCTCTCTCAAAATAAATGTCAACTTAAAAAGAAAAAAAAGTTAGCAGTAAAACCCGACCAGAAGTCTTGACCTAACCCTATTATATGAATGATAGACCATGTCTGAACTTGGACTTTCAAATGGTGAAACTCCAGGGGGCTCTCTAAAGTATTCTATCTGGTTGCAAGCTCCAGAAGGGTAACTGGAATCATCAAGAAAGGAAAGGAAAGACCATCCATGCACATAACATTGATATTTCCTTTTTAGAGCTTTGACTCCAAGACGTTGTTTCTCAAATGCATGTTTCTGGAGATACACCTTCCTCGCCATTCTGCTGAGAGATTTACCCTGCAAAAGGCGCTCTCCAGAATGAATTTATCTAACCAGAACTTGTGAGCCACATCAGTGACATGACATTATGAGACTCTGCATTGTCTGCCACCTCTAAGAAGTATCAATACATATTTTACTTTCTTTGATGTGATTCAGTTCAACAGATCCTGGCCACATATGAGCACACACCCAAACTTGGATGTGTAATGGGCTTCCCAAGCTGAGATATTCAAGGTGAAATCCCTTGTCCTACAATCCACACACCTGCCCTTCTCAAACTTCCCCATCACAGAATACAGCAATTCTACTCCTTCAAATGCTCAGGCAGAAGACATAGAAAGCACCCCACCCTCCTCTCTATTTCATACCCTACATCCAATCCAGCAGAAAAAACTTTTGTCACTACCTTCAAATTATACACAGAATCTGATCACTACTCACCCCCCCCCATCCTACCACCTTGGTCCAAGCCACCATCTTATCTCACCTGATTACTGTATCACTTAAGTGCTCTGCCTGCTTCCTCCCTTGACCCTCCTTTTCCAACACGGTACCCAGAGTACTCCTGTTAAAAATGTACGTCGTATGATGTTCAAAGCCTTTCGTTAACTTCCCACATCACATAAAACAAAAACGCAGTGACTCTGCCTCCTGCCCTACCTTCTCAGACCTCCTTCCTTGCTATCCTGCCCCCAGTTCACTCTGCCTCAGCCACTACCATTGCCTCCTTGACATTCCTAAAACCAGCCAGGAACACTCATGCCTTGGGACTTGATACTTGTTACTTCTCATCCCCAGATGGGTGGCTCATCTCTCCCCTCCTTCACCTTAGAGTTATACCAGAGATGTCATATTTTCAGAGGGGCCTTCTCTGGACTTCCAATCTAAAACTAAAGTATCCCCCCACACACACACACCTCCTATCTTCCACTCCTGCATTATCTTTCTTTCTCTACCTGCAGCAGCACATATCACTACATACCACACCACGTACTGCCTTTATTTCCTTCTCTTTTTTATTGGATTTCTTCCTTATTTCTTCCCTTAGCTTCCCTATATAAGCTCTGCTAAGATAGAAATTGTTCTGTGCTTTGTTCCATTATTGAATCCCCAGTGTCTAGAACAATACCAGGAGTATAACAGGTGCTCAATAAATCTCTAGGAAATGAGAATACACTGATATGTATGCAGGTTTTGTGAACTTGTAGCCCCCTCCTGCCTCCTTTCAGGACCTCACATTTACACTCCTATCTACGGTAGTCCCAGCTGATATGTGACATGAAGATGCCCTTGTCACCACTGTCCTCTCTCCACTGCTCTGCTCCAGCTCTTGCATCATCACCAAGTGGGTCACCGGCTGTGCTGCTGCCCACCTCCATGATCCGGCTCTCTGGGCCCCTCTTGAGCTGATGTCCACACTGTTTCTGCACACCTGGACCATGGCTACCAGTGCCAGCCCACCATGAAGCCTACCCTCCACAAAAGCTTCTGGCCCAAACACAACCACAAGTGTTTTCCTCAATTCCTTGGGGCAACTTCTTTGCTTACTAATGTAATCATGTGCAAATGGCTCAATCGCTCTACTCCTCAGTATTCTCATGTGTAAAATGCAAATAATACCCAGCTCACTGCATGGTTAGAAGGCTAGTGCTAGTATATTCAAAGCACTGAGCAGCCCTGTCTGCTGAAGAACTCAATAGACAGTAGCTATAATGATCATGATGATGATCATTATTGACCCAACTGTGGCAACACTTGTTATAGTCATTTTTGAGAGCTGCTCTTCTGGGAACCCACTGGCCCTGGCCCCTGGTCCCAGGGTCCCCCTTAGGGCCAACTTCCCATGGTAAGGCAAAGAGCAGCCCCACCATACAGGCATACCCTGAGTTATATCTGGGCATGTATGAGTCCAAGCCCAAAACACCAAGGCCACAGAAGGGCAGAAATGACCACTCTTTGGATCTAAGTTCACCTACTCCTGAGCCCTAACTCCTCCCCACATGAGCACCAGGGTAAAAATCCAATATCTACACCTTTTAAAGGGAGCTCTTGTGCCCCGATCATAATAGTGTTAGCTCTCTAATCACTAACTCACATACCACCCAAGACCAGTAGCAGAGACTCACTTCTTTCAGCCCCCCTTTCCTTTGGGGGAAAAAAAAAGAGTCTTTAGCCCTGTGTCCCTGGGCAAGTTGCTTCAATACTCTGTGGCTCATTTCCTCAGCTACAGAAGTGGATAAAATTAGGGGCGCCTGGGTGGCTTAGTCGGTTAAGCGTCTGACTTTCGCTTAGGTCATGATCTCGCGGTTCGTGGGTTCGAGCCCCGCGTCGGGCTCTGTGCTGACTGCCAGCTCAGAGCCTGGAGCCTGTTTCAGTCTGTGACTCCCTCTCTCTCTGACCCTCCCCTGCTCACGCTGTCTCTCTCTCTCTCTCCTAGAAATAAATAAATTTAAAAAAAAAGAAGTGGATAAAATTATATCTGCCTCGGGGTGCATGGATGGCTCAGTCAGTTAAGCGTCTGACTTTGACTCAGATTATGATCCCACAGTTCATGAGTTCTATCCCCACATTGAGCTCTGTGCTGACAGCTCAGAGCCTGGAGCCTGCTTCGGATTCTGTGTCTCCTTATCTCTGTCCCTCCTCTGCTCACTCTCTGTCTCTGTCTCTCTCTCTCAAAAATAAAATAAACATTACAAAAAACAAATTATATCTGCCTCATAACGTTGTTGTGTGGATGAAATGAGTTAATGCATACCAAGAACTTAGAAGAGTGCCTGGTACACAGTGAAATCCTTCAAAGAGTAGCTATTACTATTCTACGCTAGCAATAGTAGAGAGACCATCTCTTCCAGCACAGAGCCATGACAAGCATTCTCTGGTTTATCCATCCACTGCCTCTCCGAGCCTGGAAACTCTGCTGGCTGGAACTAATTTAGTGCCGCGTTCCTATCTTCCGTGTTTAGGAAAGGGTCTAGCACAAAGTAGATCCTCCATCCATTTTTAATGAGATCATTAAAGAAAGGATAAATGTATTCATGAATGAATGATTACATTACTCGGGATCACGGTAAGGCCCAGGTTACTGAAGAAAGGTAATGCCTATAAGCAGGAAACAATAAAGCAAATAAAGAAAGTGGGCGTCTCCAAGAACAGGGCTATTCCTTGAGGATGTGGTATAGCATTCAACTCTTGATGGATCGGGGGCCCCAGGAGGCATCCATCACTTCTAATCCTGGGCTCTGTTGGAGGAAATGAACCCCACATGCATAAATTAGTGAAAGGCATGATAGAGATTAGTGTTCCTTTTGCAATTTCCTCTTCTCCACAGCCGCTTATGCAGATTGAACAAGATGTCACTGTTACATCAGGAACAAAGTGAGGTGGAAATTGATAAAAATAAAGCCTTATCCTGGATTTGATCAACCCCTATCTAAAGGCTTCCCTCAAGGAAAAGACTCCACAAGAAAGAGGGATTGTTATTTTAATTCTGATGTTTAATGATACTGCAAAAGCCATCATGAAGTTACTATAGAAAAGCAAAAAGAAAAAAATCATAATTGTAAAACCAAGGGAAAGAAAAGAGGTAGAGAGGCAGAATCTACGTAGAATTCCTATGGTTTAATGGGACATCTGAGCAGACTCAGAGGCAAGAGAGATCACAGCCTTGAGGGCAGGAGACCAACTTTTTTGGGAGAAAAATATTTTTCTTACTGTTGAAGAGGTGTTTTGAGTTAAGCAATGAGCCCTCTAGGTCACTATACAGATCCTGAGCAAAGATACCTATGAAACTGAACCTGACAGAACTAGACAAATACTACCGAGCAGTTTCACATAAAGGTTTTAACTTGATATGCTATTAATCTGAAATATGGGTGCTTAAATTATTTTCATTTTACAGGTAAAACTGAGATGCAAAGTGACTTTCTCAAGACCATTGATAGACAGTGAAACCTGGCTTTGGCACACAGGCATTCTACCCTAAGGATTCAACCTCTTTTCTGTAATGTGTTCTGCATGTCCAGGCCTCTAATTTAAGCCATGGTTAAAATGATAGAAACTCAAGGTGTCTGGGTGGCTCCATCAGTTAAGCATCCAAATTTGGCTCAAGTCATGATCTCACAGTTTGCGGATTTGAGCCCTGCATGGAGTCTATACTGACAGCTCACAGCCTGGAGTCTGCTTCAGATTCTGTGTCTCCCTCTCTCTCTCTGCCCCTCCTACACTCACACACTCTCTCTCAAAAATAAATATTTTTTAAAAATTGGGAGGGGGCGCCTGGGTGGCTCAATCAGTTAAGTGTCCAACTTCAGCTCAGGTCATGATCTCACGGTCCGTGGGTTCGAGCCCCGCGTCAGGCTCTGTGCTGAACATTTGCTTAGAGCCTGGAGCCTGCTTCAGATTCTGTGTCTCCTCCTCTCTCTGACCCTCCTCCCCCCTCACACTCTGCCTCACTCTCTCTCAAAAATAAATAAATGTAAAAAAATTTTTTTAATGACAGAAACTCATACATGAAATGTACTTCAATCTTCAATCAGTAAACATGAAAGGACTAAAGATAACTCATGGATATGATACAGAGAACATCTGATGTCCTCAGGAACCACTCTGAACCCCTTAGTTAAGATTCTTTTTGCAAAAGACAGAGAACAATAATATCTCAACAATTGTGGAGACAGTGACCCTACCCACCTTGGCCACTGTGAACTGAAGCAATACTAATTTAAGAAGTGGAGAACAAGATTTTAAAAAGAAAACCACGTGCAATATTCTGAAAGCATGGGTAATGACAAATATATCAATCGAATATGGAACGTAGCCAAAATAGTCATTCTGGATTGAAGAAATCCATGTATTCAGGAACCTAACCCATATTTATGTAAATTAATGTGATTTAAGTAGAGAGTGAAAATTAAAAGACTCGAATAGAAGAGGAATATTATTATTTATCATTTTCAGAGAACTTAACTATATAGAATGTTTCACAATAATGCTTATGCTACTCTCAAAACTTCCCCCAGATGGGCTCATATTTCTTATTAGTTTGACAAAACCAGTGTTCACTTTAGGTTAAAACACAGATTCGAGAATTTGGTTTTTTTCAGGGCTGGCTCAATTTTGAGAAGAGAGAATGGAAAAACAAAACAAATCCTGAAAAGGAGAACACAGAAGGTCGCAGAGGAAATGGCCAGGAATGGGACCCCACTTTGGGTTCCCCAGAAACCTAGCCAAATGGGTAACCCATGTGGAAGCAAATTGCTCACACCTTTTTTACTTCCTGAGCCACACAGCCCAGGAAATACACTCTGTTTTTCCTCTGTTCAAAATAAGAACAAGAAGGTATAACCACCAGAGCACAATTACCCACTATCAATGCCCCTTTGTCTCCATGCTGTTGATTGTAAAGATGGGGTATGCGATCTTCATTTCCACCATTTTCCTTTCTTTGCACTTGACAAATAGGGAGTGTTTCCATATTCCACAGGTGCTATTATCATACCCACTTATTTTTTTTAACATAATTTATTGTCAAGTTAGCTAACATACAGTGTATCCAGTATGCTCTTGGCTTCAGGAGTAGATTCCCATGATTCACAGCTTACATACAACCCCCAGTGTGTGTCCCAACAAGTACCCTTCTCAATGCCCATCACCCATTTTTTCCTCCCTCTCACCCCTCCCCCTCAACCCTTAGTTTGTTCTCTGTATTTAAGAGTCTCTTACAGTTTGCCTCCCTCTCTGTTTGAAACTGTTTTTTCCCCTTCCCTTCACCCATGATCTTCTTTTATCATACCCATTTCAAAAGTAAATAAAGGCTTACAGAGTTTGATCCACTTGGCCAAAGTTGTAAGGCTAGTGAATAACAGAGCTGAGGTTTGAACCCAAAAGTTCAGCCTAGAGGCTGCTCTGTCCCCGATGTCTGAACTGCATCTTACTGCAGTGTCCTTGCACTGAAGGTAAGGAGCATAGAACTGGAATCAGCATCTTCAGTATGTTTGAGACTTTTCTGATTCTGTTCAATTAAAGGCAACACTCCTGAAAGCTCTCACTTTGTATACTTTTTATAATTGACCCTGAGGATTCCCTTCCTAGAATTCATTCCAGTAATGAAACCATTTAAAAGCCAACTTCGTATTTGTTGTTTCTCAAGAAAAGTGCCTTTCTGGCTCAGAATTCCTCAGGACTGTGGCTGGATGAACAGCAAATGGCTCATGAATATAACTCCTGGCTAGTGGCAGGAAGGGGTGCCCCAAACCTGCAATCAGGAGGGGTGACATGACTCACCCAACTACTGGATGTTTAGGGGAAATGAATCATCCAAGCAGGCACCCACAAATTTTCACAGTTCAGAAAGAATGCATTGGCAGAAAAAACATAACTGTGCTCACTAACCAAGCGAATATAACCCTAGCTTTAAAAGCAGGGGAAAGAGGAGGCTCCCTTTTTCTTTCTTCTTAACATCATAATTCAGCCTTTCAGTCATGCACTGCCATGCTTGATCTTTTCCCTTTTAATTTATTATTTGTGGGGCTGCCGCTGGAAAACTTTGATGTAAGGGACCTGAGGAAGGCAAAGATGTCATCCTGGGGAAGCAGAAATATCCCTCACCTGGTTTCTCTTGAGCTTACCCCAGTTGTATCATGTAGGAATTGTAAAGGAGAAGCATCTTATCTCAAGGGTCTGCAAGGAATCTACGGACAAGGAGATGAGACTGTGAAAACAATTCCCTTAGACTCAAACTATCAAAGCTGAGGTCTGTCTGCAGAGGTGCTAATTTACCATACCAGTTTGAAGGTCAGTTATAGAGCAATTCATTCAACCAGTCTTGAGCGTCTGATAAGTGCTAGGTATTTCAGAGGACATGGGGATATAGCATGTGACAGATATGCTAATCACTTATCCATTCCTTGCAATCTCCTTGCTTGGAGAACACTAATTTTAAGTATCCAACCCTCAAGGCATCTGGGTAGCTCGGTAGGTTAGGCGTCCAACTTTGGTTCAGGTTACGTTCTCGCAGTTCATGAGTTCGAGCCCCGCATGGGGCTCTGTGCTGACAACTCAGAGCCTGCAGCCTGCTTCAGATTCTGTGTTTCCCTCTCTCTCTTCCCCTCCCCCACTCGTTCCCTCTCTCTTTTTCTCTCAAAAATAAACATTTAAAAAAATTGAGTATCCAACCCTCAAGGAAGGTAGCCCTCTCCTCCCCAGAAGATTAGTCTAAGTCAGAAATCTTCAAATTATGGCTCACAAGTCAAATCCAGCCCACTGGCTCTTTCTGCAAATAAGAATGTACTACCTCATTCATTTATGTGTTGTCTATGAATGTTTTTGTGCTACAATACCACAACTGAGTAGTTGCAACAGAAATTGTATGTCCTGCAAAACCATAATATTTGAGATCTGTCCCTTTCTAGAAGTTTACTGACCACTCCTCTAAACCAATCACAGCAATACCATTTCCCTTTCCAGTATCTGGTTTAGTATATAGGTGGAATGGTGATCCAGTGTTAATAAATGATAATACGTGAGGAGAAATCTGCTCAAGGTAATTGGGAAAAATAAAAGAGATTCTTTTTCTTCCACTAGATGTGACCCCTAGAATGATGATGGCCATCTTGCATTCATGAGGAAAGCCAGTCTGAGGACCAAGTGGACACCCTAGAATGGCAGAGCAGAAATAGGCAAATCATGGGGCACCTGGGTGACTCAGTCAGTTAAACGTCCAACTTCAGCTTAGGTCATAATCTCATGATTTGAGAGTACAAGCCTACACACCAGGATCCATGCTGACAGCTTGGAACCTGGAACCTGCTTCAGATTCTCTGTCTCCCTCTCTCTGCTCCTCTTCTGCTTGCACGCATGCGTGCGCACACACACAGACACACACAGACACTCTCACTCTCTCTCTCTCTCTCTCAAAATAAAAATAAAAATATTTAAAAATTTTGAAAAGAAAAGACATGACCTTCTTTTACCCTGGTAATACTCTTTGCTTTAATATATACTTTGTCTGATATTAATAAAGCCCCTTCTGCTTTCTTTTGGTTAGTGTCAGTACAGAAATTTTTTTCATCCTTTACTTTTAACCTATCTATGTCCTTATGTTTCAAGTGTGTTTCTTGTAGGCAGAATATGATTGGGTCTTGCTTTTTTTTTTTTTTTTAACATCCACTTTTTTTCTTTTCTTTTTTTTTTTTCTTTATTTCTAGGAGAGAGAGAGAGACAGCGTGAGCAGGGGAGGGTCAGAGAGAGAGGGAGTCACAGACTGAAACAGGCTCCAGGCTCTGAGCTGGCAGTCAGCACAGAGCCCGACGCTGGGCTCGAACCCACGAACCGCGAGATCATGACCCAAGCGAAAGTCGGACGCTTAACCGACTAAGCCACCCAGGCGCCCCTGGGTCTTGCTTTTTAATCCAATCTGGTGCTCCTGCCTTTTTCATAGGAGTATTTAGGCCATTTACATTTAACGATGGCATTAAGTATAAATTTAAATTGTAAGTCTTAAGCTTAAATCTATCACCTTATATTTTTCATTTGTCTCTGCTTTCTTTTTCCACTTCTCTTGAATTGATTATTTTGTGGTTCTATAACAGCTCTTTTCTTGGCTAATTTTAGTGGTTGCTTTTGACTTTATAGAATCTATCTTCAGGGGCGCCTGTGTGGCTCAGTCGGTTAAGTGTCCGACTTCGGCTCAGGTCATGATCTCATGGTTTGTGGGCTCGAGCCCTGCGTTGGGTTCTCTGCTAACAGTTAGCTCATAGCCTGGAGCCTGCTTTGGATTCTGTGTCTCCCTCTCTCTCTGACCCTCCCCTGCTCATGCTGCCCCCCCCTCTCAGAAATAAATAAAACGTTGAAAAATTTTTTAAAAAAGAATCTATCTTCAAGTGATCATGTATAGTACATGAACCCATAATAGTAGACTCCTATTTCTCCTCTCACAACTTCTGTGTTATTTTTGTTACACATTTTATTTTACATTCATTGCCAATTCCACACTGTGTTGGCATTATTTTTGTTTAAACAGTGAATCGTTATTTTATAAGATCAACAAGAAAAAGGTCTTATAAACAATCAATTATCATCCTAAAAGGTTTAATAAGAAAACATCTTGTATATTTAGCATGTTTCCACCATTTCTGATGCTCTTATTTCTTTCTGTAGTTTCCAAAGGGTTTTTACCTGCCACCTAAATACAGCTCCAACATTTCTTAAAGTGAAGATTTGCTGAATTCTATCAGTTTTTATAAATCTTTAAAACTCTTAATTTTGCTTTTATTTTCCAAAGATATTTTCCCTGGACACTGAATTGTTGGTTGACAATATTTCCACCCTCGAGTTGCTCCACTGTCTCTTCCTTGTATTGTTTCTGATGAGAAATCTACTGTAATCTTAACCTTTGTGCCCCTGTATGTAACAAGTCTTTTTCTTCAGGCTGCCATTAAGATGATCTCATCATCACTGGTTTTGAGCAATTTGAATATGTTGGTGTGAATATGGTTTTTTTCCCTTAAATTTTTAAGTTTATTTATTTTGAGAAAGAGAGAGACAGTACACACTCAGGGGAGGGGGTGAAAGAAAGGGAGAGAGAGGATCCCAAGCAGGCTCTGTGCTGTCAACTTGGAGCCTGACATGGGGCTTGATCTAATGAACATAAGATCATGACCTGAGCCGAAACCAAGAGCTGGATGTTTAACCTACTGAGTCACCCAGGTGCCCATATTGTGCTTGAGTTTTATCAAGCTTTTTAGCTCTGTGAATTTATAATTTGGAAACACTGCGGCCATTATTTCTGTCAATATTTTTCATATCCCCACCTCTTCCTCCTTTCCTTTGAGGACTCTGATGTTGGGAGCTGTTTCTGAGCTCGTAAGTTGGAAAGAACTCCCTATGATGTTAAGATGGGTTGCACGGACTCTTACTGGTCAGATGGCAACCGATATCCACCCACACCCAATTGTTCCTGCTTGGAGCACCAACCGCAAGTCATCTTTGTTGATCAGTATTCGGAGTGACTTATTCTGGCCTTGAATATACTGATTGCACCCTTTGAAGGAACCTATTATAGGAACTTCTTCTTTTGTGATTATGGGAGCAAACATTTGTGTTTCCTGAAAGACCTGTTCTTAATACTTCCCCTTAAACAAACAAGCTATTGACCCCTGCTCACAAAGAGCTAACTTCACCCTTTTTATGATAAAAACATTGTTTGGTATGCTAAAGATACCTTCCTTCCCCATAGAATAAGCATCTAAGTCACCTACCTCAATCACTATTGATAAAGGTTATGCATGAGTCTTCTACAAATCTAGGTTCTGGGAAATTCTTACATATCAAAGAAATTTGTCATCAGAAATCATTGTCTAAGACAAATGCCACTTCTGTGCCCTCCCCCAAACACTTAATTATAAAATAACGTTGAGCCCCAGTCACAGCACAGACGCCTGCCTGGGGACCAGAAAGATTCTCGTGGCTCTCTCATCCCTCCCTCGCTGACACCGTCCATCCTTCAGAGACCCCTGCACCTGCTGGAGCCAGCTTCCAGCACTCTGATGATATGTATGTTAGGCAGCTTGAAGTCATGACTCCACCATTCACTAATCTTCTGTTCATTTTAACTTTTCTCTCTCCGTATTCCATTTTGCATAGTCCCTATTTATATATCTTTCATGTTAACTTTTTCTTCTGAAATGTCTAATCTGCAATTAATCCCAAACAAAGAGTTTTTATCTTGCACTGTAGTTTCCATCTTTAGAAATTCCATTTGGGGCTTTTGAAAAATATATTCCATATCTAATGTTTTGAACAATAACTATTTTAATGTCCTTCTCTGTTAATTCTAATATCCATATCAGTTTGGGACCAATTTCAATGGATTGGTTTATTTCCTCCTTATGGATTGTATTTTCTTGCTTCTTTGCAGGCCTCATAATTTTTGTATTGAATTCTAGTCATTGTAAGTTGTACCTTGTTAGTTGCTAGATATTTTTGTATTCTTATAACTGTGCTCGAGAACCATTCTACAAAGGAGTTGGGCTTCATGGAGTATTTGCTCCTTTCAGGCTTTTAAGATCCATTATTACTCAGAACCAAAGCAGTGCTAACTCTGGGGCAAATCATTCTCTGTAGTGAGGCAAGATCTGTCTATGTACTTTACCCACCGTCCCTTGAATTATGAGGTTTTCAGGTATGGGTGCTGGGAACAGTCATTAACCCTATCCCTATGAAGACACTAGGCAATGATATCTCTAATACTTTGGGGTTTCTTTTACCAAACTCTGGAGGCACATGCATGCAATAATTATAATCAATAACCACTAAATCTCAAGTAGAGGGAGGCAAGATGGCGGAGAAGTAGGAAGCTCCATACATTTCACTTGCCCCCATCTCTCAAACAGAAAAGGCCTGAAGCCATAGGAACCCTTATAGAATCCAGGAGTTTAGGAGGAAAAAGAGACAGAGTCCACTGAGAAAACCTTACAGTGTGAACATGACTGGGGAAGATAAAAACAAGCTGGGATGAGATATACAGAGGGAGGAGAGGGATACCACTTTGCGGAGAGCTGTGGTGAGTCTGGGGGAAAAGAAAGAGTGGCTGAAACTGCTCAACACACTGTCCCTGTCCCTGGAGAAGAGAAAAACCTCAGCTCGGGATACAGACAGATCCGGTTTCCTGCTGTCCAGCTGACCCTGAGCGGGACTCACTGGTCACAGACAACCCTGGGAGAAACAACTCCTCGAACGCCAGCTCGACCTGGAGGGAAGAGGTGCACCAGAAGCTGCACTACCACTCTTCTGGCTAGGCTTGATTCCCAGTGGGGAGGTGAGAGGCTTGAAACTGCTCAGAGGGAATCAGCCTGAGGGTTCATATTTCAGGAGATATCAATGGGGGGCAAGGACTAAGATCTGGAAATGAGGCCTGGCTTGGGATATAGAGCACAGCCCACCTTGGCTATGCCTGCAGCACAGGAAGATTGGACCCAAAAGAGGCTACCTCAAGAAAGGAGCCAAAGTACACACTGTGGAGAGTTCCAAATACCACTATGAGTAGGGAAAAAGAATAAACAAAGTCTCAACAAGAGAGACCAAGAGACACCATTCAAATAACACTTCCTGAATGGACAGGCCCTGGACAGTCAAAGAGCCTTCTTTAATACAGCAGCACTCGCAGCTAGAGTGCATAACAAACTTTTAAAACTAACAAGAGACAGGGGGCTTGCAGCCTGAATCCGCAGCCAGTGGCCAATGACTTTACTCCAGGAAGCCTCTGTGGGAGCCCCAAAGGGGACTGGGCTCGGAGAGCTTCGGGGTTGGTGAACACAGGGAGATTTGGGGACAATGGACTATCTGTAGATTAAGCGGAAGCTCCTCGCTCCTTCCCTGTACCTGGTCCTATGCATGCATCTCTTGTCTCTGGATGTATGTCTGTACCCTTATCATATCCTTTAATAAACTGAACGGAAATCCTCTTGGACTTGGCCTGAGAGCACAACAGAGATACTGTGGGCGGGACAAAAAGCGGTCATTGGACCTTCAAGGACCCAAATATTTTACCCCTGGAAACCCCTTTGGCTTTTGGAGCAAGGGGATATTGAGAGGAAAATGTGGAGGAGAGAGGCAGTATGCTTTGGTGGAAAGGACGTCATACTTTGAGTGCAGAGATCACGACCACCACAAGCCTTTTAGACCTTTCTACCTCCATTTCCTGCATCCAGCCTCTTGGGATATATACATCCTTAAACCACATCACCATGGCCTCCTCTGTGCAGATGAACTCCTGAGCTCAACTTCATTAATGATGGCCCTCGGCTCAACTTCATTAATGATGGCCCAGTGCAATTCAAGTGGACTCCCCAAGCCAGGAAGGTTCCAGTCCTTGTTTTAAAGTCTCTTTTGGGGGGGCAAGATGGCGGAGAAGTAAGGAGCTCCGTACTTGCACTCGCACCCATACATCACACAGAAAAGATCTGAAGCCATTGGAAACCTTACAAAACCTGAGAGACTGGGAGAAAAAGGATGCAGAATCCACTGAGAAAGCCTTCTAACCGGGCTCAGGCTACGCAGACCCGGCAGGCAAGCCCCTGCGCATGCGCGCCAGCCCGACCCAGAGAAAGAAGCAGCGATTCTGTCTCCGCCCCCAGAGCTCAGCAGGGAGCCTGGAATAGCCCGAGGGGGTTGTCTGGGAAGCTGTGTCTAAGGCAACTTCAGCGGGGCGCACGGACTGGGATTTGTAGATTGGAACTGGCCTGGGTTGAAGAGTGCAACCAACTTCGGCTGCGTCCCTGGAACGGGAGGTTGACATGCCAAAAAAAAAAAAAAGCGAGCTGCAGCGCGGGGTTCAAGAAGGGACTGGAGCACCGTCACTCTCCTCCCCACAATCGCCAAGGCAGAACCCCCGCCTGAGGCATCGGATCACGCCACACCCATCCCTGCCTGAGAGGGCTACCTCAAGAAACAAGCTAGAGTACACAAGGTGAAGAGTCCCAAATATCACTACGAATAGGAAAATAAAATAACTAAGGTCCCAACAAGAGTGACCGAGAGATACCATTCAAAAAACAATCTCTGAAAGGATAGGCCCTGGAAAGTCAAAGAGTCTTTTTGGATATAGCAGTGCTCATAAAAACAGAGAGCATAACAGGTCTTTAAAACCAACAAGAGCCGGAAAGCTAACTAAAATGACGAAACGAAAGACCTCTCCTAAAAAGAAACTCCAAGAAGAAATGACAGCTAATGAACTGCTCAAAACAGATATCAGCAGCATAAGTGAACAAGATTTTAGTATACTAATGGTAAAATTAATAGCAGGGCTTGAAAAAAACATAGGGGACATCAAAGAAACTATGGCTACAGACAGAATGGAAAATAAAAATAGGCATGAAGAATTAAAAAATGCGATAAATGAGATCCATAATAAATTAGAGGCCTCGAATGCACGGATTGAAGAGGCAGAAAGGAGAATAAGTGATTTAGAAGACACCATTATAGAAAAACAAGAAGCTGACAAAAAAAGAGACAAACTGATCCAGGAACAGGAAAGAAGAATTCGAGAGCTCAGCGACACAGTCAAACGCAACAATATCCGTATCATAGGAATCCCAGAAGAGGAAGAGAGAGGGAAAGGTGCTGAAGGAGTCCTGGAACAAATTATAGCAGAGAACTTCCCTGACCTGGGGAAGGAAGTAAATGTGGAAATACAAGAGGCTCAGAGGACTCCCCTCAGATGTAACTGGAATCGATCTTCTGCACAACATATCATCGTAAAAATGGCAAAATACAAGGACAAAGAGAGAATTTTGAAAGCAGCTAGGGAGAAAAGGACCCTCACATACAAAGGGAAACCTATCAGAGTGGTGACAGACCTATCTACTGAAACGTGGCAGGCCAGGAAGGAATGGCAAGAGATCTTCAATGTGATGAACAGTAAAAATATGCAGCCAAGAATCCTCTATCCAGCAAGCCTGTCATTCAAAATAGAAGGAGAGATAAAAACCTTTCCAAACAAACAGAAATTGAAAGAATTTGTCACCACGAAGCCAGCCCTACAAGAAATCCTGAGGGGGATGCTCTGAGGGAAAGGTTGCAAGGAACAAAGAGTTCAGAGACACCACCACAAACATGAACCCTACAAAAGATACAAAGACTCTAAACCCACATATTTCAATAATAACACTGAATGTAAATGGGCTGAATGCTCCAATCAAAAGACATAGGGTAGCAGAATGGATTAAAAAACAAAATCCATCTATATGCTGTCTACAAGAAACTCATTTTAGACGGGAAGATACCTTCAGATTAAAAGTAAGGGGATGGAGAAATATATATCATGCTACAGGAAATCAAAAGAAAGCCTGAGTAGCGATACTTATATCAGACAAACTGGACTTTAAATTAAAGACAATAACAAGAGATGAAGAAGGGCACTACATAATAATTACAGGGTCCATCCATCAGGAAGAACTAACAATCATAAATGTCTACGCACCGAATATGGGAGCACCCAAATATCTAAAACAATTAATCACAAACAGAAACAAGCTTCTAGATAAGAATGTGCTAATAGCAGGGGACTTTAATACTCTGCTTACAGCAATGGATAGGTCAACCAGACAGAAAATCACTAAAGAAATAATGGACTTGAAAGACACATTGGACCAGATGGACCTGACGGATATATTTAGAACTTGACATCCTGAGGCCAGGGAATTTACTTTCTTCTCAAGTGCGCGTGGCACATTCTCCAAGATAGATCACATACTGGGGCATAAAGCAGCCCTCAATAAATATAAAAGAATAGAGATCATACCATGCACACTGTCAGATCACAATGCTTTGAAACTTGAAATCAGTTACAGGAAGAAGTCTGGAAAACTTCCAAAAACATGGAGGTTAAAGAACACCCTTCTAAAGAATGAATGGGCCAATCAGGCAATTAGAGATGAAATTAAAAAATATATGGAAACAAATGAAAATGAAAACACAACAATTCAAAATCTATGGGATGCGGCAAAGGCAGTCCTAAGAGGAAAGGACATTGCTCTCCAGGCCTATTTCAAGAGATTAGAAAAAGTGCAAGTCCAAAATCTAACAGCTCACCTAAAGGAACTAGAGGCAGAGCAACAAGAACGCCCAAAACCCAGTAGAAGAAGAGAAATAGTAAAAATTAGAGCAGAAATAAACAACATAGAGACCAAGGAAACAATTGAACAGATCAATGAAACCAAGAGTTGGTTTTTTGAAAAACGGGCACCCTCCTACACTGTTGGTGCAGTGGAATGGAATGGAAATGGAATGGAATGGAGTGGAATGGAAACTGGTGCAGCCCCTCTGGAAAACAGTGTGGAGATTCCTAAGGAAACTAACAATAGAACTCCCCTATGACCCAGCAATAGCACTTCTAGGAATTTACCCAAGGGATCCAGAAATGTTGATGCATAGGAGCACATGTACCCCAATGTTCATTGCAACACTCTCCACAATAGCTAAAACATGGAAAGAGCCTAAGTGTCCATCAACAGATGAATGGATCAAGAAGATGTGGTTTATCTATACCATGGAATACTACATGGCAATGAGAAACAATGAAATCTGGCCATGTGTAGCAACATGGATGGACCTTGAGGGTGTTATGCTGAGCGAAATAAGTCAGGCAGAGAAGGACAAATATCATATGTGTGCACATATAGGAGGATTAGGAGGAACTTAACAGAGGACCAAGGGGGAGAAGAAGGGCGGAAATGGTGGGGGAAAGGGAGAGAGGCAAACCATGAGAGACTCTTGAATGCTGACAAAAACTAAGGACTGGTGGATGTGGGAGGGAGGAGGGGTGGGCATGGAGGAGGACACTTGTGGGGATGAGCACTGGGTGTTATGTGGAAACTAATTTGACAATAAACTATTTGTTAAATAAATAAATAAATAAATAAATAAATAAATAAATAAATAAAACAAACTAACAGGAGACAGAAAGCTACCCAAAATGATGAAATGGAAGAACTCTCCTCCAAACAAATTTCAGGAAGAAATGACAGCTAAAGAACTGCTCAAAAGAGATATAAGCAACATAACTGACCAAGAATTTAGAACAATAGTCATAAAATTAATTGCTGGGCTTGAAAAAGGCATGGAAGACATCAGAGAAATTATTGCTACTAAGACTATGGAGCTTAAAAATAGTTGTGATGAATTAAAAATTGCTATAAATGAGATACATAATAAAATGGAGGCATCCAATGCATGGATTGAAGAGGCAAAGAAGAGAATAGGTGAATTAGAAGACACAATTATAGAAAAAGAGAAAGCTGAGAAAAATACAGACAAACTGATTCGGGAACATGAAAGAGAGAGTTCGAGAGCTCAGAGATACAATCAAATGGAACAATATCCATATCATAGGAATTCCATTAGAGGAATACAGAGGGAAAGGCACTGAAGGAGTCCTTGAACAAATTATAGCAGAGAACTTCCCCAGTCTGGGGAAGGAAAGAGACATTGAAATCCAAGTGGCTGGGGCGCCTGGGTGGCTTAGTTGATTAAGCGTCCGACTTTCACTTAGGTCATGATCTCGCGGTTCGTGGGTTCGAGCCCCGTGTCGGGCTCTGTGCTGACTGCCAGCTCAGAGCCTGGAGCCTGTTTCAGTCTGTGACTCCCTCTCTCTCTGACCCTCCTCTGCTCACACTGTATCTCTCTCTCTCCTAGAAATGAATAAAAATATTAAAAAAAAAAAAAAGAAATCCAAGTGGCACAGAGAACTCCCCTCAGACATAACCTGAATTGATCTTCTGCATGACATATCATAGTGAAACTCACAAAATATAAGGACAAAGAGAGAATTCTGAAAGCAGCTAGGGAGAAAAGGGCTCTAACATACAAAGGGAAACCTATCAGAGTGGTGACAGACCTATCTACTGAAACTTGGAGGGCCAGAAAGGAAAAGCAGGAGATCTTCAATGTGATGAACAGAATAAATAGGCAGCCAAGAATCCTCTATCCAGCAAGCTTGTCATTCAGAACAGAAGGAGAGACAAAAGTCTTCCCAAATAAACAAAAATTGAAATAATTCATCACCACTAAACTAGCTCTACAAGAAATCTTGAGGGGGACTCTATGAGGGAAATACTGCAAGGAACACCAGGTACCTGAGACACCACCACAAGCATGATTCCGACAGAACACAATGACTCTAAACCCATATTTTTCAATAATAACACTGAATGTTATTATGGGCTAAATGCCCCAATCAAAAGACATAGGGTAACAGAATGGATTAAAGAAAAAAAAAATCCATCTATTTTCTGTCTACAAGAAACTCATTTTACACCTGAGGACACCTTCAGATTGAAAGTAAGGGGATGGAGAAATATCTATCATGCTACTGGAAGTCCAAAGAAAGCTGAAGTAGCCATACTTATATCAGACAAACTGGACTTTAAAGTAAAGGCAGTAACAAGGGATGAAGAAGGGCATTATATAATAATTACAGGGTCTATCCATCAGGAAGAGCTGACGATTATAAATGTCGACACACTGAATATGGAAGCACCTAAATACATAAAACAATTAATCATAAACAGAAACAATCTTATGGATAAGAATGTGGTAATAGCAGGGGACTTTAATACTCCATTTACAGCAATGTATAGATCAAATAGACAATCACTAAAGAAACAATGGACTTGAATGACACATTGGACCAGATGGATTTGACAGATATATTTATAACTCTACATCCTGAGGCCATGGAATTCGCTTTCTTCTCAAGTGCGCATGGCACATTCTCCAAGATAGATCATATACTGGAACATAAAGCAGCCCTCAATAAATATTAAAGAATTGAGATCATACCATGCACACTTTCCGATCACAAGGCTACAAAACTTGAAATCAATTACAGGAAGAAGTCTGGAAAACCTCCAAAAACATGGAGGTTAAAGAACAGCTTACTAAGGAACGAATGGGCCAATCACACAATTAGAGAAGAAATTTAAAAATATATGGAAACAAAGGAAAATGAAAATACAACAATCCAAACTCTGTGGAATGTGGCAAAGGCAGTCCTAAGAGGAAAGTACATTGCACTCCAGGCCTATTTCAAGAAATTAGAAAAAGTGCAAGTCCAAAATCTAACAGCGCACCTAAAGAACTAGAGGGAGAGCAACAAGAGCACTCCAAACCCAGTAGGAGAAGAGAAATAGTAAAAATCAGGGCAGAAATAAACAATATAGAATCCAAAGAAACAGTTGAACATCAATGAAACCAAGAGTCGGTTTTTTGAAAAAATAAACAAAATTGACAAACCTCTGGCCAGGCTTCTCAAAAAGAAAAGAGAGAACACCCAAACAGACAAAATGATGAATGAAAATGGACTTATTACAACCAACTCCTCAGAAATACAAGCAATTATCAGGGAATATTTTGAAAAATTATATGCCAACAAACTGGACAACTTAGAAGAAATGGACAAATTCCTAAACACACACTCATTACCAAAATTCACATGGGAAGAGAGAAAATCTGAACAGACCCATAATTATTGAAGAAATTGAATCAGTTATCAAAAACCTCCCAACAAATAAGGACCCTGGGCCAAATGACTTCCCTGGGGAATTTAGCAGACATTTAAAACAGAATTAATACCCATTCTTCCCAAGCTATTCTAAAAAATAGAATTCAAAGGAAAACTTCTGGACTCATTCAACAAAGCCAGCATCACTTTGATTCCCAAGACAGATAGAGACCCAGCAAAAAAAAGAGAACTATAGGCAAATATCCTTGATGAATACAGATGGAAAAATCCTCAACAAGATACTTGCAAATCGAATGTAACAACACGTAAAAAGAATTATCCCCCATGATCAAGTGGGATTCATTCCTGGGTTACAGGGCTGGTTCAATATTCACAAAACAATCAATGTGATACATCACATTAACAAAAGAAAAGATAAAAACCATATGATCCTGTCGATAGATTCAGAAATAAGCATGAGACAAAATATAGCATCCCTTCTTAATAAAGACTCTAGAGAAAGTCGGGATAGAAGGAACGTACTTAAACATCATCAAAGCCATCTATGAGAAGCCCTCAGCTAACATCATCATCCTCAATGGGGAAAAACTGACAGCCTTCCCCCTGAGATCAGGAACACGACAGGGATGCCCACTCTCACCACTGTTGTTTAACATAGTGCTGGAAGTCCTAGCATCAGCCATCAGACAACAAAAGGAAATCAAAGGCATCAGAATTGGCAAAGAGGAAGTCAAACTTTCACTCTTCACAGACGACATGATACTCTACATAGAAAACCCGACAGACTGCACCAGAAGCCTACTAGAACTGATCCAAGAATTCAGCCAAGTCGCAGGGTACAAAATCGACGTACAGAAATCGGTTGAATTTTTATACACCAACAATGAAGCAACAGAAAGAGAAATCAAGAAACTGATCCCATTCACAGTTGCACAAAAAAACATAAAATACCTAGGAATAAACCTAACCAAAGATATAGGAGATCTGTATTAATAAAACTATAGAAAACTTACAAAGGAAATTGACAAAGACACAAAGAAATGGAAAAACACTGTATGCTCATGGATTGGAAGAATAAATATTGTCAAAATGTCATTACTACCCAAAGCAATTTACACTTTCAATGCAATCCCAATCAAAATTGCACCAGCATTCTTCTCAAAACTAGAACAAACTATCCTAAAATTTGTATGGAACCACAAAAGACCCCAAAGAACCAAAGTAATATTGAAGAAGAAAACCAAAATGGACGACATCACAATCCCAGACTTTAGCCTCTACTACAAAGCTGTAATCATCAAGCCAGTATGGTACTGGCACAAAAACAGACACATAGAGCAATGGAATTGAATAGAGAACTCAGAACTGGACCCACAAATGTATGGCCAACTAATCTTTGACAAAGCAGGAAAGAGTGTCCAATGGAAAAAAAGACAGTCTCTTTAACAGGTGGTGCTGGGAGAACTGGACAGCAACGTGCCGAAGAATGAAACTAGATCATTTCCTCACACTATACACAAATAAAACTCAAAATGGATAAAGGACCTGAATGTGAGACAGGAAACCATCAAAGCCCTAGAGGACAAACAGGAGACAACCTCCTTGAACCTCAGCAATTTCTTACTTGACACATCCCCAAAGGCAAGAGAATCAAGAGCAAAAATGAACTACTGGGACTTCATCAAGATAAAAAGCTTCTGCACGGCAAAGGAAACAATCAATAAAACTAATAGGCAACTGATGGAATGGGAAAAGTTATTTGCAAATGACATATCAGATAAAGGGCTAGTATCCAAAATCTATAAGGAACTCACCAAAATCCACACCCAAAAAACAAATAATCCAGTGAAGAAATGGGCAGAAGACATGAACAGACACTTCTCCAAAGAGAACATGCAGGTGGCCAACAGACACATCAAATGGTGCTCAGCATCCCTCATCATCAGGGAAATACAAATGAAAACCACACTGAGATACCACCTCATGCCGGTCAGAGTGGAGAAAATGAACAAAGCAGGAGACTCTAGATGCTGGCGAGGATGTGGAGAAACGGGCACCCTCTTACATTATTGGTGGGAATGTAAACTGGTACAGTCTGTCTGGGAAACAGAATGAAAGTTTTTCAAAAAATGAACACTAGAACTCTCCTATGACCCAGCAATAGCACTTCTAGGAATTTACCCAAGGGATATAGGAGTGCTGATGCATAGGGGCACATGTACCCCAATGTTCATAGCAGCACTCTCCACAATAGCCAAAACATGGAAAGAGCCTAAACGTCCATCAACTGATGAATGGATCAAGAAGATGTGGTTTATCTATACAATGGAATACTACATGGCAATGAGAAAGAATGAAATCTGTCCATGTGTAGCAACATGGATGGAATTTGAGGGTGTTAGGCTGAGTGAAATAAGTCAGACAGAAAAGGACAGATACCATATGTTTGCAGGTATAGGTGGATTAGGAGGAACTTAATGGAGGACCATGGGAGAGAAGAAGGGGAAAAATAGTTGGGGAGAGGGAGGGAGGCAAACCATGAGAGACTCTTGAATGTCAAGAACAAACTGAGAGCTTATGGGGGTGGGGAGGGGAGAGGAATGGGGGTGATGGGCATGGAGGAGGACACTAGTGGGGATGAGCACTGGGTGTTATATGGAAACCAAATTGACAATAAAGTATTAAAAAAATAATCACTAAATCTCAGCTGAATACTGTTACCTTCTTTTCCTCAGATCTCATCAGAGAGGCTCAACAAAAACAAAATCTCTAAAATCGTACCCAAACCTTTCATTTCTCCAAGCCCGATCTCTCTCTCCAATTAAAGTCTCATATTTTCCAGAGGACTTTACCTGAGTTAACCACCAACACTTTATTTTATTTTTGTTTACAAATAATTTATTGTCAAGTTGGTTTCCTTATAACACCCACTGCTCATGCCCACAAGTGCCCTCCTCCATGCCCATCACTCCTCCTCCCCGCCACACCCATCAGTCATCAGTTTGTTCTCAGCATTCAAGAGTCTCTCATGGTTTGTCTCCCTCCCTCTCCCCCACTATTTCCCCCCTTCTTCTCCCCCACGGTCCTCTGTTAAGTTCCTCCTAATCCTTCTATACATGCAAACATATAAACACCAACACTTTAAATACAGTATATCCAAAACAAAATTTAATCTCCTCTTCCTACTGTAGCAGCTCTTACTTTTTTAAATAAAGTTTATTTATTTATCTTTGAGAGAGTACACATGAGTGTGACTGGAGAAGGGAAAGAGAGAGAGGGAGAGAGAAAATTCCAAACAGGCTCTGCACTGTCAGTGAAGAGCCTGACATGAGGCTCAAACCCACAAACCATAAGATCATGCACCTAGCGAAATGTGAGTCAGACACCCAGCCTAAGAGTACCCCCAGGAGCTCTTATTTCTAAGGTTCATAATCCAGTGCCTACCACTAACTCATTTAATATTGGAATCCTTTCAAGTAGCCCCTGACCCTATAGTGACTTTTGACATTTAGCATCATTTCAAGGGGACCCAAGCCCTATAGTGATCTTTGACATAGCTTTATTTTGCATATTCCAAATGTCTCACATATCCCTCATTTATTTTCTGTTCTTACACAATGTTTTATTCTCTGTTACCACTGAAGTTGGACTTCCTAAATAGTCTTTCTGACAATATCACCTTGCATATTTTTAAAGCATAATGTCCTAAAAGCTTTATTTTAATGTCACTGTCCTCTTTCAAAACTTCAGTAATTCTCAATTTCCTACTATAAGAAGGTTAAAAAAAATCCCAGCTGTGGCACTCAAGCCCTCTATAATCTAGCAACCTTCCATGTATATCCTCTGCCACTATCCTGCACAGCATCTGTGCATCAGCCAAATTTCCTAGACATTTTCTGTCAATCCTTTTCTGTGTCTGTCAAGACACTTTTCTCATCCCACTGTTTGTGCCTGGAATGTCTTCCCTCTCTACTGCTGCTATCACAACCATACAGATCCTGAATGGAAGTGTGACGCGTACAACGTATCCAGAAAACAAATGTCAATAAGCTCTACAATTTTGCATACACTTTAAATCACATTTAGTACAGATGGTTATACAGACTCAGTGAGAAGAATGTTTATATTACCACCATTTATAATGGGAAAAATTGGAAACAACCTAGGGCTGTTGTCAATAATAGGGTGTTTAACAATAAAATATGCAGCTTATTGAAAAATGTAGAGAGATTTGTTGGTGTAGAAATATACTTTCTATATGTTAAAAAATAACAGAATGGATATAATGTAATCCCAATTTTATTTTATTTTTTAAAATATTTTTATTGAGTTTTGAGAGAGAGAGAGAGACAGACAGACAGACAGAGACAGAACACGAGCTGGGGAGGGGCAGAGAGAGATAGAGACACAGAATCTGAAACAGGCTCCGAGCTGTCAGCACAGAGCCCAGTATGGGGCTCCGACCCAGGAACCGTGAGATCATGACCTGAGCTAAAGTCAGACGCTTAACCAACTGAGCCACCCAGATGCCCCTCCTTTTTTTTTAATATCCAATTTTATTTTTGAAATAGATTGATAATATATAGGTAACTAGACAGAGAGATAGAATAAAAAGAATATACCAAAACTCTCAGTAGTATTGTTTCTATGTTGTTGAATAACCGTTGTTCTTGCTTATTTGTATTGGCTTGATTTTCTATATTTTTATGACTTGCAAAACTCATTGCTATTATTTAAGAATGAGCTCTCTGTCTCCATTCTGTATATCCAAGCACTCATTTATCACTCATATCACCTAGGATATTATATGATAAACATCTATGTATCTCTATTTCTTCTACACAAGCTTCAACTATTTGAAGGCAGAAAATACATCTAAAGAACCATGGTCCCCCAGCAGCACCCAGACTAGATGCTCACTAATGATCTCTGCCTGAGTGCATGTCAGGCCACAGTGAGGGACACAAAGGCTGCAGATAAAAAAGACAACGATCAATGGTTGATGCAAGCATTATATTTATATTCTTGGGTTTTCAATCTCAATTCCCAATCCCTCTGGGAACACTTTTTACACTTATTCTACCTTTCAAATTTTAATCTAGCCTACCTTGTTAAACGTTTTTATATTCTTTATACCATAAATAAAATAGCATGTCTGAAGGCACCTGAAGTCAGTCAGTTAAGCGGCTGACTTCAGTTCAGGTCATGATCTCGCGGTCCGTTGGTTCGAGCCCCACATTGGGCTCTGTGCTGACACCTCAGAGCCTGGAGCCTGTCTCAGATTCTGTGTCTCCCTCTCTCTCTGTCCCTCCCCAGCTCGTGCTCTGTCTCTGTATCAAAAATAAATAAAAACGTTAAAAAACTTTTTTTAAATAGCATGTCTAACATTTCAGTTCTCCCTTTCCAGAGGAAAATCTCATGGAATAGTTAAGGAGTGTTTGCTATTTTAAAATCCTGTTAACCTATAATACTGAAAATATAGTCTGTGGCTGGTACCACCACAAACTCTCTTCCTGGAAACCTTTCCATTCCTTCAAAAACACACTCACAGCCCCACAGTCTGGGAGACTGCCTGGGAGAATAATTACTAACTGACATGTAGCCTGCAGGAAAAACAACTAGGGTAGAAATTATTATTTGCATGGGGACCTCATCTCAGAAGAAACAAAGTGAAACATGGTGTTCTGTAGTTCTATTCCAGAAGGAATTCAGGGCTAATATCTGCCAAGACATTTACGAACTCAAATCAAAATCTGAGGATAAGATTGTCCATGGTGAAGTCTTCTTCCTGAAGGAACCATGGTCCAGAATTGGACCTGAAATACTTGAAAAAGTAACTAACACTCCCTTCTTTTTCCAAAGTAAAGCGCCATCCTGTTCCATGCTGTATCTCAAAACTCAAAAGCAGAGCCATCACGTTTCACTTCAAGTAGGCACAGTTTGCTACCAATGAGGTTGCTTATGGTGATAAAAAGTGTTTCTCCGTGTCTCTGGTTAGAATTCCATCTGCATGACTGGTACAATCGTAAGCCAGGATTCTCAGTTTCTGGTGACAAGGCAATATACCTAGGGAGCTGCATTATCTAATGCTGTGAACCACATCACCACAAAACTTAGTGACTTACAGGCCAAGAATTCAGAAGAAGCGTGGCCCACAGTTCTGGCTGGGACTCTCTCAAGGGCTTGTAGTCAGACCTCCCCAGGGGCTGCAGCCATTGGAAGGTGACACGGGTGCCAAAAGATCAACTTCAAAGGTGACACACACACATGGCTGGCAAGGTAGTTAGTACTCATGTTGTTAGAAACCCTGAGTTCCTCTCCACATGGCTGCTGGGCAACAGCTCAGCATGGGGGCTAGCTTCCTCCCGGACAGAGCATGACAGACCAAGAAGAAGCTGTATGCCTTTTACAATCTGCTCTCAGAAGTCACCCATGTCAGTTGTGCTGTATTCTTTTGGTCATACGGGTGGACCTGACCCAATGTGGGAGACTACACAAGGCCATGATTAACAGGTGAGATACGGCTCCTGGGGAAAGGCAATCTTAGAGGCTGACCACCACAGTCCTAGTGCCCAAACATGAGCCAGATAATGTAGTGTGAGGAGACTTGGGAGTCCCAGGGGAAAGGATGGGTGCATTCTATACACAAGGGAATGAGATGCTGTGGTCATGGAGGGACCTCAGACAGAGTATTCTCCAAAAATAGAGAATCTATCCCATCCCCTATGCTCTTTTATGATATGACTGGTACTCCTCCCCTCAAGACACAAGATCTAGGTTTTCTCCTCTGACTTGGTGCTGGGGGAGGTTGACTGCCCCAACCAACAGAGTAGGAAGTCTGGCCAAAGTGATGCTATTACATTTCTGAGGCTAGGACACTGCAAGGAAACAGCTTCTGCCTAGTAGTGTCCTGCATTCCTCTCTGAGAAAAACTGCCCTTGAGACATAACCACCATATTGTGAGGAAGCCCAGTGCACATATAGAGGTCCTTTGTGGGTATTCTTTTTTTTTTTTTTTAATAGATGTTTACCTTTTGAATAAGAAAGAGTGTGAGCAGAGGAGGGGCAGAGAGAGAGGGGGGGACAGAAGATCCAAAGTGGGCCCTGCATTGACAGCAGCAAGCCTGATCTGGGGCTTGAACTCAAGAACCATGAGACTGTGACCTGAGCTGAGGTCGGACACTCAACTGACAGCCACCCAGCTGCCCCTGTGTGGGTATTCTGACTAGCAGCCACATCTAAGACCTCACTTGACAATCAGAATTAACTGCCAGACATGTGAGTGACCAGCCTTCAAGTGCTTCCTGCCCTGACTTGAATCTTCTAGCTGAGAGGCCCAGACATTGAGAAGAGACTAGCCATGCCCACTGTGCCCTGCCTAAAGAATGGACCCACAAAAATCATAAAAGAACATACTTAACGATGGTTATTTTAAGCCATGTAGTTTTAAGATAATTTGAAATAATAATAGATAACTAATACCATAACCTAAAATATTTGTTAAAGCTACAAACCTCCCTCCCCTACTTAGACCTACTGAATGAGTTCTCCTAGGCAGGGAGAAGCTCAGGAAACTGTTAATTTACCCAGTGCCCCAGATGTGTCTTACCAGGGATATTAGGGAAATTTTAATTGTGTATCTTCGTACTTCAAGAGTCTCAATAGGATAATCTACTTGGTTTTTAACTTTGATTGTGTGTTTCTTCTACTTAATGAAAACTAAAACTGAATTAGAAATTGAATCTAAATATGGTTCTGGATGGGATGCTTTTTTAAACTCTTGGTTTTTATATTAAATTATCAGAAGGTCATGCTTGAAGAATCAACATGGAAAATACAATCCAAAAGTTTTATTGATTTGCAGACAGATTATAATCCTCTTTCTTAAACCTTAATTTTTTTTTTAATGTTTATTCATTTTTTAGAGAGACAGAGCACTAGCGGGGGAGGAGCAGAGAGAGGAAGACACAGACTCTAAAGCAGACTCCAGGATCTGAGCTGTCAGCACAGAGCCTGATATGAGGCTCAAATTCACAAATGACAAGATCATGACCTGAGCTGAAGTCAGCCTCTTAATTGACTAAGCCACCCAGGCACTCCTTACATCTTTAAATACAGGACAGCTATTCAACTAACAGAGAAAACTGAGGACAGAGACAACAAAATGGGATAGGGAATGGGATGGAGGATGGAATGGGGGTGGGATGAGATAGAAGAAAAGAGAATAAAAATAATAAAATAAAATAAATAAGTAAAATACAATTTAATTTTCTTAATGTACTGACCTAACCCTGAATGTACTGATATGGCATGGAATCTTCAAGTTGTATTCAGTGAAAAAAAAATAAAGATGCATAATATTATCTATATATTTTTAAAGTGACAAATGCATAGAACTATCTCTATAAAGATACACTCAAAACTGGTAATCACGTCCATCTTTGGAAAGGAGAACTGGGTGGCTGTGGTAGAAATACAAGAAGAGTTACTTTTCCACGGACTATCTTTTGTATCCTTTTAGTTTTGTAATGAGATCATGTAATGCTTTACAAAAATAAATAAAAAAATTTAAAATAGGTGTTCTTTTTGAGGGCCCTCTTGGGATTCACTCCAGAACCTGGATGGTGTGACCCCACATCATTACTAGTTACAGTTAACGATTTTGGGGAGGTGGGATTTAGTGGTAAAATAGAACCTGAGATACTTCAGGACTTGTGACCCTGACAGATTAAAATCTAGCCAAACTGACAGAGTTGATAAAAATGATAACCGCATCCCCATTTCTTTTTTTTTTAATGGGATTCTATTTTTATTAACATTTTAATTTCCTACTTTTTATTATTATTATTTTACAAATAATTTATTGTCAAATTGGTTTCTATATAACACCCAGTGCTCATCCCCACAAGTGCCTTCCTCCATGCCCATCTCCCCCCTCCCCCCCACATCCATCAGTCCTCAGTTTGTTTCTCAGCATTCAAGAGTCTCTCATGGTTTGCCTCTCTCCCTTTCCCCCACCATTTCCCCCCTTCTTCTCCCCCATGGTCCTCTGTTAAGTTCCTCCTAATGCTCCTATACATGCAAACATATGATATTTGTCCTTCTCTGCCTGACTTATTTCGCTCAGCATAACACCCTCAGGGTCCATCCATGTTGCTACACATGGCCAAATTTCATTCTTTCTCATTGCCATGTAGTATTCCATGGTATACATAAACCACATCTTCTTGATCCATTCATCTGTTGATGGACACTTAGGCTCTTTCCATGTTTTAGCTATTGTGGAGAGTGCTGCTATGAACATTGGGGTCCATGTGCTCCTATGCATCAGCATTTCTGTATCCCTTGGGTAAATTCCTAGAAGTGCTATTGCTGGGTCATAGGGGAGTTCTATTGTTAGTTTCCTGAGGAACCTCCACACTGTTTTCCAGAGGGGCTGCACCAGTTTGCATTCCCACCACCTCATCCCCATTTCTTATTGGATCTCCTATCCGTCCTCTACCTCCGATACAGTACAGCCCTTAAACTCTGGAGAAGAGGGACACTTGCCTTGGGCCCCTTACTCAGAGAACCCTGCTAGGTAGGGCCTTTCTCTGGACTTGCCTACCACACCCACTGAAGAGTTGCGCCAAGGGGATGCATCCAACCCAGAGTCCTAAAGCTCTGGGTTCAAAACTATCCAACGCTTTTTTCTGTGTAAGAATATGTTAGGAGCTATTTCATTTAAAAATACAAAACAAAAAAGCAAAAATAAATACATAAACAAATAAACAGCCATCTGGTCCTCTGAGGACATGAAAGAAACAACAGTGACTTCTGTAGTTTACTGAAGTACATTAGGCTTGAGTGTAGAAAAGTCAATACTATGTGTTTATAAAATTTTAATGTCTTTTTAAAATGATATGAAGATAGTAGCACTTTCAGCAATAGCCAAATCATAGAAAGAGCCTAAGTGTCCAACAACTGACAAATGGATCAAGAAGATGTGGTATATTTATACAATGGAATACTACATGGCAATGAGAAAGAATGAAATCTGGCCATTTGAAGCAACATGGATGGAACTTGAAGGTATTATGCTGAGCGAAATAAGTCAGGCAGAGAAAGACAGATACCATATGTTTTCACTTATAGGTGAAACATATAATGGAGGACCATGGGGAGGAGAAGGGGAAAAACGGTTGGGGAGAAGGAGGGAGGCAAGCCATGAGAGACTCTTGAATACCGAGAACAAACCTGATGGGGGTGGGGGAGAGGGGTAGGGGGGTGATGGGCATGGAGGAGGGCTTGTGGGGATGAGCAGTGGGTGTTATATGGAAACCAACTTCGGGCGCGTGGGTGGCTTAGTCGGTTAAGGGTCCGACTTTCACTTAGGTCATGATCTCGCGGTTCGTGGGTTCGAGCCCCACATCGGGCTCTGTGCTGACTGCCAGCTCAGAGCCTGGAGCCTGTTTCAGTCTGTGACTCCCTCTCTCTCTCTGACCCTCCCCTGCTCACGCTGTCTCTCTCTCTCTCTCCTAGAAATAAATAAAAACATTAAAAAATATATATATATGGAAACCAACTTGACAATAAACTATGAAAAATAAGTAAATAGATAAATAAATAAATAAAATGATATGAAGATAGTACATAAAAAGAAGCAAATTTCAAAACACTTTTTTTTACATTGTGTTTATTTCTGAGAGAGAGACAGGGGAGAGGGGCAGAGAGAGAGGGAGACAGAGAACCTAAAGCAGTTTCCAGGCTCTGAGCTGTCAGCATAGAGTTCAATGTGGGGCTTGAACAGATGAACCATGAGCTCATGACATGAGCCAAATTCAGCTGCTTAACCAACTGAGCCACACAGGCACTCCTCAAAAACACTTTTAAGGAATATTAAACTCTTTAGATTTATCCCTGTAGTTACCTGGCATGCCTCCTGTGTTCAAAGATCATTCATGATGGAGGTACGTGGGTGGCTCAGTCGGTTAGGCATCCAACTCTTGATTTGGGCTCAGGTCGAGATCTCATGGTTTGTGGGATCAAGCCCCACATTGGGCTCCATGCTCATAGTATAGAGCCTGCTTGGGATCCTCTTTCCCCTTCTCTCTCTGCTCCCCTCCCCTGCATGCACGCACACATGTGCACGTGCTCGCTCTCTCTCTCTCTCAAAATAAACAAACATTTTAAAAAGCATAATTCATAATGAAGCCTCAACATTCTAATGCCACTGGAAATTGTCAGGTAGGATTCTAATTGAAAGAAAATTAGAACCAAGGGATTGAAAAAAAGGGGGGGAGGAGCTGATAATTTAGGGCACAGGGCTTTGTATGTAGAATTTGATGTTTAAGAAACAGAGGAGTAAATAGTAAATCAAAGAGAAATGTGTTTAGCTGGAAATTAAAGGAGGTTAAAAGGGAATTTGTATATTAAAACCTTATATAGTTTACATTTTAAAGGCATTTCCATTTGTATGCTAGCACGAAAAGTTTTTTACTAGGAAAAATATCCATAAGGATGCATGAGCTAATGTGGAAATTCTCATTAATTTTCCTAACAGCAGAGTTTATAAATAACTAGAGTTCTCTTGGAGATGGAGACCAGGGACAGATCATACATGCACCAGACATCTCTGACCACACGGAGATTTGCAAAGACTGACATTTGGATGTGGCATTTGAAATCCAAAGATGATTAAGCCATCATGCACTGGAAGATATAAAGAAAGACTAGTGTGGAATGCCAAGGTCCCTTGTTCCCCAATGAAGAAAAAAAAAACTAAACCATACAGACCTGGAACCATTCTACTGAACCTGGTACTAGTTTTTATAAAAATATCTGAGAAAGCCAAAATATAACATCGTTTGTTTCTGAACTATACAAATGATAATCGAATTTGGGGAACTTTGATCTGTGGGAAGTGGCTGATGGGGTTCTAGGATTCCACCAGACATGGTGATTCAGAAGATGTCACCAGAAGCAGGGCCCCTCTCAAGAGCAGTGACACAATATTACCCTGTCCCATCTATTTATTGACAGTGATTGCTGAACATTTCCTTCAACTAAGTTTCTGTCTTATAAAAGAAAACAATTCTTTGTTTCATTTCTTATTTACTCATTTTGAGAGAGTGTGCACATGTACCCACACATACACAAACAGGTATGTGAGTAGGTGAGGGGCAGAGAGAGAAGGAGAGACAGAATCTTAAGCAGGCTCCACACTGAGTGTGGAGTCTGATGCGAGGCTCCATCTCACAGACCAATGATATCATGATCTGAGCCAAAATCAAGAGTCAGACACTCACCTGACTGAGCCACTCCCAGAAAGAAAACAATTCTTATGTTCCTAAGAAAACTGGCCATGGCAAAGAACTTTGTCAAAGAAATTATTTTCATGTCAATGCTTATGTCTTTCTGCACACTGCCTCGTGAACAAATGAAACATCTAAGAACCTGGGGTCACTCTGGGCTCCTGCTTTATTTATCCTCCTCATTCCCAACCACACAGTGGGATTCTCAGGTGTTCAGATTGCTCACCACCCAACCAGTGACTAGATCATACCCTTGACTTGCACACATTCTTGGACAAGCTCACTAAGGCTTGCAGGTGAGCAGCAGACACTACTGCAAGTTTCAAGAAAAGGAGGGGATCAGAACAGAGTGGGAGAAACAGCTTAAGGTTAAAATAGGAGACATCGCAGTTTCTAGCGTTCCCTGGGCTCCATTTACCAAGGCGCTTATGAGGTTCCTACAATGTGTTGCCAAATCCCTATTTCCATCCTCTTTCCCTGGTTCCATCCCAGCTCTCTTCTCTCCTCCCATCCAAAAGTCCATGTTCATTGATGCAAAATAGTTCAGCTCTTTCTTGACTCTTTCAAACTCATACCCTGGGGCTTTGGCTTCTGCCCCCACCACCCTTAGCAAAGCATGTAATACATAAACACAATTAATTCATTTTGTAAAAGAAACTGGTACCCTCTAAGAAAATGGTTGTATATTTTACGCCTCAACATGAAGTACTTTACAAAGAACCAGTAAGTAGAAGGCACAGCTAGTGACTCTTCATGCCTCCACAGCCAACAGGAACTCTCCCTCTGCTCAGGATTCTCTAGATCCTGAAGGGCTCCCCTCTGCCTGCACACCTGCCCCACCAGACGGGTCTGGCATACCCTTCATCCCGAAGGAGTCTGCACCTCTGGAGACACGATGCCCAGAAGTACCAGGAACTCACTCCTAGTGATCTCTTATGACATCAGGACACTGGCCCCAGCTTCTTCCAGAAGTGAAGCCCTCTTCCTCCCATCCATTTCTGAAAACCACTATCTCAAGTGCCCACCAACATGCCATGTGGCCTCTGACTCTTGCCTCTGGGCCACTGGAGCTGGGCCATCTTCTCAATCCCTGTCTCTCTTGAACATTCGAACACTGCTCCTACTGGTGCACAAACCCAGGAAGCTGTACTCCAAGACAGTGGAAACTCCATGTTGGAGACCAGTTACTTCTAGGCTTTAGAACCATACAAAGCATACACATACCTCATTTTACAAGGGGTGAAGAGAGGTGGTGCTGTAATCATCTGTTATGTCCATGTCCTTTCTTCCTTCTGAATTCACGGAGCCTTGAATCCATGGATTTCTTTTAGGCCTGGAGGAGCTTTTCCTACAATATTCTGAGAGTTAAGACTACTGCTTAGCATGCCAGGGCTGAGAATTCCAAAGGACTCTTCAAACTACAGTCCAAACCCTCACCCACAAGAAGGCACAGTAATAATACCAATACCTGGCATTTTAAGGAATACTTCCCATGAGCTAGGAATAGGATTAAGCACCCCATTTACATAGTCTCATTTAAGTATCCTTAAAGCCCAAAGCTTTAGCTATTTTCATTATGTCCATTTTACAGTTGAAGAAACTGAGGTGCAGAGAGGTTAGACAACATACTCAAGAACACAGAACTAAGGTATCCAAGTCAAGTCTGAACACTCGCCATCACTAGGCTATACTGCCACTGAAATCATTACCTTACCAAGCCCTTTGAAACCATCCCTAATATGTTCCCTGAGCTTTCTACACATAACAGGGCCATGCACTTATAAGCCAAGCTCAGACACCCTCTTCCCACCCCCCACCCCACCCCGGCAAGAGGCCAGCAGATGAAACATGGCGGCCAAGCCCATAGAAGCTTGTCAAAAAGGGCTAAGCAGAGCCGGAAGCTCCCCTCAGAGACACCTCCCTGGGAAAGATTTAACTGAGGCCCCACATACTGCTTTGCCACCTGGAGTAGACACAGATTGCCCAGCAAGGTCCCCAAAGTCAAGGTCAATTCTGGGAGTCACTACCTATTAACTACAGCCTTTATCCCTATCTCCTCCTGAGAAGTCCTCAAGCTCTCAAACTACCCAGTCTTGGCTTCTGACCAGCTCACTGAATTAACTAAGGCTCCAGAGTCTTCTCTGGTATTACTTGACAGTTTAGTGGGAGTCCCCAGGTTTGCCATGCTAATTGCTTAATCTCCAGTCAGAGTAACCAAGGCAACTGATACATGTGACCTAACACTGTAACATATTGGCCATCTTTGGGGGGTGGGGACCTCCTACAGGATCCCTTTAAAATTCGTAGGGATGCTACAGCTCCATGCAGCACCCTCAGCAGGAGCCCCAGAATCTGCATCCTCCAAACCCCGACTCCACCCAGGCTTGAGCTCCCCCAGAACCCACGCACATATAAGACACCAGCAGGTGCACAGTCCTACTGTTGGAAGTTTTGGTTGAATGTTCTAACCTGAATGTCTTTTTCATTATCTATTCCATCTTATGCACCTGCTTCAAAAGGAGCTGTTCCTGGACCCACCACCCTGCAAGCATAATCCTGACTTCTGGTTTGGCCTGCTTCAAGGATGCCCCACATACTAGCATGTTCTTCTCACACATTTATTTCCCATGAGGCCTTCACAAGGCACCTTGGTAGAAAACACAAACCAAGAAATACGGAAAGTGGTCCCAAGTTGGTCACCAATTTTTTTAAGTCTAATGTTTTTTATTTTTTAGTTTTTGAATGTTTGTTTATTTTTGTAGGAGAGGGAGACAGTGTGAGCAGGGGAGGAGCAGAAAGAAAGGGAGACACAGAATCCGAAGCAGGCTCCAGGCTCCAAGCTGTCAGCAGAGCATGACGTGGGGCTTGAACTCACAAACAGTGAGATCATGACCTGAGCTTAAGCCAAGAGTCAGATGCTCAACCACCTGAGCCATGCAGATGCCCACCCCACAAGTATGTCACTAATTAGCCAATACCCTGAACATTGCTCTGCTATAGGTTTACCTCCGAGATCAGCAGTCTGGGTATTGTCAAGCTTCCTTAACAGCTCTAACCTTCCAGATTTTCCACTCCAATGTTTCATTGACATTAAAAGGAAGGAAAGAGTGGTGTGTTCCCTCTCTGTTCCCTTCTTCATCTTCCCCCATCAGCTGGCAGTGCTAGTTTGTTCCCCTTGTGTCTCAACCCTAGGGACATTTTACTTTTTCCTACCTAACTAGCGCAACAGGGCCAAGTTCTGCTAAATGATAAGACTTCAACATACCCCTCTGCCCCCCTTTGTTTCCACCTCCTCCCACATCATTTTTACTTGTGCATCAAACTTTTCCAGTGTTCTTGCAGTCTCTTACTTTTCTTCCTTCCCAATCCTCAATATATAATTACACAGCAACAAATACTCTTTCATGTGCTACTTGATGTTTTCCGTTCTCACAAGAGGTACCCCTTTGCCTCCTGCATTGATTTGATACGCTCAATAAAGGGTTCTCAACCAGACACCTGAGAACACGGCTCTCAGGTTACCTCCAGGCTCCTATCATTTTAAATTTGTAGAAAGAAACCAATAATGATAAGCAACCTTGAAATAATGGCTGCTGTTTCTTTCAGATGCCTAAATTCAGAAAAGGTCATACAAAGTTAGTTGCTGCTTATTAACATCTAATAGCTTGTGTTATTCCCATAGGCAGAAACAAACAAACAAAAAAAGCAATTGCAATTTGACAGTGACATAAACACCTGTCTGGCTAATGAATTCCTTGCCAAGTGCATGTTCCAAAAGAGAAAGCAATGTCACCTTTAACATAAGTGATTTTTTCCTAGAATGCTTGAGTTACACCAGGGGAAAGTCAGATCTGTGAAGAGCATAAATGAGAAATTATTGAAGCTGTGTCTCTGGGAACATTAAAATGGGAACTGTCATGTCATTTTGGTTCACCATACTGTGTTTCCCATCTTTTTCATGAAAAAGCATGGTGCCGATGCCCATTAAAACTTCCCAAGAACTCTCAGATCTAGTAACTCATGCATTTCCATTAATGCACAAGAAAATGCTCCCTTTGCTAATCCTAGGAATAGAACTACCCCAATAATAACTACCCCACAGAAATGCAACTTTATGACTGAAATTGCCAGGCTCTCAAAGTTGCTAAATGTCACTGCTAAGAAAAGAGACTTCCCCTATGTTCATCTGTATTGTTTCTTAAATTCCACCTATGAGTGAAACAACGTGTATGTCTTTATCTGACATATTTTACTTAGTAAAAGATGCTCTATTTCCATCTACATTGTTTCAAAAGGTAAGATTTCATTCTTTTTGACTGCTGATTGGTAGTCCATTATATCTATACACCATGTGGGCTAGATGGAGGATGGGCATTAAGGAGGGCACTTGTTGAGATGAGCACTGGGTGTTATACACAAGTGATGAATCACTGGGTTCTATTCTGGAAACCAATACTACGCTCTATGTTAACTAACTTGAATTTAAATAATTAAATTTTATTTTATTTTTAATGTTTATTATTTGAGAGAGAGAAACAGAATATGAGTGGGGGAGGGACAGAGAGAGAGGGAGACACAGAATCCAAAGCAAGCTCTAGGCTCTGAGCTGTCAGCACAGAGCCTGACAGAGGGCTCAAATTCAGAGAGCATGAGATCATGACCTGAGCTGAAGTCAGACACCTAACCAACTGAGCCACCCAGGCACCTCAAATAATTAAATTAAAAAAAAAAAGAAAACAGACTTCCCAAAAGTTGATATATGCTAAGTATTTTGTAGGTTGAGACTCTGTCATGATATACCACACAATGAGTTGCAAGAAACATTTTAAAACCCCATATCTAACTGAATCCCACTGCACATTAACTGGGACTCTGGCATTAGAACCACAATATCCTTGGTTTAGGGAAGATGATGGGACCTGGAGGGTCATACAACAGTTAATACAAAGCCAACCAACACTTAAAGACTTAAGATTTAAGGGGCGCCTGGGTGGCTCAGTTGGTTCAACGTCCGACTTCAGCTCAGGTCATGATCTCACGGTTCATGGGCTCAAGCCCTGTGTCAGGCTCTGTGCTGACATCTCAGAGCCTGCAGCCTGTTTCGAATTCTCTCTCTCTCTCTCTGACCCTCCCCTGATCATGCTGTCTCTCTCAGAAATAAATAAAAACATTAAAAAAAAGACTTAAGACTTAAGCATCTGTATGGAAGATGCTGTTATGAACCCCAAAAAGGCTGAAATTCTAGTCCTACAAAAGCAGTCTATGAGCAAGAAGTCTGAAGGACCCACATAAGATCAGAGAATGGTTTCCTAGATCACCTGCCTGGAATTCTATGAGCTACAAAGGAAATCATAAAAGCTCCACAAGTTAGTTTTAGTATTTCAAAAATTCCAGTGGACGTTGTATGTATAACTGTGGTGAAAGGACACCAGCCAATTTGGCTTTCTTTTCTTGTTGTTGCTTTTATTATTGGCTAGTATGTCAAACCAAAGAGGGAACAGTGATCATGTCATGATATGATGAATGCAGTGTTCTATACATCAGGTTGCCAGATGAGGTATTTCAAAACAAGGGGTCATAGAGAAAAAAATTTAAGAAGCCCCGTCACTGAAAAAGTCTGGAACTACTTTGTGCATAAAATTAATTGGCTGTTTGTCCCAGTCTCACTCCACTGGGAGTCGGGAATTGGAGCAGACAGATCTATGGCAGTGAGAGGGGTATCTCTCTTCTTTCCATTTTCCTTGCCAGTGTGCTCCCCAAATACGCACATGCGCCCACACGCACACACACCAGATAAGACGGCATGATCCTGGAGATAACCAAATTGTGACTGAAGGAAGTTGTTTTTGCCTGCTTTTCCTCCTCTCCCAAACTGCATATGGGGCAAAAGGCTGCAGACAGAGGAGGCTCCTGAAAGTATCAGTCAGAGCCTTGACTGTGCCCAAACCATGGCATTCTGAATGCCCCTTCATCAAGCAAAAACAGGGACCTGAACCTCTGTGTTCAGGTCCACCTCTGAAGGCAATGCTGTGGGTGAGCTGCAACAGTAGAGACAAAATAATATACATATCCCTTCTTGAAAATAAAATCTGCACATGTGAGGCCAAGATGGGACTCCTCTAGCATCATATTTGCCCTCCAGAAGCTCATGTTAGAGCAAGCCTTCAAAAATTTGAGCTGCCTGATGGAACCCGACATAGTTGAATTTTGAGCAACTTATTTTCCACATAGAACATCTTATCTTTCTGTGCAGGTGGAGCAGCCATTGGAATTTTGCTGCATATTTACACAGACCTTATAGTGGTGATCTCTGGAGAAGATTTAATTTTCTTTTCACTTTGCAAAAATATTAAGACTGAGCTTTAAATGTTCCTCAGCTCTGTAAGCAGGGCGTCCCCTTCAGACTCCCCAAGAGCGTGTTATTCAAGGGGAAGAACAGAGCCACTCAAAGATTTTTCTAATCACCCGGCCTAATTACAAAGAGGAGTAAATCACTCAACGTTGTGCCTTAAACATAATAAAAAGGATAATTTAGCAAGCCTGCTCCCTCAGCAGGATAACGACATATTAGCTAACATCCAGAAAATACCACACCTTCATCCTGATCACCCTTATATATTATTCATAGGTCATATTAAGCATGTGGGGGAGTTTCACAGGACACATACACTATTTAAGTGCCCACGTGGGCCTTACTCAGCTAATACTGGCCCAGAATCATGAGACTTAAGAAAATGCCGATTTTTTTAATTTTTAAAAATATTTATTTACTTTTGAGAGACAGAGGCAGAATGCAAGCAGGGGAGGGGCAGAGAGAGAGGGAGACACAGAATCTGAAGCAGGCTCCAGGCTCTGAGCTGTCAGCACAGAGAGCACAGCACAGGGCTCACACTCACGAACCATGAGATCATGACCTGAACCAAAGTTGGACGCTTAACCTACTGAACCACTCGGGTGCCCCGGAAAATGCCTACTGAATTCAGATGAGCCAGGTACATCTGTCATTCTCAAGAACAGGATACTGTTTGGAACTCAAAATCCTTTTCAAACAAGACTAGATTCCACGCTGCAACCCCCCCACCCCCGATCTTCAGAGATGTAAGAATCAAGTTCTTGTGTCTTCAGATTCTGTTATTTCCAAGGGAAGTCCTGCTAATTATACAACACTGACCTAAGAACCACCCTCCTCTAAGCCCAACACCCTCATGAGCAGCCACAGCCCCCAGCCCCTTCCCCAATTATGACAGAACCTCTCTGCACAGTTTCTGCCTCTTGGAAACACTGGCAATTCTCAACACTACCTCTCACTCCATGGGGAGTTTGCCCCAACTGATTAAAGCCTGGGGTGAACGAGGCCAAAGCCAAAAGTCCTATTTGAACAGGTATGTTTTACTACCTGCTGTGCTAAGTGACTACTCTTGCCTCCAGCCCCCAGCTAATCAACTCATGAAAATGATCAAGGGTGAAGTGGGTAGAAAGGGTACAGTCCCCTCGGAGTCAATCTGTGTCCTATCTTCACCTAAGGAAGTGTTCAAAGTATAAAAGGCACTCTTTCCAAGAGGAAACTTCCTCTGCTTTGTAATCCTATCCCCGGATTTCAGCAGATAATATTTAAGGGAGCCATATTATCCCCAAAGCTCAGTCTCTATCTTCTCCAAGTCCTTGTAGGGACATGTCTTGAAGGATCCATCCTCTAGACTCAGGCAGCCCCAGTCCTGGATCTAATCACCAGGGCCAACCCATTGAGGTTTGGTCTGTTGCTTGTAGTCCCGTCAAGATGGCTGGGCTTTTGTTCAGCCTGTCAAGTGGACCCCCTCAGCGTAGGTACAGCAGGAAAGCCAAGCTCTGCTTAGTCCCTGATCCTGGCAGGGTCACAGGCACTGCTGCCTCCTTTGAGCAGTCTGCTGCCCTTTCTAGAGCCTGAGCCCAGCCTGGGTCACTGTCCATCTGGGCAGGTCTGGATACTGTGCCTTGGTGTGATCTTCCAGAACCTTCTCCCAGGACGGGGTGCCACCATCCAAGCTGAAGGCAGAAGACTCCACAGTTGGCCTGGTACCCTGGACCAGGTGCACTCCTGCACTCCTCTGCACCCCCTCTGGTGCCCCATCCCCCACAGTGCATCTGGAGCTACGGTAGTCTGGGGCCCTATAACTGGACCCGTGGACCCTTCCCCATCAGGCCCCCACAGGCTGTAAGTTGCCAAGGACCCACATGCCTCACACCTGAGCTACAACAGAAGGGCTAATACTACCAACTTTACTTTGCCAAACTGCAGAATTAGAGAGCAGCTGAATAAGCACATGTTTTAAAATGGTAATGAGGGGATGTTTGAAAGGAAAGTAGACAGGAACAGTTGGCAGAATATTCCCTTCCATGAGGGTAAACTGTTGTCGTCCTGACGCCTGATTTTACTTTCTAATCCACCTCACTCTTCTGTACTGTGTGTTCTAGGGCCTCATGATTCCTTTTCAAGTTACCTGAAAGCAAGTGGCACTGTGAACCACTTAAATCAGGCCTGATAAAAACATGGACCCATGAGGAAAACACGGACCCATGTCCTTTCCCAGAGGACACATGGTGAAAAGTAGTCCTGACAGCTCGGTCTGCTCAGGGGAAACTAGGATCTATAAAATGATGTTCTCAGCCTGTGCCTTGGTCATGCCAAAGCCCCCAGGGCTGGCTGGGCCTTACTTCTTGCTACTGATCCTCCATGATCATGCTGACATTCCTCCAGCCTGGACCCTTCTTCTCCTGGGGACCACCATGCATGTCAGCAAATACTCTGCTGCCCCCTTCCCACCCTGGATGAAAGGAAGAACAATCACCAAATTACCAAATACCTCACTGTGGCACAACCCTTCCATAGGAACCTCTGAATTTGCTAGATTCCTACCTTAGGGGTAAGATTATATAGGACGCCTTTCATTTGCAAAGACGAGCTTTCCGGTGGTGATGCTTTCTTTCTCACAGGCCCAGAGCTAGTACAGACTGCCTTAAGGAAAAGATTCAATAGATAATCAATAAAGACAATGTCTCACAGGCAAGGCAGAAAATTAGCTCTATTCATTCCCAAATGATACCGCTCTACTCTTACACAGCACCTCACCATGAAAGCATGTTGGCTGGTATTATTAGGTCATTTTATTTTCACAGACCCTCAACCACCGCAACTAGGTCAGCCAATATGGTGCCATCTACTCAATGGGTGAGGAAACTGAGGCCCAGGGGAGTCTACTGGGTTTACTCATGCTCACACAGCTGAGGAGTGACAGAGCCAGGTCTAGAAATCAGGTCGACCAGATCTCCACGTAAGGAAGAGAGAGAAAGGTCTCAGAAGTAAACCATAACACAGAGCTCAAAGAATGAAAAGACACATGTAGGCATTTGAATATAGTTCTGGGCAGGGCTGTTGGAAGGTCTAGCAAGGCCTGGGCCACTTCCATACCTGTATTTAATGATTTGGTTGATTTTATGCATACATACACACACACACATTTGTATATGTTTAATACACTGACACAAAATACAACTGAGGTTCATTTGGCTGCAAGTGTGGAATGTGCCTGAAAGTAATCCAAGCAAGCTTTCCCCCCACAGCCTATCTGATCACCACACAGCTGCTTCTTGATCAAACCTCAGTTTGTGATTTTCCTTATGTCATTTTCATTAAGACCCAGATGATAGTTTACTCTCCACCCCCACTTTTAAAAAAAATTTTAACATGTATTTATTTATTTATTTATTTATTTATTTATTTATTTATAAAGATTTTTTTAAATTTATTTCTAGGAGAGAGAGAGAAAGACAGCATGAGCAGGGGGAGGGTCAGAGAGAGAGGGAGTCACAGACTGAAACAGGCTCCAGGCTCTGAGCTGGCAGTCAGCACAGAGCCCGACGCGGGGCTTGAACCCACGAACCGCGAGATCATGACCCAAGCGAAAGTCGGATGCTCAACCGACTAAGCCACCCAGGCGCCCCAACATGTATTTATTTTTAACATGTATTTTAACATATATTTGAGAGAGAGAAAGAGAGCACACACACAAGTGGGGGGAGGGCAGAGAGAGAGGGAGACACAGAATCGGAAGCAGGCTCCAGGCTCTGAGCTGTCAGCACAGAACCCAATGCAGGGCTCGAACCCACAAGCCGTGAGATCATGACCTAAGCCTACATCAGATGCTCAACCAACAAGTCACCCAGGCATCCCTGTCCACCCCTACTTTGGAAAGGTGGCCAATTTTAGCCTTTCCCAGCAGTGGGAGAGGGAAGGCGTGGCTTTGTTTTTAACAGTTTGCTTTACTGATCCAGGAAGGCAAAAGCAGGAGTGCAGACAGCTGGAGATCCACAGGGTTTTGGGGAGACTCTACAAGCTGCCACAGGGATTATCCATCACGGAACCACTGGGCCTGGCCTGCACCCTTGCTGGACCATGTGACCCGGATGCAGCTGGACCCTTGGAAGCTGGGCTGGGGCCCGGAGGTGCCCTGCCACCCGCAGGGTCCTGGCCGGCCCTCGCAACTGTTTCATTTACTGTTTGGGACAATTCTCCGCAGGGCTCAGGAAAGCGCGTGCTGCTTCCACACTAGCTCTGCTTCCCCTTCCAAGCCCTAATGAGGTGGGATAATGGATGTAGGGAAGTGTGCAAATGCAAATCAATACGGAACATATGCTCCAGCTCCCGTCCTTACCTCCCAGCCAGACCACAGAGCAAAGGCAATGCTTCCTAAACATTTCTAGACCTGGGCTCTGTAATCAGCCCCTGAAGAATACAGCAACGGTGATGCTATGGCTGCCTGGCCCTCTGCGGCCCTGGCCAAGGGGGCAAAGTGCCAATTGTGATCACTCCTCAGGAATGGTTTTCCCTGCTCATCTGTCTTCAACACAAAACAACACCAACATGCTAGAAGGAGAAAGAGAAATCTGGCACCAAGATCCCCCACTCCACTTCTGCAAAGATCCATACCACCACCCCCAGTAGCCATGGGGGCACAGAGAGGCAGGCCTGGCCTGAAGAGAAAGGATGGCCAGCTCTCCCAGCCAGGCCTCCTGGGTCCTCCATTTTGGCACAAGCAGCCCAGGCAGAGGGCCAGGCAGAGCTGGGCCTTCCGCCCGAGCCATTGCGTCAGTGGACTCAGCGGGTTGCGCTGCTGGCCAGGGAGGTCTTCGCTTTGCTTTCCGGAGTCCAGGGGACGGAGAAGCTGGTGTGATACTCCTCTTGCTTGTCAGATCCCCTTTACAGGGCATTTGCTACAGGTCCTTTCAGAGCTAATGGGAGGCTCTGAATGAAAAGGCACCAGGATTTTTATGGGCTACCTGCTCAGCGCCCTCTCCTCACCTCAACCCAGCAAGTCTGTGTCCCCATTTTATGCAGGAGGAAACCGAGAGTCTCCAGGAGGCCAAGCAAACCCGAGGTCTGCCAGCCTCCAAAACCAATGCTCTTTCCACTGGACGATGAAATATTTCATGTTATACCTCATGGTTATGGTCAAGACACAGGTTAACTGAATGCTCAGGAACCAAGTCTCCAAGTCATTAGGTAGCAATGGCTGATTCAGCTTCCTGTAACATCCATTTCTCCTCCTCCCGGCTCTCAAGTGTTTTGAAGGTGATCACAAGGCCTCTCCCAGTTCTGAGGACCCCTATCCCCAAATGGAAATGGCACATGGGCCTGACCTCAACAAGTGTCAAAGACTTTCAATATGAGGCCAACTCATATTGAAATGCTTAGCAAAGGGGAAGGGAGTGATCACAGTCCCGCCACTTTGGTAGACAGGATTTGAGCTCAATACCTCTTACCACAGCCAACTCATTTATCCAGGGCAGCTGGGGAACCCAGTGGATTAAGCCTCATGTTCCTCCTCCTAGAATACAATGATAATGGTGCCTACCCTAAAGGGTTGTCTGGAGGATTCAATATATTAATCCCTGGAAGCAGGCTGCCCTCTTTTCATGCCCCCAGTTCACCACTGACTAGTTTACAACCTTAGGCATGACACCTCACATCACTCTAGGCCTCCATTTCATCAATTATGAAATGATGGGCACCTGGCTGGCTCAGTCAGTACTGCACTTGACTCCTGATCTCAAAGTCCTGAGTACAAGCCCCAGGTTAGACATAGAGCTTACTTAAAAAAATAAATAGGGGCGCCTGGGCAGTTCAGTTGGTTGAACTTCCAACTCTTGATTTTGGCTCAGGTCACCATCCCAGAGTCAAAAGATTGACCCCCATGTTGGGTTCCACACTGAGTTTGGAGGCTGCTTAAGATTCCCTCTCTCTCCCTCTGCCCCTCTATGCAACTTGTACTTTAAAACAATAATTTTTAAAAATTCAAAGAAAAAATTTTAAGTAACTATATAAATAATAAAATGAGGATAAAATAACTTAAAAAACCCTACCGTGTTTAGGGGAGCCCGGGTGGCTCCATTGGTTTAGCATCCAACTCTTGATCTGCCCTCATGTCTTTATCTCAGGGTCATGAGTTCAAGCCTCATGTCAGGCTCCACACTGGGCATGAAGCCTAGGGAAAAAAATGAATGATGAAAAGGAATTAAGCAGCGTGCCTACCATAGAAGGTTGTTATGAGGACTGTATGAATTAACATTGGAAAATGCTCAGAATGCTGTGGTTCAGAGCAGTGTTCTGTGGATTTAAATTAAGTACACAATGACCACCAAGTACTCAGTGCCACATAGGAGGCACTCCATAATGGTGGCTATATTGATGAGCAACTTGCAAAGATTTAGAACGTCCTATCTTTAACTCCCTGCAGTAGCCACAGTTCTGATTGTTAATTGAGCCATCTGCTGTTAGATGGTGAGTCAACAGGCATTCCTCCAAATGTATGGCGGGCACCCAGACGGTGTCATGATTGAGGAGCTCTGGTTCCATGTGCTGCTCCTCTGGGTCTGATGGTCTCTGAGTCAGCAGGCCTTGCTTCCCCCACAAGCTGCAGATAAGTCAGTGACCCTGCACCGGGGCAGCCATCTGTCTGGCCTGATGTGTGAGGAAGATTCCAACAACAACACAGGAAAGCATCCCAGATACTCCTGAGAGGATATCCACTCCTTGCCCACTAGCTTGGAACACAGCCCGCGGGCTCAGTTGATTTGCCTTCAGGGATGGGTTCTTTGATCCACTGATAACTCTAATGACTAGTCAAATTCTCTGACTAATGCCCAGATACAAACATGTTTATTTGGCTAAGAATTCACCATGTGAGCAAAGGTTGTGATCCTGCACTTTGAGTTTTTGGATAAGAAATGATTGGAGACAGAGACCATGGCTCACTGGGAACATTCCAGGACTAAAGGTCAGCCAGAATATCTGCAAACACAGTGTTAGACACACCTGCCCCTAATATCTGTGGGATCCCAGGCAAGAGTACAAATAGAGTCCCACTGTTAAAAAAGTATGTTTGGTCTCCCTACCTTGACAACAGCAAGGTGATGAACTAGAGAAGGTCAGATTCGCTTAAAATTCTTTGATCCTCAAAGTTTTATGCAGAAATAACAGGACAGCCATCCATGGCTCTTGGCTCTATCTGTATCACAAGGAACTTTATGTGCTTGAGTGGGGTGGGCACCACAGATCACATGTCCAAACTCCACCCACCCTTCCTTCAAATTGCACCCCTCATACAGAGTGTCACCCTGTCAGGACAGGCCCAGCCCAGATACAGAATGGGAGCTGTTTGTGTAGAGAATTCCAGGTACTTAGAACCCAAAGCATGGCCTACAAGTGAGCAGGGTGGGCTGAGTGAGGGAGAGTCCCACTGGCCCTGCAGATTCTTTGTCCTGTGGAGAGGTATATGGCTAGGAGAAGCCATATTGGGGGCCTCTCTCACCCAGGTTCAGATTCTGAGAACTTGATCTCTTTCATTTAAAATAAGGAGCACCTTGGTGGCTCAATTGATTGAGTGTCTAACTTTGGCTCAGGTCATGATCTCACAGTTCATGGGTTTGAGCCTCACGTTAGGCTCTGTGCTGACAGCTCGGAGTCTACAGCCTGCTTCGGATTCTGTGTGTGTCTCTCTCTCTGCCCCTTCTCCACTCATGCTCTGCTTCTGTCTCTCAAAAATAAATAAACATTAAAAAAAATTTTTTTTAATATTCATTGAGGCACCTGGGTGGCTCAAGCAGTTAAGTGTCCAACTGTTACTTTTGGCTCAGATCATGATCTCATGGTTCATGAGTTTGAGCCCCATGTGGGGCTCTCCACTGATAGCATGGAGCCTACTTGGGATTCTCTCCCTCCCTTTCTGCCCCTCCCCTGCTCAAGTGGTTTTTCATTCTCAATAAATCAATCAATAAATGAACTTTAAAAAATAAAAATAAAATATTCAATGACAGGGAGGCTGGCTGGCTCACTCAGTAGAGCATGTAACTCTTGATCTTGGGGTTGTAAGTTCAAGCCCTATGTTGGGTGTAGAGATTACTTAAAAATAAAATCTTTAAAATGCTCCGCAACTCTGGGTGAACAGCATACTGTGTGACCACACTCTCTACCCCAGCCCCTCATCACCCTCTTTTCGGCCACTTCCCTAGGCCTGGAACCCTCTGCTTCCCTTTCCCAGTAGCCTCCAACAATGCAGTATGACTTGAAGTTCGACATTGTTGGTCCTTGGAAGGTTTTGATTAGCTGAACCTTCTTGTATCTGACAGCCACATGGCCTGCAGAAAATGTGTTTTAAAGCACTCTGTGCTCACCCATCACATCTGTTTCAGCAGAACATTTCTACAGAGGGACTCATTTCAGTCTTACTTCCTGAAGCCACCGGGGCTGAGAACCAGGACCTTGAACCTCTGCCCCTCCTTCAACCACCAACCAACCCTAATTACCATAAGTCACCCATTTTCCTATGGCTGCTGCCCCATTTTTTGTTGCTGCTGTTTTCCTTTGTATGTTCCCAAAAAGACAAGTGATGGAGATGCATATGGAAGGTTTTTTAAGTTTAGGATAATAAAGTAAAGCACTTGTTTCTGGTAAGTTGCACCACGCCATACATTATTCAAGCTGAGAATCTCCCTTGATGACGACCACATTTCCAGGTCATAAACACATTCAAGAGAAACACTCTCAGCAAGGAATTGTTTGTGTGGTCATTTTCTTGTGTGAAAGCACTTTCTTCTGCTCTGTCTTTTCTACCTTGGCAACTTAGGCCAATAACTGTGATTGTTGCATCTCTCTGTGTGGTTCTCACCTCCTTTTCCCATCAGAACCACAAAGTGATGGGCTAGAGAAGCTCCCAGACCTTTTTGGTCTCAGCACCCCATTAAACTCAAAAGAATTTGGGGGAGCCAAAAATCTTTGTCTCAGTAGATGACGTCCATCAATATTTAACACACTAGAATTTAAAACAGGGAAGTTTTTTACATAAGCACAAGTAAGCCCTATGACATGTTAACCCACAAAACATATTTCTTTGGAAAATAACTATTTTCCAAAACAAATTTAGAAGTCGGTGAGAAGAAAAAAGTTTTTTGTTTTAATTTTACAAATCTCTTTAATGTCTGGTTAGATGGGAGACAACTAGGGTCTCACGTCCACATCTATATTCAATCTACTGTGGTATGTTGTTTGGATTGGAGTCGATGAAGAAGATTCAGGCTTCCAGAAATTCATAGTTGTAAAAGGGAGGGATATTTTAATAGTCTTTTTAGAGAATCGCCAGATAGTCATCCATGATGCTATACCAAAGGAATAGGTGGTAGTGCCTTGAAGTTGCAATGCAAAATCCTTACATAAACTTTTCAAATCGTATTACATGAACATCCACGGGCCCATCTTGAACTTTGGATGTCACTTTGATTCATATAAGACCTTATAAAAGCATGCATTGGTCACTCAGCAATATTGGTTCACTGGCATATTTCAGATCCTACAAATGTGGACTCATGATTTTGAACACCTAAAAAAATCATGTTCATGAATATCACCACCAATCTCATCAGAAAATCTTTACATAGTAGCATGCTTTTAAGTAGAGTGGTAGACACTTCTTTTCCCAAATTCTAATTTTTGCTTGGAAGCTCAAGTTTTATCACCAGAAACAACTACTTTCAGGGGTTTTTCTTGAGCTAGTAAGGCTTTCTTCTCTTATTTTCCTTATTTTTTTACATTTATTTATTTCTGAGAGACAGAGAGAGAAAGAGCATGAACAGGGGAGGGGCAGAGAGAGAAAGAAACACAGAATCTGAAGCAGGCCTCAGGCTGTGAGCTCTCAGCAGAGAGTCCAACGTGGGGCTGATACTCACCAACCCTGAGATCATGACCTGAGCCGAAGTCAGACACTCATCCGACTGAGCCACCAGGGTGCCCCTTACTTCTCTTATTTTCAAGAAAATGTTTACTTCTTTCTCAGGTCTGTATAACCATAGTTTATCCATCATTCTTTCAAATAAAAATGGTATAGCATGAGAAAAGTGGCTAGTTCAACATGCAACTCAACCACACAAGTGCTTTTGCCAGAGGCAAACTTCATACTTCGACATGTTGCAGAAATGCTTTCTTGACTAATTCCTGTTTTGTCATACAGAATAGTAAAAGTCACTAACTCAAGTGTCAAGATTTAATAAAATAATTTGCAATGCTTTATCGAGAACATTCTTAAAACTGGCATTTTTACAAGTTATTTTTATGGTGGGTATGCAATGGTGAAAAATATAATGACTACTGGTATAGTTTTGTGTGACCTCCTTGATCTAAAGTTAACTAAAGTATCTACAGTTTTACCCACCAGTGCTTTTGTGACCTGGATGCAATATCAACATAAAGAAAAAAACCAAACCATATAGTATTATGAAAATACTTTGACCATGAAGACATCCTGAAGGGTCCTGGGGACTCTCAGGGGTCCACAGATCACACATCTGGGAAACACTGGACTAGATCAATATCTTCCAAGTCCACTACTTTTTAAAAATAGGCTTCACAACCAGTTAAGTATCTGACTCAATCTCACTTCAGGTTTCATTCATCCATCGATGGGACATGATCCACAGATCACAGGGATAGGACACAGTGCTCTTCTTCTCAAATGCTCAAAAGCTCAGTGGTGGCTCAGTCCATTAAGCATCTGACTCTTGGTTTCAGTTCAAGTCATAGTCTCACAGTTCATGGGTTCAAGCCCACATCGGACTCTGTGCTAACATCCAGGGACCTACTGTGGATTCTCTCCCCCTCTCTGTCTGTCCCTCCTCTGTGTGTGTTCTCTCTCACATACACACTCTTTCAAAAATAAATAAACACTAAAAAAAAAAAGATTCCTCATCTCCTGGCAGAAATGTACATGTAAACAGAGGATTACAACGAAGAGTTTCAGGACTATATGTACCAGTGTGCCCCAAAAAGAATAAGTCCCATTAAAGAGGTAGGCAACTGGGGGTGAGAAGTTCTATACCTGATTTTACCACACAACATTCCACAATCTTGACTACAACCAGAAGTACGTATCCTGCCTAGTATCTGTACATAATAAGTTGAATGATATGTAGAGGGGTTTTTCAGCTCAGCACTTTGAGGAAATGAGAAAATAAAACTGTAAGAATAACAGAACCACAATCACTAACAGTAATCCTCAGCCCCAGAAATATGTTAGAATTACACAGTGTGCTCTGTTTAAAGACCTTGTTTAAATGCCCTGAACCCTTCCTTCCCAGTGATTTAGATTTAACTGTCCTGGGGCAGGGCCCAGGCATTAGTCTTTTTCAAAAACTCACATTGTGTTTGTAATGTGTACCCAGGGTTGAGAACCTGTCTATAATGAGATTCATATAAAACTTTGTATGTTGAGGAAATGCTAGCTGATGTTACAAACCCAGCAAAACAGGCTGCTCCTGGGCCTCCAGGTGTTATCTTCCAAGGGCCGACTCAGAGATGCAAGCTCTTTGTGGTTCCACCATTTTTAGTGCATGGATTCAGTTTCACTAGGAAAGAGGAAAGGGCATGGTGAAGGCACATGGGAGGTCTCAGTGGGCCAGGGGTGAGGAGCACCCATCTCTTCCACCAACATTCTACTGGCCACAACTCAATCACGTGATCCCATCTAACTGCAAAGAATGTTGGAAAATGTAGCTTAGTTGCATGTCTGCAAGTAAAAGGAAGCTGGGTTGGTGAATGCCTAGCCAGTTTCTGCCAGAGATGCTTATATCCAAACAACTTCAAGAATAGAGCTGTCTCAGTGGGGCGCCTGGGTGGCTTAGTTGGTTAAGCGTCCGACTTTCGCTTAGGTCATGATCTCGCGGTTTGTGGTTTCGAGCCCCGCGTCAGGCTCTGTTCTGACTGCCAGCTCAGAGCCAGGAGCCTATTTCAGAGTCTGTATCTCCCTCTCTCTCTGACCCTCCCCTGCTCACGCTGTCTCTCTCTCTCTCTCTATCTCTCCTAGAAATAAATAAAAAACATTATAAAAAAAAAAAAAGAATAGAGCTGTCTCAGGGCACTGGGATGGCTCAGTCAGTTATGCATCCAACTTCAACTTTAGGTCATGATCTCACAGTTAATGAGTTTAATCAATGCCTTGGACTTTGTGCTGGCAGCATGGAGCCTGCTTGGGATTCTCTCTCTCCCTGTCTGCCTCTCTCCCACTCATGCTCACACTCACTCACCCTCTGTCTCTCTAAAATAAATAAAACTTTTAAAAAATATACACGGGCAATGGAGGACACAGATGAAACAAAATTGACCATGAGTTGATTATTGCTGAAGTTGAATTATGAGTATACTAGTGTGTCTATATTTATGGATGACTGAAAATTTCCGTAAGAGAAGTCTATGTAAAAAAGAACACAGTTTTGATTCATGTTGCAGGGTTCAGCCGCTCCTCCCTGTAGAATTGCTGCTAGGCCTACCCCCTGACCTAAGGGAAAAGTCTCCATGCTGTTCTGTCTGCCTCTCTTCTGAGAAGCAGAAATTTTCCTAGAGAAATCCCTGTTGTTTCAAATCCTTTGAAGCGATGTCTTGGTCTTTGCTTCTCTTTTCCCAGTACAGAGTCACTAAATCTTTGATTTCTGCGGGATGGTTTTCCTACTCAACACTGTCTGCACTATGCACGCTGTGCCGGGGACACTGCATCTCCCTGTGTCTCTCCTCTGAGCTCTCTCCACGCATAAGCAGAGACAGACAAGCATCCTTCAATGAAGGATGTCCGCCTAAGTCCCTCTTAGTAAAAAGAATCATTTCCTGCTTGAAAAAATAGAAAAAAACAAATACTTCACAGTATTTCCTTCATATTGTGTGTAAACTCACCTCAAGAAGCAGAGCTTGAGGGAAAGTCTGTGGATCATCTTGGATTTAAAGTTGGAGAAAAGAAGATGAGGCTTTCTGTGTGCAGTGACAGAATCAGAGCCTTGTTTTTCCTTCTCACTAAAAATTGCATCATTAGTCAATACAGTCTTCTGTCCACCTGGTCCTATGGGTTTTCCTAATTCCCAAGATGCACCTTTCACAACTCTTCCTGGGGGTTCCTTCTTCAAAGCCTCTGACTGCCAAAGGACATTCACGTCTACAACAGTGGATGGATCCATCCTCCATCTCCTCCTCTATGAACAGAAAGGCTTAAAACCATTCACATCCATTTACTCTGCATGACCTGATTCTCACTGAAAACGCAGATTTCTTCTCTATCCCAAGATCTTTCTGTCTTCTACATCTTCGTGACTGTACCATTCTGGTCCTGGTTATTTCTTGTTTCTCTTGTAAGAGGCTTCCATTTAGCCACGTACCCTCATGGTGCCCTTTCCTTAACTCCCTGAGGTTTGGGGTTTGAAATCATGAATGTGCTTCATTGGCTTTTATTTTCCCCACACTCTCCAAACTCTGAATGTGATTCCTCTGGATCCCTTCAACCTAATCATCCCTCTACTGCTTTCCCCCAGAGGAACATGTTCTACCATCTCTGTTTCTCCAGTTCATCAACTCCCAGATTCTGGAACCATTTCTCCAGTCGTGGCACCTGGACAATTAGCAGGGTGGACTGCCTCTGTGAAGTACAGAGTTCACTTAGTTATTCCCCTACCTTGGAGTGAAGATGTACAAGCAACCTTCAGCCTTACCTCCTGGTGCTATGAGGTGTTGTAAGGAAAATACTTCTTCAGAGTAGCGATAAAGGGGAAACAGTGCCACCTAGAGACAGTGGCAGAAACAATTAACTGAAGATCTTTAGGAGGATAACAAATCTTAGAAGATATAAGTTAGGGTTTCTCAGAGCTCCTCTGCAATCTCCATTGCAGGATCCATGATGATTTTGCTTATTTTTTTTTACTCATCTTTACACCCAATGTGGGGCTCAAACTCATAACCTCAAGATCAAGAGTCACATGCTTTTCCGACTCTGCCAGTCCGGCACCCCTCCCCCACACTCTCTGTATTATATTTTAACGTTTTCACTTTTTAAATTTTTTATTTATTTATATTGAGAGAGAGAGAGAGAGAGAATACACACAGTTGGGGAGGGCAGAGAGAGAGAGAATCCCAAGCAGGCTCCATGCTTTCAGTGTAGAGCCCAACTCAGGGCTCAAACTCATTAACCATGAGATCATGACCTGAATTGAAATCAAGGGTCAGACAGTGAACCAACTGAGCCATCTAGGTGCCCCCATCTGCCATTATTTTTAAATGAATAACTGTCTACCATGATTGCTTCTTCTCCAGACTTCTCACACGGAATCATCAGGAAGGACGCTTCCTTTGGAAGCAGATGGGAGATGACAGCATATACAAGAGAGCAAGAGAAAAGTCCACGTGACCCAGGAATCATGAAGCTCGGTTCCACTGCTATCTCAACCTCTAGGAAGTTGTGTGTGATCACCTAATCCTGGGAAACGGTTTCCAGTAAGAAGACAATCTGTGCGCTCCCTTAGGATATCCAGGTGCCACACTTTGGATGCCTATGTGAGTGATCATTCATGTTTGTATCCTATGTATACACACACCTCCCCCCACACACACAAACACACCACAAAAAATAAGAATATACTTCCTTCCTCATGTATTTACCATCTTTCCCTCTCTGGTGAATCTGAAAAACATCCATGAATATCATCCCTAGAGAAACATATGAACCTGAGCTCCAAAACCCAAGAAATCCAGCATGCTTTTATTAAAGATAAGCATCCAACACAAAAAAACAATCTCAATTCCTATGGCATTTTATTCTGTGGCTTCTAGTTAGCAATTGAAAGCAGCAATTCTGACACCACAGTGTCCAGATTCAAACTGAATTTTGCCATTTACTATCTGTATGACTTGTGACAAGTGTTTGGCCTACTCTTAGCTCAGGTTCCTACCTGTAAAATAAGAAGAGTAAGAGAACCTAACTTAATATGGTTACAGGGCAGATTAAATGAAATAGTAGATGTGAAGTGCTTTGAGCAGTACTTCCCATACAATGACAGCTATGTGAATGTTCAATATGCTTTTTTAAATTTATTGACTTTGAGAGAGAGAGAGAGAGAGAGAGATGAGGGGGACAGGGGAAGGGGGTGAGAGAGAGAGAGAGAGAGAGATCCTAAGCAGCCTCCACACTGCCAGTGCAGAGCCCTACATGGGGCCTGAACTCACTAACCATGAGGTCATGACTTGAGCCTAAATCAAGAGTTGGATGCTTAACCAATTGAGCCACCCAGGCACCCCATGATATGATTCTTCTCATTACAACAACTGAATAGAAAATTCCAGGGTCTAGAAAAGTTTATCATATACCTCTTTCTTGTCACAGCTTTTCTTCTAAGCCTAAATGGAATAACATCTTTTTAAATGGAATCACATTTTTTTAAAGGAGATTAGAATGTTTGCAAATTGAACCCACATATTCAACTAGGACAGCTTTGTGGGAAATGACCCACCTGTAAGTCACCAATTTATTTCCTCCTACGTGTCTGGAGAAAACTGTAGACAAAATTTCTCAAAGTGGTGGTCACAGAATTTCCTCTTTCCGCACCCCCCCCACACACTCAAAGTTATATCCCACCCAGCACCCCCCATTCCTGTCCTTCATGAGGCAATAAATGGCAGCACTCATGTGCTCAAGCCATAGCCCAGAAGTCAGCCTTTATTCTTTCCTTTGCCACATCTTCTATATCCAATCATTCATCAGCTCTAGTCATTTCAACTTCTAGAATATATCTGTGCTCTGTCCACCTCTTTCCATTTCCATAGTGTAATCTAAGCTCCTACCATCATTCTGAACCCGTAGTCTCTGCCTAGCTTCTCAACCTCTCTTGTTCTCCTACAATCCAATAAACCTACTGGGCACAAACCATCAGAAAATACAAATCAAATCATCAGGTGCTTTATGTTTGCCATCCTCTAGAATTTTAACAACAGTATAAAGTGCCAGGGTTTTGACCACTATTTCTTGTTCATCCCTGCCCTGATCCCATTTTTTATTTTTTAATTTTTTTAATGTTTATTTTTGAGAAAGAGAGAATACGAGTGGGGATGGAGGAGGGAGCAGAGAGAGAGGAAGACACAAAATCTGAAGCAGTCTACAGACTCTGAGCTGTCAGCACAGAGCCCAATGCAGGGCTTGAACTTGTGAACCATGAGATCATGACTTGAGGTGAAGTCAGGAGCTTAACCAACTGAGCCACCCAGATGCCCTTGATTCCATTTCTGATGAGGCATCCATTTTCTCCACATTCAGATCTTGTTGTCACATATATTTCTCCAACTCCTTTCTTGGCTCAAGGATCTTATCAATCTATATGTGCTGGAGGAGTGGGATGAGATTGGGTGTTGGATTAGCCAAAGTTAGTTTGCTACTTTCTGAACCACTACCTGACAGACATCGGAGAATTAGCAGCAGGAGACCAAGGGGAAGCATGACTGTGTTTCCTTCCCTAAACAATTCTGAATCAGAGTTCCTAGCATGGTGCCTGGCACTGTAGGTCTTCAATAAACATGAGCTAGATTCATGCATGAACTAATGAATGATTGAACAAATGATTGAAAATTTGTTCCAAAAAAAAAAAGCCCCACCTGCTGGCTGTCCTACTTAGAGGCAGAGAAATAGACTACTTATCTCTGTGAGTCTACGGATCCTCATTTCCACTAGCCATAAAAAAAAAAAAAAAAGGCTGGAAATACTGAATGTCCCCCAAGCCAATCAGAAGCCATGTAGCAGGCTCGAGTTTTCCAAGAGTGTCACTAGTGACAAATGTCTTTCCCAAATTATGCAGACCTCCAAGAGCTGAGCTATCATGAAACCTTACCATAGCTATGGGTCCTATCTCTGAACCAAAGTCTCAACATAAGAAGCAGACTATTCCCAAACCAACAAATCAAAAACCCACTTCTCCTGGAGAACTGGAAGCATCATGGAAGAGAATCACAATAATAATAACTTATTTCATACAGAGTAATTAATAGTCTCAAAGCATTATACATATGGCAAAATGCCCATCTCAAAGGGAGAAGAGCATATGGTAACACTAAACACATTCATAACAAAGCAGCAAAAAATAAACAGAAGCCTTTGGTTTCTAACACCTGTATATTTGGATTGCCCCCTATGGTAGTCTAATTTTAATTTGGGACAGGTTTTGTAAGATCAGCCCTTCTCTAAGCAAGGTCAAGTTCTGCCAATGCCTATTGTTAGGATACAGTTTTCTCCCTCTTCCTTGCTTCCTTTCTCCCTCCCTCCCTCCTATCCTACCCATAGTTAGAACGTGTCCAATAAACTCAGGGTTCAATGAGCTGATATTGACCAACATAAAGTGGCATTGTGTAAATCATAGATACAAATGGCAAACGAATATATTAGAGAATGTACTACCCTACTAGTTACAAAATAAACAAAAATTTTAAAATAAAAACTACCACTTTCTATCTGTCAAGATTGCAAAACACATTTAAGTAACAGGAACACCAAACTCTGCCGATATGGTAGAGAAATTGCACTCACACATAGGAATATGTCTGACAAACTATTTCAAGAGCTATGAAAATATTAATGCCCTTTGACCAAATAATCTCACTCACTCTTGGGAGTACCCTGGGGTTAGCATAAACAGGTATTACGTACACAAAGAAAAATTTTTAAATATTTGCCACTCAGGAACAGTTAAAAGGAGTGTGATACATCAATCCAATGGACTTTGTCATAGCCACTAAAAGTTAGAAAGTATTTTTACATAACTGTCAATAAGAAAGAAGTCAAAATAGTAAACTGCCCGTAGAAAACATAGCTGTATAAGGACTATCTATGTTCAAGTGTCATAACTTGAGGACACTTAGCCATAATTAGAGGGCTTAGGGTCAATGCACTCAGGGAAGAATCTGTCAGAAGCAGGGGAAAACATTCTTTCCCAGTAGCACTAGCAGCCACGGTTCTCTGATGAGAGAGCACTGGACTAAGAACAATTAAGGGCACTGGGGAAGCAAACTTCCACTCGGTGACACTAGCACCTATTTTTATTTTTGTAAAAGGGCATTGCAAAGAAGTGACCAAAATTAGGAAGAGAACAAACATTTGCATGGGAAAACAATTTAAGTGAAAGAAGGGGTCAAAGACAGCCTCAAATACCTCCCAAAATAGCAGACCATAAAAGAAGGATTTGTGTCATTCCTCCCCCGTTTCCGGGATGAGAAAAACTTGAACAGAAAGTGAGGGGAAGAACCCAAGAGAGCAGGGTAAAGGGGGAGGAAGGGTGGTCTCGGGTGGGTGCAGGGGATTGGATGGCTTCAACACAAGTAACCATATTCTGCAAGGGCCTTTTCTCATTCTGAATCGTCATGTGAGTTTCTGCTTAAGAATCAGATCTTTTCAGTTCTGAAAGAAGTGTGTTGCTTTCTGGTTTGTTTTATTTTGTTTTGTTGTAAGTAGGCTTCATGCCTAGCAAGGAGCCCAACACAGGAACTCACGACCCTGAGATCAAGACCTCAGTTGAGATTAAAAGTTAGACATTTAACCAACGGAGCCACCCAGACACCCCCAGGAGTGTGTGATGGTAAATTTTGCAAGTCAACGTCCTAAAATTCACCAAATTGTTCATCAAATGTAATGGCAAAACCTGTCAAGGGGGCTTTCTGTAAGGCGGCATTTTATTCCAGTAATTAAAAGTATGTGTGTTGGATTTTCCTTTTTCCGACTGACTAAATGGATTCCCTCCCTCTTAGCTTTTCGGTACAGGAAATAAATCACCAATCAGCAAGGACAATTATCTCTGAAGGTGCAGGGTAAACAAGATACTGCTGCTTTGCCCTCAATGGTTTTCATGCCATCAATGTTTGGCCATGCAAATGAAAGCATGGCAAATGAAGTCTAGAAGTTGCCCTTTAAATTTTTTTCAATTTTTTTTCAAAAAAAAAATTTTTTTTTTTTTTTGGTATTTTGAGAGAGACAGCAAGCCAGCAGGGGCAGGGCAGAGAAAGAGAGGCAGAGAGAGACTCTCCACGCAGGCTTGGTGCTGACAGCATGTTGAGCCCAACACAAAGCTCAAAGTCACAAACCGCAAGATCATGATCTGAGCCAAAATCAAGATGCTTAATGGACTGAGCCACCCAGGCCCCCCCAAAAAGTACCTTTAAGTGACAACTTTGTGGGGCACTTGGGTGGCTCAGTCCATTAAGCATCCAGCTTCGGCTCACATTATGATCTCACCATTTGTGAATTTGAGCCCCGCGTCAGGCTCTGAGCCTGTTTCAGATTCTGTCTCCCTCCCTCACTCTGCCTCTACCCTTCCTCCTCCCCTGCTTGCTCTCTCTTAAAAATAAATAAATACCACAATAGCTAAAACCTGGAAAGAGCCTAAGTGTCCATCAACAGATGAATGGATCAAGAAGATGTGGTTTATCTATACCATGGAATACTACATGGCAATGAGAAACAATGAAATCTGGCCATGTGTAGCAACATGGATGGACCTTGAGGGTGTTATGCTGAGCGAAATAAGTCAGGCAGAGAAGGACAAATATCATATGTGTGCACATATAGGAGGATTAGGAGGAACTTAACAGAGGACCAAGGGGGAGAAGAAGGGCGGAAATGGTGGGGGAAAGGGGGAGAGGCAAACCATGAGAGACTCTTGAATGCTGACAAAAACTGAGGACTGGTGGATGTGGGGGGAGGAGGGGTGGGCATGGAGGAGGGCACTTGTGGGGATGAGCACTGGGTGTTATGTGGAAACTAATTTGACAATAAACTATTTGTAAAAAAAAAAAAAAAGAAAGAGCACTGTCTGCGCTTAAAAAATAAATAAATAAATAAATAAATAAATAAATAAAGGTAATTCCTCACTTCAGCCTTTGGCTCTCTCATAAAGAAGTCATTCTTTAACAGGGTTTTCCTCTTTGTTCTGCCAGGTTCACACGTCTTTCTCATCAGTGAATACCACCAAAAAAGAGAATTCACACAAGCATAATTGTGCCTGTGATTTTTAGTCTTCCTGGAAGGGGATCAGAAAGACTGGGGCCACCAGAAAGGAGTCACGTTTATAAATGAACCTGGTGTGAAGGACATGGGATTCCATTTTTAAAAACAACAATGGAGAGGCTGTAGACTCTCAAGTGGGGATTAAATAAAACACCAGCAGCACCTACTGTGCATAAGAGTGGGGTTACTGTGAATTATCCTATTTGAATCATGCCATTGTCCTATGTCATAAGACTGATATTCACCTATCATATGACCAAACATATGCCTCAGTTATAGAATCTACATTTGTCTACACTGCAAAATAGATTGGCACTGGAAGGACTCACCAGTAGAAATCCTTAGGTTCATTCTTCATACAGTAGGTTTTGCTGAAAACTAATACATTAGAGAAGCGTGGCCACATTCAGATGCTCAAGTACATCAAGGGCATGGGGTGGGTGGTCACGAGGAGGCAGGGTTGCTTCCCATAAGTGCATTAACATGGCACTCCTGGTGTGTGGCTGGCAATCAGGCCTCCTGCCCCTGTGCCCCCCAGGGGCTAATGAGATATGAGAATTCTCCAGCCACACCCCAACCTCCTGGATCAGAATCTCTGGGGCCGGGGCCTAGGCATTTGAGAATTAACAGGCTCTCCAGGTTCTCCTTGTGAGCTGTTGTTTGAGGAGCACCAGCAAACAATGTATTGCACCAACACAGCTCCACCCTCGAAAAATCGGAATTATATCCAATTTTGCAAAACCTCTATCTCTGCTCACCTACTCAAAGTTCTGACTTAGAGTGGATGTACCCACAGCATTCAAAATCACCCTGGCTCTGCACATGGCTAGGGAAGGGCCACAGTATGCCTAGATTTTGGAAGCAATTGCCTAAACAGAAGAGGAGCAGAAGGGTTCTTACAGAGGGAGACCCTCTCTCTACCACTTACTCCCTCACCTTCCATAGAGGGAAGCAAGGCTCCAGGCACACAATTCCTTACCTCAGTGTGGATTCTGCGAGGTGAGCTGCACAGGAGGGCAAGGGGAAGTTATCTGAGCTTCTGCATACTGGCCTCAGCCCAGGGTTGGGGGTGCATGGCGCCACGGGCCCACAGGCAGCACACGACAACCTCAACCCAGCTTCTCCCAACTGCCATTTCTTCCCTCGTGGAAGGAGCAGGCTGCACTTCATGACCTCTAGAGTCCTCTCCAGACCTCACATTCTGTCACTGAGCCTTGGCCAAGCCACCCTGTGAGCCTCAGCTGCATTCCCCACGAAAGGGGGGGAGAGGGAGAGTGTGGGCATCCACGCCAAGCTGATGTGGGTTCAGCTCATCCCTACACCACCTACAAGCTGTGACAACTTGGGAAAAATCATTTCATTTCTCCGGGCATTGTTAACTCACCTACACATAGGGGTCAGGGACCTTTCTTGTGGGGTCACTGGGTAGATTAAGTTAAATCATTTAGGTCATCTTCCCAGATGAGGTCTGGTAGCTGGTGGCCAAGGAATAAATGTTACTATCAGTCTTTTCTACCTTTTTCTGGTGCAGGAAGCACAAGAAGTGTACACAAAATGCGGTGTAAATGCAGCGTGAAGGCCCCACACCGGCAAATGACTAAACAACCCCTGGGACTTTCTCCATCCCACCCATGCTACGAGCACAGACCCTTCAACAGCTCTTTGACATGATGCCTTAATTGCAACCTGTGTATATTCTTGCTTTTACATCTGAACGCATTGTAATTAAATAGATCGTGCTTAGCAGCAGGCTAAATTACCTTCCCCTGGTTTAAAAGAAAAAAAAGGAGACACTGATTGATCTCTGTAAGCTGCCAGATTGGTCCAAATATCGAAGCGATGTGAATTAAAATAATATTGCACATATTGATCTAATGACAAAAGAAGTGAGAACTCTCCTTTGTGGAGGGTGTGGGGACCGCTTTTAAGGAAAACCTACAGAAATGGTAAATAATCTTTCTGCTCCATTAGGAAGATGATGGTTCAGTGTGTTCCAAGGAGGCCGAGGTCAATGTAGGTTCCTGACAATCGTTCTTTTTTTTTTTTTAAGTTTATTTATTTATTGAGAGAAAAAGAGAGAGCGACCATGAGTGGAGAAGAGGCACCCAGAGAGATTCCCAAGCAGGCTTTTTGCCATCAGTGCAAAGCCTGACTTCAAGGCTCAAACTCCCGAACCATGAGATAATGACCTGAGCCAAAACCAAGGGTCAGGTGCTTAACCGACCCTGCCATACAGGTGCACCCTGGCAGTCTTTGTTGTTTATGGAGATTGCTGAGTGCCTAGCACTTTGGCATGACTTCTGACTGACGCACCAGGCAAGGAAGGTGGCCTCTTACAGGCAGTGTACCAGATACTGTGGTTCTTCCCAGATAAGGAATAATGAAGACATTGAGGCTGTATTTGTTCTGGGCTAAAATCAATGTAAACAGAAAACAGCAGTCCTATTTCAGGTCAAAGTTACATGCACTTCTGTGATACAGACATAGCTAAGTGTCAGGCCCTCCAAGAAACCCCTGAGGAGGGTATGTCAGCTAAGGGAGCTATTGGGGTAAACAAGTGTCCCTGTGTGCCCACAACTGGCCTGGTTTTAGCTCTGTGAGTCCTCAGGCCGGGAAAGTCCACAGGCCCAGGAGACCAGGAAAGCTGGTGATCAGTGGCACACAAGGATGTTTGGTCCAAGAACAGAGTCTGAGCCGGGATCCAAACACGGGGATACCTGGGAGATCCTGCAGGTTTGCTGCCAAAGCCCCACAATAAAGCAAGTCAAATGAATTCTTTGATTTCCTAATGCATGTAAAAGTGATGTTTCCACTTCTATTTAAGGGTGGTAGCATTATGTCCATAAACGTTCCTACCTTAATTCTTTTTAATTTTTTTAAAAGATTCATTCATTTTTGAGAGACAGAGAGTGAGAGCGTCAGTGGGGAAGGGGCAGAGAGAGGGGGAGACACAGAATCTGAAGCAGGCTCTAGGCTCTGAGCTGTCAGCACAGAGCCTGACATGGGGCTCAATCTCACAGAATGAGATATCATGACCTGAGCCGAAGTCAGACGCTCAACTGACTGAGCCACCCAGGTGCCCCCATACATACCTTAATTTTAAACACATATTATTGCGTACACAATGCTGACTATCATCTGAGCTTTCAATGAGTTGTGATTACCAATCACAGATCACCATAACCAACACCATAATGATGAACAAGTTTGAAGTGTTGAAAGAATGACCAAACTGTGGCCCAGAGGCATGAAGTGAGCGAATCCTGCTGGAAAAATGGCACCAACAGACTTGTTCCACACAGGATTGCCACGAAACTGAATTTTGTAAAAGACCCAGAATCTGCAAAGGGCAAGAGTGCAGTGGATGCCTGTACATCAAGATGTGTCTCATCCAGCTTTGCCACCTTGTGACCCAGCCCATCACTCCTTTCTCAATACCCAGATTGGAACGCTATTTGGGAACTATAGAGAGTAAAGAAAAATTAAGCATACTGTTTCATTGTGAGACACCAGCCACATTGTTTAGGAGCCTCCAGAAGTGGGAATTCTGTCCTGCAGTGTAAATGGGCTCAGGTAGCATTGGAACCAGAGCCTGTGGCCTCTGACAACAGAGCCATATCCTCCTAAGAGGCAGTGGTAGACAGGGTGCCTGGTGGACAGAGCGTGCCCCGTGCAGGATACAGCTCAGCTGCAGGGAGATGAAGCAGGGAAAGGCAGAGACACCAGGACTCCCATAGCGACTGCCTGGGACAGCCTGCATGTGTAGACACAAGCAAGAACCAGGGAAATGGTTTACTTTTTAAAAAATTCTTTTAACCCTTTTCTAATTATAAATACCATGTAAAGCTACACAAAGCCAGAAAAGGAGAGAGAGATTGCCTTCTATGTACTGGGTCTACTATCATTTTTCAGCTCAGAATGAGGAAACCCCGGCTCCACCAAATTAGTTTGTTAATCCTTGAGGGGCGCCTGGGTGGCTCAGTCAGTTAAGGGTCCGACTTCTGCTCAGGTTATGATCTCACGGTTTGTGAGTTTGAGCCCGATGTTAGGCTCTGTGTTGACAGCTCAGAGCCTGGAGCCTGCTTCAGATTCTGTGTCTCTCTCTCTCTCTGACTCTTCTCTGCTTATGCTGTCACTCTCTCTCTCAGAAATAAATTTAAAAAAACATTAAAACATTTAAAAATTTTAAAAAAATTTTAATTTAATAATCCTTGGGTTACACAGTGCCTTGAGGTGTTTTTTTTTTTTTTCCAGTTTTGACAATGTCTGTCCAGGATTACTTCTCGGCTATAAAATCAAATCCTAGAGGCACCTAGGTGGCTTAGTTGGTTAAACATCTGACTCTTGGTTTCAGCTCAGATCATGGTCTCACAGTTCAGGAGATGGAGCCCTGTGTCTGGCTCTGTGCTGACAGTACAGAGTCTGCTTGGGGTTCTCTCCCTCCCTCTCTCTCTGTCCCTCACCACTTGCTCTCTCTCTCTCTCTCTCAAATAAATAAATAAATCAACAAAAGAAAGGAAAATCTTTGAACACAGGCCCAGAGGAACCTCAAAATCCGTCCTCCTTGCCTTGAGGAAGATTCTTTTTTTATTATTATTATTATTATTATTATTATCATTCTTATTACTAATTATTATTATTATTATTATTATTATTATTATCATTCTTATTACTAATATTTAACAGATCATTGTTTTGTGAGCAACTCAGACCCTAAGAAGTTGGTGAGGTCATTTGCTCAAGGTCACCCAGCAAATGTTTGGAGCAGAGATCAGAAAGCAGGTTTGGGAGGTCATGGGGGTTGTGGTTTCCCCATTACTTTACCCCATTTATTTACAAAATACACATTCCTGTATTTTGTGGGAGCAAACATTTCTGGTATCTTCTCCAGCTGCCCAAACCTGACACCTCCCCATTTCCCAGGCTGAAGGGTCACTGCCTACTTCTTACTATCCATCCCTCTATTGCCCCTTCCCATGGTATAGAATAAAAGTACAATCTGATCATCTCTACTTGCCTTTAGTTTTGGAGGGCTTTATATTATCTATAAGAAGAATCACCAGCACAAAGCAAGAGAGAAACCATGGACAAGCAATAGAGCAGAAAGAGAAGCCTGATTCTAGAGATGCATTTGGGTTCTTACCAGGCCACTGACTGCAACCCTAGACAAATCATTTAACACTTCTAATCCTCCATCTCCCAGCTGTAAAAGAATGGACCCTAAGAAGCAGAGAAGCAAAATTAAGGTGGAGATGGATGCTTGGGGAAAATGAAGAAAAGGAGGGAGAGTAGGAAGAGGAGGGGAGGGTAGAAGGGAAGGAGGGAAAGGGAAGAAATAGAGAGCTCAAAAATTCACAAGTCCAAGTACATCCGTGTCAAGTACAGAGAATGATAGACTCTGGAGAGTGGGACAGAGTTTCTAAGTCTAGAGCTGTCCTGTCGCCGCCCTAGGATACTCAGGCCCAGGCAGCAGAGCAACTGTCCCAGGCTCACAAAGTGATTTGCACAGAAGAGGTAAGCATAGCCGTGTTTCCTGCCTCCTAGCCCTGCGTTCCCTCTCCCACACCATTCCTCTTCTATTTCACCAAAAATTCAGTGTTGGACTGGATTTCAAGCAGTCCATCACAAGTAACATTGCCTCAAAATGCAGTCCTTCTGGGGGCGCCTGGGTAGTTCAAGTCGGTTAAGTGTCCAACTTTGGCTCAGGTCATGGTCTCACAGCTCGTGAGTTCGAGCCCCACATCAGGCTCACTGCTGTCAGCCTGTCAGTGCAAAGCTTGCTTCGGATCCTCTGTCACCCTCTCTCTGCCCCTCTCCCATTTGCTCTCTCCCCCAAAATACACATATTTTTTTTAAAAGGGGGTCCTTCTGCTAGGCTAGAAAATCATACCTAGGAAGTTTGTTGCCATAACAAATCTTGACCTAAAATATATACACTTAAAAAAAAGACAATTCCTACTTAAAAACAGAAAGGGAGGGAGAGAAATGGAAGCCCTAATACCTAAATAATTCCAGTCACCACCTTTTCAGCTATGAAGAAAGGACTAGAGGGCAAGCCCTGCAGGGTCCTGTGATTCATGGAACATAGGTGTTGACCCCCTTAGTGACCGAAGCCCACTTGAGCTCAGAGCATGAGGAGCAGAAAGAGAATCACACAGCCAAAGACCAGAGCCTGAAGATCGATTAGGCAAAGAGAAAACACTGTCCTTTGAGGTGAGAGAGAGAGAGAGAGAGAGAGAGAGAGAGAGAGAGAGAGAGAGAGAGAGAAAGAGGCACTTGAGTGGCTCAGATGGCTGAGCATTGGACTTCTGCTTTGGGCCTCACATCAGGCTCTGTGCTGACAGCTCAGAACCTGGAGACTGCTCTGATTCTGTGTTTCCCTCTCTTTCTTCTCCTCCCCCACTGGTTTTCTCTCTCTCTCTCTCAAAAATAAATGAACATTAAAAAGAAAAGAGAGAGAGGAGAAAGAACTTTGTGCCTGGGATCAACTTGACTCAAAGACAATCTTCCAGCAGATGAGTAATGGACAGAAGCAGCCTGTACTGGTTTAAATAATAATAATAGCTGAATAATATACAGTAGTGAATAATAACTAAAACCTTATACAGCACAGGAAAGTTATTTATGTCTTGGGTTTTTAAAATGCTCCCTTAGTGTCTTGTGTTTCTCCCGGAGCTTTTCAGAGGAATGCTTCCTTCTTTCTTTAAAGCATGTTCATTGAGCTCCCATAAACCCTTGCACAGAACTGGCACCCTAATCTCCTAAGAGGCTGCGTAATTTTGCTCTCATGGTTCAATAACCCTTTATTCACAATTCTATCCTCATTCTTCCCTTGAAAGATATTTTTTCTGAAATAATCCCACCATAGTTCATAGAAGCCATTCAGTGCACAAACATCTAAATCCTCCAAGTCATAGGACAATCTGTAGTCTGTAGTCTGTATTTTTGAGAAACACTTTCTCCCCACCACAGAGTACATTTCTGTTGTCATGCAAAGCAGTCGAACCGGGCCGAGGCAAAAATGTAGGAAACTAAATCCTAGCTCTCCAGATGAATTCTTGCATTTTATCTGGAACCACCTTATATAACCAAATACAAGTGTCAGTTTCTTTATAAAGTTAATGTTCATCCCGAACAAAGCAAAGAAGAGAAAAAGATTTCAGAAGGCACTAACCAGTGTATTCATGTCTTGGAATTATTTCCAAGTTTTGCAACTGCTTTTATCATTCAAAGAATATACCAAATCATTGGCTAAGGGTGTTCTTAGGCAATATTCTGTAGAGAGGAGTACATTCCCACCTTAAAATTGCAAAGTGACCTTGGTGGAAGCTTGGCCCAACTCACTTCATACCCTGCCTTTTCTTTACGATTCTTTACAGCTCTCTAAGAATACATGAGGAGAGAACGAACACCTTGCAGACAAAAGTATTCTGTGAAATAGCTGAAGAATGACTGCTTCAGATAGACAGTTCAAGTGACAGGCATGGAGGAACTGGTATTGTTTGAACTGCTTTTCATTTCTTATTATACAGAACGTTCTTCAATCGGCATTGACCTTTGACATTTTTTTCCCTAACCCGGCTAAAATAAGGTCTCTCGCTCCTCCTCTCCCCTTCTCTATAGCCCTGTCGGATCGAATCTCAAGTTGGGCTACTGCCCAAGGAGTCCTTAGTTAATTGCATGTAATAATGTCGCACCCTACTTTCAGATACTAGACCTGGTTCTCATATCCTTGTAATACAATATGACTGAGAGCTCCCATTGCCGTGGGAGCCTGTGAGCCGCTCTTCTCTTGCCTGAGTATTTTAGAATAACACAGCCCTTGGCTGTGTGGTGGTGATCTTTAAATATAATGCAGGACACCGGGCTAAATTAGTAATAGCGGCTGCTGACAGTGCTCCCTGGTCAGCTCTTTGCCAAGTGACTGCATTGCTAAGCCAGTTACACATCTCATTGGGACATGAAATTTAAATAAATGATCAGCTCAGTCAACTGGCAACCGGCATATTCATCCTACCTAGTAGGAAGACTTTGATCCCAACACAAACTACAAAAAGAAGAACCAAAAAAGTCATCCTGGAACCAGAGACTATTTTTTAGAATCCCTTGCACAGGGTTGGACTGCCCTCGGAGGGGTTCTTCTCTGATTTTCAGAGGTATAGTACCTTCCAACCGACTGGTAAATCTCTTTAGTTAATGCAAACCTTATATAGCTGGAGACAGAACACTCGAGCCCATCTTGGTACTCATCATACTAAACAAAGAAATCTCTAGACATTCAGAAGGATTTTTATTTGGGTCTGTATTTTTGGCTGGGAAACAAAGGGAAGTCTATTTATCTTTGAGCATTTTCTTTCTTTTTTTTTTCTTTTAACCTAAGCAAGAAATGAATAATCCTAAATCATTCTGGCAAATGGCTTGTAGAACCTGGAGTTCAGAAGAGACACATAACAGCATACTCTCAACAACTCAAAAGTGCACTACTACTGAGACAGTATTACCTTTTTGGAGGTCAGGATTGCCATCCCAACCAGGAGGAAGTCATATCATATGTTTATCAGGAGGAACATATCAGAAGCAGGTTCCTCTTGGCCGGCAATTAAGGGGCACTGCCAATGGGTTGTGCTGGTTCTAGGGCATTAGAATCACCTGGGTGATCTTAAGAATCCACATTGTTGGCCCTGTGCCTACAAAATCAGACTCTCTGTAAAGAGAAAATAAGAATCTGCATTTTAAAATATGCTCCCTAGTGATTTTTTTTTTTCACTTCAAAGTTGGGAAACCACTTATTCAAATGGTTTTTCCCATCACTGACAGGGCTAATGGAGGCTGATGTTAGCTTGCATTTTCCCTTGATTGTGCTCTTAAAGATCCATCTTGGGATTAAGAGGACAGAAAAATAAAACACTTGTAGAGAGTGTATCAAAATCTGAAAAACAAAGTGCTTGGGAGTAGCCCATAGCCCTCTCACTCACACAGTCCAGCCTCCAGCCCCACCCACTGAGGAGACTGCTCCTTGGGGATGTGGTCTTCCCAATGTGAGCAGTCTCTCAAAGCAACTCAAGAGCCAGATAGGCCTAGGGTCCCAGGGTTCAACCCTTGTGTGACTCTGGGCAAATGACGTAGCACATACAAGCTTCTATTTGCTCCAGCACATAACAGTTAATAACCTACTTAACTGGATGGAGTGAAGCATTGTCCAAGAAGCCATTGGCACTCAGTGATTATAGCTAGTCTTATCGTGTTTGACAGCCCTTTCAGCTTTTAGGTCAAAAGTCTTTTTCTCCAAGGGTCAGCCAGAACCTTTAACTGCTTTACAAAAAAAACAAAAACAAAAACAGAAAACAAAACACCAAAGCAAAAAACCTTACTAACCTATTACAAATGACTCAAATTGCAGGGGACAGCTCATTCCTTTTGGAGTTTCCCTGCTGTCATGTTTGCTGCTAATGGTTGGTCATCTTTACATGCCACAGACTCATACAGGATGGTCAAATTAAGTGATTCAAATTAAGTCAAATGAAGACATTTCCATATCTGTCTTATCTGCCTCTGGGAACCCTTCTCCAGAAGCTTACATATAATCATGGCACCGAAAAGTGATTCAAAGGGATTTATCATCTCTCTATATTATCTCTATCAGCACCTCCAAAGCAATTCCAAACAAACACAATAAAAACAAAAATTCTGGGCTTGCTGTGCCAAGAGTTTTAAGATCTGTCCTGAAGCCCTCCCTTCCAATCAGAATGCCTCCTCCAAATCTCTTCGATGTAGATGTTCTGGAGCTTCTTCTGCCTTTAAGAAAATAGTGTTTTCTCATGAAAAATGCTCAACATCACTCATCATCAGGGAAATACAAATCAAAACCACACTGAGATACCACCTCACACCTGTCAGAATGACTAACATTAACAACACAGGCAACAGATGTTGGCAAGGACATGGAGAAAGAGAATCTCTTTGCACTGCTGGTGGGAATGCAAACTAGTGCAGCTATTCTGGAAAACAGTATGGAGGCTCCTCAAAAAAATTAAAATTAGAACTACCCTATGATCCAGCAATTCCACTACTAAGTATTTATCCAAGGGATACAGGTGTGCTGTTTTGAAGGGGCACATGCACCCCAATGTTTACAGAAGCACTATCAACAACAGCCAAAACATGGAAAGAGCCCAAAAATCCAGTGGCAGTTGAATGGATAAAGAAGATGTAGTATATTTATATAGAATGGAGTATTACTCAGCAATCAAAAAGAATGAAATCTTGCCATTTGCAACTACATGGATGGAACTATAGGGTATTCTGCTAAGCAAAATTAGTCAACCAGAGAAACACAAATATCATATCACTTCTCTCATATAAGAAATTTAAGAGATAAGACAGATGAACATAAGGGAAAGGAAGCAAAAATATAAAAAGAGGGAGGGGGACAAAACATGAAAGATTCTTAAATATAGAGAACAAACAGGGTTATGGAGGGCTGTGGGAGGGAGGATGGACTAAATGAGTAAGGGGAATTAAGGAATCTACTCCTGAAACCACTGTTGTAACTTGGATGTAAATTAAAAAATAAATTAATTGAAAAAAAGAAAGAAAATAGTGTTTTCTGTTGGTTGATTGATTGATTAATGGAGATGTTCTCTGGCATTGGATACAGCATCCTCACAACATTTTCTAATGTGTGAAAAAGGAGAGAGTCATTCAGGTGTTCATCACATTAATGGAGCACTCCAACACACTAAGTGCAGACAAGGCAGGGAGGGCTCCAAGTTCAGTCCTATGCAGTCCTAGCCCTTTCCAGAATGTGCATTTAGTGACTAGAGAAGTATCTTAGAAATAAAACAGAGCAAAGAATGTGACAAACCTCACAGACTCAGCCCAAAGCAAGAACTTAACCCATACTTTTCTTCTTTATTTTTTTTTCAAAAAACACAGACCTCATGGGGTGCCTGGCTGGCTCCACCGGTAGAGCATGTGACCCTTGACCTCAGAGTCATGAGTTCAAGCCCCATGTTGGGCATAGAGCTTTTTAAAAACAAACAAACAAATAAAAAAACAGATATCTTTCAGAAGAACCTGTTTCCCTGAGATTCATATCCCAAACTTATCAGGGTTTGAAGAGATCGGAAATAGTTTTAACCACACTGTAATGGCAATTTTGAATCTAAAAAAACAAAAAAACTTGCTACACATTTCCAAACTTTTGCCTGAATATTTTAAAAACCCAAACAACAAGAAAAAGTCAATGAGCCCGGAGAACAAAAACCTGAGTTTAAAAAACTGAGGAAAATAGACTCCAGAGGCCATTTCCTCCAAGTGACTGGTTAGTCTTCACAGAGATCAGTACTGACCACTGGTATTTTTAAATTATTTTTTAATGTTTATTTTTGAAAGAGAAAGAGACAGTGTGAGGTAGGGGCAGAGAGAGAGGGAGACATAGAATCTGAGGCAGGCTCCAGGCTCTGAGCTGTTAGCACAGAGCCTGATGCAGGGCTTGAACTCATAAACTGTGAGATCATGACCTGAGCTGAAGTCGGATGCTTAACCAACTGAGCCACCCAGGCACCTCTTGACCACTGTTTTTGCAAAAATTCCTGAGAAATGTTTTATATCATTCTCATTCCTATTCAACACCATTCTCATAGCACAGCTAGAGAAACCAAATACCATCAGATGCCATGAGGTGACTTGTGACTCCAGGTCCTCCAGAGCAATCACAGGCCTGGCCAGAGTACGAGTGAGGAAGAGAGAAAAGAATGTCTTCCCCACTTTGCAGAGCTGTGTGGGCGTGGCAGTGACACAGCTCTTCCCCCTTCTAACTGGGTGACCTCAAGCAAGCCTTCTCTTCTCTAAAGTGGGAAAATAATCGTATCTTCCTCAGGACACTGATGGAAGAAGGGAATAAGGCTGAGCATCTGCCGGCCACAGACCTTAGTATTTGGAGCCTTCACAAGTGCCCCACTGGCCTGTCTGCCATATTGTGGAGATTTTCTCCAAATGGTTCCCTTACATCGTCATCATCTACATGCTCCATGCTCAGGATTCACTGAATGCCTTCTTGGGAGAGAGGAGACACAAGCCAAAAAGAGGAAAGAGCTAAGTCTGAGGCCTTCTGAAGGTGGTTAAAAAGTATAATGTAATATGGGGCTCCTGGATGGCTCAGCTGGTTGAGTGTCTGACTCTCAATTTCAGCTCAAGTCATGATCTCATGGTTCATGAGATCGAGTCCTCCATTGGGCTCTGTGCTGGCAGCAGGAAGCCTGCTTGGTATTCTTTCTCCCTCCTTCTTTCTGTCCCTCCCCCACTAGCATGGGCTCTCTCTTTCAAAACAAATAAACAAATATTTTTTCAATAAAATAAAAAGTATAATGGATAAAAACTAAGACAGATAATTGAGCATTTCTTCTCTGACCATCACAGAATGAAATCCTTTATCCAGTGCCTCATCCAGTCTTGCTACCAACAATCAAGGAGGAAGATGCTCTTACTACTCCCATTCTAAAGAAGAGGAAACTGAGGACTGGGGAACACAGTCACTTAAGGTCACCCAGCTACAAATGGCCAAATTCCAAGAGCCAATGGCAACCTGTGCAGAGAGAAGAAACACCGTACCTCCTTTCTTACCCCCAAACTCACACCTTCACACGCAGGACAAGCCAGGAAACTTGCCCAAAGTCTGATAACTCAAGCCAGTTGTTGTTTTATTCAGAGTCTACCCTTCTCTCCTCTCCTTCCCCTAAACAAAGCAGCCTCACTGTTTTATCAGGAGACATAGATAGTAACTGGTAAGAAAAACAAAACTCAGATAAATTTTGGAAGAAAATGTGGCATTACTTTAATCAAATCTCTTCCTTTGAGCTTATGGGCAGAATCTCGTCCTGGGAATAATCCTCCATAATTAAAAGTCCCTTGCTTTTGTTTTCTTTCTTTTGTATTGTATCAAAGACCATAGATGATGATCTTTTTCAACAACAGAAAGACTCTCAGAAGAAGTCAGCTGTGTCTCCATTGGCAGCCTGGCTACAGACGGTGCATGTGGTGGGTGATGAAGAGAACATCTTGTCTCTCTGAGGTGCCCTCTGGGCAGAGTAGCTCCATCAAGGAAAGAGGTGGAGGCCCAGAATCACATGAAATGGGCAACAAAATCAGACCAGGGGCTGAATGGGTCTAACTTTGTCAAAGGAAATGCTACAGATAGGCCTTCATCACTACATGGCAATACACCCCACGGAAGGCCTGCCTCTTTAAGAAGAGACAAGTTCCAGGGGTGCCTGGGTGGCTCAGTCAGTTAAGCATGAGACTCTTGGTTTTGGCCCAGATCCTACTCTCACAGTTCGTGAGTTCGAGCCCTGCATCAGGCTCCATGCTGACAGTGCGGAGCCTGCTTGGGATATTCTGTCTGTCTGTCTGTCTCTCTCAAAAAGGTACTAATAAATAAATAAATTTCAAAAAGAGACAAATTCATTCAGCTGGCAGCTAGTGAAGGGAGAATGTTTGTCCTTAGACTGAAATGTGAAACAAATATCCACTCTTTTCTCTGAGACACACTCAGAAAAGACACTGTAATCCTCCTTTCTTCCCTCAAGGAGAAGAAAGGAAAGCACAGGGATACTATAGGATGTTTGTCCCCAGATCACACAATGGTCAGTGTCAGGCACACAAGGAAAATGCAATTGCCTCTGACTGACTCTTTTATTGGATAACAAGGCAAAGTTTACCACCTACTTCATTCCTGGAAGCTGAAAATAGAAATATGCAGTTGTAATGTGGATTCCATCTCAATAGCATAATCACCAAATCTATTTTTCATATTTCAGTAAAGATGTAAATCAGTATTACATTTAAATATTTACACTCCCCACATGGATTGTCATGTGAATGATATAGGTACAGGTATGATGCATGATATAATGTAATATTAATACTTAATCTCAATAGGATAATTTCTCATTTATTTTAGGATCAGATACTTCCAGTGGCTCTCTGGCCTACCATGTACCTTGAATATAACAAGAAATTTTAGGAAGTCATTTGCTGTCATATAATTATTCATAACAAATATTCACTGGATACTTCTTAGGTACTAGATACTATAATATATACCAATCTACTCTTGCTTGGCTCTGCAATTTCTTGACATTGAAAAATGTTCAAAATTAAATTATGTGGGGCACCTGGGTGACTCAGTCAGTTAAGGGTCTGACTCTGGATTTCAGCAAAGGTCATGATCTCACAGTTCAGAGGTTCGAGCCCTGTTTTGGGCTCTGTACTGTCAATTCTTGGGATTCTCTCTCTCCCTATCTCTCTGCCCTTCCCCTCATCAGTCATTCTCTCTCTCTCTCTCTTTCTCTCTCTCTCTCCAACTCTCAAAAGTAAATAAAAACATTTTAAAAATCTTTTTAAAACAGTTATGTAATGGAAGAAATTTTAGACCACCATGATTCTTAAAATACCCCAAGTGGCAAGTCACTATCCCCCAAAAGTGATGTTGTTTGGCTTTGAGACAAAAAGAAATCCCAAGGTCATAGCCACTAAAGACCGTGAAAATCCTGAAGCATTCCCTCAAGTAAGGCTCTCAGTCCAGGTCTTGAATTTTGAGTTCCAGCAGCTAGTAGTCACCAAACTTTCAAACGAGAGATCCAGTGTCAATGTTCTCAAGTAAAGAAACACACAAGAGGAAACTGTCAATTTTTTAAACAGCTTTTAACTGTCCTCTAAGAGCTAACTCAATTCTAAATGAAAACATACATTCTTTCCTTGGCTAGTCACCAATGCCCTCGCCATAACTTTGTGATCATTGATGATTCTCCTAAGTTCCCTGAGATAATTAATTCCACACAATCATGAAATAAATGCTTCAGAAAGGCATTTTCTTTCTTTGGCACTGAGTCTACCCAAAGACAGCCTGAGGTTTTAAAGAACTGGCCAAAAGATCACACAAACAGAAAGGAGAATGGTGGCTGCCAGAGGCTAAGGAAGAAAGAAATGGGGAGCTGTTGTTTAATGGGCATAGAGTTTCAATTTCCAAGATGAAAGTTCTGGAGATTTGTTGCGCAACAGTGAGAACATACTTAAGAGTCCTGAACTGTACACTTAAAAATGGTTAAGTAAGGCATGTAAAGTTTATGTTGTGTGTTTTCTACCATAGTTTACATCTTTTTAAAAACTTGCTGACAGAAGGGCATCTGGCTGGCTCAGTCAGTAGAACATGTAACTTGTCATCTTTGGGTCATTAGTTCAAGCCCCATTTTTTGGGCGTGGAGCCTACTTTTAAAAAATGGCTGACAGAAAGAATTAATTCTGAATGAAGTTCAGGAGCAACATTCAAATGTTTGTTTCTGTATTTTTTCAAGGTTTAAATATTCAATTGGGAGCTAACAGTTTAGAGCATTTTCTAGTAACTAGTCCCTCCAAGTTTCTTGGCAAATGAGACATTTGTTCTAATACCACTATTGATAGTTAGATGAATATTAGAATAACACATTAGAATAACACAATTTCTACTTTTCACTTAATTCTACTAGATCAGAACCTTCCTAAACATTTTCCTGCTAACCAAATTCCTCTCTCTTCTGTCAACCTGATAGATTCTAGAGAAAGGCACCTGGTTTAGGGAATTACCCACATGATCCTTTGTTTTGTTGCACTGGTTCTCCCTTTAGGATGCAGTTCTACATACACATTCTCATCTGTACTTCATAACTGCTCTGTGACAGAAAGATGGGGCAGGAGGTCAGTCTTTCTAAACCTGCTACATGCCAGGCATCATAAGCACTCTGTACATAGTCATTCATCCTCACAAGAGGCTGTGAGGTACACCTAGGTGATTTAAACCAAGGCACTAGAGCTAAGGAATTTGCTAAAGTCTTAGAGTTAGGAAGGAAAGTATGGAGCCAGAATTTAAACCTAGGAAGTCTAACCCACATGTATCCCACATACATTCACTACATCACTGCTAATATGAGTACATGGGAAAGCCAGGCTGAAAAGATTCAGAGACTTGGCAAATATACTAGACCATACGTTTACAGAAAATCAAAGGGACAAGGGGTGCCTGGGTGGCTCAGTCAGTTAAGCACCCCACCATGGCTCAGGTCATGATCTCACGGTTTGTGGGTTCAAGCTCCACGTCAGGCTCTGTGCTGACAGCTCAGAGCCTGGAGCCTGCTTCAGATTCTGTGTCTCCCTCTCTCTCTGCCCCTCCTCCACTCATGCTCTGTCTCTTCCTCTCTCTCAAGGATAAAAATAAAAACATTTAAAAAATAAAATAAAACAAAGAAAAGAAAGGAAAAGGGAGGGAGGAAATAAGAAGTGTCCTTAATGTCAGGTAGATTAAAACTGAGGCTAATCTTATCCTAGGAACAAGAGCATTAGCTCTGCCTTTCCCTTGCTGTTTCCACATGCCTGCCCTGTAAGACTGTCTTGATCCACAGCTTATTCGAAGGAATCTTTTAAAGCCATATGTTCATTTTGTGGGTGTTAATTTAAACAAGATAATATAAATCATAAGTGCATATAACCACACGCATATGTGGTGTGTGTGTGTGTGTGTGCTTTATAACAGTCTATTTTAATAGAAACAACGGTTGGAATCAATCAATGTCCATTGCAGGAAGCTTCTTGTCGGAACCCGAAGGCGCAGCCGTGCCTGTGCCCTGCTCGGCAGCCTGAGGGCCTGGGCCATCACTAGGGCCATCCCCTTGCCCGCCCACCGGCCCATTCTGCTCAGCGGCTTCTTGCTTCTCTTTTGGAGGTTCCACTCTGGGCTTTCGCTTTGAAACTACAGGCCCACAGGTACTTATCAGCTCCTTAATTTTAGCTTCAATCTCTCTTGCCTTGACAACGGGATCCACAGTCAGACTCTGCTTGTGCTGCAGATTCAGTCTGTTATTCATCCACTCCATGGCTTCATTCATGCTCTTCTCCACCTTCATCATGTCCGCAGCATCCAAATTGTCATACTGGTCCTCCTTGATTTTGAAAGAGTTGATTACTTTCATATACTGTTGGATTTGTTTCCCTAGTTCTTCAAATAATTTTGGTCTTTCTTCAGATTCCTGGAATCGTATCTTAATAGGGTGACCTAGATTTTTTAATTCTGCCAATTTATCAACATAAATTTGCTTTGGCTGGTCTTCTCCATCCTCATACAACCAATTTTCAGTATCTTCTAATTTCAAGGTAAAATTGTTTCGATCAGCCTCACTCACAAACTTCTCGTACTTGCCGCTAAGCTTGTCCCTCATCTCGTACACATACTCTTCCACAGCATTCTTGGCATCATTCCTCTCCTTCTCCAGTTTATCCTGCATGATCATCTTACCCTCATTTTCAATGTACAAGTTGAGCATCTCTCCGTCTATCTGCCACAACAGCTGATTCTCAATGGGCAGGTCTACAGTACTGGTCTTCACTTTTGCCTTCTTGGCTTGGGGTGGTTGGTCCATCTTTCTGTCTTTTGATCCAGCTTGAGAGGTCTCCATTTCTTCAGATTCTGCCTTATTTTCTGCTGGTGTGTGCTGCTGCTGCTGCTGCTCTTCAGCATGGGGTTCCTCTTGGTCCACTTGCATTTTCTCTTCCTCTTTTGCGTTCTGATCTGTTTCCATCGGTTCCTCATTTTCCTCAAACTTGAGCACTCCCACTAGAGATGCACTGGACACACTGAAGATGCAATGGACATTTACTCACACCTCGACTTTCACCTTTGAACTGGAGCCATCAGACTGAGGAGTGACTTCATACTCCACAGCACACCAGAAGCAACAAAATAAATGAGAATACTATTGTCAACCACTCCCCATGAGATAGAATTACCAGTCATACCTTTCAGTACCTCATGATTATGACCTATGGCCATCTGCCTTATGGACCTGACAAGCATTCCAGTGTTAAGCTGAATGCCAAATAGGGGGAAAACAAACAAACAAAAACAAAACCTAAAGTCTTTCTAGGTAGCACAAAAAGTAAAATCCCTCCAAATATAAAATCATAAAACACAGAAATTCTGAATGATATAGTTTTCATCCATTAAAATATAGAGCTAAGCAGGGGCACCTGGGTGGCTTAGTCGGTTAAGAGTCCAACTTTCGCTTAGGTCATGATCTCGCAGTTTGTGGGTTCGAGCCCCGCGTCGGGCTCTGTGCTGACTGCCAGCTCAGAGCCTGGAGCCTACTTCAGAGTCTGTATCTCCCTCTCTCTCTGACCCTCCCCTGCTCATGCTGTCTCTCTCTCTCTCTCTCTCTCTCCTAGAAATAAATAAAAATATTAAAAAATATATAGAGAGAGCTAAGCTTGAATGAAAATAAGGAAAAGTTTGGGAGCAAAGGGGAAGAAGATATTGTAAAGGAGGTGGTAAGTATTAGCTAGAGCCAACCTATGTATCTTTGTCAATCATGGTAACCAAGAGCCTTGCCTCTGACAGCCACACAGGAGCCAGGAAGGCAAAGTATAAGTTGGTACAGAGACCCCCTCCATAAAGTCCAAGTCGTGTTAGTTACAGCAACAGATTCAGTGGAAGAATGGAACAAAAAATAATAATAAAATTGGCTGGCTAGCAAATGGAGATAATAAGAAAATATGTCTGTCTTAGTCTGAGCTCAGGAGGGGAGCACTCTTAATCCTAGACATGCCCTCACATGGGTGTATGATTTGAACTTGTACCACAGAAGTGACTTAGGGAAAAATAAGAAAGACGTTAACTTAAAAGAACTCCAAGATTGGTAGCTATCCAGGGCACCAAACAGAAGCAAACCCAGATCGACTCTACAGAGAAATGTAATCAACCCAAACTCAAAAGATCCCCAAAGGTAACACACCACAGAACACAGATTCAGAATCCAAAAATATATAATTACTCAAGCTGTCCTGGGTGAGAATCAACAGAAACAACTGCCAGCAAAATTAGAGCCCTAGGAATGATCAGGTATGCAATACAAAATAAATATATAAAATGTTTACATAAATTAAATGGAATAAAAATATTTATAAGGAAAAATAAATATTAAAAAGTCTCAGAGAATAAACTAAGGAATTAAAAAAAATTCTGTGGGTGGGTTAAACCACAAATTAGACACAGGTGAAATGAGAATTGCTAAACTAGAAGTTACTTCTGAAGAAATTACCTGTAAGGCAGCAAAGAATGACAAAGTGAGAGAAAATACAGGAGAGAATAGAGACTAAAAGTTGCCACAATATCCTTCAGGGGATGGATGCGACTTACCATTCAGTTTTGTTTCTGGGTTGCTTTTAGATTGGTTTACTCGTGAAGCTGTAAGTAAGGAAATAAAGGTGATATGGTTAAAAGAAAATTGAGGTGACTGCCACTGCTTTTTCACTTGTAAGTTTCAGAAGCAAACAAGAGGTAGGAAGAAGGAAAACTGTCATTATTCACAAACAACATGATTGTTTATGTAGAAAATCCAATGGAATCTATAAAATAATCTAGAAGAACTAGCAAGTGAGTTTAGCATGATGAAAAGATACAATTTCAATATTTAAAAATAAACTGTATTTTACTATACTACCAATGAATACTTGGAAATTGAAAAAATTTTAATGCAATTTAAAATTGCATCAAATCCATAATATTCGTAGGATGTAATCTGACAAATTATGTGCAAGACCTATACATTGAAAACTACAAAACACTGTTAAGGGAAATTAAATGAGGCCTCAACAAATGGAGAAATATAATATGTCCATGAATCAAAGGACCCTATAATGGTAAGATGTCAGTTTTGCTCAGGGGCGCCTGGGTGGCTTAGTCAGTTAAGCGTCCGACTTTCGCTTAGGTCATGATCTCGCGGTTCGTGGGTTCAAGCCCCGCGTCGGGCTCTGTGCTGACTGCCAGCTCAGAGCCTGGAGCCCGTTTCAGTCTGTGACTCCCTCTCTCTCTGACCCTCCCCTGCTCACGCTGTCTCTCTCTCTCTCCTAGAAATAAATAAAAACATTTAAAAAAATTTAAAAAGATGTCAGTTTTGCTCAAATTAATTTACAGACTCAACACAATCCCAATCAAAATCCCAGCAGACTTTTTTGTTGATATTGGAAAGATGATTCTAAAATTCATATGGAAATGCAGAGGACTTACAATAGACAGAAGGACTTGAGAAAGAACAAAAATGAAGGACTTTCACCACTGCACTTCAAAACTTAGAATAAAATACCAACAAAAACCAGAAACAACCCAGAAGTGCATCAACAGGTAAATGAGCAAACTACAATATAACCATACAAGAGAATGCCATTCAGTTATAAAAGGGTATGAAGTATAATTAATATGCACAGCAACACTAATATAAAAACAATTATGTTGATAAAAGATGACAAATAGAGTTCATACTGTTAGATTTTGTTTACATATAATTCTCAAAAATGCAACTATATATAGTAACAGAATTAGATCAGTGAAAACCTTGTGGGGTGAAAGGTCAAAGAAGAAATCACAATGGGGCATGAGAAGACTTTCGGTGATGGATATTGTCTTTGTAAAAGGATTTAAAACACCATGGCAGCAAGACCTCAGATTCCCTTGACTTTGACGCTTACCTTTTTCCTGCCCCCTTTAATTTGCTACTCCTTACTTTCCTCCAAACATTGGCTAACCCAAAACCCACAAGTGTTAGAAAAATAGCTCTTGGGAGAATTGTTCTGACAGTTATCTGGATAGGATTGCACTAGCTATGCCAAGCAAGAAGCACAAAAAGGGAACAATCCCTAAGGACTCCAGATATGAGATTCATAGCAGTTAAACACTAAAACTTCTACAAGAAAAACTGCCACTATTTGCAGATGACATGCTACTGCAGAATATAGGAGAGAGAGAGAGACAGCGTGAGCAGAGGAGGGTCAGAGAGAGAGGGAGTCACAGACTGAAACAGGCTCCAGGCTCTGAGCTGGCAGTCAGCACAGAGCCCGACGCGGGGCTTGAAACCCACGAACCGCGAGATCATGACCTAAGCGAAAGTCGGACGCTTAACCGACTAAGCCACCCAGGCGCCCCCAGAATATACATATATTGCAGTATATGCAGAAAACCTTAAGACTCCACTGAAAAGCTATTAGAATAAGTAAATTCTGAAAAGATGCAGAGTACAGAATACACAAATATCTGTTGTGTTTCTATATACTAATAATGAAGTAACAGAAAAAGAAATTAAGAAAGCAATTTCATTTGCAATAGCACCAAAAAGAAAAAAAAATACCTAGGAATAACTTTAACCAAGGAGGTGAAGGACCTAGATTCTGAAAACTGTAAGACATAGATGAAAGAAATTAAAGATAACAGAAATAAGTAAAAAAGATGTACCATGCTCATGGATAGGCAGAATTAATACTGTTTAAATGTCCATACTATCCAAAGCAATATACTGCCACATGCAAGATTTAACATAATTTCTATTAAAATACCAATATCATTTCTCACAGAACTAGAACAAAAAATACTAAAACTTGTATGGAACCCAAAGCAATCTTGAGAAAAAAGAACAAAGCTGGACGTATCATAAGCCCTAGTTCAAACTATACTACAAAGCTCTGCTAAGCAAGACACTATAGTACAGGACAAAAAATAGACACACAGATCGATGGGCAGAATAGAGAGGCCAGAAATAAACCCATGCTTATATGGCCAATTACTCTATGATGAAGGAGATGCAATGAAGCCAACACAGTCTCTTAAATAAATGGAACTGGGGAAACAGGACACCTACATGCCAAAAAATTAAACTGGACCAATTTGTTAAACCACACACAAAGGTAAGACCTGAATATAAGAAATGAAATCACAAAACTCCTAAAAGAAAAAAATAGGTGGTAAACTCTGGAATACTGGTTTTGGCAACATTTTTCTGGATCTGTCTCCCCAGTCAATGGAAATAAAAGCAAAATTAAACAATTGGGACTACATTAAACTAAAAAGCTTTTGCACAGCAAAAGAAACCATCAACAACCAAAAAAGGCCACCTACTGAAAGGGAAAAGGTATTTGCAAATGACATATCCAATAAGGGTGAGCATCCAAAATATAGAAAGAACTTATACAACTCAACACTCACACACACACACACACACACACACACACCAATTTAAAAATGGGCAGGGGACTTGAATAGACATTTTCCCAAAGAGGACATACAGATAGCCAACAGACACATGAAAAGATGCTCAACATCACTCATCATCAGGGAAATGCAAATCAAAACCAAAACCAGATATCACCTCACCTGTCAGAATGGCTACTATCAAAAAGACAAGAAATAATGAGGGTTCCTCATGTGCTGTTTGTAGGAATGTAAATTGGTACAGCCACCGTGAAAAAAAGTACAGAGTTTCCTGAAAAAAATTAAAAATAGAAATAACATAGGATCCAGTAATTTCATATTAAAGAAATATTAAAGAAAATAAAAACACTAATTCAAAAAGATAGTGGCACCCTATGTTCATTGCAGCATTATTTACAACACTCAAGACATGGAAACAACCCAACTGCCCATCCATAGATGAATGGATACAGAAGATGTGGCGTATATACACACAATGGAATTGGTCATAAAAGAGTGAAATTTTGCCATTTGTAACAATTTGGAGAGACCTAGGGGGTACTATGCTAAGGAAAGTGAGTTAGACAGAGGAAGACTAATACCATATGATTTCACTTATATCTAAAAAACAGAACAAATGAACAAAGAAACAATAACTACCACACAGAAACAGACTCATAAATACAGAAAGTAGAGTGGTGATTGCCAGACAAGAAGGTGGTCAGGAGATGAGCAAAATAGGTAAAGGGGACAATGAGGTACAAACTTCCAATTTTAAAATAAATTAGTTGCAGTACAGCATAGGGATGGTGATAGATGGTAACTACGCTAATCATGGGAAGCATTTTGTAATGTGTATAAATTGAAATTACTATGATATATATCTGAAACCAACATAATATTGCATGTCCATGATACTTCAATTTAAAAAAACACGAGAGGCATCAGGGTGCCTCAGTCTGTTGAGATCTGACTCTTGATGTCAGCTCATATCATGATCCCAGGGTCATGGGATGGAGCCCCACATCAGGCTCCACTGGACCGTGGACCTTGCCTAAGATTCTCTATCTCTCTCCCTCTGCCCCTGTCCCCCACTTGCCCTCTCCCTCTTTCTCAAAAACAAAAACAAAAACTAAACTAAACTAAAACTTTATCTGAACCATGGCACCAAGGCATGCATCCCTCTCTTCTGCACAGCCTACAAAACTCAGGCCCTACTTTAAGTAGAGCTTCCTGGTCTTCAGAGGCTCCCTGATGCAGATCAGTTGGGTCGCTAATCTTCATGTCAGTCATGTAAACATTTAACATCTTGGTATGTGCATATGTGTGTGCCTATATAGATGTATACACATAACATATAACATATTAAATCATGTAGTATAATAGGTACAGTTTATTATCATAAAAGGAAGAAGAGCAGGCAGGAGCATCCAAATAAATCTGAGAGTGGCTACTGACTCACGCTGCAAGCTACCAGACAGTCCACAAACCCTTCCTTTCCTGGGTCCAGAGCCTATTCTGTGACTTCTCGTCCATTTTCAGCCACACACCAGAAGCCCTTCCTTTCCCTTGGGCAGTGTTTACCCGAGTGAAAACTCACCTACACAGGCAACAAACAGAGTTTTCTCCTTTTTTGGCTTCACGAGACAACTGCTTAGTCCCCTCAAGGCCTGTAAAAATTGGCATCCCATCACTGGCCTGAAAAACTAACACTGTATTCTTGTTTCTACTATGGTTTCTTTTCAGATCAAATACATCTTTTGCCCTTTTTCTAAAAACAAAACATTCGCAGAATTTCTACGTGAAATCACATTTATCATTATTTTTTAAAGAACAGAAGGGGCACCTGGGTGGCTCCGTCAGTTAAGCATCCATTTCTTTTCATTTTCTTAATGTTTTTATTTATTTTTGGGAGAGAGAGACAGAGTGTGAGCAGGGGAAGGGCAGAGATAAAAATTAAACAATTGGGACTACAGGATCCAAAACAGGCTCCAGGCTCTGAGCTGTCAGCACAGAGCCCAATGCAGGGCTCAAACCCCTGAACTGTGAGATCATGACCTGAGCCAAAGTCGGAAGCTCAACTGATTGAGCCACCCAGGTGCCCCAGCATCTGATTCTTGATTCTGGCTCAGCTCATCATCTCACAGTTTGTGAGTTCAAGTTCTACATGGAGCTCCTTGCTGACAGTGAGGAGCCTCCTTGGGATCCTTTCTCTCTCCTTCTCTCTCTGCCCCTTCCCTACTTGTGCTTCCTCACACACATGCTCTCTCTCTCAAAATGAAAATGTAAAAAAAAAAAAAATTTAAAGAAATAAATAATAAAAAACAAATGTATTGCTAACATAGAAAACTAATGTATACACAGGCATGGGCATATACTCTTAATTCTCACCTTTACTCATTAGTTTGAGCCACAGTTGGGATTTTGTTTTGTTTTGCTTTTTGAGAGAGAGAGAGTTGGGGGCAGGGGCAGAAGAGAGAGAGGGAAAAGAGAAAGAGAATCCTAGGCAGGCTCCATGGTCACCGTGGATCCCGACACGGGACTCGATCCCACAACCCAGAGAACATGACCTGAGCTGACATCCAGAGTCAGATGTTCAACCAACTGAGCCACCCAGGCGCCCTTGTGTCACAATTTGCAATTCCATAAATACAAACACCAGAGTACACTGCTTTGTCTTTGGAGATCAAACATACTTCTGGCCTTCTGCAATCTGTCCCCTCTCATGCGATGCTGGGACCACGTGAAAGAGGAAGAAGGCTGGGACTGGGATCTGCCTCCCATGCCCGACTCAATGCCCCGCATAGTGTCCCCACCATGAGGAGCATCACTCATGAGCAACCAGCCAAGTAATCACCAATGGTACATGCTACTCCTGCTTCCTAGGGGATGAAGACAGGCTGCACTGGTGCTTACAGAATATCCTCCTGCACGACCAGGAAAAGAGATGGTTCCTGTTGTGTTGTATTATGTTTTGTTTTCAGATTGGCCACTTGAGGTTCCTCCCAGCCTCGAGGCTGGGGTGCCTCCATGGTCCGGCAACACTGGAGGCGAAACCTCCATGTACATACAGAAATAAGTAAGAACCCAGAGGGTAAAACTGCCATTTAAACAAGTGCACACAGCAGGCATTACAGATGCTTATAGAATGACTCATGTCTTGAAATCTACCTGAGCGATTGATCCACCTGTGTTTGCCATGTCCTGCCCCCATGGGGACGATGTGGTCATGCCATTAACCTGTGGTGACTGCATTTACACTAAGACAGAATAAGGTTCAGAAGTTCCCAACTTGCGAAATCCAGGGAGTCAACTTATCCTCTACAATGTCTTTTAGTCATTTGCATCCTTAAACTGTAAGCACCAAGTTTTCCCAAGGAGGTGGGGGAGGGGGAAGAGGGGGAAGGATTAAATAGAACAACCACAAATGGAGTCCACTGGTTCTGAAATAAGCCATCTAGTTCCATATAACATAGAGGACAAATGATCATTGCAATGCAAGCTATCTGGAAACTCTTGAGGGTACCATCAAGCTAATTAAAAAATTTTTTTTAAATGTTCATGTATTTATTTTGAGAGAGAGAGAGAGTGCATGTGCAAGTGGGGGAGGGGCAGAAAGAGAGGGAGAGAAAGAACCCCAAGAGGGCTCCTCCACACTGATAGCACAGAGCCTGACAGGGAGCTCAATCCCACCAACCATGAGATCATGACCTGAGTCGATATCGAGTCTGGTGCTTAACTGAATAAAACCCCCAGGCACCGCTCCATCAAGCTAATTTTCAATGAGCTTGGCCTCTGCTTCCTTTCACCTACAGTAGGTGTCTGGATATCACCTGTGACCAGTGGGAAGTTCTGGCCAGGGGGCATAGCATTGGCAGGTACACAGAAGTTAGTTTGTGGGGAGTAAAATCTCTTACATACACCATTTCATGTTCACACCTCTTAACCTGTATATGCGATGTCAAGGTCTGGATTTGCACTTAAGATGTTGGGGCACCTGGGTGGCTTAGTCGGTTAAGCGTCTGACTTTCGCTTAGGTCATGATCTCGCGGTTCGTGGGTTCAAGCCTCGCGTCGGGCTCTGTGCTGACTGCCAGCTCAGAGCCTGGAGCCTGTTTCTGTCTGTGACTCCCTCTCTCTCTGACCCTCCTCTGCTCACGCTGTCTCTCTCTCTCTCTCCTAGAAATAAATAAAACATTAAAAAATTAAAAAAAAAAGATGTTAATGAAATTGTTTGTACAAAGTTGCTAACAAAATTTTTCATGCCCTAAGGCCTTTCTGATTTCAGAAAGGAATCAGAACTCTAGAGTCCTATACCTGCTATTCTGTACTTTAAAATTCTCTTTATTTGCCATTAGTAGTTAATCCTCATTACTAGGTTAAAACTCATATTAAATATTCCCCATTTAGGGGCGCCTGGGTAGCTCAGTCGGTTGAGCAACCAACTGCAGCTCAGGTCATGATCTCAGGGTTCATGAGTTTGAGACTCACATCAGGCTCTCCGCTGTCAGAGCATAGTCCACTTTGATGCTCTGTCTCCCCCTCTCTCTGTCCCTTCCCCACTCATTCCCTATCTCTTTCTCTCTCTCTCCCAAAAAGAAACATTAAAAAAATGTCCATTAAAATTATTTGTATGTTTCTTGTCTCCTGATAGAGCATTGCACATTTCTTTTTTTTTTTTTTTAATGTTTTATTTATTTCTAGGAGAGAGAGAGACAGTGTGAGCAGGGGAGGGTCAGAGAGAGAGGGAGTCACAGACTGGAACAGGCTTCAGGCTCTGAGCTGGCAGTCAGCACAGAGCCCGATGAGGGGCTCGAACCCACGAACCGCGAGATCATGACCTAAGCGAAAGTCGGAAGCTTAACCGACTAAGCCACCCAGGCACCCCAGCATTGCACATTTCTAAGGGATATGTGAATTGAGTTATATAGTGTGCAAACTGCCCGACTGTCCATGATAGCAACACACAGCATCCCACACATTTTATTGAGGTACTCCCCATTTTACACATCATTCACCTCCACTAGACCACAGGTTACTCAATGGCAGGGACTAAAGAAGACACTAAAGTAAAGTGTTAAAGACTGGGAATCTGTAGCCCAATTGTGGTCACAACACTTAAGAGGCAATGGTCAGAAAATGGGGGAAACTCACTTTCCTCATAAAACTGGCTGTGAGGATTAGCAGAAAAAAAAAGAACTGTTAAACACTATGCCAGCATTTTCAACAGTGACTAGAATCCAGTAGATACTCTGTGACTATTGAATGAATGAACTCCTATGTCTTAATATACAAAGAAGCTTTGCCTCTAAGATAAAAGACCAAGATTGTTGTAGAAAGGCACTTCATTTTTCATTTGTTGGAAAACCTGTGGCTTCAGAAATCCTTTTTCCATATCCAGTATATATTCAATGGCAGTTAGAGACAGGAAGAAAAGGAAAATGAAAGGGGACTAAAATGACCAGGAAAGAGGGGCACCTGGGTGGCTCAGTGGGTTGGGCGTCCGACTTCGGCTCAGGTCATGATCTCATGGTTTGTGGGTTCGAGCCGCACATCAGGCTCTGTGCTGACAGCTCAGAGCCTGGAGCCTCAGCACAGAGCCTGGAGCCTGCTTCAGATTCTGTGTCTCCCTCTCTCTCTGCCCCTCCCCAGCTCATGCTGTCTGTCTGTCTGTCTCTCTCTCTCAGAAACAAAATGTTAAAAAAAATTTTTTAATAAAATAAAATAAAATGACTGGGAAAGAGCATAAAAGGTTAGAGGACGTCTTAGAGAGAGGATGTGATTCAAATATAGAAAATGAAAATGTTTTTAAATTATGTAGTTTTAAGTTATTTTTTAAAATATATATTTTTAAAAACCAGATGAAAATTTTAAAAAATACATGTGAGGAGAAACTGAAGAAGGAGGGGTGGGGTGAGAATTGTACAGAGAAATGGTGAGCGGGGACAAAAAAAGGGAATATAGCTCTATATAAACCATCTTGGGACTTTTTCATAATTGAGAACACTCTGTGATTCTTCCCTTCCATGGTTTGGCCTCATTCACCACTTGCTCTTCTTCCGTCTGGATCCTTCTCGCTTCTTGGGGCACTGGGAATTCGCCTCTGGAAGAGCCGCTCTAGAGGGACCCATCACCCTGAGATATTTGTCCCTGTCGCTCGGTCGCTGGCCCCTGTTGCAAAGGAGCTTCTCTTCTGTTCTGCTACTTTTCGTGGGTTTCACGGAGCCCGGCCACCTCTATGAGATGCTCGCTCTGTTTTGAGGGTTAGGAAAACAGGGAGAACAAAAAATAATCTCTCCACTATGAGAAGCCTGCACTGGAAGGGGTTAGCCCCTTCCCACTGGGGAAATCCCCCCTCCCCCTCATCTCAAAATGAAACTGGGTTAATTGGGAAGGGCACAGAGAAATCCAGAAGCCCAATTAACAAAATCTGAAATCTCCCAATTAACAAGATAATTGTTACATGGCTTTGGGGCAGCATTTGGAGCTTTAAAAAAGAAACCACTTGCTCCTGGCTTATCCTGGGAGTGGCTGAAGATCCATTCCATCCCACAAAAGGAGCCTAGAGGTACACAGATTCCAAGAAGTTTGGAGAGAATACCCGTGTGGAAAGCCCTGGATGGATGCCAAATGTCCCAAGGATCTTGAGCGGAAATATCTCTTGCATATTGGACTTTATTCCAGGGGAATAACCAGTGTCAAAACCTTCGCCTAAGAAGGGGCCTGACCTACACAGAGAACATTCTCGCCCAATCGTCCTGGATGTTTATGGACTTGCCTTGGTCCTTACCTGAACTCCAATATTATCCTGTATTAGTGCCCCCTTGGCTCTCTACATTCTGGGGAGCATATGCTACCGCTCTGGTAGTTTTTATTTATTCAAAGTTTGCTTGTTTGTTTGTTTGTTTGTTTGAAGAGAAAGAGATAGGGAATCCCAAGAAGGCTCCTTGTTATCAGCACAGAGCTCGATATGGAGCTTGAACCCACAAGCCGTGACATCATGACCTGAGCTGAAATCAAGAGTCAGAGACTAAACCGACTGAGCCACACAGGTGCCCCTTTTCTGGGGCTCTTTTTGTTTTTTAATGTTTATTTACTTATTTTAAGAGAGAGAGAGAGTGAGCAAGAGAGGAGCAGGAAGAGAGGAAGAGGGTGGACCTAAGCAGGCTCCACAATGTCAGCACAGAGCCCAACGCGGGGCTTGAACCCACAAACCATGAGATCATGACCTGAGCCGAAACCAAGAGTCAGATGCTTAACTGACTGAGCCCCCCAGGTGCCCCTGGGGCTTTTAAAATCAAGATACAGGGGCGCCTGGGTGGCTTAGTCAGGCGTCCGACTTTCGCTTAGGTCATGATCTCGCGGTTCGTGGGTTCGAGCCCCACGTCGGGCTCTGTGCTGACTGTCAGCTCAGAGACTAGAGCCTGTTTCAGTCTGCGACTCCCTCTCTCTCTGACCCTCCCCTGCTCACACTGCCTCTCTCTCTCTCTCCTAGAAATAAACAAAAATATTTTTAAAAAATAAAAATAAATATAAATAAATAAATAAAATCAGGATACAGTGTCCATGAAAAACCTAAAATAAGATGTGGTAGGACAGAGACAGGCTCTGTGGGCTGAGGCCTGGAGGAAGGAGGCCCCACCTCACCCTGGAGAGCAGAAGCTCATCTCCTGCACCAAATGCAGCTTGTTTGTGAGGTCAAGAGGCCCTGAGGAAGACAGTCACAAGAGCAGAGAGGAGCTCACAGTCCCTGGGAGCACAGTCACCGCCACCCTGAAGCGGACATGCTGCTTATGACGAGAGCTCTGTCCTTGCCATGCCGGACCTGGCCACCATCTGTGTCCTTCCAGTTCCTGGGACAGTCTGTCCCCTCCCTGGTACGGGATGGGCAGGGTAGCCAGCTGTTCATGGTCTTCCCCATGAAGGTGCCAGGCCAGGTTGCCTGCGGTGTGGACGCCGAGTGGCCTGCGAGCCTCTCAGATGGGAGCCCAGGCCATTGTGCGTGCACCTCTCACCAGCATCCAGGACACCAGGACCACACTGTCAATGGCAGGGATGTCCCTTCACTCTCAAGATGTTGTGTTGTTATCCTTGAAACAAGTCTCTGCTTTTGTTTCTCGTGCTTTTTTGCCAGGAGGTGAGGGAAACAAGATGCAGAGGCCTGGCCTCACCAGCCCTGGGAGCTACCCACTATAAGAGAGCACTGCCTGAGGTCTGACTGGAAAATACCACTGTCAGGGTGCCTGGGTAGCTCAGTCAGCCAAGCATCCAACCCAGATGGGGTCATGATCTCACAGTTTGTAAGCTCGAGCCCCACATCAGGCTCTCCGCTGTTAGCACAGAGCCTGCTTTGGTTCCTCTCTTTCCCTCTGTCTCTGCCCTCCCTGGCCCTGTGCTCACTCTCTCTCTCAAAAATCAGCAAATGGAGAGGGAGGGGGAGATGATGATGATGATGATGATGATGATGATGATGATGGGGCGCCTGGGTCACTCAGTGGCCCAGTTACATGTCTGACTTTGGCTCAGGTCATGATCTCGTGGTCTGTGAGTTGAAAGCCACCATCGGGCTCTGTGCTGACAGCTCAGAGCCTGGAGCCTAGAGCCTGCTTCAGATTCTGTGTCTCCCTCTCTCTCTGTCCTGCCCCAGATTGTGCCCTCTCTTTCTCTCAAAAGTAAATAAACATTTAAAAATTTTTAAAAAGAAGAAGAAGAAAACACTACTGTCCACACCTGAAATTAGCCATTCTGGTACATTCTGCATATCTTCAACCAAGCCTGCTGATATCTCCTTCCCTTTGAATTACCAGCAAAGTTTTTGGAATACAAATGAGAATTTCTGTTCTGTGGGCAGGAAAGCCCTTAACCAAATGTAAACTCTGCTCTGTTAGTTGTTCACATTTGACTCTGCCACATGGTCCCTGACACCCCATAAGGGAAAAAAAAAAAAAAAACACCTGCGATTTCTTCCCTCCAATCAATAGAATGGCTGTTGATTAACCAAGTTCTGCCCCATTTCCCCAACAGCAAAAAATGTCCTGTGGACTTGTGTACTTGGGGCTTTGGGGATTTTTCCCCCCTTTTTAATATTCTCTTCCCCAATGTTTTAGTCCTACAGGCCTGGGAATTAATGAACAATTGTTAAGTTTTCATACATTTGCTTTCAAAATCTCAAGAATAGTACTCAATCAAGTTCCCACATATTAAAGGAAAAGCTCAGAAGCTGAAATGCAACTAAACACCAGGGGCTCATCTGCACTAAAAAATCATGTGTGGGGAGAGAGGGGAGGGGGACCTGGGGGCTCAGTGGGTTAAGTGTCTCACTCTTGATTTCTGCTCAGGTTATGATCTCACAGTTTGTGAGTTCGAGCCCTGCACCAGGCTCTGCGTTGATGGTGCAGATCCTGCTTGGGAGTCTCCTTGTCTCCCTCTCTCTCTCTGCCCCTCCCCTGCTCAGGCTCTCTCTCTGTCTCTCAAAATAAATAAATAAAAACTTTTTAAAGAATTCACACCTCCCCAGAAGATTTCTATAAGGAACCCGTGTGAACACTTCAGTCTATCATTTACAGAGAGAATTTCCTGCAGGGGAACGTAGCAGAGCCAAAGTCTCACGGTGATCCTTGACCGGATTTACACTGGTAGCTTTTCCCCACGAAGTACAAAAGAAACGTGAACCCCGGGCTTGGGTCCTCCTGTCACCCCTGTATCAATGACAAGCCACAGCAGACCGAGGCTCAGCTGCCCGGGGGCAGTGACTGGCACGGTTCTTGGAAAGTAATAGGAGAGGTGTCAGGGAAGATGGTAGGTAGCAGAAGCGATAATGAGACTCTGAGAGCCCCACCCCCGACCAAGATTAAGTGTGCAAATGGCTTTCTTCTCTAATTAGACATTTATACCATCCACTGTCCAACCTTAAGAAACATCTAGGGACTGCGCTCGAGCGTGCCAATTTTTCTATTGACCTTTCACAGCTTTGGGAAGCAAAAACCCCTCTGATGGGGGGGTGGGGGCGGGCAGGGGACTCAGCCCTCACCCCCTCCCCCACGACCGTGAGGCGCGCATAGTCTGCCAGCTCTTCCGCCTAGCCCGCTGTCACAGGCGGGGACTCGAGAGGGAGGGACGGTCTGTTGAATGTTTGCATCTTCCATCCAAAGAATTTATCCCCATATGCTACAGGCAGCCTCGGATCACGGAAGCATTCTCTGTGCTTTCTGCACGGAACAGCTTGTCTCTTCCTGCTGCTCTACAAGCATAAAGAAGAGGAAATAAATACTCAAGTTTTCTGGGGAGTTACAGGCAAATGCTTCGTGCTCTGCATCTTGTGACTGTAAACATGCACGCGGCCTTCACCTCCCAGTCTCTCTGGCTTTGGGGAGATTTTGAGCATGTCTGAGGACACAATGGTCTTTAACAGCATTGTCTATTTCACCCCACCTGTTGCTCACCTTGCTACCAAACACATGCCAGTTGTAATGAGATGGAACCACAGAGAATTAGGGTGATCCTGGGGGAGGGGCAGGGGTCAGAGAGAGCAGAGACCTTTGCACCAGAGCTGTTTGGCCTCCAAACAAACTGTTTGGCTTTGGTTGTGTATAATCCAAAATGAAATGGAAAGCAGAGAGGGTAACCGGCCCAGCTAGCAGAGGCCCAAATGAGGCTTCTCCTATCAAATATTGGCACAACTCATTCATGCCCTCCAGCCATTTGTATATACCCCGTAACACAAACACACACACACACACACACACACACACACAGACACACACACACACACACAATGTGCATGTACATAAGTATATCTTAAAGAAATTTAAAATTACGAAGAGTTTTTCAATGAAGGCAGAGAATGTTAGATAGAAAAACTAGAACTGTCAAGGGCCTCCTGAAGGTCTAGAGTGGGCCATCTTTTTCTATGATGGGTGAATTTTTTTTTTATGTTTCATTTATTTTTGAGACAGTGCATGTGTATGCAAGTAGGGGAGGGACAGAGAGAGGTGGGCAGAGGATTCTAAGCAGGCTCTGAGCTGTCAGCACAGAGCCCTAGGTGGGGCTCAAACTCACAAACCGGGAGATCATGACCTGACCCAAAGTCACTCAACTGACTCAGGCACCCAGGTGCCCCTAGACTTAATCTTTTTTTTTTTAATGTTTTATTTAACTTTTGAGAGAGAGAGAGAGACAGCGTGAGCAGGGTAAGGGAGGGACAGAGAGAGACAGAGAGACGGAATCTGAAGACAGGCTCCAAGCTCTGAGCTAGCTATCAGCACAGAGCTCAACAGGAGGCTCAAACCCACGAACCGCAGGATCATGACCTGAGCCGAAGTCGGTCACTTAACTGACTGAGCCACACAGGCGCCCCTAGACTTGACCATCTTAATGACAACACCACCTTAAGATTAGGTAATTCTTCCCCCCCGCCAAAATGCTGTTTGACTCTTCCCCCAAAACCGGCTCAACCCACAGACTTTCTTCTTCTCCATAAATAGCATTTCTGGTCTTCTAATTGCTCATGCCAAACCCTGACATGCAGCTTTGACTCTTTTCTCTCCCACCTCCCTTTCCACTTGTCAACAAATCCTGTCTGCCTCATCTGGAAATATACTCAGACTGGGAACACCCCTCCCTCAGTCTCCCCGTTTTCACTTCCCCACTAAGTCTCTCTGCGACACGATGGCAGAGTTTAGAAAGTAGGAAATCAGATCCTGGGTCAGTGGTGATCCAAACCCTGCAAAGGGTTCTGTCTCCCTCAGAGTCAAGCCCAAGCATCTGCCTGCAAGGCTCCGAATTGACCCCCCACCTCTTGCATCCCTTGAGATGGCTACACCAGCCTCTCTGCTATTCTTCCCACACACCAGATGCACCTCAAGGCCTTGAACCCGAACATTCTTTTGTCCTGCCCCCACCTTTAAGATTTACACCCTCCCTCTTCAAGCCCCTCTTGAAAGTGAATGGGCATTCTCTCTCCCTCCCTCTCTCTCTGCCCCTCCTCCAGGCACACACACTCTCTCTCTTTCAAAATAAATAAACAATTTTTTTATGTGAATGAGAATTCCCCTGCCCCCATCCTGCCCTTGACACTACAGACGTTCTTATTACTTCCCATCTTAAGATCGTAGGGCATACCCCTCATCACCCCCTGACAGATGTTTACTAGTTTATTTGTTTATAGTTTCAGATTCCTTCCCCAGACTAGCCCCACAGGATATATAAGCTCCATGAGGCCAGAGGCTTTGTCCAGTTTGATTTGTGCTAATCCTCATGGCTAGAGCAGCACCTGATAGGAGCTCAATAAACATCATGATATGAACAAAAGCACCCAACATGTTATTAATGAATGTCTACTTTGTGAATGAACAAAAGCACCCAATATCTACTTTGTGAGGCAAGTGGCTGAGAGTAGTGAAAGAGCTGACATGGGCCCTGCCTGATGGCTACGTGTTACTGGGAAAAAACCTACTGCATGGATTATTTACATTAGATAATCTCAGGCAGTGATAAAGAAAAATAGCATAAAGAAAGGCTAAGGGTAGGTAGGATGGGGAAATATTTGGAGCTGAGACCTGAATGTCAAGGAGGCAGCTTGGAGAAGAAAAGCATTCTGACCAGAAGAAATGCAAAGGCCCTGGGGCAGCTACAAAGGTAGGTGTGTTGCAAAAACAGACAGAATGTGGTGTTCCAGCAGAACCTGGGAGGAGGTGAGGACTAAGATGAGCAGAGGGTCAGAACAAACATTCATGTTTTATGGTAAATCTCACAGAAGCTAGTGGAAGGATTTATGCAAGTTAGCGAGTGAGACAGTCTAATTGATGTTTTTTTAAAAGGTTTTTAAATATTTATTTTGAGAGAGAGCAAAGGAGCATGAGCAGGGGAAGGGCAGTAAGAAAGGGAATCCCAAGCAGGCTCCACACTGACAGCACAGAGCCCAATGTGGGGGCTGAACCCACAAGCCATGAGCCGAAACTAAGTGTTGGATGCTTAACCAACTGAGCCATCCAGGCTCCCATAACTGACATTTTTAAAGATTCCTCTGACTTCTCTATGGAGAATGGTCTTTTTGTGAAGTAGTGGTGCAGCCAGTTAGGAGACTGCCATAGAACTGTCCAGGAAGAACCAAGATATAGGGGCCGAGAGAGTGATAAACTGTCAGAAAGCTAAAATGGGTATCATCATCCCCATTTACAAAGTAAGACATAGAACCCTAGAGAAGGAAGTTGATATGTTCTCAAGACGGGCATGGCAAATGACTGCCAGAGGAAGAAATGAAACCCAGTTCTCTTGATTCCCAGTCCCATAATAGGACGTTAGTTAAAAAGTCCATCTCTTGAATTAGTTAGTCCTAACAACTAAATAAAGACCATTCCTGGCAAAATGTCTCCCAGAAAATCGTTCCTCAGACTCCCTTTCTCCTGAGCTTTGAGGCCTCTCTTCTCAAGACAATCCAATTACAGACACACCCAGAAGTGACAGGCTAGGGGCCCATGACAGGTGTAGCTCCCTCCCAGACATACAGACAGTTTGGTGCTGAGCAGTCTGGTATGGCTAGTTCACCAACAACTGCTTCTGGAAAAGGAAAGACCAAATGGAGTTTAACTGACAAGATCCCACATCGTGTTCTCCTGGATGAACCTCCCAGACGAAGGATGGATGCCCATGGAATCACCATAGAGCAGAGGAGCTGCAAGGACCAGAGGCATGAGCACCTGGGCAGTGATGGTAATCACCAGCAGTAAGGACCTTGACGATAACTAATGAGAGGTAGGAAGCCACTCGAGGAGGAATGTTGTGAAATTGGGAAGAACCTAGTCAGCAGACCCAGATTCCAGTCCAGGTTCAGATATCTGCTGGGTCCCCACTGGGGCAGTGGAGGGTCGAAGTAGGGGGCAGATCAGATTAATGGCTCTGCTCACTGGGGCTCCTGGAAGAATTCCATAAAGCTGGCTTAATCACCCTCTTCTCCCTTTTCAAGAGTTACGTAGAAGCCGCACGTATATGTATCAGCAACATGCAAGACAATAAGTTCACATCAACAACTCTGATGGAAGTTTTACGGTTTTAGTCAGTTAAAGAAATGGAAAATATTGAGGCGCCTGTGGGGCTCAGTTGGTTGAGCATCCGACTTTGGCTCAAGTCATGATCTCACGATTCATGAGTCATCTGACTCATGTGCTGACAGCTCAGAGCCTGGAGCCTGCTTTGGATTCTGTGACTCCCTCTCTCTCTGCCCCTCTCCTGCTCATACTCTGTCTCTGTGTCTCAAAAAATAAATAAATGTTTAAAAAAAAAAAGAGTGGAAAAATGTTTGTGTTACAAAGCAATTCAGAAGAAATCTTTGAAAAAAGACATTTTGGAATAGAGATGAAGGTACATAGTGCAAGAGATCCTTGAGGCAAAGAAGTTGGAAACCATGTGGCTTTCCCTGATTCCACCAGCTTTAATAGTCTAGAGACTCTCAAAAAGAGGGTGAGTGGGGCAGTGCCTGGGTGGCTCAGTCAGTTAAGTGTCTGACTCTTGATAACAGTTCAGGTCATGATCTCACAGTTTGAGATCAAGCCTCACATTGGGCTCTGCGCTGACAGTGTGGGACCTGCTTGGGATTCTCTCTCCCTTTCTCTCTGCCCCTCCCCCTATTTGTGCACCTACTCTAAATAAATAAATATCTTTTTTTCTAGATTTTTAAAATGTTTTATTTATTTCTGAGAGAGAGAGAGAGAGAAAGAGAGCACGAGCAGGGGAAGGGCAGAGAGAGAGGGAGATACAGAATCCAAAGCAGGCTCCAGGCTCTGTTCTAGCTGTCAGCACAGAGCCCCATGTGGGACTCAAACTCACAAACCGTGAGATCATGACCTGAGCCGAAGTCGGATGCTTAACTGACTGAGCCACCTAGGCACCCCATATCTTTTTTAAAGTCTAGAGACTTCTACTGAAAATCCCTGGTGGGGGCAGGGAACATTCATCAAGGACCTTTGAAGCCAGGATGGGCCCCAGCTAATGCATCTCCAAGGTATGATCCCATGATAGGGCCATTTCCCTGGAGTAACATTGCTTTCCAGGTGGGTTAGAGTAGACAAGACACGACAAGGGGAAGAGGCATGGGTCCAGGAGTCGGGAAAGCTAGGTTCCAGGTCTGGGGTGCACTCAAATAACTGAACTGGTCTGAGCCTCTGTCTCCTGACCCTATAAAGTGGGATGGATTTCATGAGGGGAATCCTTAAGGCCCCCTGAAAGCTCCAGCTCTGTAAGTCCAGAGATTTCAGTAAAGTCATTTGGTTTTATCCTGGATTCCCTAGTACCAGAAGCAAAGGGAAAGATGCCATGCTAGCATTTTAGTGTGAGGGTACGCTGTCAGGGTAAAAAAGAAGGGAAAGAAAAATGAGGTAGAGAAGGCAGGGAGCGCATACGAAGGGGTGTGTTGTTAAACTGGGCACACCCTTGCAACACATGCAGCAAGGGCTCATTCTCATGAACTGAGTCCCAGAACTATCCCAAGAGGGGAGCAAAGTGAGTGCAGTATGGCCACCCAACAGCTCTCAGTTGAGGCCCTCTGCAGGAAATGAAATCAGACAGAGGGCCACCTCACCCAAAGGTGCACCCCCTGCCAAGGGCAGCCCAGATCCAGTGACCAGTTGTTAAGGGGTCCCAAAGGCTCAGCCCCATGGCATCCATATGGGGCAACTCTGTGAAGTCATCCTAAAGGCAAACCTCCATGCACTGGCAGAGGCCTTTGTTGTAAAGGCCTCACACTTGGTCCTGACCCTCTGTCCAACCCCACTCTGCTGGACAGAAATAGCTTGGCCCTAAATCTCAGGAACACACAGCAATAATTTTAAGTGAAGTAGAGGAAAAATCCAAAATCCTCTTACCCCTCTCTTCTCAACCACTGTTTTTAGAAGTGAACAAATGTTTTGTGTCACTCTGCTTTCAATTCAAAGTCACCATCAAGGACAAAGAGGACCATTTGTTATTGCCGGAGAAGTTCCCGCCCAAGAAATGACTAACTATGAATATGCATATCAAGTAGATGCATTCAACTTCTGAGTAATTACCATGGAATATCAGTATCAATTCGTGTTTTTAAACTCCTAATGTTGCCTAGCATCCCTGCCTTCTTCTCAGATTTCTCTGGTTCTCCTAGAATGAAGAAGGCCCAAGAGTTCACAAATAAATGTCTCATCTGGATTTAAGGAAAATCCCAGGAGAACCTTTTCCAACCACAAGCACACTCTCAGAGTACACGATGATGTCTCTGAGTTCTTAATGTTCTACTCTCCTTTCTCCTTTACTTAGACCAGCCCTGAGCACCTGCTCTCCAAAAACCCTGGCTTTTTCTGCCATCTTGGGCTGATTTCCCTGCTTGCCTGTCAGCAGAAGCATGACATTCTATCTGGTCTACACAGCTCAAAGCAGGGAGGGTGGGGAGGGGAGGAAGGGAATCACATCCAAACTTTAACATTCAGGACAAAAGATCCATTTCGGAACCTGGATGATCTCTATTCCTTGTCGACACTGATCAAATAAACTACTGCCTATCTACGCTTCCTTTCTCATTCTCCTTTAGGTGGCATTAACCAGAGGACAGTGTCCACAGCAGAGGTATTAAAAGCCTTTCTCTCTGCAGTCTGGATCAGACCAGGTTGAACTGGGAAAGTACTGGATTGACTTCAGTTTAACACACTTGAAAAGGGATGAAGATAATTTTTAGATGGTGCCAAAGAAAGCACGAGAGTATGGAAAGAGAAAGCATGCCCTTCAAAGAACCAACAGAAGTAGAGCCCTGGCTCTGGATGAATGAGTCACCACTGCCTTCCACCATTGTGGAAATGTGTACTACTGTCAAGAGAACAGGTGTATACTTTATAGTTTTATCTCTGTTCAGATTTGCTTAGAGGTTAGCAAAAAAAGGAGGATGAAGGGGGTACCTGGGTGGCTCAGTTGGTTGAGCGTCCAACTTCGGCTCAGTTCATGATCTCACAGTTCATGGGTTTGAGCCCTGTGTTGGGCTCTGTGCTGACAGCTTTAGGAGCCTGGAGGCTGATTCAGATTCTGTGTGTCCCTCTCTCTCTGCCCCTCCTCTGCTTGCACTCTGTCTCTCTCCCTCTCTCAAAAATAAACAAACATTAAAAAGAATTTTTAAAAAAAGGAAAAGTAAGAAAAGGAGAAAGGAAAAAAACCTGAAGTTGAACCAAAAGAAAAACCATCACTTACTGAATGGTTAAGAGGGAGTTCAAAGAGTAAATGAAAAACTTGAGTATTAGACTAAGGTAAGAAGCCACAGCTGCGGGGCAGGCCCATGGACTTCGGCAGTAGCTGTGGTCAATAAGATGATGGAATTATTGCTTTAGTCTCCCCTTGTTTCAAATTCTCCAAAGCCAGCCTACCATTGGCCGATCTTGCATCAGACGCCCACCTCTTGGCTGGTAGATGGTGGAAGAGGCTCGGCTGGCAGTCTGCCTCGCAGTAAGAAACAAGTTAGTTCCCAAAGAAGAAGTCAGGTGCAGTTCCCAAAAGAAGGGGGAAAGATCTTGGGTAGTCTAAATCAGATGCTCAGTGGTAATCCGGTAATGCACAACACAAGGGAACTTATTAGAAATGCAAATACACTGGCAGAACCTCAGGCCTACTGAGTCAGAATGTCTGGGGGTGGGCCCCAGGAAGCTGTACGTCAACAATTTCTCAAGCAGACCCGAGTTTAAGAAGCCGGGGTTTAACCGATTGGATGCTAACACAGGCTCTAGAGCGTAGGACTGGAACAAACAGGTTGAAGGTTAAAAGAATCGATTTTAGGCAGAAATCAGGAAAACAGTATTTAGATATCATTCGTGACAAGTGCAGTCACAGCCCAGGGAATCCGGAAGCTCCCCACCGGAGAAAGGATTCAAGCGGGAGCTCTTGGAAAGTTGCGGAAGAGATTCAACATCAAATGACCTTCAAAGTCCTTTGTAACACTAAGGGTTGTCCTCGTGAGGCGAAAGTTTTTGACCATGATTTTCTTTAAATATCTACTGGTGAGTGATTGTGACATAGAGTCCTAGAAAAACTACAACTTCTCTTTGAATTGTGCTTTAATAGGGAAGCCTCATCTGACGCTAAGATGACAAAGAAGAGCTCAGAGTCCCACATCCCAGTGGGAGAAGGGGATTCTTCTGTCCTAACATGTATCACAGTGAGACGGCCCAAGAAGAGGCTGGGCCTTGGTTGCATAAGCTGAAAAGAAGCTTGGACTCTGGGGCTTTTCCAAGTAGGCAAAAGATATATCAGCTGCCAGTCCTAATAAACAACCTCATTTGTGGTCCACTGTCCAGTGATAAACTTTACTGGACTCATAAAGGTTGTCCAGATGGGGTGCTGGATCACAGAACAAAACCAAAACAACACAAATAACAACAACGATAAATATTTATTGATCAGATAAAGAAAAATCAGAAAACTGAAAATAAAACCACTTAGGATCACACACAAATGTATGATCACACTGGGCCATCAATATAAGTTTTTTTGTATTTTTAAAATTTTATTTCTTTAAAGAGTCAGACACTCAGTCAACGGAGCCACCAAGTGTCCCAGTATAAGTTCTTTTTTAGACTGGATTAGCATTTCTCTCAATCAAAAATAATTGGGGAGAAGGTAGAAAGGAAACAGCCATTTCTCTTTGATCTCTTTAAGCTTGGCTATGACTATGACTTGTACAGTATTTTCCAACCACTCAGTTGGGAAATCCTCTTTTGCAGAAATCAAACACTTCTTTGAACTACATTAGAAAACTCTTGATGAGAGGGACCTTTTATAAAAAGCAAAACCAATTTTGATATTTCCTCTGTCTCAAGCCTGGTTTTGTTTCCAAGTACTGAAAGGATGTTTCCCCTTGCTTCTGCTTAGATCCAATGATATAGAAAAAGATATTAAATGCCCCTGACATGGAGCCTGGATGGCTCAGATGGTTAAGCAACTGACTTCTGCTCAGGTCATAATCACACAGCTTGTGGGTTTGAGCCCCACGTCAGGCTCTGTGCTGACAGCTCAGAGCCTGAAACCTCCTTCAGATTCTGTGTCTCCCTCTGTCTCTCTCTCTGGCTGTCCCCAACTATACTCTCTCTCTCTCTCTCTCTCAAAAATAAATAAAACATTAAAAAAAATTTTAAATAATAATTAAAGTAAAATGGCACTGACAAAACCACTATACAGCTTTCAGTTCTTAGGGAAAGGCAACTTTCAATCATAAAGGTTTTTTTCTTTTCATTTAGACCTATAAATATACACACTGATGTTTCAGGGATGACTGTGAATTTCCAGAATTTGTTCATAAGCATTCTTTTTAAAATGTTTTTAATGTTTTATTTATTTTTTTGAGAGAGACAGACAGACAGTATGAGCAGGGGAGGGTCAGAGAGAAAGGGAGACACAGAATCTGAAACAGGCTCCAGGCTCTGAGCTAGCCATCAGCACAGAGCCCGACAAGGGGCTAAAACCCATGAACTGGGAGATCATGATCTGAGCCGAAGTCAGATGCTCAACCAACTGAGACACCCAGGCACCCCCATAAGCATTCTGAATGTAGAAATGCAAGGAGTGAATGACAGAACATAAGAGGCCTTCGCAGAAGTCTGTCTGCTTTAGCGTTTTTATTCTTGACAGACACATTATGTTGTAAACACCTAAGTGCTAGCTTTATTTCTCCTCTGCCAAAATCAAGGCCCAAATCTTGGCGAGTTTCAAATCTGTATGGTACACATACAGTCATTCGGTGTATATGAGGCATAGATCTTAAAAACTTTGGTGGAATGCTTAAATGGAAAAGAAAAAAAAAACCTGAATGATACAAAGAAAAATAATGTGACAGACATAAAGCATTTCAGTTGATGTGGCTTATTTGTTTCATTGAAGTATTATTCTCATAATATTTTTGTTTTGACTGTTTTATTGTCATTCAACTATTTTTTTCCCATAAAAGGGGGCAGTTATATTATTTTTTAGGTGGCAACAAAGGATTTTATACATTCACCGCCTGGGAAGGTAAACAAGATGATTAATTCCACCCACTTGTCAATAAGTGATGAGGCCCGGGGTGCCTGGGCAGCTCATTCCATTAGCCATCTGACTCTTGGTCAGCTCAGATCATGATCTCATGCTTTCATGAGTTCAAGTCCTGCTTTAGGCCCTGCACTTGTAGCACAGGGCCTTCTTGGGATTCTCTCCCTCTCTCTGCCCCGCACCCATTATCACTGTCTCTGTCTCTCTCAAACAAAATAAAATAAAACTGGGCCACCTGGGTGGCTCAGTCGGCTAAGTGTCTGACTTCAGTTCAGGTCATGATCTCGTGGTTCATGAGTTCGAGCCCTGCATCAGGCTCTGTGCTGACAACAGCTCAGAGCCTGGAGCTGCTTCGAATTCTGTGTGTGTCTCTCTCTGCCCCTGCCCTACTTGTACTCTGTCTCTCTCTCTCAAAAATAAATTTAAAAAATAAAAAATACAACAAAACTTTTTTAAAAATCAAAAACAAATAAAAATAGTGAAAAAAAATAAACAAACAACAACAATAACAACAAACAACTGATGCAGGCCTTTGTCCTCACTGATCCCAGAAGTCTGTCTCTACACGCTGATTGGCTTAGGTCACTTGCACCGTCACTGACCGTCTGTCCATGACACACTTCAAACACAATAGCATGGCATTCCAGGTCCTGATGTCCATCTGGCCAGCCCTCCCTGACTCTTTCTCTTTATTTCTCCATTCCTCCTCTCCCCATATCTTTATATCCTCCTGCCCCGCCTCACCCCACTCACTGTATCAGGAATACTTCTCTCTTCAGAGTTGTTCAGATCGCGTCTCAATAGCAGAGCCTGATGAACGTTCTTTCCTGGTTCTCTTGGTGGAGAATATGAAGGCTTCTTAACAAATCTATTTCCCTCACCAAACTATGAGCTTTCAGGACAGAACCAATCTTTATTCTCCTTATTCTTCTTTACAATTTGGTATCATGTGTCATATAGAGACTTTGATAAATGTACATTGATGAATGAGTGGTTAAATAAATAAATGATGTCATGCATGCGTTGCTAGAGGTCCAGAAAATACAGAAACACAGTAGACTGGTCTAGAAATTAGGCTATTCACCAGTAAACTATTTTTAGGTTTACTTTTTTACTTATTTAAAGAGAGAGCTAGCAGGGGAGGGACAGAAAGAATCCCAAGCAGGCTCTGCAATAGAGGCAGAGGGACTAAACCAAGGTCACTCGCGTTTTTGTAGATAAGAAGACTCAAGACAAAAAGGGGGACATAATTTTTACTTCCTTTTTCTCTAAAAAAGGTCTGTATCTTTACCATCATGGTGTTTCTGAGAAATCATTAACAGTGGCAGGAGTGGAACTATAAATGGTAGCCTAGGACCTCAAGCAGGGAGTCGGCAAAGTGATTAGGTTTTATGAAATACAAGAGAACAAGAGAAAAATCATTCAGTCAAGAAAAAGAGAGCCAGAGCTGACCAAGAGGAAGATGAGAGTCAGAGACAATCTTCTCAAGGTAACGTACGGACTACACCACTTGACATTGGACTAGGAAAACAAATCCAACTGCTTTTTTAATATTTGGGAAGCAAATTTAGAACAGCTTGAGTAATAACAAATTCAATATTCCCCTCTCTATTTATAAATGTAAATGCTGGTGCCAAGCAGGAAAACTGGCTGGCTGACTCCCCTTTATACTACAGTCTATCCTCAGACACCCTAGCTTCGATCATGGCGCTGGCACATGATTATGGATGCATTCCTTTGGGAGGTGTGGAGAGAGGAGAGAGAGAGAGAGAGAGGAGAGACATATAGGAGAGAGACAGAAGAGAGAGAGGAGAGAGAGGAGGCAAGGAAGCACTTCCTTATCATTAATATTCTGTCCTTAGTATCTATCAAAAAGTTTTTAATGTTTTATTCATCTTTTTTTGAGAGAGAGAGAGAGAATGAACAAGTGGGGGAGGGACAGAGAGGGGGGAGATAAGGATCTGAAGCAGGCTCCAGGCTGTCAGCATGGAGTCCAATGCAGGGTTCAAATCCATGAACTGCGAGATCGTGACCTGAGTCGAAGTCAGATGCCCAACCGACTGAGCCACCCAAACACTCCCATAATTTTAAGTGTGCTCAACCTTTGATCCAGCAACCTACTTCTAGGAATACATCCTAAAGAAATTCTTGTACAAGTTAACCCAAGCCATATCCATGGCATTATTTTATTAAAGACAACCATTTGAAATCAACCTGGATATCTATGCATTTGAGAATGGTTAAATAAACCATCTAATGTTCAAACTAGGAATACCATGCAGTCATTATACTGAATCAGTTCTTTCTTGACATGAAAGTACACCTATGGTATATTGTTGAAATAAAAAAGTAAGGTTTTAATAATAGACAATGTACTCTCATGTGTTTCAAAAATACGTATGTATGTATTTGTGTGAGAGTATGTGTGAACATGTACATGTCTGTATATATATGTACGTATATATACCATGACTGCATAGAAAGATACTTGGGGCGCCTGGGTGGCTCAGTCAATTAAGCTGTCCAGCTTCGGCTCAGGTCATGATCGCACCGTTTGTGAGTTCGCTCCCTGTGTCAGGCTCTGTGCTGACAGCTCAGAGCCTGGAGCCTGCTTCGGATTCTGTGTCTCCTCCTCTCTCTGCCCCTCCCCCAATTGTGCTGTCTCTCTCCATCTCTCAAAAATAAATAAATGTAAAAAAATAATTATAATAAAATATGCAGGGCGTGAGAATCCTTCGGACTCTCCTCTCATCACAAAAACAGTCTCTGGGATAACGATGTTATTGCTTTTGTCAAGTCAGCTGAGACCTCTAAAAAGATGCAGAATCTTCACTCAAAAAGTGAGCCTAAGTTAAAGAGCATTTCTGTGTTTCTATGGCAGAGCCATCTTGCAAAGGCAGGTCCTGGGCTGAACTAGTTCACTGCTGCTCAGAATGAAGTACAAAACACTACCCCGGTTCTCCTGGTACTGACAATAGCCACTACAGGGCACATTCATTCTGCAAAGAATGCCACCATTTTCCAGTATTTGCCTTTGTATATATTTATAATCTTACTGCCTTAATGTAAAACCTTTATTTTCTGTGTGTGTGTGCACACATGCTCACACACAGAGTTCAGGATTTATTCAACTTTCTTATGCTCACATGTAGTTCTTAGGCTGCTAAATACCTCACATTCCTTCAGGAATTTTTTAAATTTCAGTAAAGTTGAGGGGTGCCTGGGTGGCTTAGTCGGTTAAGCGTCTGACTTTCACTTAGGTCATGATCTCGCAGTTCGTGGGTTTGAGCCCCGCATCGGGCTCTGTGCTGACAGCTAGCTCAGAGCCTGGAGCCTATTTCAGAGTCTGTGACTCCCTCTCTCTCTGACCCTCTCCTGCTCACGCCGTCTCTCTCTCTCTCTCTCCCTCTCTCCTAGAAATAAATAAAACATTAAAAACAAAAATTTTAAAAAAATAAATTTCAGTAAAATCAAATGTTATATGAATGTTTTGAATCCTTCTGACAAAAGTTGAGTTCACGGTAAAGGCTGGCGCAGTGGGAAAATGAGTTGAACCCATTTCCCTCCTAAGCACTGTGTTTACAGTCAACATCTCACCCAGTTCTGCCCCACAACAGTGCCTCTCCATGTTCTCCCAGGCACCGGCTTCACAGTAGATGAGTTCAAGGATCTAGGCAGCCCCACAGCCTCAGGAAGACCCAGGATAAGAATATGGGACTAAAAACGAGACTTGGTTGTACTTTGCAAGTACTATTTATTTACATTTGCTCAATGGCAGAGCATCTCCCAGAAGAGATATTTGCCAAAAGCCTTCAGTAATGGCACATGAACATGAAGAAACCTGAAGTGTGAAAGATCACCTCAGCACTCCGACTGCTGGGAATATTAGCACTTTCCAAAAAGATAAGGGAAAACCTCAGCATCTCTGAGACAAAACTGAACTACAATGACCATCTTCTCTTGTCACTTAATAGAGGGAATTTATTCTTTCTCTTTCTTCCTGTTGTTCAGTTAACATTATGCAGCCTTCATATTCAAGTCGCGTGTGAGATTCCCCAGTCAAGCTTCCCCTAAAGTAGGGCGATGTCCCTAGTATTGGCTCCCAATGCTTTGTACTACTCCGATCACAACATACATCGACAGTGCAATGACTTCTGTGTTTATATGATTATTTCATTAAGATTATATCTGCCTCTTCACTAATCTGTAAGTTCCGTGAAGACTTAGTCTTATAGCACTGTGCCTATAACATGATCAGTCCTCAAAAATTAATTTAATAGAAGGGCAAAAAAAAATAATAATAATAGAGGAAGAAATGGATGATGCCAATTCATCTCAGAGGCGGCCATCCTCCCTTACATTCAATGCCAACATGGTCAGGCTTGACTTGTTTGTCAGTTCATGGACTCATGATCCAGAGCAAAGGTAGAGAAATTAAGGTTCATCTATAAAGTATGTGTGTAAGTCACTAGGGCTTATGCAAGAAAGGGGAGGTTTGTATGGGCTCCTACTTCAGCTCCTCTACTTTATCAGACATTCAGAAGTGTGAGGCAGAAAGTGAGGAGTGAGAATAAAGTCAGGAAATGTGCTTGTGGAAGGAAAGATAGGCAGTAGAGAAGACCATCTGAAAGCATGAAAGGCCAACCTTGGGGACAGTCCAGTAGTAACCATGATGGTGTAGTCTCAGGAAGACCATGTTTGAGTGCCAAAAAAAAAAGCGAGTCCTTTGGAGTACTAGACAGGGTACTAGACAGGAGCTCAACATGGAGGGGGTAGAGTATGCTCCTACAGCGGGATGCCCTTCATTAATCACAGTCCCTAAAACTGCCAAGAAAGCATTAAGATGACAAAGGACTAATTCATCTTGCAATAACTTGGGTGATTTTATGGCCTCTATAAAGCCAGTAGGCAATTCAATGAATCAAACCCATTTTAAAGAAGAATAATTTGACAAAGTATGTATCATTTTAAAAACCTTTTCTGTTATTAACATATTCCATTCCATTCCTTTCCAAGTTCAAGTATCTTTCCTTCACCATAACAACCTGCATCTCATGACAAGCAGAGAGCTATTATTAGCAGAAAGAGGAACATTCCCAATTCAGACATGTCTGCCTTCTTTCTGAAAGATCTCAACCTTGGGAATATTTTAAATCTCTCCCGCATTTATACTAATCACAGAAAGCTTTAGAATTGGGAAAATTAAAATCCCAAAGAAAAGGCTTTGCTGATATGCAAATGAAAATTGGAGTATGCTTTAAAGGGACAGACGTATCAGTTAACACATATGCCAGAGAAAATATGTCAACAGTACAAAGGAAAAATTCTAAATACATAAAACATCTTTTTTATTTTTTTAAAGTAACATTCAAATAAATAAATCAACATTTAGTAAACACCTATACTGTGCTGGGTAGTGTATTAGGTGATAAAATACAGACCAAAACATATTTGTAACAAGGATGTTTAATTGATTAGAAGGAAAAAAAAAACAAAACACAATAAAACAAGGCTACCCTAGAAACACAGGCAAAGGATACAGACAATTCCCAAAAGAGGGCATAGCCTAGAAAATATCAACATATAAAAACTCTGATCAAGTAGCGATCAGAGATACAAATTAAAACCATAGTGAGAAAATTTCAATTATCAAATTAATAAGAACTACAAGTGAAGAACATTCTCCTACTTAATTTTACTATAATAATAGCTTTGGGGGTCCATACTTCAACTATCTTAATTTGCCAAAGTGCACATATTTTGAATTTCAGTCGGAGAGTTTATTTATTAACTACTATTGCTGTTTCTAGTTAATTACTATTCCATTTTCTAATGAAGTCCTAAATTTACTTATTCAGATTTTGTCTTAACTTCCCAAAACAATTCTTTTGTTGTGTTGCTTTCAACAGACAGAGACAGAGGCTGCTTTTTTCCAGAATGCTCTAACACATGCCTACTTTCTCACTCCCTAGATAAATGTCTCTTGATGGACTTTAAAGTCAAAGGGTGGTGTGCCTTTCTAGAGCTATAGCTAACTACACTCAGCTCCAAAACACCTCTTATCTTGAAATATCTCCACGGTAAAACTAAGTTATTTCACATAATCATCATAAGCATTTTTTTAAATGTTTATTTTTGACAGAGAGAAACAGAGCGTAAGTGCAGGAGGACAGAGAGAGAGAGAGACACAGAATCCAAAACAGGCTGTCAGCACAGAGCCCGACATGGGGCTCGAACCCACAAACCGTGAGATCATGACCTGAGCAGAAGTCGAACACTTAACAGACAGCCACCCAGACACCCCTCACATAACATTACAAGTTCAGGCACGCTCTTATTCAAGTAAGCAGAGCCCATGAGAATAGTCTCGGGCACTGTTTATAGATCTAGAAGTGAAGGAGGAGGGGCTCCATTGTCAAGTCTGCACCAGAACTGCACTCACAAGAATGAGAGTGCCAGACGCCGGGTGGGAGGCTGGAGAGAAGGCGATCAGACCACTATGCATCTGTCTCACAGGCCTTGAGCATCTTGATATGGAGGACTACGCGCTCACTCCACATAAATCTGTTTTGTTTCATTTTAAGTCTTGGAAGTTCCTGCTTTGGCAAAAGAGATCATGTCGCATGTTGCCTAAGCTCTTTCTCTTTCTCTTTATCTAGAGCAATAACTCTCTCCAGTGGGTGTGGGAGGTGGTGGACACCAGCAGGATGGGATGGGAGAATGTGTAGCTTGAAAAGGTGTATGACATACCTTCTTGAGGGGGAAAGACGGGGGCCAACAAGCAGGGGATGTCCCACAATGTAAGGTGTATTCTGTCTGAGAAGGAGCTTGCATGCAGAGGCACAAACCATGTCAAGGAATAGTGCTCCTGAGGGTTGAAACTGTCTAACGGAGATATTTACATAGGGAGACATGCAAACATGCCACCCGCAAGCCAAGACTGCTCCTTTCCCTGAGTTACCAGCCCCATGAGATCCTCTAGGCCAAATCAGCCTCTAGGCACAATTATTAAGTATGGCTTTTGTAAAATCTGTCTCTTCTGATAAGGGTCATTTTGGCCCACAGGGGGCTTTGTCTCTTCTTGTTCTGACTGCCTGAGGCCCAGCACTCCTCTATTCTACCCCTGAGTGGCCAGACTCTCCCTCACATCACAGACCCAGAGACAACTTTTTTAAGATACCACCGCACCTATGGGATCCATCTTCTTCCTCCATCCCTAACATGCAAACCCTTCTCCAAGACTCTCATTTTCTTGGTGCCTCTCAAGAGGACAATTCACAGTGAATTTAAATGACTTAGCTAAATGCAACAAAATTGCTTATGGTTTTGTATCTGCACAGTATTAGTTTTTTTAGTCTTATGTGTCCTATGCATAATTGAGCTAAAGACAGAATGATATTTTTTTCATGTTTATTATTTTTGAGAGAGACAGACAGACAGAGTACAAGCAGGGGAGGGGCAGTGAGAGAGAGGGAGACAGAATCCAAAACAGCCCCCAGGCTCTGAGCTGTGAGCATAGAGCTCGACGCAGGGCTCGAACTCACAAACCGTGAGATCATGACTTGAGCCAGTCAGACGTTCAACTGACTGAGCCACCCAGGTCCCCTGAAAGGATGATATTCTAAGATTGCACATGTGATGGTCAACAAAGATGAGGACTTAGATAAGTAGATTCTTGGGCAGAAGCATGTTGACACAAGACATTCAGTTGTAAGATGGAGTGACAGCAAGAATATTTAGGGTAGGGGCGCCTGGGTGGCTTAGTCGGTTAAGCGTCCTACTTTCGCTTAGGTCATGATCTCGCGGTTCGTGGGTTCGAGTCCCGCGTCGGGCTCTGTGCTGACTGCCAGCTCAGAGCCTGGAGCCTGTTTCAGAGTCTGTGTCTCCCTCTCTCTCTGATCCTCCCCTACTCACGCTGTCTCTCTCACTCTCTTAGAAATAAATAAAAATATTTAAAAAAAAGAATATTTAGGGTAACTATAAGGATCGAGTATGCAGGAAAAGATATAAGGAAGTTTCCTCTGCAAGAAAAGCAGGTATGATTATCAGCTACAGAGCTAAACCAGAGGTTTCAGAGCTCGTCTTTACTTTTTATATCTTTACATCTCTTTGATCTTTCCCCATTCAGTTTTACTGTTATCTCAATCTGCAATGGCCTTGTGAGTGTAACTGAACTTTACCATGTGCACTAGCATTTGTTATTTTTACATTGGAAATTATTAATATACCTTGTCCATCCTCCCATTTTTTTAAATGATTTGTAGATATTTCTCAAGGTCGATATCTGGTTTTTAAGATTTTCTTTAGAGTTAGTCTCATAAAGAGGAATTCAAACAATACATTTTTTAGACATGAAACCTATTTGAAGTATCTCCAGATGCCAAGATCTTCGAGTTATTTGAAACATGAAGAAACTGAAGGCCAAGGTCTTATGGCTATAAAATAATATCTGAAATACACACACACACACACACACACACAAACACACATATCATGGGGTTTTGTTAGAAAATGCTTCCAAGCCCTTGTTTACAGAATTCCTATAGAGTATGGGATGTTATAGAAATATATAACATCACACTGCCCTTTGGTACCCTGCTCAGTGCAGCTGGCTCTTCTTCAACAAGACTCCTCATTATGAAGTGCACCAAAGCTATCTACTTCAAAACAAACACATCATCCGAAGTGCCTGGAACACAGAACCAGAACACATCGTTACAGCCTCCTTCTGGTAGGTAGCTCACAGATCAAGAGGACCCAGACAAGTTGCATGCTCTATAAATAGCTGAGCCAAGGCAACTGTTTGTTTCATAGGAACAATTTCTTTCTTTCTTTTTCTAAATTAAAAAAAAAAAGGCAGAACTTCAATGTAAACAATGCTACATAGGACTTTATCATCAGTCAGTAAATACCATTTACGCTAATATACCCATCAGGGTGAGTCTCAAATATCTTGTGAAGCTCCCAGTTAAATGTCCATGAAATTCTTGTCATTACTTTTACTATTTCTCAATAAAAGTAAAGTGTTTTTGACATCACACACACACAAAGCAAGAGCCAGACAGAATCAAACGAACTTCTAGCATAAAGATACTTAGATGTCCTCAAAAGTCATTGCTGTTGCGCCAAATAGTTAATGATTGCCTGCTATATTACTAGGGCTGGAAATACACAATAAATATAATAGTTCTTGTCTCAATCAATCATGGAATTTAGCGACTAGTAGGGAAAAATGACAATGACAATACACCGGGAGAAATTAGGAGGAACTGCTGACCAGATTCCTGGAGGAAGGGACCTGCAAGCTGAGACTTTAAGAATATGAGTAAATGTTGGGTCACCTGGCTGGCTCAGTCAGTGGAGTGTGTGGCTCTTGATCTCAGGATTATGAGTTCGATCCCCACACTGGGTGTAGAGACTACTTAAATAAATTAACTTAAAGAATATAAATATAAAACTAGGCAAAGAGATAAATAAATTCCAAGTATAGGGAATTGCCACTGTAGAGGTAAAGCAAAAAAAACAAAAACTTTGTCAATTATATCTCAATAAAACTGGCAGGGGGAGGGGCAAGCAATGAACAAAGCACTCTCCTTACCCTTAAGGAACTTACAGTCTCTTTGGAAAGAAAGACAAGCAGTCGAGTTATATCGATTAGTGAGTCACTCATATCATGAACCATGTAAAGCTCTCTAAAAAAACAGGTTTTTTTATGAATGGCATATATTCTAATGCTTTTAAATTTAAAATTATTTTAATTAAAAATTACTTAATAATGTACTTGACCCAGGGCACCTGGGTGGGTCAGTCTGGTAAGCGTCCGACTTTAGCTCAGGTCATGTTCTCACAGTTCACAAGTTCGAGCCCCGTGTAAGGCTCTGTGCTCACAGCTCAGAGCCTGGAGCCTGCTTCAGATTCTGTGTCTCCCTCTCTCTCTGCCCCTCCCCTGCTTGTTCTCTCTCTCTCTCTTTTAAAAATAAATATTAAAAAATAATACTAATAATGTACTTGACCCTTAAGCAACCCCCCTCCAATAGTCAGAAATCCATGAATAACTGTTGACATCCTAGAAATTCAACTACTAATACCCCACTATTGACCAGAAGCCCTACTGGTAACATAAACAGTTTATTAACACATATTTTGTATGTTATATGTATTATGTACATATTTATATTATATAATAAGCTGAAGAAAAGAAACCTTATTGAGGAAATCATAAGGAAGAGAACATACAGTTAGAGTATGATATTTACTGGAAAAAAATGTGCATTTAAGTGGACCCATGGAACTCAAGCCTGTTCACTGCCCAACTGTAATTGATTTTCAGTGAAGTTAAACCAGAAATTTTGGAACTGGAGTTAAAAGTTCTGCTCCAGGGAAGGGTACCATGGCCAGCTGGTTGCCTTAGTGAGCCCCATGCTGCTAGCTCACTTCAGCTTCAGCCCTGCCCCTGAGGTGGCTCTCCACATCCTACCTGCTAGGCTGGAGCAGTCCCACCAAGAAAGCCCCAGTACAGCAGCCACCAGAATGTTCCCAGACAGTGCCACTTAGAGCTACAGAATCCTGAAGAGGAGACTCAGGCACAAATCACCCTGGGACACATCAGACCTGCACCCTCTTCAGCTCAAGATGACTAACCAAAGCACCCCCTGCAGAGAACACCTCAAGACAACCCACATCTCAGCCTATGTCTGCTTTACCTTTGGCTGTGCCACAGGCTGCCCGCCACACAGAGCATCCTGAAACATCCCAGCCCATGCCCACTTTAGTTCCAGCCAGCTCACCAAAGCAGACTCAGCAAAAGTACCCCGGGACCCCCAGCCTGTGCCCCCTATAGCTCCAGCAAGCCAGCCAAAGCCGCCAGGCACATATGGTCTACACAGGAGACATTCCTACACAAAGCCATTCCTTCAAGACTAGGAAAAGTAGCTGTTCCATCTAATTCATAGAAACAAATTTAGAAAGCTAAATAAAATGAGGAGACAAAAATACCCTGGAAAAAAAAAAAAGACAAAACTTCAGGAAAATAACTAAATGAAACAGAGAGGAACAATCTACCTGATAAAGAGTTCAAAGAAATGGTCATAAGGATACTCATCAGACTTGAGAGAAGAGGGGATAAAAATCAGTAAGAACTTCAACAAAGACATAGAAAATATAAAAAAGGACCAATCAGAATAGAAGAATACAATAAATGAAATAAAAATAAATGGGAGAAAGTCAGCAGATTAGATGATGCAGAACACATCAGCAATCTGCAAAACAGGGTAGCAGAAAGCTCCTAAGCTGAACACCAAAAAGAAAAAAGAACTTTTAAAATAAAGATAGGTTAAGGGATTTCTCAGTCATCAAGCATTACGAACATTTGCATTATAGGCGTCCCAGAAGGAAAAGAGAAACAAAGGGCAGAAAACCTATTTGAGCACAAAATAGCTAAAAATTTCCCAAACCTGAGAAAGGGAACAAAAGCCCACACCCAGACTGCAAACAGAGCCCCAAAAAACATGAACCCAGAGGGGCCCACACCAATATACATAATAATTAAAATGTCAAAGATCAAGATAAAAAGAATCTTAAAGGCAGCAAAAGAACAGTTATGTACAAGGGAAACCGCATAAGGCTAACAGGTGATTTGTCAGCAGAATCTTGGCAGGCCAGTGGGGAGTGGCATGATATATTCAAAGTGCTGAAAAGAAAAATCCTACAACCAAGAGTACCCAGCAAGATTATTCAGAACTGAAAAAGAGTTTCCAAGACAGGAAATAACAATTAAAGAAGTTTATCACAACTAAACCAGCCTATTAAGAAATGTTAAAGAGGGGCACCTGGGGGCGCCTGGGTGGCTTAGTCGGTTAAGCGTCCGACTTTCGCTTAGGTCATGATCTCGAGGTTCGTGGGTTCGGGCCCGCGTCGGGCTCTGTGCTGACTGGCAGCTCAGAGCCTGGAGCCTGTTTCAGTCTGTGACTCCCTCTCTCTCTGACCCTCCCCTACTCACGCTGTCTCTCTCTCTATCCTAGAAATAAATAAAACATTAAAAAAAATTAAAAAAAAAAAAAGAGGGGCATCTGGCAGCTCAGAGCCTGGAGCCTGTTTCAGTCTGTGACTCCCTCTCTCTCTGACCCTCCCTACTCGCTGTCTCTCTCTCTCTCTATCCTAGAAATAAATAAAACATTAAAAAAAAAAAAAAAAAAGAGGGGCATCTGGATGGCTCAGTTGGTTGAGTATCTGACTTCAGCTCAGGTCCTAATCTCATGTTCGTCATTCGAGGCCCTCATCCAGCTCTGTGCTGACAGCTTGCAGCCTGGAGCCCACTTTGGATTCTGTCTCTCTTTCTCTCTCTGCCCCTCCCCCATTCACAATAAAAACATTTTTTAAAAACAAAAAAAAGAGAGAGATGATAAAGAGATGTCTTCAAGCAGAAAAGCAAAGGTCATAATTAGAAAAAAATAAGAAAAGAGGGCCACTGGTTAAGCGTTCGACTTCGGCTCAGGTCATGATTTCACGGTTCATGGATTCGAGCCCCGCGTCAGGCTCTGTGCTGAGAGCTAGCTCAGAGCCTGGAGCCTGCTTCAGATCTGTACCTCCCTCTCTCTCTCTGACCTTCCCCTGCTCAAGTGAAAGCAAATACATAATAAAGGTAGTAGAGCATCATTTATAAAGCTGGCATGAAGGTTAAAAGACAGAAGTAGTAAAACCAAGTATATTTTAAAAATTAAGGAACTCAAAAAATAAAAAGATGTAAATATGACATCATATACATAAAATGAGAATGGGGAGAGTAAAAATGTAGTGCTTTCCGAATGTGTTTGAACTTAAATGACCAACAACTTAATACAGACTGCTATATATTTAGGCTGTTATATGTGAACCTCATGGTAACCACAAACCAAGAACCTATAATAGGTACACACAAAATAAAGAGAAAGAAATTCACACCTAACACTAAAAAAGTCATTAATCACAAAGGAAGAGAGTAAGAGAAGAAAGAAACAGACTAAACTATAAGAACAATCAGAAAACAATTTTAAAAATGGATATAAGTACATACCTTCAATAATTACCTTAAATACAAATCATCTAGGGGTGCCTGGGTGGCTCTTTCGGTTAAGCGTCCAACTTCAGCACCAGTCATGATCTCATGATTCATGAGTTCAAGCCCTGGGTCAGACTCTGGGCTGACAGCTGAGAGCCTGAAACCCGGGTAGGATTTTGTGTCTCCCTCTCTCTCTGCCCCTCCCCCACTCACACTCTGTCTCTATCTCCTTCAAAAATAAGTAAACATTAAAAAGTTTTTAAATACAAATTGTCTAAATGCATGAATCAAAAGGCATAGGGTGACTGAATGGATTAAAAAAAAACATTGGGTGCCTCCGTGGCTCAGTCGGTTAAGCATCTGACTATTGACTTCAGCTTAGGTCATGATCTCAAGGTTAGTGAGTTCCAGCCCCATGTAGGGTTCTGTACTGACAGTATGGAGCTTGCTTGGGATTCTCTTTCTCCCTCTCTCTGTTCCTCCCCTGCTTGTTGCACATGCTCTCTCTCTTAAAATAAATAAATTAAAAGAAAAAAATGACCCACAAAAGTAGGATTGATCTAAAAGAAAGAAGGAAAGGAAGGAAAGGAAGGAAGGAAGGAAGGAAGGAAGGAAGGAAGGAAGGAAGGATGGATATCAGAAAAGCAAAAACCCAAGACACATCTATATGCAACCTACAAGAGACTCACTTCAGGCTTAAAAACACATACAGACTGAAACTAAAGGGATGGAAAAAACATTCTGTGCAAATAGAAGCAAAAAAACAAAACAAAACAAAAAAACCAACACCTAAAACTGGAATAACAATACTTATTATACAAAACATAACAAACCTGAAAACAAAAATTCTAATAAGACAAAGAAGGACACTGCATAATGATAAAGGGAAAAATCCAACATGAGGATATAACAGTTGTAAACATCTATACACTCATCATGTCAGCACCTAAATACATAAAGCAACTATTAAAGACATAAAGAGAGAAATTAACAGTCACACAATAATAGTAGGGGTGATTTAACATGCCACTTACTTCAATCGACAGAATACCACAGAGAATATCAATAAGGAAACAGTGGCTTTGAATGGCACATTAGGCCACATGTACCTAACATATATACAGAACATTCCTGTTAAACTGAATACACATTCTTTTCAAGGGCACATGGAACATTCTCCACAATAGATCACATGTTAGGCCACAAAACAAGCCTTGATAAATTTAAGAAGATTAAAATTATATCAAGCATCTTTTCTGACCACAATATGAAAATAAAAATCAATTTTAAGAAACAAAAATCTGAAAAAACAAAAACATGGAGGCTAAACAACATGCTATAAAGCAATAAATGGGTCAACATGGAAATCAAGGAGGAAATCAAAAAATACATGAAGACAAATAAAAATGGAAACAGAAAATTCTAAAATCTTTGGGACAGAACAATAGCAGTTCTAAGAGGAAAAATTAGAGCAATATAAGTCTACCTCAAGAAGAAGAAAAATCTGAAATAAACAATCCAACCTTACATCTAAAGGAAATAGGAAAGGAAGAACAAAGTCCAAACTTAATAGAAGGAAGTATATAATCAAGATAGGTAAAGAAATAAATAAAATACAGGATAAGAAAATACAATAGAAAAGATCAAAGAAACAAGAGCTGGTTCTTTGAAAAGATAAATGAAATGAATAAACTCTTAGCTAGACTCATCAAGAAATGAGAGATTAAATGAAATGAAATAAAAGAGGAAAAGTAACAAATGACACCACAGTAATACAAACGACTGTAATTTTACATATGCCAATAAATTAAACACCCTAAAATAAATGGATAAATTCTTATAATCACCCAAAACTGAATTAAAAATAAATATAAGGGGCGCCTGGGTGGCTTAGTCGGTTAAGCGTCCGACTTTCACTTAGGTCATGATCTCGCGGTTCGTGGGTTCAAGCCCCGCATCAGGCTCTGTGCTGACTGCCGGCTCAGAACCTGGAGCCTGTTCCAGTCTGTGACTCTCTCTCTCTCTGACCCTCCTCTGCTCACGCTGTCTCTCTCTCTCTCCTAGAAATAAATAAATTTTTAAAAAATAAATAAATATAAAAGTTTGCATGCACTGATTATTAGCAATGAAATGAAATCAGTAATAAAAAAAAAAAAAGCAAAAGGCCAGAACCAGATGGCTTCACGTGTCAATTCTATCAGACATTTAAAGAAGAGTTAATACCTATTCTCAAACCATTCCAAAAACTAGAAAAGACAGGAAAATTTCCAAATTCATTCTACAAGGCCAGCATTATTTTGATACCAAAAGCAGATAAAGACACTATTAAAAGAAAAAGAAAAAAAACTACAGGCCAAAAATTTTCTTTTGATGATGCAAAAATCCTCAAGAAAATATTTGAAAACTAGGACACCTGAATGCCCCAGTCAATATAGCATCTGACTCTTGACCTCGGTGTTGTGAATTTGAGTCCCAGCATGGGTGTAAATGTTACTTTAAAAGAATTTTTTATCAATAGAAAAATAAATATTAGTAAACAGAATTCAACAAAAAGTTAAAGGATCACTCAAATAAGTGAGATTTACTCCAGGTATGCAGAGATGATCAATATTCACAAATCAATCAACCTAATCTATCATATTGACAAAACAAAAGATAAAAACTGTATGGTCATCTCAATAGATACAGAAAAAGAGTTTCACAAAATACAGCATATGTTCATGACAAAAACTATCAACAAAAGGGTTCAGAGAGACTATTCCCCTGCATAATAAAAGCCACATACGACAAACCCACAGCTAACCTCATACTCGACAGTGCAAAACTTAAAGAGTTCTGTCTAACATCAAGAACAAAACAAGTATGTTCACTATTACCACTTTCTTCACATAATACAGGAAGTACTAGCCATAGCCATCACACAAGAAAAAGAAATAAAAGGTATTCAAATTGAGAAGGGAGAGGTAAAATGGTCAGTTTTTACAAATGACATGACACTATATATACAAAATCCTAAAGACTCCACCAAAAAACTACCAGAACTGATAAATGAGTTCAGTAAAGTCACAAGATACAAAATTAACGGGCACACAGAATATACTAATAATGAAGTCACATGATACACTAATAATGTCACAGTATACACTAATAATGAAGTGCAAAAAGAAATTAAGAAAACAATCTCATTTATAGTTATACCCAAAATAATAAAATACCTGGAAATAAATTTAACCAAGGAGGTGAAAGACATGAACTCTGAAAACTCTTAAGATACTGAAGAAAGAAACTGAAGATGACAAAACAAATGCAAAAATATCCCACACCCATAGACTGGAAGAATTAATATTGTTAAAATGTTCATACTACATACAAAAGAATGAAACTAGACCATTTTCTTACAACATATACAAAAATAAACTCAAAATGGATTAAAAACCTAAATATAAGGTATGAGCAATAATACTCGTAAAAGAAAACATAGGCAGTAATCTGTTGGAATCAGCCTTATCAATATATTAATGGATATATCTCCTAAGGAAAGAGAAACAAAACCAAAAATAAACAAGTTCAAGTATAGCAAAATAAAAATCTTCTGCACAGCAAAGGAAACCATCAACAAAACAAAAGGCAACCTAGTGAATGAGAAAAGACATTTGCAAATGATATATCTGAAAGAGAGTTAATACCCAAAATACAGAAAGAACTCATACAACTCAACACCAAAAAAACGGATTTGATTTAAAAATGTTCAAGGGAGGGGCGCCTGGGTGGCTTAGTCGGTTAAGCGTCCACTTTCGCTTAGGTCATGATCTCGCGGTTCGTGGGTTCGAGCCCCGCGTCGGGCTCTGTGCTGACTGCCAGCTCAGAGCCTGGAGCCTGTTTCAGTCTGTGACTCCCTGTCTCTCTGACCCTCCCCTGCTCACGCTGTCTCTCTCTCTCTCTCCTAAAAATAAATAAAACATTTAAAAAAAAGTTCAAGGGATCTGGACAGTTTTCCAAAGATGGATAGACAGTCAACAGACACATGAAGATGTTTAACATTATGAAACATCATGAAGATGCAAATAAAAACCACAATGAGATAGCACTTCATACCTGTCAGAATGGCTAATATCAAAAAGACAAGAAAAAACAAGTGTTGGTGAGGATATGGTGCAAAAGGAACCCTCTTGCACTGTTGGTGGTAATGTAAATTGGTCCATCCACCATGGAAAACAGTATGGAGTTTACTAAAAAAGTTAAAAATAGAACTACCATACAATCCAGTAATTCCAGTACTAGAGTATTTACCCCAAGAAAACAGAAAACACTAATTCAAAAATATATATGCACTTCTCTATTTATTGCAGCATTACTTACAACAGCAAAGACATGGGAGCAACCTAAGTGTCCATCAATAGAAGAATGGATAAAGAAGATGTGACACAATGGAACATTACTTAGCCATAACAAAAAAAACAAAATCTTGCCATTCTTGACTACATGGATGGACCTAATGGGGATTATGCTATGTGAAATAAGTCAGACAGAGAAAGACAAATACCATATGATTTTACATGCAAAACCTAAAAAACAAACAAACACATTCATAAATACAAAGAACACACTGGTGGTTGCCAGAGGGAATAGGGTGGGAGAATGGACAAAATAAGTGAAGGGGAAATAAGAGGTACAAACCTCCAGTAGTAAAATAAAAAGTCACAGGGAAGAAAAGTGCAGCATAGGGAATATAGTCAAAATATTTCAATTACACTGTATGATGAAAGATAGTAACTACACTTATCTCAGTGAGCATAGCATGTGTATAAAACTGTTGAATCACTAGGCTGAACCCCTGGTAATATAATACTATCTACCAATTACACTTCAAAAATATTTTGTTTTAAATTCCAGTTCAACACACTCAAGATCTAGCACCTTAGGAAAATACTATTTTGTTTCCCATGCCTCCTTACCCAGGTATGTAATAAGAGTTTCACTGGGCCTCACTGAGGGATGTCCTGGAATAATACATTGAACAAGACGTACTTTCCAGGCTCCAAAGATCTTACAGTTCAGGGGTGTCTAGGTGGCTCAATTAGTTAAGCGTCCATCTTTGGCTCAGGTCATCATCTATCTCACTGTTTATGAGTTTGAACCCCGAGTTGGGCTCTTTGCTGACAGCTCAGAGCCTGGAGCCTGCTTCGGATTCTGTGGCTTCCTTTCTCTCTGCCCTTTCCCGCTCACACTCTGTCTCTCCCTCTCAAAAATAAATAAACATTTTAAAAAGTTATTTTAAAAAATCTTACAGTTTTCTAGTAAAGGTATCATAAATCTAGGCTATTTCAATTTGCTTAATACTCACTAATTATGAGGCAAACTATGGGGTTCAGAAGAATGAACAAAATAACATAAAGCTTTATAGGGAGGAAAAGGATGAAAGCATTCATGGGTGGCAAGAGATAAGTAAGGAATTATATGAAAGGGTCCAAGAAAGAAATGTGAGCTTCAGATGCTCCCTCTTTAGGCTTCAAGACAGACTGAAATTCACTAAAAAGAATGTAGATAGTAAGAAGAGACAAGGACCTAAGACAGTATCAAAGGAGTACAGATTTTGACTAAGGGCCAAAGGAAAAGACATTCACAAAGAAGCCTGAGAAGGGTAGGGGAGAGAAGAGGGGGGGGAGAGGGGGAGAAAAAAGGAAGGGGGACAGGAGAACTAAGAGTGTGATGTTACAAAATTCATGAAAAAATGAGGAGTTATTGTTTAATATGAATGAGTTTCTGTTTTGAGTGTTTTGGAAAGAGACAGTGGTAATGGTTGACCAACATCATGAAAATAATCAAACAAGTAGTGGTGATGTTTGAACACATTGTGAATAGAATTGATGTCATGGAATTGTGCATGCAATGTACATGGTTAAAATGGCAAATTTCATGTTATATATATTTTCCTACCAGAAAGTAGCAACAAAAATATCCGAGGAAAAGAGTGTTTCAGAAGGAGGGTGTGGTCAAGTGCTGCTTGCTCTTTAAAATTTTAGTAAGATAGGGGCTCCTGGGTGGCTCAGTTGGTGTAGCATGTGGCTTGACCTCAGGGTTGTGGGTGCAAGCCCGACATTGGGTGTAGAGATTACCTAAAATCTTAAAAAAAAAAAAATAAAGGTAAAATAAAAAAAAATTTTAGTAAGATAAGGAGTTAGAAGTATACTTGTAATACACTGATGAAGATGCCATGGGTAACACGGGTAAGTGCTTGCAAAGAGGGGAAAGGAAGGATTCAGGGGAATAAACGGAGACTTGAGGTCAACAAATGCAGACAAATCTTCGAAGAACTTTGCCTGGCAAGAGAAGAGAGAGGACGGCAGCTAAAGACTTCAGTTGAAAGACTTTTATTTCCCTTCTCAAATGGAAATAGTTGACCATGTCCTTTACTACCTATCCTGTATTCTTAGATAAAACTCTTGCCTCGCTGAGTAGGTTTGAGCAGAAAAGGTGGGAAAACACTCCTTAGTGAGAAAGCCCCTCAATGAAAAACACAAAGGAGTAAAGAGTGCAATTCGTTGCCTGCATTCCAGAGAAGTAGCTGTCTCTTCCATTCCTAAAGATCTCTAAGAGTCACCAGCCCTCCCTGTCAGTCAGTTCCATGATGCAGTCATCCATAAAGACAAAAACCTCCTTTATCAGAACTCCCCGGGTACAATGCCATCCCATTTTCTCTTGCTATGATTTGCACGGTAGGATATTAAAGGCTAAATGACACCTCAGATTAAGTAAACCTAGTGTTACTATCAGGCTCTACCTCTAATCTATTTCTCAGCCCTTTTTCCAGGCTTCCTCTCATTTCTCAACATTGCTTTTGTGGATCGATACCGGTCTTTTTATTTCTGCTTTCCTTCTTCTTTTCTTTGAAACATCTGTCAAACACAATGTTTGGGTTCTTTTTCAATCCCTCTTTAAAGAGGCACTCAGAGAAGCTTTCCAACTCGTTTCTTGCTTTTATGTAACCCATTCTTTTTTTTTTATGTTTTTATTTATTTTTGAGAGAGAGATAGAGACAGTGTGAGCAGGGGAGGGTCAGAGAGAGAGGGAGACACAGAATCAGGCTCCAGGCTATGAGCTAGCTGTCAGCACAGAGCCCAACACGGGGCTTGAACCCATGAACTGTGAGATCATGACCTGGGCTGAAGTCGGACGCTTAGCCGACTGAGCCACCCAGGCGCCCCTTATGTAACCCATTCTTAAAAAAAATTTTTTGAATGGTTGCCAATAAATTTCTTCCCTTAGTAAATACCACAGCCTATGTTTCCTCCTTGTGTTCCAGCCTTACAACCCATTATGAACTCAGGGTTGTGGGTTTGAGCTCCACGTTAGGTGTAGAGATTACTTAAAAATAAAATAAAACCCATGTATTCAGAAAACACCTACTGAGGCCATCCTACATGCCAGGAACCATGAGAGGCACTGGTTTTATGAGAGAGAGCAACCCGGTTTCTGCCCTGCCCTGCAGTCTGATGATGAAGCCCAATATTAAACCAGTGATGACACAAATACATGTAAAACTATGCTATGCTAATAGGAAGTGCTATGAGACAGAGTTGAGCCAGTAGGGGAACTGAAAATAAGTGAATTCAACCTAGTTATTGAAATTAATTGCAGGAGGGGAGGGGAGGAGGAGGAGGAGTGAAATAGGTGAGGGGAATTGAGAGGTACAAGCTTCCAGTTATAAAATAAGTGAGTCACAGAGATGAGAAGTACAGCACAGGGAATGTAGTCCATATTGTAATATCTTTGTATGTTGACAGATGGTAACTCCACTTATCACGGTAAGCATTTCATACCGTATATAATTATCAAATCACTACATTGTACACATGAAACTAATATATGTCAACTATACTCCAAGTTAAAAAAAAAAAAAACCAACAAAGTTTCCCTGAGGAGGTCCTGATTGAGCTAAGACCCAAAAAAGGAGCAGGGAGTAACCGTGCTATGGCAAGCATGAAAGAGAGAAGAGTTTAGAAGGGAGAGGAATCAGCATAGGAAAATGCCCTGTGGCTGAACCACAATGTGAGGCAGAATGGGGATAGAGTGAGGCCAGTAGGTGTGAAAGGGGAGACTAAGGAAGAGCCCTGTGTGACATTAGGCTAGAGGTGCAGGAGCATCTCGTTAACAATTTTGTTCTTTGAAATAAGCACTCTGGTTGTAGGAGTTAGTGCCATTTGGAGTACCACTACAACATCACTGAACACTGATCAGAAGTCAACTGCAACGCCTTAGCACTCAGACGATGTTATTTCAGACTAGAATGGTATCAAGAGGTGAATTTTTAGGAGGCAAAATTGACAAGACTTGATGATGAATTAGAGGATGCCTCCACGTTTGTGGAGGCAAACGCTGGGGGGCAAGTAGGGAAAGATGATACCTGGGTTTCTAGCTTGAGCAACTGAATGGGAGGCAGTGCTCTTCACAAAGATAAGGGGCACTGGGAGATTTTGAGGATAGTTGAAATCAGTGCAGCTGGAGTTTTTGAGACTGAGGTACCTTTTCAGCAACGAGGAGCTGTTAGTGAACAAATGAAGAAGAGAGGTCTGATACACAGTCCTCCGGAGGCCCACAAGGTCATTTTAGGTCATACATAAAGCTTATTTTTATTTATTTGATTTAACTGTTACAAACAATTGATTTCAAAACTGTTAAGCAGAATCTGGTGAGCCCATTCAAAATCAGTTTTTTATTTTTTATTTTTTATTTTTATTTTTTTTTTTCAAATAGTTTATTGTCAAGTTGGTTTCCATGTGACACCCAGTGCTCATCCCCACAAGTGCCCTCCTCCATGCCCATCTCCCCCCTCCTCCCCCACACCCATCAGTCTTCAGTTTGTTCTCAGCAATCAAGAGTCTCTCATGATTTTTTTAAAAAATTTTTAATGTTTTTATTTATTTATAGGAGAGAGAGAGAGAGACAGAGTGAGCAGGGGAGGGTCAGAGAGAGAGGGAGTCACAGACTGAAACAGGCTCCAGGCTCTGAGCTGGCAGTCAGCACAGAGCCCGACGCGGGGCTCGAACCCACGAACCGCGAGATCATGACCTAAGCGAAAGTCGGACGCTTAACCGACTAAGCCACCCAGGCGCCCCTCTCATGGTTTTTTAAAAATTAACTTAATAGTACGGCACAGGGAATATTGGCTATTGGGTTGATCCTGGATTGGGGAAAATCTTGTATGGTACATAAATATTACATACATACATACACACACACATACAAGAAGAGATTTCGTCCTTCTCAACCTCTTCCAAAATCCTGAAGAGGAGGGAACACTCCCAAGCTTGTTTTATGAGGCCAGCGTTCCCTGACAGCAAAGTCAGATAATGACACTACAGGAAAACTGCAGACCAGTATCAGTGATGAACAGATGCAAAACTTCTCAATAAAATATGAGCAAACCAATTCACCAGCACATGAAGAGGATCATATACCACAAGTAGGAATTAACCCTTGGATATGAGGAAGGTTCAAAATACACCCCAATAGAGCACTGAGTGTTATGTGGAAACTAATTTGATGATAAACTATTTGTAAAAAATAAAAAATAAAAAAAATAAATAAAACATGGACAGTGGATCTAAATAGACATATTTCTAAATAAGACATAAAGACATAAAGATAGCCAACAGGTACCTAAAATATACTCCTATCTAATGATCAGGGAAATTAAACCAAGATGAGAAAGTACTTCAAACCTGTTAGAATAGCTATCATAGGGACACTCAGGTGGCTCAGTTGGTTTAGCATCCAACTTCAGCTCAGGTCATGATCTTGCAGTTGGTGGGTGTTGGACTCAGGTGCTGGTAGCTCGAAGCCTGAAGCCTGCTTCAGATTCTGTGTCTCCCTCTATTTCTGCTCCTTTATCTCTCTCTCTCTCAAACATAAACATTAAAAATTACTTTTAAAAAGAATAGCTATCATCAAAAAGACAAGAGATGACAAGTGTTGGGAAGGATGTGGAATAAAGGGAACCCTCACACACTGTTGGTGAGAGTATATATTGTTACAGCCACTATGGCAAACATACAGAGGTTCCTCAAAAAGTAAATATGATCCAACAATCCAACTTTTGGATATATATCCAAAGGAAATAAAAACAGGATATCAAAGAGACACCTGTACCTCCATGTTTATTGCAACATTATTCACAATAGCTAAGACATGGAGTCAACCTATGTATTCATCAATTCATCAATGGATGAATGGATAAGGAAGACACACACACACACACACATATACATACATGTACATATAAATATACACATACATACGCACATACACATAATGGAATGATATTCAGCCATATGAAAGAAGAAAATCCTACCATTTGTGACATGGGTGGGTTAGAGGGCATAATGCTAAGTGAAATAAATCACACAGAGAATGATAAATACTATGTGATCTCACTAATAGGTGCAATCTAAAAAAAAATGTCAAACTCCTAGAAACAGAGAGTAGAATGATAGTAACCAAGGACTGAGGACGTGGAGAGTGGGTAAGGAAAATGGGGAGATGTTGGTCAAACAGTTGTTCTTCCGGTTAGAAGATGAGTAAGTGGTGGGGATCGAATGCACAATGTGGGATACACTGGAAAGCTGTTAAGAGTTTAGATCTTAAGGGTTCTCGCTATAAAAAAGTAATAGTACTTGTGTGACATGATGGAAGCATTTGCTAATGCCACGGTGGTAATCATTATGCAACTTCTAAGTGTATAAAGCCAACCTATTGTACAAGTTAAATTTACACAATGTTGTAGGTTAATTATATCTGAATCACGAAGGGAGGGAAGAAGACTGTAACTGTTGGCAAGGATGTGGAAAAATCAAAAAGTTTGTACACTTTTCTTGGAAATATAAGATGTTTTAGCTGCTATGGAAAACAACGATAGAGTCCAAAATGGATCATACTCCTAAATGTAAAATGCAAAATTATAAACAGAGGAGAAACCGTAGATGACCTTGGGTATGTCAATGATTTTTTAAAAATTTAATTTCAAGTTAGTTAACATACAGTATAGTCCTGGCTCCAAGAATAGAGCTCAGTGATTCATGTCTTATGTATGACACTAGTGCTTATCCTAATAAGAGCCCTCCGTAAAGCCTATCACCCGTTTATCCCATACCCCCATCCACCTCCGCTCTAGCAACCCTCAGTTTGTCCCTGTATTTAAGAACCTCTTATGGTTTGCCGTCCTCTTTTTTTTCCTTCTCTCTCTCTATGTTCATCTGTTGTGTTGTTCAAATTCCACATGAGCGATATCATATGATACCTGTCTTTCTCTAATTTCACTTAGCATAATACTCTCTAGTTCCATTGACATTGTTGCAAAAGGCAAGATTTCATCTTTTTCATCACCAAGTAGTATTCTATTCTATATATATACACCACATCTTCTCCAATGTTGATAGCAGCACTATCAACATCAGCCAAATTACTCAGATGTTTCTTTGGAGGAAGATCGGGAGACAGTGCACAGAGAAGCAGAATGGCAGGACCAGGTGCAATTGGAAAGAGCAAAGCATCCTGGCTGTTTCTGTAAGTCTAGTCGTTCTTAATGAGCCTACCTGGTGGAGTCCTACCAATGTATAAATAACTTAGAGCGGCTGAAAGTTGTTGTATTTCTTCCTGACACAAGGCTTGTGTGAGGGGGCCAAGACAAAGCAATCAGGGACTGTCAGGTACATTTATTTTCTTCCCAACTTGGGTTAAAATCAGGCCTTGGTGTTACAGAAATTCATACTTCATGGAAAAAACTATCATATCCCATGTGATGAAACAAAAGTAACCTGAAAAAAAATTCATCCTTTTTTCCACCTCCTTGATTATAAACCACATTTAAAAATTGGTTTTGAGGGGCACCTTTGTGGCTCAGTCGGTTAAGCATCAGACTTCAGCTCGGGTCATGATCTCACGGTTTGTGGGTTCGAGCCCTACGTTGGGCTCTGTACTGACTGCCAGCTCAGAGCATAGGGCCTGTTTCAGATTCTGTGTCTCCCTCCCTCTCTGACCCTCTCCTGCTCATGAGGTCTCTCTCACTCAGAAATAAAGAAAACAACTAAAAAATAAAAAAATAAAAATAAACATTGGTTTTGAGGAGGTAAGATGGCAGAGTAGGGAGCTCCGTACATTTCACTCCCCCTACCCCCACCATCTCTCAAACAGAGAAGGCCTGAAGCCATAGGAAATTGAACTGCAGGACTTTGGGAGGAAAAGAGACAGTGTCCACTAAGAATACAACCTCATAGGTGTGTGAGTGTGAACCAGGGAAGATAAAAACAGGCCGAGACCCGGAGAGATTCGAGGGGAGAAAGAGTGGCTAAAACCGCTCATAGAACTGTCCCTGGAGAAGTGAAAAACCTCAGCTCAGGATGGAGAGTGATCCTAAATCTAGCTGTGGTGCTGACTTTGGGCTGGGTGCCCCAGTCCCAGGCAGCATCAGGAAAAACTGCTCCTCTGCTCTCCCTGCTTGATCCTGGGAGGAATCCGGGAGGGACCCAGCCTGTGGGATTATATTTCAGGTGGTATCAATAAAGCGCATGGACTAAGATCTGTAAACAAGGCAGGGTGTGGGGCATAGAACACGGCCCACCTTGGCTATGCCCACGGCATAGGGATATCGGACCCAGAAGAGTGATTTGCAACACTTGGTTAGAGAAGGGACTGGGACACCACCATTTTTCTGCCCACAACCACCAAAGTAGGACCTCAGGGAGAGGCCCACAGGATGAAGTGGAAGCTAAGACCTGCCTACACCAAACCACGCCCATCCCTGCTAGAGTGCTTTTTTTTTTTTTATCGGAGCTCAGGGCAAGACCAATATGGATGCACTGCTAAGATTAATTCTAGATCAATACTTTCTATTCAGATATATTTTCCCTTGTCTCATTCGTATCCCTCCCCTCTGCTGGAGTGGGCACTCTGATCACTGGTTAGCTTAAAGAGTCACATTAAATCCATTCTCTAGATGTATATTCTACACCTCTACTGCTACCTTTCTCTCTCTCTCTCTCTCTCTCTGGAGTAATCAGACTATATAGTTTCTCTGAGTAACATTATCTTCATTTCTTTCTCCTTGCCTCCTACCATATTCTCCACTTTCTCTGTCTGAATTAAGCCTCTTAGTCTCTCTGCCTGGTCATTGTCCAATTTCGCTTTCTCTCCACCCTGTCATTTCTCCCCTTGTATATGTTCTTCCATCAGCACTGCATACATCTTGTTCTTTATTTGTAGCTGTAAATTTTGGTTTTATGCTTTTAGACTGTCCTTTGTCTTTTAGTTTCTTTTCTTTTTTCTTTTTTTTTTCTTTTTTTTCTTTTTATCTTTTTCCCTTTCGGGTTGCTTGCCTGTTGGATTTGTCTGTGCGTTTGGGTGTCTTTGTTCCCTGTGTGTTTGTCTGTCTGTTTTCCTTTCCAGAGCTACCTCAAGAAACAAACCAAAGTACATATGGTGGAGAGTCTCAAATACCACTAAGAATAGGGAAATAAAATAACCAAAGTCTCAACAAGAAAGATCAACAGACACCATTCAAAGAACACTTCCTAAACAGACAGGCCCTGAACAATGAGCCTTCTTTAATATAGCAGTACTCACATGTGCAGAGCATATAACAAGCTTTTAAAACTAACAAGAGACAGAAAGGTAGCCAAAACAGCAAAACGGAAGAACTCTCCTCTAAAGAAGTTCCAGGAAGAAATGACAGCTAAAGAACTCCTCAAAACAGATATAAGCAACATAACTGACCAAGAATTTAGAACAAGAGTCATAAAATTAATTGTCGGGCTTGAAAAAGACATGGAAGATATCAAAGAAGTTATTGCTACAAAGACTATGGAGCTTAAAAATAGTTGTGATGAATTTTAAAAAATGCTATAAGTGAGGTGCATAATGAAATGGAGACATCCAATGCATGGACTGAAGAGGCAGAGAGGAGAATAGGTGAATTAGAAGACACAATTATAGAAAAAGAGGAAGCTGAGAAAAAGAGAGATAAACTGATCCAGGAACATGAAAGGAGAGTTTGAGAACTGAGTGATACAATTAAATGGAACAATATCTGTATCATAGGAATTCCAAAAGAGGAAGAGATAGGAAAGGTACTGAAGGAGTACTTGAACAAATCATAGCTGAGAACTTCCCCAATCGGGGGAAGGACACAGACACTGAAATCCAAGAGGCACAGAGAACTCCCCTCAAATGTAACTTGAATCGATCTTCTGCATGATTTATCATAGTGAAACTTACAAAATATAAGGACAAAGAGAGAATTCTGAAAGCAGCTAGGGAGAAAAGGGCCCTAACATACAAAGGGAGACCTATCAGAGTGGTGACAGACCTATCTACTGAAACTTGGCAGGCCAGAAAGGAAAGTAGGAAATCTTCAATGTGATGAACAGAAAAAATGTGCAGCCAAGAATCTTCTATCTAGCAAGGCTGTCATTCAGAATAGAAGGAGAGATAACAGTCTTCCCAAATAAACAAAACTTGAAAGAATTCATCACCACTAAACCAGCCCTACAGGAAATACTAAGGGGGACTCTATGAGGGAAATGTTGCAAGGAACACAAGGTACCAGAGACACCACCACAAGCATGAATCCTACAAAGAACACAATGACTCTAAACCCATACTTTTCAATAAGAACAATGAATGTAAATGGACTAAATGCTTCAATCAAAAGACATAGGGTAGCAGAATGGATAAAAAAAAAATAAAATAAAATCCATCTATTTGCTGTCTAGAAGAGATTCATTTTAGACCTGAGGACACCTTCAGATTGAAAGTAAGGGGATGGAGAAATATATATCATGCTACTGGAAGTCCAAAGAAAGAGTAGCTATACTTAGACAAACTGAACTGAAAGTAAAGGCTGTAACAAGGGATGAAGAAGGGCATTATATAATAATTACAGGGTCATCCATCAGGAAGAGCTAACAATTATAAATGTCTACACACTGAATACAGGAGCACCCAAATACATAAAACAATTAATCACAAACAGAAACAATCTTATAGATGAGAATGTGCTAATAGCAGGGGACTTTAATATTGCACTTATAGCAATGGATAGATCGACTAGACAGAAAATCACTAAAGAAACAATGGACTTGGAGGGAGGCAAGATGGCGGAGAAGTAAGGAGCTCCGTACTTGCACTCGCGCCCATACATCACACAGAAAAGATCTGAAGCCATTGGAAACCATACAAAACCTGAGAGACTGGGAGAAAAAAGGACGCAGAATCCACTGAGAAAGCCTTCTAACGTGAGTGCGAACCGGGGAAGGTAAAATCGGGCCGGGATCGGAGCCTCCAGGGTGGGAGGCGATCCCCCTCTACCCTCTACGGGGAGTGAGAGGGGAAAAGGAGAGAGTCCGAGACAGAAAAATCTCCGCTCGGTGCATAGAAAGACCGTACTTGCCAAATATCTGCACACCAGGTCCCCTCGCGACAACTGGTCCTGGGGGAGGCTGAGCACACAAACTGCTTCTTTGTGCCGCTCCTGGAGGTGGGGTTTTAAAGCGGAGCGGGTGCGCCTGCCGCCATTGTAGCTCCAGGGCGGCTGGGACCCCTGAAGGAGACGCGCAGACACCAGGCGTCCGCGCTCCTGGCTGGCTGGAACTCGAGAGGGAAGGCAAACAGCTAAAAACTGGGAAATTTGCCTGTGAGTTCGTGTTTCGGGTGACGAGCCATAGAGAGACCCGGTTTTCCTCACTCCAGCGGGCTCGGGCTACGCGGACCCGGCAGGCAAGCCCCCGCGCATGCGCGCCAGCCCGACCCAGAGAAGGAAGCAGCGATCCTGACTCCGCCCCCAGAGCTCAGCAGGGAGCCTGGAATAGCCCGAGAGGGTTGTCTGGGAAGCTGTGTCTAAGGCAACTTCAGCGGGGCGCGGACTGGGATTTGGAGATTGGAACTGGCCTGGGTTGAAGAGTGCAACCAACTTCGGCTGCGTCCCCGGAACGGGGAGTTGACACGCCAAAAAAAAAAAAAAGCGAGCTGCAGCGCGGGGTTCAAGAAGGGACTGGAGCACCGTCACTCTCCTCCCCACAATCGCCAAGGCAGAACCCCCGCCTGAGGCATCGGATCACGCCACGCCCATCCCTGCCTGAGAGGTGCCCTCCTCCCCTTTTTTTTTTTCTTTTTCCTTTTTTTTCTTTTTTCTTTTTTTTTCTTCTTTCTTTTTTTTTCCCCTTTCTTTTCTCTTTTTTTTTCTTCTTTTTTCTCTTTTCTCGCTTTTTTCCCCAAAACACTGACCTGATTAACTCTGGTCGCCAGCTTGCTTAAACAATCACAAGTCCATTCTGTAAATGTAAATTCTACACCTACCGACTTTTTCAGCTATTTCTCTCAGGAGTAATTAGACTATATAGTTTCTCTGGATAATTCCAGCATCCTTCTCTCACCTATCCAACCACATTCTACCCTTTATCTCTTTGAAAAAAGTTTCTTATCCCTTCTGCCTGTTCATTCTATTTCCAAATCTGCCTGGTCTCACCCTGCCTTCTCTCTTTTTCTCTATGCTCTTCAAACAGCGCTGCATACACACGGCTATTTAACTGTAGCTGGGAAATCCAGGTATATGCTTTAAACCGTTCTTTGTCCATCGGTTTTCTTCTTTTTTCCTTTTCTTTTCCCCTTTTTGACCCTTTTATGTATTTTATGCTCCCTATTATTCGCCCTCCCTCCTCCGTCTTTTCTATTAACTTTTTCGTTTTCCCTCTCGCTTTGCATGTTAGTTGAATCAGCCTGTGCATTTGTGTACTCCTGCTCCCTGTGTGTTTGTCTGTCTGTTTTCTTTTCCAGGGCTACCTCAAGAAACAAGCTAGAGTACACAAGGTGAAGAATCCCAAATATCACTATGAATAGGAAAATAAAATAACTAAGGTCCCAACAAGAGTGACCGAGGGATACCATTCAAAAAACAATCTCTGAAAGGATAGGCCCTGGAAAGTCAAGAGTTTCTTGGATATAGCAGTGCTCATAGAAACAGAGAGCATAACAGGTCTTTAAAACCAACAAGAGCCGGAAAGCTAACTAAAATGACGAAACGAAAGAGCTCTCCTCCAAAGAAACTCCAAGAAGAAATGACAGATAATGAACTGCTCAAAACAGATATCAGCAGCATAAGTGAACAAGATTTGAGAATAATAATGGTGAAATTAATAGCAGGGCTTGAAAAAAACATAGGCGACATCAAAGAAACTATGGCTACAGACAGAATGGAAAATAAAAATAGGCATGAAGAATTAAAAAATGCGATAAATGAGACCCATAATAAATTAGAGGCCTCCAATGCACGGCTTGAAGAGGCAGAAAGGAGAATAAGTGATTTAGAAGACACCATTCTAGAAAAACAAGAAGCTGACAAAAAAAAGAGACAAACTGATCCAGGAACAGGAAAGAAGAATTCGAGAGCTCAGCAACAGAGTCAAACGCAACAATATCAGTATCATAGGAATCCCAGAAGAGGAAGAGAGAGGGAAAGGTGCTGAAGGAGTCCTGGAACAAATTATAGCAGAAAACTTCCCCGACCTGGGAAAGGAAGTCAATGTGGAAATACAAGAGGCTCAGAGGACTCCTCTCAGACGTAACTTGAATCGATCTTCTGCACGACATATCATCATAAAAATGGCAAAATACAAGGACAAAGAGAGAATTTTGAAAGCAGCTAGGGAGAAAAGGGCCCTCACATACAAAAGGAAACCCATCAGAGTGGTGACAGACCTATCTACTGAAACGTGGCAGGCCAGAAAGGAATGGCAAGAGATCTTCAATGTGATGAACAGTAAAAATATGCAGCCAAGAATCCTCTATCCAGCAAGCCTGTCATTCAAAATAGAAGGAGAGATAAAACCTTTCCAAACAAACAGAAATTGAAAGAATTTGTCACCACGAAGCCAACCCTACAAGAAATCCTGAGGGGGATGCTCTGAAGGAAAGGTTGCAAGGAACAAAGATTCCAGAGACACCACCACAAACATGAACCCTACAAAAGATACAAAGACTCTAAACCCACATATTTCAATAACACTGAATGTAAATGGGCTGAATGCTCCAATCAAAAGACATAGGGTAGCAGAATGGATTGAAAAACAAAATCCATCTATATACTGTCTACAAGAAACTCATTTTAGACGGGAAGATACCTTCAGATTAAAAGTAAGGGGATGGAGAAATATATATCATACTACAGGAAATCAAAAGAAAGCCGGAGTAGCGATACTTATATCAGACAAACTGGACTTTAAATTAAAGACAATCACAAGAGATGAAGAAGGGCACTACACAATAATTACAGGGTCCATCCATCAGGAAGAACTAACAATCATAAATGTCTACGCACCAAATATGGGAGCACCTAAATATCTACAACAATTAATCACAAACAGAAACAAGCTTCTAGATAAGAATGTGCTAATAGCAGGGGACTTTAATACTCCGCTTACAGCAATGGATAGGTCAACCAGACAGACAATCACTAAAGAAATAATGGACTTGAAAGATACATTGGACCAGATGGACCTGACAGATATATTTAGAACTTTACATCCTGAGGCCAGGGAATTTACTTTCTTCTCAAGTGCGCATGGCACATTCTCCAAGATAGATCACATACTGGGACATAAAGTAGCCCTCAATAAATATAAAAGAATAGAGATCATACCAGGCACACTGTCAGATCACAATGCTTTGAAACTTGAAATCAATTACAGGAAGAAGTCTGGAAAACCTCCAAAAACATGGAGGTTAAAAAACACCCTTCTAAAGAATGAATGGGCCAATCAGGCAATTAGAGATGAAATTAAAAAATATATGGAAACAAATGAAAATGAAAACACAACCATTCAAAATCTATGGGATGCGGCAAAGGCAGTCCTAAGAGGAAAGTACATTGCTCTCCAGGCCTATTTCAAGAGATTAGAAAAGTGCAAGTCCAAAATCTAACAGCTCACCTAAAGGAACTAGAAGCAGAGCAACAAGAATGCCCTAAACCCAGTAGAAGAAGAGAAATAGTAAAAATTAGAGCAGAAATAAACAACATAGAGACCAAAGAAACAACTGAACAGATCAATGAGACCAAGAGTTGGTATTTTGAAAAGGTAAACAAAATTGACAAACCTCTAGCCAGACTTACCCAAAAGAAAAGAGAGAGCACCCAAATAGACAAAATTATGAATGAAAATGGACTTATTACAACCCCTCAGAAATACAAGCAATTATCAGGGAATACTATGAAAAATTATATGCCAACAAATTGGACAACTTAGAAGAAATGGACAAATTCCTAAACACACACTCACTACCAAAATTCACACGGGAAGAAATAGAAAATCTGAACAGACCCATAGCCAGTGAAGAAATTGAATCAGTGATCAAAAATCTCCCAACAAATAAGAGCCCTGGACCTGATGGCTTCCCTGGGGAATTCTACCAGACATTTAAAACAGAATTAATCCCAATTCTTCTCAAGTTATTCCAGAAAATAGAAAGCGAAGGAAAACTCCCGGACTCATTTTATGAAGCCAGCATCACACTGATTCCCAAGCCAGACAGAGATCCAGTAAAAAAAGAGAACTGCAGGCCAATATCCTTGATGAATACGGATGCAAAAATTCTCAACAAGATCCTTGCAAACCGAATCCAGCAGCTCATCAAA